>CM036261.1:9095423-10395423 GCA_020698575.1 Bostrychus sinensis | reverse complement strand
ACTACAGGTAATACCACCACTTCTACTCCACCACCATACTACTACTGTTACTTCTAATATTCTTCCAGTGCTGTTTCTGCTAAAACTACTACTAATACTACCACTACTACTACACTAACTGTTACTGTTACCACTACTACTACAGTTACTACTACTGCTACTATATTTTTAGTGCAGCTACCATTAATATTAATACTGCTACTACTACAAGAATGTTACATAGTGGGGTCAGCAGAGGCGGAACAAGTACTGTACACGTGTACTACTAAAACTGCTGCAAATACTGCCACTACTACACTTACTGTTACCACTACTACTCATACTACTACTACATTTACTACTACTACCGCTAGCCACTACTATTACTATAGCTACTACTAGTACTTCTACTACAGCAATCTTTTTGTGCAGCTACTATTATTATATTGCTGCTAGAACTGCTACTAATACAGTACTAGCTCTACTACTACTACACCCACTATTACTACTAGCACTAGTACTTCTATTGCTACTATAGTATTGCTACCACTATTACTGCTACTATAACACAATGGTCTTTGAGTAAAAGCACATGTTTTCCTTAAAATGCACTGAAAAAAGTGTGTTTTAGAACTGGGGTTCTCAACTGGTGGGTCAGGACCCAAAAGTGGGTCGGAGAATTGTTTTCAGGCCTTTGCCATGGCAAAAAAAGAAAGCTGAATTTTTAAAAAATAAATCATACATTTACACTCCTTAACAGTAGGTGGCAGTGTGGAACATATAGAATAGAATATTATAAAAGAAACTCAACCAGAGCAAAAAATCCAGTTCTATAACTTTATAGTTCTACATAATGTTGACGTGAGTACTGCTTAATTTTCCTCAATATCTTTTTCATTTGGGTCGTGGCTTGTCATTATCGAGTGATGGTGGGTCCTGAAGCCAGATCAGTTGAGAACCACTGATTTAGAAAACATACTCAGAAAGTACACATTATAAAAAATATATATGTATTTGTGCATCTAGTTACTTTCCGCCTCTGTGCCAATGTTCAGTCTAAACACAAAGAGCTGTTTCAGTGTTGACCCGACATTGTTCATACAAGAGAAGACGACCTCCGGGGCTCAAACCGCAGTTCACTAAATGGCAAAAAGGGACGGATCTCATAATGTCACAGAGCCACGGGGCCAATAGTCTCCAGTCATTTCTGAACCATAACTGCCATCGTTTCACTCTTCTGTAACAATTTTAACTCGCCGTGACCTCCACAGTTTCTCTAAATGGCAATGGCGAGCAGGAGTTAGCCATTCAGACGTGAGTAAACTTCTTAATGTGGTTAAATACCTTCGAAAACTTCTCTTTATGAGTTTCAGATTGAAATGCTATGCTCAAGTTCATAATCAAAATATCAAATTATGCATAATTTTGGGGCGACAGCTGAGTACAGAGCCGTCAGAGTTTCTTAGGCATTTTGCAACATAATTTCACTACAATTTTAGTTATGACTGATTTAAAATGTCATATTTTATTACATCAAGCTTATTGTTTTAGACATTTAGCATTATAAGTTAGCTGGACTGGATGCATAGTTCTTAGCAACCTAGCATGTCAACTATAAAGACAGAAAGTAACTAATTAATTGACTTTTGCTCAAGTATTTTTGTTGCTGAGGAAGTAGTAGTAGTAGTAGTAGTAGTAGTAGCAGTAGTAGTATTAGTAGTGGATTTTCTGAAACATACTTGAGGGAAATTGTTACTGAAGTGATAGTAGTGGTAGTAGTAGAACTCCAATCAGAGGCTTGTGGGTACCAGCCAGGTTGAAGACAGTGTCAGTAGTAGTTGTACTAGCAGTAGAAGTATTTGATATTTAATACTTTTTAAAAACTTTTACTGAAGTAATAATTTTGTTGTACCTTTACACTTCTAAATATGTAATATTTAAGAAGTAATCATTTTTCTTGATAACAGTTTGTGTACTTCTTCCACCTCTGCTACTATCCAACAAATCCTACAGTGAATTTTTAATTACCCAACAACAAAGAATCATATTTTTGTCAGTCCTAAGCCTGCATAAATGTAAAGTTGTCTGTCAGGAAGGGCATCTGGCATAAAACCAACCCCAGAAGATTAAAAAAAGAAAAAAGAAACCTACTGTGAATGGTTAATAAATCCAACTACAAAGAGTCACAAGCAAGAGTACTCTTTGTGTCAGTCCTAAGCCTGGATAAATGGAAAGGCTTTTGTCGAGAAGGGCATCTGGCGTAAAACCAACTCCAAAATTAAAATAAATAAATAAATATCACATTAACTCTATTATTAATTTTTAATTAGTTCAGCTACAAAGAATCAAAAGCCAGTGTACTTTGTATAGGTCCTAAGCCTAGATAAATGTAGAGGGTTCAGTCAGGAAGGGCATCTGACGTAAAAAAAAAAAAACAATTCCAGAAGGAAAAAAACAAATAAAAAGAAGTCTATTTTGAATTGTTAATTAATCCATCTAGAAAGAATCACAAGCCAGTTTACCCTTTGTGCCAGTCCTAAGCCTGGATAAATGGAGAGAGTTCTTTCAGGAAGGGCATCTGGTGTAAAACCAACTCCAGAATGGAAAAAAAAAAGAAAAGGAAATTCTATTTTGTAATTAATCTATCTTTAAATAATCAATAAGTAATGTACTTTGTGTCGGATTTTAGCCTGGATAAATAAGGCGTGCTCTGTCAGGAAGGGCATCTGGCATAAAGAAGTTGATTATAAATTGGTGAAAGTGCACATGTTTGTCTTTTCCTATGCTACTGCGCAAAATCAGTCAATCTATCACCACTATGCCATGGTCTCTGCACACACCTCTGTTATAAAGCCTAATCCTTATAACAGCACAACAGCTTAAAACGTATTGATTGTAAGCAGCCATATTGAAAAGATTATAGACGAGCTTCTCTTTGTGAATGAAATATCCACATCAATGAAGTTTTGTTGAAAGACATGTAGCAACAATAAACCGGGCCATCCTTATATCATCTTAGTCGACTCCCTTTGGACCGTTCAGATAGATGTGTTTGGATTTTTTTTCTTTCTTTTGTCATTCTTTTGATGACTGGCAAATCAATATCCTCTTTAAGTGTGGGATAGGGAGAAGAATTGACTGATCTTACACCCACTGACAATCTGAGGTACTGAAATGAGAAATGCAATGGCTGTGGTAGTTTGTACACCAATCAGGCATAACATTATGACCACTGAAAGGGTGACGTCAGGTGGTCATAATGTTATGCCTGATCGGTGTATGAATTAAATTAAGTGGCAAAATAATTCTGCTTTCCAAGAACAGCTCCCCGTCTTTTCTGCCTGAACTAAGAACTATTTTCGGAAAACAAGAACATATTCCTCTGCTGCGACTCGCTCGTATTTAGGTTTTGACACAAGATTCGAGCTGTTGCTTAGCACCTCAGGCTAAGAAGCGCCAGCATCACTCGAAAGCTCCAGAGAGAAGGAGGAAATGGATGAGTGAAGTCAATAGAAAAACTAGACAATTGTTTCAGAATATGTTGAACTGTGTGGTGAATGTAGGACTATTCCTATTTACCACATTCTGTTAAATTGTTAATATAAATTCATACGGCTGAACAAACTGACATTCGCAATAAATTAACGATATTATCCCAAGCAACAATTTTTAAAACTCGGAGGCCAAAAATACTTGTTTCTTTGCTGTTGATTTTTCTATTACCGACAGTAAGAACAGCTAGTAAACCTCATTATTTGTAGTGATTTTAATACTGAATGCTACACAGAAATAATTTTGTCTTGTTGCTGCTTTGTTGTCATGACTATTACATGTTTACAAGACATTAGCACTGTGATTTAAATAAATAAAATGTACTAACTGGGGTGACACCCACTGAAAACATTTGTTAAGGCGATTAAATTTGATGACAATATTTCACAACAGAACCAGTTTGTGACTACCTACCATCATTTGCTTTAATCAATCACAGCAAAGACTCATGATGTAGTCAAACACCAAACCACTACAAAAGTAAATCAGTGTGATAAACATGTCCTCAAGTTTCCCATTGCCTCAGTTTTTATTTTTTTGCAGTTTTTCGAGTAGCAGATGTTAAAGGGGCTATATTCAACTTTTCTAAGCTTTCTAACATGCTATAATGTTGCTCTATCATCAAAAACATACCTGGAGTTGTGCTTTGCTTCATTCACGCCTGTTTAAGTAATCCTGTATTCTCTGGCATGGGTGTTCTGAGGCCTCAAAACGCCACTCCAGGAAGCGCTGACCAATCAACAAGCCCTCTACATCCAGTCTGCTCTCATTCATTTATCCAAAAAAACATTGTACAGCCACTGATTCCTCAGAGCTATTTTTCATTTTGTAGTATCAAACAAAAAGTTTAAGGAAGTAAAAAGCTTTTTTTCCTCCCTTTGTTTGTGTTCAAAAGACAGCAACATTCAGCTGCCATTTTTCTTTATGGCACCAGTAGATTACTTATTACAAATGTTTTCTTTTAGTCAGAAAACGTTTTTTAAAGGTTGTAAAACATGCAATGCTCATCTAGAGTTAACCAAGTTTGGATTAAAAATATGAATAAAAGCATAATATATCCCCTTTAAGAGGCTTTTTGCGGGCAAACCTAAACCCCGCCCACATATATCAGTCCTGCAACACCATTGGTTAAACCACCATTAGGTTGGACTACAACAGGTAAGCTTGAGCCTGACAAGATGGATTTTTGTTGATTTATAAACTAAGCAATCTTGAGAGAATTGGACTAAAAAATATGTTAGCTAGTTTTGAAATTGGCTCATATTTTATTAAATCGGATGAAGGAAAATAATCACATAACAACTAGTCACAATAGTGGTTTAAAACAAAAATGTATATGAATTGTTTCCCCAAATCATCCAGGCCTAGTGTATGATTTCTCATCAGAATAAGCAGAAATGATGGCGTTGTTAGCTGTGGCCTAATCCCCCGGTGAACATGCGAACGCCCACACTCTGTCTGCCTCTCATCGCCTGCACAAACGCACGCTGAATAAATGTTGTCCTTAACCTGGCGTACTACAAGCGCTCCGCAAATGCCAGCTGGGTCAACAGATGCCCTGGGCACTGGAGCCCGGGCCTGCACAGAGCGGTTGCCTCATCCACTACACACACACACACACACACACACACACACACACACACACACACACACACACACATGCATGCAGCATCACCATCACACGTCTGCACCACTACCACCACAGGGGCAGTCTGCACGAGGAGATTAGGAGGTTTTAGCCTGTGTTTAAAGCAAAAGGATTGTGGGGAGGAACAAGGGCAGCGGGTCAAAAATAAAAAATATTTTAGGATAGGATTTTGATGTAAGTGAATAGGTCAAAAATGATAGAGATGCTTTCTGCTTTTCACTTCAGCGGTCTCCACAACAAATCATAGCCTCATAGCGAGGAATGACTCACAGATAAATTTTGCATAAGTTTTAAATTGGATGTCTTTCCTGACGCAACCCTCTCTATTTATCCAGGCATGGAACTGGCACAAAACGTACAACTGCTTGTGGCTCTTTGTGGCTTTTGTAGATATAAGCCCTTCCATCAGTATGTGAAATACACTATATTTCCAAAAATATTCACTCACCCACCCAAATAAATGAATTGGGATTATGGTGTGGAATTCTGAATGCTTCAGCACCAAGAGATTTTGGACAGTTCCATGCTCCCAACTTTGTGGGAACAGTTTGGGGATGGCCACTTCCTGTTCCAACATGACTGCACCAGAGCACAAAATATGGTCCATAAAGACATGGATGAGTGAGTTTGGTGTGGAAGAAGTGGATTGGGCCTGCACAGAGTCCTGACCTCAACCTGACAGAACACCTTTGGGATGAATTAGAGGGAAGACTGCAAGGATAGATGGGTGCAAAGGGTGGACCCACGTCATACACTGTAAAAAATATCTGTAGATTTCATGGTAAAAATCTGTAAAATCTCAACAGTAAAAGACCGTAGTTGATATATCGGTAAAATACTGTTTTGGTTACGGTAATTAACTGTAATATTAAAAATAAGGCAAAATTGTATTTTTTAGTTTTATTTTTTGTAATGTACACAGTATAGCACTGTTAAAAAAATGGAGTCCTGTCTTTATTACAGTTTAACAACTTTTCAAAAGATAATAACTTTAAATTTTACAGTAAATGTTGATTAAAACGTAAGTCACAAACTAAAATATACATTAATCTATTTTTTTGAAAGATAACTTTAAATTTTATTGTAAATGTTGATTAAAAGTTAAGTCACAAACTAAAATGTGACTATTTTTTTGAAAGATAATAACTTTATTTTGCAGTAAATAATAATAAAAACTCAAGTCAAAAACTGTAAAAAGAACATTTGTGATAAAATTATACTGTAAAATGAAATACAGGCCTCTTGTAGTTTTTACGGTAGAATTCTGGCAACCACAGCTGCCAATATTTTACCGTAAAATTTACAGATTTTTTTTTACAGTGTATTAAACCCTATGGATTAAGAATGAGACGTACATCTAAAATCTCTACATGCATGTCCAAATCTTACCTAATAACAACCTAAAACCAGGCCGGTAGTGTAGTGCAGCTTACATCCAAATCCAAAGTAAAATAGGATCTGAAACCTCTTACGTACACTGCTATTTCTATTTCCATCTAGAGGCAGTTTATTCAGTGTCCCGTCTTAGGCCCATAGGCGAGGAAGAAGGGGAATGAACTGTGTGGACTCAACACTGTTTACACACTGAACCATTTCACTGTTCAATGAAAAAACATTTTAGAATGTCTTCAACAGTTGAGCAACAAGCAGTAGCACTTTTCCTGAACCATGTTACAAATTTTCATGGACCGCCCACAGTTGTTTTTTATCCATTTATCTGCATATGAAAATCCTGGCTGTTTCCCAGTTTGCTGTATCACCCCAGTCGCTCTTTTTTTTTTTGGATTCATGCAAAGCCTTCCAAAAAACACCAGGCGCAGTGATAAAATACCCACTCCACTATGCTTGCTATGTGAGTCATCTCATCGGGCGCCAACGGTGGCCAGGGAAACCACGTAGAAAAGATGACGACGATGTTGTTGTGGAAATATTAATGTTTAATGCTGCTTTCACACTACAGCTGCATATATATTTTATAGCTGTTTGCAGGCTGATAGCTGTCAAGACCAAACGGGAAAATGAAAACCAGTATAAATATATTAACAAAGTGGTATTGTTTTGCCTTCTAAATTAAGCGCTACATATCCGGCAGGCGTTGTGGTTAGCGGTCTGCTGCTGCTGAGCAAATACAAGCAATAGGAGAAGGCCTTTGGGAATCTCTGCCGCCACATCTGATACACGGGAGGTGCCTATAAGGGAAAAGCAGGACTGAACTCAGGCTAAATCAGGTCTAAACTAGGACTAAACTAGAACTAAGCCGGGTGTAAACTAGAACTTAACCCGTATTAATATATTATTTTAAAAAAGTGCTATTAATTTGTCTTTTAAATTAAGTGTTACAGATCTGGCAGGCATTGTGAGAGAACATACCTATACAAGCAATAGGAAAGGGCATTTGGGAATTTCTGCTGCCACATCTGACACATAATCCGGGACTAAACCAGGTCTAAACCAGATGTAAACTAGGAAAAAAAAAAAACAGGTCTAAACTAGGATCTAACCAAGACAAAACAGTATTCAAATTTAGGACACAGAGCAGTAGGAAAACGTTTTCTAAATTAAACTAACTTGCTAGTGAGTAAGTGCTACAGATCTGGCAGGCGTTGTTGTTAATGATCTGCTGCTATTGGGCAAATACAAGAATTAGGAGAGGGTTTCTGGGAATTTCTGTCACCACTTCTGGCACACAGGGGAAAAAAAAAACTGATTATTTTTTGCCTTTGGGAATTTGGCTGCCACACCAGACACATAGGAGGTAAATTGGGCAAAACCAGGACTAAACCATGTCTAAAACAGGGCTAAACCAGGACTAAACCAGGTCTAAACTACAAGTAAACTTGGACAAAACCAGGTTGAAACTAGGACTTAACCAGAACAAAACAGTAGTTTTAAATTAGACCAAAAGCAGTAAGAAAACGGGCTCTAGCTTTAACTAAGTGCTACATATCTGGCAGATGTTGTGGTTAGCGGTCTGCTACTATTGAGCCAATACAAGCAATAGGAGATGGCCTTTGGGAATTTCTGCTACCACATCTGAAAGACAGAAGGCAAAGCAGGCCAATCCAGAACAAAAAACAGGTCTAACCCAGGTCTAAACTAGGTCTAAATTAGGACTTAACCCGGACAAAACAGTAGTATTAAAATATAAGACCAAAAGCAGTAAGAAAGGTCTCTAAATTAAACTAAGTGCTACATATCTGGCAGGTGTTGTGGTTAGCGGTCTGCTACTATTGAGCAAATACAAGCAATAGGAGATGGCCTTTGGGAGTTTCTGCTCCCACATTTGACACACAGGAAGTGCCTAAGGGAGGGGGAGGGGGAGGGGGAGGGGGGGGGGGGGGGGGGGGCAGATTGCTCTGTTGATGGAGAATGGAAGAATGCACCAGATGGTAAATGATAAAGAGAGCGAGTTAAAATAGCCCCCATCTAGAGTTCATTTTCAAAGCACTTCATAGTCTATATCATTTCGCTGTCTCTCGAGTGCCATATTTTTACTGCGCGAGGCTTGCAGGAGGTGGGAGACATTGGGAGCACGGGCCGATGAGTCAGAGTATATACCTGGGATTGAATTAACTTTGCCTCTATATGTGAGAGCCATATGGAAGCAGAGTGAAGGTGACAGCTGTTTTAAGCTAAAGGGTAGCTGTAGCTAAGCGAGACGATTCTTCTTTTAGACTCGTGTAACTCGTATAGAGTTTTATAACAATTGCTTTTACTTCTTACATTGATTATTCTACTGTAGTTGAAAGAAATACTTCAAATGTGTCAAGAAGAGCTGCTGCTACTTCCAAATATGATTACCTCATGAGTATAAGTTTTCTTTGGATGTCAGCACAGCAATTCATCTGCCCCCTACTGTGCAGTGATTTGCAAATTATTTTGGCATAGGTTTTACATCAGATGCCCTTCATGATGCAACACGCTACTTTTATTCAAGCTTGGGACTGGTACAAATGAAGAAGAAGAGAAGTACAAGTACTGAAAGTAAAGAAAAAAGGTAAAATAAAAGTATTGAGTATGTAGTTTACTTAAGGAAATAATATTACTACCACTACTATAACTACTAGTACTTTTTGTACTACTAATACTACCACTACTACTACTAATGTAACTGTAATCCTTACAATTACAACTGCGACTACTACCACTACTACAATTTCTAGTATTACTACAACAACTACTTTTATCATGGATGCTACTACCCACTTTTTTACCAAAATAAAAAAATGCATTTCTACTACTTCTTTTTCTACTGCTTCTTCTTCTTCTTCTTCTTCAACTATTTCTTCTTTTTCTACTTCTTTTTCTACTGCTTTTTTTCTACTACTTCTTCTTTTTCTACTTCTTATACTTCTTCTTTTTCTACTTCTTTCTTTCTACCTCTTCTTCTTTTACTACTTCTTCTTCATCATTTTCTTCTACTAGTTCCTGTTCTTCTACTTCTTCTTCTTTTTCTTCTACTTCTTCTTCTTCTTCTTCTTCTTCTTTTTCTTCTACTTCTTCTTAGTCAAGTAACAAGTACAATCTAAAAAATGAAGTGAAGTACTTTCCACAACTGCTATGTTCACAATACATTTTTGCCTTGTTCCATCGATGAAGAAAGGTGAACATTTATTCTACAAAGGTTTTCAACTGCATGCATTTTGTCAATTGTCTCGGCCAAAAATGCAAATTGAGAAATTGTTCTGGGACTCCTAATACATGCAGTCGCACTCTCTGGGCCTAGAACAACTATATTTAAATGAAAAACAGCCCCTATATATGTATAAAGCGGTAATAGATGAAGATGTGACTTGACTTACTGCAGTAACGGACAAGCAAAACTAGATTATGTTTGCCCTAGAGGTGAAGTCTTCCTATATTACGGATGATGTATTGTGGGATGTACAATATTATTAAACATCGCTGGAGAAGAATGGACTGGAGCATTGGTCAAGTCAATGTCAATAGCCATGAGAGGCGAGATACATCAAGTTCTCATCTTGACAGAAAACCACTGGGACTTCCAATCTCCGCTTCCAAGGTGCAAGACTAGGTATTGAAATATGGCTGTCTAATAAGTGATAAATTACTTCAAAGCGGTTTTATGATTAATAATAGATAACACTGCCTTACTGCTATGGCTACCAAAGGAGCACATGGTGATGTAAGATGAAAATCAATGGGATATACAGTAAAATTCGACACACGTTTTTATAAACAGCTTGTACATTTACCACTGAATATTTTTAGCTTGGAGCTTGCATATTGTACAGAAACACTAAGATGTGGAAGAAATGAGCGCAATTTGAAAAGATGGGAGGTTTCTGGAGAATTGCTGATGCTTTGAGAAGAAGCTACTGTATAGTCAACTTTAATATCAAAATGAAAAGAAAAGAAATTCCCCCCAAAAAATCTATATTAGTGGTGTGTAAGACTGCATTTTTTTTTTTTTTTACCAATCCAATACCAGATTAAACTCAGGTCAGTATTGCTGGTACTGACACAGATACTTTGCACTTATACAAGCAGCTTACATGCAGGGCCGGCTCTTCTATAGGCAAAGTAAGCAACTGCATAGGGCCCCAGAAGCATTAGAGGGCCCCCATACTTTAGCATTGTCTACATTTTTGACTGATTCTGCAACTATATTTGATTTTACTTTTAGCTTGCTACTTTTTTTTTAAAGAGTTAATCTGAAACTGGGGACCAATGCCAATAAAGTGTTTTAATGTTTGCCCGGGGCCCCTCTTGTTGAGTTTGCGAGTAAAAAATGAAGGCATTTATGAATAAAAACAAAGGTATACTGCAGTAATCTTTACTTAGTGTACAAAATTATTGGAGTGTCTTTTTACTACCGTCTTTGAGCGCCTTGTCCCCCAAACCTATCTTACTTAGGGCCCCAAAATATGCAGGACACGGCTGTATCCTTCCGCCACAGACTAAAAACATGGATCACTCCACCATGCAGCTGCACAGATTATTTTATTTTTGCTCCAACTTCATACGTGAGATGCCAAAGATGCAATATTTCTCATCATAATAGATAACATATAAGAATTCCGGTTGTATAAGGGATTCTTACTCCCAGCAAAAAAGGTTGTGGGTTCAATCCTCAGGCTGGCAGACCACAATCTCCCCAAGTTCAGGTTCTTTCCAGGTACTCTAGATCAGTGTTTCCCAACCAGGGGTACAGGGACCCCTAGGGGTACACAAGCACATTGCAGGGGGTACATGGAGTTATGTCACTATCTATTTCAAAAGTGATTGGAGATATATTGGCGATTTTTTATATCTTAAAAAATATTTTAATCTTATGAAAGACAAGCTTAGGTCTGACTGATAAAAAGGAGGTGAAACTGTTAAAGCATTAGTTAGTTAGTAGATTATTATTTTTTGTTGCATATGTTATGGTTTAATAGCTTGCTTTGAAGGTAAGTTATTCAAATGATTTACATTTTTGTCTTAAATGTAATATGGGTTCAAGATTATTATTATTTATGTTTATTATAAGCATAAAATGTCCAGTAAAATAAGAGTTTATATTTTTATTTGAAAGGCAGACAGATTATTATTATTTATTTTTTAATTTTGAAAAATATTCAGGAAATGTGTGTTTACTAAATGTTTTCATGACCAGTTTTTGAAGAATCATCCACATTTATGACTTGCGGGGATGACAGAAAGGCCAGGGGGTACATGAGACTCTCTCTCCCACTGTCCATTGGATTGGTGACTCAATGAATGTGAGGATGAATGGTTGTCTGTCAGTGTATATCTTTGTGTTAGACCTGTGACTACCTGACCAGTGTCCAGGCTGTACCCCACCTAAGGCCTAAAGTTACTGGGATATGCTCCAGTACCCTCAAGCTCTTAATAGGAAAGCCAAATATATGGTATAAAAATATGAAACATGTTTGTCTGCTTCGACTTAGTAATTTATGATCAAAGCCTTTCCAGACACACTTCAGATTAGAAGGAGTTTGGCTCAGGTTTTTGCAATCCTTTCCTAAACATGCATTTTCTACAAGACCTAATCCACTGAGACTAAAGAAACTGGCTCTCCACCAAACTTCCTTTGTGCGCTAATTTGAGCATGTATTTGGAGATGCTTCAAAAGATGGTACCAAGAAGAAGAAGTGCACTCCAGTTACGCTAAGAATGTTGACTTGATTGTTGCACAGAAGGCCAGGGACAGTCATGCACAGGCCCCAGTCAGACAATCTGTGAGGGGCAGCACTCGAGAGCTGAGTCACGGCACGGCTGGAGCTTATGCCTGCAACAATTGGTCTTCGGCGGGGCACACCTTGGACAATGGTTGGTTAATTGCAGGGCCACCTAGAGACACACACGGATAGAGAAACATCTACTCCCACCGAATTTCTATTGTGCACTAATGCAAGCAGGATTCTTGCAAGATTAACAACCTGGCAGCACCAAAAACACTTAATTTTGTTTTACTAGTATCTGTTTTTTTACGTCATATGAGTCGTTGCTGTGATTAGCTAAAACAAAGCATGATAGGCGGTAGTGTTGTAGGCCCCGAGACCGATATTGAGACCATTTTTTATGGTCTTGGTCTTTGTCTCAGTTGCAGTTTTCTCAGTCTTGGTCTCAAATTCAATTGTACTCGGTCTTGTATCAGTTTCGAATGTGGCAGTCTTAGAGATTTTATTTACCAAACATTATAACAAAATCCTATTCTTCATAATTTAAGCGTAATTAGTTTTCCGCATCAGAAGAACCAGGAAAATGATCTAGCTCTGTTTGTGGAGGCTGTTGTATTAAATCTTTTTAAAAAAAACTCACTTTTTTTTATTACTTTTTCCCTTGATTTAGTGTTATGTTCACTGGGATTGGTTTTGGTTTGCCTTGGTCTTGGCCTTGGTTCTTAAAAAGTGAAAGTGAAAGTCTCTGCCTTGTCTTGGTCTCAGTTCACTCTGGACTCGAGCTGGTCTTGGTCTCGATTAGTACGGTCTTGAATAAATCACCTCCAAATATTCTCCTGAAATTCTCCTTTTTACAAATTCTCTGAGTTTTTCCAGATTGATAAAACACAAGGACTCTCTGTCATCTGTTTATCAATCTGGCTTTAATGCTAGATTTAATACAAATTCCTTCGAAAGATGGTAGTAAGAAGACTCTTCAATGTGATTGCTGCACAGAAGGATGGGGACAGTCACCGAAGCCCAGTCAGAGAATCTGTGAAGGGCAGCACTGGAAAGCTGACTCACGGCCACAATACTCCCCGAGATGGACAGCAGGTTGGACGCTGATTACCATAGTCTTCTGTCCCGTGTCCTCTAAAAAAAAAAAAAAAAAAGAACCACCGCCAGAGAGAGAGAGACCAGCCAATCTCTAACCTGTCAGTGTCCTCCCCTTGATGGCTGCATGATGGATGACTGCATCTCCTCTAACAATACGAACAGCCCCTATGTGGGAGGCCTACACACAGGGAGGCTACCAGAACTCTGTGTCCATGAGTGAGAGGGCAATTAGGAATAATGTTGTAGCTTTTTTTTTATTTTTTTTGTCATTAAACTGACAGATGACATGGTGGCCCGACGTTAATGAAGGGACAATGGCTGCAAAATTGATTGGAGGTCAGATCTGAGCTGTTGTAAAGGGAGGCAGACATAGGGCAAGGCATGTTTTGGAGAAGCTGGGACACCGTGAACAGACCAAATATAGAGAGGTGTATTCAAAAGCTATGGTCAGTCAAAGCAAATGCATTAATGTTGGTGTTGCTGATTATAAAAAGGTCTCTGTTCATTTACTTATCCTGACAACTATGAGCCTTAGGTGGGTATTTCCTGGACAGTGGCCAGTCAATCACAGGGAAAAAAATAAAAAAAACTGTGTGGGTCTTACATAGAGGCACTTGGCTCAGTTGACTATGTAACTGTGAATGACGGACATAACATCTCACAAGAACACTCATCTTGTCAAGTAAACACAAGCTTCCATACATCATATTTATATACAAAATACATATTAATATTTGGCAGTCCCCAGAGTGTTATAGTGGTGTAAATGCAGTCAGTGTGTTGAAAAAAATATATATATATCTGGAGGAAAACTGTGTTTTAGTCGAAAAGCAGCCTAAATGAATATGGTCAAAACGTTTATTTACTTTACAGGTTTCTGTACTGTTGGGAGATATAAAGGACATGTGGCTTAATGAAAAGAGAATTTACCCCTGAACTGTTTTTTTTTTTACCATTGCAAGATAGGATCTGTTCCTTGGCAAAGATCTACACTCTTTTTTTTTTTTTTTTTTTTTTTTTTTTTTTTTTGCAAGTTTGTGCATTTTTGTTCACTGATAAACCTTTCTTTGTTCATAACCTTTCTCATCTCTTTCACACAATGATGGACATTTACAGAAATGTGTGTTTTCACAGTGACTGGATACAGGAGGTTGTTGTGCACTTTGTACAGCTACATGAAAATCAAGCCATGAAGAAGCTTCTGGCAACAGGACAGAATGCAACATTTTACAAAAGCATTTTTCTCAGCTTTTTGTCTGAAAATGTCAGTGTTTTGGTGAAAACTACCATTCTTCAACTGTTGGCCATAAAGTACACATTAACTTAGAGCTTAAAGACTCTCTTCTTTCTTTTGGTGTTTGAAAGTAAAAAAAAAAAACTATAGCACAGCATTTTCTGAGGGACAGCAAAGATTCTTGAAAATGACCCAAAAACGCTGGCACTAGCTGGCAAGTTTTTGTGAAAATGCTGGCAGGGAAAGAGTTAAAAACCTTAGACTTTTGCACGGTACTGTTTTTGATGTAGGGCTGTAAGTCCATATCACTGCATAGATTGTCCTCTTTTGACACACAGCTTTCTTGCCAAACTATTGTCCAACATCAAACTCCTTCATCCATTTGATCTCTGGTATATCTGACAAAAATATCTTTTCCATTCTATAAAAAAGAAAAAAAATATCTGAGATGATGAAAGGCTTGAGAGGATACTGGGTAAGGGAGATTTGGAGGGGGGTCAGAAGACTGTTTCCTCCCTCCCACTCCTTCTGTTGTTCAGGCTTGTGCTGTGTGTCTTGCCATCTTCTTGCTCCGTTGCTTCCCTGCTTGTCTCTCTCCCACTCTTTATTCCGCCCTTGCTGGTGCTCGCCGGCTCCCAGGGGCTTAATTTATGGTTGTAGAGCTCCAGAAACATAGGGATGACAACCCACGCTCCTCTCTGCTGCCTTTGTTAGCGCTGCTAGCTTGTGGGCTGACTGGCTGTGTGTCTGTGTGCGGCGTGTTTGCTCTGGCCCCATTATATTATTTCTTATAACGGCATATCGGCTGGCGCTTATTATTGTAAACATAATCTAGTTGTATTCATTGATATCGCTCTTGTAACAATATTGACATAGTGTAGAAGCTATAAAATATAAAGCGAGAGGCTGGGTTTTGCAATCAAGTGTTTTTTTTAAGTCAGTGAAAATAGATCAAATATGATGTTAACAAAATCACTACCTATTACACTGAGAAAAATAACATGCTGCAGTGCTAAACAAAATGTAACTTGTAATAAATATATGTTTTGGTTGATTTTATGCTTAGATTTTCAGACCACAAAAAAAAAAAAAAAAAAAAAGTAATCTGCTTTTTTGCGTGCAGTAGTTTGCATATTAATTTGGCCTAGGTTTTACGCCAGATGCCCTTCCTGATGCAACCCTCTTCATTTATCCAGGCTTGGGACTGGCACATATCTCCTAACCAGTGATCAAAGTAAAGTCATAAACATTCAATGAATCGCAGCTTGTCTTGACATAGATTTTAGGCGGTTTTAAATGCCTTTCCTGACCCACTTTTTTTGCATTTTTCCAGGCTTGGGGCTGGAACAAACAGTACACTGGCTTGTGACCTCCTGTGGCTGGATTTTTAACTAAGCTAAATGATTTTAATCAGCCCCAACAAGAGCGGCTAATGCAAGGATATGTTGCATTGGGCGCTGTCCATGGTGCTAAATCTAGCTCCACATTAACACATTTGGGCATATGTACAGTGTTACTTGATTTTATGCTTGAAATTCCTTTAACAATTTGACTATTAATTTTAATTTGCATGGTTGTACATTAATATAAGCTTAATCTCCTAAACAGTGACTGAAGTAAAGTCACCAGCCTCCTAATGTTGAGTGAATCGTAGCTTGTTTTGACATAAGTTTTAGGCCAGATGCCTTTCCTGATCCACAGTTTTGTTTTTGTTTTTTGTTTTTTTCCAGGTTAGGGACTGGCACAAAGAGTACACTGGCTTATGATCCCCTTTGGGTGGATTTATAAGTTAAATGCTCTTAATCAGCCCCAACAAAAGCAGCTAATGCAAGGATATGCTGCATTGTGCACTGTCCATGGTTCTGAACCAAGCTCTAAACTATTGCATAGGCCAGATGCCTTTCCTGACACACCTTTCTGTACTTTTCCAGGCTTGGGACTGTGACCCTAGATTTTTAACTGAAGTAAATGCTTTAAATTATCCCCCAAAAGAATGACAAAGGCAAGCATATTTTGAATTTAACACTGTCCATGGTGCTGAACCTTACTTCAGTATTTCCAGCCTTCTTATTACAACTCGCAAGGCAGGAAGAAAATGTTTTAATCATTAAATGGTTTGCATTCTTTACAATAGGCAGCAGTAAGACTTTTCTGACCAGAATTTGAAAATAGCTCTTAAACAATCACTTAGCTCTCAAACAGAACAACTTGTGACAACAGTTATCAGTGGAAAGAAACTTAAAGGATACATGAAAACAGTGCTACCTCAGTTCATTTCACTTATATAATTACACGTGAAGTACTTTTTATATTTAATGAACTGTTTCTACTGTTAGTCCTTAAAGTAATGTAGAAACACTTGATTGACACTGACGTTTGGTTAAAAAGCCTAATCCTTTAATATTGATATCATGGAGTGGTTCCCAAATGGTGGGTCAAGAGGAACTTGTTAGTGTCCAGCTATTTTTATGGTTTAATATTGTTTTAATTACATGAAACTCTAGGGAAAAAGATAGCCTGGCCAACCAGACAAATTATTTTCCTATCCTATGCAAAGAAATTAGTTTGGTACCACCTATGTAATGCGCGGTAGAGAAAAAAACAAAACAGATTACTGTATACTTTTTTTTTTTTTTTTTTTTTTTAAGTACCAGTATGTAAGTATGTAGGTGAACTGGTGAAGCTAAATTGTCCAAAGTGAATGAATTTGAGAACTGTCTTGTCAGTTTACTGTATGTCCCTGTCAGTGTTGGGCTGGTTTCTAACAATTTTTTTTTTTTTTTTTAACAACTTGGACTGGACAAAATAGCACTGGGCTGGTTTATAAAATTTGGGCTGCTTTTCACAACATTTGGCAGGTTTTTAGAAAATATTCTGGAGAAAATACAAACAAAATAGTTTGTAGTCATTTTATGGCAAACAAAGTGATAATACACATTTTGACAAACTGCTCAAACTGTTCTCCCACTCATATCATCAGTTCATTTGTTTTAAAATGTGTTATTTATTGGTATTTCATACATTTTTGGTCGTTTCTATGACACCCAAACCAGGAAAGCTTTGATTATCTTATGGCACTCTTTTGTTAGTGCTGCTGTTACATTTTGTGTTCTTTCTTAAATAAAACAGCTTTAACATTTAGAGTGATTGTAATTTGGGCAGGTTATTATTGTGTTAGGCAGGTTTTAAGTTAACCTGGTCCCTGTCCCACAGAAGCTGGGATACTTATAAGATTACTGAGTGCACCCCATAAAGGTCATGGTGAAAAATTGTATTAAAAAATGTTCTTTTCAGTAAAAAAAAAAGGAATAAAAAAGCCTATAATGTAATTTTATAAAGTCCTTATTTAAAGCAACCTGAAAATGATAAAACTAGGTCAGTGGTGTCATAATTCCTCTATCACCACCTCTAATGCATATTCTCTAGTGACTGCTACAGCTGCTTTGACACATCTCACCATCTCATCTCCTCACAAATGAACCAGCTCTGTGGCATGAAAGCCAGAGGATGGTGGGCGTCTCCTCTGTCCTCCTTTTTCCCGTCTCTGTGTTAATGAAAACAATGGCAGCGGCAGAAGGACGCGCAGATTGGATTTAATTGAAAGTGGTCCGGGTTGTCGGCACGCGCCCGGAGTGGCAGGTTTTGTGGCGGCGTGGCTTTGATTGCGCACATCTGGGTTGTCGCATGTATTATAGAAAGGTAGTGGGTGTACTGTATATGCTATATGGAGTTCATGAGTGGCTGCTTGTTATGCATCCCCTAGAAAGGAGAGAGCAAACAGAAGATGATAGTAGAAGATCATTTAGTTACGCCATATACAGTAACTTTATGTTAACCTCCTCTGTACAGGACCAACAGTGATGGGTCGGTCGTGAACAAAAAGTACAATGGTGAGAGCTGGCCCCCCTTTTTTGCTGAAAGGATATTTTCTTCTTTTCTCATTGCCAATCTGCCCGGAAAAATAGTTAAAAGTTACAGTTAGATGTTGATATTGGTTGGGTCAGAGACTTGGACTGAAGCTGTTTGCTGTTGCTGTTTTGCACTATGCACATTAGGGAATATATTTATAAAAGAGTTTTGGAGTTTTGAGGTCTGCTTTTGCTGTTGTTTTTACTTTTTAATACTAAATAAAGCTCTTTTGTTAGGGGTGTGTATTTAAAACAAAAAAAAGTCAATATCTGTCCTCTGTTTTTTTATTCTTAATTATATGCTGTGTGTAGTAGAGTGGTTCTGTAAAGCAAGTTAGTTTATTGGAGAGTTTCAAAGCACCAGAATATTTTAGTACTTTATCACAATCTATGTATTTGAGTTATATATGAGTACACAATACAACTCAGAAGGCAAAACTGTGCTAATTTTGGCTAAAACCTAAAATGTACAGTGGTAAAATTCTTTTATTATGATTTGGGCTACACAGTTTCAGCATTGCATGTTTTACAACCCCAGAAAAAATGACCTGGCCAAAAAAAAAAAAAAAAAAAAAAGACATTTCCAATAATAGAAGACCAAAGCAGAGTGCAGAGCTGTTACGCTTTTTTGAACAGTGAACAAAAAATTGTCACTTCCTTAAAACTTCCTTTAACTTTTTGTATGAATTCTACAACAAATTTAGAAATAGCTGTGAGAGATCAGTGATAACAAAGCTGTGCACTTTCTTTTTTTGGGGGGGGGATAAAGGAATGAGGTCAGATTGGATGTAGAGGGCCAAGCGTTTTGAGGCCTCACAAACTCAGCGCCAGATATTACTTAAACAGGCACAATTCCAGGCATGTTTTTGATGAGGAAACCAACATTATAACCTTGTAGAAAGCTCTGAAAAGTTGATTTTGTGTAATACAGTAAGCTCAGAAGCAATTACAAACACCAAGCAGTCTGGCAGAGTGGTTAGTGCTCGCATTTCTGAGCCTGGATAAATGGAGGATGGGTGCGTCAGGAAGGGCATCTAGTGAAAAAAACCCAGACCCAAAACTCAGTATGCAAGGCCATTCTAAAAGAGTTAAGCTGAACACTCATTGTGAATCCTTGAGGTTTTTTTCCAGATAAAAACATTCAGAAATCTTAGAAAGTAGCAGTATTAAAAAGCTAAAGCATATTTGACCATGGCTTTTTCAACCCAAAAGCATTTTTCAAACCCACTCACTTCTTGGAAAGCATTTAAGATGAAACAAGACAATTCTCAACACTACCCAGTACACATTTTTATCTGCGATCTAGTTCTGCTAAACATGATAGTCTGAGTGTAAGTGACAGCTAAATCTGAATGCGCTACGAGTGTCGGGGTTAATATTCCGCCGCTCCGTGTCACGACGATAATTCATTCTCGAATCACGAAGAGATACATGAAAGCCGGCTCCTTTTGGGTTCTCATCAGCCCGAGCTCCGGCGCATCCTCTCCATTACCATCGCTCATCTCGCCTCTTTTGTTTCGTCCCCATTCAATCCATACTCATTTCCCCCTCCCCTCCCCTTCCCCCGGTTCCCGTTACAGCTGCTTTCATTTCAGACCAATCTCTCAATCTTTTTTCGCCGACCCCTATTCTGCTCCTCTCGCAAAGACTTTTCACGAGGCTGCGGCTCACTTCCTCCACCTGTCTGTCATCTTTTCTTTCAACCTTTCCTTCCCTCCTTTACCAATGTCTGCACCCTAGCATGATTTTTGTTCCCCTTTTCATTTGAACCGTGTCACTCAAATGTAATACTCTTGTTTTCTGGACGATATGAGCAGATTTAGCGGAGGTTGACAAATAGATAATATACATTCATCAGTTGAATGGCATGGGGAGGCTGAAGAGAAGCCACCATAAAAGAAAACACAACACAAAAGTCTTATTTGTGAACTTTTTTTCTGTGTTACCTTTTAAGACTAAAGTTGTGTTTATTTTATCACTGTGTAAATAGCTTTAAAGTACTACAAAGAGACACAATTATGGCAGAAATGATTAGTTTTACAAAAAAAAACTCACATTTTTATAATACATCTCAATGCCATACCATCATTTGTGCATATAATGAAACAGTTTTTTGTTTTTTTAGCAAGGTCTTTGTCAAACATCTGGGCTCTCACAGACTAAGAAAAAATAAACATGATACTCATTAACACTGACAACTTAATATGAAATAAATTATATACAGTCTATAAGCACTTACCAGCACCAATGAAACGTGAAAAGCTATTTCGGTAACACTTTATTTCAAAGCCTTTATTAATCCCTTATTCTGTGTGACCAAATTGTACAACTAAGTAGCAACTAACTAACATTTTCCCCTTAATAAACTCATAATTACTACTCATTAGTAGGAAGTAAGGAAGTTGTTGGTAAATAATAAATTATGAAATTATGATCTTAATGAGATTTTTGTGGTACTATTCCCTAATAATGCTCCAATACTCCATAAAGCTTAATAAGATCATAATTTATGCCCAACAACTTCCTTACTTCCTACTAATGAGCAGTAATTATGACTTTATTAAGGGGGAAAGGTTAGTTAGTTATATATTAGCTGTAGAGAATGGTCACACAGAATAAAGGACTAATAGATGCTTTATAATTACCAATTAACAGCTAATTAACCGCTAACTAGCATGCTAATTAGCACTTAGTTAGGGTTATTAGGTGGACCTTAAAATAAAGTGTTACTGCTATTTCTTCTCACATTGAACTTTTACACAGTAAGTAGTGACTTTGAGGGAAAAAAAAGAAAAAAAAGAAAGAAAATGAATTAAGGATTAAATAATTTTTTATAATTTAATGTTATACCTTTATACGTTTTTTGCTCAACTCCATTTTTCCCCCTCAAACCTGCTGTGTAGAAACTGATTAAATGAAACATCTGAGTCTAGATTGCTTTCCCACTTTTTTATCATCAGCTTCTTTTTGCAGTTCTTTCTTCATCCATCCCTTTCCTCTGTAGCCCAATTAAGTTCTCCAGACGATGTCTTTTCCACCCCTGCTCCTTCTGGACACTCGGCCCTTTTGGACAGTTCAACCGGTTCAAGGGCAGACAAACTTCTGCCATGTCTCTATGTGCAAAGACACATTCACTCTCAAAGCCTATTTATAATAACAACTATATTTCCCTGTAGTGTATAGCTTGCAGGATTCCCAGTGCTTTTTTTTTTTCCATTTGAAAGCATGTAAACAAGCTTTGCAGAAGGATTCGAAGGATAAATGCTGCAGATTTTGTTGGTTGGAGCAAAACAATGAAGAAAAACTCTTAGGACTAGTTACGCAACACACCAAATCTCTTACATTTTGCTCAGTTCTTCCCAAAAGCTGCCATTAGAAACAGTTATGTCCATTTTGTGCAAAGTGCAAGGATCCAAAGCTGCACTACACTGTAACAAGAAGAGCGTTTGTTCCTTAGCACCACTGCTGAACACACTATTTAAATGCAAGTTTAGCCCTCATTAGCTTCAGTGGATGAATCAGGAAGCTTACATGTGTTCAATGGATCCTGATTGGAGAGGAGAAAAGGAACAGTGTTAAACGTGGCTCTTTGAAACGTGTCTGCTTGAAATTGTCAGGAAATTGATTGTGCAAAAAGCTCGCTTCTTAGTGGCACATTATCGGATGCTGTTGGAAGTGGACATGAGTGAATAGTGGTGTCTCTATGGCTACTTCGCTAATGTCTTTTCTATAAAGTAGAGCTGGAAATAACAGAAAATCCCTGGTTATATCATTTACAGTTGAAGGACCAATCTTATTTTAACAAAACAAAGGGAATGATTGTGTTTTTAATTTGAATATGAAAAGTCGACACAGAAAACGAGGCCACTTTACCCATGCAATTTATTTTTTCCATTTTCAGTTTCTATGGCACTTGTATTTATAATCAGTAGTACAATTATTTATTTTATTTACTTAACCTTTATTTTACCAGGAAGTCCCTTGAGACAAAAGATCTTTTTTTGAGGGAGACCTGGCCAAGAGGCACCGGTAACAATTACAAAAGACAAACAAATATAATTATACAACAGTCAAATTTATAAAATCATTCAAGAATAACAGTCTTCAGTGAGACTGGACCCAGGGGAATGAGTAAATAAAATGAGTTTGAAATGCACTGTAAAAAAACAATGCTGCAAAAACTCAAGGCTTCCCTTAAGATTTTTGAGTTTTGGTGATCAACTCAAAATCTCAAGTTTTCAACAACTAATATTTTTTACTCACCAAATTTCACGTTCATACATCTAAAAACTTGAAATTTTAAGTTTTACTCACTATCTTTATTTTTTCCAACTCCTCTTACAGCCAACTGACTCCACTGTTCAGAAAAAGAATTATTGATAATAATAAAAACTAAATATACTACATTTAACAATAGAATAACTTTTGCTGAACACTGTAATTTGGCTGTAAGATGAGTAAAAAAACAATAATAGCTAGAAAAACTTAAAAATTAGAAAGGTTTTTAGACGTATGAACATCAAATTAAGTGAAAGTGTGGAAAAGTCGAGATTTTGAGTTGGCCCCAAAAATCTTGAGGGATCCTTTGCATTGAGTTATTGAGTTTTTGCAGCATTCTTTTTTTTATTATTATTATATTTTTTTTTACTAAGTATTTGTTTAAAAATATAAATTTAAAACACTTTTTAGCCAATAGACAGTGTCTTTTGTAATGTTTTTTATAGAAATATATGGAGAAAAACATGAAAATAAAATTTGGGATCTAGGGAAGTTGTATTGTTGGGGGTCCACGTGGGATTTTGGTAAATTTAAGGGGGCCGTGACATTCCTGACTTTGGGAATGGCTGCTGTAGAGGATGTCTCCATAATCCAGAACAGGGAGGAAAGTGGCCTGAGCGAGCCGTTTCCTCACAGACGGACACAGACAGGTTTTGTGTCTGTAGTAAAAGCCAACAGATGTTCTCCATGAGTTTTAAAGGACAGTTTGTCATCAATCCATAAGCCCAAATATTTATAAGAAGATTCTTGTTCAATCGCTTCGCCCTCTGATGTTAGAATGCCGCCATGCAGTACATTATAAGAACAAGCTTTGGAAAATGTCATCAGTTTAGTCTTTTTAGCATTTAGAACCAACTTTAGCTGACAGAATGAAAGCTGAAGTTGATGGAAAGCGGTCTGGAGGTCATGGTTAACTGAAGAATTACATGCAATAAAAAAAACATGGAAAGTAACTGGATACTTTTAATCAATTGCATTTTTATAGAAATTAGGAAAATGTTACTTTTACCGCAGTGGCATAATGGGAAGTAATAGTAACTAGTAAAGGTACTGTAGATCTAGTAGAAGAAGTAGTAAAATTATTTTGAAGTAACAGTAACAGATTTGGAGTGCTTCTTCCACCTCTGATGAACTTTGAAACTCAACTTACCTGTGACAGATTTTTGGACCGAGACCCACCATTTGGGAAACACTGCGTTAGTATTATTGCACAATTAAACATATTTGTCCCCCAAAAAATGTTTGAATTTATTTTGGAGCCCCGGTGTTTACATTTGACTTGGGTAAAAAATGAGCCCACATGCAAGGGGTCAGGTTAGGGGGGGGTCACAGGTGAGTGGGTCCTATCCCAGCCACACACCGGGTTACTAATTAGAAACATATCCTTTCCAAAATGTTAAAGTCAGCCATTTGCCCTAACAGTCTGCAAAATGATGTTAGCATAATATCGTTATGTAATCTCAGTTGCTTAGCATGTTAGCATAAAAGGAAGCACTAATGACATGATAGGACTTAAAAGTAGGAGATGCATATGATACGGGCCTGTTCCACCCACATGCGGGGTACACACACGGGGCATCAGTCTAATTACTGGCGACAGGGAGGGAGATGAGGGAAAGCCACGGCCGCTTCTACTGTGGTTCACCTCAGGCTCTCTGTCCTATTTCCTATTCCACACACATACACACACGTGCACGTATAAACACACACTTCCACAAATTAGCACATATGAGCGTGGCACAGCTGAGGGCTCCCAAACGCATCTGCTAGACGAGAAGAGCGGACAGGAGAATGAATCGACACGGTGGCTATAGTGTTATCTGTTAGCGTGATTCAGAACTGGCACATGTGTGGTAATAGAGATAAAAACATAGAAGCTGTCCCGTTTTTTTTCTTCTTCTTACAGCTGGCTAACACACGCACACACAAGCGCTGGAGTGATGCCCAGTCCTAGGGCATATAGGACTTCTGAATCCTTTAATTGGATGTGTGTTTTGACGGGCTAATCTCAAACTCAGGACACAAGCTTCCCACCAGAGCCCCCCCCCCTCCCCTATATGTCCACCAGGAGAACACAGCACTGCATGTTTAATGAACTGACTGGAATATTTATTCACTTTTATAATTAGGAGCCATATGTGTGTGCCTTGCTTAAGCACATATTGGCCTACAGAGGTCAGCTGCAGTTAACATCTGAATTCACTAAAGTTTGCCGCAGGTTTAGCCTCAGATAGTTACATATAGATCTATAGAGTATGTCCAGCTTTGCAATTATACACTATGCTATCTTATTCCTTGTTAAATGTAAATGACAAATGTATTAAAATTGCTGCACATTGGCAAGAAATTTGTGGAGTTTACAGTCCAGATATTGGCTATTTTTGCACTACTCTTTTAATGTGTATGTCTTTTTTTATGTAAATTCTGCTGAAATTTTGTTTTTTACTGTAAGCAAGAATGAAATAAAGTGAAGTCAAAGTCAAGTTGAGTTGAATTGACTCACAAAATAATAAATAACTTCACCTGGTCACTGTCCAAGGTGTACCCCACCCATCTAAGACTGATCTAGAAAAATATTGATTATTTATGCTTTTATATTGTCTTGTCTTGATTTATGTAATTCAGCTTTTGCACATTTTAGTAACTCAACTCTTAATCGACTCTTAAATGTACAAATTTCTGCCACAAGGCTTTTAAGAGGAAACACTAGAACGGCCCGCATCGCTTGGGTTTTATCTTCACTTCAAGTTCAGAATAGATTTTTAAAATTTTAGTGCTTACTTTCAGAGCACTACATGGACAGGTCCCCAGTATATCTTTGACCTTTTGACCCCATACTTGTCATATTGCTCTCGTTGATCAAGTCAAAAAAAAAAAAAAAAAAAAAAAAAAAAAAAAAAAAAATTAAAACGCAGCTGGAGACACTTTAATTTAACTGTTTTTTTATTTTTATCTTTTTATAGCATTGCGTTTCTATTTCTGTTTTATCTGCACTTTGTAAAGCACTATCCAAGAAAAGTACTATATAAATAAAGTTTAGTTGCTAGACTAGGCTCCACCCACCAATATTAAAGAATTAATATAATAATAATAAAAAATCACAATCACAATTCTGCCTAAGCATAATTGACTTTTTCCCACTTGTAATATTCCACTTGTCATAACATAATTCATTATACTTTATATTTAGCATCAACATAAAGTAATGCAGGCAACTGTTTTCCTATCTAATATTAATTATAATATTACAGAACTGCATTACAAAAGGCAAATGACTATTATTCTGGCATTATATAAATATACAGTAATTGTCACTACATAGCAATGAGTGCATGAAAACAAGCAACAGTTGAATCTATTGCAACAAAATGTGGCTTAAAATGTGCTTTTGGTCAACAAAGAAATCACTAATCACTGCTGCTATGTTTTTCATTATGCAAATGCAATTACTGTTGTTTGAATAGTAATTTATTCAGATTTCACTTCAAATGACTTTACCCTGTTTGTTTTAGCCTGTGCTACATCAAACGTCAATTTCTCTCTTCTTTTTTTTTTAAGCTTGATTTGAATTACTAATGCTACTTGTGCTAATCATCGGGATAATTGTTGTTTGTTAAGCACCGGTGCATGGGACAATGCCAGGTGAAGTTTAAATATATTCTACCACATATAACGTTCATAAAGTGTGATGGGATGCATGGGTAGACATTGGCGGTTCTGGTGTTTAGAGGAGCCACACAAACACAAATGTATTCCCAGGCAGTAGCTCGAGTCTGTGAACCACATCTGATGCTGTTCATGTGGAAAATGTGTGCAATAAGGCTTTGGTCGGTGCGGCACACATGATCCTCCGCGCATTCAGCTGGTGATGGATAAACCAGTGCCGGTCCTGTACAGTTGGGGGCCCCATCTCATCTATATTCTTGCCAGAACAAAATAAATGAGTACAACATACATTTAAACATAGCTGATACTGAAAAAAGTTGTCATTTAGTGTGGATAATTTTGGTCCATCTGGGTTTATGACTGGGTGCAAGCTTCACTAACTCAGAAGAGGGGCCCCAGCTAAACAGGCGGCATTTTAGATTAACCCTATGAAATGTGACAAGAAACATACATGAGAAAAATGACATAAACTACATACACCACCAATAAAATAATAATAAATAGAATAAATAATGGAGTTGTGAGCCAGTTAGTAAATGATGCTAAAGATTTGGGGGCCCTCTAAAGTCTGTGGGGCCCTATGCAGCCGCTTACTTTGTTTATGGGAAAGGTATAAGCATGATGTCGTGGAATCATAAGGTTTCCATGTCTCTCTAGAGTCCTACAATTTTTTAAGTCCGAATGAACTGAGGGCAAGTCCGAATCCAAACTCAAAATGAATATACTTATGATGATGTTGCACAAGTCCTGGTCCCAGTTATTGTCCACATGTCCAAGTCTGAGCCTAAATCTAAGTCTGAGACACTGGTGGCCATGTCTGAGGTCAAGTTTCAGACATCCATTTACA
The DNA here is from genome assembly GCA_020698575.1 of Bostrychus sinensis. Classification (NCBI taxonomy): domain Eukaryota; kingdom Metazoa; phylum Chordata; class Actinopteri; order Gobiiformes; family Eleotridae; genus Bostrychus; species Bostrychus sinensis. The sequence goes on along the minus strand of CM036261.1, from coordinate 10,368,065 downwards.
GCTCCAAGTCTTGGTCTGTAAGAGCCAAGTCCAGGTCCGAGTCTGAGCCTTCAAATCCAAGACTGGAGTCACTGATGCCTAAGCAAACTGCCTTAGTGACATATTTCCACCAAACCTCACTACACAGCATCCAGTGAGTGACCTAGAAGTTTGCTTGGTTCGTGTTTGGCCTTTGGAACTTATGCTAATTGCCCATTTTATCTTCTGCTAATACAAAATGCCTTGAGCAGGGAACTATTAGTCCCTGTAAACACATCACTTTCCGAATACCAGGCTATTTTTTCCCTTGCGCAAAAGGTTGTTTAAAGAATTGGGCACTGGACTGTTACAACAATAACAGGAATTGATGAGCCAATGGGGTGATTTTTTTACTTTAACTTGCATTTAGTACGCCTAATACGCCCATACATTTTGGAACTTTTGTAGTTAAAGGCAAAAACTGCTGCTTAGGCTGGTTTTACCGCAGGGCAAGCTGTAGCAGTGTATAAATGGGTCAGAGTGAAACTTTTTAAATTGCAAGGCATACAAGTTGTGTCCAGCAAGTAATGAGATGTTTTTAGGCAGCTAAAATGAGTGGTTGTTATTGATACGTTTATTAAAAATGACTTTCAGTTACTAGCAAAACACACAGTAGTCAGTACAATTGCTAAGTTAAAGGTCCCCTATTCTGTTAAATTGACTTTTTTTGAGCTTTTAACCATGCAATTATGTTGTTTCCACCTCAAAAACATACCTGGAGTTGTATTTAGTTTCATTCACTCATGAAGCGCTCCTGTGCGTTTCTAAAGCCCAAACAATATCACTGTACTCGTTTTAATAGAGTCATGTTGCTAAATAGCCCTTTTATGCTCTGTCCATTCTCCACCATTCGCCAGGCACCTAATCCAAGCTTTCTCTGCAAATTTAAAGTTACAAGCTCCACAAAATAACACTTTTTTAACACATATACATTATTTTAAGTTATAAAACATGAAATACTAATGCAAAGGTGTCCAAAACTATTTCAAAAAGCCTGAAAAAAAGCATAATAAAGACCTTTAAAGTAGGATTTGTGGTACATACACTGACACCAGATTTCTGTACCTATGTCCAGCAGTAAATTCAGAAACCTATAATATGTAGCCTTTAGCTTAAATGCTAATATGTATATGCTAAAATATGCTAATTGCTAAAATGTCAATGCTTTCTTACCAAGCTATGACATGACGCACACTGAAGCAATTGGTTCTCCTCTTGATTTGTGATTTTTGCAACAGTTCTGTTTAAAACTAAATGTATTTGTAAGATTTTATAAAATACAATTACTTTCTGGGCGCACCTTGTGTTTGAATAACACCTGCAGGTAAGAGACTAACTGTTGGACCAAATTGTACAAGCACTGAATAAAAGCAGAGAGATTTGGGTGAAGATTTCCTGCGTCCGTCTCTCGTCACATTAATGCAGAGGATTTTTGCAGTGTTTACCGAAGATGCACTGACATTTCCCTCCTCACAGCCTTCACACAATCACAGCCTGGGAGGTAACACAGTAATTATTAAAAGTCAATATTGAAAAGATCGTCATGCAAATGATGTGTGCGCACTGGGACTGATGGGGCTCGGCAAACGCTATTAACAGAATTTGGCCCACTTTCTTCCAGGCTGACTGTCACTGTGACTTGATCCTGACCTATTGTAATGGTTAACCTTCAGAGCTTCCCCTTACGCACCATTTAACAATTACGCATGCTGCGGGCCACTTTACATGTGTCGTTAGAATAATAGCGAGCCAAAATGGTCATGGTGGTTTGACATCTGTGAGCTAAAGGTCTTGACATTTAGTTTTTTTTTTTTTTCTTTTGGGGAGGCAGTTAATTTTTGTACTACTCCATGGATTCATTTTCCACTTTTTTGTCTTTTATCCACTCCAGCATTGTCGACAAATGTAACAAAAAAGAAAAGTTAGCAAATTAGGCATTAAACAAACTTTTTTTTTTTCTTTTTTTTTTTACAATTAGCTTGAAATTAGTTAAAAAGGGGGTCTGTGGTTTTGGATACTTACCTTATGTCAAAATGTTGGTGATTTTGAGCACACTTCCTGTTTGGTAAAGCAGACAGGAGCAGTGAGGCAGGCTTTGTGCTATGGATGCTAATAGGTCAAGTGAAAGCACGCTATTATAATGCTTTTACAATTACCATTAGTGCTATAGAAGATATCAGGTGTTTGAAATGTACCCCCTGCTTGTAATTACAGGGAATAAGCTATGCAAAGGTATCTATTAGAATAACAGTACAGTACAGTAGCAATATGGTAAAAATAGCAATGTTTCCAGTAAAATGTATGCAGAACTAGTAAATAATAGTTAACCAAATCGGTCATGGTGGTTTGTCATCTGTAGCAACAGATAATGCAATACAATCCAAAACAGCCAATAATGTAATAAGGTTTTTGAGCCAATAATGTAACAACATTTAGCCAATAACATAACAAGCTATTACATTATTGGCCTAGCATTAAAAAAAAAATCCTTTGAAAATGTAAAACTCCAGCCCATAATAGAATAAATGTTTTCTTTTTGTTTTATTGTTTTGCAGTTTGTTCATCAGAAATAGATTTAGTGGGTGCCATAGTTAATCATAACTGTAAGAGACGCTTTAAGAATTTCTTCTTTTACAAAATGTTCTATTTAAAATATTTAATTGCTTATGTATGTCTCTGAAGACTCTTAGTCATCCAAACAAAAACTGTTTAAAAATAATCAACTGGGCATGAGTTTTAGATGTTTTGTCTCTAATCCAAAATACTTTTATGTTTTGTCTGTGTCTCTGTTGGATGTTGCACAGTCAATGTTAATGGCTCAAAAACTATTACACTAATGTCAGGTATTACATTATTGGCCATTATCACATTATCGCTTGTTGCATTATCCATGAGCAAAAGTCTTGACATTTAGCATTTTTTATTTATTTTTTTGCAACTAATTAAGTTTATTGACAACATTTTAAGATGGCTGCAGTTTAGAAAGAGAGTCTATTATTAGAAAAGGGTCTTCAGGTCCAAGGGAAACTGCATTAAAAACAGACTTTATTCTGTACTTAACATCACTGCATGGATCAGGAACACAAATCAAAGTTACAGATGTGTCATGCATGAATGTAAAATACCAGACATCTTAAAATTTTGCCATTTTGCAAGATGCTCACTCCAGCTCTTTTTCCTGCTTTTTTATTGTCTCAGTCCCATCCTCTCTGAAAGGTGCTGCTATAATCAAAGCTATCATTTTCTTCACACAGTACCTGATATGTTGTTAATGTTCTGTTATGAAATTTGAAAACCACTGCGTTCTTATTTACATTTTAGACAATGTCCCAGCTTTTCCAGAATCGGGTTTGGATAATTTCCACAGTCTTCTCTGGCGTGTTTCAATGGCACAGCAGGTGGGGAATCGGCGCTTTTATCTGACTAAAATTGAACAATTAGCTCTAAACATTTCTCAAGGGTTTTATGGATGGAGAAAAAGCCTTCGTTTTTGCTCATTTAGGACATGCTATGATTGTTAATTACCTAACGGGAGAAGTCTTTTATTGAGCGACATGGCGGCACACTGTCACCTGTCCGCTCTAATTGCGCGTCTTAGTTCCTGAGGGGAGCTGAAGGGGAATGTAATTATGTCGAGATCAATGGCCGACCGTCATCGCTGACACTGTAACCATTCATATTGTATGCAGATTGATCTATTTCCACACATTGTTCAGGTTTTAATTTAATGCCAGGATACAAGCTCCGGGGCGGGGACGCTTCAGAGAACAATAAACACAATTACCGTATAAGAACTATATGGGTTGATTAAAATGACTATAGGGAGACAACTTACTTAGGATTTTATACTCACAAAGATGCAGTTAGCGTCTGGGTTTAGTTCACTGCACAAATTGAGGTGTAGAAATAAGGTGAGCCTTATTTCTAAAGACAAAAATGGAACAAAAAAAGATATTTTGTGCAGAATAATGTATCCAATGTGACTGACAGGCAGAAATAAAGTAGTAGTAGCGAGTACTGCTACTTAAATATTACCCACTTACATTAGTAGTCAAATTAGAAACTATTTCTACAACAACAACCACTACTGCTACTACTAAACTGGCTCTAAGTAACCTAAAACTTTTTAACTGCAATGTGAGCTACCCACTCACCCAACAAGGTCAAAAAGTACTTTGATTTGACCTTTAATTAACCCCACTTGGTCTGGGAATTGAACCCGGGACCTTCTTGCTATTAGGCAGGATTGCTATTGCCGCTGTGCCACTTAAAATCAAACATTTTCCATCAATATATTTTTTACATTTACATATTTATATATATTCAAGAAATGTAAATAAGTATTCAGTTACTTTCCAACAAAAAACAAAACAAAAAACAAAACACACAGAGTATAAACTTAAGTTATTCCAAAAAGCAATTGCTGTTGTGGCTACTTGGCAAACAAACCAAATCAAAGTAGTCTTAAAGGAACAGGCCACTGTTTTTTCCATACTAAACTATGTTGTTCCCTGATCCTAGACGAGTTGATGCGTCCCTCTCTGGTCTTTGTGCGTGCCCTGTACGGTTACGTGAGTAGTTACATGACCCAAGTACAGTTACACAAAAATGAAAAATGGCGATAAAGCAGATAAAAATTTTCACTTTTCACTTTTCAACAATCACTTTTCATTTTTGTGAAACTGTACTTGGGTCATGTAACTACTCACGTAACCGTACAAAGACCAGAGAGAGAGTACGCATCAACTCGTCTAAGATCAGGGAAGAGCATAGTTTAGTATGGAGGCCTGTTCCTTTAAAAAAAAAAAAAAAAAACATTTTTGACCCACTGAAGCACTGAACTCTCCTCCCTTTATGATTTCACTCTTTCCAATGCTTCTGCAGTTATCATTAGTGCACGTGTGTATAATTAACCGCCGCTAAGGTTAACAGCAAAGCAACATTTAGCATTTCAAATTTTGACCCGATTATGGCGATAAATCAAAGGTTAAGAGCGCACCCAATTGATTTTTACTAAATTATCATTCAGCATATCATCTGTCCTTTGATCAGATTTATATGCTTTTAAGGAAGTTTTTTTTCACAGAATCCAAATTTAGGCAAATTTTGACATTTCTCTGTACTCTGAAGATTTGCAATGTTCCATCAAGTAAAAAGCTTTTCAGCAACGCAATGCTGCACTAAATTAAAGGTCTTGTGAGAAGGTTAATGAGATTCAGTTTTCTGGAAATTTGATGGCAACCCACTTTCATCCCACAAACCAAATACCAGCTTGAAGATTAGCCTTTCTAAGCATACATAAACAGCTGTTTAGTTGCTCTATCAAAATTCATTAGGTTTTCATGCATTTAAGCTAATCCTTTTGAATAGCTGTGCACCACTAGCTTGTATTAGTAACAACAGCTAATGCCACGTCCCATTACGTTCAACACTTTCTGCTACAAAGTTAAGAAGAGAGAGATTATGTGATCAATGTGCTGTGTCTTTTGTGTTTTTAAAAGTGCAAATAATCTACACACATACACGGATCAGGCATAACATTATGACCACCTGCCTAATATTTGTAGTAAAAATGTTATGCGTAACGAGCCTAATATGCTTCAACTTTGAGGACAAAATGTTCACTTGCTGCCTAATTTCTGGGTTCACACACTTTTTAAAGAATATTTCATGACTTTTCCATGGCTTTTCCAAAACTTTTGACTAAATTTCCAAGACCCAAATGTACGGAAGTGTATTGCGTTCACCTGAAAAAAAAAGTTTCTGTTTTAATGAGCTAAGTTAGTTCTCTTTTTATGAGAAAAGTTCTGTTTTTATGAGTATAAATAACTTGGGTTTTTATGACAAAAGTAAATTCATGTCTATCACAACCAGTAAACGTTTAGCTCGTATTGAAGAGTTGCTAGCTAAAGAAAGGGCGTAAATGTCCCAACTACTTCGTTTAATACGGTTTTGTTTTACTCTAGGCTTGAGACACTGGGAGATTCTGCTTTCGTTAAGTAATGTTGACGTATAATCATTAGTTTGTCGACTCTGCGCAGACATCTCAGGTCTTTGCGATTGACGTTGAATTCCTCTCCCCCCAAAAGTGGAACAAGATAATAAGGACCATTATCCACATAAAAACATAAAATTATTTTACTCATAAAAACAAAACTTTTCTCGTAAAAACAGAAATATATTTTACTCGTAAAAACAGAACTTTTCTCGTAAAAACAGAAAATTATTTTACTCGTAAAAACAGAACTTTTCTCGTAAAAACAGAAAATTATTTTACTCGTAAAAACAGAACTTTTCTCGTAAAAACAGAAAATTATTTCACTCGTAAAAACTGGATTTTTTCTCTCATAAAAACAGAATTAACTTTACTCATAAAATCAAAACTTTTCTCATAAAAACAGAACTTTTCTTATAAAAACAGAACTAACTTTGCTCATTAAAACAGAAACTTTTTTTTTCAGGTGAACGCAATACGCTTCCGTACAAATGACTGAAATGACTTATGAATAGTATTCAAAATGTCCTGTGCGGTGAATTAGAGACTACAATTTCTTTGTTAAAATTGGAAATCAGTCACTTGGGAAAAAAAAAAAAAAAAAAAAAAAACATTTTGGGGCTCTTTCCCCAGAAATATTATTATTTCACAAATTTTACTGAGTAATAGCCCACACCAGTGATTACAAGATAATTATGCTTGGTAAGTTGATTCAGAACACATTAAAAAAAAACTAGTAGTGGTCGAATGTTCCTCAGACTGTTTAAATTCCCAAAACTTTTCCAGGGCCTTAAAATTCCATGACTTTTTCGGGTTTTCCATGACTGTACCAACCCTGATATATGTCCCATGCACTATACCATGAGAAAGAGATGATCTGTGTTATTCTCTTCACCTATCAGTGGTCATAATGTTATGCCTGATTGGTGTATACTGTGTAGTAAAATGGCATCCTACAAAATAAGAAAAGCTAGGTCTGAGTCACAAAGGGAGATGAGTAGATGACTTTTTGAAGCACCTTCCTGACATCACTACTTGTGCACCGAAGAGGACACAATTTGGGAGAAGGCAGCGACCTGTTCTCCATGGTAAATTTGGAGCAATTTTCTGTGCCATTTTTGGTGACACTCTGAATGGCCACTCTCGCCGTGTCCCAGAAGATGACCAGAATAAGTCTGTTTGTCAGAATAGGTGATTTGGTCCAGGTCCATTTCAGTCCAAGTGGCCCATTATGACGGGCCAGGAATTCATGCAACATTAAACTGGCACTGGCCCAGCTCGTCACATTCTCAGCAATCTGCAGGCCTATCAGGGAAATCATGAATATGGATATGTCAGGAGGCGGGACGGTCCACACAGGAGCCAGTGCCACAATACAACTTGATTTAAAATATCATCAAACTATTTTAACATTAAGATATGCTGTATATGTTTATGATATATACTTTGCATTGCTATTTATGTCAATCCTAAAGCCGAGTATACATTGTGCAATATTTTTTAGTCTTTTAGCAAGATTTATAGACTGCACGATGTTTTACGTAAGCTACGACCAAAGTCCGACAGAACAAATTTTAGTCTCTGGAAGCAGTGATGATAGTGCAGCTGATTCTGAAGCCAGCGCCTCTTGCTCTACCAGTGTTTTTGTGCGTGGAAATGCAAATAAATCAAAAAGCATGTAAAGTAAAGTAAGTAAAATGCTTTATTTGTTATTATACATACAAGCTGTACAACAAAATTGCGTAAATCACATGGAGGGTTAGTCCTGAGCCCACTGTGCACCTTTGGGCCACATGTTTTTGGAGGTAAGGGAAAGCGGAGCAAACATGGGGAGAACTAGCAAACTCCACACAGAAAGGTCCTGTCTGGTGCAAGAATCAGACCCAGGACCTTCTTGCTGTGAGGCAAGAGTGCTAACCACTCTGCCACCATGACGCCCATGAACACACTCTGTGACGAATCTTCCAAAACATCCCAAACTGCCTGATACCTATAAGAAGTACAGCCACCGTTTTTGACGTCTTATGTCTGAGATGGCCAAAAGGTAAACATGTTTAAGTCAAATACTAGTTTTAGTGATAACAATGGTACAGCTGATTTATTCTAAAAAAAAAAAAATATAAAAAAATAATAATAATAATAAAAATCACTGCCATAAAACCTATTTTTTTAATTACTTTTTTTTAGAACAAAGGCCATGCAAAAGTTGGATTGTGTTTGGATAAGAATGAATGGCTGGGCAAATTTTCACTATCATGATTTTGTGTCACAATAATAATAAGTCTTGGCATTGCTGGTAGAATGATCTGCAAACAGGCCAGTGTTGCAGTTTGCATGTCATCGCCTCTTCGTTTGATTTGCTTTGTCTTTTTTTTTTTCCTTTTTTTTTTCCGACAAAGCCAAATTACAGTGATCACAGAGCCCTTGACACGAGTGGAGGGCTAAACCACTACCCACTGAGACTGAGGTGGGAGTCTGAAGATCCGGACTCTCTCAATCCCACCCTCTTCACGCTTTAATGGAGGACATTGGGGACCGTGAAGTGTCTTTGGGAGCCCGGCTGCATTAGCATGGCCACCTATTTTGTTCTGGCAACAATCAAAGGGAACATCTGAGCGAGGAGAAAGAGCCGTGCCTCATTCAAAAGACGTCTGACTAAGTGAAAGAAAGAGGTGAGCAATGAAGCAATTGTTCAGCAGGACTACTCATAATGTCAAACACAAAAGGCATTTAGGCTAGTACCACAAAAACAAGACCGAATCGTGATGTGAGAGCTGCTGGAAAACAGTAGAGCGGAGCCGTCATTGGTGTACTAACATGAATGTATTTTTAGAGTCTTGACAACGTTTTATTCTTGATTAAAGATAATACCCGATGGTGTTATATTATTTGCATATGGTTCTAGAAAAGAAATGGCCATCATTAACCAGTTTCTATGTTCACAAAGTGTCTGGGGCCCCCATTCTTCTGATTAAGGCCCCTGATGTATCTAAAAACAACTCTGAGTAAGGTTTGGGCAATATGTTTTTCTTATCTTATATATCTCATATATTAAATTTCTTCTGACAAAGATTTTATAGCCTGACTAAGCACTGCATGTCATGAATATACTGTAGTATAGAAAGAAAGAAAGATTTTTTTCATTAACATTTTATTGAATATTATATTTTTATAATCACAAATTTAAAAAAAAAGAAACATATGAAGCACAATCCTCTTCCCATCCTCCTGCTTCCCTTCACAAAAAATAAAATAACTAAATCAGAAAGAGTACTACCACAAAAAAGGCGCCTCAAAATAAATTAACAGATAATAATGAAAATAAATTAACAAAAAAAGTTATAAAAGTTATAATAAAAAAAGGAGGAAGAAGAATTTTTGTACTAGTAACCAGTGCCGGTCCTGAACTTTTGGGGGCCCTATAGGTATGGGGGCCAAGCCTCTCTTTTGAGACCATTTAAATTTCACTCTTATAACATTTTAAGTTCTTTGAAACACTGACTGACTATTTTTCTATGGGGATGAATATTTTGAGACTTTTTTTTTATTTTATTTGCAAACTTAGCAAGGGGGGCCCAGGTAAACAGAAAATAAAACACATTAATATACAGACTGCATTGACCCCCACTTTCAGATAGGCCCTCTTAAAAATGACAGCAGACTCATATTATTATTGTTATATATTATTATTACTATTATTATCCAGGATACTCATCAAATAGTTAACAAATGAATCAAATCAGCAAATAAGGTAAGCATAGAGTGAAAATGAATAAGCTAATCTTGATTTCAAATGTAATGCATATAAAAACAAACTGAGAAATTGTCTTGCTTCATGGAAATCACTGACTTTTCTTATGACTGCGCTACTTTTCTGTATGTTAAACTGCATTCAAATCAGGTTAGCGCACAACACCTTCGGATATTCTGTATTTTGCAAAAGCATTTCTTGCCTGTTTTCATTTTGATTAACACCTGTACATTCTTAGTCTGTATCTAAATAAAGAATCCTGTGCTGCAGCCACCAAACGGTCCAATTGTGTTCAAATTAGAGCCTCACTTTTCACTTCCTGTCAGTTATAGAGCAACATACACACTTTTTAAATGCTACGTCGCTCTGGCAGTGCGAGTACAAAGCCTCCGCAGTCACTATGTAGGACACTGACTGCTTTCTGATCTCTGTTTGTGCCGCGCCTGTCATCTCTCCGCGCTTGTTTACTTACATTTTTGTTTGCATTGTTTCATCTTCTGACAATTAAATTACTGTTGGCACTAGCGGCGACCTTTTTATGACTTATACGGATTGGAAATAATAACAAAAACTTCCAAAAATAACTATGTGGTATAAGGCAGTAGTTAGTGCGAGCTTACACATAGTCCCTGGTGAGTTGCGTGAGGCAGGACCAGAACATCACTGTGGGTGTTCTGCACTGGGGAGAAAAGTGACTGACAGCTGCTGCAGTTAACTGAGCCAGAGAATGCATGAAGTATTTTAGTGGTATTTCTGCAGTATTTTAGCTATTTTTTGTGTATATTTGCATTGAGAAGCAAATAGGAACAATATAGGGCTAGTATTAGAAGGCTATTACCAGAAATGACATTATAAGGATACATTGCACCAGCATCAGCAAAGTAAAAAAAAAATAGGGAAAGGAGTACTGCAAATCTTAAGTAAAAATACTGCAGAAAGTTTTAAAAAGGAAAAGAATTTATTACTACTACTACATGTTAATATTGCTGATACTTTTACCAATACAGTGCTGCATTTACAGACTTTAGTTTCACAACAAACCACCATTCTAGGGCTGCACAATATATCTGCAAAATTATCGTTATCGCAATATCCACATCGCAATAATCTAAATATATCGCAATAACGCTGTGGTCTTCCATCTGACAGAGATTTACACTGAAGAATCATTTTCCACCAGAGCCTTAAAAGAAAATGTGTTGTAACTAAATAAAAATGTTTAAAAAGTCCAGTTTTAATGGTAATTTAATTAATTTAGTCACAGCTTAGCCTTGTTTTTTTCTGGTTTAGTTTTGATTTTGTCGCTGTTTTGACTTGTACATACAGGAATTTTATTTTTTTTGTGAAATGTAGTGAATTTAACTTACTATATTCGAAAAGTAGGCTCTTTTTTCAAATATCGCAATAATATCATTATCACAATTTTCAACATAGTTATCGAATATTGCATGTTTTATCCATATCACTCAACCCAGCCCTACACCATTCACTCTCCCATTCATTTACTATGGGCAATTTAGAGCAAACACATAAAATCTTTAGGAAACTGAGGAAAAAACCCACAATAACACACAGAAGACATGCAGACTTACTGACCACTCAACTCCCATGCCCTACAAACAAAATAGTGATTGCAATTAAACTTCCTATAGCATGATTTGCACACTTGAAGCTCCTATAATGATCGGTTGAAAGCATGAGGGCCAAATCGCTTTTCTTGAACTCCCTTTCCTCCGCTATATTGAATGATTGATTCTTCAAATGCTTTTAATTTAGTGGAAAAGCTATTTGAACGTACACAATGCGACGGCGCAGTCTCTGGCCTTGGAGCATTCTATCACGACGTTAACAGCACATATACGAGTTTGAATGCCAATAAAATGCACCCATTGGACTTCCACTTAGGATTTCTTGGTCAAATCATGTGATATCTTTTTAGTTAATGCACAAAATGTCAAACTAATTTTCAGCTGCATTCAGTAAGGTATTTATTTAGTCTTTCTATAAATCCCCGTGAATAATGTTTGACTGGATGGCAAGCAGAGTTTCAGTTCAAAAAATAAAAGGCCATGTATGAGTAATGGGATACATTCAGGGCTGGTCACCCATAAGCTGGCCTCTGCTGCCTTAGTTCTCAAACTGCAATTGAGGGAAGTTGTCGAGATGGCGTAGTGACATTTATCGCGGTAGGAGGTGGATAAAAGGTGGGATGGATAAGGAGTATGAAGCCAGTGGACCAGAGCTTGTGAGTGGGTGCTTGAATGGTTCGAGTGCTCATTGACACGAATTTTGAAAGAATGGACAAGAGAGAAGCCAAATAGACAAATCTGAAGGCCATACACAAAGCAAAAAAACATTTTATTTGAGTTGTTCTTGATCTTTCTGCAGGTTTCTAATGGCAACATGCATTTTAAATTTTGAGACGTTGCCTTATTTTTGTGACCTACTGACAATATTTCTTCCAATCTCCTAATAAAACTATTGGTCGTCGTTCAAAAAACCTTCTGAACAAACATAAGCTTCACTTAGGGAGTTTTATTTTTATTTTTTGGCATTCATAAATGTTTTCTTAACCCTCAGGCTTCCCTGGTACACTTTTTCAAATGTATTTTTTGCTCTCATTTTGGCATTTTTTATGCTAGGGTGATCATATTTGACAAAGATGTTCATTAGTAAATTTATATTAAAATCCGTCACAACAAACAACAAAAATTGAAAAAAAAAAAATTCTGACAAAAAACTCACACGCTTCTTCTTAAAGCTTTTTTTTTTTTTTTTTTTTTTTGTCCCATTGAGTTACATTAAAATCACTTATTTTTACTCCACTGACATTGCAATACAGAAATGGTAAATCATGATGTTAATTTCTCTGTAACCCTGTCAGTCAGAGGCTAAAAAATACAGTCACAAAAAAATTAAATAAAAATAAATCATCACCAGATCCACCATTTTCTTACTGCAAAAATAATTCTCTTATAATTCCCATTATGTAGACCAGTCTTTTTAAGTTTTTAAGAGGAAGAACTTTTTTTTTAAAAGGAGGGCCTGAGGGTTAACTGGAAAAAGTTCTTCAGGATTAACAACCTCTCGGCCGAAAACGACACTTGTAAGTCTGAGCGCCGTCGACCCGATGTCAAGGAAATTTCAAGCCTCGCAAGAAAGCGGCACATCGTAATACATCGCTGTTAGAGCCAAAAAACAAGTAGAGATGGCTTTATTTCACAATTTTTATTATGGAAGAGTGTCCAAATGGTAGAAAAAAATGTGTACAATCAACTGGGCTTTGAGTGTTTACTCTGAAATGTATGGGGAGCTCTATTTAGAAAAATAAGGCAAAGAAATGAGCAGAGATTTGCTTTAAAGTTACACTGTGTAACTTTTCTCCTAAATATGTGGGGCATACTGACTTGTTTTTGTGATTTTTTAGCGATTATAAGGCCTGAGGCGCGATCTGTTGCTCCGAGCAGGGCTTCTGTACTGAGAAATCGCCCTCGTAGTTTGGCCTGGAGCGCTCCGCTGTTCAGGAAAAGTCACGTAACAGGAAATGACTTGCTTTATGGCATTCCCCCTTCAGCTCTTATACCTGAGGTGCAGGTTTAACCATGAAGCTACTTTTAGCGTTGTTATTTTCGCCAGTTCGTCAGGGCCGAAGGACACAAGAAGATGAAGACAATGTCGGATGAGGCAAGAAAAAGAAAATGTGAAAGGGACCGCACCAGATCGCAGACAAGAGTCAACATCGGACAGACTTTTGCTCGCTGGCGTCAGATGAGAGACAGAGAAGGCTGCAAATCGGATCACGTTTTTGCTTCTTTATTGTTGGGCAGGTAAATTAGCCTCCTTATTTTTTCTTTAGAACGTGCTTTTTCATACAGTTATTAGTTGTTTTTACTGCGACCATTGCGCGATATTTGTTGATAAGCTAACGCTAGCGCTAACGCTATAGAAGATCCAGTCCAAACTTCCAAAGGTAGCAGCAGGTCAACTAAAGTTGAAACAATGATTGAAATAGACGCACGCTCGCACAGTTTCAGAAGGAGGAGGGGCCCTAGTGTTTACATTTTGCGACGGTGCAGTGGCACCTGTGGCCTCTAGAGGCGCAAGACCAAGAATCTTACACAGTGTAACTTTAATTAGTTGCATTACTTTATTTATCAGACTTTATTTTGTCCTGGCAAAGGCCCGCAACCCACTTTTGGTCCCGACTCACCAGTTCTAGAGTACATTTACAAGAATACCGATGATGATCACACTGCGCCTACCTAGCCTCCTGAGCCCTCACCCATTGAATATATCTCAGCTTCTGCTCTATCTGTGTCAGGTGGCTGAATGGTTGGAGTCTATCCCAGCAGCTGTGGGCCATAGGCGGGGTACGCTCTGGCCAAAAGCCTGTTAGTCCCAGGTCTTACACAGAGACTGACAGACAACCATTTAATCTCACATTCAGTCACAATATGGGCAATGTAGAATCACTTTGGAAGAGTTTAAGAGTATACCAGATGGACTTCCGTTTAGAGAGACACCAAACAGACAAATCTGTTAAGACCTGGTTATATACGCAGAGCAAAAACAATGTATTTGAGTTGTTCTTGGAGATAGAGAGGGATGTGTTTGCTGTTTTAAAGGATCACTTTATGTCGGAGCGACTATTTTCAAGCAAATTTGAGGTTTTAGCTCTGAGGGAGAACACGTAAGCCTTCAATCAACTTGCACACAAAAAATCCTGTTTACGCCAGGCCCAGCGTGTGGAAAAGCCGAACCGAAATCTGTCAATATTATGGTGAAGCTTTGAAGTATTTTTCTGTTGTTTTTCACACACTTATTGAAATGTGCGGAGCCGTTCAACCTTTCAGTTCAGCAGTGCTTTTAATCTTTCAATCTTTTTTATTAACCCTGATATTGTTGAAACCTGCCCACATTCTTTGTGTTGGCAGGTCAAATTATAGTAGACCCATGAGACAACATTACTTTAAATGCAATTTATTTATTTATTTTATTTTTTTATTTTTTTTGAGGGGGGGGGGGGGCAGTGCACTCTTTCTCCCAGTCCCAAATCTGAATAAATTTGGGGCGTCAACCTGTGTATAGATCATGTAAAAATGAACACAGTATGCTTTTATTTTTCCTTTTTTTTTTTTTTTTTTTCTCTTTTTTTATTTCAGCTAAAGGGGCCCCAGATAAACAGAGAGTAAAAAGAGTTAATGGCATAGGTAGCAAGCTGAAAATCACATAAACAGGCAACCAAAACCAGGCAAAACAAACAAACATAAACAAATGTAAACAGTGCTAAAGTATGGGGGCCCTGTGATGGCTGTAGGGCCTTATGCAGTTGCTTACTTTGCCTGAAGGGCCACCCCTGCATGCTAGAAGGCAGATAGTTTGCTGTGGTGACCCTGAAAGGGAAAACCCAAAAGGAAATAAGATTAAAAAAACAACTCTTAAAATAAAATAAATACCTCTTAAGGCTAGAAAAAAGAGGTAAAAATTAATTTCTATTTTACAAGAAAATAAACTACAAAAGCATAAAAACAGCACCTTAATATGATTCTTGGTGGGTCACATTTGCCTTTTTTTGTCACAATTTACGTACATGCGATACAAAAGATGTTTCTGAGAATATCATGAATACTTGTTCTGACAAAGAAAAATTATGTTTCAGCCTGTGAATGTGAATGGGTCAATCTTAGCCCTAAAATAATATAAGGATTTTCTTTAGTTCAAACACTTTCAAGCCTTTCAACTTCAATCCTTTTTTTATTAAACCTATACAAATCATGAGAATATATCGTATAGCTTAAGTCACAGCCGGTTCTGTGGGGCCCCGTAGGATCTAATTGTCCAGAAAATGTTTGAAAGGTGGGCCATTGGGAACAGATTGCGTCAGTCGAACTTATAAAACACATACTGTATAACGCACCTCCAGTGATTTGAGACTCTTCTATTCATTTCTGAAGAACATAGTGAAAAGTGTCAAGTTGACAGCCTTCATGTTTCTCTTCTTCATGGATGAGTAGTTTGGTCATGCCTGCCTGCTTGTCAGTGCACCTGACAAGAGATGTATGTCGAGCGTGTGCAATAAAATGGATAAAAATATCTGTACAATAAAGGACATATATAGTTACAACACTTCAAAGCTGGTGGCTGGGGCTTAATCTTCCTTTGAAAAAAATGAAGCTAAATGACTATATTTAGCTCACGGTTCTATACCATTAGCTTTCAGACTTACTTCACCACATCTCATCTGTTATAATTTTTTGACTCTTAAGGTTAGTATTTGACTGATGTGTTGATTGGTTTGTTTGTTAGTTTGTTCACAAAATAGCTTCATAAGTAACGGTTAGGTTTTGATGACATTTTCAGGTCAGTAATGGGCCAAGGAAAAAAGTAATTGGTGATAATTTATTTTGGTGTGGAAATTGCTTTAATAAAAGGGTTATATTATGTTTTCTTCAAGCCTTTTGAAATAAATCCAGACAGCTTTGCATCAGTATTTCACCTTTCATAACATAAAATACTTTGGATTTATTGAAAATGTCTTCTTTAGTTTGTAGAAAACTCTTGAATTAGATGCCTGTTGCTTTAAGGTCCTATTAGCCCCACCCACTTAAAATCTATAATTTATAGCAGGGCTGCTGCAGTGAAAGACCGCAGAGCTGAGGCCTGTTTTTTGTTTGTTTGTTTGTTTGTTTGTTTTTTAAACTAAAGCCCTCTACACACTACTGCCTCTTGTTCATATTTGAGTTCAAATAAAGTTAGGAGGATTTGAGCTCAGACACGAGAGGAGAATCTCTGAGTGCTTGTACTGAAAGGTGTGGGATAGACAGAGCATGATATAATGGCTAATTAGCACGGCTATTAGCAACAGATACATAAATGAGCTGACTGTCTCGAAGTGACCACTGGTTAAGCACTGAAACTCAGAGTGAGTCTGGTGTGTTTTTGAAACCCACAGGAGCTCTTCCTGGAGAAGGCCGGGTTTACTGTGTCTGGGTAGAGTGGTTAAACTGAATGTTTTCAGCTCTTGAGAAGGGCAGCACCTCAGCATATGGGATTACTCAATCATGCATGAATAGAACAAAATACTGTATTACTCTGGGTATGCATCTGAGCAAGAAACCACATTATAACATGGTAAAATGCTAAAAAAAAAAAAAAAAGGGCAATTTAGCACTATACAACAGGTTCCCTTAAAAACATTTTTAAACATTGTGAGATAGAGACAATTTTGTCTATTAGCAGCATAACTCAGCATGTGACAGGTGTCGCATGTGGATGTGTATCACTTTCTATATCCAGGCATTTTCAGTTGACTTTGCCACTGTGAGATAAAAAGAGCTTTGTGGTTCAACAGATAGAGCATTTACCTCTGAAATAAAAGATTTCTAGTGTGAGTCCAGGTCTGGCCTATACATTTTTACCTTTGCAAGATAGGGGCCATTGCCTTTGTGGAGGTCAGTTTTGTCATTTTTATTTATTTGATGGCCTGTGTCTAGATTTAGTCATCGTTTTATGTTTGAGTGTTCATGTATAGCCTGAACTGAGCTAACACAAAAAATTCCCTGACCATACATTTAGGTCAAGCTGTTTGAAACTCTCCCTCTCCCCCTGTCTCTTATGACTGGCGTGTGATATTACTATTCTGATTGGGCTGTAATCCTTATTATGAGTGGGATGTTATGGCCCGTGGAAACGCAGCTATTGACCTTTGTGACATAACCAACCTTTTAAAAATCCCTGCGCTGGCTGTTTGTGCAGTGAGCGGACGCCGGCTGCATCAGAAACACACAACTCTTTTGAGGGGCTTCAAACGCTCCTGCATCCTGACTCTTTGAAAGGCAAAAAAAAAAAAAAAAAGGTCCACAAACACACATGAGTTTGAAAAAGATATGCTGCGGTCATAGGGTCCCTGGATGTTTGTGTTTCCGAGTCGTTTTTCCAACTTGGTTAAGTCGGAATATTGACGTTACCATCTCTTTTATTGGTCAGTAATGTTATAAATTAGTGTCAAACATAGATCGCTAGTCAGATTTTCCACAAAGCTGGACAATAATAACATTGACTAATATAACTTAAGCTAAAGAACTTGGTCCAAGGACTTTTTGTGCCAGTCCCAAGCCTAGATAAATGCAGAGGGTTGTGTCAGGAAAGGCATCCAGTGCAAAATCTATGCCAATCTGAGCATACACTGTTAAAGGGGTTTTCTACCATGGAATAATGTTGTTCTCTCACCAAAAAAAAACATACCTGGAGTGGTTTTGTTTCATTCACGCCTGTTTAAGTAATCCTATAATCTCTGGCACGGCCATTCTGAGGCCTCAAAACATAAAACTCTCCCACAAACACCCGCCCACTCCAGGAAACACTGACCAATCAACAATTTAACTGTTATCACTGATTTCTCACAACACTTTTTTATTTAGTAGTAAAATGGCATTATTTCTTTTCTGTTTCAAGCTATTTTTGATGATTTTTTATGCAGATATTGATTTTTTACAGTGTACCTGTCTAAATCAGGAAAAAGGCAGGACTAAACCAAGACTAAACCAGGTCTAAACAAGTGCTAAACCAGGACTAAACAAGGACTAAACCAGTACTAAACCAGGTCTAAACAAGAGCTAAACCAGGACTAAACAAGTGCTAAACCAGGACTAAACAAGAGCTAAACCAGGACTAAACAAGTGCTAAACCAGGACTAAACAAGGACTAAACCAGTAAACCAGGTCTAAACAAGAGCTAAACCAGGTCTAAATCAGGTCTAAACCAGTACTAAACCAGGTCTAAACAAGAGCTAAACCAGGTCTAAATCAGGTCTAAACCAGTACTAAACCAGGTCTAAACAAGAGCTAAACCAGGTCTAAATCAGGTCTAAGCCAGTACTAAACCAGGGCTAAACCAGTACTAAACCAGGATTAAACAAGAAAAAAAAAAAGAAAAAAAAACTCTAAATCGGTACTTATTAAGGAAAAAGGCAGGACTAAATCAAGACTAAACTAGGTCTAAACAAGGGCTAAACCAGGGCTAAACAAGGGCTAAACCAGGAATAAAAACCAGGTCTAAACAAGGGCTAAACCAGGGCTAAACAAGGTCTAAACCAGGAATAAAAACCAGGTCTAAACAAGGGCTAAACCAGGGCTAAACAAGGGCTAAACCAGGAATAAAAACCAGGTCTAAACAAGGGCTAAACCAGGGCTAAACAAGGTCTAAACCAGGAATAAAAAACAGGTCTAAACAAGGGCTAAACCAGAGCTAAACAAGGGCTAAACCAGGGCTAAAGCAGGAATAAAAACCAGGTCTAAACAAGGGCTAAACCAGGGCTAAACAAGGGCTAAACCAGGGCTAAAGCAGGTCTAAACCAGAAGTAAACCAGATCTAAACCAGTACTAAACCAGATTTAAACAAGGACTAAACCAGGACTAAACTATGTCTAAATCAGTACTAAACCAGATCTAAACAAAGACTTAACCCACACTAAACCAGTACTAAACCAGGTCTAAACAAAACAAACAAGGACTAAACAAGGACTAAACAAGGTCTAAACCAGGACTAAACCAGGACTAAACTGGCCGTCAGCATGATGGACCTCAGTATTTCTAAAATCTTGTGTACAGCCTTGATTAGGGTCTGCTTAACTTAGGGCACCATTCTTTAGAACACAACCGTTCTGTATACAAACACTAAAAGAGTCTACAGGCCTTGCATTTGCTGTCTTCCTTTGTCGTCTGTGCGCGTGTGTGTGCACGCGTGTGTGTGTGCGTGTGTGTGTGTGCGCGCGTTTGGCTTCTGTTGCTATGGTTATGCTTTCCTCCGGATCATTCTGCAGCCGGATAAATAATGCACACTAATGCTGGCGCGGTGACAGCACTGCAGCACGCTGTTGCTCACCTCAGCCTCGGCTCTGCAAAAACACTCCCAAACATAAATATGCTAATGCCGACAAGCTCCTACGTGGACGCACACACACACACACACACACACACACACACACACATACACACTGATGCCTCCCGCTATTAGGCAGCATGTTATTTTTCATATCTTACATATTGATTGGAGGAAAGGCTTAAATGAGCTCCAGGGCTGTATGGCACGTTCTGCCCGAGAGAGATATCACAGTTTGTTTTGACACTGGCCGCTGTCTAATGAAGCAGGTAAATAAACTTTGATGGACTGGTGTCAATAGGTTTCCCGTTGTGAGATGCATTTAAAGGTCTCCATCAAGGGTTCCAAGAAATAACCTCAAAACCAAATGCAACATGAGATCGGGAAGTATGCAGAATCAAAACTGTTTAATCTGCTTATTACTGGGGGTCATAATCACGGTTTGACATTAACACTAATCAGCCAACTGTTTGTAGATTTTTATTTTGGCTAATAACACAAAAACATCCACTAGATTCTTTGGTTGGTTGAATTGTATGCATACAAACATCTTAACTTTAGAGGTTGAATTTAGGTTGCTTTGAGTAGATGCTATTTAGAATATACCAGCCATTTCCAAAGTCAAGACTTCCATCGCCTCCTTAAATTTCAGAAAATCCCATGCAGACCCCCAACTATACCCTCAACTTCCCTCTATTCAAAGAGTTTTTCTCCATAAATTTCTATAAAAACCTTACAAAAACACTGACTGTTGGTTAAAAATTGTTTTAAAGACATATTTTTTTTTAAACAAGTATATAACTAATAAAGCAAGTAATTCTTTTCAAACTCAATTTATTTTTATGTACTTAATATAGACAGCCTCTGCAGCCCCCATGCAGTACCTTCTCAGACCCCCAGGGAACCACGGACCCCACTTTGGGAACCACTGTTTAATAGTGTACAATAAGCTTAAAAAATGCTACCCCCATGGGAACTTTTTCATCATCATCATCAAAGTTTATTTTTCAGACACATATATGGTCCATAGCATAAAAAGAGAGAAGGCAAACAAACACATAGAAAGACACAATACAACACATTCATACATTTACATACAAACAATTGTGCCGGTGCCAAAACCTATCCGAACTTTTTGTGTGTTTAGTTATATTAAGTACATGAAAGAAAGAGTTTGATAATATTTACAGCTAAATACTTGTTCAAAAATATTAAAACATTTTTTTAGCCCACACTGTAACATTTTTATAGAAATCTATAGAGAAAAACATGATATAGTATTTTGAATAGAGGGAATTTATGTAGTTGGGGGTCCACGAGAGATTTTTGGAAATTTAAGGGGGCTACGGCAGCCTTGACTTTGGAATTAGCTAATATAAAATATACACAAAAACTTAACTAATTAAATTATGGCGAATAAAAACAATAACTGGCTTGCACTTTTTGATAAAGACTAGCTACAGTGGCCAGTGAGCAAAAAATTCAATGTCAAACTCTGGTCGTAATGTAACTTTCTCAAATGCTTGCCCATTTTTCCAGCTTCTAACACATCAACTTTGAGGACAAAACGTTCCCTTGCTGCCAAATATATCCCGCCAACTAACAGGTGCCATGATGAAGAGATAATCTGCCATTCCCTTCACCTGTCAGTGGTCATAATGTTATGCCTGATTGCTATATAGGTCTTCCTTTGTGCTGCCACTCACCAAAGATGTTCATTTACATATTTTTGCTTGCCTCCACATTATTTTTCCACACAGTTCAACGTTTTAAAGTCCCATGGGAGGATTATACTTGGAGGAGGCGGAGTGGAATGGCCTTTTGGGAAATACTTTGCACAAGAGCGGAAATAAAAATGGATGAGCGGACAGATGAAAATGTAAATTACACAATGTTGGCGTGAGGAGTGTAAAATCATCATATCTACATGACAAAACGGGGCCGATTGCCAACAACTCCCAAAACGGCAAAATAATATACTTTCCAAGGTTATTGTGCAGTTGTTGAAGAAAATAAATTTAATTTAGGGCATGACTTTTGAATACACAAACTGGTAAAGGTTTAGTTATACTGAAAAATGTCGACAATACATTATTTCCTTATGGCTTTTACTGTTCCAGGGTCGCTCCAGCCAATCACCTGCCTCCTATACTGTGCAGTGATGAGCATATTCACTTATCATAGGTTTTTATGACTTCCTGATACAACCCTCTCTATTTATCCAGGCTTGGGGCTCAAATAATACACTGGCTTTTGTGACTTCTTGTGGCTTGATTACATGTTGATTACAGTATAATGCAAATTTAAAGCAATTTCTGAAGATTTTCAAAAGTAAAATGTAAAAGTTGGCGAAAAGTTATATCTGCTCCTGCAAATGAATGCTTTAGTCTTCCAGTTCCTTCATTTAGTTCTAGCTTGGTCTTCTTTAGTCCTGGTTTAGTCCTTGTTTTAGTCTGGTTTAGCCCTGTGTTGGTTCTAGATTTAGTCCTTTGCTTCAACCTGGTTAAATTCTAGTTAAATTTAGTCCTAGTGTACTCCTAGTTTAGTCCTGGTTTAGTCCTAGGTCAGTCACTGTTTAAATTCACTTAGCCGAAGCTTTTTTAAATTCTTCTTGAATTTTTTTAAACTTTCACACTACTAAAGGGGACATTCACATATAAAAGTTACGTTCTAATAATGTCCAGCTCTAGTTTGAAATAGATTTTTGCAGAAGTCCGAAGAACAATAGCTGGCCTTCTTTCCTTTGGGCCTTTTCCTTCTGGGATCACCCCAGCAAATCATCTGCCTCCTTTTAGCGTGCAGTAATTAGCTTATTTAATTTTACACAATTTTTTATACCACATGCTCTTCCTGATGCAATCCTCTCCATTTATCTCTGATTTGGGATTGCTACAAAAAATAAATCCACTGGTTTGTGAACCAGATGAAAGATGAATGCCAATTTCCCATGTTGCTGGATATTGCCCACAACTGCCTACATTAATATTTCTAATGCTATATATTCATTGATGGAAATCCAACCTACCTGTCCCCTGCTGGTGAGGTTTTGTTTTATAATCCAGCAGGATTTGCCCGTCATATTATGTTTCATTTCTCACATGCTGATTTTAAGTTAACACCTGAGTCCACATAGAGAAACGTACACGTATATACGGCCGGGAATCGCAGGTGAGCACAAGAAAGTCGGCTTTTACAATAAATGAAAACGACACATAGAGGATATCATTTATTTTTCCATTTCCATATGGTAATGAGGGAAAAGGAACCACACAGGAAAAAAAAAATGCAGGTTTCGAATGGTATAACACACTCGCTTGGTTTCTAGAGGTCTAGTGATAACAAAAGCTTGATTGAAAGTGATAGTAGGAATAAAGTACGGGGACAAAAGAGGAACAAAAAAAGGCGGGAAGATGGAGCATTCTTTATGTTCGTACAATGGAAGTCTTAATATCCATAAATCTCCTTTGAAGTATGGCAGATTGCGAGCGTACATTCGTCAGATAGCGGGCCTATTTTTACTCATGTCATTCTAGCTTCACATGTTCAGAGATATTAAAGCAAAAGGAAATAGATAAATGAATGAAGAATGTCAAATAAATTCTGTGTCTTTGCAAACTCCAAAGAACGCGCAATACCTCACTTTTGCCCAGACAAGGATTTAATGGAAGTGGTTTCGGAAAAGGGTCCTGCACAGAAATGTTGTATTGTATTATAAAGTTTAATAACCTTTCGAAGCAAATACATATAAAATAGCCGCAAGAAGGCAATAAAAGTTGAAGGAAGCGCAGGCAGGATGGGTCATAAGAAAAACAGAAAAAAGGGCAATAAGCTGCAATTATAACGGTGCGGCTTGGCAGTCAAAGTAAATCTAATTTTACCTGCCTGCAAACATCGTTTCAGAATGAAGAGGACGGAGGTGAGAATATTGGGGAATTCAGCTTCCATCTGTTGTTCTCAAATGACCTCCATATTGAATTCACTTAAATTTCCACAAGAAAGCTCCAGCGAGTTGGTCCGGGCGGCTTTACAACTTTCAGTCATAAATATGTGGCTTACAGAGAATACGGCATTGTGCAAAAGTCACATTTTAAAGAAAGGCTACGGACAAAGAAAGTACAAAACTATAACAGAGTGTAAAGAAGAAGATAAATAAATTGCATTCATGGAGCGTAGATCTCTGCCAAGGCAAAGATATAGTGCGCAGACCTGGATCCTATAGTTCAGGGGTAAATGCTCTTTAAAATAAGCCCTCATTCTTAGCATTTCATGATCTTGGTTAACCTTGATGTCTGACCACCCAATCCAGGGTACAAAGATTTTTGGATTTAATCAAGTCAAGTCATCTTTTTGCCAAATTTTAATCACCAAATCTTGGCCACTTGGGGTTTTCAAATCACCAAATCTTGGGTGGCAGAGTGGTTAGCCCTGACGCACGTCCTCTCTTTGCTAGTATCATCATGGCCGGCGGAGGCAGACTAAAATTTACAAAACCATAACTTTGTCTTTATTTCATATTCTTCCGACACAACAACCCACAAGTGAAAGTCATTGCTCAACTGTAGGTTTATTTAACAGATTGTAGTATATCATCTATACTGTAGTATTTAGTACACCCTTTTTTTTTTATTATTATTATTTTCATTTGCTGCTTATTTCAGGTCCAAACTCCAGTACAGTAGGTGGCGGTAAATGCACCTCTCAGCTGGCTGCCAACCTTCATTAAAGGCAAAAGAAGAATAAGAACCCACAAGTGACGACTATCCACCTGTACAGGTAACAAAAGTAGGACTAAACCAACAGTAGGGGAAACACCACAAACTAAACCTATCCATATACACAAAGTAAAACGTTTAACTAAAAAAAAAAAGTATTTACACAAAAGAAAACTAAACACAATCAATTGGCAAATCCATATTTAAAATAAAGACAATGAAAAATATAACCAATACCAAACACCCCTCTAATTAATAAATGGTTTCTTCCACCCATTCAAAGGAGAGACAAAGAGCCTCAGCCTCCATTTGCTTCAGGAGCACATGTAAGTATAAAAACTGCTCTTTACAAATCAATAAACAATTATAATGTTAATGTGTGCTTTATGAACATTAACCCTCTAATGCCATGGCAGACTTAGCACAGTGCATTTCTATTTCCTCACATTTTACTATTTATGGGACATTAGAGGCTATAGAGGTTCATCATCTTGTATTTACTGAAAATAACATAAATTAGCTCGTCTGATGATGCAAATTAGATGCTTATAATTACTACATTCATAAACATTTCTCTCATTTACAGCCACAGCCTTTTACATTTTGGATGTCAAAAAGCTGTATTAAAGAAAATAAAAATAAAATGAAAAAATAAAAATCTGGCAGCCAAAGGGTTAAAAGCGACAACTATAATAATGTTTAAAAACTACAAACAAATACATACTCAGTGACACCAAATGTATTAATGGAGGGTTTATCCATTACAGCCATTACAGCTAGTAATGTGTGAGTGGTTGTCTAACTGTATCAAAACACTTATAGTTGGTTAAATTTGTGCTTTGTTTGTTAAAATGGTTCTGACATAATTGTGTTAATAAACTTTCTGGCTCCTGTAGCAAGCTGTGCAATATTCAGTAGAAATGTGACATGGCAGGTTATCTATCTATCTATCAATTTTTTTGGGTTTGATTTCATTTGTATTTATGTTTTAAAACACAGGCCTGTTTAATTTGATGTAAAAACTGTCACATTTGTATGTATTTGTTATTTGCAAGGCTTGTACTTATGTTTGGAAGAAAAGCCCAAGCAAGGATTACATAAAAAATGACTATAGATAAAATGAGCATAAAACAATGAATTTAATGTTTAATTAGAGTGATTTTATTGTATTTTTTTTATTAAAGACAGGCTGTGGCTTGAGCTTTTAGAAAAAAAGAATATAGACACATATATTTTTCACCTCACAAGGGTATTCCTGGATTGAATAATATTCTGGGGGCCAGATGGAAAGCTCTGGCGGGCCGGATCTGACCCCGGACCTCCAGTTGACATTCACAGTTCTAAGCGTTAATTCACATCGAGAGCGTCAGAGCTGCTGCTGTTCCGCTGCAGGAGTGGATTACAGACTACTCAAAGCTGTCTTTACCAAGCCCCGTACCTTCTACTTCTGCATACTGTCTTTGTAAAATTGCAAATTCCGTAACATTTTTCCTCTGCAGATCACCACTTAGATGCTCGAAAAATAGAACTCCAATCTACCAACTTCACAATCAGAGAATATCTGACTTTTTTCGCCACCTCCAAACAAATTTGCCGGTGTACCTGTGACTACTGAGTGATTTGAGGCACACAAACGTGACCGGATTTTTTTATTTTTTTTATTTTTTTAAAGGGTCGACTACTTCCTTTATGCTTTGTTTGATTGCAATCATGTCAAAAGCCGAGGTCCCTCACCCCACTCCCACTCGCGCTCCACTCCTACACATGCTGGTTTTTGACATGTCGGTGAAAATATCGCCATGAATAAAACACAAAACATCAAAGTCCAGTAAATAAAAGGAATGTTTTAAAGGTACACGAGAAAGCCTTTGATGCAACAAAAATACTAATGTTAAAAGAAGACACACAAAAGACACACTATTCCCTTTAATGTGATTTTTCTAGTTGGACTGTACCTGGAAAGTAATAGTACAATTTTGGAGACTTTTTTAAAATAAGGGGGAAAAACAGTACTACTACTTCTTCAAGCTAAAGTACTTCAATCACTACTACAACTACAACTGCTGCCTGTACTATTACTTATTTCGCTGCTACTATTGCCTTTGTTACTGCTGATACTACTACTACTACTACTACTACTACTTCAACCACTACATAAGCAAATCGAGACTTAAACCCTGAACCTTCTGATTATGAGCAACTACAACTACTACAGATTACTATTACTCAAGTTTGCCTCCAAGTGCCCTTTTGGCCCTTGGTCTTTTTTTTTTTCGTTTTGTTTTTCTTTTTGTGCCTTTAAGTCCTCATGTGGCTCTTCATAAGAGCATTTATTCATTCATTAATTATTAATAATTTGAAATAAATGACATCACACGGCCGCCAGCACCTCGTGACCTTTAATGTTTTGCCTCCGTGAGTTGCACAGCTGTCTCGTGCCCCTCGCGCAGCTGAAAACAGTGGAGAGAGCGCGGACTGCGGAGCCAATAAAGAGGGCTGTTATCATTTTTTGGGTCCAGATTCCAGAACTTACAACACAGTACAGTCACTGGGAATGAAAGAACGGTGAGTGAGCTGTCCATGAAAGTATTATGCACCACCTTAGATCATTTCTGTTTAAATACGGAGCTTTTGACCGCTACTTGCTAACCACCTAGATATTTACAAAATGCTTCCATAAAATGTTTTTTGATTGTTGTTAGCATAAAATCTTTTTATTTTTAGACTGGGTTGCTTATAAATAATGGATTGCAGTTAGCATTTAGGCATTTTAATGCAATTAAATTGCGAGAATTTGCTATAATTGTGCAAAAATACGAACTAGTTGGTGATGGGAGCTGGCAAAATGTGATTTGATAAGAAAAAATGTGATGTCCCAAAATCTTGTTCCCACATAACTTATTTAATTTATTACTAAAAATGTCTAAGGACTTCCTCATAGCACTGGGAATAATTCTCATCTTGTCAGAGCATGGATAAAATTACATTATTTAGTTTAGTGTCATGCAGTGTGTGTTTTCTTTACATTTTATATGTTCATTAGTTTTTTACAATTTTCCCCAAATTTTATTAAAAATGTATAGCTTCAGCCTTACTGTATTGCAATATATCATAGTATACACAGAAATGTAATAGCTGTGTGAGAGTCTTGCTTGCCACACTCCTAACACAACAGTGTTTTAAAATCTGGTTTGTGCCCCTTTTTCACTTTGAGCACCTGCCCCTGTAGAAACCTCTGCACGTGCCTGCTACAAAGTATCTAAAAGTATCCGGAATACAGTGTGTTTTATCATTAAAGAGGTCCTGTATTGTAACCTTCACATTTGCTGTCCTGGCTGGCTGTTTGCTGTTACAAAAAAATAACTATCCAACTTCTATCCTTCGGGAGCACTTGCAAAGTTGTTAAGCAAATTCGCATATTTCGGTGTCCTTAGCTCGAGCTCACAGCTTAGCAGTTTTGCGGGGCTGTACACTACAAGCTAAGCATTTACAAAGTTTACCCAACTGAATTTGTAATAGACTTTTTGGGTCATGTTGCACTTCTCAAGGACTGGTTTGATATCTTGGCATTCAGAAGAGGCTGTTTGAGCTCAAATCTGCTGCATGGTAGCCTTGGGGAGACCTCTGCACTCCACAACGGGCGCCTCCACTCAAGAGGAATTATCAAACAGAATGCATGTGCTACAAATAACCATGGAGAACTTTCAAAAACATAGTGTTATTTTTATTCTTTTTCAAGTATAAGAAGTCAGGGCAACATTTATCTAGAAAAAAAAAAAAAAAAGTAAAACGCATGAAAAGTTTACAAATCACAAAATGTTACTTCAAAATAATGTTTTGCAAGTAGGAGTAGTCACACACCACAAAATTATTATTATTTAAAAGTATTAACATATAAACGTTACTATTGTACTTTATGTTTTTGCAAGGACTGTAAAAACTACTGCTGCTGCTATTACTACAACTACTACTAGTACTACGACTACTGCTGTTGATACTTCTGCAGCTACTAATACTGCTACTACTTCTGTATATACTACTACAACTACTGCTACTAGTACTGCTAATATCATTTTTATATCTACTACTACTGCTAGTACTGGTACTGCTAATACTGCTATTACTACAACTACTGTTACCACTACTGCTCCTGCTACTATGGCTACTACTACAGCTACTACTACTATATATACTACTTCTGCACTACTACTACTACTACTTCTACTACTCTTTTACTTTTATACTCTTTTTATACTTTTTTTTTTATACCGAGTTACTTTCCAACCTTGCTTTGTTGACATGACTGAGCAGCAGCAATGCATTATGGGATATGTGCAATGTACTGTATATTCTCCATTTGCTTTTTCTTAACTATAACATGCAATTATCTCACTTTTTACTGCACACAGCTAGGTGCAATCAGCCCTGCATTTCAATAACTCAATTAATAAATAAAAAATATTCTTGCTTGGTATACTACTGCTACTACTACAATGTTGCATAAGATATTTTCCCGCAGCCTTTTCATCTCTCGCCCTGTGATCTGTGATTTGAAAATACCATGTTGTTGTTGTGATGGGAGCCTACAACACATTCATATTTTATGTTACCCAGCTGAGCACATATCCAATGCAAAAAGCCCTGGAGAAAACTGAGCTTGTCTTCGCATACCATAAATCGCAGATTTTATTTTAAGCTGCACACCACTGTATATTATTTTGAGATATCTTGCGTGTGGTCTATTTGCATAACTGCAGCAGTTCACCTGGGAGACGCCAGACCAAGCGGCGTGTAGTCATCTTGTCAGATTTCCAATTTTGGCACAAGAGCCGCGAGGAGAGTTGCGTCATCTGTTAGCAAATCCAATTCCGAAGTGGACCGAACGCATTTTTATTTTGCATCAGTTGATTTTAAATTAGCTTTAGCCCTGAGAAAACAGCAATGTCTCTGAGTCATAGTATATGGCTTCTTCTTGGCATGATACGATTATCAAACTGATCCATGCAGTGATTTCCAGTTCAGAATAATGTCTGTATCTAATGCAATGTCGCTTGAAAACCTAAAGATCATGATCATTCAAACATCCAGTACAGTGCAGACTCTGCCTTTATAAAATGCATTTAAACCCAGAAATCTTCGGAACATGTAGCCAGTTAAACTAATGAGTGTTTTGTTGTCCCTGTCCCAACTCATTTGAGACGTGTTGCTGCCATCTTATTGAAAATGAGGTGTTATATTTCATAAAATCTGTTGCAGTAGTTCTCAAACTGTGGGATGTTTTACAGTTCAATACCTAATTTAGTTTTATTTAGTGCCAGTTTTAGTTTAGATTTTTTCCCTAGTTTTGTCCCAATGTAGCCCTGGATTGGTCCTAGTTCAGACTTGCTTGAATCTTAGTTTAAACTGGTTTAACCTTAGACCTGGTTTTGTACTGGTGTAGACCAGGTGTACTCCTAGCAGAGTTTCTGCAGGGTCTCAAAAAGTAAAAAAAAAAGTCTTAAATTTAAAAATGTAAATTTAAGAGACATACATTTGTTGCCCACTGAAATGCTCACAGGCGTAATACCAGTCACTGATACAAAAATGCCAATGAGCAAACGCTTTGTGGCACTCGTTGCAAATGGTTTTCTTATGAAATAACTCTTAATTTTTCTTGAACAATGGTCTTAAAAAGATCTAAAAAAGTCTTAAATTTAACTTGTTGAACCCTGCAGAAACCCTGCCTAGTTTAGTCCTGGTTTAGTCTTGCTTTAGAACTGGTTTCGTCCATGGTTTTGTCAAGATAAAGGTTCAATGGCAAGCTCAATGCTCTATTATAAATAAATTATAGTTTAATGAGATTTACAAACCATAGTATTCTGTTTTTATTAACATTTTACACTGCTTTACATAACTTGTTTGGGGAATTGCTGGTCCAAGCTCCTTTTTTTCTTTCACAACACTATGACTCTGGCCATTGTTCTCCAACCAGCCCATTGTTTAAAACTATCACTCGCTCTTTCACTGCAGCTATCAATCATCTGCTGTACAAACAACATATGGATTGTCAACACTGTGGCAGGGACAAATGCTTTTTGACAGTGTTTAGATCAGGACTGAGTGCCCCGTTCAGCTTTTCTGAGATAAGTGTGAAAAAGCAACATAATGCTACAAAACATTTTTTTTATACAGCCGCAATTAGGTAACTATAGTCCTATTTGAGGGCGATTTTTAAACATTGCTTATCCCAACTTCTTGTTTTTAAATTTGGGATTGTGATGATGGTTGCAGTTGAGTTCAGAAATCCACAGAGAAATGGCCAGGAAGTGCACCGATCCAGCAAAACCGGACTGGGCCAGCACAGAGTGGATCAGTGATTTGGCTCCAGGACTGACGGTCGGTCTTTCTGCCAGGCCACACATTTGGCTACACATTTTGGCGGCACGGCACACAAGCTCTCACACAGCTGAATGGAAAGCTAGCATTCGGAGTGTTTACCTAGCCCACCAAAGCATGCGGAAATCAAAGTGTTTCCACCTAATTTTTGGGAGCGCTATCAAGAGAAGTGAAGCCGAACTTGGGCATGGACCATCCACATTCAGAGGTAGTTATCTGAACATTAAGCCCAAATGAAGAGATAAAAAAAGTACTCAAAACCTGTATTCTAGTAAAAGTACTGTTATATTACATAAATAGAAGAAAAAGCACTCTAAATTAAATTACAAACTTATTACTTGAGGTATTTTGAGTGTAAAATTTATTTCAGAACACACATTTTAAACTTGTTTTCCCCAATTTCACAGCAAAATATACTAGCACAGTCTAATACCAGTACTACTACTACCTCTACAAGTACTACTACTTCTACTACTACTACTACAGTTTTCAATCCTGTATCAAACCCATGACTTTCTAATTTCAAAGCGACTGTCTCACCCATTTTGTCACTAAGATTAAAAAGTAC
Source organism: Bostrychus sinensis (assembly GCA_020698575.1). Taxonomy (NCBI): domain Eukaryota; kingdom Metazoa; phylum Chordata; class Actinopteri; order Gobiiformes; family Eleotridae; genus Bostrychus; species Bostrychus sinensis. The sequence goes on along the minus strand of CM036261.1, from coordinate 10,336,767 downwards.
TTTTACTCATTTCGAATTTTAACTTGAGAAAAGGTAACAATTCTCCAAGATTTGCACAAATAAAGTAAAAGTAGTAGTAGTTAGAAATTAAAGTAAGAAAAAAAAATTGTCAAAAATGTACTGTATCTGAGTAAGTCGCTGCTATTTGTGTCTGATTTCTTGTCTACACATTCAAATCAATTACTCAAGGAACTATGGTGTTAATTTATTTTTGCAGTATTTGTGAGGCAGCAATATCTGCCTATCAGCAGGACTAATAATTTCATTACCACCTGAGAAATGGTAAACAAGAAACTGTGCCAAGATGGGACGTCAAAAACGAGCCAAATTATAGTGCTCCCATTACAAAACTGACAGGTGGACTGTTAAATTTATGGAGTCCTTTTTAGTGTTATTTCCTTTTGGTTTTATACAAATACACATATGTACATTTGTTATATAAAAGAGAGGATGGATAGGATTAGGAATGTCAAAGGGACAGCTCATGTTAGAAGGTTTTTGGAGATTTATTATGGATTTTTATGTCTGGGAGTAGCTTTTTGGGAATATTCTTATGTTGTGACAATCTTAAGGAGCAGGAAAAAGCATTTGATTTAAGTCTGAACTAACTCTTCCATCCTAAATTTCCAATATTGCTCCAGCAACAACCCTCTAATGCCTTGTACAAGACATTGAATTGCCCTGTTTTTGTGCTCCTATTGTTATTGTCTGACTGCTTGTTTATTATTTTCATCGCAGCCTTTTTCGCTACTGCCGCTCGGTATAATTTAATTACTGTTTAACTGTTTTTTTTGTATGTGAGGCCGTCTCTTGATGGAGTGAACCCACCGCAGTGAGCCCGAACAGAAGCTCGGCGGTTTTGAATTGATGAAATTCGGAGCACAAACAATGATTGTGATGGGAACAAGAAAACGAGGCCCACATGAAGATAATTATCCTCTCACTGTGTACTCTGAGCGCCGTCCAAATTTAGAGATGCTTTTTTTCTTCTGTTTTGTCGAATTTCTCCTCCTGCCATGTGAAAATTTGTCCTTTGAAGCCCGCCATTTTAGATCTGAATCATTTTTGGGCTTAATCAAAGCACTATTATTGGGACATCATTAGTATAGATTTCTTTTTTACCTGTCGCTAATTTCCTAATTGCATATAATTCAAAGCAAAACAAGTGGACAATTTGTTCTTTGTATGACCAAAAGACCAATCAAAAACTACAAGTAACTGTTAAGTGGAAACCTCCACCGGGGGTTGGCACTATCCCGCAATGAAACATATATAGACGTGGACTCAAAACAGGTTTGGGGGAGAAATGCTTAACACCAGCCATTCCAAAAGCCCCTTAAATTTCTTAAAATCCCACATGGACCCCCAACTATACAACTTCCCTTTATTCAAAAGACTATGTTATGTTTTTCTCCATTAATTTCTATAAAAACATTACAAAAAACATTGACTGTTGGCTAAAAAATGTTTTAAAGTAAAATTTTAAACAAGTATATAAGTGTAATTCATTTTAAACTCAATTTCTTCTTAGACAACCTCTGCGGGGGTTCACCTCAGCTCATATACAGTATACTTCGCAGCTTTTTGACCCCAGTTTTAACACCTAAACATGTGTGCACATTATACAAGTCTATTTATATCATACAAAGCGTTGGTGACATGAGACCTTACCTGATTTTCTGTGCTAACAACAATGGCCTGCAGTTCAAATCAGGACATGCACCAACTCAGTTTTTGAAGTATTTCTTATTTTATTGTAGTTGTATTAACTTAATAGTCATTTACTTATTTACATGAAAGTACAATTGTCTTATTTTTTGCTGTTTTGCTTTTTAAATCAGTCATATTATGCTTTTTTCAGGCTATTTGAAATCATTTTGGACACCTTTGCATTAGTATTTCACGTTTTATAACTTAAAATAATGTTTATGTATGAAAAACGTCTTCTTTTGGGGAGCTGTTACTTTGACTTTGCAGAGAACGCTTAGGTTAGGTGTTTGACGCCCCCTGCTGGTAATGGTGGGGACTGGACAGAGCATAAAATGGCTATTTAGTGCGACTATTAGAAACAATTCCAACATATAGATAAATAAAACAAAATACTACAGGTGCAAACATTATAACATGGTTAAACGCTCATAAAAGGGGACTTTTAATTAGTTTTACATGCAATTTATAAGCTTGGCCACTAATTTAAAATATAAATACAGACAGAGCATACACATTTGGTAACAACTGCAGTCAAATTTAATCATCACTACAGCCTTTCCTTGTCAAACTTCTATTCCAAGCTATTACTGTATTACATTGACTAATTCATATCGACAGCATACAATTGTTTTTGGCTTTTCCCTTCCTGGCACAACCCCTTCCTGGTCGCCCTTCCCTGGCGCAACCCTCTCCATTGATCCAAACTTGGGAACAGCACAAAGTGTACACTCGCTTGTAATTACTTGTGGCTAGAATTCAATTGTTTTTTTGTTTTTTTTTTAGAATAAGGTTTACAAACATCCTTTAAACAATCAAAGAATCACAGTTTTGAAAGGAGATTTTAAAACATTACCATCTGGACAAGTTTGCTTCTGAATTAGTGATGGATTATCTTCATGGCAACAAGAACAGGTGTCCTAATTAATAAAATTAAAAAAAAGCTACACACTTTTGGGAGGAATCAAACAAGAAAAACTGTTTCACATCTAAAAAGAGCTGATCCTGGAACAATTATTTTATTGGTTCTACTTTGTGTGTGGGAACGTTTACTCAAAGATCTATGGCTGACCTTGCACAAATAATGTTAAAGTTCAACTAGAGGTCCTATATTTTTGTGAGGGCATGTTGACTTAGAGGTCACTGGATCAATTGGAGCTAAACGGCAGCAACCATATCTGGACGCTCACTGTCAGTCCACTCAAAATATTCTTCACCTCTTGAGGGCCCAAGTAAGGTTTTCCATAAGTATAGTCATTCCCAGTACAGATCCATGCCTGATTAATGACATTTACTAACACATTTCTTCCAGAAGCATTACCAATCAATCGGAGTAGTTGTAAAATGCTTTCTATTAGTGCCACTTTCAGCTTTTTGTTGCCCTTGTCCCATATAGGTTTGAGATGTGTTGTTTTTGCACGCCTGAGATGTCGTTTATTGTGAATAAAATATGCTTTCAATTTGTTTAATAATAACATTCTGTTTTTATTTATCTCACCACACGTTATTTAATGGGTTGAGGGTTCAAGTCCAGGTTTATGTAGTAGTGGTAATAGCTGTAGTAGGCAGCAGTAGTAGTAGTATTAGCAGATTGTAATATGCATAATTAATGGGCATAACTAAGCGGCAACTGGAGGATATAACATACTGTTGTTGTGTCCCTGGGCAAGACACTTCACCCACATTCCCTACACCAGTCACAGTATGTGGCTGGTTGCAACAGGAAGGGCATCTGGCGTAAAACCTGCCAAATCACTATGCGACTGCTTTGTTGTGGCAACCCCAAATAAGAAACGGAGAAAAACAAAAGTGTAATACTAATACTAGCTATTAGTAGTAGCAATAGCATTAGTAGTATTGGTAGTAGTACAAGCAGCAGTAGTAAGAGACAACCCTGGAAAGAAAAGTACAAAAAAATCAAGAAATAATTGTGAGTACTTTTACTTCTACTTGAGTAATTGTTTGATTTTAGGTATGTTCTCCACTTCTGCTGCTGTTTTTATTTACATTTTACACAGCGGCCCAACAAAAAAAAATAGCATTATAAGTTAAACTGGAGTTAAGAGAATAAATGGCAAACGTCGTATTTAAATCTCTTGCATTAAAACCATTTCGGAGTTGTGCTTCTTCCCCTGTCCCCGTTATTTCACAGTCTACTTGAGCATCATGTCTCCATAATGAGCCGCCGGCAAAATGGTGACGCAACTGGCTCACTCATTCATGAAACGGCATTTAGAGAGTACAATCTTACGTGTGTGCTACCCTGCAGAAATTTATGAATAGAAAAACCGCCCCGGGTAGCATTTTGATTGGCCGTTGTTGTTCTGGGGAGAGAAAAAAAAACACAAAAAACATGTCCAAGAAATACCAACTCTCCTGTTTGTGATTGTTATTTAGAAGATGTTAATCAGAAAGTGGATGGAAATATAAGGACGCCAGTACCCAGAGGCAGGTGTGGAAGATTAAATCTGCTCAACAGCCTTGGTCGGTGTTATATTTCTCATGGCTAAATCTTGATGAATTTTTATTTTAAACTCATTTGGGATTCTTGTTATTGTGGCAAAGCGTTGCCAATGGGTCGCCATATCACTACAAACATGGTGCACAAATTGAAACGTAGATTGTTAAAAAGCCAAAAAATATTGCAGTATTTTAATTCAAAGTTAAAGTCACAGTGCGTATCATAAAATACAGCCACAAGGGGTGACAAGCTAGTGTACTCTGTGCCAGTTCCAAGCCTGGATAAATGGAAAGAGTTGTGTTGGAGAAGGGCGTCTGGCGTTGGCATTGGTTTTTCCATTAAATTACAACAATAATCTTCGCTTGTACAATTCCACTTTTATTCTCTTTCAAAACATCACGTTCCTCTTCATTTTATTACATACATCTTTCTATCTATTTATTCAACCCCACACTGCCAGCCTCTCGTGTGTGTGACTGTCTTGCTGAATATCTGCTCGAGGCGGCAGCCATTTTTTACCTCTGCCACGAGCCCTGAGGGAGATTGAGTCCTCCACAACAACCTCAGCGGTACATACTTTATTGACTGCTAAAATGTACCTTTTCCCCTCAGTTTTCTTCTGTCACACCTGTGTTGCCCAAGAGACACTGTTAAAAACAAAAAAAGCATCTACAGTGTTTAAGGTTTTTCGTGTCAGTCAATCGTGAACACCTAGATCCTTTTCACAAGCATTAATTATTCAAACACTGGTACATTTTTGATGATTTCTATGATACAGGGATTTGTTTTTTGTGACACTGCCATTAAGTATTTTTTAAAGTGATGGTATGCACTTTTTATTCCTGGCATGGAAGCATTTGATATTTTTATTCTCTTAAGAGTTAATACAGGAAAATATAGTTTTTTACATTATACAAATAAACAATATAGGTTATGAACTATTGGCTTTGTATGTGGGACTTAAGGCACTGCCCTATACAAACAGGACACAAACTAGACTTTGGCTTTTTTTTTTTTAAGATTTATATTTTGCAATTTTGCCTTTACTTGATATAGAGAGAAAATCAGAGAGTGAGACATGGAGCAAAATGACTCGGGCCTGGAATCGAACCCTGGGGCACCCCAAGACACACTATCCACTCCAGGTCACTTTGGTATTTTGCAAAATTGTAACAGAATGGTAACATAACTAAAATAGGTTAGATATAGAGCTCACAAAGACCAAGCTTTTTGAAAAATGTGTTTATAAGACAACCTAAAGTAATCGTCATGTTGGTGAAATATGTCAATCTGTCTTGGTGAGATGATAGAAAAAGTGAGCAACTGCAAATCCATTTTGTCTGAAGATTTTTTTTTTCAAAGTCCACAGATTTATCTTGGCAACAGCATTTGTATTGAGGATAATTTTACATTTTCTTACATACAGTGGGCATGTGTTAAATATCTGACTTCTGATTAAACAGAGACCAGATTGTCGTATAAGAGGTTTACATTTTGTTTCTGCTAAGGAGATATGTTTTTAATGAAGAACTGAAATAGTTAAAAGCCACTGAGAATTTTTGGCCCAAGCTAGCAAAATTTGGAAGGGCATCTTGGGTAAAACAAGTGCTAAATCAAATATGTGAATCACTGCACACTAAATGATTGAATTTAGCTTTTTCACAATTTTGTCATAAAAATCACTTTTTTTTTTTTTTTTTTTTTTTTGATGAACTGTAATGTATATTGATTAAACGCCACATTCTGTAGAAAAACTACAGTACATATTTTCAGAATTCGTGTTGTTGGCCAGCCTGGGGATTGTGGGTTCGGTCCACGATCCCCTGGCTGGGAGGTGAGAACATTAACCATTCTGCCACCGTGCCCACCTATATATTTTTAATATTTCATAAAGATAAAATGCATGCTACATTATTCTGCCATTGTTGTTGCCACATTTGATTTGGGCCAGGCCTACTTGGTTGTTATGAGAGTCCAAATAGTACACAGAGCATGGAAAAGTTGATATTTCTGACCCTGCTTCTGTCAGTGGACATGAAGACACACATAACCTGTCTGCAGTACTGAATTTGTGTCTCTCCCTGTTGTAGTTTTTACAGTGTTGACAACATGCAAGTCCTTCCATACAGCTTCATTCTGGGACATTTGTCATGACTCTTGGCAGGTTTCAAAGCCTGACAAGATGTGGAGGGCATGTGGGCGACAACCCCCCATTCTGCCATGCTCTGCCCGTGGCTAGGTGCAGTGGCAAGTATATGAAATATGAGTATGCATGTCTTCTATGTGTGGTCGGTGCCAGATTTCCACTGTGCCAATCTGTAGCGGCCGTGGAGCGTCCCGGGCTAGCCTTGGCCATCAATCACCCTCCTGCCATGGCACAGTGCTCTCGAACGTGCACAAGAAGAGCTTTTTCACATCCACAACACGCTGGAAAAAAAAAAGCCACCCGCCACTTTATTAAAAGGCTACAGCTGCTGCGGACAAGAGAGAGATTCAGCGCGGACAACAAGTCGTGCCGTTTGTCATTTTCACAGTTTGTCTGCTTGGGACATTGTGGCGGACCAATCTGGTGGCTGCAAGTCACTTAAACCTCTTCTTAAAATATAGATATTAGAATCAAGCTTGGGAAGTGTATTCTTTGTGCCAGTCCCAAAAGTGAGGCAGATAAAGAAAATAAGCATGAAATTTGGCACACTGGTAGACATTTAGATCAGTTTTATCTGATTTGATGCACACAAATCCAACATCATGGCCATTTTTCACGATAGACTGCAGTTTGTACAACATTCAATTAACCCATAAATGTCCTTTGTTTGACTGTCATGCATTTTCCCAGTCACGTCTATTCAGGTGCAGTTCCTTAAACTACAGTATCTCTAGTATATTTTGTAACTTATTTAGGACAGGTTTAGGCAGCATTTAGGGAACTAAGAACAATTACTAATGAGGAACGACCTTATTCTGAGTTCAGCAGCAGCAGTTGTCACCAGCGTGCCCTGGTAGTGCCTGACAGTTACTTTAAAAAACAGTGCTAGTCTTTACCATTACATTTGTTCCCAACCTTTTTGGTTTTGTGTACCCCCAGGACTTGATTTAGTACTGGTTTGGTCCTGGGTTAGTCCTAGTACTGATTTAGTCTTAGTTTAGTTCTGGTTTTAGGCATGGTATAGTCTTGGTTTAGTCTTAGTTTAGTCCTGCTTTGACCTGGATTAGACTTGGTTTAGACCGGGTTTAGTTCTGGTTTTAGACCTGGTTTGTTCCTGGTTTAGTCCTGGTTTAGACCCAGCTTAGTCCTGGGTTAGTCTTTGTTTAGTTCTGGTTTTAGGTATGGTTTAGTCCTGGTTTAGTCTTAGTTTAGTCTTGGTTTAGATCTAGTTTAGTTCTGATTAATTCCTGGTTAAGTTCTGGTTTTAGACCTGGTTTTATGTATGGCTTAGTCCTGGTTTAGTTCTGGTTTTAGGCATGGTTTAGTCCTGGTTTAGTTCTGGTTTTAGGTATGGTTTAATCCTGGTTTAGTCTTAGTTTAGTCTTGGTTTAGATCTAGTTTAGTTCTGATTAATTCCTGGTTAAGTTCTGGTTTTAGACCTGGTTTTAGGAATGGTTTAGTCCTGGTTTAGTTCTGGTTTTAGACATGGTTTAGTCCTAGTTTAAACTTAGTTTAGTCTTGGTTTAGATCTAGTTTAGTTCTGATTAATTCCTGGTTAAGTTCTGGTTTTAGACCTGGTTTTATGTATGGCTTAGTCCTGGTTTAGTTCTGGTTTTAGGCATGGTTTAGTCCTGGTTTAAACTTAGTTTAGTCTTGGTTTAGATCTAGTTTAGTCCTGATTAATTCCTGGTTTAGTTCTGGTTTAGTTCTGGTTTAGTCCTTGTTTTGTCTGTCTTTATTGGCACATCCCTTGCTATAGTCCAGATTTAGGCTTAGTTTAGTCTTTGAAAGCCAAATATATAAAGATACTATAAATTATCATATAACTCCACGTATCCCCTGCAATGTGCTCGAGTACCCCTAGGGCTCCCCGTACCCCTGGTTGGGAAACACTGCCCTACAGCAATCCACAGGCAACTCTTACATGTGATCACTTTGAAAAATAAATGATTCAGTGCCAAAAACTACAATGTCAAAACTGAACTCAACATCAGAACACATACATATGAATCTACACCAATATAAGACTTTTTTTACAGGTCCCGATGGCTGCCATTTTGGATTTATGGGTGGCAAATTGGACACTTCACGCTTGTATCACAACTTGCATGATTTTCTATTATTTTTAATGTTATACGCTCTACTAGGATAAATTGAGAGGTCACTTATTTTTCTTATTGAGATACAATGGCTTTGTGGCTCAATGGATAGTGCCATTTACCTCAGAACTAGACAATCCCTAAAGTCCAGATGTGCAAACTTTACCATTGCGAGATCAGGCCAATGCATCTGCTCCTAGTTTATCGGATGTAGTGTAATGGTGACGAGTTTCTGATGTGACCCAACCTTAAATATTTAAAGGATTGTGATTTTTGTGTCTTGTTTCTTTGTGTGGCAAACGGAGCAACGGTTTTACACGATGGGGGTAATGTGAAGCGCTTAAGGGTTGAACTGTAGCTGTAGGTGGTTGGGAAGATCAAAGATGAAAAATCTTGGGTGGGAAAAGTCAAAGATGCATTATCTTGCTGCTGGGGTATACGTCGGGAGCTAGGTTGCACCATCGGGGGTCTTTCAACACAGCGTTCGTCCTGTAGCGCTATGTAAACAGTTTTCTATCATAACGAGCTGAGACTGTCAATTATTGAGCAATGCATATTATATACACTGTTTTTTTTTTTTTTTTTTTTTTGTTTTTTAGGCTGCCAGCCAGGTTTCTCTCCTGACATTTATAATTATTTTTTGTTTTTTGTTTATTTTTTATTAACAGTCAGTTGTTGGGGTTGTGTTAATGAATATAAAGCCTCATCACACAAGGACATACACTTTAAAAAGCACACCCTTATAATTAAACAATGAATGACCAACAAGTTATACAAAAAAAAACTTTTTTAGGTTATATTAAAGCAAAAGTTCTAACAAAAAAAATGTCCCACAATACAAATAAAAGCGAATTCCAAACAAAACGCAATTTTTTTTCTTCCAATGTTGCTCAAAAAATACATTCTTTTTAGTTTAGTTAAGTTTTTACTTGAATACATATACAATATTCTTAACTTTATTGGATGCTTGGCTGCAGGGGCGGATCTAGACCTACCTGGTAAAGGCCATACGTGAAAATACACAATTTGTCATGAGTCAGACATTTAGGAGGAAAACTCTAATTTCTGAGTATTTTAAAATATTTAAACATAAACTTGATACAGAGAATGAATGACTAAAAATAAACAACGATACACCTGCTGCCCCACAAAATCGTACTTTTTAAAATCATCCTATTTTGTTTAAATGTTGGCAGTAAATATAAAGTATTAATCCATTTGCTCCCCCTAAATTATCCTCCTTGCCAACCATGATTTTTTTCTCTAGATCCGCCCCTGCTTACTGGTTGCATTTTTTACAGTGAAGACCGCACGCAAGTCCTTACATACATCTTCATGCAGGCACATATCATAACAAGGCAAGACTGTCAATTATTATTAGCAACAGGAGCTAAAAGGATCTCCAAGACAATCCTCGGCAAACAAATTATTCTCATTTTCCCCCCGTATCTTTTCAAATTGCGTGTCCTGCAAACATTGTCATCACAAGCAAGGGCATTGTTCCATTTCCACATGATTTACTTAAACAAATACCTCTATGTGTTATCATATGAATGTTTCAGACATGACAAGCGCGGCACGAGACGAGATTCATAAATAATTGGACGCCATCAAGGAAGATATCTCATCTATAATGCATGATTGTGTCTGTGTCGCGTGTTGTTGGGGCCCCGTACCCAGAAGAAGACATACAGTAGATCAATAGACGTGTGCAAATTCATCACTCTATAGGCTGTGTAATATTCCAGCGTATGTGTTGTGTTTGCCGGAGATAATTCCCCAGAGCGAGGGATGATTGCGGAAGTAAATCCTTGGAAGAATGAAGATCTAAAGCTAGGATATTATGGATTTTTTCTGAATTCCTAATCCTTATTCTGTTTTTGTACATTACAGTAGGCAGATCTGAGCCTAAAACAAACAAAAAACAAACAAACTACTGAACAAAAGTTTTAGACTGGTTTTACCAAAGAAAGGAGTATACGAAAAGAGCATTTACCCCTGAACTAAAAGAAGAAATATCAAAACTAGAAGTACTTGAAAAACATGGAAATCAGCCATTTTATCTTGCAATGGCAGAGATACAGTGCCTAGACTTGGGTTCAAACACATCTGGTTCAGGAGTAAATGCTTTTGCCATAAAGCCACAAAACCTTTATATCTCAATAGTAAAAAATAAAAGTAAAAATCTACATTAGTTAACTTTACAGAGATGTTCCTAAAAACATTAAAACAAAATTGAAAATAAAGAAAAACAAAGACTGTGACAGTAAAAAAATAATAACAAAAGCAGTATTTTTAACATCTCACTAACTTTTTTGTGCAGTGCTGTGAAAAAACAATATGCTGGAGATTTGTAATAGGTTTTGTGCAAGTGAAACAAAGTATTACCCACAATGCTGTCATGACAAGCAGTGACAAATCCAGGTACTGTGTTTTTGAGTGCAGTGGACTGTCCTTGAACACTTCCAACACTTGGAAGGGCCTTATTCTAAAAAAATCACACTCACACCTAATGTCTGAGACTATTACGCACCTTGTCCGCGGTGTGAATTTAGTTTGGGGCGATCACTTCCCTCGAGGGTAAAAATAGTTTGGGATGCTCTAGATTTTGACAGTCACTGGACAAGCCCAATATATTAACGTCTAAATATATATGTATAAAAACTTTAGGTGCACTGTTGTAAAGCCGGCTATTGTTTTGTAACTTTTTCAGGTGAGAGTTCAAAAGAAATATTACTCTAGGAATTACTATCCTTAAAAAGCTTGACATAATGTGATTGTAGGGATGTCATTGTTGGTTTATGCTTTGAAAAATTTTGAACAAAAGATTAATTTTATATTTTTTATGTTTTAATGATAAACAAATGCTAAAAAATCTGTATAAAAATAATGTTTTATTTGAGGATTTTGCATTTTCTTGCCAAATAATGTTTAAATGATGTAAAAATGCTTGTGTGGATGAATTTAGTATCTATTTCTTTTGCATAATTATCAATAATACAGTACATACAGTAAGTCATTTTTCTATTGAGCCTCATTATATTGCTAGTCTACAGCTGTATCTTTATCTTTAATAAAATTTTAGCTGTTGCTTTGCCAAAGGCCACTCACCACCGTGACCCGATAATGATCTCCCTGTATAAATAAAACCATAGATATACTTATGGCCTCAGTAATGTTTAAAGATGCTTAAAGATGGATGAGCTTGGGGATAAAGAATGCATCTAAAGCCGTCAGACCCACAGTGACGTGCACGGGGCTGCATGGGGTCATGTGACACATATGTAACATGTGGTGTGGCTATAAAGTGACAGTTCAACATCTGGCACTGTGGGATTAAGCTGTATATATGCATGTATATCTTCACAGGATCGGGCATGGAGATGGAAATTTAATATTTAAGGACCACTATACAGCTACTCTTGATTTATGGTATTATGGACGTTCTGAGTTAGTCCTGTGTGTCCTTACAGAGACTGGTATAAGGCTAGAAATGCTGGAAAAAAAGAGTGTAGACCCAGGCAGAGACATAGGGAAAGAACTGAGAGTGGGGCGGAGCAAAGGGGCGGAGCCTTGACCTGTGATTGACAGCTGTCAGCGCACTGTAATGGACGTCCTCTAAACCAGTGGTTCCCAAACTTTTTTGTCTTGTGTACCCGCTGGGCTTTTTGGGACATACCACTTTGATGATTCTTCAAAAAGGTCAAAAAAATTGTCATATAAAACATCTGTGCCATTTTTTTCTTGCTTTTTTTGTAAATGCCAATATTCCTGCGTTTTTCAAACTCAAATTTAACATAAAAAAATACAATAATAATGATGTGTCTAGCTTTAAAATTAATTATGAAGTAAAATATAATAACACAAACTCCTATTGCAGTGGTTCCCAAAGTGGGGTCTGGGGCCCACTGGGGATCCGCGAAGGTACTGCAGGGGGACCTCCAGTGGCGGTATATATTAAGTTCTTAAAAAAAAAATAGTTTGAAATAAATAACAGTTATAGACTTGTTTAAAAAATATTACTTTTAAACTTTTTTGTAATGTTTTTACAGAAATATATGGAGAAAAACATGGAACAGTCTTTTGAATAAAGGGAAGTTGTATAGTTGGGGGTCGGCAGGGGATTTTTGGAAATTTAAGGGAGGCGTGACTGTCTTGCCTTTGGGATTGGCTGTCCTATTGCATTTACTTATTTTTACAATATATTTTATTTTCAAAATAAAAAAAATCTCAGAAGAATAGAAGTTCAGTATGAAAAGATTGCAAATACTTTCTTATCGTCTTGGAAAATAAAGTATGAATTCATTCTAAGTACCTCCTGCAAAGTGCTTGTGTACGCCGAGGGGCCCCAAAACTCTAGCCATATTAAAATGAATGTATTGAATGTGCAGACAGGCTTTCAGATAGAACTGGTTGCTTGTAGACACTGTACCTTCTGATAAACTACCGTCTTTGCCTTATTTTGCATAAATTTCCTATTTTGACCCAATACTGTTTCTTAGGAAACTATAGCCAATCTGCACTTCTGACTTACTTTTTCTTTATTAGTGACCTAATCCAAGAAAAATGTCACTATTTTTGTTCCGGAAGCATTTTGCTTGTAGACCAGTGTTATTGCTAACTTGTACCATGTAGCAGCAGTAACTCTAGACGCACATTGTTGATTTGTAGTAAAATAACTGCAATAAATCAGTTAGAATAAACAGCTGGGAGAAGCCTATTCTGTAGCTGTGGAGCTGTGGAGCTGTGGAGCAGTGCATAAACAAAGGCCATGATGAGGTGTCAGTGAGTCACACCGGTCTCATATCAGGGTTTACACACAGTCACATATCGATGAGGCGCGGATGTTTACCAGCGAACGCACAGTAAATTCAAGTCAGATCTCCAGATTTGTGCTCATTTTTTTCCCTGGCGTGTGTGAGGTTTACCGCTCGCACACAGGCACTCGTCCCATGGGAGCCACAGGTGTCGGCAGTGATGACTATGAAATAGGTTCTCAGTGAATAAAGGTCCCGACCCCCTTCCCTGCACCTCTCCCACCCACAGCCTGCTCCGAACACAATGCTGTTTATCTGCACAGCTCATCTTCCATTTTCTTCTGCTATTGTCCTCTTTCCTTCGCCCATCATGTCTGCCATATTGCTTTGACATTAAGGCTGCACGATATTCAAAAAAAAAATAAAAATGTTTGTATAGCATAAACTATACAAACAAAATTTTTTTACATATTTTTAAACTCTTTTTTTTTTTTTTGGAATAAGTTTTTATTGTGCTTTGTTAACCATAGACACAGTAAAGATTAATTCATTTTTAAATTATGAACAGATACAAGCCTCTGGATTCACTACTACCACTACAAACCATATTTCTTTTTGGCATTTTTCTCATCACCACAGCAAATTCAGATGCCCTTCCTTTTGCCTTTACATTTAAACAGACTTGGGACTGGCACAAAGAGTACGCTGGCTTTTGACCCCCTGTGGCAAAATTACAGCAACAATAATAACAACTACGACAACTACAGCAACAACAACAACCACAACAATATCAACAACAATATTAACAACAACAGCAACTACTACTACTACAAGTACAACAACTACAAGAACTACAACAACAACTACTACTACTACAACAGTCACAACAACTACAACAACAAACTACAACAATGACAACAACTACAACAACTACTACTACAACAACTACAACAACAACAACTTCAACAGCTACTACAACAGCTACTTCAACGGCTACAACTACTACAACAAACTACAACAACTACTACTACTACAACTACAACAGTTACAACTACAACAACTACAACAACAACTATGACATCGACAACAATAACAATTACTACAACTACAACTGCAACAGCTACTTCAACGGCTACAACTACTACAACAAACTACAACAACTACTACTACAACAACTACAACAACAACAACTTCAACAGCTACTACAACAGCTACTTCAACGGCTACAACTACTACAACAAACTACAACAACAACTACTACTACTACAACAACTATGACAACTATGACAACAATAACAATTACTATAACAACTACAACAACAACAACAACTACACCATCAGCAACCAGAACAACTATGACAACAACAACAAGAACAACTACAACAATAACAAATAAAAAAATATAAAATATAATATAAAAAATATTATTTTAGATTTAAGACCCCTGTGTATTTTGACCATGTAACTTTCCTTTGTTGATGGAATTAATAACAACATTGCTGATTTGCTGATATAACAGTAACATTATTGCAATAAAATGGCATGTACTGTGCAGCCCTATTTGACATTCTATGCAACAAAATAAAAAAAATAAAATAAAAAATACCCTAAAGCCTTTTTTGTTTTGCTTTGAGAAGATGGCCGGCTTCACATGGCTTGTATCTTATATGTAAAAAAAAAAAAAAGAAAGAAAGAAAAAGACATTTAAGCCTTTGCATGCAGATGAAATGCATTAAGGCGGCTGCATGTTACTGCATGTGTCATAAGCAGAACCTCATATGCAGGGATTACTTGCGTGCAACAGCAATTATAATGTATACTCCTAATTGAGAAAACTAATGCAGTGTTTAACCTGCATGGCCAGCTATGTAATTATTCAGATGTGCTTTTAATCCATGAGATTAAAAGTGTGCTACATTACGCCGGCAAGAGAGGCGCACAAAAAGTAGGTCAGCGGTACAGTATTACCCTTCGTCTCACTTATATCCGTTTTCATTTGGCCACGTCAGAATCACACACGACTTTTTGACATCTCCAGATAATCAAGAGTTACACCCCGACGCTTTATTCAAGTCTGAGTAATTGATTTCCTGTTTCTCGGAACATCAAAGAGGGTGATTGTTCGAGTCGAGGACCTTCTCCCTGCTTTTTGATCTTCCCCTCGCTGTTTTCATTATTGTCAAATCAACAGTCAGCCATCTTTATGCATAAAGATGAGTGTATTCAACAACCTCATCTAATTATAATGAATAAAAGCTCCTTTTGACAAAAGCCTTTTGACTGGGAAAACAAAGAATCTTTTACTAAATTTGGGGTGCAAAGGGGCAGAGTGGTTAGCAATTCAAGGTGTAGTCTGCAGTCGCACCCTCCCTTTGTCCAAAGATAGCGTCCTATCTGGCTGCTGTCCTTGTTGTACCCCACCTAAGGCCCATAGTTCCTTAGATATTCTCTAACCACCCATGATCCTGAACTGTAAAAAAGCATAAGAAGATGAATTACCCATTTTTGCCACTTACAAATGTCAAATCCATCACAGAACAATTTGAGATCCTTATGATTTTGACATTGTAAGTCCACGGTCTCCCTGGTCCAATTTGAGCAGTCTGTGTTTTGTGTTTGTTGCTCGGAAAGACAACATATTGCGAGTCGGCTCTCTCCTCCAGCTCGGAGCGGCCGGAGAGGCACAAGGGTCAGCGCTTCACAGCTTGCGACGAGTTAATTGAGGCCCAGTAGCTTTGGGGGAAGTCCACACACACTCACGACAATGTCTTTTTGTTCTCTGCGTCTTTATACATTGTCATGGCTACAGCACAGCGTGTCTTTGCTTCTATCTTAGATTATACTTTTAGGTTGGTAACTGTCTCACATCCAGTGTCCTACTTTTTATTATATTCCTTTTGAAGGCTGAATAAAGGGTTGAATCTGAAATATGCGTGCTGTAGAAGGGTTACACAATGTCTTTGCATGACCGAGATGCATTGAAGAGCATAATGATCTGTGACTTTTTAAACTATGGGCCTTAGGAAACACAGAATCACCATCTCATCTTGCTGAGAGGCAGGAGTGCACAGAAATAGAGAAGTGTGGCATCCCTGTTAGCGTAGTAGGTAGTGTTCTGGCCTTTTATGTGGGAGACCATGGTTTAATTCACCCAAAAACCCAAAACTTTCTGTTCCTGCCCCACTCACCAATAAAAGGAGAGTGTTGACAACTGATGGAAACCCTCACATCTTATTTCAAAAGCGCTCAATTTATGTGATTAATTAAATGTGCACGTTTCCTACTTTAAACAACTGCTATAACCCATTTCTTTTGTTAGAGATAATCAAAGTATTCCTAGGTCTAAAATGGTCTCAAAGACAAGTTTGTTATAGGATTTCAGATTGTGTCCGTGATGTTTTACTCTAGAGAGATCTTTACTCGCCTAAAATTAGTTTTGATGGCAAGAAGTACGAGGAGGGAGAGAAGAGGAGAGATGAGGGGCTGCTGCTTCTTAAATGAGATAGAATGTCTCTTATATGAAGTCTGTGAACATCTGACCAATTCCAGAGAAGATTGTTTTTTATACACTGAATGTATTGGAACGAACTCAAGGTCTATTTTCTACATTTTCTCCCTGTGGCTCCTGAAAGCGTTTAGCTTTAATGCAAATCAATTTATCTTTTATATTTTGTTAAGAGCATGTTTTCACCCTGATGACTTGCCAGGTTTAGAATTGTTCAAAATGCATACTATATTTCTTGAACTATGTATTGATTTGTTCTATAAGTGGTTATTAAAAATGTGAATTAACTGATTTTCCAGACTTTTGAACCTTTGGATAAAAAATGTTGAGAAGCCTTGCTATAGGGACTCTTGTGTAGCTTGTTTGGTAACTGGTAAGAAGCAATTACGTGTTAGATTCAGGTTTTTCTGATTAATAATAATGTAGTTGTTGTCATCTGTACAGTGTTCATTACCTTCATAACTGTTGAAGGTCTCCTTTAACCTTTGTTTTAAACCTTTTATTGAATGAATAAACTGCATGAAAGGGAGTAAATACAAGTATCTGGTATTGCTCTATTAGCGTCTCATTTGTTCTCTCCTTGAAGATGCACATATTGTATGACTAATGAGTTTATTCTAAAGAAGGTGATGGGGTTATTTGCAAAGTGAAACAATACATGTTTTACTTAACTATTAATATGCATTGTACAAGATCACATTCATTTAATCTTAATGAAAAAGAAAACTCATTTCAAGACTAGACAGCTCGTAGGTGGGCCTCTTAAGTCGAGTTCAATGTCAGCCCAGGGTCTATTGTCCTGAGAGCAGCGCAGCGTAGGGAGTCCCGGTCTGCAGGAATGACCGCTGACTGGTGTTGTTTGATGAGGTCGGCGCAGTCAGAGGAGGGGGAAAAATAAGTTACATCGAGACACAGCTGGAGCATCTGTGTTCAAAAGCACCCCACAGCGCAGCGAAATGAGAGAAGCGCCATACATTATCCTCTTTTCACTGGGCATTTGGTGCAAAAATGGAATACTGCATATTTATTGAGCAACTTGTAGTCGGCTAGGCTTGATTAAGGACACAATAAAAAGAAAAACAGCTGCTTTTAGAAGGCTTGTATAAGGCTAAGTGTGCAATTTAAAATACAATATGGTTTAATTAAGAAGATCACAGACAGAGTTAGCCAAAAAACAACCCCAAATTCAGCAATACAAACAGCTACTTATCCTCAAAAGCCAGTCCATTAAATAGTGTTTACAGGCAACATTTGACCCATTTACAAGCTTAAACATGTAAAAAGTTCTATTTACATTTCTGTTGATAGAACAAGACTTCATGATAGCCTTAGAATCTTCCAGCATCACACATTTGTCACCATCTTAGTACAACTGTAAATTGTGAATGTTTCTTTAAAAAAAGAGGTGGTTAAATCTGATCCATCAAGAATGAATGCGTAAAAAACAAAAACAAAAATAATGGTTGTTAAAGTTTTTTTGTTTTTTTGTTGTTTTTTTTAAATACAAAGGAATTTCAACCTTTTTCCTCACATAAATTGCGTAAATTTTGACCCATAACATAACATTGTCACTAACTGATAATGTTAGGTTTATAAAATTCTACAAGATTTTTTTTATTAGTCTATTATTAGTTCATTATAGTGATGATTTTAAACATTTCTACACTTAAACTGAGTTATACAGTATAAGATAGAATGTCCTTGAGGTGAAAAAATAACATTTGAACTATAAATGCAAAACACGTGACCTCTAAGGCCTGTAAGGAAAAATACTGGATTGGTGTTCTGAATGTAATTTGAAATGAGTTAACTCATGGGTCATATTTGACCTGCTAACACAAAAGAAATGGACACATTTCTAACACTAAGCATTATACATGAATATCTACTTATGTTGTTGTTGATGTACAATTACCACTGATGTGTTCCTTTAGCTTCAACATGATTAAAACCGACCTTACTGCGCTAACACCACTGAAATGAGATGCTGCTGTGAGCCAAATCTGCCCAGAAGTGCAAAGAAGTGGGATGCTAAGAAAAATTCAAAGTGTCAAAACACACATCAAAGCTAATACTAAGACCAGAAATCTCTCACAGATGCAGAAACAGTGACCGGAGCGTGATATAAAACAAGTGGAGCTGTGGGGACACGATGTTCCTGCTCTCTTAGCGCTCATGAGTCATCAAACATGTGAAAGCCTCGGATGACGATGGGACACAGACGCTCAAGGATTTCTAACCAAATCGAGGCTGGATTCAACAGCTGCCGCTGGCTCAAGTGCACTCTCTAATACATTGTTTCAAGCCATGATTGTCATATCCAGGTATTTTACGATGATCCTTTTAAACAGGTTTGGGTTCTGTTACCATAGCAACTACCTCTCAACAGTAATTACAAAGTTTTATGTTTCTGTTTGCCAAAATTATCTTAGCTAAAAAATGAAGTAAAAAAAATAAAAAATTCTACACTGACAGACCTTCAAATACATTTTAGGATCACAACTGAAATTGTGATTAACTTCTTTAGTTTGAACCAGAAGCACTCAGACAGGCCTACAGTGATCCAGGGTGGATTTCTTTCCCCATTCAAAACCTTTCCTCTGAGTGTGTAACATTTTGAGTTATGTTGCTAACAGACAAAATTGGTACTATATCACAATGGTACAAAATCTTAAAATTAAAAATTCCTGAATCCACACGAGATCCACACCAAAACCCAATGATTTCGTCCTTCGCCCATAACTTTTTGTTACGTTGGTAACCATCAAATTTTCCTTTTGGCTTTTATCTTTCAGGGTCACCACAGCAAACCATCTGCCTCATAGGGCAGTGATTTGCATATTGATTTTTAGGTTTCCCTCTCTATTTATCCATGCTTGGGACTGGTGCAAAGAGTACACTGGTTTGTGATTCCTTTAAACGCACAAACTAACACAAGCAAAAACAAGAAAAACCTCCATGGCGGAGGTAAGATGTCATGGTATAACATTGTGGCCACGTTCTCTTCTTTCTGTTATTGTATACTTGGAAGTTTTTGCCCAAACGTAGTTGGCTCTGAGCTTCCAGACAGCAAACAACTGTACAAGAGCCTCCACTTCACTGTTGTCCCCATATTGTCTCTCCAATCTGATTGAGAAATAGAAATCTCCACAGCACGCCTGCCGGGTGTCACTTTTCGACGACCCTGAGAAGACAACAAAAGACAACAGATGCAGTAATTGGTTGCACTCCATCTTACTGGTGCCATGTGCTCCCAAGAACTGGGTTAAAAGAAAGTTGTGGAGATATTGTTACAGACTTCAGAGTAAGTCTATCAAACTTAAATGTAGCAAACAGACAAAGGAGACGTGCTGGGTTGAGAGTCGAGAGCTTTGTCTTTCAAGAGAATTTCGTCTTCAAAGCGTTCTCGCATATGCACGGAGGACATGGAGCGCCTGTCTGCTGCGGCGCGTGGTGGCATGGGGCTTCAAAGTGCAGTTCGAACACATGGAGAACACTGGACAGTCGTCTTCTTTGTGGAGGCTGATATCAAAGCATGGCCAGCTCCATGGGGCAATATCTTCGCCGCTGCTCATTTGCAAATGAGCGGATGGATTGCAGTTCTTTACACTGGTATTTCAAAAGTCCGTTACTAAATTTGCACAAGTTTTAACATTATAGGAGCTGTTTGATTAGCAACCAGAATTTGGGAAGTTAGAACCATGTGGAAAATGTAAAAAAAAAACAACAACTATTCTTTCCGCAACATATCAAGTGGGGAAGGTTAAGGTACACGTTAATGTCCCTATTGGCAAATTTGTTCTCTGCATTTAACCCATCCTTCAGTTAGTGCAGCTGAGGCAAACCTTCTCCAGAACTTGAGCCAGGATCTTGGTCAGGAGTTCCTAGCTGGAGGATCAGCCAACTCTGCATGGGACTTTGCCACTGTGATGCCAAAAGTGAAAGTGAGAAAATAAAAGTTAATCTTTAATTCAATAGTAGCAACACATATCCGATGCAATGTGATAAGACAACAAAAGTCTGGAAATATACATGTTACAAATAAAAAAATTTGCTTAGATTACATTAGATTAGATTACCATTAGCTTCAGATTGAGCCCGAAATCATCTCTGTATCTTTAACAGATCACCTGCTATAGCAGAAAATAATCTGCAAATGGATTTTTTTTGGTAAATCTTTAAAATTGCTGTGGAATAGTCCTTTGGCTAGGTATTTGGTTCTAGAGGCAAATTAATGACAATTCTACATGTCTGATTTTTAGGTATGTAAATTATTTTCTGCTATAGCAAGTGAGGCAATAATTTCAATCACAGTGACAGAATATAACAGTTTGTGATGGAAAAATGTCAGTGGAATGGTCATTTTGGGTCTTTTTCAGGTAAAATATTTATTTTATTATATTTATTATATTTATTCATTTGTATGCAATTATTATCTTAATCATGTCAGGCTATTTTGTACCAAATGTCATTATCCTGTCACAATGTATGCACCTGTAGCACCATATTATCTAAACTATCTGAATTCTGCCTGAAGCTTATATCAGAAGAGAGGTTTTTGGGGTCCTGGGACCAAACAGGGCTTGACACAAAATATTATGAACTTGCAATGGGCCAAGGTATACATAACAAAAAATAATAGTTAAAACTGTAAGCAAAAATTATCCATATGGGGTTCTAACTCCCAGCCTATTACATGAGTTTCATTATTTGGCAACCATGTTGGAAAATGGCTGCCAAAATTAGAATTTCAAGTGGCTAGCACCTTTTTTCTCAAAATCTAGTGTATAGTGAAAATGTCTGCTTTCAGTTTCATGCTTCTATCATCAACTGAATGACAAAAATCCCATTAAGCCACTCCACTAATGCAAACTGTACAGTATAATGCAAAGAAAAAGTCATATGTGAACATGATCCATTGCTTTTTCTTTTGTAATTAAAACATTTGCAGATCATTGCATTCTGTTCATTTGTGGAGGAACTGGTGGTGTAAAAAAATAAACCTCCCAGTCTTTTTTACAGCACCTGCCTACATAAACAGCAGCACTTTGATTTCCGAGCAGAGCGCGAAGTTCCCAACAAACTGACAACACCCATACTTCTGGTGTCGACATTAGCATTCAGTTGAAACACTTTGATATCACATCAAAAAAGCCAAATAGCAAAAAGTGACAAGGCATTACTGGAAGCTCTGCACAGTGCACACCCGGTACAGGACTGCAACTGCCAGCAATAGTAACAAAACGATCCCTTTACACAGGAACAATTTTCAAGGCAATGATTAATTCTCAATTTAGAGCAAAACATTTCTTGTATAGGATACAGTTGGTTGCTGCAACAAGAGTAAGAAAAGAACTAACAATTGGCCAATTTTTTAAATGTAGTCTGCTTTGATTATGCCAACCTAAAAACCTCTCAGTGATAATCTAATGACGGCTAACTTCTGACCCTTGATCTTCGCCTTTTTTGCCACAACACTGACAACTGCCGACTGGTAAAAGCAACCTCTTTAACCTCCAAATTGAGTTATGCTTTGCTATTTGGCAGCAGCACAATTGTATGCAAACAATGACTAAAAAGCTTCAGAAATGCATACATAAAAACTTGGCCTTAAGCCTGTTCCTGTGATTTGTTTCTGGAGTTACCTTGTGCTTAGACAACTTGTGCTAAAGTAATATTTAGTTTTTTGGTACTTAATCCTGCTCCTGTCGCCCTATCTCTGGGATCTGCAGTATCCATTACCTCAAGTCTCTGCAATCCCCCCAAGATTACTCTGTTATCATCCATCTATATCTGTCTCTCAGTCTATTTCCCAACCGATTCATCCCCTTACAACTTTACATCCTCTGTTTACCACACTTATTTGCTTACAGCTCTGGAAAAAAAAAATAAAAAATAGAAGTGACGAACTGCATTTTATTTTTAATATCTCTGAGTCTGACAACCATTTCACGCTAATGTCCTTCACACACCTTACTCTGCTTCATGAGCCTACAGAACATCAAGCACAGCTGAGAGAGTGATATAAAGTTACCCAAGAGCAATATGAAAAACTGGTGGAGAGCAACACACAGAAAAGCTGCAGGTTATTGCACCAAATACTGATTTCTGAAAGATCTTTAGAACAAAACACAACTGCCTGTTTGGTTAAAAGTGAATCTTTGCATTATTCAGGCTCTGCAGGCATGCGTTTTTATTTCTTCTTTTGGCTTTTTCCATTCCAGGGTTGCCACATAAAATCATCTGCCTACTAGAATCCAGTTATTCACATATTAACTTAGGTTTTACGACCGGTGCCTTTCCTGACGCAACTATCTCCATTTCTCCAGGCTTGGAACAGGAGAAAAGAGCACTAGCTTGTGATTTCTTGTGGCTGGAGTTTCTGCCTGAACTCAGCATTTCTCTTATTTTGATTTGTTGTAGTTTGTTTTAAAGTTTTGCTTGAAAGCAGTGGTTCTCAAGCTGTGGTATGAATACCACTGGTGGTACATGGGCTTCTTCTGGTGGTACTGAGGAGTCCTTTGCACATCCTGATTTCATAAATGTTAGAACCAGTTGGGGCTGGACCTGGTTAAGTTCTGTATTAGTCCATGTTATGTCCTAGTTTAGTCATTTTACAAGTTAAGTCTTGTTTAGTTCCAATTTAGTCCCCTGTTAGACTTAGATTAGTCCAAATTTAGGCTTATTAATCAAAGGTGGACCTTGGAAAGCCAAAAGAGAAATACTGTCATAAGAAATAAGGTTCGGATTACTATATCATATGTATAAAAGATCAAACCTAAGGAACTGCAGTGTTCTCGTATTTTTTCAGAGCTGTATTTTACTCAATACATCTAGCCATTTTTTCCTCATAGTCTTGAGTATATAAAGCCAGAAAAGAAAGGAACAATCCAGGAAAAGTAATTAAGGTTTGGGGGGAGCTCGGCTGGAGGAGGGGCAGCTAGAGACCCCACTCAATAAATCAGCGTCGGCGAGCAAGCTTGTCAGTCTCCGGGCCCCTTTTATTGGTCACCGAGGATCAGCTAGCATTAGTCGCTAGGGTCCGAGCTGTGTGCCGATTGGCCGCTCGAGCAGGGCGGCCGTGTGTGTGTATATGTGTGTGTGTGTGTGTGTATATAAATGTGTGTGTGTGTGTCTGGAAGGATTTCATCAATAACGCATGGATCGAGGCCACAGGCGGAGACAGGGAAGTCATGTCGCAAGGAGAGCAGCGGCGGCAGCGTCTCTATGGGGAAAAGGCCAGGACAAGGAGATAACAAGTGCCATATGTGGTGTACTGGGGCAGTGGTCATTAGTTGGCCCGATTTGCACTAATGATCATCCCGAGCAGTAGCCGAATGTCATCTGATGGAAGATGCGGCTTTGTGTTCTATTGTGAATAAAATATTAATTTTTTCATGAGACTTGCAAACCGCTACTTTCTCTTTGATTTACATCTTACACAGTGCCTCACCAGTTTTGGAATTAGGCTTGTACACCACTTAATGCAACCTATAGGAAATATTAGTGAATTAAAATAGTTAAACCTCAATGTAAATAAATGTTTTGCCACACCATTTTGTAGGGGTGTAATGATACAGTAAAAATATTGATGTATCAGTTTTTTTCCTATGATACAACTACATCGATACACATCACCTTATATCATTTTCAAGGAAGTGTGTATCGATACACCTTGAATATTGATCAATAATATCAGAAATATCGATATTAGAAATTTGCATGTTAAACTAATACCAGATATATGGGGAAAGAAAGCTGTCAATAAAGACGTGCGTGTAAAAGTGAAATGCATATATATTTGTCCATAGTTGTGCATAAAATATAAATGGTGCTATATTGTTTTTTATTGTAACTAGACAACCAATGAAAAAAAAAAACACATTTCCAATAACAATGCATTCCATTATTTTTTTTCTTTTATCTACATGGGCACATATTTGTTTGTTTGTTTGTGTTTTGTTAGTTTTTTGTTTTTTAATTAGTGTTACTTTCTTTCCATTAGTGCCTCATTTAGTGTGGTCTGAGCCCAGTTGACTCCTACAAAACGAGACACATAGTTTCACTGTCTCTGATTATTAGCCATGGCTATACACAATGTGATACAGGCATCAGATTGTTTTGATATAATGATCTATGTTGGTTGTATCTTTCCCTATCAAATAAACTATAAATAAATAAACAAATAAATAAATAAGTTAAACATTTAGATTGTTTTAAGTATAATTATAATCAGGGGTTTATGTAAAAACAAACAGGAGTATTTTTGGCAGTAAAGTCGATGTGAAAGTCAGTCAGAAGAAGTCACTGACCACACAGCAGACTGTCTGTGTCAGTGTTTGAGCACAGAGCTTTACTAAATAAAAATCTACTGTAGTACTATCCAGTGATGTTTCCTGATAAGCAGATTGTCAAATATTCAGATAAGTTCAGATCATGACAGATCTAACACTGTTTAATCGTGCAGCTCTATCACATAGCTGTGTTGCTAACGCTAGCTAGCTACATAACAAAGCTCTTATCTTCATAACCCAGGTATCCTTCAATGAAGAACTGATATCTTTTAGCAAGTTTGGAATGTTTTGTTGGTGAATATTCTTCTGAAAATCACTGTACGTTGTGTAAAGTTTTCAGACGGCAGTTTTAAAAGGGGCTGAGCTATGAGCAGCAGTGCCAGTTTGAGTAATCCATGACTGTTTGCTCGATGCATAATGTCTGTCAGCAGTGAAGTATTTTTGACACTTTCATCACAGTTCTATTTCATATTTTCAAGAGAGAAATAACCATAAAATTATAAGTTGTATTCATAAAAAAAAAAAAAAACAACAACACAAAAACTGTATTTCCTCTTTGCAAATATACATGCACGTCTTTATTGACAGCTTTCTTACGCCATACAGATACGGCTTTTTGAATGTAATTTTTGTGTTTTTAATTAAATAAAATGTTATATTCAACTTCTCTTCACTCTCTGTCTGCTGGACATAATCAACCATGGCCGCGACCCTTCACTTGAGCGTAAACTTTTATGATTTTTGGCAAAACGTTGCTGTATCGATATGAAAGTGTTGAATCATATCGAATCGTATTCCAAATTATCCAATATCACTCTTGAATTGTATCAAAATAATTCTAATCGATATGTATTGTATCATTGCCAAAACAGTATTGTTACACCTCTACCATTTTGAATTGATAGTGTTAGGATCTGTGAATTCAATATTCTCTGTACAATTTGAGTTATTTTTGTATGCTCTGTGCTGGTCCCAAGTCCAGATAAGCCAGGAATCAAACCTGGGTTGATGCACACTTTACCAAGTGAGCCATCAATGCATGCCCAAACTAAGATCTTTTAATGAAAACCATAAACTACTTTAAATCATGCAGAAGTAGTTAGATTGGCAATGTGAAAAAAAAATATTAGGGCTGGTTCAAATATAGGTATTGATTAAGAGACTGTTAAGAAGTTACAGATACTACAGTGAGCAACTTGGACCTTCCTCTGTATTTGGTTTTTGAACAACACAGCAGCCAGAGGACGTCTACACTCTCCTTCTTCCTGACTGCCAATGGACTGTACACCATTCAGTCTATGGCAGATAAATGTATAACTTTGAATGATTTATTTTGAAGAGGTGAATCAATTTGACCTAAAAGAATGCAGCCAGAGAAAAGGGAAGTGCACTGTCACTAATACGCTTCCCCAATCAGTATTCTGCAGGCCAGTGATCCCCGGGGAGTCCCCACCTCCTCCTCTTTTTTCAGGTGCTGACGATGAGATGGAGATGTGTTTCAATGGTTTTCTGCAGAGCTGCATCAGCTGAGACAAGCCTCAGTGAGGATTAATGAGAGTCAAAGGTGGAGCGTTCTTGTAAACACATTCAATTATTTAGTGTTGGCTGTGACTCTGAAATAAGTAACTTCTCATACCAATACTATGCATCTGGTGAGAAGTTACACCGTCATATATGTCATGGCCAATGCATTAGTATCTTCTTTACTTTACAAGATCAAAAGTGGCATTGCATGATGCACTGATTTAAAACAATTATAAGGCAAGCCTAATTAATGATAATTATGATGACTTTGAATCAGTGGCTCTCAGATGATCTGATAATGACAGAGCGTTTTGATCTGTATTCCACTTTCTACAGAACCAGTTATTTTCATAAATTATGTCCTGGCAAATGCATTTTCAAAACCTGTTTCACTTTTTTATGAAACAACATATAGATTTCAGATTAGCTAAAAAATTTAAACCATACTTTACTTCCATCCAACACTTACAAGTCCTGGCCCAACAGATGAGACTAAATGTTTCAGCCAACAGTGGCCCATTTATTATTTGTAATGTATTTTCTGTACGCAAGGGAGTCATGGGCAATGACAAAGGATAATGAAAAACAATCCTTACTGTTCCTTGGACTGAAAGAAGGACTAACCTCTGGGTTCTGAGTGTATAGTATAAAGTTGACAAAACTAAGATTCTTCGGACATAAAATGTATCAAGATAGGTTTGAGAAAAATCATCATTTCAGCTAAAAGACAGTGGACTGGACCGAGCCTCTGGTGCAGTCCTGAGAGCACAGGACAAGGAGATTTAGCACCAAATCATGGAGATCACAGCATCGCAAAGCAACTACTGATAAGAGAGAGAGAGATAGCCTCATTATGACAAAGTGGCAGCGTAACCCACCTTCTTCGCCTTATTAATGTAGATCTTCAACTATAGCCTATATACTGTATCAGCTGCTTCCATGCATGTGTGCATAGGTATGAAGCTGAAGTGTGATCTGTAAAGGCCATTGCATTTTTTTTTTTTTTTTTTTTTTTTTGATAACTTTGATCATTACAGCAGCACTTATATTCCCTCTTTTCATTTCTTTGGTGACCCGGGCTATCGTCATGGCCATACGTATTAATATACTCATCTTGACCTTTTTTTAATCGGCCATTCTTGTGGTATAGATATCACTTCATCAAACACATGGCAGCTGTTAAATACACTGTAAAAATCTATGTCACGGTCGACATTGTTGGAGGGACATAAAGAAATCAATGTCTGACTTTTACAATCAATGCGCTGACCCCAAGCACTCAATTCTATTAACTAAAGAATGTTTTGAGTGCGTCTGTCAGCTTGTAGAGCGACTTTACACTGGGATTACACTCTAAGCTTTTCAGTACAATTTGACCTTTCCAACGTACACTAAGTATCACTGGTAAGATTAGAGGGCTACCGTAAACCCTGAATTAAGGGGTTGGGATTTATGTTGTTGCTGTTCTAATTCAAAATGACTTGGACAACAAATCAGGAGACCTATAAAGAGTGGCTCCTCTCATCTGACCCTCATAATATAACTCATTACATTTGACATAGTGAAGACAATAGGTAATGGAGTATTCAGTGATTTGCATAAGGTTTTGACAAAGGTTTTATGCCGTATGCCCTTCCTGATGCATCTTTCTTTATCTATCTATCAATCTTTCATTTATCCAGATGTGGGACTGGCACAAAGAGTATGCGTTTGTGACCCCTGTGGCTGGAATTAAGTAACATCTGCAGTGGTGCAAGTAAAAACTGACCCGCACTGATTTATTTTAGGAGAGGTTAAAATTGTTTTATATTTTATAGAAAAATTAAACTTTACTTTGCCTAAAAAATACATGCAATATAGGACATAAAAAAGCATTAACAGCAAGTTTATATTTTTTTCTCAAATTAATTCTTGACCTCTAACACTGGAAAAAAAATCACTGAAGTCTTGTTCCAATAAAAAAAGTACTTTTTAGGTGTTTTAGCTTGTAAATGGATGAAATTTGTTCCTAACACCATATAAGGGTTAATGTCACACAATGGCGTCTTGGATTTCCGACCTGTCGCAGTGCCAGCGTGCCGTGCCAGTTGCATGTGTAGAAGTCAGCAGCCTGTGCAAAGCCATTATCACCTTGAGGCAGGGGGACAGGAGCAGAGGATTACTCCCACAACAGGCAAATATTGCCTGACTCCCGGCCATTATCCCAAAGCCGCTCTTATTCACTTCTCTGCCTCATCACCTCCAGATCCTTGGACAGCTCTAAAGCCATACTACGACACAGACACACACAAGCTGCTTGCTTCCAGACACTTCCAGTTTCAATTTGAAAATAATAAGAAATCAATAAAACAATAATAACCTATGCAATGGAAGCATACATTTATGGCACACCTTGTTCAATTTAACCTTTGAGCTTCCCTTAAATTTTGCATCGCTCATGACCCTCGGGTACAAAAATATACTGCTATAAAATCATCATACGTCAATATTTTTTTCTGCTTTTTTTTGCAGAAATCCCATAAACATTTTGTTTCATTGCATGAATTTTGAAAAATATATTACAAAAAAACAAAACAAAAAACAAAACAAAAAAAACACACAAAATCAATTATTTATAAATACAAATAGTAGAGGGATGGGGCTTTGGTGGTCATGAGAGCCTTGTGTGTCAAAAAGGTGAGCCGCAAAACTGATTTCACTGCATTAATATTTTTATTAATATTTTTATGTAGTGGCAGATACTTTCTTTCAAAATCTTTGTAGCAGAAAACAGCCCCATTGACTTCCATTAAAAACGTTTTCTTGTCTTTTTTTTTTTTTTATCTTATTGACATTGCAGTATAAAAGGATTAGTATTTTGACAGCATTAGAAAAAAAGTAGTGAAATTTGACATTTTTACTGTATTTCATCAGATTCATGTTTCCATTTTAGGCAATTCTTGTATTTTTCCCATAGACTATATTACAAATAACATTGGATTTCAAAAAAAAAAAAAAAAGAAAAAAAAAAAGGCTAAAAAGATAATTTTCTGCAAAAAATCATGTCCCAAGCTCTAACACAGGCAAAATGATCACCATAAAAAAATAAAAAAAAATCAAGGGGGAAGCATAAGGGTTAAGCCAGTAAACAGAGAAACTGGCCTCATCATTTTGGTGACCCCTGACCTTCTCTTAAGTGTTGCCCCTAGGCTAGTATCCAGAAACCCTAATAAGATTCAGACTAGAAGGTCAAATGGATATTTTTGAATCGACCGACTTTTAGCACTTTTAGTTCCACTGAGCCCAAATTAAGTCCCTTTTGGATGTTTCTTTTCCGAGGGTTGCTGCAACGATTTGGCCTTTTGGTTATGCCTGATGCCTTCCATGCCACAAGCTTCTTCAATGATAAAGGCTTGGCATTTATCCCGGCACAATGGGTAGTGGCTGATATTGGTGATATGTTATAGGCCTACCAGGATTTGAGCAAGCAAACTACTACAGAGCTATACTGGCTCGTCCACTGAGCTAAAACGGTACCTTAATATTTGGGAATTTCTAAATTTATATGGCGTACTTGTGTTATTCAAGGGTGTAGGAGCCATTCAAAATACCCAAGACATATTCTGGAGTCTGAAGAATGCTCTATTAAGCCAATTTTTTGTCACAAGATGGCAATTGTTGTGGTGGAAGCACAGTATAGGAAATAATTTACACATACGCGCATAAACAGTTGCACAATCATCAAGAAACTCTGAATTTTCTACTATAATAATTCCATACACTGTTTCAATTTTGCAAAATGCCTCAAACTCGACCAGCATTGCAGACTGACTACACCAAGCCTTCAGAGTCCAACTGGCGAGCTGGCATCGAAAGGGGACACAGGAGACGTTTTGTTTGCAGTGATCCAACAGTGTATTGACTGTGGCAAAGATACTGCACTCGGCAAGATAAAGGGCCTCCCAAAGGCCATTGTGGACTTGGACGAGACCATAAAAAGAGATTAGTCCAAGATTAAACTCCAGTGTTCACATGGTCAGTCAGCAAGAGAGACGAGCTGCCCAATCACTTCCCTACTCTAACTAGCTACTCAGCTAGACAAAGAGGGGACCGTTAGCGTATTTGTATTCAAGACGTTGAGTTTTAGTACAGTTGTGTTGGATCTTTTTGCAGATCTTTTGTTTACCCATTATTTGCAAGTTTATTCATTCAAGTCTGCAAACCTCAATTCTTTTCTGGGCCACTTTAAATGGACTGAGGCTAAATAAAAAACCCTTCAATTGTCAGATGAACCAACATTTGATTATATATGATTTCTTAGCATGATGCAGCTTTAATTTGAATTTGTGCAAACTGTATTCAAAGACAATCATTTCTGGAAGAGCCCCTGATCCATGCAGTGCTTTCCAGTGAAAAATAGTGTCTTGAGGATCATGAACATCCAATGCATCCAATATTAATAATACAGACTCTGCCTTTCTAAGATGCTCCTTTCATACCCATCATCCTGCTGAAATATTAGCAATAACTTATTTATCTGCTGTTTTTACCAGCCTTTTGTTGCCCTGTCCAAATTTTTTTGAAATGTATTGCTGCCATCAAATTGAAAAACATCTATACTTTTTTGATGAAATTATCTCTCTAATTTCAACACCAAACTATCACATTCTGTTTTTATTTACATTTTAAAGGACCTATATTATTTTTGAAACAGTTTTGGACATCTTTGCATTAGTAGGTCACACTTCACCACTAAAAATAATGTATATGTATGGAAAAGCAGTTACTTTCAATTTGCAGAGAACACTTGGATTAGGTATTTTTCACCCCCTGCTAGCAACAGTGGACAATGGACAGAGCATAAAATGGCTGATTAGTGCAGCTATTAGCAACATGGAGCTAACAGATGGATAGAAATGTGCAGTCTGCTTTGTAGTGGAGGCAGTTTAAGTCCTGAAATGATCAGAACGAGTCCGGTGACACTGCATGAGCGTTTTTAGGTCTTGGAAAGGGAATGGCCCAAACATGCATGAATGAAACAAAATACTACTCCAGTTAAGTATTTCGAGGTGCAAACAACTTTATAACATGGTTAAAACCTCAAAAAAGTCAATTTAGCAGACCCAATAATGGCAATTGGGTTTGTACATTTAACCTAATTAAATTCAAGACCTTTAGAGTTGGGGTTGGTTCTTCTCAATAATCTTTTGTCTGGCCATAATTTGCTTGTTTATTCATTCAATTAGGGATATCATTCCTGCCTGTCTAAGAAAATGGAGTGTGCCATGATAAATACACATTCAAAACACTACAGCTGCCAGGTGCTCACAGAACTCCTACACATAGGTAATAGGCACTTGTCAAGAGGCCGAGGAGGGACTACTGCTTCTTGCATTTGTGTAAATAAGAAAGGTATACAGCACACATAGATTATTTATCATCCACCACCATCACCACTACTGCTGTCTGTGCAATACATATTCATTCAATCTGTGTTGGGTGACACCTCCTCCCCAGAGAACATAGCGTAATGGTGTGTTGCCTTTGTGCTATATCCTTGGTACTATAGTTGGGGTCAGCATTAACGCTTCACCTCTAGACTGGAATAAGCATGTCGGTCCTTAATGGAAGAAGAAGCATCCTCGCACGGTGCAAAGGGGTCAGATCCTTGGCACGAGGGAGCAAACCATATAGCAGCTGCTCCTTTCACCGCCAGAGTTATGGGGTATCTTCAAAGCACACCATGCCATCTTCAAAGGACTTCATATTTCTCAATTTTGGGGGGTTTTGAAACAATGAGATGGCTTCATGAATAATAAAATTCACTTTCAGCTGAGGGATTATAGCCAAAGCCTTGATGGCGAACCATGGGAGACGAGATTAGCCCAGCAGACGCCAGTGAGATAGTGAGTGCAAGTTGGCCAATTATCCAAGACACGGATTTGGGAGGCAATAGGGCTTGATAGAGGGGCACCACTTTGCTACTCTATGGGACATAATCTCTGTAAAGATGATATATTTTAGTGTGGCAGTTCATTGTGTTGGATTAACTTATTGTTCACTTTTGCATGGAAGATCAAGTCCAAACATCCACATTTAGAATGCACATATCAGGAAAAAAACTTGACTTTAAGTGTGCACAGTGGCAGACTGGTTAGCATTCCTGCCTCTCAACAAAGAGGTTGAGGGTTTGATTCTAAAGCCAGCCAACCCACAATACCTACACAGTCCAAAGACATGCATGTGTTAGGAAAACTGGTCAATCTAAATTGCTCATAATGAATGACTGTGAGAGTCAGTTCATTGTGTTGGGTCAACTTATTTTTCACTTTTGCATGGAAGATTATGTCCAAGATCTGCACTTAGAACACACATATTATCAGGACAAATAAACTTAACTGATTCATGTCTTTCAGTCCTGGGGAAAACTGTCCAGGATGTACCCCTACCCATAGTTGCTGAGATAGGCTTCAGGCACCTGCAGCCCCTGATGGTAATAAAATATAGATGTATATTTTAGCTTATAGGATGATATAGGGGCTCTGGCTTACACAGGAAGATACCTGGACTATGCCCCAGTGACAGTGAATATTATACTAGTACTGAAATAGTAATAATACATGATACACAGGCTGTCTATGACTCACCTCAAGTATTTTAAAATTTGACCAGACTTGGTGGAATTTCACACTTTGATAAGACAAGATAACAATTCCTCACATCAAACCAAAGTTGCCCCAAAAAGCTTTGCCACAGTGAACTAGTCATATGCAAGAATGGGCTGACCAGGGGCATTCGACTGGGCAAGGTTAGGGTACTGTTTACCCAGGACCCATTGCAGGGAGGACCCCTCAGAAAACCTGGAATAAGTATGAGAGATATTGATCAAGTGAGCATGGGGGCTCTCTATGATGGTTTACACAATGGGTCCAGAATATTGCTACACCCCTGGGGCTGACCAATCAGAGAAGACTGACCTCTGTGGAGAGACATGTGGTTGGTAAAGACAAGAAAATTAAAAACACAAAGCTATTTAAAGGTAAAAGCTATTTTAATCCGCTAATCCATATTGGAATAGACAAAGAAGCTAAACCTAAATGAACGTACATATTAATATTCTGTCTGTACAGAAGGATTTAGTTTGGGATTTTCATTCAGGTTTCATTGTTGTAGTCCTAATCTCATCTGTGCTTCACTTGAAAGACTCCCAACCAAAATCATCAAATACTGTAAACAGAACTGTACTTTTATTCTACTACATTTCTGAAGACATACTACTCTCTGAGATCTGAAACATACAAACATTTATATTTGTATAATCTCAAATTGGATAAACTTATTTTTGACCTTGGTGGTAAAGTGGCTAGCAATGGTACTAAAAGAAAAAGTAGCAGAAGTAGTTGTAGTAGTGGTAACAATAGTAGAAGTAGTACTAGTTGTGGTAGTAGTAGCAGCAGCAGAAGTAGCACTAGTAGTAGGATTTGTAGTAGTAGACGTAACAGTACAAGCAGTAGTAGTAGAAGGCATTGTTGTGGTGGTAACAATAGTAGACGTAGTACTAGTTGTGGTAGTTGTAGTAGCAGTAGGAGTATCACTAGTAATAACATTTGTAGTGATAATGGTAGTAGTAAGGCATTGTAGTTGTAGTTGAATTTTTTACTTCATATTTTTACCTTTTACTCAAGTTATAGTAAGAGTACTGATACTTGATTTTGAGTACTTCTTTCAATAATGGTCAAGTCTGTCTCTCTGTGCACACACTCTGTCTTTTTGTTGAGGCAGTGATTTCTCCGAACGTGCTCCGTCCCCCTACAGGGAACAGGTGTGAACTTGTTGCTTTCGGCTGCGGCTTGTCCCACAGGCTGACAATTTATTTGGGCTGATAGACCTGAAGCGGCTGCGGGGGGATTTTTCTACTTCTTTGTCCTTCACATCCTCGAAAAACAGATAAAACGTCACAGTAGAAAGATAAAAAAAAAAAATTTAAAAGTGCTCGACGGCACATCTGTCTTTGTCAATTAGCCGTAAGTCTATTTGTGTGCTTTGGAGGGGACAAAAACAAAAAATCTAAAGGTTATTTTAGGTTGTCTGAGAGAGTCGCTAAACAAATATGACAACAGTTGTAGTTTACATGTGTGGGAAGGAAGCTACAACAGATGTAATTTCTTGTAAAAGCTACAGAGTCTGGTGGAAAAGTAGCTTGATTTTCTTAAACAAATTTTTCCTTTGACTTAAAGACAGATTATGCAACTTTCTACCATGTTATAATGTTGTTCTCTCATCTACAACATACCTGGAATTGTATTTTGCTTCATTCATGCTTGTTTGAGTAATCCTATATTCTCTGGCGCTACCTTTCTGAGTCCTCATAATGCTCAGTTCCACAAAACTCCGCCTTTCCCACAAAACTCCACCCACTCCAGAAAGCACTACCCAATCAACAAGCTCTCTAAATCCAGTCTGCTTTTATTCATTTGTCCAAAAAAAAATGGTGTAAAGCTCTGTTTTAGCTGATCCAAAGCTATTTTTTTTATTTTGTAGTCAAATGTCATCATGCAAAAAGTTTAAGGAAATAAAAAGCTTTTTCTATGGTTCTGTTCAAAAGAGATGTGATGACTAAAGAGGTTGTTGCAAAGTGAATAAAGCCTGCTGCACCTTTCTCAGGTGTATGTAAGTGAAAAAACAGCCTTGCAACAATGGGAGAACTGACCCAGTGTCCCTGAAGTCTTGCGAAAAAGCGATTAGCCATAAAAATAAGCTAGAGATGACTTTATTATTTAGATATCTGTCATGCAAAAGTGGCCAAAAGGCAAAAGAAGAAAACAAAAGTCAAGCCATGTGAGGGGGT
Organism: Bostrychus sinensis; assembly: GCA_020698575.1. Classification (NCBI taxonomy): domain Eukaryota; kingdom Metazoa; phylum Chordata; class Actinopteri; order Gobiiformes; family Eleotridae; genus Bostrychus; species Bostrychus sinensis. Next base: position 10,301,447 of record CM036261.1, on the reverse strand, counting down.
CACACAGGAGTCAACTAGACTGATGTAGTAGTAGTAGTAGTAGTAGTAGTAGTAGTAGTGCTTTATACTCCAAAATGTAGGGGAGCTGCATAGTGAAAAACACAGCCAAAACAGCAAAAAAACAAACAAGGTTGCATGGTTCCACTTTAAGCATTTTTACTTTCTTTTTAAAAGGGTATTTTTAAAAGTGGGTATGTGTATTATAGTAGCCGTAGCAGCAGTAGGAATAGTAGTAATAGTAGTAGAAGTACTGTAGTAGTTGCAAGAGAAGCAGTAGTTCCAATGCCAAATGCCAAATGATTACTTTTTACTTGAGCAATATGGTACTTTTACTTTTAAATTGTCAACGCTTCCTCCATCTCTGAAAAACATCCAAAGAGTTATTTTAGGCCGTCTGACAGTGTTGCAAACAAATATTGTATCCACAGAATGGCAACAGTTGTAGTTTACACGTGCGGGGGAAGAAAGCTACGGCAGTCGCGATATCTCGTAACAGCCACAGAGTCAAAAATAGTTTTCCTCGAGTCACAAAGCATCACGTCGGCAGTTCTGATGGCGCAGTGAGAAAATTGCCTTCTCCGTCTATGCATTTCATTCTGATAAAAGTCTGCAGAAGAGATGGCAATGTACTTTTCATTCACAGTGTCAACTCGAACCAAAAACTGACATTTAGAGGAGAGTTTTTCCATCCCAACCTGACGAGAACGCTGATGTTTTGTACAATTCCTGAAGTTAAACTCTGTCTGCTGTGTCTAAAACATTTCCATACTTTTACTTTTTTGTAGAAGAAGAAGAAGAAGAAGGGGTGTGTTGCGGTGGCGCAGGAGGATTGGCGGTTTGATCACGGCTTTGTTGTGTCCTTGGGCAAGACACTTTGGTGAAATGGGCAGCAGGAATAGTAGTAGTAGTGAAGTAGATTTGGTTTTGTAATAGCTTTCCTCAAATGTACTTTGGACTTAAAATTTACCTCAAATCCTTTTTTTTTTACTTTTATTGATTTAGTTTAGTACTTCTACATGCTTAAAATATTTTGACGAGTACTATTCACTTGAGTACAATTATTTTTAGTACTTATTCCGCCTGAATTTATGTTTTTTCTTTTTTATCCTCCACTTTTTTCACATATTTTCTTCTTTTACCATTACAATATGTTCTGTATGAGCAGCCAACAATGCAGATGGTATAGAACATTTTGCAGATAACTGTCACTATGCTTAAAAGCTTGAGTTACATAAACAAAAGAGAATTCACTTATTATCCACTCTGCTAACACTCAAACTCAAACTATGATTTTTTATAATTTTTTTTGTGCGTGTGTGTTATGATAGACATACTGGCAAAAAACTACTCTGATCTCACAACAATGTTAGCGATACAATTTCTAAACGTAAAAAAAAAACGACAAACAAACTCATCTTTCAACAAGTACAATAGATTTAATTCTTGGAGGAGGCAGGTCAACAACTGAGCATTTTTACAACACAATACTGACAAAAAAAGACACTCGCACACTCACTTGTAGAGCTTTGTAAACACTGTTCTTTGTGTGCTTGCGGTGTTTACTCTGCTCGCTGAGGCTATTTACATTCAGCATAAGCGTCACTGTGACAAAAGGCAAAATGACTGGGATTCTACTTAAAATAAGACATTTAAACTTTCTCTTGTGCCATAAACCACACAGCGTGACCAAGTGGAAGTAACATAATAAAGTATATCGAAACCAGACATCTGCTAACAATGGTTTTAGAGCCGCATGCAGCTCTTTAGCCTTGCTCCCGCGGCTCTTTGGACATCTGATATCTGGTTATGTAAAGTCAATCAAAGACTAAGTAGACGGCTATAAAACAAACTGTATCTGCTTCATCTTGTCAATTTAAAATAAAACTTTATCCTGGAATATGCCATGACTTACCTGTTAAACTGTCATAATAAACTCTTTTAGCCTCATTTTTGGTTGTGGTTTGGTGGAGGCTAATCCAGCAACTATGGGCCAGAGGTGGGGTTTAACCTGGACAATGACCAGTTAGCTGCAGGGCTGACAAACAGACAATCATTCACTCACATCCATTCACTTACTTTAGACTGAATTCTATAGTATGAAGTGTTATTTGAGGTTATAATGGGATGCAAACCAAGTAACTGTATTAATTGTTGACTAATATCATTTTGATTGCAGATGTGGAGTTGTTAGCGCTCCTGTCTAAGGTTTAATACGTTTGATTTCAGCTACTATGTATATTGCAAAAAAAAAAAAAAAAAAAAAAGTAGGATTTAGAGAACACACTAAGGTTTTATTTTTAAAGTCAAAAGTACTGAAATGCATCAATGTTATAAAGTTCAAAACTGCGCAAGGGTTAGGGTTAGGGTTAACCCATGTTTAAACAAAGACAAGAGCGCTGCATTCTCAGGGGTGAGTTAAACTTTAAAAAAGTAAAAGTACGCATAATAATAAGACAATGGACTATAGCCATATGTGGAGTAAATTTGTGGAATAGTCTTGAAGAGAAGTTTAAACAATCCAAAAACAGAGAATGATGTACAAAAAAAATCATTATCAGACAAATACATGAGTGAAGAAAGAAAGACTTTTTATTATTATTGTTAGTCTGGTTTGTTTGAAAACAGTTTGACTTTTGTCTGTACATATTGCTGATTGTGATCATAGATAACATAAAAAAATGCTTTTTTTCTACTCCTTTTGAACATTAAATACTTTTTTCCCTCTAAAAATAAGACATTATTTTATATCTGTAAAGTGTATACCTTAAACTAAAGACTCTAATTTTGGGAGGATTTTTTTGTTAATGTATATTGTATTTATATGTTCAAAAAAATCATTCATTCATAATTCTTGAAGCCTGAAATGGTCACTCTATAACAAACCAGCCATTGTTTAGGGGGTATCCCGCCTCTGGCCCATAGTTACTTTACTATCAAGACACTGCAGCTGCCCAAACTTTTGTCATATAACCTGTCTTTCTCATTATTCTTCAGGTTTCTTGTGAGTAATATACATGAGACCAAAGTCAGGGAAGACACATTGATGGTCGCCGCGGGGGGAATAAGAGATCAAGTGTGACGGAGACGGATAGAGAGAGCTTTGAGTTTGATGAAGTAAGAGGAGACCGAGGAGAGTGAGCGCTATCAGTCGGTGAAATATACTCAGAGCCAAAGGAAAACATCACTGTTCTGGGGTGTCAAGCCGAGATGGACGACGGGGACGCTCGGCCGTGCTAGCGTGTGGACATCTGTGAGTGTGTGAGGACCAGAAAGAATGAATTCCTGCAGGCGCAAAAGTAATGGCACTGTGAAATCTCTGCAAGCTACCCACGATGCACTGGGGTCTGGTGTATACAGAAAAAAAAACAAGTGTAAAAAACATCAGGTTGTGGTCTAGTGGTGGAGTTTGTTTCATCCGCCAAGGAGATCTTCATGTCTGTTAGCGAGATAGCTCCAAAATAATGTTAGGATTAGGAAAGGTAATGGGTAAGGAATAATAACTTTGGAAGTATGTTAGTGTGTGTTGTTGATGGTGGTCGGAGAGGTCTCTGTCAGTCTGTCCCAGGGCAGCTGTGGCTACAGAAGAAGCTCACCACCACAGAGTGTGACTGAGGAGTGACTGAAAAATGCATCAAATTTTAAAGGGATTATTATTATTATTATTATTATTATTATGTTTATTATTATTACAGAAAAGAAAGACATTAATTAGTTTAGCTGGGTTAAAGAAACTAACTATGTATAACTTATTTGTTGCTTATTGCCTCAATTTTCAACCACTGTGCCACTGTGCCATGAGTGATTGTCAGGTGTGCCACAAAAATACAAACAAAACAAACAAACAAACAAACAAACAAACAAACAAACCAAAAAAAAAAAAAAAAACCTGATTCACAGTCGTTATGTAATGACTCACTGTCTCATCAATCTCTATGGTGACTGGTAGTGTCGTGTTGGTTATGAGACCACTTTTTTTTTTTTTTATAGTTTTGGTCTCGTCTTGGTCTCTGCTGTAGTTTTACTCGGTCTTGGTTTTGGTCTTGAATCCAATTTTGTCTCAGAAAATACTATACTTTTGAAAATGTATGTAATAACTTTATTTAATACATTTGTTTTCAGCATAAGAAGAACAAGGAAAATGTCTGTTAACGTTAAATTATTAAAATTATCAATATTGTAATTTAACCACTTTTTTTTTTTTTTTTTTTTTTTTTTTTTTTTTTTTTTACATTTCCCTTTGATTTAATATTTAGATTTCACAGAGTTTGGTCTTGACCCGGTTTTGGTTTGCCTTGGTCTCGATCTCAACTCAGTCTCAAACCCCAACAGTGTTGGCCTTGTCTTGGTCTCGGTTCACTACACTACACTACAACACTTGTGACTGGCATGGTAATGTTGTAATACTCCTCCCAGCAGGTGGCAGCAGGTATAGTAGAACCCTTATTACTTTAAGACAGTAGAATTAATGATGTGTGCAACCAATAGTAAGACTGACTGGTAAAAACTCCAAACTCCAAACTTGGCCCTGAAAAAACTTCTGAATGAAATGAAGGCCTTACTATGAGCGAAAAGAAACTAAAAATGAAAAGCCCAAGGCAATTCAGTGAAAGTTATCTGTCATTTGGATTTACTTTTACCGCAGATTCAACTGAACAGACTCTATTATGTGTGGTGTGTGGGGAAAAGCTTTCAAATAGCGCCATGGCCCCAAGTACCACAGCTCCAAATAAAACACCAGCACACACTATTTAGTTTGCTTACAAGAACACACTAAGAAACTTAAAAACAAAAAAAGTGAGTGAGAAAGCGCTTAAAGCTAGCTAACAAGTTGCTGAATTTCAAACCAAACAGAGCATTTACCCCCAAACTAGAAGATCCAACATTCAAGTCCAGGCTCTGTACTTAAAAAGTTAGATTGTGAGTTAATTTTCTGACTTTCACAACAAAGCAAAAAAAATAATTTATTCCTTCTAGTTTTAGCACAAATGTAATGGCGCTGTGAAATCTCTGCAAGCTACCCACGATGCACTGGGCTTTGGTGTGTATACAGAAAAAAGTGCAAAAAAAAAAAAAAATCATCAGGTGGTGGTCTAGGAGTGTTTTTGGAAAGCTACAGTTAGCCCCAGAACAGTAGGAGCCCAGCCATGTATTTCCAGTAATAGTCAAGGCATTGTGCTTTGTTATGGAAGGGGATTTGTCAAGCTGACTGAGTGCACAAGTGCATTTTGGGAAACTTAAAGAAGTTGTGCTCCTGCTAAAAATTGATGCGACTGACAAAAACAACATATTTCTAATACAGTGCACTCCATTTGTTTTCCCTGGCTGCAGTGTTTTATAACCTTAACCTTGTCAAGACTTTTTTTTTTTTTTTTTTTTGGCTACTCTACAAATAACATCCTCCACTGAGTAAGTTTGGTTGTTTTTTCTGTTAGCAACATTTTCAGGAAAGGCCAGTAATGAGCCAAACTGAGTACTGTATCATTACGGAAAAAAACAAACAAACTCCAGCAACAAAAAATCAAAGAGTTTTAGTAGATTCCTTACATTGTTAGATATACCTGCATTGTTGCCTAACAGATAGAGCATTTACCCCTGAATTAGAAGATCCCCAGTCTGAGTCAAGTTCAGGGCACTTTATATTTACCATTGCAGGATAGAGTTAATGTCATGTTGAAGTGAAAAACTCAAGAATAAAATGTTGCCATATGCTTGCTTCAGTGTTTTCCATTGTGCTGTTCCCTTTTATTTCTTAGCTTGTCTGCAGGGAACACCCATCCAAAAATAGTGAAGGAGATAACTGTATCAGGTCCTGACGCACCTAAATGAAATTTAATTCACATTTTTTTGCAGGAAGAGCCTATGGGGATCTGTGCTGTTTTCAATACATGATTATCTAGTGTCAAAGTCGAGTCAAAGTCCTATACAAACTCATTAACAATAATTGTACACAAAGTGAGTTTCCAACTTTGGCATCTACTAATGATAACAGCTAGCTTTTGGGACAGGGCGAACCTCTACACCAACTGGTCTGACTGTGGGACCCAGTTTTATCTTAGATGTTTTTATTGTTTCATTACAAACCTTGTGGCACATTGTATTGTCCTGTGAAATCAGCTGTACAATTTCATGTGAATAAAACAGTTTTTAGCCTTCAAATACACTCATCAGGCAACATTATGACCACTGACATGTATGATTTTAACTTACAGCTAAGATTTTTGCTCCAAAAATTGGTCTTTTATTCAATTTTATAGTATTTTATGACTGTAGAAGATGAATTAGCTCACCATAGGTATCAGAAAAAGTATTGCTCAGGTATCGGTATCGAAAACCAGGTATTGTTTAAGCACCGGTATTAAAAAATCTGAATGGTACCCAGCTCTACTGACAGGTAAAGTGAATAAAATGTAATATCTCCTTATTTTTTTTTATTTAAATATGTTTTATTAGGAGCTGTATTTTGTTTTGTAGTTACTCTTTTGCATAAACATCTTGTGTTCCATCTAAAGAGACAGATTAACTTAATCAAAACTTAAACCCTTAAACATAAACCAACAATAATAAACACACGAGCAGACAGTTATTAACACAGGCAAACAAAAAAAAAACAAAAAAAAAAAAAAAACACACACACACAGTAGCCATATCTTTTCAAAAGCTAGTAGCTTATCATTTAAGATAAATCGTATGCGCTCCAAGTGGAGTATCTCAGATTTTTCTTGCATCCATCATTGTAGAGCTTCTTCCTTTTTCCAGAATCTCAGTGTAAATTTTTCACGGTCATGGACAAACACGTGCCTGATTACTAAATTACAGTCATATAAGGAGGTAAATATCAGGCTCTTATTTGATTAACAGCTCAACAGACGGGCACGCGTGTGAAAGACCAAGCTTCTAGTCAAGTAAAGTGTAGACACATGACAAGTAGGTCAATAGAGAGAAAGGTTATGGACAGAAATATCCAACGTTTCCATGTGCAACTGCAGAAAGTGTGAATGACGGCACATGCATTCATCAGAGAGCGCTAACAGAATGAATTTAGATTGACAGTCACATGCAAAGACACAAGATAGACTTTTAAAACATCATGCGCCACACTTTTCTCAGCTCATTTCAGTTTAAAGTAGATTTTCCAACACTTTTAAATGTTTTAAGTGTGATAGTTTGCTCAGTGGTGATGATTGATGGGCTTAAGATGACATTTAGTTGATTATTATGGCTGAAAGCTGAGTGAAAACATCTTCAGTTCGATACAGACAATGAGTTTGAACTATGGCCTGATGAAAAGATATGGAAATTTATTCAAGCCCCCATACATACAGCATATTTATTTAAATTAAAAATGAATTAATGAAGGCTAATTAATAAGCATGCTGACCTATTGGTAATCCCCAGTTGAGTTTTTCATGTATGGGAATTTTAAAATCTATGACTATGTTAATCTATCTATGTTGATTAAAAAACAGATATGTGATCTGAATACTAAAGATAGAGATAATTATGTTTTGTAAGGGGAACATGTAGCTGTCTTTTCAGATCACATGACGATATTTAAACAGGCATACAAATATTTTTTTGTTTTTGCTTTCTGACCAGGCAAAAATAATAATAATAATAATAATAATAATAATAATAATAATAGCAAAGCAGCAGTGTTCAAGTTTTTTTGGCCTCTACAGTATAGTCTCCAAAATGCAAAACATGCTTTTTTTAAACTGAAGCACATGGCTAATTTGTATACATCAACAAAACTGACCTAGCCACAGGGTGACACAAGCCATGAGGCTCTTTGTACCAGTCACAAGGAAGGGCATCGGGCGTAAATCTGCTGCCCAAATAATGTGAAATTCACTACACGCTAGGAGAGTGATGATTTGCTGTGGTGACCCTAGAGGGGAATAGTCAAAGGGAAAGAAGATGTCAAGTTGTCATTTTTGCTCTTGAACAAATTTTGACATGTTTCACTTATATTTTTTTTTTCCAAACATTGGTGAACCATTTTATTAATCCAGATTTATTGTCCTTATTTTCAAAGCAAACGTTGTGAAAAAGTCAGTTAAAGGACCCAAATTATGCTTTTCCAGGCTTTTTTGAATAGTTTTGAACACCTCTGCATTGGTATTTCACTGGTGTGTAGAACTTAAACTAATGCATAGGTATGAAAAACATCTTCCTTTGGGGAGTTGTTACTTTGACTTTGCAGAGAACGCTTGGGTTAGGCATCTGTTGCCCCCTGCTGGTGACAGTGGGGACTGGGGATAAAATGCCCATTTAGCATGGCTATTTTAGGTAGATAAATTAGCAAACTGCTTCATAGTGACAGCATTTTAAGCACTGAAATTACCAGAATGCGTCTATGGGTTTCTTGATCTTGGTTTTACATGTTTATGTACAGCGGTGAGACCAAGGGCCAGATTTATCAAAGGTTTGCGTGCATGCTAACTGAATAAGATGCGCTAAAATTGGAGCAAACCCAGACGCAGTTGAGATTTGCGTGTCTTACAGGAGCAGAGCGAACGCAATACAGATTTTGCTCCTATGACCTAATGAATCTGTAAACTGAGGCGTTCTTCCCAGAGTGCACAAAATAGAAGGCGGAGAAAATGCAAATTCATTCATTTACTGCCCGCAATATTATTTATCAAGGCTCACCATGACTTTGCGAGCGAAAATAGCGTATAAATTTAGCACGTTGGAGAAGGACGTGCTAATCTTTTACACAGATATGGCTGCTGTGATTCGCGTGAGACGAAGGAGAAGAAATGAAGAAATACGTAGGGTTAGAGCGTTTGCCACGCGTGCAGATCTATTTGCCATGACGGATGAAAACATTATTCACCAGCGCTTTCAGCTATTCTTAGTTAAATTTTTGCTTCCGTTTGCTTCCTTCCATGACGCAAAACAATACACGCAACGATGCCGTTTAAATAGTTCCGCCCCATCTGTTTGCACTGTCACCGCCACGCAGTTTGCCTTAGTAATTCACGTGCAACATGCCCATTAATAGCGGCCGCATATTTTCTCACCGCACTCGCAGTTTAGCACCCGTCTTAGTAAATATGGCCCCAAGTGTTTAAGTTCCTAAGGAAAAAGAAAGCATTAGCACAGAGGAATATTTAAACATCTTTGAATGAGACAAAATACTACTCCAGCTACACAATACTCCCAAAAGTATTCACTCACCCACCCAAATAACTGAATTTGGCTCCTGGTGTGAGTTTGTTGGTAAGAAAATTAGCAAGAAAAAGACTTGAATTCAAAAAAGTCAATTCAGATTACTGTCAATTCTCCAATAGTTTTAAAAGTTACAAATTAGGTGTTTTTTCCATAATGATGATTGGATACAGACAGTGTGTTGGTTAAAAATTCTGCATCAAAAACAGTCCTGGATCAAATCAGGTCAAGTTAATGTTGATTTTCCTAAAAGACAAATTGACTGGTTTATCCACTGATGACACTGTAAAAATATGTTGGCAAAGAAAATAGTCTCTAATAGAGTTTTAAATCTGATGTTGTGGTGATGACAGTGTTGTGTTTTCATAGGGAAAGAGACAACAGAGCTTACTGCATGGGAATCCAGGAGAGGCTGCAAAGGGCGACGAGGGTACGAGGGGGAGGGATGGGGCAGCGGGGTTGGGACGAGGACGTGGAGGAAATGAGGAGGAGCTCTTGTGGATCGGAGGGAAGGGCAAGCCAAGTAAGCACTTTTCCTGTCCATTTTTCATCAGGGCGGGCTAAATTAGGCCAGGCTCCGGCTTCCTGTGAGCGCGGGCATCTGCTTCCTCATTCCCGACACGTCTACTCCCCCCCCCTGCCTCCCGCCCCCCCGCCCCTCTGCCTTCAAACCCCACAACGCTCCCAATACCCTTCTCAGCATCCTGCCTTTTTCTCTGTCTGATTTATGAGTCGGTGGCCGCCGTCCATCACGCCATGACGCGGGGAAAAGCGGCGTCCGTGCCTTGTCGTGGGGGCCATCGCCGTCACCTGATTGGTTCGATGTCCCGCCCGCTTTTGCCCCCGTGAAGCCAGTCCCTCTGTGAGTGGCAATTGTCCAGGCTTAGATGCACCGATGGGGAATCTGACATTTGGATCAAGGACAAAGCAGGACACATCACAACCCTGAAGAAGGCCGTAAACTACCTACCTTACATCCGTCTGGTAAAAAGTTAAACAAAAAAGTGACAGCGGGACAGATTTTATGGGGTGTAAAATTAAATGACCAACATTAGTCAGTGAATACAAACCGGCACTAAAAATGATAACGGTAATTTACAACATTTTGCCATTTAGTGAGACTTCTCTCTTACCCAAAAGAAGACACTCTGAATCATAAATTATAATGGAGTACAGTTAAAATGTGTGGGCCCAACAATAAAACAGCCAGGTCTGCCTCCAAGAATGGGCCAAAATGCATTTAGTGTAAAGATCAACTATGAAATTACCTCCCCAAGACGGTTACATATTTGCTGCGTTTGCTTGTTTGTCTGTGAACAACATAACTCACATTTTCATTACATTTTCAGCCTGGCCATGATGCTATGACTCAAATTTAGTACAAATCTGTAATGGCTTGTTGGATGTATGCACCTTCTTTGTGCTTCAGGTGCTAGGTGAGTTGTTGACGCTAAATTGCCCCTTAGTGAATAAATTTGAGAGAGACAAAATAATTGCAGACCCTTGACATCCACATTTCTCAGAATACAGCACCTTACCGTCAGGAAGAAGACTCTGCATACTAAAAAGTAAATCTAGCCAAATGAAACTGTTGAATGTCACCGTCAACTGTCTTCAATGTGGCAAATAATAATGACAATGAGTCCACGACAAATTTCCCTAAAAAAGGCTAATTCTGGCCATTGCCCTGCCTAAGGCTTATAGTTGCTGGGCTAGGCTCAGGCCAACCACGGTCCCAGAGTGGTGTAAGTGGAAGTAAACAAGTATTTATTCCTAATTTTATAGATTTTTTTAGGCAATTCTTGACAAATTTGTGTGTTGTGCCCAGGCCCGCTGACAGGCTTGCTGGGACTCGGGTCAAAAACACTTCATGTTGGCCCATCATAATGAAAAATATAGAGAAAGATTGACCATTTCTGGGCCCCTCTGACGCCTTTGACCCCCGCTATCGACGGGTCCATGCAAATTTATCTGCAAAGGCCAACAGCAATTATGCTCTGCATTGTTTTGGAGTGCCTGGGTCTCCAGTTTTGTTTTGCAGTACATGTCCTACGTTCCCAAGATCACCCTCCATCGTCTTTTCTTTTCTCTTTTTTTCTTTTTTCTCTCTCTTTTTTAAACAATATTCTTTTTCATTTTCAAACAATTACATCAAAAACCAAAGAAAATAATTTAACTTTAAATCTAAGTGACTGGTGATACATTTTACATTACTTTTTTTGCAGATCTGCAGTAGGGAAATGCGTATTTTAATATTGTATTAATAATTTCCCATTTCAATGCTGTTTCACATGGCTTTAAAAAAAACACTTACCAACCTATTATTCATTAGCTAACATAGTGCATTGCTTATTGTATTACACAACAGTTCCTTGATACACGTGATGTCTTTGCATAAACAACAAACCCACAGCTATCACATTGTATTTACCTTGTTAGCACGTCTGAAGCTAATTGCTCACTCCACCTTTGTCTCTTGTACTAACTCCAGACCGCAACTCAATGCAACAATGCAATTAACTAAATGAATGAGAAACACCTCAAGAGTCGGGTTCCTCCTCTCAATTACCCAACATGCATCATGCTGACACCTGGGTAATAAGATAAGCAGGTAAAATGGGCTTACAACGAGCCACTCTTGGTGATGACTAAATGCCAGTGGAGCGATTGGGGAAAGGGGGAGGGGCTGGCAGAGACGGCGGGGGTCTTCTGCCAATGTCACCAGCCAACATGGGATGGTAGGATGAAAACAATGGAAATTAGAGGAGAGACTAATGATTGCTTGCAAAAAATATATGAGTAAGTTGATGGCTAAGATGCTGTTTAACCAATGCACCATTAATACAACATAATGAAATGTATTTAAGCTTGATAGAGCAAGAAAATTTCAAAGTAGCTTGAGGTAGATGCTGCAAAATCAGGCTAAATTAAAATATATTGGTAACAACTGGTAACTAAATACCTTAGGTTCTGCTTTAGGATTCGGTTGTTTTTAGTTAGTTGCTAATTTATTTCAATCAGAAGTGCAACAAAATGATTGCAGATACATTTATAATTGATTCATTGTCATGTGTTCATGTAAATAAAATATAATTCTGCTCATAAACAAACAGACCAAAAAGGTGTAGGCTGAAGCTTAAGCTTATTGTGCCTTCACTTGAAACTTCACTTAAAGGAACAGTCCACCGTTTTTCCATATTAAACTATGTTCTGCCCTGATCTTACACGAGTTGATGCGTACCTCTCTGGTCTTTGTGCGTGCCCTGTTTTGCCATTTTTCATTTTAGTGTAACTGTACTTGGGTCATGTAACTACTCACATAACTGTATTTAAATTGGGAAAACGTGGAAGAGCTTGGTTGCTTCTAATTTGAGTTTAGTTTAGTTTTAGTTTTAGTTTTAGTTTAATATGGAAAAATGGTGGACTGTTCCTTTAACAACACGACAGCTCTGATTGAAACTAACATTACAATGAAAAGAAGATAATTATCTCCACACTCAGACTAACACTCAGACTTCATATATCTGCTTAAAGTCACTTTTTAAAATGTTTTTTTTAAGGTGAAAGGGAGCAGTACATAATTTAAATTCCTCTCTGCAGCTGTTCCATAAATCAATGTCTTTCACTGATATACATATCATTTCTTTATATTTCTTCTAAATGCTTTCTTTATAAACATTTCAGTTCCTCTGAGATTATACTGACTGTCTCTAATTGTAAATATTCTGCAGTGTTTTTGGCAAAAGGTTATTTTATATTTATATAACGTATATAAAGTGTATAGAATCATAGAATTTTAATGTTTGGAGGTTCAAGAATAATGCATTTGTTGGCTCATTATAAGCAGAATAAGTAATATTGCTTCTGTCTGAACTGTGATATTTTTGCTAGTGTTGTTTTTGGTTAGATGCAACAAACTCTTGGCCAGTGTTTCCCAACCAGGGGTACAGGGACCCTTAGTGGTACGCGAGAACATTGCAGGGGGTACATGGAGTTATTTGATCATAGAAGTCTCTCGGTTATTCAACTAAAATGACCCTAAATCAGGACTAAATTAGGACTAACCCAGGACTATACCAAGCGATATAACGGGAATTAACAGAAAAATGTAATACTTAATACAGGGACTAAACGAGAACTAAGCCAGGACTAAACCAGGTCTAAAAGCAGAATTAAACCAGGAAAAAAAAAGTCTAAAACCAGAACTAAACTATACCAGGACTAAGCTTTGTCCAAACCAGGACTAAACTATACCAGGACTAAGCCAGGTCCAAACCAAGACTAAACTATACCAGGACTAAACCAGGTCCAAACCAGGACTAAACTATACCAGGACTAAGCCAGGTCCAAACCAGGACTAAACTATACCAGGACTAAGCCGGGTCTAAACCAGGACTAAACTATACCAGGACTAAGCCAGGCGGCACAGTGGCATAGTGGCTAGCACTCCTGCCTCACAGCAAGAAGGTCCTGGGTTCGATTCCCGGACGGTGTGGGGCCTTTCTGTGTGGAGTTTGCATGTTCTCCCCGTGTCTGGGTGGGTTTCCTCCGGGTACTCCGGTTTCCCCCATCAACCTCAAAACATGCACAATAGGCAAAAACCTCCAGCCAAATGCTCCTGACCAGGATCCTGGCTCAAGATCTGGAGAAGGGTTCCCGGGCGCTGCACTGCAGCAGCAGCCCACTGCTCCTGACAGGTTGCCCCAGCGGCATTGAGGGATGGGTCAAATGCAGAGAATGAATTTCCCCTATGGGGGATCAATAAAGTATACCTTACCTTACCTTACCTTACCAGGTCCAAACCAGGACTAAACTATACCAGGACTAAGCCAGGTCTAAACCAGGACTAAGCCAGGTCCAAACCAGAACTAAACTATACCAGGACTAAGCCAGGTCCAAACCAAGACAAAACTATACCAGGACTAAGCCAGGACTAAACTATACCAGGACTAAGCCAGGTCCAAACCAAGACAAAACTATACCAGGACTAAGCCGGGTCTAAACCAGGACTAAACTATACCAGGACTAAGCCGGGTCCAAACCAAGACTAAACTATACCAGGACTAAGCTGGGTCTAAACCAGGACTAAACTATTCCAGGACTAAGCCGGGTCCAAACCAGGACTAAACTATACCAGGACTAAGCCAGGTCCAAACCAAGACAAAACTATACCAGGACTAAACTATACCAGGACTAAGCTGGGTCTAAACCAGGACTAATCTATACCAGGACTAAGCTGGGTCTAAACCAGGACTAATCTATACCAGGACTAAGCCGGGTCTAAACCAGGACTAAACTATACCAGGACTAAGCCAGGTCCAAACCAAGACTAAACTATACCAGGACTAAGCTGGGTCTAAACCAGGACTAAACTATTCCAGGACTAAGCCGGGTCCAAACCAGGTCTAAACCTGGTCCTGGTGGTACTTCAGACCAAAAGGTTTGGGCACCACTGCTCTAGGCCATGTCTAAAACAGTAATATTAGTGTGGGCAGATTTAACTTCATGATACAAAAACCACTGTATGAATGGTTTTAAGCTTCTTTTTTTCCCCCAAGCAAACAATTGTAAACACAAACCCATTACGTTTTACTATGCTACTACTTCTCAACCCACCATCTCCCTACCTAGATGACTCACTTTACAACAAAAAGCCGCTAAAACCGAAGCAATAGTAAATCCTCCCTTTAAGGATTTATAGATCGGTTTGTGGAGCGTGTGTCATCTGTAGAGCTGAAGATGTTTTTGTTTTGGTCTTGGCTTTTTTTTTTTTTTTTTTTTTTCGAAATTACAACGAGAACAAGACCAGAGCAAAGATGTCTCAAGAGGTCTGGGGAGGATGCAGTTGGAAATTGTGCAAAGTTTTAAAAAATAAGTTGATGTTGTGATGGCCCAGCTGAAAGAAAAAAAACATTTTAATCCATCATTTTAATGTCCCTTTTTGCAGCAGGCACTCAATTTGTGGTATTTTGATGACTGTAATTACACAGGCTTACTTGTGTGGTGCTTATTTTACATCTAGGAGTACTACAACTGTCATCTTGTGCTTACACCACTGAAGTGCATAAGCCTCTCAGAATCAATTACAGCTTTTTCCCCCATCCCACGTATATTTTTAGTGCCAGTAGTGCACTCGCAAAAGCTCCGTACGGCTCTCGAGGAAGGCTGCTGCAGATAACCCTTGGAGTCAAAAATCTTTCTGAATTGCATGCACGGAGGTTTCTAGTTTTTTCTTCTTTTTATGCAGTTTTCCTCTCAGGCAGTGATCTGTTTATGATTTTAAACAAATAATAAAGTCTGCAGTTTTATTATGTCTTTAAGTTTCAATATGCTTGACTTAATAAATCATTTGTATCTTCTCTAAATTCAGCTTTGTGCATAATTCGAGTGGCTTGTTTCTGCATTATATTGGTTTTATATGTTATCCCACCCTTATAAAATAATTAAAATTAATGAGCAGTATAACATTCACTCAAAGCTGTACTCAAGTAAAAGTACTGTTACTTCAGAAATAATATATAGTCAAGTAGAAGTAAAAGTACCCTACAAAATGTTACTTCAGTAAAAACAGTACAGTAAAAATAAAAAAGAGAATACAATTTACTTAAGTATAAAAGTACATTTGAATGTTTTTGCAAAAATTCTTCTTCTTCTTCTTCTTCTTCTTCTTCTTCTTCTTCTTCTTCTTCTTCTTCTTCTTCTTCTTCTTCTTCTTCTTCTTGCATGTCAGATGTGTTACCCACCACACCACAGAAAACTACTTTTACTTTTACTTTTTTTTACTTTCCTGGACAAAAATAAAATCATCCAAAGTTCACTCAAGTAAAAGTAAAAGTATGTTCTACAAAATGTTCTCAGAAACTACTTAGTCTTCAAAAAACGTGCTTAAGAAATTTACTTGAGTAAGTTAAGTATCTAGTTACTGTCCACCACTGGTTACAAAGTAAAACATACTTAACTTAAATAAAAACATTCTTAGACACCTTACTTTTATCATGTGATAGAGATTTCCAAGTAAAATTATCGTCCAATGTAACCCCAAGAGATCTAAACTCAGATACTTTCTCAATGTTTATACCATCAAATTAGCAAAGAAAAAAAAAAACATATAACTTATTTTTATGTGCAGTGTGCAGCAGTCAGTATTTATCAAAAGTGGTCCAAGGAAGGAACAATGATGAACCAGTGACAGATGATCTTCTGTAGCTCACATTAACAGAAAGGTGTCAGAATGCACAGGTAGCCATAATGTTTTGCCTGATCAGTGTAATTTGTACTGGCCTGGGGGCAGTTGTAGAGCTCAGTGTGTAAGCCATGCCATAGCCTTTACCTGCGGACACCCACGGCACAACACACACACACACATAAACACACACACACACTTTGGTTTACAGCAGAACGCCCTGCAGGAGCCTTTCACCCCCAAGAAAACAAGCACAAAACATTTGATCAATGTGTTGGCTGGACAAGAAGGTCAGCCTTAAAAGCAGCCTCTCTCTTCATCAACAGGGAGCGGGGTGCGTGATGAATCACCACATCAAACATCCTCACCTCCAAGACATTATTTCCACAAGAAACATTCAAGGCTGATTTTTTTTTTGTTTTTACCCATTTCCTTTTCACCTTGATGTCGGGGGAAGTGTTTCAGAAGGATGGATCAATGAGGCTACAGCCGTTTGCAAATATTCCCTTATTGATTTCTCCGCTAAACTTTTTGGCCGAGCTCTTGAAACGGTTTGTGCGTAGGAACTGTCTCCAACGCAGATAAATGACAAAGGAAATGATGTGTGTGGTGCAACAAGAGACAAACAGCACATAGTGGGAAACGCTATTTGTAAAATGACTGGGATTCTTGAGATGCACATCAAGAAAAAGTGTAAAGGCAAAACAATCAACTACTACTCACTGCTTGGCTGCAAATTCTTCAAGGGTTTTTTTTTTTTGTATGCATGTCTCCACCAAACACAATCCAGATTTTGGGCTTAAATTGCATTGTTGGCACGGCATTAGCCAATCCATCTATGGCTTATTATCCACGTAAGCTACACAAAGCTACACAATATGGACAATTTACACAGATAAAAACAATTTAGCTCCAAACCTACATTGTAAAAAAATATCAGTACGGTAAAAGTTTGTAAAATCTCAACAGTGAATAACCGTAAATAACTAAAATAACAAATTAAAAAATAAATAAATAAATAAATAAAAGAAAATTAAATAAGATTACTTTTATTTTTTGTAATTTATACAGTATAACACTGTAAAATATATAAGTACCATGTTTATTACAGAAATATCCTGTTTTGTTATATAACGTTTGACATTTGTCATTTCTTAATAAATACACAATTTTTTACAGTTATGTTTACGGAAAGTGGGTTATGTGTATATAACAGTAACATGCCGTAAAACATCATAAATTGTAAAATATGGGGTTAATACATTTTTTTTTTTAAAGATAACACATTTTACAGTAAATTATGATTAAAGTCAAAAACTGTTAAAACAACAGTTGAGATAATATTTTACTGTAATATTAAATACAGATCTTCTGTATTTTTTATGGAATGATTCTGGCAACCACAGCTGCTAGTTTTTTACCATAAAATTTACAGATTTTTTTTTTTTTTACAGTGTAGCAAGACCTATAATAGTTTTTGAGTCCTTTTAATTATATACTGTATTTTTGGCCATTTTAGGCTTTATTTATAGGACAGTACACTAGGAAATCAGAGAGAGAGAAGAGAGAGACATTCGGCAAACGGTCAGAGTCCAGACTCGAACCCACGACACAGAGGCAGGCTGTAGTTGCCCTGTATATTAGCCACAGCTCCACCACTGAGCCATACAGTGGCTTTTTTTTAATCAGTCCTTTAAATACACATAGTCACACGGACACATTAGACTAGAGCGCCACTCACTGGGTGGAAGAAAAACTACTACTACTACTACTACTACCACTACTTCTACTACCACTACTGCTACTACTACTACTACCACTACTTCTACTGAAGTCAAAGGTTTTCTTCACATTGTGCAATTCACCTACCTCCTAGCAGCAATTGCATATTCATTTGGCATTGGTTCACTTCCTGACACAATCCTCTCCATTTATCCAGGCTTGGGACTGGCACAAAGAGTACCTTGGCTAGTGAATGCAGTGTCTGTGCTTAGACCTTTGCCAAGATCTTTTATTTTATATAATGCACTACTAACCCTTGCTCACAAGATAATATTCCAGTTTAAAATGATAGCTCCCATTGTAAATGCCCATGCAATCTTGTGATCTGCCAATGGGAAATTATTATTGTCCATATCAATAACCTTAGTGCATTTTGAGAAAATTGAGAAATTCCCTTTTAAATGTTCCCATTCAAGTCCATAATATGGATCAGGGCTTAGCTTGTTACAGAAGTGAAGAAAGAGCTCATATTACTGCAGTTTAATTACACGATTACATCAGCGCATTGTTGCAGGCTACAGTCCCAGCTTTTCACAATCTTCAACCCAGTAACCCATTCAAGGAGGACATATCTTTTAGCCGCAGAACTTACTACAAAGATATGTTTTTTGCTCCGTTATTGTTGACGATCACCCCTGATAGATTATGCAAACACTGCCTCATTAGCGCAGCCAAGCCCTCTTTTAAGCAGATCACAGTTGGAGGTGAGGAAGCGTGCGAGGCTCCAGAAATAGATGCACATTTATTTGTTTGCACGCAAGAATGAAAAATGTAGTAAAACCAATTAGCAGATGGAGAATCTGCCAGATGGACGTTGCACAATCTTCTCATTGCAGCCTCACAAAGCGCCGCTTCAGAAGTCATAGTCCAAGTCTGGATGAGGCGCAGACCACACAGCCAGCTCCAAGCGTGCTCTCTGAAGCTCCATTATCTATGACGTTATGTTTTTTTTTTTGTTTTTTTTTTCATTGATTAAATTATGACGATTCATAATTCACAGCTAAATTTAGATCTGGTTAAGTTTTTTGATTGAGTCCAAATAATAAAATAAAATAAAATAAATAAAATGAAATAAAATAAAATATATAGAAAATAAATAAATAAAATAATTAAAAAAAACAGATGTTAAATGCAGCCACAAGGGGTCAGTAAAAAAAACAATTACTACTTTTTAAAAAATGATAGCATTTATATCATGCCTTCCTACACACAAGCAATTATTAGTCCATTTTTCATTCACTCAACAAACTGGTGATGACGAGCCACAGTATCTCTGTAGCCACAGCTGGCCTGGGGCAGACTGACAAAAATGTGGCAGTCAAACTATGCCAATGGTCCCTCCAACCACCACCAAACACACAATCACAACCACACTAACGCATTCATATTGACACAGACACTGGAGGCAACGTGGGCAACCTGGTTCAACCTACAGCTGCCAGCCCATGTCATGGGAGATACAGTTTAAGGGTTTTATGGCTTAATAGGTCAGTTCTGGTGTATTTTCTAGTTGACAAAATCCTGCAAATCTTCTTATTGCAACACTCCAGAGCTTGAAGTCAAAGGCCGAGTCCCGATCCGGAGCAGACCCTACTGTAACTTCCATATGTCAATGTGAAGGTGACTGCAAGACTCTGAAAAGTGCCAACCTCCCGATAAATGATAACTAGCCCTAAGCGCGCTCACTGAATCTTCATTATCTAATGCTGAGCTGGTGGGGCTTTTAGGCTTATTACCGTTGGCAAATGGGGACAAAAGCTCTCTGTAATTACTGCGGCTCCCCAGCGGCTGGCGGCGGCGGCGTTCTCAGGGAGCTTAGCGTCATGGCTTCTCTCCATGTCGTGCTTTTTCCACGTATCAGCATGAAACCCCCCCAGCCCTCTTTTCTCTTGTCTCGTATCGCTTTGTATCGCACTCGAGGCTTGTTTGGCCTTATCCTTCATCTATAACATGCATGCTCATTTGCGTGAGTTTACATGGAACAAAGTAGTATGTGAACAACAGCGTCTTACAGCAGCAGATCCTGCAGTTAATAATGGCTAGGAGTGAACAGTTGGTTTGCATGATAATGATAATGTCAGGTTAACTAAACTTAACCCGAGCAAATACACAAATTTGAGCCATTTTAAAGACTTTTTAATGCCACTTAGAATAAAATTGAATGCCACATAAATTGCCGGCTTTCAAAAACATACTAAATAAAGGCCAAGTGGGTGACTTTAAGATATTTGTAAAACCAGACTTCCGTGCTGTTGCTTACACATTATTAATCTAAAATATATTTTTGACAAATTCAACACTGAAAAACATGACTTAGTTGTCCCAATTTGACAATTTAAGACCCAAATGAACTAAATAAAATACCTGCCCATACGATGTTCATACTTTTAAGGTCTTCATTTTGGCAACATCAATTTTAATACCTTTTTAATACTTTGGGGCTGGCCTTTTAAATGAATGGGTGAAATATTAAATAAAGCTTTGCACAATATAGCATTATTGCAATATCAATGTTATGGTTTTCCATCTTACAGAAATTTACACTTTAAATTATCACTGTCCTTTCATTGCCTTAATTGGAACTTGCAATCAAATAAAATATTCTAATATCTAATATAATTTCTAATATTGTGCACTTCTGATTTTTATGGTTATCTGGAAAAAATATTTCAACAACAATTAATAATTACTTGTTAGAAAAGTGCAATTATTTAATTTCAGGTACCACAATATTAAAATAATTTAACCAAAAAATACAAAATAAATAAAAAGTGTTTGGCCCTGAGGACTCACGCCTCAATTTATCCAGGCCTGGGAATGGCACAAAGAGTACACTGTGACTGTGACCCATTGTGGCTGAATTTAATGATAACATCAAATAAATAAAGTTAAATACATTTCTGACTATTTCTTTAGGATTACTTCAATATTGTTGTGTTTACTATATATTTGTAGTTTCAGTATTATTATGAAAATAATATGGCCTATGGGTGAATTTGTTTTGTACAATAATAGATAATGTAATTTTTATCCTTGAAAATACTTTTCAAAATAGTATCAGCCTGAATAAACTTTTGTCTACAGCAGAAAAAGTATAAAAGAATCACATTTTTTCATTAATGTAACTTGAATTTGTTATTTTATTTGTTCTCTTATTTGTGCAAATGTATTCTGCTATGATTCACGTTAGTTCCCTCCATTAGTTCCAGGATATATTATTGCAGCAGGAAAAAAGTGATAGTTTTGTTCAGTTTCTTTGTATGAATCATACTTTTATTACCTATAGCTGCACTTACTATAGACAAGCACACAGTCCTGTTAGTTTACTGTGAAGCTATAGGGTACATGCTGCATTCAAGGTGTTTTATATATATATATATATATATATATATATATAAACCATCTCAGATATTTCTAGACCAAAAAACATCACGTTTGCTTTCACGGTGGACCCTCACATTGCCTGATAGCTCATGCTGCCCTGAGGTGTCATGCATCCTGTCATGAACATAGCACATCCAGACCTGCTGTACTGTCAGATACTGTATGGCACTCATAGTATCAGGTATGCTTTTAGCCTTAAGAAATGTCTCTGTTCTGTTATTATTGAGGTATACAGTATTTTTTTTTTCCATTCCATTGCATCTAATGAAGGAATGTAAAGACGGCTGCACATAACGTGTATCACAAATGTATCTTTATTATATCAGCAATATTGCAAGAAACTGAATGTATAGTAATATGGCCAATACTTAAGAATATGTTTAGGTATAAAGAAATCATATGTAAGTGCTGGAGGTGAAGGTCTGTGTGTCTTCCAAGAAGTCTTTAGAACATTTTTAAAAAGTACGTTTTGATTTAGGGAGTTGTATCTCTTCATTAATTAAAATAGTCTGCAGCCACAATGGGTCAGGGAAGAAAAAAATCTGTTTTAGTGAATTATTTCTTATTAGGAGATAAAGGGAAGGTAAGTATTATCTCACCTGCCTTTACACGCATATGGAGTTAAATGACATCCCATTTTTAATCCATAAGGCTTAATACAACGTCAGCCCACCCTTTGCATCCATCTACGTCAGACCCTGATGTTGGACGAGAGTATAGTAGCATAGAGCCTTGTATCTCATTATAAATAAAAATGAATTCAACTCAATTAAATCCCAAATTTATTAAGGTCATCCAAATATCGCCAATCGCTTGAGATTATCTAGACTCTTTGTTCCGTTTTCAAGCCTGCATAAATAGAGAGGTTTGTATTAGGAAGGGCATCTGGTGTAAAACCTATGCCAAGTCAGTATGAAAGTATCAATATCCAACATAGTTATTGTATATGCCATGTTTTCCTTTTATTGTGCAGATGTAAATGTAACCATCAAAGTGACTGGTGTGTCTTCTTTTTTGTCCCACTAACTTCTAAAATAACATATGTGTTTATTTGTATTTTTGGAATGCATGCAGCGCAATAGAAGCACAAATAAATTAAACAACACAGTGGAGGTGACCTGTTGGAGGCCGTCAGCGTGGAACCAATCAGCATCCAAAATCACCCTCGCAGGTATTTGCTCAGGCTTTCACTCACCTAAACAAAGACATCCATCTTTCATTTATCAAACCAACGACTCCTACGGCCTAAAGGAGCCAGGGCATCCCAGCAGTCTGGCTCCCCATTCATTATATTGTATAATGCAACCAAATGAAAATAAAAAAAAGTGAATGACTGCCAACCAAGGTCACGCTCTGATGTGAAATGGACCATTTGTTCCCTACGATCAAATGCAGACTGTAGCAAAGGCAGGAATGGAGGGCAGACGGGATAATTTGCTAAAACTGTTTAACATCTGAGTCGTATGTGGTTTTTGTAAGCATTTTATTCCTGCATAATTTGAGTCCCTTAACAGTTATTACCTCCACTAAGTTCTTTTCTTTTTCCACTCATGTTAGCTGGTTACTTTTTGCAGGTTAATTTAAAAAATGTTGGATTTTAATGAGTCAAGGAAGAAATTACTTTTTTTTTTTTTTTGGTGTGAAGCTGCAGCGTCTGGATCCAGGAATTTTTTAAAAAGATTTTGTAACATTGCAAGAGAGCGGCTCAGATACTAACTCCAATCTTAAATGCCAGTAGAGGAGCAAGTTTTATTGGACACCTGAACTAAAAGAACCCCTGTTTGAGTTTTTCCACTTTGAGATCAGGCCAATGATATGTTGGGGTTCTTGTTGGTTGTCCTTCAAACTAAGAAAAAAATTGAAGATAGAGCTTTTTCTGCAGCAGGTCCTTGTCTGTGGATTGCTCTACCTGAAAAGTTTTACAAAGTGTCTGGGTAGAGGAAGTTTTTAGTGTTTTTTTTTTTCTGAATAAGCATTAATGGAGGGATGAGTTAGTCTCCAAATAGTTTGTGCTTACTAGCTATCTATGGTCATGAACTACAGGTATAGCAAAATCAGTAAAATGAGAAGACCTACTGCTGGAGCAAGTGTCTGGGGAGAGGAAGGTCTGCATGTTTTCCTGAATAAGCAGTAATGGAGGTATGTGCTATCATTACCAATCAGAGCCTTGTACTACAGCATTGTACATCCATCTAGAGTAAAACTTCTAATGTATTGTGCAAACAGTGTGCCAATTCCAAGAGTACTGTGCGCGAGACAAAGTGTAAAAGATAATAATAATAAAGTATTTTCCTTAAAGGCTTTGTTCTAAGAAAATGGCCAGGCTCAAAAGACAAACACAACAAGATTGTGACATACTTGCAACACAACAAGCAAATGTGTTTATTTCCCATAAAAGTTCAAGACAGCCTGTCCTCGTGCGAAGCCGTGCAAGATCACAGAGTATTCCAGTATTGTGGCATTGATATACCTGTGCAGTGTGTTCATTATAACTGGTGCAATTCGTGAGTACACAGGATACAAATGGCCTCGATTCGCTGCATAACAACGAGGACTTACAGTACAGAGAGCCAAGCCGGCGTGACGACTCCTCTCCAGTCTACGGCAACCTTCGAAACCTCCGCCTATTCTCTACCGTGAGCTGCAGGTTTCATCTGTGAAATGAGAATGCAAATCATATTTAGTAGTGTGAGTGTGAACTGGCAAGGCAGAACATTCAATTCAGTTTGATATTAGCAACAAGGAATGGGAGAAAGGGGAAGGAAAGCCAATGCTCGGCGCTTGTCACCAGTCCAATGGTACAATGACTGTAATATAGGATGCAAAAAGGTTTATTCCAGAGATTTGCACACTCATTTTTCTTCCAAAACGTGCTGAACAGAATAATGTACAACTCTATTGGAAAGTACCTTCCATGGAAATACTCCACACTGAATATTGTGTAAAGTTTTCCTGGATATGAACAGAATGCCAATTGTAAAACATTTTTCTTTACAGAATTTTCAGGATTGCATTTGGAGTAAGTTTAGAGATTGAATCTTCCTTTGAAAAGCCCACTCAACTCATCACTAGATATGAAACAATGTAGATTCTGGGACATCCTGGTAGATATGACTATTCAGAAAATTAATAGAAAAAAATTGACTTACTTCAGTTTAGGAGCTAATGTTTCACCACCAGTCCCAAAAATCCTAATAAATAAATGAATAAATAAACCTGCAATACTTTTACAGCCCCACCAATGCCCACAGTCTATTAACAGTATCATGCAAACACATTAAAAAGTAAACTATAGCAAAGTTGCAGGTTAAAAAGCCCTAAATCTTGTAGTTGTGTTTACATTACTTCATACTGTAATGCCATACTGTAAAATATGATGTTTTATTCATGCCATTAATGTCAGAGACCACTAGAAAATGCATTGTAACTCTTACTAACTTATAAACCGCTCACAACTTCACTACAACTTTTTACACAATGGACTTTTAAATGGGACAGCTACAAATCTTGGCAACTGGCTGCAAAAATATTTGAATGACAAAGACAATATCCATTCTCAGAAACATCGCATAGAGTAGTGCTGGAACAACCCCCCGAATGTATCAGCCAACTTTTCCAGTTAGATAAGATTCATTCCAGGCTAAGAAGCTTTCCAGTTGCGGTTTCCAATCTACCATCGACCCTGCTGCTGGCTTAACACTGGAGGATCTACACCAGAGAATTTCTATTTGACCTCTGGGACTCTCGTGCTCAGTTTTCATTATTAAGAGACGTTGTAAACACTCCAAGTGCGACATGTGGGAAGGGCCGGTTGTCAGAGTCTCCCTGGCATACGTTTTATGGACACAATAATGACCAGCTGTGTCAGTGCTGCCCTTTTAACTACATGTTCATAATCTGTGTGTGTGTGAAAGAGAGAGCGAGAGAGAGAGAGAGAGGTCCCAGGACGTGGTAGAGGTACAGTTGCTGGTGCACAGGCCTCTTCTAGGAGTCTTTTGCAGGTCAAGTCCTGCTTTCATTTAATTAAGAGCTTTAGATCTGGTTTAGCCCTGCTTTAGACCTAGTTTAATACTGGTTTAGACCTAAAAAAAAAAAAAAAAAAAAAACATGGTTTAGTCCTGGTTTAGACCTGGTTCAGTCCTGGTTTAGCACTGCCTTAAATTTGCTCTAGACCCCATTTAGACCTGGTTTAGATTTGGTTTATTGCTGATTTAGTTCTGGCTTTAGCACTGCTTTAGACAAAGTTTAGAACCTGGCTTAGAACTGCTTTAGGTCTAGTCAGCGGAGGACTGATAATCTGGCATACCGGGCAAAATCCCGGTGGCCTGAAGGCCCGGTGGCCTGACGGTCCACCTTTTTTTTTTTTTTTTTCCCCCATTTACTTATTTTAAGTCCGGAACGCCCCTAAAGCACGGCACGGTTGCCTAATGTGAGTGCTCCGAACCACGCCCAGGCGGTTACGTCATCAGCTCTGAGGGCGACAGGCTGCTACGTCATCGTAGTGCGCGGTTTGTTTACAAGTCGAGCGAGCCGCTAACACTTTTAAAACCGGTGTAGTGGAAAACGTGAGACCAGCAGCATGAAGTATGTGTGCTATTGTGATTCTGCTTTGAGTCTCGTTCGTGAGACGCGGTCTTCTGTCACAGTTTTTGGAATAAACCACATACGAGGAGCAGCGAAGGCACCGCAGACAGAGAGAGGCTTCAGAACTACTGCCACTGTCTGTTCTCTTCTTCCTAAAGGTGAGCGCAAGACAGTGGTGTTGTTACGAGTGTTGATAATGGAGTTTATTTACTTTTTACTGAGAGAACACTTGCGTACATGACAGAGCTCGTAGTCTGCGTGCGCGCATGCATGAGCAACCGCGCCTTGACATGGCCCACCTCCTCCAACCGTGCCAAAGTCCTGAGGTTCGGAGCATTCACATTAGGCAACCGTGCCATGATTTAGGGGCGTTCCGGACTCCCTCCAGTTTCCATAGAGTTGAGCGTGGAAAGATGGAGAAATCAAAGTGGAAAGGGGGTGCAGAGAGGTTGCGAGAAAAGAAATTAAAGAATCCCACAGCAGACGCTGCAAAATGTGCCAAAATCACAGACTTATTCAGTGGAGGGGCTGCTGTAGCCCCCAGCGTCCTCTGTGATGGTGCAGGTTGAAGGTGAAGCCAGCAGCAGCGGACAGGGAGAGGAGCAGCCAGGGATTTTTGAAAGGGAACCAGAGGGACAGAGTGAGCGGGGAAGTGTAGCACAGCAGGTAAGCAGCCAGGGAGGACATACATAAATTGGTAGTCGGGTGTGCTCCGGTAATTATGAGTGGCTAAGCCAAAAATGCCCGGCCCGTTTTTTTGTCCCAGTCCAGCCCTGGGCCTAGTTTAAACCTGGTGTAGACCTGAACAAACATGGTTTAGTCCTGATCTTGATTTAGTCTTGGTTTAGTCCTGGTTTAGACCCGGTTTCACCCTCGATTTATACCTGCTTTAGACCTAGGTTATTCCTGGTTTAGATCTAACTAAACATGATTTAATCCTGGTCTTGATTTAGTCTTGGTTTTGCCCTGGTTTAGATCTGGTTTATACCTCAATTCGACCTGGTTTAGTTCTGGTTCAGTCCTGGTTTAGCCTTCAACAAACCTGATTTAGTCATTTAGAGCTGGTTTAGTCCTGGTTTTGTCCTGGTTTAGCATAGCTTTAGATGTGGTTTAGCCCTGCTTTACACCTAGTATTAGTCCTGGTTTAAGTCTGAACAAACCCAAACTCAAGTCTCAATTTAGTTTTCTTGTGATTTAGTCCTGGTTTAGGCCTGGTTTACTCCAAGTTTAAACCTGGTGTAGACCTGATTTACTCTTGGTTTACTCCTGGTTTAGTCCTGATTTAGACCCGGTTTAGTCCTTATTAAGACATGTGTTAGTCCTGATTGACATTTCTTTTAGTTCATTAGAATTACATTTAGCAAAAGTAGAGTCTGAGGTGCTACCAGTGAGTCAGACCCTTGTTCTTTGCAGTTGAAGATTTACGACTGTGACCTCCACCATCATTGACGTGGTCCGAGTGTGTCACCATTATTTTCCATGGCAGGGGGCCGGACATACATCAGCTGCCATGACCTGACCTGCTGTCTCCAACCTCTTATACGGCGCTAATTAAACAAGTGGCCCGGTGTATCAGTTAAGACCACTATAGTGTCCACCAGAGACACAGAGTTATGGCAGCCATCCATTACTTTCAATGTGGCTAGTCAATGTTGGATTCAGTCTTTGCCGATTACATCAAATTACAGGGGCTGGCAGGCTAACGTACAGCTACAGTGTTGTCTGAAGCCTGCAATTCACTACTATCTCGCTATGTGGCTTGCAACAACATTAAGTAAAGGTCATGTGCTATTTAAGGCTTTAATGTCAGGGTAGTAAAAGTACAGTACTGTGCAAAGTAAATCAAAGAAATTGCACACAAAATTGTAAGAGAAAAAGGAAAAAACTAGATGCATTCAGAGAGTGTAGATCTCTGCCACAGCACTGGTCTTGCAATGATAAAGATATGGTGCCTAGACTAAAACCTAAAGACCTTCTAGTTCAGGGGTAAATGCTCTTTCCCTTGAGGCACCAAACTCTTACATCTCACAATGGTAAAGAAATAATAATCATTTGTTCTTTTAGTGATTGAAGTTATTGTCTTTGTCTCAAACACTCCCGGGTCTTTTTTTTTTTTTTTTTTTATACGTTTTTTTGGCGAAATTTGCTAGTTAGAGTAGTTAAAACAATATACCATAAGCACAGGTACATAAACACAAATGAGCAAAAGTATGCATACACAAATAAAATATAAAAAGAGCAGACTTGCATTTTTATCCAAAAAACAAACAAACAAACATTTCTCTTTGGAAATGTAGGCAGAAGCTAAACCTTATTATGCCTACCTTTAGCTTCCCCATACAGCATGTTAATGGATATTCATCTAAATCAAAAACAAATAGCAGTATTAGTATTATAATTTGTATGATTATTACTTTTTCAGTTTGTATTGTTTAAATTTTTTATAATAATAATTATAATAATTATGACCAAACGAATTGCACAGCCTATTTGTGTCTTCTTATCAAACTTAAATTGTTGAAAGCGATTGAATTAAAACAAGTAGATGTTAAAACAACCACGTCTAAAAAAAAAAAAACAGTATAGGAATTTTTAGTGACTTTTATTATAATTTTCTACTATTCTCTAAAAACAGATACACTATAGACCCTTCTCAGCCAGCGTCATCTGATGACGTGATTTCCGTGGAGATGCACGGAGCCGCCATGTTGGATGGCAAAAGCCGGTTGTCAAGCCCCAATTTGGATCAGTCCTGCTGTCTGTTAGCCTAACAACATTAAATTTGTTTTACTCATCAAAAATAGTGTAATGTGTCCTATATCTGTGATAGCATCTACCAGCTGTCTTTTGAAGTAAAAAAGTTAATGTTGCACTGTTTCCAAAGTTTGTTCTTTAAAAAAGTCAGATAAAAGATTGTTTCTGCTGTAATCATCAAATAAAGTAAAAACCGATCTGAGGTCAGTTCTTACTGTGTGCTCAGGTTTATCAGCAGGGTAAACATGTTTTCATGGACATTTAGCAAACTGGAGAGAAAAAGAAAATACAATGTTCAGGACAGCTTGGTATTTGTTCTTTTCTGCGTGAGGATATGGCAATTACAGGATTATTTTCACAACATGGAATACTTTTATGGAAATATAACTCGATATTTACGTGGATTTATGCAAACTGAGCGTTACTAATCCTGGATTGTACTGGTTTTGGACAGAACCAATGTTCAAGATAAAAAGTCTGTTTTTCAGTTTGGGCATACTGAGGAATCGTCATTAATTACACATCTTTTCTATTTTAATTTAAATTAACTTAATTCCCATTTTGTACAAAACATAAGCTTGCTAACGATGTATATCATGCCATGATCGCTAATCACTAGCCAGCTACCCTGACTTTTTGCCAACCAAAATGGCAGCGCCAGCAAACCAAGTCACGTGACTGATAACGGTTTATAGTAGCATGCAATGTCTCTAAAGCTGGGGACACGCTACACGATTTTTTTGCCCAATTTTATAACGATTCACAGTTGAGCGCAAGTCTTTACCAGTCAACAACAGTTGCAGGGAATTGTAATCACCAGTTGGCCCTGAAATCCGTTAGTGTGTGATGTTCAAAGACTCGAATCAGCAACTGTGTTTGCCGCAAAAACCCGGCAATCAAACATGTTTGAATTTTAAAGCCGACTCTGGACGCACTCCTGTAGTGTGGGCCGTTTACAGATCCAACCGGGAATTCATGGTGTCCAGCGGCCAATGAAAAACAGTTGATAGAACACAGGAAATAGCATCAGGACGCAGACGAAGCAACAGGAAGCGGAGGGAAAATATAAGTGGAAATTTAAAGAAGAAGAAGAAGAAAACATAAACAATCATGGCAAACACCGAAAAAAGCTACCCAAGCGAAACTGGATACATAGCCGATTTTTTTCTTTCCCTTTTTCCAAACAGATAGCTACGCACACAATGGCAACAGCAACCCAGGTAGCGTCCATTTTTGTTTACCATTTAGTTCTCGCGAGTTCCCTGCCAGAGTTTGCTGCGTTTGGTTGGCGTCAGTTGCGGTTACAGATCTTGTAGTGTGTGAGCCCCAGTCTTTCAGTCGTCAGAAGTAAATCTGCTGACACCAGTTGTTAGTGTGTGCTCCTAGTCTTTTCAGAATCTGTAACGACTGAGAAAATCGTGTAGTGTGTCCCCAGCTTTAGACAAGCAGCTTATAACAATTTCACACCTCAAGGAATATACATATAACAGGCTTAAAACTTCATATAAATTAGTTTTTCTCTTTAGTAAAATGGCCAGGTAATGATGTATAGCGCCAAATAAGTGAGCCAGACTACATGACCATATACTTTGGTGGCCTGCATGCTGTTTTAAAGGAACATAGTGATTTATTTTTTTTCCACTGATGCTAAATTTCTCTCTTTTGCATAAATTTTTAGCCAATTTTCATCAACTTAATGCCACATGCATATCTTTGGATGGTGGGAGTGATTGTGTGTCAGCTTATCCAGGGATTGAACCCACAAACTCCTTGCTAACTATTCTACAAGTGTTCATAATGTTGTTTTAATTAGACAAAATGATGAAACCTGTTTTAAAATGTAAAAAAAATACCTTAAAAGTGACCAAAAAGACCAATTGAGAACCATCATTGCTGATGTTTTTACCATCAATAACAGTGAGATATTTTAAGCCTCCAAAGCAGGATGTGGGATGCAATATTCCACACTTGATTGGCGCTTGTGGTGCAAATTATGACTTTTTGGAAAATTCATTAGGAATCACAGAGCCGAAAACTAATGCCTGTAGAGCGCCATTTGTCCAAGTCCTATTTGCACCAATGTGAAACCCACGGCACAACAGCGAGAGACAACCGCAGCATCAAATTAACCAAATGCACTCCAATTCAACCCATGTCATTGTAACCCTATGACAATAACAGCACCAGATGGCTGAGTCACTTCAATTCCTCTTCATTTTTTGCTTCTAAACATTATAAAAAAACAAAAAAAACAAAACAAAAAAAAAAACATCTGAAGATACAGGGCTAAGAAGTCTCGAAACACAAAAGGGTAAGACGTCAACCGTTGAAAGTGTGCCACTGGCGGTAAGCTCTTTGTAAATTCATGCAGGCATATGTTCAGGGGGGGAAACTAGGGTACAGCACTGTGTGAGAGATGCATGCTGGGAAATAGAATAGGCCCCCGTGCAGTGTTAGGTTCGCTTATAATTCAAATATGATTCAATTGAACCTATCACCGGAATCCCACCGCCGCAACGGCTCAAGGAGGAAGTCTGAAGGCAGAACCCATATGCTTGGTGTTAAAATATTATTATTCTAGGAAATATTATTTAGGGCAACATGGAAATATAGCATGTATATTCAAGGCAATGCGAGCCATAACCTGCTAATAAGAAACCTGTTAATTCTTTGCAAACACCTCCTTCATTGATCTGAATCCCATAAATAAATAGAAATAGTTTAATAATGTATGAAGCAATATGTCGTTTCTGTTTGGCTTTAGCTTTCTGAGGTTGCCGCAGTGAATCAAAACCCTTCCTGACGCAACCCTCTCTATTCGTCCAGGCTTGGGACCTGCACAAAGAGTACACTGGCTTGTGACTTCCATATTTAGAATTTTGAAGATTAAAAACCTGTATAGCTTTGAGAAATCCATTGATGACAGCCAAGAGGTGTATAAATATTTGATACTGTTAATGAAAATGGAATAATCTTGAAACGTATTGTGCTAGAAATACATTTTTACTTTATGACTATATTTGTTTAAAGTTTGAAATTTGTAACTTTCTAAATCCCATTTTGTCATCAAGTCATCTTCTTTCCTTTTGGGATCGCCACTCTCAGTCCTCTCCATTTATCCGGGCTTGGAACTAACACAAAGGTACACTGGCTTGTGACCTGTTAAATCTAGATCAAGGAGATTTTTGACAAAGATCAAGGAGATTTTTGACAACATAGCGACTAAACTATCCAAACTAAACTTTAAGAACTTCATAGCTCTAACTTTAGCCCAACATTTTTATTTTTTTTTTTCTGAATCTGTTTGAGGACGTGGGAATGAGGTCATGTCTGCTGCAGCTTCCTGTCTGAGTCTGTCTCCTCTGAAGTCGACTGTAAAGACACCCCAGGGTGCTGTCGGGAACCTAACCTTTCAGCTGACTCAATGCTTCACACCTAGACCCAGTTACACCAGACGGACATATTCTCTTCCTAGTCCCTTTTTTTTTTTTTACCAGAACTCTACTCAACTCAGAAGACAACACATTTTTTTTAGCACAAGTGTTAACTGCTACACACTACACTCTGGAGGGCCCATCATTTTAACTTTCCTATTCGTCTTTGTCACTTATTGTCTGTTTTTAAGCATTTTAATCCAAAGTGCCTTCGACCACAGCTTTTCAGATAAGACTTTAAAAGCAAACTAGTCACTTGGAAATTGTTAGTTATGATGTTACTTGCAGTTATGGCAAACAAAATGGTGAAAGATATGACAGTTAAAAGCATTATAGAAGCCTGTAATTGCTAAGCTCCTCGAGGCACCATTAGAGGCTAGCACTTCAGATTTTGATGTAGTTTTAGAGTGATTAAAATAAACGAAATAATTGCAAAGACACAATTAACACCCTCTTCCTCTTAATATAGCTAACTTTAAACATTAAAAAGAAGCTTAAAACATAACTTTTTGTTTTTAATTTAGATTATTGCAGGTATCACTTTTTTTTTCAGTCTCTTTTTGACTGTGCTTCAATAAAACCCCACAGCCCTAATATAAACCGTCTGTAGGAGTTGTTTATGCTCATGTCTGGTAATTATTTTATAAATCCAGTCACAGATTCATCAGGGATCGAATTTTTTATTTTTTTAAGCATTCTGAACCATTGTGAGATTGTAAGGGGCCTTTGGACTCAATAGATTTGCCCCTAAACTAGAAGATCCCCGGTTCAAGTCCAGGTCTTGGCATTATGTTTACCACTGACAGATAGATAAACATGCTGCTATTTTATCATGTCTTAAATGTCCATAGCCTTTCTTTAATTTATTTTGCCATTGGAGAGTTTTTAAATTAGGATGTCAAACCATTTATTTTTTTGATCCCATAAAACATATTTCTCACAAGAGCATTTTTGTCCAGTCTCTTAACTAGAGACTTGCTAATAAGGTCTTGGCATGTAGGAAAGCTTCTTAAGTAGTTAAACTGAACATTGGGAATAGAGCAGGCCCAAGTGGTAATTGCACCAATTATATTACAGGAGTTTTTACTATTCAACTGACTTTGCTCTGCCTCCTAATTCCCAACACCAAATAGCAGGTCATAAAATTATTCAGCTCCTCTTCTCTCTCTCTATAAAAGTGTCTTGAAACGCAAAAATGGGACTCTTAAATACCAGGCCATTACAATACAGTGTAAAAAGCTTCTGCAAAGTGCCTTGTTACCTCAACTGGGTAAATACAATGAATGTAAGTGAATTAAATGGGCACACAATGGTTTCAAATCTGGATGACTTCTGAGCAGTCCTTTTGAGAGGGGGAAAAAAAACAATATCTAGCTGTCACTTCATCTCTTCTATTATCTGTCTTCATTGCTGAGTGTTTGTAGACATGATGAGAATCATTTTTTTGACTGACGACAGTGAGTGGCAGCCAGGATTAGCGCTAAAGGCCATAAGACCACAGGGATCTGAAATCGACCACCTAAACAAATGAAAACTGCAAGTTCTAGACATTCAGACTCTCAAACAGGAATCTAACCAACAAAATGGTAATTATTATTAGCATAAACAAGGTGTGTCCAGAAGTCCAGCCACAAGGGGGCACAAGCCATTATGTCCAAATCAATGCGGGGTTGTGGTAGGGCATCCAGCAAAAAAACGTATATGTCAGATTAACCCTCCTGCAGCCCTAAGACATTTTTTGATGTTTTGCTGCAGTTTTTTTGTGGATAACTTTTGCTGTCAATTCAAATGGCATACATTTTGCCTCAGGTGTGTATGGATGAATTAGTTTGGGAGTATATTGGATGAATTTTCAGATTTCAGATTTTTTTTCTTCAAAAAAAATTTCTTTAAAAGGTGTCTAAAAAAATAGTCCCACCTTTACCCCTAAAACAGTTGTTTGTGCCATTGACTCCCATTAAAATTACATTTTTATTAAACACTGTCACTGCAATATAATTTCACATTTTTATCAAGTATTTCATGGATTCATGATAGTGAGGGATTGGAATTTTAGTTTTTATTGTTTTTTACCAGGTGGCGCGATTTCCTCATATATGGTAGACAGAGGTATAACTTTGGAAATGGCCACATTAGTGTTTGTATAAATGATCAAACCTACAAGGCAAATAAGATACATTTTTTTAACTAAATTGATTTGGGTGTGTTTTAGGGTTGTCATAAATTGGCGTAAAGTGTTTGTTGAGAAATTAGTTTGTTTGTGTATCTGTGAGCACCCATCCAAAATGTAGTTCTTACAGAGATGTGCACATCAGGGCAAAGTAGAAAAAGTGCCCAGACTGAGCAGAGGCAGAGGTTTGTGCTGGATGTGTGTATGCACCACATAAACTGGAATTTAAGGGGTTAAATTTCATAAAAATAATGAAATTTTGCTATGTATGATGAGGACTGAAGTCAATCATTGTAACCATGAAAAAAAATTTGGAATTACTGACCATTAGATCATTTTATTACCTTTATTGGTGCATTTTTTGTACTTAGGGCAAAAGGTGTGACTAAAAAGTTAAGGGTATAGGAGGGTCAAAAAGGAAATTACATAGAAGGCAGATTTCTTGTGGCAATCCCAGAAAAAAACACGAAAATGGTGTCCTTTCAACCAAAAATGGAAGTTCTTGGTCACTTAAAAAGGATTTTTTGTGTGTGTGTCCTGAGATCAGCTCAACTTGGATCACAGTGATTTGGCTGTCAGAGAGTTTTGGCAGAAAAACACATCCCAGTGCTTAACCCAGCCAGCACACAGCCCTCAACAAAAGCTCCTTGCGACTTGAAGTTGAAGATTTAAGTTGAAAGTGCACCGTTTTGGTAGTGGAACATCCCAAGAGCCGATAGGTTCACCTTCACTATACTATATCTATTCAAACACATTATTTGTGTTAGTGATTGGGTCCATAACCTTACTATACTGATCTTATGGCTGAAGCTACCTTTAGAAGCCTTGGGGAGGTGCTGCAGCAGCTCAGAGGAACAGAGAGAGATATAAGCAGCAGTGCTTACAGACACAGGTGAGATTAAAGGTTTACTGTTGTTGGTTTCTCAGTCTGATCTTTTGTAGCAACAATAAACCATACATAGCAACATATCTGAGTCATAATAATTCATAGTAAATTTTAACAAATATATAAACAAAATAACAGTCATCCCTGCTGTCTAAAAATGTAAAAAAATAAAATAAAATGCTAATCTCAGTAACAAGCTGTGTGCCCAAATTATTTTAATTTGTTACTCGTGGACAGGGCTGGGTGCCATTCACATTTTTTCAATACCAGTTCTTAAACAATTTCTGTTTTTTGGTACCCGAGTAATACTTTTTCTGATACCTTCTACAATCATAAAACACAATAATATTGCATAAAAGACGTATTTTTAAAGCAGAAATCTTAGCTGTAAGTTAGTTTGTATGATTTCTTCTGCGTTACTTATCGATGTGATTCATACATACAAGGAACATTAAAAGTTTTTTCATATTTATTTTAATTTTATTCACCTAAATGCTACACTAAAAATAGTTGTTAGGAAAACACCCCAGAACTCACTAGAAAATGAATGACATACCTCTGTGATCTTTTTCGTGAAGACAATAATAATAAGAATTAAATTATTATACAACTGCGGCTCTGAATACTTATGGCCGTTTTCCTTTTTTAATAATTCTGCAAAAAATTCTACAATTTTGTGTTTCTCTGTCAATATGGGGTGCTTTGTGTACATTAATGAGGAAAAAAAAAGAAGTTAAATGATTTTGGCAAATAGCTGCAAATATAACAAAGAGTGAAAAATGTAAGGGGGTCTGAATACTTTCCGTACCCACTGTATATGTTTTTGTTTTTTTTAAATACAAATAGATTTATACACAAGTTGTAAACACCATACCATTTAAGGTCTTTCTGGGATGCTATGAAGCAACAACAATCACAAGGTGCACACAATTTTTAATAAAAAGTATAATTGTCATCACTTTATGAACACAGCTTGTATGTACGCTCCTATTAGTTCTGTTACACTTCGCTGTAGGGTCAAAAAAATGAATTTACTGTTTTTCCTCCTCCAGCGCTGAATTTAATACCCGTCCCATCGCATTTATCTGTCAGGACAGTGGGCACCATCAGAAGTCGAAATCAAATGTGTTTTGGTACACACTGTATAATTGCTTACACGCCCGGGAGGCTGCAGGTGATGACGATGATGCGAGCTTAGGTAATATTTGTTTAGACTGGAACGACCCGGAGGTTGCTGTCATGGCGACGGTTGCTGTGTTCATTTAAAAATATATAAATAAACACGAGGAAGGAATAATGTGTTGTTTGTGAACATCGCGGTGCTGTCAGGTGTCACAAGATGCTACCGGCTTTTTTAACTTTTTTTTTTTTTTTTTCCTTTTAGCGTCAAGGTTGAGATCAGCTTTTATAAAGATGCTAGGCTTTTTCACTTTATTTTCTCTCATTCAACAAATTATGATCTTTGGACTGAAACAAAATAAATTGATTTTGATGAAACACAACTATAATGGCGTTATGAATGGGAAGAATTGTTACACGGTATTTTCATCGACTGAAATGATGAGCAGCTTAGACAGAAAGCCATATATATATATATATATATATATAATATATATAAGGATTATCAGTGCTATTATAGATGTGCCATTATAGTGCTCTTAGTGTGTAATGACCATACTTTACTTTAATAGGCACACACTGTTTATAAATCATCATATGGGGCTTTACAGCTTTTCTGTGGTCAATATAAAAGATTTCTGCAATATATTTACAAAATAATCCATATGCTCACTTGATGGTTATTTAGTAAAAATGTGTTTTTTCTGGAGAATATGTTGAACAATATAAGGATCCATGCCAAGTTTTACTGTATTTGACCAGTTACAGGAGTGCTTTATCTTACATTTCAGGGTGTAAATAATAATGCAGTGGAAATACTTCATATAAAAAGTAGTATACATTATATAAAAACAAAAAAAAAAAATACATCATTGTAAGTATGTGGCATTTAAACCCTCCATTGCAGCACAAAATATAGGTGAAATAATTTGTAAATGTTATTATTATGTCCAGTTAGAGACACAAAATATCTTAAACATAGCATTTTTATGTTAAATTAATTCATCTTTATAAAAAAATCATTAATTCCAGCTGTTTTTTTGACATTTGCATTGCATTTTAGATTTTTTGAGCTTTTAATCATGTTATAATGTTTGCACCTTAAAAGCATGAAGTTATACCCAATACCCAATTTATGCTTTGTCCAGTTCCAACTTTTGCCAGCAGGGGACGACAGGCACCTAATAAATGCGTGCTCTGCAAAGTCAAAGTAATAGCTCCCGAATAGAAAACATTTTCCATACATATACATTATGTTCTGTTATACAACATGAAATAATAACGCAAAAGTGTCCAAAATAATTTCAAAAAGCCTGAAAAAAGGATAATATGGTCCCTTTAAATGAAAAATAATAGAAAATTGAAGCACTTATATAGCACAGACCACCAATATAGTATTACCTCGCAATGATTACAGAATAATGCTCAGACTTGGCCTTGGGATTTTATAGTTCAGGGGTAAATGCCCTGTCTATTGACATCTCATCTCACAATGGTAAAGCACTCAATTTAATTATTTGTACATTTACTGACCAGAGTTAGCATCTTTGGCCCTATCTCACAAAGATTAAGACTTTTTTTTTCTGAAACTCATCAAAACTGAACTGTTTCTTCCTTGAAACATTATTAAGCTCACCTAAAATTTCTAATAAACAACATATTTTTTGACTTATCTTCCTAATCTACAAACAAACCAACGTACCAGCCCTGTAGACATGAACTTACAACTAAAGCTAGAGGTCTCCAAATATTTCCAGACACTTGCACATCTTGCTCTGACCAGCTGTTAGTCCCACTCAAACAAACTGTGTTATGAGACTTAGCACAAGCCCAGATGTCTGAGAAGTGTCTAAAAAAAACATGTGGGCTGAAAATTTGGAGATGCTAATGCTATTAACCGGAGGGTGTTATTAGCTATTCCAAAAGCCAAACCTCTAAACCTCAACATCTGCTGTTGACTGTTGGAAAAGTGGGTGAACTTTGCTCACAGGGATTTCAGAGGAGGAGCTAATTCATATTCACAGGAAGCCAGAGGGTAATGGTGTGATTGGTGAAGTGCTTTTTAGGTGTAATTAATATAGTGAAGAAAAAATATGATACAAGCAAAACTACAGTGTTTAATTCTAACCTCACTGTACAAATGAGTAGTATCAGAAGTATACGATGCCTAAACACTGTCAGAATTTCTTATTTTTTGAAAATTTGTACATTTTATGCTAAAAGTCAGTAATGGGCCAAAGAATAAATAAATTGTTTTTATTGGTGGAACATTGTCTGGAGAGATAACATAAGAAACATATTAACTCCAGCCATAAAAGGTCAGGAAAAGAACTTATCATTTGGTCCTTTTGTTGGATTATTGTCTATTGCGTGAGCATTTACCCCTGAACTAGAAGATCTGCAGGTCCAGGCTGGGGCAATATATCTTTACCATTGTAAAATAAAGCTAAATAGTAACAAAGGACAAAGGACAGGACAAAACCAGAACTAATCCAGGACGACAGGAATGCACTAAAGAAGTACTAAACCAGGATTAAACCAGGATTAAACCAAGACTAAACCAGGACTAAACCAGGATTAAACCAGGACTAAACCAGGACTAAACCAGGACTAAACCAGGACTAAACCAGGATTAAACCAGGACTAAACCAGGACTAAACCAGGATTAAACCAGGATTAAACCAGGACTAAGCCAGGACTAAACCAGGATTAAACCAGGACTAAACCAGGATTAAACCAGGACTAAACCAGGACTAAACCAGGATTAAACCAGGATTAAACCAGGACTAAGCCAGGACTAAACCAGGATTAAACCAGGACTAAACCAGGAATAAACCAGGACTAAGCCAGGACTAAACCAGGATTAAACCAGGAATAAACCAGGATTAAACCAGGACTAAACCAGGACTAAACCAGGATTAAACCAGGATTAAACCAGGATTAAACCAGGACTAAACCAGGACTAAACCAGGATTAAACCAGGATTAAACCAGGACTAAACCAGGACTAAACCAGGATTAAACCAGGACTAAACCAGGACTAAACCAGGACTAAACCAGGATTAAACCAGGACTAAACCAGGACTAAACCAGGATTAAACCAGGATTAAACCAGGACTAAGCCAGGACTAAACCAGGACTAAACCAGGACTAAACCAGGATTAAACCAGAACTAAACCAGGACTAAACCAGGATTAAACCAGGACTAAACCAGGACTAAACCAGGATTAAACCAGGACTAAACCAGGACTAAACCAGACCTAAACTCATTCTAAACCAGGACTTAGCTGCGTCCAAACCAGGACTAAACCAGGATAAAGCCAGGTCCAAACCAGGACTAAAGCAGGTCCTGGTGTTACACAAGACCAAAAAGGTTAGGAACCACTGTGCATTAAACTCTAGTGTGTGTATGTTTCTGTTTGTGCATTCCTGGCTTTATTTATGCATAAGTAATTGTAAAATCCACACACACACACACACACACACACACATGCACATATCAGTAATTACAGAATATATTAGACAAGATCAGAGAAGTCTCCATGATCCTGGCTGAGACTGGACCAGCTGTTTGCGCCCCGAGCGTTCTTTGGTCTCTGCATAATCATCACAGAAGCTTTTGCATAGGCGGCTGCTGAGCGTGCACTTCCTGTGATGAGCACTAGGGAGGTGAGACTTTTTTTATATATATATTCTTTTTATGATTGTTTTTTTCTTTTTTTTCCTGACTATTTTAAGCTCGCCTGCACCCCATACCCCGAGGTGAAGTAGATATTATAGTCCGGATGTGCCGAGAGTTTAGAAGAGCTGTCAGCTATGGGACTGTGGAAGAAAAGCGTTTTTTTTTTTTTTTTTACGTCCATAAAAATATCATGGGGCTTTTATCTGAAAGAAGGAATGAATCCAGTTACATTACATTTTAACTCACAAACAACAACTGGAGCAGTGTTTCCCAACCAGCGGTACAGGGACCCCTAGGGGTACGCAGGCACTTTGCGGAATTCTTTCTTTTTTTTTTTAGTAAGTAAATTTGTTATGAGTTTAATTTAATTTTTATTTATTTTTAATTTTGAACATTAAAACATATAGTAAAATAAATGTATGTAGTTGTTATATTTTTTATTTTATTTTAAATTATTACTTATTTAATTTTGAATTTAAGTTATAAAATGTTTAGTAATAAATACAGATTTTTTTTTTTATTAACAGATACTCGTGATATATCAGAGAAAAAAAAAAAAATCCAGGGGGTACATGAAACAAAAAAGGTTGGAAACCAATGAACTAGAGGACTTTCATCTATATCCAATAGCCCTATCTCGCAATGGTAAAGACATAGTGCACTGGCCTGGAGCTGGCAATCCTCTAGTTTAGGGGTAAATGCTTCCACAATGGAAGAAAAAATCTTGGCTAAATCAGCTCAAAATTATCATTTGTTTCTTTATCGTTTCTGGATAAAGTTAATATGTCCGGCCCTATCTTACAATGATAAAGATATAAGGCCAATATTTGCATGGATCTTCTAGTTCAGGGGTAAATTCTCCGAAAATGGTAAAGAATCTACTAAAATGAATCGTTTATTCCTTTACTGAGCTCTTGTTGCTGGAGTTAGTTGTTGTTGTTTGGCCCTATCTGACAATAGTAAACTTATAGTGCCCAGATCTAGAACAGTGGATCTTCTAGTTCAGGGGTAAATGCTCTCAAAATGGTAAAGAATATACTAAAACACATTGTGTGCCTTTACTGACCCCTTAAGGCTGGAGTGAGTATTTTTGGCCCTATCTCACAATGGTAAAGGTTTAGTGCCCATATCTGGTATCTTCCAGTTCTAGGGTAAATGCTTTTAAAACGGTGACGAATCCACTAAAACATTTTTTTTTTCCCCTTTACTGACCCCTAAAGTATTTTTGGCCGTATCTCACATTGGTAAAGATGTAGTGTTTATATCTCGTATGTTCTAGTTCTGGGGTAAATGCTCTGAAAATGGTAAAGTATATACAAAAATGAATAATTTATTATTTTAATGGCCCTGTCTCACAATGGTAAAGATGTACTGTCCATACCTGGAATCTTCTAGTTCTGGGGTAAATGCTCTTGAAATGGTAAAATATATATGGAAAGGAATAATTTGCTCTTTTACTGGCCCTATCTCACAATGTGCATACCTTGAATCTTCTAGTTCTGGGTTAAATGCTCTTGAAATGTTAAACCATCTATTGAAATAATGGATGGAGAGAGTGGCCCTATCTCGCAATGGTTACAAATGCTTAAAAAGTTCCCGGATCCACACAAAAAACAGAAAACATAATGCATCTTAATCTAAATAAATCCTAGAGGGAAATTGTGAAGATCCTTTGTTTCAGCTTTCTGACCAACAGAACAAAATCCTTTCTCTATAGCCTCTGTATGTTTACTTCAAAAAGCCTGCTTGAGCCGACGTAACACTCTCCCTTCTGCTCACTGCTGAACTAAAGTATGTTATCTGGAGGATAATGCGGCTGATGGTGGCTGAAAACGCTGCTATTGGAAGGTTATTTGACAACGGACTTAGGTAGAAAGCGTGAAGCAGGATTATGAGGGTTTTTAGAGTTTCTTGCAATAATGACACCAGTCGTTTATAATGATAACGGACAATCATCTGAAATGCACTTATATGGTGATTCTGTTAGTTAATTATGATTTCCCAGAATAAAATGATGAGGCTTAGTCCTGGTTTAGACCTGGTTTGTTCCAGGTTTTGTCCTCTTTTCTTTCATGGTTTAGTCCTGGTTTTAGACCTGGTTGAGTACTTCTTTAGTGTTGCATTCCTTTGGTGTAGTCCTGGGTTAGTCCGGGTTTTGTCCTTGTTTGGACCTGGTTTAGTCCTCTTTTAGTCCGGGTTTAGACCTTGCTTAGTTCTGGTTTCGGCCTGGTTTAGACCTGGTAGGTTCCTAGTTTTGTCTTGGTTTATTCCTGGTTTAGTTCTGGTTTTAAACCTGGTTGATTCTTGGTTTAGTCCTGGTTTAGACCTGGTTTAGTCTTGGTTTAGTCCTGGTTTAGACCTGGTTTAGTCTTGGTTTAGTCCTGGTTTAGACCTGGTTTAGTCTTGGTTTAGTCCTGGTTTAGACCTGGTTTAGTCTTGGTTTAGTCCTGGTTTAGACCTGGTTTAGTCCTGGTTTAGTCCTGATTTAGACCTGGTTTAGTCTTGGTTTAGTCCTTCTTTAGTGTTGCATTCCCTTGATTTAAGTTAATTTTAGTGTTTGAAAACGAAATATATAAATGCACTACAAATGATCATATAACTCTAGTGCTTGCGTACCTCTAGGGGTCCTTGTACCCCTGATTGGGAAACACTGCTGTACATGCCCCTCCCCCTCCTCCCTGTTTTTTTTTTTTTTTTTCCATGTCTGTCTTGATTTGCCGTGTGTCAGAGCATGTGTTTATTTGTGGAGTTGTTGTTAATGAGGTCTTGTCATTTCTATGTTCTATAAAAACTGTCAATAATTAAAAAAAATAAATAATAATAATTATATAAAGACAGTTTTAATTATGCAGAAGCTCTCCAAACAAACAATAGGTGACGTTATGTAATGGGTCGAGTTGTTATTTCAATACAGCACATTGGCACTGCTTTAAAAGACTCCCATTCATTGCATTAGTGAAGAGTCTGTTTGAAAACAGGATGAAGCACTTCATGATCATCGACAGACAAAGATGTTACTTTATTTTATGAATGAAGTGTGAGAAATAAAATAAAATGTGTAGGCTCAAGGTTGACTAATGAGAGTGGATGAATCTGAGGAGGCTGGGATCGCAACATTAATTAATTTGATTATATGTGACTGTAAAAGACGGCCTCAGATACAGAAATTATCAATATGTGATCTAAAATGGTTTATGTGCTATATCTAACTAACTTAAGGCTTGTGGAAAATACAATATTTTAACTCTTATTTTGAGTATTTTTGGAAGAAAATTTCCTTGTGTACATTTTTGAGGAAATGATGTTACTAGTAGTCACTCTAGTTGTAGTAATAATAGCAGTAGGAGTGACAATAGTAGTAGTTCTAGCAGTAGTAGTATGAGCTGCAGCAACAGTATTTAGTAGTGGTGGGAGTATGTACATTCTGCTTAAAACTTTTCACATTTTTGTTGATCATTTTTTGTATTTTTAGTTGTAGTTGAGTAATATTATTTACCGTATTTTCCGGACTATAAGTCGCTCCGGAGTATAAGTCGCACAAGCCAAAGAATGAAGAAGAAATGAGGAAGAAAAAAACATATATAAGTTGCACTGGACTATAAGTCGCAATTTGGGGGAAACTTATTTTACAAAATCTGACACCAAGAACAGACATTTCATCTAGAATAGAGAACAACAGCTGAATAGGTGTGCGGTT
Source organism: Bostrychus sinensis (assembly GCA_020698575.1). Lineage (NCBI taxonomy): Eukaryota > Metazoa > Chordata > Actinopteri > Gobiiformes > Eleotridae > Bostrychus > Bostrychus sinensis. The sequence continues at coordinate 10,257,599 of CM036261.1, read as the reverse complement.
TGCTAACGTAACACATTGATGGTTATTCAGCTGACATGAAGCATAAACAACGAACTGAATAGGTGTCTCGTATGTTAACGTAATATATTAACAGTTATTCACATAACTATAGCATAAAGAACATAATATAACAAGTTCACCAAACTCACCATCTCACTCCTAATCACTAAATCCTTTAAATTCTTCATCCTCGGTGTCGCTTCTGAACAACTCCGCCAACTCTGGAGGTAGACGAAGCGCCGCTTCCTCCTCTGCGTGGCTGTCGTCAGACTCAGCATCAGTTCCATTTCCAATTATTCCGCTCTTTCTCAGTTGTCTTTATAGCCTAAGTTGTTAGTGGTAATGTTTACATTTTAAATTGTCAGTGGTACAGGTGCAGCAGATGCTGCTACACAAGCCTAGAGCGCCCTCTAACCAACACCTGAAATATTTTAATATATAAGTCGCACCTGAGTATACGTCGCACCCCTAGCCAGACTATGGAAAAAAGTGCGACTTATAGTCCGGAAAATACAGTAGACATAACAGTACATTTGACAGGAATAGGTTATGTTTCCTTTTATTTTCATTATCTCTTTTCAAACCAAACAAAAAAGTACACATTTTTAATCAAAAAATAAATATCGCCAGTAATTTCTTATTCATATGCAGGTAGTTATTGTGATTCAAAATACATAAATATAAGAAACTGATGCAATGGTAATATTATATTTTATTATTAAGCAGGGTAGGTTTGGGGGCCAGTTCTTTAAAACACTGACTGACTGTTTTTCTAGGGGGATGAATGCATTAAAACATTTTTGATTTGGGGCCCTCTAATGTCTGTGGGGCCCTATGTAGCTCCTTAGTTTGCCGATAGGAAGGCCTGGCTCTTCTATTAAGGGTAATATATTAAATCACAAGCCTTTCTACTTTTTGTGCCTGCCCCAAGCCTGGACAAATGAAAATGCTTGTGTCAGTAAGCACAAAAGTGAAAAAAAGCTGAATAGAAAGAAGTATGAGGAATATGCCACTTTTTCGGAGCACATGGAGCATCCCCACTTTGTCAAAGTCTGTGACCTCTGAGTGAAGTGGAGTGGAAGTACTGCTGCTCCTGCTACTCTTTGAATAAGGCCCATTAGGCTCACACATAGCCAAAGTGTACATTCTCCATTTTGTCCGATACCTCTCCATCTCCCCTTCTCTCTCCCGTCCCTCGTCACACCTCCTTCACAGTTAGCGCACTTTTCTTTTCCCCTTGGTGCCTTTCCACAGCTTGAGTTCAGCTCATTTATGTCCCCTGTGATGAATGTGTCACACCTGCAACATTAAAACGGTAACACACGGGCGCGCACACACACACTGCTGGACCGGGGGCCGCGCAAACACTGCTGAAGACACACACACACTCCATTCTTGGCGTCAGTAGCCGCAGCTTGATCTGATAAATGGTTTTCGGTGCAGGTGCTTTTTTCATTATTACACATTGCTTGTACCCTACAGCTATACGGCATAAGGAAAATAGACAGAAGGTGCGAAGAGTTGAGTTAAAGAACAAAGAGGAAATGAAAAGAAATACTCCCTCCTTAGCACTAGTACATTATTGTGGATGAATTAGCTCTCTTAGCGCCAAGTTAAAGGTTGTTCTTCTTTCATTGGGGCGTATTGATTTCCCAATAGGGGATATCTGTATTGAGCAAAGTGTCACTTAAAATGATGCATGGAAGGATCACAGGTCCCAGGTTTGCCGTATCACATTGTTATCCCATTTGTTTTGCTTCTCACACAAATTTAAGTATTGGCATTTGCAATGAAACACCTTCCTGTGATTTGTGAGATAGAAGAGTTCATCTGCTGGGCTATATTATGCAAAATTTACGTTTTTTTCTTTGCTTTCTACCATGTTATGATGTTGTTCCCTCATCAAAAACATAACCAGAGTTGTGTTTTGTTTCATTCACGCCTGTTTGGGTGATCCTGTAGTCACTGGCGCTGAGACTTCCCACGAAGCTCCGCCTCTCACACAAAGCCCCGCCCACTCCAAGAAGCACTGACCAATCAACAAGCCCTCTACATCCAGTCTGCTGTCATTCATTTATCCCCAAAAAAATGGTGTACAGCTCATTCCCCACACTTATTTTTGTCATTTTGTAGAAAAATAGCATCATACAAAAAGTTCAAAGAAGTAAAAAGTAATGTTTCTGTTCAAAAGATCGTGACTAGAGCTGCACTCTGCTGGTCTCTTCACCTGTTTCTTCATGGCACCATTGACTAGAAACAATTGATGGCAGACCTCTGTAAAGGCATTTTTAAAGATATATTGCCCACATCTACACTTGAACTGGAGATCTTCTAGTTTGGGGGTAAATGCTGTATTTATTTAGCAACAAATGCTTTATTTTCAATGGTAAAGAATCTATGAAAATACCAGGATTAGGTTCCACACCAAAAAAGTAACTATTTATTTCTTTACTGACCCCTTGTGGCTGGATTTAGTAATATAGTTACCAGATGGAATATCATAATGTTAAAGAATTTGTATATAAATTAATGAAATAAAAAAAAAATGCTGTGACTTTTTGTTACCTTGTTCACTTGCATTTAAACAAACCAACAAGAAACAAACAACAAAAACATACCTTCCTTAGCGGGGTAAAAAGACCAGTTCTAAACAATTTTATTGCTTGCAACCTCAGCATCACTCAGATAACAGCAGGGCTTAATTTGAGATCCTGCAAGTTTCGGAAATTGCTATCTGGTAACTGTCTGCTTGGATCTGGGCACAATTCAGAACAACTGCTGACTACATTTGACTCCTGAACTCCTGATATGTCTCTTTCACACAAAGTTAAGAGCTTCATTTCCGCTTGAACCCTTCAAAATAAAAGCTCCTCACCCTCCACAGCCACTAAACTCATAGGCAATTCATTGATAAACACTAAAATATATGAAAAATACAGCGACTAAATCAGTTGTACAATTATTGAAGCCAGATTTTTAATATAAATTGGATTACCATTATTTATAGACATTCTGATAAAGAGAGAAATGCTTGATGGGTAATTTTTTTTTAAGTTACATACACAGACCAAATGTGCCAACTCGCCAAAAACAAAAGTAACAAAAGTAACTCAAAAAGACGGTCACATTTCTCAGATTTGCAGCCTAAACCAAGCCTCTCTGCACACTTCCAAATCGGATCCCCCTTGTCCAAATTAATCTGGTCCCTTATGTGAGGTCATGGGTGGCAAAAGGACACAGGACTGTCCCGGATACATGGAGTAAAGTGTGATGCAGGAAGGAGGAGGAGGAGTCCAGAACATGGCTGTGTACAGAGCAAAAATGACCCCATGACAACTTCACATATCAATGATTAAAATCCTTTGAACTGCAAGAATGTTGAAACTCTTAGGGAGCTCACTGAAGTTTCAGAAGTACAAGAAAATATACCATAAGTTTAAAAAAAAAAAATCTGAAATATTTTGCTCCTGTGTCCTAGTCCTAGCTCAGAGCTGTCCTTTGAAACCACCATTGCTTTAAAGTCAAGGTGCTCTCTTTGAAGACGCCTATACTTCTGTGGACTGGGGATAGCCAATTGACGCAACATGCATTCAGAGACCATGAGGACTTTGAAGCTAGTCTCGAATTTAACATATCCCAAAGCAGGACCTTGCCTGGATTATGTCTTTGAGCTACAGGACAGGGAAAGGTACCTCAGGATATTTTTGTTATGGAAAGTTTAGTAATGGGCCATGACAAAATGATGACTGAGATGATAGTGGTTTTATATGGGGAACCTTCATGTTTTATTCTGTATACACTTCTCCAGATCTTTTTTTTTTCACTCTATATGCTAGCCGTTGTCTTTGCTGTTAAATTCCCTGCCTTACATCATTTCATTTTCAGAGCTGCCTCGGTGCGGTCCAGAAAATAAGACGTGTTTGATACAACTAGACATTCAGCGAACCAAAGCTTTTAAGCTGTCTACCCATCTTCAAGTGCTTTTTGGGTGATTGACGCACTATACGGCCCCGCACCTTTTATCTGTGATAAGAGACAATGGGAGGATAAAGATGTCTGCGATTACAGATGAGAATTTCTCTTTAGTGCGGACTGTGTCAATGCTATTTTATAAAAATGTGAGAAATGGGCCGGATGCAAGTCAGCAAGTTCAAATGCCGGGTGATTGGAACGGATGAGTGTGAATGTTGTAAGTTAAAATGGCACAAACTCAATTCCAAAAAAGAGTTGGGACAATGAGTAAAATGTAAACAAAATGCAATGGTAGCTGGTTCAAATCTCACTGTTGTTGTGTCCCTGGGCCAGACACTTCAGCTGCATTGCCTACTCCAGTCACAATATGTGCCAGCGCAAAAACCTGCCAAATCACAGTGGGACTGGTTCGCTGTGGCAATCCTGAAAAGAAACAGAGAGGCCAAAAAGAAAAAAAAGAGTAGATCAGTGGTTCCCATACTCCTTCACACTTTTGAGCCCAAGCCATGTAGCCCCTACTCTTGCGCACTCAAAAAAAAGTGTCTTGTCTGTGTAAGTACAGTTAAATGAAATCTTACAGTGAATTATTTCTCACTACACTGATATATTTATTAATACATTACCAGCATTTTCAGTGAGCAACACCAGTTCACTTTTGGAAATCTACCAAACATTTAGCCTTTAGAACAGACACATTGCCAAACACTAGAGGGTCAGTGTATATTTGGCAATGTGAGAAGGCACTTCAGACTGCACGTTTTTATACTTTATTTTCCAGTTTCAAAATGTAATCAGACCATTTTCAAATCATGTTTTTAAAATTGTCATGTACCGCCTACGTCTTTTTGTGTATCCCCTGGGAAACGCTGCTGTAGATCATCAACAATACAAAAGGTGTTGAAAGTGAGATTTTTTTTTATAATTTTATGAAAAGTGACAATCATTTGGAATTTGATGATGGCAACACGTCTCAACAATGTTAAGGGCAGGGCAACAAAAAGCAGGAAAACTGTTTTACTAAAAAAAAAAAAAAAAAAAACTGCTGCAGGAGCACTTTGAGAAGTTAACTAATAATATAAAAAGTAGTATAAAAGTAGCATTTTCCTTATGCTCCACTTCAGCAGCATTAACGGATTTATGCTAATTAGCCACGCGGCTTTTAAGTTTTGTTTCTCTAAAATGTAAACAAAAGTGCACAGTTAAGTTGTAGCTTAAGGAGCTTGGAAGTTCTTTGACAATTTCCCCTTTTCAGATTCAGCCAGAGTCTGTATTGTTAATCTCAGATTTATAGGAAGCTCATTATTTTCAGGTTCTCAAGCGATAAAAGCAATAAATTAAATAAGAAACCCATAGTAAACCATTATTAATCTTCCACATTACTTTGAGTGACGGAGCTAAATGCTACACAGTAATATTATACAATGCCCCTTTAATGCGGTGTTGCAAGAGTGGGCATAATAAAAGTGGTATCAAAAGACTGGCTTTATGCTTTAGTGTAGGTTGAGATGAAACAGACAGAATCCGTGCTTTGAATGAGAATTTCCATTTTGCTCAAGCCGACAAAAGTGATTTTTATTTAAAGCAACAACAAGTGGGATGAATTGCTGGACTGAGAATCATTAGAGGAGCTTAAAACTAAAATTCCCACACTGCAGGTCTGTAAGCCGCTCTGAGCAAGAAAATCTCAAGGACATTTAAACTATTATAGGACGAAGTGAGCCGTGTTCGATTTCGACAAAGAAAATGTAGATTTCCGAGAGTTTATGTTGAAATCTGCTAATTTAGTTTCAGCCCTATTGGGAGAGAATAGAAGCATGACATTAGGCATGACATTATATGGTAAACGTACAAGGACTAAAGGGGCTCTAAACCAGGACAAAAACAAGGACTAAACCAGGACTAAAACAAAGACTAAACCAGGACTAAAACAAAGACTAAAAGGGCTCTAAACCACGACTAAAACTAGGACAAAAGCAGCTCTAAACCAAGACTAAAGCAAGGACTAAAGGGGCTCTAAATCAGGACTAAAACTAGGACAAAAGGGGCTCTAAACCAGGACTAAAGCAAGGAATAAAGCAGCTCCAAAACCAGGACTAAAACTAGGATGAAAGTGGCTCTAAAACAAGGACTAAAAAGGCTCTAAACCAGGACTAAAGCACGGACTAAAGCAGCTCCAAAACAAGGACTAAAACTAGGACGAAAGGGCTCTAAACTAGGACTAAAACAAGGACTAAAAAGGCTCTAAACCAGGACTAAAGCACGGACTAAAGCAGCTCCAAAACAAGGACTAAAACTAGGACAAAAGGGACTCTAAACCAGGACTAAAACTAGGACGAAAGGGGCTCTAAAACAGGACTAAAACAAGGACTAAAAAGGCTCTTAACCAGGACTAAAACTAGGATGAAAGGGGCTCTAAAACAGGACTAAAACAAGGACTAGGACGAAAGGGGCTCTAAAACAGGACTAAAACAAGGACTAAAAAGGCTCTTAACCAGGACTAAAACTAGGATGAAAGGGGCTCTAAAACAGGACTAAAACAAGGACTAAAAAGGCTCTAAGCCAGAAGTAAACAACGACCGAAGCAAGGACCAAGCCTGGATTAAACCAAGACTAAACCAGGAAAAAAACAGGTCTAAGCTAGGTTTGAGCCAGGAGTAAGCCATGACTAAACCAGGACTAAACCAGGTCTAAAGTAGGACCAAACCAGTTTTAAACCAAATTGTGCATAAACAATGACTAAGCAGTTGCCTACACTTTTTTAATCCCCAGCCAGAGTACAACAAAACTAGGACTAAAACTGCTTATAAATGAATTTAACACAGGATCTGAAAGATTCCCTGCGTCCCACCAGCTGTACCCATACCACAGTTTGAGAACCACTGTGTGCCTGCAGCAGTGGTGAATCCAATATGGTCTTTATGTCAGGTTTGATTAGAAACACCATTCACTCGAGTCCTGGTGTGGGTCCTGCGTGTGGAACTAAACGAAATGCATGGCTATTGAGTTTCCAACATGCTCCATATTCATCCTGATGAAAGAGCTGACACAGACTAATTGTTGCTGGCTCATATCGGCTCAATGGTGATTTTCATGAGGCCATTTCAGAAAGAATATGATGCTTCAGCTGTACGGGAAAATGCAGAGAGTATGCTATAGCGCAGTGTTTCCCAATCAGGGGTGCAGGGACCACTAAAGGTACGTGAGCTCATTGTAGAGGGTACATGGAGTTGTTTGATCATTTGTAGTGCATTTATATATTTGGTTTTGGCCAACTTAGTGTTTAATCTTGCTTTTAATGGTAAATCCAGCCATATGGGAGTCGGCGCTGAGTACTCTTTGTGCCAGTCCCATGCCCAGATTGAGAAGGTTTTGTGTCCAGTCAAATCCTTCAAGCCATGAGATAACTGGCAGCTTGCTTTTGATGTGTTTATGAAAAGGCAAACAACGCTTACTTTAAATTTAAAATGTTATCTTCACACCCAATTTGTTTTTCATGAAAAGTTCAATGTTATCTGACAGATTTGGGAGAAATCTGGGTATTTTTACATTTGAATGACAGCCCAAATTTTTTTTTTCTTTCATGATTAAATTGTAAGCTTAGATTCAAAAATAAAGTGCACTTTTAGTCTGTGATTAATTATTTAACTTGACCGCTATTTCACCTTTTACTGTCATGAATGAAAAATACAGACAATGTAACAGAATTATGAGCTTAAATAGCAAAACAGAAAAAGTAATCCCTATATTGTTTACATGTAAAACAGGTACTTCATGAATTAGGGCCACTTTAATCTTCCATATACACATGTTTTACACCAATTTACACCAATTCTAGCTTAGCTCCCTGTTCACTGCATTCTCAGCAACAACCTGAGGCAGGAACTGGCAGCGGGACACCGTCTTAAGCCTTTTAAAACAAGCGATGTATACAAAACATGGGTCTGTAGTGAGCTGCCGGTGTCTGCTCAATAAAACATTCCTAGATTCCCCTTGTGAAATCCCAAATACAAGCAGTGTAACGGACCAGAGACGGGATTAAGACCTGGAGAAGTAATCCACCTCCAAAATACAAGCTTTAAAAGTAGTGTTTCTGAATGCATAAGTAGCATAGTCACATGGCAGCGGTGTCTGTTTTTGTGCTATACTGAATACACTGTAAAATTAAAATTTCAACAAACCAAACATTCAAAGCGTGAGTAAATGGATGTTGTGTCAGATTCAGGGTCCCTGAATGTGTGCGGAGGCTATCGGGAGAAACGGAGTGTGGGAAATAGAGCAGGAACCACAGGAGCCAAACGAAGTGAGCTAATTAGAGATGATACCTGAGGTGACCTTTCAAACGCAGTGAAAGAGCAGCTAAAGAGGAAATGCGGGGTAGTGGAATGGAAATAATTGTCCGAAAGTTACACAATGCAGCTGAGATAAAATGGCCACACAGAGACATACACTGACAGACAACCATTCACTCTTAAATTCATTCACTAGGGCCAATTTAGATTCTCCAGTTCTCCTAACACATGCATGTCTAAACCAGGACTAACATGGGGCTAAAGCAGCTCTAAACCAGGACTAAACTAAGACCAGGACTTGACTAGGAAAAAAAAAAAAAAAAAGGATAAAACCAGGACTAAACCAGCTCTAAATCAGGACTAAACCATGTCCACACCAGGACTACACCAGGACTAAACCAAGTCTAAACCAGGACTAAACTAAGACCAGGACTTGTCTAGTAAAAACAACAAAACCAAAAAAGCAACAAAAAACAAAAACAGAACTTGACAAAACCAGGACTAAATACTAAATCAGGACTAACCCATGTCTAAACCAGGAATAAACCAGGTCTAAACCAGGACTAAACCATGTCTAAACTAGGGCTAAACCACATCTAAACCAAGACTAAACCAGGACTAAACCAAGTTTAAATCAGGACTAACCCATGTCTAAACCAGGAATAAACCAGGTCTAAACCAGGAATAAACCAGGTCTAAACCAGAACTAAACCAGGTCTAAACCAGAACAAAACCATGTCTAACCTAGGGCTAAACTACATCTAAACCAGGACTAAACCATGTCTAAACTAAGGCTAAACCACATCTAAACCAAGACTAAACCAGGACTAAACCAAGTTTAAATCAGGACTAACCCATGTCTAAACCAGAAATAAACCAGGTCTAAACCAGGAATAAACCAGGTCTAAACCAGAACTAAGCCAGGTCTAAACCAGAACTAAACCAGGTCTTAACCAGAACTAAACCACATCTAAACCAGGAATAAACCAGGTCTAAACCAGAACTAAACCATGTCTAACCTAGGGCTAAACCACATCTAAACCAAGACTAAACCAAGACTAAACCAGGACTAAACCATGTCTAAACTAGGACTAACCCACTAGCCCAAACTAAAGCAGCACCAAAACAGAAATAAAACCAAATCTGGACATAAATTGACAAAGCCTCCTGAGTACCACCAAAGGAAGCACCTGTACCATACCACACCACCATTTTGCCCCAAAACATGCAGCAGTCGATAAGTGTGCCTTTGAGACAGAGGTGTATCTTAAAGCCTTTGTCAAAAACCCATGTGACTAACCAGGAAACACTCCAGACTGCTGTTTCTCATCTGTGTGTACCTTGCCTTCAGCCACGTTTCACATCAGGAGTTTTATTGCTCCTGTTATCATTATTATTATGATCGCTACAGGCTTCTAATCTCTATATGATAAATTAATAGGAGTTGTTTTGCTGTTGTGGCATCCTTAAAGCCGCAGTAACACACTCGAGCATGTCCCGACCCGGTGGAAGTAGCTGCACTGCTGAATTGCATTGCCTATTTTGGAATCCGGGGATTTTATGGCCCTGCGAGGCTCTTTAATCAGACTTAACTCTGTATGGAACTGAATTACAGGGCAACCTCTCTTCTCCCCGAGCCCATCCCGTCACACATAGTCTATACGGCCATAAAAACACAAGGCTGCGCACACAGGAATGCACCGGGACGGCTCGTAAAGTGCTCTCACTCGATTGGACGCTCTCACTCCAGACAGAGTGATAGAGGGTGCTGCAGAAGGAGTGATCAATATGTTTGTGCTATAAATAGTAGCCGGTAGCGCAGTGTGGGGCTAAGGAGGGGAGGGGGGGGCAATGGGGGAGCAAAGGAAGGGGGGGGGGGGGTTCAGCAGTGATATATTTGACGAAGGGGTGGGGGGGCCCAGAGGTGCTCAGCATGGAAATGTTGCTCTGCATTCACAAGGCACAGCCAGGGACAGCAGTGGAACAGCGGTGCTACAGCTACAGCAGAGGTACAGCGAGCAGGGAGCTGGCCGTGGTGCTGAAACAAAACAGTACATGAGTTTGGAGGGACTGTTTAACGCAGACATTCCCCAAACTCAAAAATCTTGTGAGGCCCATCCAATCACAAATCTCCACTCTTCCAAATATAGGACTAAATCAAGTATTAACTAAATATTATCTGTAAGTATTTTTTTTAAAATATTATAATACATGTTTAAACAGGTCTGTAATTTCAAAATTTGCACTCAATATAGATAATATGGTGACCCAGCTGCTGTACATTGAAAGTCCACCAGGGGGCCCAGCCCACAGTTTTGGAATTGCTGGTTTATAAAGTAGTTGTTGTTTAGCATCTCAAGAGAGTTGCATTGCTATTGGTTGTCTTTAATATGTCACGTCTTCTGCCAAATACAAAAACTATGTTACAAATGTAAAAAAAAAAAAGCTAAAATGTTACAAACTGTATATTAATTTATGATATTGATATAATAAAATTAGTTATGGTTATTGTTAGGGTTAGGATTAGTAACCTGAGCACTGTTCTCCATCGGAAGTGGAGGCAGTGGAGCTCCACTTTCCCATCGACTGCAGCCAGACCCTTTACATATATCCAAATCATAAAAATGTGTGGCAATGAAACATACACTATATTTCCAAAAGTATTAGTTCACCTACACCCATATGAACTTAAGTGACATCCCATTCTTAATCCATAGGGTTTAAGATGACGTCGGCCCACTCTTTGCATCTATCTACGTCAGACACTGATGTTGTAGAGAAGGCCTGGCTCACAGTCTTCACACTAATTCATCCCAAAGGTGTTCTGTCAGGTTGAGGTCAGGACTCTGAGCAGGCAGGCAACTTCTTCCACACCAAACTCGCTCAATTGGTGCTGAAGCATTCAGAGTTCCTTTCACTGGAGCTAAGGGGCTAAGCCCAGCTCCTAAAAACAACCCCACACCATAATCTCAATTCAGTTATTTGGGTGGGTGAGCGAATTTTTTAAAAATTCAGTGTACATCTAAACTTACCACAATAACACGTACAGTACATTAAAAATCTGTTATTTTCAGTGATTAACTTTAATGTCATCAAAAAATTATAATTTGTTTTATTTTTATGTATTAGAGCTAGGAAACCAAACGTTTAGTGGCCTTTTGGTCAACTTTTTTGACAAATTATGTAAGCAGATTATTGACCATGGTGCTCAAGCACATGCTATGAAGGAATGAATTGCCACTGCTTTTAATAACTTTACGAAAATAATGTTGCTCACATATTTAATATTTGTATTCATATTTGTATAACCTCTGTGGTCCTTTAGTAAAGCTAATCACTTATGTAATGTATATATTTGGATAAACTAATTTTTATATTATGCACTGTTAACTTTGGGCTGTACTTTGCTGTTAAAATATTTAAGTGAGGAAGTTTTATGAGTTTGAGATATACAGTAATTAGCCCTATGCAGTGTCTTAAAGCATAGACATGTACAACTGAAATTGCAGCCAGCCAATATAAATGTTTTGGTTTGGTTATATAGAGAATGATCAAGACACATTGTAAAGTCAGTGAAACCTGATCATTCCGATGTTGGAAAGGAAGAAAAAAACTTTAACTGGTATCATCAGTTGAATATTTTATAAACATTTTACTCTAATTTACCATCTAACATTTCTGATTTGACCTGCTCTATTCACACTCGCTTAATTAGTTCCTTGTGTCATGTCGTCGCATACGATGTTGCACACGACACCTTTCTTCCAGCTTGTATCTCGTGGATATGTAGACAGTGTGAAATTAACCTGACCTCTTGGTATTTAGAAAATACCAGCGGACAAGCCTCTGGATGCTCGCTCTGTAATTTTCTCTCATTTTTGCAGCATATCAACATGCCAATAATGACGAGTCAGCCTGGCAACACTGTGACAAGTTTTCACAATCACTATAATCAAAAGTGAGATGCAAAAAAGAAAAAATACAGACTGGCTCCACTTTGTGATCAATTATCAATTAGAGAATGGGAGAAAACGTAGCAGCAAAAGTACAAATGCAGTTCTGAAAAAGTTGGAACAATGTAAAACGTCTCACTAAATTAGTTTTTATTTACCATACAACATAAACAGCACATTGGGAGATAGAGCTGCTTGATCTATAGGTGATATTTTAGAGCAGCTTTTCCCAAAGTCAAAAGTGTTGCGCCCCCCCTTAAAAATCAGACAAATCCATGCAGACTCCCGAAAATAAAATTTTACTGTATTCAAAAGTCTATGTCATGTTTTCCCTCATAAATTTTTATAAAACGTTAAGGTTATGAAGACTCCACTGCTTCAAATACATCCACAAAAATACTTAAAAAAATAAATAAATAAAAAATACTACAAATAATTCTAAAAAAAAATCTACAAATAATACTACAAAAATAATTCAGATAATTAAAAAAAAAAAACTACTACAAATAATAATACAGAAATGTTATGAATACAACTAATAATAGAACAAACGCTTCAAATACAACAACAGAGATACTACAAAAATGCTTAAAAAAAAACTATAGATACTAGAAATAATAGTAGGCTACAAAAATACTTAATACAACTACAAATAATACTACAAAAATACTACAAATAATACTACAGGACTGATAGCTAAAATTGCTTCAAAGTTATATTTTTAAATAAGCACTCATTTGTAATTAATTTCACAATTTTCACATTTTTTTATGTACTTAATATAGACAAACTCTGGCGGCCCCACTGCAGCACCTTCGTGGCCCACCAGGGGGCCCTGGACGCCACTTTGGTAACCTCATCAGGATGGATGCCATACTGAACAACATGGACCATCCCCTGCTTTTGGCTTTTAAACATTTGATATATGAGATCAAAAAGCTGCAGGATAGTTGTAGAATTGGACTATTTCATGAAAAGTGACAGATTATTTTGACTTTGCCTAAAAAGTAGACATAATTTAAGGCATTGTTTTAACTGTTCCAGATCTGTGTTCCTTTTACTGTGAATGAGCTGTGGCCAAATGCAGTCCTACACATTGTCCCAACTTATTCAGAATTGGGTTTGTAAAAATGCTTTTGAGTCACTTTCTATGCAAATGTGTGTGATCAGGACAGTAATGACAAGAGACAGGGCCCTAAGGGAGCGGTGACAGATGTCAGACTTTGATTATGAATGTCAGTCAGACTCAGGAGAGGCGCTCTGTCCCTCTGTGGTCCGAACCCACTCAGGCCTGGGTCTTCCATCCTCTCTCAGGACAGCGTTTTTTTGTTTTGTTTTTTTTTTCCTTGTTAGAAGCATGTAATCACTGCCTCCCTGTCAGCGCGGGACGTACCAGAGCGATGTGTGATTGATGATTCCTCTAATGAAGGTGTTCAAGGAAAACATCCCGTCGAGATGTGAGGGGAGAAGAAGGACCGGAGGACAGCTGGAAGGGTTTTAATTAAAGGTAAAATGCTTGGACACTTCACTGCTACAAGTGTGGAGGAGTTACATTATAGCATATAATAATAATAATAATAATAATAATAATAAAGTGTACAAGAGGTTTAAAATGTTTGATATTTGATAATTTATTTGATATTTCTTCACAACATTTACTTAATGCTTACAAAGTTTAGTAATGAACAATCATAAACATTTTATGGCATTGTCATGTTATGGACATTTTAAAGAAACAATTACTGTATTTTCCGGACTATAAGTTGCTCCGGAGTATAAGTGGCACAAGCCAAAAAATGTATAATGAAGAAGAAAAAAACGTATATAAGTTGCACTGGACTATAAGTCGCATTTTTGGGGGGGAAATTTTTTTTACAAAATCCAACACCAAGAACAGACATTTCATCTTGAAAGGCAAGTTATAGTAATACTAGAATAGAGAACAACAGCTGAATAGGTGTGTGGTTTGCTAACGTAACACATTGATGGTTATTCAGTGACATGAAGCATAAACAATGAACTGAATAGGTGTCTCGTATGTTAACGTAATATATTAACAGTTATTCACATAACTATAGCATAAAGAACATAATATAACAAGTTCACCAAACTCACCATCTCACTCCTAATCACTAAATCCTTTAAATTCTTCATCCTCGGTGTCGCTTCTGAACAACTCCGCCAACTCCGGAGGTAGACGAAGCGCCGCTTCCTCCTCTGCGTGGCTGTCGTCAGACTCAGCATCAGTTCCATTTCTAATTATTCCGCTCTTTCTCAGTTGTCTTTATAGCCTAAGTTGTTAGTGGTAATGTTTACATTTTAAATTGTCAGTGGTACAGGTGCAGCAGATGCTGCTACACAAGCCTAGAGCGCCCTCTAACCAACACCTGAAATATTTTAATATATAAGTCACACCTGAGTATACGTCGCACCCCTAGCCAGACGATGGAAAAAAGTGCGACTTATAGTCCGGAAAATACGGTAGTCGGCTCTAAGAAAGTACAGTGAATGTGTTATAACTTAAAAGTATTCTATGTGGACAAACAGGCTTAGGGCCCATTCTGAGAACCTGCACTGGGGCCCCTCATTACCACCTTACACTAGTGGACAGTACGCAAGTCCAGCAGTGGGATCAAACCACCAACTTTCAGGTTAGTGGTCTGTACCGACTGAGCTACTGTCGCCCCATATGACATTTGAAGTCATGTTTAAAATCAAATATAAGAATTACTGATATGATGGCATTATTCAGTTAAGTTTGCGGTGGAAAGTAACATATTGAAGTATTGTAGTAGTTTCTAACAGATACTTTTTGTTAAGTAATTTTAGAAGTATTTGTGACCTTGATGGAAAAGTGGCTATTTCTGTAGCCACAGCCGCCCTGGGTTAGACATGACTGCCATTCTGCGCCTACAGCCCCTCCCACCATCCCCACACACACCAACACATTCATACATAGTCAAGATGGGTGAAGTGTCTTGCCCAAGGACACAATGTCAGTATGAACTGAGGAAAGCAGGACTCAAACCCCCAAACCTCTGGATATAGGACAACTGCTCTACCTTCTGAGCCAATGTCGCCCCAATACTCCAAGCAAAAGAAGAAGTAATAGTATAGTAGTAGTCGTAATTGTAGTAGTAGCAGTAGCACTGGCAGTAGTAGTTGTTAGTAGTACTTTCTACTCTAATCTTCTGTAAATGTAAGCATTTGTGACACACAGCTAGGATGCTGACAAACTACATCAAATTGAATCTCCAAAAGGTCACGCCCGTGAATGAAGAAGCCCAAATCCCGTCTGAGCCGATCCCTGTCCCATTCACTAACTTTAAGCCCCTCCCCCCTCCTCCTGCTGCCTCGGATCCGGGCCGGTTGATAAAGAGCCGCTGCAGGCAGTCCTTTTTCCGGCAGTCCCACCCAGGCAGAGCAGATAAGTGCTGGGCTGATCACACTAATCCTTGCCCTTTGGAAATGGATGCTGTATTCACTGATACGAGGCTTTCACCTAAAACAGAAATGCATGAAAATGTGAAGCTGATGATAATGCGTAATGAAGAGACATTAATTCATTGCCGCAGTCTAAAACACCTTTTAAATGTGTAGAGAAGGAATGCTGGGATTTTCATCAACAGGTGCACCGTACATGTGACTGTGCATCAATAATCAATGCAAATTTATATAAAAAACAATCCAAGTGACACTAAATGTGACACATTAGTCAAAATGCATAACACGATACCAAACAAAATACAACAAATACATTCATACACCAAACATACAAACATCTCTCCAGTGTTATAAAGTTTTTAAAATAAGTAATATGCAACAAAAATCTATTTGAAAATCTAATTAACAAGATTATTATTGCAATCTCTAAATTCACCAAGCATAATGGAGACCTAAAGACATCGAAATTGGGAAACCAGACCAATCTCCTCACATTTTTCCAACTTCTCACCAAAAGGAAGACACAATATAACAATATCAAAACAAATGTACAGCAGACTCCGACTCCAAAACAACAAAAGCAACGTTCATCTGACTCAACCATGTTCCAAATCTTCAACATTTTCTTGGCAAAAAAAAAAATTCAAGCTTAATTTGAAAAAATCTACTAAGCACATTAACAGTGGTCTTATACTGTATATTAACTTAAATATCTTTTCCCATGGTAAAGGGCATGCAAAGAAATCTTCTTTTTTATTGTGTATGCTGTTTGAGTTGGTCCCAAGCCTGGATAAATGGAGAGGGTTAGCTCAGGAAAGGCATCTGGCATAAAACCTATGGAAAATCAATAGAAGGATAATGATTTGGTGTGGCGACCCCAGAAGGAAAAGGCTGAAAGGAAAGGGGATTTCTATATAACATATAAAGGAAGCAACTGAATAAACTGGGATGCATATTTTGTCATTACATTAACTGTATTCACCAGTTTAATAACAAAGGTCACTGCTGGATCAGGGAGGTCATCAAGATCCAGAAACGTGCACTGAGGATCATGAACTGGGACGAGAGCGCATACATCTTATACCACTGATTCTAAACTGGTGGGTCGGGACCCAAAAGTGGGTCGTGGAACCGTTTACAGTGCACAGAAAAAAGTAATTTGTCGATTATTGTTTCAATGGAATTTGGTTTTGTTTAAGTTACTCTTTCCATCAGATTTAACTGAAATATTCATTTGATTCAGACTAATAAGCTATTTTAATGCAACTTTTTTTGTAAAATCAACTTAATATTTTTTATTTTACTCATTTCAATATTGCTCTACTTTATGATATTACCTTTTAAGTTGATATAAGAGTCGCTTTGACAAAACCATTAATGTTAATTTGAATAAACACAATTCAACCATGTGTTACCAGTTGAAACAAATATATTAGGTTGGTTTAACAAAACAATTTTTTCAGTGTGGGTCGTAGGCCTATGCCAGGGCAAAAAACAAAACTAAAATAAAAATAAAAATAAATAGAAAAAAGGTGGTAGTATGGGACAGCTAAGGTGTATAGAGGAAACCCAACAAAACCAAAAAAAAAAATCACAACTTTTGACATGTTTTTTCACATTTTGACAAAGACTGAAGTAGTTGGAACATGTTAAGCAGGTAAACAAACTAAATAAACTTTTAAACAATCACAAAACACATACAATTATCACACTTAAAGCTAAAAAAGTATCACACATTGGTGTAAAAACCATGCATCCTCTTACAATGAAAAGCCCTTTTATAAAACAGTAGGGATAAGTGTGTCTGCCCTGTCCTTGTATTCATCATCATTATATTGTTTATCTGGAAGGGATGTTTATGAGTGTTTGTTAGCCAATTATAGCTCACAAAAGACCAAAAATGCAACAATAATAATAACAATACAGTTACAAGCCAGAGTAAAGCTAAAACTGACTTTTATTATCTGAAAAAATAATAGTTGGATGGAAGGAAATCATGCGTTTGTTCCCTAAAACAGGTTGCTATCATTATTATTATTATTATTTATTTTATTTTTTTTGTAATCTTTCTCATGAAGGAAAAAAAAAAGCATAGACTTGCATAACAGTACAGAGATATGCCTACAGTGTGCTTAAGGTAATTCAGTGTTGTTTACAATAAGAAAACTTCTTTGTGCCACTGTTTTTCAAAACATTTGCTAAGAATATTATTATGATTAAGGTCAGCAATAACATCGTGTAACAGGCAAAGCTTGTCTTCTATCTGTTCTCTGTAGATTGTAAGCAACAACCCCTTATAGCAAAGAAGAAGAAAAATACAACATGACAAACCCTTCACACAAATCACTCCGAGCTAAAAAAAACAGCGTTCCTCAATGCACACATTCACATCAACTCACTTTCGTTTGCATTATTTTTAGCACAAACATCATAGGGACATAATCTTGATTGGCGTGTCCCTTTAAGCACGCATGTAAATCCCGGGGCTTTTCACAGGGATCACGCTGAATTCACACGTTCGCCTGCCTCCACAGCCAGGTTCACGTCACATGAGTCATATAAGAGTCTGTCACCGGCTGCCAATCTGGATAGAACCGGTCGGAATGGAAGAATGTGACCGCTAATGTGAAGAGAGGCGACTAGGTTTCCATTTAACCCTGATACTGTATTGTGTTAGAGTCAAAATTGACCACTTAAAAGCTAAAACATAAAGGGGAAAAAAAAGGACTAATCGTATTTTTCATATATATTACTGAAATCCTCAAACTTTAATTTTAACACATAAGAAAGTAATCTAGAAAATGGGTCAAATATGACTCACCCACTGTGAAAAACATAAAATAGACAAAAAACACCTTGCTTTTCATGCTTGATTTCATGTTCTATCCATATTTTCAATTTCAGGTAAATTAAAAAAAAAATTATTTGTAAGATAGAAAGGAAACAAAACCTCTTTTTAAAATCTGTATGGGTCAATTTTGACCCCGTGACACAACAGATGTCAATGTTTTAGTACTACTTTATTCTTTAGACCTGGGTTGCCTCAGCAAACCATTTACATATGGATTTGGTTGATCAACAGGTTTTTCTGCCTGATGCCATTCTTGATGCAACCCACTCTAATTAAGCAGGGATGCCCAGACTTCCCTCTCCCCGGACACTTCCTCCACTTCCTCACCTGGAGGAACCCCATAGGCGTTCCCAGGCCAGCCGGGAGACATAGTCCCTCCAACATGTCCTAGGTCTTCCCCGGGGCCTCCTCCCAGTGGGAAATGGCCGAAACATTTCCCCAGGGAGGCATCCAGGAGGCATCCGGAACAGATGCCCAAGCCACCTCAACTGGCCCCTCTTGATGTGGAGGATCAGCGGCTCTACTCTGAGCTCCTCCTGTGTGACAGAGCTCCTCAACCCTATCTTAATCTATATAATGGAGACGAATGCTTAAAAACACAGTGAATTATAATGATTGTTCTTCATGTATCTAGAGCTATGTTGACTCATGGTTCAAATGTGACCCGCTAACAGCTTTCCAACCCAACATGAAGGTTCTTGTTGGATCACTGGTCACGTTTTCCCTACAGCCCATGTCAAAAGCAGCTAAATCCATCCAGGTAAACAAGCTATACATCAAAAACGCACCTGTTCACCATATTTGGTCGGTGCTATCTCTTGGCTTAGCTTACACCAGAGCAAGCACCAGAAATCCCCTCTTCCACACCAGCAGCTGCCTGATCGTATTTGATAATCAGAAAATGACAGCAGTCCTCACACTGCTATCTACTTGGCAAATATGTTTCTCCAAAGCCGTGTGGAGATTGCGATTGCAGAGAGAGAGGGAGAGAGGCTTGGCAATCATCTCGGGGTGGCGGGGACTACTGCAAAGGTTTTAGTGGCTGTTTATCGAGCTGTCAAAAAGACACAAAACGAGAAAAGCAATGTCCCTTCAATCGGCTTCAACGTGGAAGCTGCAGGGATGGAGAGGATTGCTATTATGATGTGGTGAATAAGCAGGAATAGCCCATATTTTGCAAGAAAAAAAAAAAGAGTTGTAAGGCAGACAAGTTTAAAAGCTTGAAAAAGGTTTCGAAAGCCCATAGAAAGCAAGCCTTACAAATACTGCCAGTTATACAACAAATCAGGCACAACATTGTGACCACCTACCTATATTTGCTTTGTGTTATTGTGACCAAAGGATGGACCAGGATGTAGAAATGGATGGAAGTCTTGCATTGGGTCACCTGGGTCATCGTACTAAAAGCTATAAAGGAAAGCCATTTCTATATGTTTTTTTTACAAATGGCAATAAAAAGCAAACCATTCTGAAAGTCTGGCCTTGACACCAAACTCTCTAAGGGTTCTATGACATTATTAAGAATAAAATTAATTGAAATTAAATCACAAAGATGAAGAATTATATTTCTCATCATCTTCTCTCTTCTGTGTTACTACAGTTCATTTCATTTATTTTATTTAACTTTTATTTTACCACACAGAAATTAAGAATAAATTCTTCTTTACAGTGTTGACCTGGAAGTTCAAAGGGTTTTAAGAAAGGCAAAACAGGAGTTGGAGAGCATAGACCAAGTGCCAAAGGCAATGGTCCTATCTCGCAGTGGTAAAGATAAAGTGCCCAGACATGGACTCAAAGGCAAAGATCTTCTCATTCATTCCATTAATCCACAAAATCCTTATACAGTATCTCACAATGATAAAGAATCTATTAAAGTTAATCATTTGTTCTTTTGGTGAGTTGAGTTAGTTTCTCAAAATGGCACAAAATCCTTTAATACACTTGTAAAGCTAAGCTGTGATGTGGCAAAATTAATTTCGTCCTTGGTGCTTTACCACAATACAACCAATTTTCATTTCCCACAGAAATGTTCTGTCCTTTTTAAAGCACTCAGCACTTAGTTAATAGCATTTTCCAAACCTCACTAAAACTTTTGCAAACTGTTGTATATCTCAAATCTTCTCTTTTTCCATTTTGCTCTATATAAAGGTAAGGTGTTTTCATCAATCATTCAGTATCAGAGGTGAATTTTGTCCACAGGCAACATGCCCAGAGGTTTTCATGGCCTCTGTGCTGTGAACCCATAGGTGCACATTAAATATTTTACAAAATAGCTCTACCCTTGTAAGTTCTTTTAACCCTGTAGCAGACTTCTGAGCATTTGTCTGTTTGTGTGTCAGCAGGATTATGGCAAAAAGTGCTTCAAGTAATTCATAAAGGTTGTCAAGTTTGGGCCAAGGACGCTTTACAGGACAAGAGGAAGATGTTATCTCTTTGTTTAAACATCTTTTTCAAGCAGTCTTGGCTCTGCTCACTTGAAATGGTGAAAAATAAAAAGAAAAGAAAGCTATAGAAAGCCAGGAAAGTATACTAGCTTGTAAAAATATACTTACTGGTGTTTGCGTTGCTCCGATGACCTTACTTGCCATTATTTGTCGCAGTTGTATCACTTGCCATGCCATTTGTTCGTCTGCGCCCCCATTGTGATACTTGTCATGTGTTTGTGTTAATCCCCATGTGGTGTCTATTAATATGCAGTGCTCTGTTATGATGTGGCTGCCCGGATTTGACCTTGTAATGTGCAAGCAATTAAAGCTCATTAATGCGTTATTATATACAGGGAATAAAAGAGTGTGTTAAAGCATAAAAGTTATGGGATCCCATGTATTCATGTAAACAACATATTCCTATCCATATTACAGTAAAGCAGAGGTGGAAGTTCTTAAAATCTGTACTCAAGAAAAAGTATTATTCCTGCAAAATAATGTTGAGTAAAAGTAAGATGAAGTAGTTTTGAAGCAGCGCAATAGCAGCCAAGTAAAATCTACTACTGCGGTTATTACTGGTGAGCCTGGCCGGTCAGACAAATTCTTTTCCTATTCTATAGAAGTTGGTCTGGTACCCCTTCACTTAAATTTTGTTTCTATGGGCAGAACAATCACGGGCGAAGTAACCAATCAAAGGGTGGGACATAAGAAGTGCACAGCTGACCCAAACAAACATGGTGGGTTGCCATTTTTGCCATAAAATAACAGAATATGGCGTAGTATGTGCAGCTCTGTACTTATTTCTGAGCCAGTTGTACAGTTTGTTTGAATGTGGTTGTTATGTCATCGCCAACAGGGATTTACTGTTTGTAGAAAGCACACATAGAGTTGAACAACAACATGGACTTCAGCAGAATTAACAGGTGACAAAGGAAAGCACTAAAACGGCGTTAATCAGGTCAGAGAAGTTATTAAATTAGCTCAGTAGCTAGCACTACCTTGGTTAGCTTCCTGTATTTGTAAGATGCGCTGCAGATAAATGGCTGTGATAGGTCACTTTCAAATCGACCACAGAGAAAAGCTTCCCACTGTCCTGCTTTCGGAAAAAAAGTAAGAAAGGCTGGGCTAATTACTGGTATACAACACTACTAATACTGATGTTACTTACTTTAATAAAAGTAAAAGTATGAAAGAAAGAAGAAAGTGTACTCAGAGGTCAGAACAATGGCTCACAATATTTACACCAGCAGGGAGGAAAAGCAAGAGCATGTGGACTAACACCATGCTGAGAACCAAATATGTTAGATATAATTGTGTAACGCCAACAAGTGTCACCTTAACTTACATAGTTCAGTTTCTCAGCAATAGAAACTTTAGTTTGTCAAAGAACAAAATGACTGTATATTTCTGAGTAAAACATGATCAAATGTGGGCTGCACAATGGCAGAGTGGTTACCTAGGTTTGATCCTGGAGCAGGCTGACACAGTCTCTCTGAGTGGAGTCTGCATGTTCTTCTTGTGTTATCATGGGTTCTCCAAATCTAAATTGCCCCTCGTGAGTGAATGTGAGTGTGATTGTTCGTCTATCAATGAAATGAACTAAATGTCCTTTGTCCAGCGAGGGGTGGGGGGGGTGAGGGGGTAAATAAAATGGAATGGATGGTTGGTGCTGTTTTAAAGTCTTGATAAATTACTAAAAGCTAGAAAAATTATACACAGAAGTAATTACATGCCCAGAGTTAGTCACTAAAAACAGTTTATGTATAATGCCTTGAAAATGGAAATGGACTCGGATATTCACTGTGTCTGCTTCTGTTGCTGTGCCCTGCCGCCTACAATGGAAATTTGCTCTCACCTGCGTCAGCGCATTAACCTTACCGCGCCTCCCCTTTGAACAATGAGCATAAAACATAAATAAATTAGCACAAAACAAACTCATTATGAGTCTGGGAGCAGTGGGTTTATTCCATTCAGGGAGGATTCGAGTGCTAGTGCTCATTGCTAACATCCGTCACGCTAAAACACTTCCTGCACTTGGTCTTCACTAAATGCTTGTCTCATCTTCAAAGTTGTCACTGTAGAAGGCGTCCATTAAGGTTTCCTCTAATCACCGTGTGGCGATGATTATGCCTCCCACACTCACTCGCCGACCTGTCACTTATACGACGAAAGCTATATGTGAGAGTGTTAGCTAAAGAGCTCGGCTTGAGATTGGTGGTAATTGATCAAGGTTGGCAAAGAAGCCAGTCTGTGCAGCTTAAAGAATGGATGAAGACAATGGTTTAAAATGGCTGCAAGGAGGGAATCATTAGAGAAGTGGGAGGTGAACTCTTCCCTACAGTCCCGTGCAGGGTCATCCGATAGGGGTCTTTATCTACGGCGCCATTGCTTATGCATCAAGACTCTTTGGCTATAGCCCACTTTCGATGCTCCCGTGTGGCCTAAGCAGGTTGGCCGCTATCAGGCAGATTAAAAGTGCTTAAGCGGGTTGAGTCTTGCTTGAGTGATGAGTAAGTGAGTCTTTAACTACGTCAAGAAGCCTCTTTGAAGATACGCCGCAGCTAATAGGTCGCATTATTGGTCTATCTGCTTCGCTCGTGAGAAGATTGGGTTAAGAGTTTACTACAACCTAATCTTCTGGTGGTTTGGGTCGGTGGGAGGCTCCAGGTGGATTATGGGTTGGGAGGCTGAGTAACTCCAGGGTTGATTTATTATGGCCGTTTTAAGACCATTAAGTAAAAGGTTGGACTTGAGAGAAGTTCAATTTTGAAGAACTACTTTTAAGTTCAACATAACTCATGTCCCAAAGCCAAAAATTCAGGCTTCACTGAATGGAGCTCAAGTGTGCCCGCCCATCCCGTGGTTCTAGAAGTAAAATTCCCATTCATTTTCCCCATAGACTTTTCGGAAAATGTGTTTATTAAGAGTTTAATGACTCAAGGGAGGCTAATACACTATGTGGTAACTCATGACCATAAGACGCTATAAACACGTATCTGAAACATCTTAAAAGGCAAAGTCACAAACACATTTTGCTGAATTTTCAAATTTTAGTTCATCATTTTTGAAATAAATTAAGCGTGTCATGATCGTGATAGCTGGTTAGCCCTCATCAAGCTTTTAAACTCTTAATATAAGCAATTTTCAAAAATTCTGTGGAGGAAATGAATGAGAAATTTACTTCCGGAACTGGGGATGGGCAGTCACTGTTGAGGTTAATGCCAACCAACCAAGGATCTATTGGTTCAGGGGTAAATGCATAATCCATTGAGCCACAAAGCCTTATATCTCACAATGTAAAAGGAAGTACGAAAAAATCTCAACAATCAGACTTACAAAAAAGTTATTTGTTTCTTTACTGACCCCTTGAGGCTGGAGTTAGAATCTTTGCTGGACCTATCTAGCAATGGTACAGGACCCCTTTTAAAACTCCTGGATCCAGACAATGTTTCAGATACACACCAAAAACAAATCTAACTCTAACTGACCCTTACTGGAAATTTCTGAAAAAATTATCAAAATTACAATTTAAGTTCACTTGCTATCCAATCCTAACTATCCACAGAAAAATGGACAATGGTATGAGCTTGTCGCAGGTTCTACGCCAGATGCCCTTCTTGACACAACCCTTCCCATTTATCCAGGCTTGGGTCTGGCACAAAAAGCATACCTTCTGGCTGAATTAAATTTGTTTTAGCCACAATTAGACTTGCAAACGTCATGAAGTTTTATTTAGCTGCAGGAACGAAGGTCTTTGAGGTAAAAAAGATGTGACACACTTGCGAGAGAGCCTAGATATGTCTGCTCCCCTGCCGTGAGAGCCGAGAACTGGCACTCGGGACACCCACTGCATTTGACAAAAAGTGAATTGGATTAGAATAGCTTAGTCTAAATTGAAGAAGATCCTCACAGCTGCTTGTGCTGTCACTTACAATAAGTCCAGCCCAGATCAAGCCATTGCTTTCACGCCACTTTGCACTTCAAGTTTCTACTTGTTAATTTGTTGGTGCAACTCTACACAAATTAATTACAGGCACATTTAGTATTGATTTTGTTTCGGGCACAATTTGGTCACTGTGGCTCATTAGTTATCTGTACCAGTTGACTTCATTGGCCGAGAAGTTATTTAACACGGTACAAAAATACAAGCTATACATTCTGAGATATACAACTTAAGCAGCATTGTAAGAGATACGTGAATATAATGGAAATGTACAGTGTTTTTCTTTTTTTTTTTAAACCACAAAGGGCATTTTCTTATTGTTTTGACACATGAAGGCCTTAAAGCATTTGGTCCACATAGTATGTCTTATCTCGCCTGAAGGCAGTGATGGGAATATGAGGGCAGATCACTCTGGAGAATAATACAACAACCTTCGTATATATATACAGTGGGGCAAAAAAGTATTTAGTCAGCCACCAATTGTGCAAGTTCTCCCACTTAAAAAGATGAGAGAGGCCTGTAATTTTCATCATAGGTATGCCTCAGCTATGAGAGACAAAATGAGAAAAAACAATCCAGAAAATCACATTGTCTGATTTTTAAAGAATTTATTTGCAAATTATGGTGGAAAATAATTCATATATGCCAACGAGTTAGAATTGACCTTTTATACGGGAAGTTAAATCAAAATACTTGTCTTTCCTTTTTCTTCTGAGTTTGTCACAGAAAATCATTGCACTCCTTATATATCTCCACGCAGGTATAACAGCAAATGCTCTTCTTGTCACAATCCTCTTCATTCATCTGGGCTTGGGGCTGGCACAAAAGGTACACACTGGTTTGTGACCCGTTTTTGGTTGGATGACTCAAAATAGTAGTAGTGGCCAGATTTTGATGCTTTTTCTTTGACAGTTTATTTATTTTATTTTATTTATTTTTTTGGTGTGCCTCTGAATCACCATCTGGAACCAATATTTTTTTTAAGGATGCTGTGCCATTGCTGGATAGAACCAAATATCCAAAAACGGTCAGTAAAGGAGAAAATTATAACTTTTTTTGTGTGGTTCATTGCGAAATATAAGTGCTTTGTGACTTAATGTATAAAGCATTTACCCCTGAATTAAAAGATCCTTGGTTCTTCAAGTTAAGACCAACAAATTAGGGAATTGCAAGAGTGAAATTATTCCAATCATTGAAGAGAAGGAAAAAAAAATGCATATATTACTTATCTTTACTATCTATACTTATCTATACTATCTTTAACATTGCATGATTGGGTCAATTGTAGTTCTTTGCTTTCCCAATGTGCTTCTCCTCCATTAAAACACGCTACTGCATCAACATAATTTTCCCTTTGACATATCTCATTGAACATCATACGGTTGCCATTTGAGCCCATGTAAGCGCAGTGTTTGCACATTTGGAGAGATGACTTGCAACTGCTCACTCCATGGATTTGAAGGTGACTGCTGCTTCTGATTCATAGGCTGCCATGTCTTTGACTCGTCGGCGTGCGCTCTTTCGCGACTTGCCCCCGGGGGCAGATATATCAAATGTGTCTGCGTATATGAGACTAGGCCACACTACACAGAGGGAGGAAAAAGAAGCTAGAGTCTGGGGTTTTGAAGAACTACAGAAGAGGCATGAAAAGGCTTTGGATGTGAAGAGACAAAGACAAAATAATCAATTGAAATAGCTATTGGGAATGCTGGTTCATCAAAATACAGTAGGCAGGAATTTAAGAACTGAGAGGGTGTATAAAGTTAAAAAAAAAAAAAAACTATAAAAAAAAAACAAGAAAAATCAAAACTAGGAACACTGGGAGAGTGTAGACCTCCACCAAGGCACTGGTGTTAAGGTTTGTTGTCCCTGTAGGAAAATTAGTTCTCTGTATTTTACCCATCATCCCATGCCCCGGGACCTTTCTCCAGATCTTGAGCCAGGATCTTGGTCAGCCTTT
Source organism: Bostrychus sinensis (assembly GCA_020698575.1). NCBI lineage: Eukaryota > Metazoa > Chordata > Actinopteri > Gobiiformes > Eleotridae > Bostrychus > Bostrychus sinensis. The sequence goes on along the minus strand of CM036261.1, from coordinate 10,230,761 downwards.
CCCAAAGTCAAGAGTGTCACGGCCCCCTTAAATTTCTGAAAATCGCATTCAAACCCCCAACAATAAAACTTCACGCTCCTCGAAAAGACAGTCATATTTTTCTCTGTAGATTTCTTTAAAAACAGACACAGACTCTTTTTAAACATATAAGTGCAATTTATTTAAAACTCATTTCTTTTATTATGTACTTAATAGAGACAACCTTTGGGGGGGCCCCTGCAGTAACTATGTGGACCCCCAGAGTGCCCCAGACTCCACTTTGGGAACCACTGTTTTAGGTTGATTGGGGAAACCAGAGTACCCAAAGAAAACCCACCCAGACCAGGGCAGACCTCTTCTAGTTCAGGGGTAAATGCTCATTCTATTGAGCCACAAAAACGTATACCTCACTTCTCTTGGTGAGTGGCGTTAGTATCTTCGGTCTGTCATCTCAAAATGGTACAAAATCATTAAAAAAGTGTCTTAAAACAGAATTTAAAATGATTTTGTCCTTGACCCATTACTGGCCAAAAGCATTTTTGCACACCTTTCTAAAACGTTTGCACTGTTCTGAACTGTGATGAGCTGGTACCAAATCTCTTTATCTCTCTAGCCACAAATGCCATAATGCATTTATAGCCATTTCTTCTGTCTGAGTGTCCTTTACCGTTATCTCTCAAAAACCTCTCATCTTCTCCAATTTACAGTTCTCACTATACCAGCCACTCACCTTTGAAAGAATCTATTTGCAAGCTATATTTTAAACCGTCCTTAAAATGGAGAGACTGATAAAAAAAATCGCCACTGAATTATATTTGCTATTTATCTTTTCCCGGTATTCTGTCAGCAGCCCGAGGTTCTTATAAAGGTTACTACAGGCCTGTGGTGTTTTTTCGGTCAGCGATTGTTAATCTTTGTTTGATCTTGACTTCCTTATCCTCGTATTGTTGCCGGCCGATAAGGAGTGGATTTCTACTTTCCAAGACAGAGATATAGATCGACTGTATATTTTAAAAGAAAACAAAAACGTGTTCAGTATACAGCCACAAAGGCCCTTTTTTTTTTTTTTTTTTTTTTTTTTTTGGGACATTGCCCAAAGATATGGCTCTAGATTGATGTGTTGGCGACGAGATGAGATAGGCATTGAGTGAATGTTAAACAGGGACTTAAATCCTGATATCTTTGGCCTATAACAGTATTTCAGGCATCTTTTGGTCAATATACAGTAGTAGTTTTCATACTATGGTTCTGGTACTAATGAGTACTCTACGGTATTTTATCATACTGGTTTACTTAATGTTTTGGACTGAGGAGACACCAAATGTACCTATTTGATTGGGGATCTGATGATATGGTGACACCAGTGTATCTACAATGCAACAGGCAGAGTAACACATTGTAATATCATATAGCTAGATGTACATAATGAAATTTTGTTTCTAGGTATGAATGTATAAAGAGATACTTGACTCCACCCAGAGAGATCGTGTGTTGGCCGGCTCAAGAATCAAACCCACAGTCTTCTTGCTGGGAAGAGAACATGAACCGCTCTGCCACTGTGCCCCCTAAAATATATTATTTAAAATGCATTTAATAAAATTTTAATCATAAAGCCCAATATCACACCAACCTCAAAGGGCATCACAGAACATCCCCTGTTCTTCAGCGCTCCATCGCTTCCTTTTCGTCTAAATTGTACAAAAGTATAACGTTGCATGCACTAAATTTGTTAAATAGGCCTTGATGCTTAGAATACCCAAAAGTGATACCTTAATAATAATGCATTAGTCATATATCGTGCTTTACTGGACACTCAAAGCAGCTTTAAAATTAGATGCATTATTCATTCACTCTGGCTTGTATTAAACTTATTTTGGCATGTTTTAATTTACCTTATTGTATAGTTAATTCTAAATGAAAGCTACTATTCCAAATAAGGATTTCCTCGACTAAAAGTCATTGGGCTCCTCTTCTTAACCATTCTTTGTGTACATCTGGCTGCTGTGAGAATATAAAGTAAACCTTGCTTCTCACTGCGATGGTAAACTGCAGTATTTATGCCCGCGCCTCTGCTGCCAACAGTCGAAAGTCACTTTGAGCAAGGCCTTTCAGAAGAAGTTTGTTTTCGCCCACTTCCCGTTAGTGTTAGAGGACATCAGAGGTGGCGAAGGATCAGACTGAAGCTCTGTGTCACTTCTTGTCCGTCACACTCTCTCAAGAGCCAAACCAGGTGAGAACAAAAGGCCAGGGCACAGAGGACTTACACCAATCAGGCATAACATTATGACCACTGGCGGGCGAACAAACAAACTACTGTAGCTCGAATTGCTGAAGAAGTTAACGCTGCTTCTGAAAGAAAGGTACAGACAGGTGGTCATAATGTTATGCTTGATCAGAGTAGATTTAGCAAGGTGAAAAAGGCAGCCGTGGTATTTACATTATTAAACCGCGGGGATGTAATGGCATGTGCTATAAAGATCGATTTTTTTTTTTTACTTCTCTAACATGCTTTTATTGATTTGAGCACAAAAGCACGAGTATGCAGTTCATGAATCTCCATTGATTAATTATCCCTTAAGGCGATGTCAGACTGTATATTGGAGATGGTGTGTGGATTCTGTACTGTAAAAAAGGTTGAGTGTTCTCTGTTATTGCATAGCAGCAGGAAGCAAACTCCAAAATTAAACTGAGAATACTCTATACACTCTAACCACTGGAGTGTCTCTGTAAACAAGCACTTAGGATTTTGAATGGAAAAACACGACAATATCATCACTGCCAAATATACACAATATGCTAAAGTAAGGTTATTTGTAGTACAGCACCCCCCACCACTCAAAACATTTAACCTCTGAACAAATGAGAAGGACAACTTCCAATGTGCAACGTACTGTACCCAAAAGAAAAACTGCATAAGGACAATCAGCATTTCTATTTAAAACAATAACAGAATGGAATAAACTTTCAACAGAACTGAAAAAATTTATGTTTTTTTTGTACTGCTCTAAGTGTTTGTTTGTCTCAGGGACTGCAGACTGGAAATTAGATCAGAGAGTCATATTCTGGTACAAAGCATATTTTCGTCTGTGATCAATGCTTCTGTACATGGTCCCTGTTCAATAAACTAAATAAACTAAACTAAACCGACCCAGTTGTCTAGCAATAACAATTTGGCTCGTGTCAAACTTGTTTAAATCCTGATGTTTGCCCATTTTTATTGCTTCTAACACAACAGTACAGGACAAAATGTTCACTTGCTGCCTTACATATCCCACCTGCTCATACTGTAGGTGCTTTGATTTAGAGATAATCTGTTTTTTCCTTTTAAAATATCAGTGGTCATAATGTTATGCCTAATTGATGTATTGTAAAAACTGTCTGTTTTTGCTGTTATTGCATTGCAGCAGGAAGCATACTCCAGATTTAAATTGTGATTATATGTATTTAAATCCTAGCTATGGAGATTGTGTTTGTACTTCCTAAAATTAATGCTGGATTTAGGAAAAAAAAAAAAAAAATACAGGATTTAAGCTGTTTACACAGATGCAGTGAGCAACAAAAGGCTGTGAGTAGCACACAGAGCTGCCTCTAGTGCTCGATATAGCCTGGGCGCTTCTGGGAGCAACGTTTTTTTTCCCCCCTCTCTCAAGATAGCCAAGCCTGATTACCTCTCAAAGGTCTGGATTGTTGATATTTCACAAACCCGGGCTGAGAAATTGGTCGGAGAGTAAAAAGCCGGGAAGAAAAAAATGTCTGTTTTTCAGAGCAATCCTTCCTTGAAGCTGCACTGAACTCCGTGTGAATTGATTTTCTTTTTTTGCTTTTACATTATACATCAACAGTTGACACAATTCCGTTTCCTGGCACTCGTTCAGTAATTCACATAATCGTCTTTCGGTCGGGTACATTTTTTTGGAGCGCATTCTTACAGACATCTGCTGCAGTAATGATGTGATGAGGTGCACGTCGTGTTCACTGTAAATGAAAGCGGCTGTGAGAGAGATAGATGAGAGTAAACAGGATATGATGGGCACAGGCCTGTCTGTTTTGACAGGAAGTATTTGTGCTCTGAGCCTCGGGAGGGACCTTAATGCACTGGAAGATAGAGCAGAGGAGGAGGAAGCACAAAGGTGGGCAGCTTTGATAAATACACAAAGAGGAAAATGAATGGAGAGGCTGCTGTGTGCTCTTTTTTTTTTACTTTTTTAACTTTTTACATGACATATAATATCTCTAGTGGTGGAAGGTAACTAGATACACCAAATTACTTAAAGTAGATTTTTTGAAGAAAATGTTCTGAGTACAATCCTCCTTTACCCAGAAATGTCTCACTGAAATTAACAATCTCTTTTGCAGAGGAGTCCGAGCCCCACCGGAGACCTATGGTACATGTTTTTGGTGGAAACCAGAGCACCCAGAGGGAACCAACACAGGCACAGGGAGAACATGCAAACTCCACACAGAAAGGCCCCACACAGTACGGGAATCAAACCCAGGACCTTCTAGCTGTGAGGCTGGAGTGCTAACCCACCGTGCAGTGCTGGAGTATGACTGTGTTACTGTGAATGTGTGTTTGGTGGTGGTCTGAGAGGCCGTCGACACAGAATGGCAGCCACATCTCTGTCAGTCTGCCCCAGGACAGCAGAAGTAACTTACCACCAACAACTGAGGCTGAGGAATGAATGGATAATGGTAATGTAAAGCGTTTTAAGAGAGAGGGAGGCTTGAAAAGCACAATATAAATCCAATGCATTATTCATTATTATTGCCTATTTACAAATTTACATATAAACATATATTTTTCCTTGATTAAAATTAAGAAAAAAAATGCTTTTACTTACAAAATGTTTAAATGTGTATACAATATTTTGCTCTTGGTGGCAAAGATAGTATTGATAGTAATAGCAGTGGTATTAGTAGCAGTTAGTAGTGGTATAGGAGTAGTAGTATTAGTAGTAGTGTAGTAGGAGTAGTAGTTGTAGTGGTAGCAAAAAGTACTTTCTACAACATATTTATTACATTTTCATCCAACTTTTCACCTCTTTTTACTTTCTTACATTACATATTTTCACTCAAAGCATATTTGACCTCATATGTTTGAAAGTATGTGTTATTATAACCGTATAAATTATATCACTGAAAATGAAGGCCATCCAGTTTACTTTTTTATATCACATCTCTGAAGAGCAATGTAACAGTTGACCTAGATATAATGAACTGCAAATGATAATGTATTGCGTATGGAAAAGTTTGATCATAAAACTATATCGGACTTAACATGATACCTTGAGGAACACCAGGCCTTGTGACTCAAAACTGAAATATCACAAAATATAGTCACGAATACATTACAAATCACAGTTACCTGCTGCTAAAAATGGTAGAACAAGTGGAGAAGATGGACTATTCCAAAGCCAGCAGAGAAGCCTAACAGCATTAAAACTGCATGATTCCCAGAGTCTAAAGACACAGATAAATCATTTGTCGCCCCAGAGGAGAGCAGACACAGAGCTGTGGAGTGTCCTGAATCCTGACTGGAAAAAGACCAAAATACAGGAGTCAAATGGTTTTTCAAAGAGTACCATTAACATATTCTTTCATCCTAATCATCATTTTATTGCTGTACTGCAGGTGGGACCATAGCAATTATTCAAAATCAAAAGGTGCCAAGTTATCCAAACGTTTCAAATGAGGTTTTGTCAAGATGTGTTTCCTATATAAGGATGGGAAATATGGAGTTTACTGAACTATCACAATCACAAATCCTTTTATTATTAATGTAATTAGTAATTGTAATCTGTAACTAAGCACTGCCAAGCCATTGCAGGTTAAATCTACACCAATGAAAAGCCATAAGCGCTTGCTAAAATTACACAAACATTGTCTAGCCTTGCATGAACTAGCTTTGACTTTTTGTTCGCTCAATAACATTAATATGGTTTGTCCATGAGGTTAAATGAGTATTGTAGTAAAGTGCAGTAAGATATGGCTTTTAACGCAGGTGTTCTTGGTTAAAAAGGTGTAGGTGTCAGTTAGGAGGCTGCGTGGTGACCTTTCATTTCTGAACAGTCTGTCAATAAAGCCAAGAATGAGTCAAGGTTCCACATGTGGGTGAAAAAGCAACATAAAAGAGAAATGAATAGTTTAACAATGCCTTTTATATACAAAAAGTTGGCACAGTGTGTAAACTGTGAATGAAAACAGAATGGTTGGCAAATATCATGGAAGTGTTTTGTTCACAAAAGGTTCATTTGATGGCAAAAAAAAAGACCAAATATTTCAGTGCAATATTTCAGTAAGATGTCTGGGTATATACAGGGGCACTCCTTGTCAAGAGGCCGGAGAAGCAAATGTTTAGGGCCCCAAAATTGAAGCGCAGTTTGCAATGACAGCAGGAGACTGTTGACGTGATTATTTACCACAGAGATTAATTTTGCTTACATTTAATATTTTTAATGTTGGATTTTTTATTATGTAAGGGTTACAAATGCAGGTTGCAGGGCCCCCTGTGAATTTTTGCATGGGGGGCCCCATGAGACAGTGTCTTTAGGTATATAGGAAGCATTTTTAGAAAGGTATCTGTATTGTAGTCTTGGATGCTCCTGATCTTTAGGGTGGATTTTATCGTGCACATTTCTTTTCCAGCCTTTTGTTAACTTAACTTTTTTTTTTTTTTTTTTTTTGTGATGCTGCTATTGAAATTAAAATTAAATGGCAAAACATCTTTTCAACCAGTTATGTTGTTCATGCTGTTTTGTGAATAAAATAGTTTTTCTTAGGGGAATTGCAAACTAACAGATTTTGGTTTTATAAAGCTGTAAGGTTTAGAATTTATTTTCTCTGCAGGGAAATTTGTTTTCTGCATTTGACCCATCCATCAATCAGTGCCGCTGGGGCAACCTGTCAGAAGCAGTGGGAATCTTAATCAGAATTTTGGTCAGGAGTACCTAGTTGGAGGATTAGCCTATTGTGCATGTTTTAGGTTGATGGGAAAAACTAGAGTATTTGGAGGAAACCCACCCAAACAAAAGAAGAACATGCAAACTCCACACACACAGACCCCATACAGTCCAAAATTGGAATTGAGTTTGTCCAAAAATATGAAGCAGTACAGGTTGCACATGCACAGGTGCATGTTGAGTTGAATTAGACTCTGTGTCCGCTCATTTGTTCAAATCTGGATTTACCAATGCTGGACATAATTTTGTGCTGGACCAACTGGATTTTAAGGCAGTGAGACCAACACCTGCGCCTGGCCCCTGGCTTGTTGTCAGATTGTTTTCCCAGTGATGGATGAGAGCTGGCGTGGCTTGGAACTGACATTCATAGTCCAATAGAGTCCGCAGAGGGATGGCTTCCACCGGGGCATAAATCACACAACTGTTGCTCAGACACACTGTAAAGAGCCTTTAGAGGGGCTATTTCAGAGGCAGGCAAGCGAGAGAAAGAGAGAGTCAATGTCCGAGAGAGCCCAAATGGAAATGTCTGTGTGGGCCGCCACAACAGCAGGACGACCAACAATCTCCAAACTGTCATTAGGATGCACAGAGATGGGCACTGGAGCATTGATTATAGCTTATTTTATGAGACTGGTGGTATTATTGTTCTAATGTGCACAAGGACACAAGACAGTTAACCTTAACACTCCCAAGGAACTGTTCAAATACTGTGTGGTCAGAAAGCATTCGAAAATAACACATATTTACTGAAAACACTATTAAAGCTGACATTGTTGGTTTTCTATTTGGTTTTCTACACAAAAGTACAATGATTAATTGAGGCTTATTCATTTTGCCTATAAAAATAAAGCTATTTAGAGTAGCTGCCATTGCCTCAGAGCTTTTTTTAAATTATTATTATTTTTTTTTTCATCTGAACTGGCATAATACACAAAATAACCCAGCCAGAAATGGAACGTAACAAGATACTACTCACATAATTTATAAGTATACTACTTTTACTGAAGTACCCTTCTACAATCTCTAAATGAGTAAAAGTAATTAATAAGTATGTAGAAGGTAGCGGTGGTGGTCAGTAGTACTCGTAGTAGCAGTAATAGTAGTAGTAGCAGCAGGAGTATAGAAGTTTGTGCTTTCTACTTGAGTATACTGTACCTTTAATCCAAACTGTTTTGTTAAATACTTTTACTTTTCGTTTATACTAGTACAAGTTTAGCCTACTTCATTCAACCTTAGTTATATGCAGCTAGATATAAAACCCATTTTGTGTTTTGAGTTTAGTTGCTAACATGAAGCTGCTAACATGTGTTCCCATGAAAATTCTTTTTTTCTAATTAGGCAAGAGGGTTCTTCTTTTTTCCATTTTCATTTAAGCATAAAAAATGTCAAATTTTTCTGTACTAAAAATATCTAGTTCAACCCAGAAGAGGAACTCGGTCAAGAACTGGGCACACACAAATGAAAAGGCTCACAGGCAACAGTTGCACTGGCTGCTGGGAACCCCACCGCCTCACAATGGGACATAATCAGGGGGCGCGAGGTCATTATTGGCCACAAGAGCTCATTGAATCCGGCTCCAATCTGGGAACTGGTCTCTCTGGAACATTTTTTGCCAACACTTGAGCCAACCACTTTCTCTCCCTCTCTCTCATTCTTTTTTTTTTTTTTTTTCAATATGACACACTTTCTGCAAGCAAAATGTCAGCTGTGTCTCAAGAGGGAACAACAAGAAGGCGGTGGTTCGTCTACTTGGTTGCTAAGATTAGTTTGGTTAAGTTCAGACTGTCTCAAAGGTAGCCCAGACTCAGACTTGCAGGTCCACAGGGAGAAGGAGGATGAAGAGGCAAAGACACAAAGATTGCAGTCGGGAAGAGGACCGAGCAAATAGCCCCGGCAGAGGCGGCGGTCCGGGATAGGGATGTGTGCATGAGGGGCTTGCTAATATGTCGTCCTTCTTTATCGCCGAGATGAAAGCAGGTTGAGTAAAGTAGGGAAGCTCCATTTGCATAGTCCACGTGAGAATTAAAATGTTAAGTGATAAAACGGACTGGCTTTCTTATATTCAAGGTAATAAATGCAAAATGCAACCTCTACTGATTTAACAAGGTACTGCGGTTTAAATTCAAAACAATGGATCATATTACCATAATTTGGTGTCATGGGTTGCCAGGTGTAACAAGCACTCTCTCTTGTAAGGCCTAACTACTAAAAGATTTGTGTGTGTAAATAGACTTGTTGGTAATAAGATGTGAGTGTAATTAGACTGTAAGACTTTTGCATTTACAGATGGATCTTACATGGATTTTACACACATACAAATCTTATTACGCATGCACAAATCGCAATGCAGACACACAAATCTCATTACAGACGCACAAATCTTATTACGCACACACAAATCATAATACATACGCTGAAATCATAACATGTATCAGCAACTTGAATTTTGCATGCACGCATCTTAATAGGCACACACAAAACTTGATATGCACACATCTTATTACAGACAAATCTTTTTGCTACAATAATAGGGCAGTACTAGCATTACATTGTCGATCATGCCAAGTGACATATCCTACAGAGTATATTGGTGAATGTTGGTATAGCCTACTTCAGAAAGTGTTATCTGTAATGGGCTAATATTTTGTAGATAGATTGCAGTTTGTTTGTTGTTGTTGTTGTTTTTTTTACCAAAGTAACTCAAGTCAGTTGTGCTCTGTTGCCAAATCTGGGTGGTTCTGCTCGTGTGTCGGTTGGAGAGGCCACTGACACAGTATGGCTGCCACTTTTCCATCAGTCTGCCCCAGGACAGCTGTGACTGTAGCAATAGCTTACATCATGCTTAGCTTAAACATCATGTATAAAGCCAGTCCATTAATATAATTGTTATTATTACTATTGTTTTGTAATTATTTTGTTTTTTTACACCAGTGGTTGGCAACGTGGGGTCCGGGGCCCCATGGGGGTCTGCGAAGGTACTGAAGGGGAGCCCTAGGAGATTGTCTGATTCATAAAGTTCATAAAAAGAAAATTATTTTGAAATATACTTGTTTAAAAATATTACCCAACAATCTATGTTTTTTGTAACGTTTGTATAGAAATGGATAAACAAAAAAACAAAACAAAAAAACAACAGTCTTTTGAATAGAGGGAAGGTCTATAGTTGGTGGTGGCGTTGGATTTTTGGAAATTTAAGGGGGCCAGGAGCATCTTGACTTTGGAAATGGCTGTGTTACACAATGTAAGTGTTTTGTATGAATCTTGGCATAAACTAAATAAAAAAAAAAGATTCCTTAACCTGCTCTGTGGTGCCCATTCATGAGTAGATAGCCATGGTGCTAATGTGGTGTTCTTTCAGCTTAAATGCTGTCTGCACAGGCTCCGACAGCGAGACACAAATATGCCGGAGCTCATCATCTGGTACTCCCATCTGTCACATACCGCAATGTACGGCACCATACATAATCCAATATACTTTCCATATGCACGTAATGGAGACCAATACAGAGGGAATCTGGTATACAATGCTCAGAGAGAGAGAAAACTGTCTTTCAACGTCTCACTGTCGCCACGCTCCGTTTTGCCAGACATCTGATATATAATTCAGCACTTTACATAATACGGCCTGACCCAGTTTAGGGAAAGAACGGCGGCTTTAAATCTCTGGTGCTCACACGTACAGTCTGGCTCTGCAGAGGACAAAGAGTAGAGGCAGGTGGACAATGTCACGTCAGCTGACTATGTAGATTAGTGTAGGTGCAGTTCTCCAAGGCCCAAAACGTTACACACACAGCAAAACTTGCACTTGCATTTCCTGCATTTAGCTCAAAATACAGAACTGTGCAAAAGTTTTAGTGATCCTCAAAAAATGTTATTAAGAGTGCAATTTTGTTTATTTCTGTAAACCTTTCTTTGTTTATTGCATTTCTTAAAACCTGTCTATGCAATAACAGAAGAAAGATAACATTTATTATAGGCTCTGGTGTACATCAAAGGCAATAATACTCTTGTTTCTCAATTGATTTCTATCCAAGCTTATTTTTATGCATGGATTCACTGAAAAAAAAAAAAAAAGGTGTAAACTGCAAATGACATTGTTGTCTGCTCAAAGATGATAGTGTTGAATATAATCAGGAAACAATAATATAATAATGTATCGCTCTGATAAAATGCATTACTGCATCAAAGGTTTCGCCGAGATGAAACAAAATTGGTTTTAGTTCTGTCCGGCACCGATCAACATCAAAAGCACTTCACTTCTCACTTAAATAATCGCAAAGGCTGGGAAAATGGCTTGAAGAGATTGCATTTTGAAAGAATATTTTATGCAGAAGCTCTATTGCCTCAATACAAATTCATCAAATTCAGATGCATTAGATTAAGTCAACAACACTGACTGGAGCAAGTGGGGATTTTGTGTACTATTAGGCAGTATATATTTAACCAAAAAGGCAAAGTAGTAGCCTAGGCTCTTGATAAATGTATACAAGTAGCATTCTTTCCCATTTATTTTTACAGCAAAAAGCATTAAGGGGCAGTTTAGACAAAAATGTATTTAGCTCAAAAACACAATGATTCAATTGTGCTTTGTCTTTTTCGATTACATGAGGATGGGGTTCCCGTTTTCTGAAACCGCAATCTTTAGAAACTGCTGGAAGAGGCGGTTTTGGTCTCACAGTGAGGATCCGCTCAGAGCCGCTCCACACTCGTGTAAACTGACCTGCAAGTACAAACTACGCGGCTTTTATGTCTCATATGTACACAGAAGCAAAACACGATACGCTCCACACAGCACTACACACACACATGCGTCTGTATTGGAACGAGAATGCCGTTTTGATAGCAGTGACACAATAAATGCCCCTGCCTCTGATTATAACTTAAAAAATAATTGAAAAGAAATTTAAAATGTAATATATGTTTTATTTAGATTACTGTATCACATCTTAGGATTTCCATGTCATGCGTAAAGACAAATATAACATGTCCATTCAGTCTCTTTTTGACACTGTGCTTCATTAAAACCACACAGCTCAGATATAAACCGTCTGTAGGATTTGTTTATGCTCATGTCTGATCATTATTTCATAAATCTAGTCACGGATTCATCAGGGATTGCCTCAGCTCTTAGTTAACTCCGCGGACCTTAACGGAGAGCCAACGTGCAGCTCCCTGTGGAAGTACACGAGTGTGAACGCGCGTGCACGGCTACAAACTGCTTTATTGTCAAGAATACTGAGTGAAATTATAAGAAATCAAATCCTCACTTTTACTCACTACCTGCTTAAATGATTAGATCTGGTGTAGAGCATTTGCAAAGCCCACAGCGTCATTTGCTGGACAAATATGAGTACTGCAGTTTATTCAAACTAACACTCATTTTCTTCACACCTCAGCGTTTTTTGTGTTGCATTTTCCTGGCTAGCACTGTCTTGTAAAAGAGCTCTAAATGCAATGATTTTTGTTGGCTAAAATGAAATATCAGTTCAATTTTCTGAAGCTATTTATTAAAGAAGAATTTATGCTCTCCTTTCCTTTTCTAAGTGCTACATTAGAACAGTGGCTCCCAACTTTTTTTGTGTTGTGTATGCCCTGGGCTTTTTGTCACACCGTAAGTATCCCCTGACTCATATTTGTTAATGTTTTTTTCAAAAAGTGGCCACATAAAACTGCTGTTTTTGAGTATAAAGGTAGTGTGTGCATTGTAAATACTTTCTTTAAACTCAGATTTAAGATAAAAAATACATACATAACAATCTGAATAATAAAATAAAAGAAAAAATACAGTATAAACTCCCATTACACTTACTTATTTTACTGCTTATGTAAAAAAAAAAAAAAAATCTTAAACTCCAAATAAATTTACTACAAAAATAATAATAATAAATAATATTTATTACTTAACTATATTCAAATAATATTCTTTAGTGGTTTCATCAGTCAATAAGACACCTAAGCATCCTTTTCTCCATAATTTTCAATAGTTTAATATGAAAAGATCAAAAATATTAGTTTATCATCTTGGGAATTAAATTATGAAATAATTCTATATACCCCCTGCAGAGTCCTAGCGTACCTCTAGGGGTCCCTGTACCACTGGTTGGGAAACTGTGCATTAAGAAAAACACTTGCTAATGTTTTCCAACCAGGCATGCAGTCAGTTGTCAGTTGCCAAAAACAATCTTGATTATTCATAATGTGTGATAAATAGTGGCTAATGCTAACTGCTGAATAGAAAATACATAACGGGGTCGGTCTAGGTTATGGCACCATTCTCGCAAATGCAGCCATATTGTTTACAAATAATACAGGAGCCTATTCAGCAATGTATTGATTTGTACTGATAAAACTCAAGGTCTATCTATTAACCAGTGAACAGCGCTTAATGTGCACCCTTCGTGTAAAAAGGATGTTACCTTAATTAAACTCAACTAATGCATATAGCTTTGATTGGCAGCTCCTTTGAAGCTCAGACATTTCACTCAGAGGCCTGTTTCCATGGCAACCTGTGCCATCAGTTTTGGCTACTTCCTCTTCAACATAAATTAACATGCAACTGAACATCCAAAAGAAATACTATTTTACATTATCTCTAATTGAAGAAAAATAAATAAATACTACCAAGATCAGGCATATGAGGATAGACATTTGTAAGAAAAAAAAAATACATAGAAAGATAAATTAGCATCACTAGAGTGGCTTTTGTGATGGATCACTGGAGGGGAAGAACAGGTAAAAAACCGTGCATGCTTGGCTACGTAGAAACACAATACAGCATAACAGGGCCCTATTTATCAAACTGACATACGGTTTATTGTTCAGACTAGCAGAGCATCCACCAACAACATACAAGACTCTAGTCCTTACATACATAATAAAAAAAAAAAAAAGAGGATAAAAATTCAAGGTTTCCAATGAGCAGTACCAGGGGACACAGAATAACACAACAGCAGAGTGAATAGTACCTCGCAGCAAGGAAGTTGTGGGTTTGATCCTCAGAGTGCCAGCCGACTACAGTCTTTTGGTCCCCATGTCACTTTGGGTCATCTCCAGCTTCCCCACACGAGCCAAAGACAAGCAGGTCCATGGTGTGCTCCGTCTAAGGCCCATAGTTGTTGTGATAGACTCCAGTAACCACCTAATGGGAACAAGTGGAAGAAGATGAGTGAAAGGATGAAATTTTGCTTTCTGAAGAAACCCTAAGGATGATTGCTTTGCCAGTATCTATAAATCCTTGTGTCCTAATGTCCTTTTCAAATGTTATTTTTGTGATAACGTTGCAGTGCTTCTTAATTTTTCTATGAAATTTGGCTCAGGTGTGTGTATTAGCACTAATTTTGATATTCTAAACAAAAATGGAATATTACTTTTTTACACTTTTTACACTTTAACAAAATGTGTTACGTTACTCCTGATAAGTGACAAGTGTCCTTGTCAACAAAACACCATAAAAAAATTCATACATTCCTTTTTTTTTTTACTTTTTTTTTTTTTTTGCATAAATCTTTTAATCAACTTCTGACCATAAATACCAAATATTTAATTATTTTCTGAATTTTAACCCTTTTTTGCCAGTGTATGAAATAACAGCTCTTTTTTTTTTTTTTTTTTTTTTTTTTTTTTTTGTAAAAAACACAACAAATGAGATATTTTCAATATTCTCAAACCAAAGTGGATTTTTCTAGGGGGGTTATTATTACAGCCTTAAGTATGTCACCAACATTATTTTTATGGAATTTTTTTTTTTTTTTTTTTTTTTTTTTTTTTTTTGTTACAACCAGTTTTAATGGGTTTTAATGGGAGTTGGGTTTTAGATTGTACATAACAAAAATCTATGTTGTTGGTAATCTTTGTCATACCCCAGACTAATAATCCCTCCCTAGAATAAATCCCCTTGCCTTTTTTGTGTCTGTTTTTTTTTTTTTTACAAAAAACAAACAAACAAAAAAACAAAAACAAAACTGAGATTGTGATTTTTTTTTTATACACTGGGATTAAAAGGGTTAAAATTCAGAAAATAATTAGAAATATATTTGGTATTTATGGTCAGGGCAGAAGTTGGTTAAAATATTAATGAAATAAAGTTGAAAAAATATGAAAGTAAAAACATAACTTATTAAAACTGGCGTATAAGGGTTCACGTAAATACTGAATCTTAATTTATCTGGCATAATAAGTTTCTAAACATGAATAATAAAGTCGCATGTGTGCTTGTCTGTAGCACACTTTTAAAAAAATACCCCATCAATCCCTCACAAATCCACCGGCATGTCTGCTAATACTGGACATGTATGCGAACACATCACTAATCCCACTAACACATACACAAGCCCGCACTGTACGCCGTGTGCTCCAGTTCGGCTACTTTTGGCCAAATCCACATATGGGCCCATAATCTGCTCTCTCAAGGTGTTGGGACTTATCTTTAATTCAGCAGGGGAGCGGGCCTGCCAGCGCCTTGATTGCTCAAACCACATGATCCCTCCACTCTGCATCCTAATAAGTGTCTGTAGAAGCCAACGGGACGAGCACTAGTAGGTAGTATCTTTTGGTAAGTGTCTGTTTCATCCCAGGAGTGTTTACTTGTTGGTGTGAGTACGTATTTGGCCACACATCGCCGCGTATCTCTCTGGCACATCTTGAATCTTCATTATGTTTCGCCGCGGGGCACAAAAACAATTTGTAACTTTGCGAGGTGATGTAGTCACTAAATGGATGCTTTTTTGGGGGGCAAGGCTCGTCTGCCACACCTGCTCCGTCAAGCTCCCTGTGCTAAATGGTTTATTATAAAGACGGGACGGTAAATGACCCTGTTGTTACTGCTACTTCCTCAAAATTAGAGTAAGTAAGTAACGTTTACTTCAGTAATTTAGCTATGCACAAGATTATTTGGAGTACATTTTACAAAGTATTTTATTTTTATTTCATTTTACAGACCTGAGTAACAATGTAGGGACTTATAGTAGTTGTAGATACTGCAGTAGTAGTGGTAGTAGTACTAATAGTAGTAGTGAGGGTACTAGTATTATTGCTAGGAGTGGTAGTAGCAGTAAGTACTTTCTACTACTCAATCCTTTTTACTTTTACTCAAGTTACAATATCCCTGAGCACTTTTACTTCTACTTGAGTAATATTATTTCTAATAGTAGTTGTAGATACTGCAGTAAAAGCAATAGTAGTAGTAATAGTTGCAATAAGTACTTTCTCCCTAAACTTGATACTTTTTTACTTTTACACATATATTATTTTTAGAATCTCTAAATGAAGTAAAAGTATTTTAGGTGGGTAGTAACAGAAGTAGCGGTTAAAGTAGTATGTGGTAATAGTAATAGTGGCAGGAGTAGTAATACTAATAGTAACATAAGTAATAGTAGTATCAGTAGTTGTAGTAGCGGTGAGTACCTAATCTTTATTCTTTTTTACTCTTACACAAATATATTTTTTACTATCTCTAAATGAAGTAAAAGTACTTTAGCTGGGTAGTAATAGCAGTAGCAGTTAAGTGGTGATAGTATTAGTGGTAGAAGTAGTAGCTGTTGTAGTAGAAGTAAGTACTTTATACTTACTAGTGGTAGCATTAGTAGTAGAAGTTGAAATAAGTACTTTCTCTTATAGTAAACACTTGATGCTTTTTTACTTCTACTCAAGTAAATGTTTAGAATCTTTTAAGTAATAATAGAAGTAGCAGTTTAAGTAGTAAGTAGTAATAGTAATAGTAATAGTGGTAGGAGTAGTAGTAAGGATAGTAACATAGTGGTAGTAACAGTAGTGCTAGTAGATGTAGTAGCAGTACTTTTTAACTTAGTAGTATTAGTAGTAATAGTAATGATGATTGTAGTTATAGTAGTAAAGGTTTACTAGCTAGTAAAAGTGGTAGTAGTAGTAGTAACAGTAATACTAATAGTAGCAGTAACGGTAATAGTATTAGTGCTAGGAGTGGTAGTAGCAGTAAGTACTTTCTACTTACTTTTTTACTTATAGTAGAAATAGTAATGTGATTGTAGATATAGTAGTAGTAAAGGTTTACTAGATAAGAGTAAAAGTAGTAGCAGTAGTAGTAGTACTAATAGTAGCAGTAACAGTAAGGGTAATAGTGCTAGGTGTGAAGTAGCAGTTATTACTTTCTACTTACTTTTTTAACTTATAGTAGAAATAGTAATGTGATTGTAGATATAGTAGTAGTAAAAGTTTACTGGATAATAGTAAAAGTAGTAGTAGCAGCAGTAACAGTAATACTAATAGTAGCAGTAACAATAATAATATTAGTGCTATGAGTGGTAGTACTCAATACTTTTACTCAACTTACATTATTCGTGAGCACTTTTACTTTTACCTTAGTACTATTATTTCCAAGTACTTTAACATGAATACAGATTTGGATTACTTCACCTCAGTACTTGTGTATATTTCTGTGGAGTACTGCGTTTGTGAGCTGCACCTCTGACACCTTTCGCCCCGCTTCATATCGATGTCAAAGCCGTCACATTAGTTACGCAGCGGGAGTTGAGCCTTATCCAGAATTTCCTTGATAAATGTTACTTTATTATTTTTTTTTGCCAACGCGCCGCCGCTTTTGGCTTCCCTCACTGTTTATGTCACGTCGCATTACATTTATATTCGGGTCTCTGAGTGTTGATGTCTTTATTACTGCAGCAACTCAAGTCGAGCGAGGAGAACATGAATCTGCTGCTCTCGCCTTTAGAGGTGAAGAACATTACAGGGATGAATAAGGAAATATTAAGTCTGAAGATCTATGCTGGTGGAAAACAGACTTCTATAATAATAATAATAATAATACATACATACATACTGATGCTAATGGAGGGAATATGCAGAATGACACTGTAGATAATGTTTTCTGAGAGTCCATTCAAGACATTCTTCTCTATTTTTATGTATTGCAGCATATAAGACAAGTACAGCAGCAGAAAATCATATAAAATATAAAGATATGTTGAAATGTGGATTATGTCTTACTATTAAACACGGTTTAAACACTATTTTCAAGTTTTTGGATAACATTGCAGCAGTTATTCTTTTTTCTATTTTTCTCATTTTTGGCTCAGCTGTTATTTTATCTTTTACAAATGTTTATATTCTAAATACAAATCCAATATTACTATTTTTACACTACCTAAATTATTACATTGTTACTGGTACGTGGCAAAGGTGTCCTCATATTCTTGATAAAAAATTTAAATTAATTTTTTTTGTAAAAAAGAAACAATAAATAAACAAAAATGGAATATTGAAAAAGATAATAATAATAATAATAATAATAATAATAATAATAATAATAATAATAATAATAATAATAATAATAATAATAATAATAATTGGCACCAGCATTGATTTAGAATTATTTGGGGTGTTTTTTTTTTTTTTTTTTTTTTGTTGCATTTTAAGAAAAACTTTTTTTTTTTTTTTTTTTGCATACATTGGTAGTCATGATCAGATTTATGAAATAGCAGAAAAAAAATGATAAGATATAATATTTTTAGAAGTAAAACATTTTTTTTTTTAAATTCAGGATATAAGGGTGAAAGCATGCTTTTAACTTAAACAAATTATAAAAGGGAAAAAGTATAAGAATAGAAAGAATAAGTACTTTATACTCATTTAAACTTTACAACCAACACTTTTTTTTACTTAAATAACAATTCTGTTGTGTACCTTTTCTTTTACATGGTATCTTGAAGTACTAGTAAGTAGTATTTACTTACTAAGTTATATATTTTTTAGGAAACCATGAACACAACCATATATGTATTTTAAGTAAATGGCCATTGTCCTGATTGTATCCTGCTTAAGGCCCAAAGTAGCTCCCAACTAATAGTGATTAGGCCAAAATGTAAGTGAAAATAGACAAATATATATTTTACATAGGCAACTAAACGGCTTTCACAATGTGCACAAGTCGATAGTAACAATTCCTACAGTGTACATTATCCTAGTTATTTTACAGAAAATATGGAATAGGCTCTACTGCCTTTGGGACATAAAAAGGCCAGACATCACAGAGAAACAAGATGTGAAAAAAAAAAAAGTCTTGGACAAGTTGGTTAGGTCACAGACTGCAGCGAGACACAAAGACAGAGACATCACAGCCTGCTGAGGGAAGCTGCACCTTGCCAAAATATGCCTTTGTTGCTTGAAGGCCAAGTGTTAGATGTGCAGGGGAAAAAATGACAAGCTACATTCTGGAAAAGGCTAACAGTTGTCCTGAATTGGCTTGATTTATTTTATGTACAACAAGAGATTTTCTCAGTGATTGAGGACACGCGGCGTATCCAACGTGCAGACTGTTAGAGCTGATGTTAATTGAACTTCTATAAATCCACGTGAAATGAATAAAAACTCAAGGATATGACATTTCCGCTGTCCTTATACAACCTCAGCGTCTTAATTATGTTCCACAATTTTTTTTCTGTACAGATTATGTTTTGACTTTTGATTAGGGAGTATTTGAAAACATGCATGGCAAAAAAAAAAAAAAAAAAAAAAAAAGGCAAAATACATTCCAGGGGACAATCTGCTTTCGTGGAAAAAGTGTTCCTCTGATTCCATTTAGCCATGTTGTCCTCAGGAGTTTTAAACATCCTAAAACCAAATATACGTGAGGGTAATTAGCACAGAATGTTTATTTTATTGCAGTAGTGTAGCTATTCCCCAAGTGAAGAATGTTGTGGCCCCCTTTAAACTTCAGAAAATCCCACATGGGCCTCCAACTATGCAACTGCCCTCTATTTAAAAACCATGTCATGTTTTTCCCCCATATATTTCTATAAAAACCTCCCAAAAAACACTGACTGTTGGCTAAAAATGGTTTTAAAGTAATATTTTTAAACAAGTAAATAACTGTAATTCATTTCAAACTCATATATTTAAATGGAAAAGTACTACTCCACTGTTTTCTGTTTTTTGGCTCAATATTTTAAAGTCTCTAGCATAAAGAAAACTGCCATGATCGACCAAAAAATTGCAAAATCCTTGTTGCTTTAAACATGATGCCCTCCCTGTGCCAGATTTGTTTTGCTTTTATAACTTTTTGCTAACTGTACAAGAATATTTAGTCACTTCACCATTTTTGTTCTAAAATGTGTCCTTTTTATGCCAGATGTACTTGCCTGATTTGTTTTGTACATGTTACTTGGAATAAAAAATAAAAAAATAAAATACATTTCTTATGTACTTAATATCGACAGCCTCTAGGGGCCCCACTGCAGTACCTTCATGGACCCCCTGTACGTGAGAAGGTACGTGAGACCTCACTTTGGGAACCCCTGCTGTTAACATTGTTTAAAATAATATACAATAACAAAATTCATGATAAAAATGTATTTTTGCAGAATCCTACCCTATGGGGACCCCTGGGGGGAGCTAGTGAACACAGCTCAACAGTCACAGAAGAAGAAACGGCTGAGATTCTGACTAGAGCAAGTTATTTACAGTACATTCAAAGACTGAACAGACCACTGCTATTTTCGTCTCATTTTCTTTAAAAAAAAATAAATGTGGTGTAAAAACCTCCGCCAGCGCCGCCATGTTTGTTGTGACTGTTGCTTTTTTCTTCCACCTTGCTAAAAAGCACCCTCTAGGAGGCACTGTGGCAATTTGGGCAGATGTTTATAGCGACATTTGCTAGGTAATATTCCGGCAACAACATCAGTTCTGCCATTTTGGGAATAGACTCTTCATCCATTAATATGTAGTTAGTGATCATTAGCTGTATCTTCATTCCCCATTCCAACATTTACCGAATTTCATGCTTTCGGGAACAAGCGTTTTAATTTCCCCAAAGTCGACCATCGGCAACCGCCCCCCCTGGAGAGACATGTTCAACATTAATGCAATTATTACGCAGGCATATGCTACAGTTGTTATTTTGGCAGTGCAAAAAACCTGTGGGGCTAATACGCCTGTCTGTTTCCCAGATGCTCATAAGGTTTGGATATATGCATGTGTATTAGGAGGCTAGACAACACAAAAAAAGAAAAAGTGAGAGTTGTATGGGGACATGGGCTTGTAACAGGTGTGATAACAGAGTGCATCTAGAGGCCACAGCTAAATTTGCCATTCCACTGAATTAATTTGTCCCTATAGGCGAAGCGATGTTTGCTTTTTATTAGCTTTGATGTGCAAAACTCCAAACATGTTTCTGAGCTGTAAACTGAATAAGAGTTTACTTTGATATAGTACATAAACCAGGGTTAATTATTCATAAAAAGTGTGTTTATAGCAAGAAAAATTACTGTTTTTTAATTGTTATTCCTGAAAATCACAATAAAATGCTATATTCTAAAGAAATATATCAACTCATTTAAGAAACAATCCTTCATTAATTCATTTTCTTCCGCCTACTTAGCAACTACGAGTCTTGGGCATGGTGCACCAGGACAATGACACACAACCATCACCTCTCACATTCATCTAACACGTGCACGTTTTTGGACAGTGGGCAGAAGCTGGAGAGAACGCAGGAAGGACATGCAGGCGGTGTCCGAATGTCCTCCCTACTCCCTATATAGTGCACTATATAGTGGTCAGGTCATTCTGTAGTGGTGTCTGAATATCTAGTGGATAAAAAATAGTGCACTCAAAATTTCCTACAATGTGTTTTGAAAAGTAGTGGACGTCAATGGTTCACTAGAGTCTGGTTGGGCTTTAGCACAGAAGACCATTATAGGTGGAGCTTTTTTTTTTTTTTTTTAACACAAAAGCGCCAGAGTCACGTGATCAATGGTGAGTTAAAAATAGTGAGCGAGTGTCAGAATTGTTTACAAAATGAGTGTACTATAGTCTGCTATAAAGTGCTGGACTATATAGGGACTGAGGAGTTAGGGGGTAGGGGGTATGTTCAGACACAGCCACAAACTCCACTCAGAAAAGAGGGCTAACCACTCTACCACCTAGCCTCCCTCTTGTTAAACCATAGTTATCAATTTTGCTAAATAATTATTTTACTTCTGTAGCAAGAGCAAACACACATTTCTTATATTTTTATTTATGTTACATGTTTTTTTTTTTGTTTTTTTTTAGACTTCTTGTAAATAATTTATATTGCACATATTGTTTTTGATGCATGCTCACGTTAGTTTCTTG
Organism: Bostrychus sinensis; assembly: GCA_020698575.1. Taxonomy (NCBI): domain Eukaryota; kingdom Metazoa; phylum Chordata; class Actinopteri; order Gobiiformes; family Eleotridae; genus Bostrychus; species Bostrychus sinensis. The sequence continues at coordinate 10,208,721 of CM036261.1, read as the reverse complement.
GTTTTTGCACTTTACTCTGTTTTAAGAGCTGCCTTAAGTGAATTTCTCCTCTGTGTGATTAATAAAGTTCAGTCTAATCTAATGTAATCACACTAACACATTCATACAGGCAAAGTGGGTGAATTTTCTTACCCATCGCTCTTCCACCTGAGCCACTGTCACTGCAAAAGTTGATTTTCTGACACGATATCCAGTACTCAACATAATTCAAAAATCTCCTGCAAAAGTGAGCATAAAATAGATGAACAAGCAACACATTTATAAATATTTTATCACTGACTGTGCACTTCAGGAAAACTTGACTGTTTAGTGACAGGCCTGTGTGTGTTATGATCACTGTCAACAAACAACCACATTGCTCATCAAATGGATGTGTGAAAATATTAACGGGAAAGAATGTCACTTTTTTATGTTAATTTAACTGTTCTGGAGTCAGTGTGATGGCTAAATGAGTAGTTGCAGGGTGAATAAAGTCTCTGGCGACCCAAACGACAAAGAAATAAGGTTGGATTTTTGTTCTTTTGCCAGATGGATCAACAATACTAACTCCAGCCACTAGAGGCAGCAAACAAACATCTGTATTTGTACATGAAAGAGCAGGATTTAAAGATAACTCCATACACTGAGCTTGTAATTCTCTTTATGATAAATACAGAGAGTCTTTTCCCATTGTCACACACAGATACACAGCGGCGCAGGTCGATCCAAGGGCCCCATGTTCTCCTGTGGGACCGATCCAGCTGGGGATATCAATGTCCTTGTGATGGCTTCAAGCAGCAGCCGAGTGTGCAAAAACTCGCTCATGTCAGTGATTTTCTGTCCTTTTTTCACAGCACACCTCAGAAAATATTTGGCACTACAAGTTTAATTTTAAGAGACTAAAATGAACATAAATCTGGACAAAGCTAAACCAAGTGTTAATATATACTGACAGAAAATGCATAAGGATATAACAGGGACTATACTAGAAATACACATAGACTAAACAAGGTTAAACTAGGATAAAACATGGTCTGAACCAGGGCTAAATTAATCTAGGGCTAAACCAGAACAAATCTTGAACCAAACCAGGACTAGAGTAGGATTAAATCAGGTTTAAACCAGGACTAAACTAGGTCTTAACCAGGAGGGCTTAGCAAGAACAAATTCAGGACCAAACCAGGACTAAACCAGTATATACCAGGACAAACAAGGTCTAAACCAGGGGAAAACAAATTAAACCAGAACAAAACAAGGTCTAAATCAGGGGAAAACTAATTAAACCAGGACAAAACAAGGTCTAAACCAGGTGAAAACAAATTAAACCAGGACAAAACAAGGTATAAACCAGGTGAAAACAAATTAAACCAGGACAAAACAAGGTCTAAACCAGGGGAAAACAAATTAAACCAGGACAAAACAAGGTCTAAACCAGGTGAAAACAAATTAAACCAGGACAAAACAAGGTATAAACCAGTTGAAAACAAATTAAACCAGGACAAAACAAGGTCTAAACCAGGTGAAAACAAATTAAACCAGGATAAAAAAAAAACAATTCTAAACCAGGACTAAACCAGGATAATAGGAATAAACCCAGATATAACCCAGACTAAACAAGGACAAATCAAGGACTAAACCAGAAATTAAAGTAAATTGCCACATGCACTGCAAAAAACTCCACCAGAACAAGCCCGCGTACCACCAGCGCTACCCTTTCCCACAGCCTGAGAACCCCTGCCTTTGACTAATCCACACATGTTAATAGTTTTGACAGAACTGCTTACAAAGCCGCTGCAGCCACGCCGAGCTTTAGTGCTGACAAGCTGAGAAACTTTCAAAGCCACTCACACATGTCAAACTCGCATTTTTTATTCTCCTCTTGTACTCGGGATAGATGAGGGCTCGAACGCTTCCAAAAATACAACTTGTCAAGATAAATCGCTTTAAGGGCCCAACAGTGATGAGACCATCCCTTTCCCCCAGAACGAGATAATGTAGTTTTATATTTGCACTCGAGCTCACAGCAGATGCACTTAACAATGTATCGTTTCCCCAATATCCCACTGTCCCGAAACAGTCCCTTCCTATCTCGTTCGGGCAGAAAACAGATTTTTATTTTGGACAGTTAATTCAGGAGCCGTCCCTACCTGGACCTCAGCAGCTCAAATTGATGATGTCATTATCTATTTAAGGTCAAATCCGATTTATTACATTGTAGTGGCAGCCATTTGTAGTGTGGAAAATGGCTGTGTTTCCTGGTTTCCAATGGGATACTTACAGAAGGTCTTTTTCCATTTTTTAACAATATAAGCAGCAGTGTTTGAACTGAAACATTTATTTATCTTTTCTTATTACTGTTTGGGGTTGCGGGTACTGGAGCCTGTCCCAGCAACTATGGGCCTTAGGTGGTACACCTTAGACAGTGGCTGGTTAACTGCAGAGCCATGCTGCAGCTAGGTGGGCAATTTAGGTGTAAAATTTTGGAAACGTTTTGGAAATTTCGTAACATTCGGCCACTCCTAGTTAAACCTGTGCATGCTAAAATATAGTAAATATAAGTGTTCAGTAGAAACGCTGTCTTTTTGGGATCTTTTTGTTCTCACTGCAGGAAAAAGTGACCAACATGTTTTTTTTTTTTTTTTTTTTGCTGGTCTTTGGCTCTTTTGGTTCTGGTAATGTGTAGCTGGTATTGGGCCGGTTAGGGGAAGTACATGGTCTGAAAAACACGAAAGAAGACAGACACCGTTATTTCGTTTTTGTCCTTGAGCTCTGCGTCTGTGGACTGACTTTGTATTGTGTTCAGTAAACAATACACAATTATATTCAGTTAACAAACTGTACTTTGGCTCTACCATGTTACATTCAAATATCATTTAGTCTCTCATTATACTGTTACTGTTCTCTATAATCAACTTAACTCATTAATAGCAAAAATATCATACTCAATGTCACATACAATTAGCATTACCAGTCTTAGCAGGTTACAGGACGACACTTTTAGCTTTTACCAATTTCCGAGAACATATTAACAGCATTCTAACAGCATTACAATAACTTTAGACATCATACAGTGTGGCTGGGGACATGTTCAAGAAGCATAAAGTACAATGGAGCCTGACAGGAAACAGGTCGCTAAGCTAGCGCGGCAATTAGCGTGCTAAGCTAATAGCATAAACAAAACTGTTACCAATACAGAGGGGAAATGGCATCTACAACAAACAAATTGACATTGTACCAAATGTTATATTGTACTGACTTTATAAAGGATACTGTACTAACCTGAAAAACACAAAAGGAAGACAGACATCGTTATTTCGCTCGTGTCCTTGAGCTCTGCGTCTGTGGACTGACAGAACAGGGCCTGTAAGTCGGTAAAATTTCTAGAAAAATATATTTCTGGGTTGAAGAAGCCCCAGTTTTGTTTTGTTTTTTCTTCAAATGACTAACTTCCAGATTTAACAAATGATACAGCAGCAAAATTATGTTTCTAATGTACCATGTTGGACATTTTGAATACTATTTTAACACATTTTAAGGTCTTGGAAATTTTGTCAGAAGTTAATGGAAAATTCGCTGTAAAAAAGTGTATGAAGCCTGACACTGGACAGTTAGTTGCAGGGCTAACATACAAAGCCAGAATTTATTTTAATGGGTAATTTTTAGGCTATATTGCAAGGACAGAGTAGAAGGAAATCAAGGAGGGAGCAAGGAGAAACATTCGATAAACCACATATTCCAAAATTGTACCTTTCAAATAGTTTTGTACATTTGTTTTGACTAGGCCATAAAATCACTTTTATTCACCACATCCATGCATGTGTTTAGATGGTGATTCTTATTATGTGATTAGATTTTTTATTTCATTACCATACAATGCAACTTTAAGTAAAAAAAAAAAAAAAAAAAAAAAAAAAAAAAAGATCCGAGCGCATTATTCAAATTTATTTCTAATCCTGAAGGCTTCTCAAAGCGTTTTTTAATCTGGTTGCTTAGCTAACACTATCTCAACAGTCTAACACATTAGTTTGGACTGACATCACTAAAAGGGAAAGGCTATTTTAACATCAGCTATACACTTAATTCCTATACATTAATTCCTTGTTCATAATGGCACCTTTGCTGTATCTAAAATAAAACCATGATCATTACAATGTACACGTTTATACTGTGTCATTTAAAACATCACCATTTTCTGACAACTGTTGCAGAGCAGTCATTTACTAAGTAGATTTCCAGCTAAGTTCATTGTGCTCCACATTATCACAGTGTCTTTATAAAAACAGTAATAATTGCCCCTGCGCTCGGTGCTTTGAATGTGACTGTGACGGGGCACTGCATTCTGAAGTGTCATTGCAGAAAGTCGTGCTGTTAATCAAGAGCTTAAAATGGGATTTGAATTATTTTTAGGGCACTTAACGTGCTCAAGTGGTTATGGGGAAAAATTCACAAAGTATTCAATCAGTGTGATACAAGCATTGTTGGTGCACTCGGCGTACTCCTCTGTCTCGTTCTTTTCTTGACATTTCTTTGTGCAGAAAACTTACAAAAGAATAATGGAAATGGTGATTCCCAGGATCAGACGCATGAGATCGCTTACAATGATTTGAATTCAAAGGGCTAAAAAAGGTTTGTTATACAGCAATTCAAAGTGTTTTAAACATTGTTAGGGGTGACAGAGTGGTTAGCGCTTAAGAAAGGGATCAGAGCTTTGATTCTCAGGCTGCCAACCTACTGTATCAGGGATATGTAAAGTGATTTCGTGCACTTTCGGATGCCTCCTTAAATGAAAAAGTTGAGAATGAGTGTCATCCCTGCAACCAACTAGCCATAGTTCAGAGTATACCCCGCCTAAGGCCCATAGATGCTGGGCAAGGCTCCCTAACAGGAATAAATGGAAGAATATCAGGCTTATTCTATAATTTAGGGCAGTGGTTCTCAACAAGTTTACACTCCTTAACAGTAGGTGGCAGTGTGGAACATATAGAATAGAATAATATAAAAGAAACTCAACCAGAGCAAAAAATCCAGTTCTATAATGTTACTGTTATACCTAAGGTTGACCTGAGAACTGCTTCATTTTCCTTGATATCTTTTAATTTTCCTGAAATATCTTTTAATTTTCCTCAATATCTTTTATTTATTTGGGTCGTGGCTTGTCATTATAGAGTGATGGTGGGTCCCAAAGCCAGTTCAGTTGAGAACCACTGATTTAGGGTCCATTTGACTTTAATCAAAAATGAGAAAATTCACTATCATATTAAATGCAATAATTAATATAAAAATACAGAGCAAAATAGTTTTAAAACACTTTAGTCATGCTCTAATACTTAAAACAGGTACTTATGAAAACTTTTTTTATCCAGTTTATCTATGAAGTTAAACTTGAAATTTTGAAAATCAGACAACACAAAAATACAAACTGCACCACATATGTATATTAATTTATTTTTGTCAAATTAATAATGTAATCAGGGTTCTTTTTGTAATATTTAAAAAGTAATTAGGACCCAATTTATATATCATCCTTGCTAATAGTATAGAAACAGTTTTATAATTGATAAACACAGCCCATGGACCTGAAATGTACCTCTAATGAGAGAATGAGCCATAAATGATTGTATATTTCCCATTACATGTAACTGTACATTACCTACAGACATGCTACTGCTCCCTATAGATCCACTCCACTGGCCTGTATCTTATTAATTAGCCTGTCCTGCCACACGACATGCAGCGTGTTTCATCAGGGGGGTTTGCTGTGATTGTTTTTAACCCAGTTGGACCCCTCTCTGCACACCGTCTCTGACATTGGCGTGGCATATGGCAGCCAGACGGCACATTCGATCACCTGAGACCATTTGCATGTTCCGCCGTCTTTGTACATCACACATCCAAGCACTGAGCATCGGAAAATGGTCTCCCACGGGATGAACCGAACACGTGTACCTAGTTCTTTCTTCTTCCTCTTCTTCACCTTTGCACCTCTCTCCGCCTCCTCCACACACGGCACACCGTCGCCCCCTGTTCTCATGTCTGGGCACAAGGACACAGTGGAGCTGACTCACCCAGAATTGAGCTGTCATCTGTGGCACCTCAGGCTTGTGTGTGCCTAGCTAACTCTGTGTGCATGTGTGTGTGTGTGCATGGGTTTCTATGCCAGCGTCACCTTGGGCTGGGACTGTGGTTGTGGGAGGTTACTGTCAACATGCACAAGCTGGGGTGTGCGGCCTCTCGATTCCATCATCGTCTCGGAGAACATGAGTAATACTCTGTGTGAGCGAAGTGTCCTCCTGCTCGCTGCTGCTGCTGCAAAGCCCTTCTCTTCTCTCCTACACGTTACCCCACTGAGCACTGGGACGGACAGAATTAAGCTCAAATGACAAGATGAGATGCAAATTTCAGATCGAGGCGTCAGGGCAAGATGGCTGCTGTAGAAGCTGTAGAATCTTCACAGTGGTTTGCTTCAGTGCATACAGCGTACTGTGGTTTAACTAAATGGCCAACCAAGGCACCCAAACATATACAGCTCTTATCCCCTTGTCCCGCATCTGAATGGAGCCAACTATATCAATTTTTTAGAGGAGAAAAATGTAACTTTTTAGCTTAAAGTCAGTGTGATAGCTAAATTCAATTCAATTCAATTCAGGTTTATGTGTATAGCCCAGTATCACAACAAAAGTCGCCTCAAAGGGCTTCACAAACAGTTGATCAAACATAAACACACAATCAGCACAAACAATAACTGCACTAAACTAAACAGACCCAGGACACTCCTGTCCTTAGACCCTCCTTCTCGGTAAGGAAAAACTCCTAAAAAAATATTGAATGAGAGATCCTCTCCCAGGACGGACAGGCAATAATAAATGAGTTGATTAAGGGCTGTGCATCTTCCCTTGATGTTTCTTGGTGGAAAAAAAAAAAACAGCCTTGCAAGATTGGGGGAACCAACTCAGTGCCCCCCCCAGTCTCATGAGACCTCTTCAATTTTCATCATGGCAGAGCGGCCAACAGAAAGAGTCGGAAATGTAGGGGGAGCTCCATAAAGAAAAATGGAACCAAAACACCAAAGAAATTAGCAAAGTTATATAGTTATATATAGTTATATATATATATAGTTATATATTAATATAGAATATTTGAATGGTGTGGTATGAATCTGAATCTGGTTCAGAAGATTATAGCATATAAAGATCCTGTGTTAAAAATATCAGTGGGAATTGTGTTATTTTATTGTCTCTTATTATGGTTCTTAATATCATGCATTTGAGCTTTTTGTATCTCAGAGTTTTGCTGTAAACCTGACTTAGTACTGAAATGGCTTGAGCTAATGCCAGCCTAACTTTATTTATTTCATTTGGCCCTACATTTTAGAGGTCGCGGCTCTTCAGTCTCTGTCAAAATAATGACGTCTTTCACAGAAGTTTTCGTTCCCAATGTCAGCAGAGACGGCCTGTCAGAAAAACGGTAATCCCGCTTCACTCAGCGTTTGAGTAAAAGACCACCGCTGCCATTTTCCTCTGGAGCACCTGTCTCATGATACGCACACAAATCTGCTTTTATTATAAGCCTGTCAAAACAATATCACAATACGTCGTGCGAGACACCAATCCGGAGAGGTTTTCTGGTCAATTTGGTGGTGACCTGACCTAACCTTTACCCAAAAACACAGGCACAACGATTGTTATGCATATACGTTATTAATACTGCTGTCATTATTGTACTGATGTAGTTTTGAAGCTCAATATTAAAGCACTAACTAAAAATTTAAGGCCAAACCAATTCCGAAAAAGTTTGACAATGTGTAAATTTGTAAATAAAAACTATATTTATTCACAACTGAACGTAAACAATATGGTAACTGTACTATACTGGTGCAAACAACCCCAGGAGGCAAAACATTTAAATTTGCAGGGTTTATTTCTAAATTACTAACATGTGATACTTTCTATAAAAAAGTAATTAAATCAAGTTTCTCGATATCCCACAACTCACAGGGGGTCTCTGGGTCAGAGTGGGTCAGAGCATCTCTAAAACTGCAGCTCAAAAAGTGGTGGTCCAAAGAAAGAAGAGTGGTGAACCAGAGACAGGTGCTGCACTCGAAGAGCGAAGGCTGGCCCTTGTGGTTTGATCCAACAGACGAGCTACAGTCGCTCAAATTGGAAAGGAAGCGCAGAGCAGCATTTTTATGAAGTATTTGTCCTTTGTCCTGCATGGCTCAGGAATAGGGTTGCAAAATTCCAGGAATTTTCAAAGTTGGAATGGGAATAAATGGGAATTTATGGGAATTAACAGGAATTTATGGGAATAAATTGGGGGGGTGTTTTTTTTTAGTAGATTAATGTAATGTGGTGTTTTTCCACTGATTAAACTGTGTCAGCTCAGCGCATGTTCTCTCTTTTGAACAGTTTCCATACAGTTTGACTGTGCCTCTATAAAACAGGTGTTTGCTGTGTACTGAGGACAACTCTGTTTTAGTTTGAATTGAAATATAATTGCAGAATTGTATTGACCTTTGTACCAAAAATTTAATTTGCTTATTAGCAATATAGCTGCTATGATATGCTAAATGCTAATACCGGAAAGCCAAGCTAAGACCTTGGTGCATAAATCAACCTTACTTTAAAATTAAGTACCAAAAAATATTGCAAAAGTCAAAGGAGTGTTCATTTATTTTTTTGGTTTTGGGAAGTAATATTTTACTTAACAAATGTTTTATTGTTCAAAGACAAATCTGTTCTGTAAATGTTCAATAAAGTTGTTTAAATCTGTTGAATTATATATATATTTTTTAAATTATATATGGTTTTCAAATTTGAAAATTCCCAAAATTTCCAAGCTTAACTTCCCATGGAAAGTTTCCAGAAAATTTCCGGAAATTTACCGGAAATTTTCCGCCCCTTTGCAAACCTACTCAGGAACACTTCCAGAAGTCATCGGCCATGAACACAGTTTGCACAAATGCAGTAACGATAAAAATATTGCTGTATCATGCAAAGAAGAAACCACATGTGATCCAGAAACACTGCTGTCTTCTCTGAGCCTCAGGAATTTGGCAACAGTGTGACTCCTGACATCATACACTGATTCAAAACGACTCTCTGAGGATGTCTGGCGATGACACCGCTATCTCAAAGTGCTCTGTTTGTCCCTCAAGGGCACCCTTTTAGCTATTCCCTCCACCTCCATCGCTCACCCATTTAGCATGAGGTTGTTTTTAAATGCGTACATGGGAGTCTAGACACTTGACAGGCGTCTCCACACTTGTCAAAAAGGAGCAGGCTGGCGGGGGACTTGCTTATGCAGAGGAAGCTGTGTTTACTGTCAGTCTTATGGGACAGGGGCACGTCAGAAATGTAGAGCTGTAGACTGAAAGAGATCTCAAGGACTCGGAGATGAGAGTCACCTGGAAGATATGTTCATGCTGGGAGGATGCAAGGTGAACTCTGGATGGCACTGACTGTGGTTAATTGTGTTCTGGCAAAACCAAGTGTCCATATGAGTCGTTTAGAGCTGAAATATTAACACTTTAGATGGGGAAGTGGACACAGTGGATGAGTGCACTTAGGTTTGGACATGGTGCTCATTCACTCTGATAGCAACAGGCTGCATTGTGCTTCAGATAAAAGCACAGGACACATTGATGGAGTGCTTCCAAAACAACTGTAACAAATGACAAAAAAACAAAGGGTTTGTCAGATTTTTTTTTTTTTCCAATGCTTTTAGCCTTAGCTGTGTGATAAACAGTAGTGACATTTAATATGCAAAATAATGAGTGCATGATGGCAAAGTGGTTAGCCTCCACCGTCCAAAGACATGCTTGTGTTAGGACAGCCTTTCCCAAAACCAAGAGTGTCACGGCCCACTTAAAAAAATCACACCCCCATCAATAAAACCTCACTATATTCAAAGGTCTATGTAAAGTTGTTTGCCATAAAAATTAAAATAAAAAATTAAAATAAGAAGTATCTAATTGTAAAACATTTAAAATTTCTTTTAATGTACTTTATGTTGACAACCTCTGGGGGCCCTGGACCCCACTTTGGAACCGCTGTGCTAGGAGAACTAGTGCTAGGTGATTCTAAATTGTCCCCTAGTGAATGAATGGGGAATGAATGGTTGTCAGTGTACGCCTCTGTGTCAGCCTTATGGCCATTTTCAAGCCCATAGTTGCTTGAATTACAATTCCATCTCATGTGTGTTGCCTTCCGAAGTTTGTCCCAATTTACATAAACAGTCGCCCATTTATCAAGTATTAATTGCAGTGAAGGGAAGGAATTTCAGACCCATCTCATTACCACATGCTATAGTTACATCAGTGGGAAATGCTAGATTAAATTTGCCAACTTTGAAAACTCAAATAGGTAAACCTCTACAAACAATGGATATAATTTTCTATGAGAGGCTATCATCTGTTTTTTTATCCTAATATTATCTCTAACTCATTCCACACATAATGGCCAGTCAATCCCATAAAGCAGTATTGGCTTTATGGAGATGCAAATATAGCCCAAAGATACTGCAGCTATTTCGGCTTTGAATGGCCCTCATCCTAAAAATAAGTCCCTTGGAGGTCGGACATGCCTGCTCATAAACAGTGATATCCTGCCAGTAAATGAAAACATATTACTGTATGGTCCATCTTCATGTCTTGAGAGTTGAAAATAGATGACTTGAATTCACTTTTTTTTTTAGCCGAAGAGGAAAGGATAAGACCCAGCCTCGGGATGAGATATGAATTTCAAATCCAAATAGAATATTTCATCACCGCTGAGCATACGAATTAAGCGGGAAGCGTGTCCACAATTCCCTCCAAAAAAAAAAAGAAAAAAAAAGAATACCTCCTTTTGACAAGATAGTTAGAATAGAAGAAAAAGCCCCTTCTTCTTCTCTCAGCTTAATTGCATCATGGATTTTTTCTCTCTTTATCATTTACATAAAAGAACTCAATCAGAATTTCCCTTGTCATCTTCGCCGAGCAATAACCGCAGATATTTGAAGCAGCCCTAGCAACTATAGAAAGTACTTTTTAAGGACTTGGACTTAGTTAATGCGGTGTGGAAAAGTACTGGCTAATACGTGATAAGCGCATGTCCCCCGAAATATTATTTACCAATGTTGGGGATTTCTGGTCAGAAGAACTTAATCCGGCACACTTCACAGAGCAACACTTCACATAACAGAGAGGAAAAGTCTATATATTTACCACAATTTGAGGCTATGAATAGAAAATGCTTTAATGATTTGGATATTTCTCTTAATGTAGTGCTAAAACAGTGGTAAATATTTGCTTACACTATGTCTTTTGGCTGTAAAATACTGTTTGCATACTGTTTTAACAAATTGGAGACCTTGTAATGGAGTGATTAGCATAAAAAACCTGTGCGTAAGAAATTATTAAGCATAAAATGAAAAAAAGTGAGAATTACATATTGCCTTTCTCATAGGACGCAGGGAGGCACTGACCCTGAACTTCAAACTGAGCAACTTGTAGTTCAGGAGTAAATGCTCTGTTGATTCTGAGCCACAAATCCTTAATTTTTCACAATGGTAAAGAGAAAAGAAAAAGCAACCCCCTAAAATGTTTTTTCTTATTTTAATGCATCACACACTAGTTCAGGAACATGAGGGTAACGGGACAGGGTGAAGAAGATGAGAATGGACGGGACATGGGCCTGGCAGCCTGAGATGGGGTACATTGTGATGGGTGTGGGGTGGGAGCGGATGGCTCGGGCCTCATGTCCTGTTTGACCCGATGGACCCCCCCCAAATTTATTTTATTTTATTTTATTTTTTATTTTTTTCTCCACATTATTATTATTATTATTGTTATTGTTGTTTTTTTCTTCTCCTCCTTTTTGTTGTCTGTTTTGCAATTATTATTATTATTTTTTATTTTTTTATGTTATTAAGTATTATTATTATTATTTATTTGTTATTTTTATTATATTTTATTTATTTATTTATTTATTTATTTATTATTATTCATTATTATTATTATTATTATTTTTTTTTTTACATCAATACATATTCATATCCGCATATATATATAAATTTATATTCATATTATTATATACATCTGTTATATGTTGTTTGTTCCATGTAAGTCATAATATTGTTTTGTTTGTCTCATATCTTATGTATTACATGTAGGTGTGTCTGCACCTGTAAATAAAAAATAAATAAATAAAAAAAAGTTTTTTTTTCCCCTTTAGTGACCCACTTTAAAACAAATAAAACAAATTAATACCGGCCCATATGACAGTGGACAATGGGGAAATACATTTGTGAGAATATGTACAGAACATTGAGCTCCAATACTGTTTTTAATCAGAGCTGATCACATGTCTTGTTGGTTCAAAAACCCTGGGACGTCTTGGTAAAACAAAGATGTCAGAGCTAATAAACCCAATTCTCAAACATCTTCTTAGTGGAGGAAAAATTGGCTATAAAATATGTATCTTGTGCTTGATTTATATGATCGGCGAGGCTACCAAGGCACTTTTAAGTATCGGGTTAAATAAATCAAAGTCTTATGAAGGGGTTTTAAATATGTGAATATATATTTAAGCTCATTTTTATGCTAGGTCTGCACATCGGCGGTGCCCTTGTCATGCATAATAGACACTGATGGGAAACAAAGGACCCTTAACTCCGGACTTTAATTTATCAGGACCATAAATTCACTCTGCTTAATTTTAAAAGTGAGATGTTTTAAGAGTGAAGTAGTGCTGTAATCACTGGTTTTAGAGTTTAAGTCGGGAGTCCCAGTCGCTAAAGATGGGTCAGAGTTGAGTCAAGGTCTGAGGCAATCCAACAAATTTGGTGGGTTTATGACAGTTCACATGTCAAAGTCAAAGTCCAAGTTTAAGTCATCACTTCAAAAGTCAGATTACAAAAGTCCAGGTCTGCAAAAAGAAGCAAGTCCAAGCCATAGGGAAAAATAAATAAATAAATACTTGAATTTTTTTGTGAGAAGAGGAACCAATAATGTAATACCTGCCAATAAAGTAATCATTTTGGCAATTTTAAATGTAATAAAGCCAATGAAGTAATAAAGTTTTGAGCCTTATGACGTTATTGGCTCAAACCAAGCAATGTGTTGAAAATGTAATAATTGCAGCCTATAATGTTACAATACATCATTAGGACGACATTTCTTACTTTATTATGATTATTATTACTTTTTTTTGTTGCAGTTTTGTACAGTTTGCTCATTAAAAACAGGTTTAGTAGATAATTATGATTGTAAGAGCCAGTTTGAGAATTCTTTCTTCTCTTCTACAACATGTTCTGTTCTAGGTGTGTCTGTGAAGACTCTTAGTCATCCAAGCTGTCCAAATCTCAACAAACCATTTTTAAAAATAAATCAGCTGTACTTGGTTTTAGAGTTTTCAGATGTTTTATCTTCTATCCAAGAGACGTTTTATGTTTTGTCAGAGTCTCTGTTGGATGTTGCATAGTCAATGTTATTACGTTATTGGCTTTATTACATTTAAATTTGCCAAAATGATTGCATTATTGGCAGGTATTACATTACATACATACATGGATGGTACAGACAGGTTCAAGTCCTCATTTCAAATGTCAGATTACAAAAGTCCAGGTCTGTGAGAAGAGAGAAGCTCTCAATGATGGGACTCGAATCCAAGTTGAAGTTGAAGCTCATGTAGTAGTAGTAGTAGTAGTAGTAGTCTGAGTACCAGGACTTGGGTACTTTGCCTCTGAACTAAAGACTAGAGATGAGATTTATGGCTCTTTGATGGGAGCCGAATCTTTGTGATCCGTTCATTTCAAAGAGCCGCTCATAAGACTGGCTCATTTTTATTTTTACATACCGTATTTTCCGCACTATAAGGCGCATCGGATTATAAGGCGCACCTTCAATTAATGGCCTATTTTAAAACTGTTTTCATATATAAGGCGCACCGCATTATAAGGCGCATCCACTAGATGGTGCTGCGCTAAAGGGAATGTCAATAAAACAGATAAGTCAGTCAGTCAAACTTTATTAATAGAATACAAACCAGTGTTCTTACAAGTCCCTCGTTGAAAACAACGTATTTCCAACTCCATTTGTCACAGTTCAAAGCTACATGAACAGCGTTCGAGCGCTCAGTTTTCTGTCCCAAATACTGTATTGGTTGGACAATTATTATGGTGTAATTCATTCATCTTAACCTGTTAAGCTCTGAGGCCTTTTTCCCAAAAATTCTATATCTACATTTATTAAGGTTTTACTTAGCATTTACTAGGTAACCTTGGTAGCAAATTAATTGGTGGACTTTAGGGATTACTGTGGAAGAGAAATAATATTAATAAATTATATTGTTTGACCATAAATTGAGGTTGAAATGGATTATTCTAATTTCCGCCTGAAAAAAACAACACATATTTGCCTCCAAAAAAGCCTTTTTTCTTCCTGTAGTGAAGCAAATAACAACATAAATTGTAAATTTCACATATCTTGGTCTACTGCAGCAAAATTTGTGCCAAATAAACAAAGTAATGGAACGATATACATGTTTTATTTTTTAAAAATCCAGGCGGAATCCAACTGTTGAATAGAAATTGAAGCAGATAGTTTTGTTGCCACAAATTGTCCGAACATGAGGATGTCAAACGTGTGTGGGTCAGCCGTTGTATCTCCCCGCTATGGTCCCAACAAACGGACGCAAGGGGGCGCGGAGCGGGTTTAAGGGGTTAATAAAATTAGCATGTGTGGACTAAATTCTCTAATGGTGACGTACACCTCTGCACACCATTGATGTACACCATTTTGGATTTATAATATGTCTAAAATGTGCAAATGTGTGTCAAAAGAACAAAAAGAATGTCTCTCCCCTCGTCTCTTTCTGTATGACTCTCACTTGAGCTTCTATTCTATGTTTTCTTGTCAAAAAGCTTGATACGAGAGTAAAAAAAAAAAAAGGAAAAAAGAACGGCTCCTGTGCCACCATGACTTCTCGTTCATGGTGAAGAGCCGTTCAAAAGATGTCACATCTCTACTAAAGACCATTACAGAACAAAGCAGTTCTTCCATGAGCAAACCCTCACTGCATGCAAAGGTAGACAGACTCTAATATGATCTAATTACATTCAGAGCGTGCAGCAGGCAGTGCAGTGCGATGTAAGTGATAGCGCTTCACCCTCGGAGCCGCTCCAACTGCGAAAGGGTCCATAATGTGTTTGACAGGAGTGCATGTTAAAAGAGGCGACAGAGCCGTTCCCAGATCACACTACAGGACGGGGGGGAGGATTATAGGCGGGGCGGGAGCAAAGAACCATATTTCAGATAAAATATGGAGTGAGCAAGGCAGTGCCGACCGCAAGTGGTGCCACAGATGTTGAGCAGGGTCTGCCGAGGGAAGTGTCATACATGTCATCTCTCTTTTTTTTTTTTTTTGCACCGCCTTGGACAGGAAATTCACTTGCTCAAGAAAAAAAAAAAATCAGTTCCAAGTGCCTCAGCAAAGTAAAATACTTTATCAATGACAGGAAAGACAAATTATAACTTCAGCTGCCATGCAAAAAGCCAGGCGAGGAGTGAAAAGTAGAGAAATGGGACTGAAAATGTTCCCAATGGCTGCGTTTTATGTGCTGGGTTCAAAATGTCCAGACACAGGGGAACTGAGTTATGGCCAAATAGCTGCGGCAAAAGAACATGATACATTGTGGCTTATATCAAGGCCAGAATGAAGGTTAGGCCTGATGGCAAACTTACATGCAATTATTAAATGAAAACCATAAATCAAACATAGCATGACTAAATCAAATAAAGGAGGTTTGAATCATCTCCAAACCATTATCTTTGATCCAGATATCTTCAGCAGCGGCTAACATGACCATCTGTTAACAATAATTAAAAAAGGAAAAGAAAGTAATGGATTAATCTGATACAAACTTCTACTATTTCAAAATTGTTTGGAAATTGTTAGCACTAATGAATGCTGCTCGCTGTTGCTAATACAACATACTGACTGCAAGTGTGAAGCTAATTTAAATGTGAAAATGAGAGAATCTAATGACATTACACCTCAGACAGTCCCGAGATGAGTGATTACATGTGTGGATCACAAATTTTATCTTGTGTTCTGATATTCAATCCAGCTGAGAATGGGAAAAATTTAGACTGTATTAGTTATTGGCTACAGTTTCACGATATAGCTCAGTTGGTAGCTCTGTAGTGCATATCCAGGGCATCTACAGCCTGCCTCGGCATCATGGGTTAAGGTATAGATAAGGTATATATATATTACAGATGATATTTCATGTATACATGCTCTATATCAGCCATTCCCAAAGTCAGGAGTCAAAATCCCACGCAGACCCCCAACAATACAGCTTCCCTCAATCCCAAATTTTATTTTCATGTTTTTCTCCATATATTTCTATAAAAACATTACAAAAGACTATTGGCTGAAAAGAGTTTTAAAGTTATATTTGTAAACAAATACACTGTAAAAAAAATAAAATGCTGCAAAAACTCAACAACTCAAGGCAAAGGATACCTCAAGATTTTTGGAGCCAACTCAAAATCTCAAGTTTTCCCCACTTTCACTTAATTTGATGTTCATATGTCTAAAAACTTTCCTGATTTTTAATTTTTAAGTTTTTCTCTCTATCATTATTTTTTTACTCATCTTACAGTCAACTTACAGTGTTCAGAAAAAGTTATTCTTTTGTTAAATGTAGTATATTTAGTTTTTTATTATTATCAATAATTCTTTTTCTGAACAGTGGAGTCAGTTGGCTGTAAGTTGGAAAAAATAAAGATAGTGAGTAAAACTTAAAATTTCAAGTTTTTAGACGTATGAACGTTAAATTTGGTGAGTAAAAAAATATTAGTTGTTGAAAACTTTTGAGTTACCAAAAGTTGAGATTTTGAGTTGATCACCAAAACTCAAAAATCTTGAGTGATCCTGTTGCCTTGAGTTTTTGCACCATTGTTTTTTTACAGTGCATTTCAAACTCAATATCTTTTTATGTACTTAATATAGACAGCCGTCTGGGGGGCCCCCTGCAGTACCTCCGCAGACCCCCAGGGGGGCCCCGAACCCCACTTTGGGAACCACTGCTCTATATAAACATCTCCAAGAAGCATGCTTGTAGCTTTGTCTGATTAAATTTTGTAAAAATTAAGTGAATTTTGGTAGCATTATCACAAATTTTTAACAAAAACTATAAAACACCTCGAGAAGTTGATCAACTCCATATCCGAACACTAAAATTGTGTGGACCAAAAATAATGCTTCTAGTTTCAGGTGAACATGCTTAAATAATCAGTTTGATGCGTTTATCTATTCATTCATTACTGCCAAGACAAAATCTTGTCTCCATGCGGGCCAAATCGAGGAGAGCTTAAAGTAGAGCCGCTGCCCCTCCACATTAATGAAATCTGGGCAGCAGTAGCTCAGACATTTAGCCACTAACCCAAAGCTTGGCGGTTTGATCCCCGCTACCAGCAGTGTCGGGCAAGGCACTTCAACCACATAGAGACCACCTCAAAAAGTACCAAAGGTGGAACAAGTTGTGAGATTTGATGGTTCTGCTCCAGGAGAGGCCTGTCCTGAAACACAGAGGGCAACAACACAGCAGCCTGGAGCATCTGTTTTGGATGGCTTTGGTGTGCGAGTCCTGTCCCATGGGGAGAAAGCCCTGAGGTTGACAAGCTGGAAGGACTTCTTTGGCCTGGGACACCTCGTCATTGCCCGCCAGGTATGGGAGGAAGTGTCTAGGAAGAGGGAAAGTCCATGCATCTTTATTTGGACTACTGTTCCGTGTACTGCTTGTAAACAGGGCTTCTTTTCTAGTCTGACCCAGATAGCATGGGTTAAAACAACTTTGAAGCAACTAAATCAAATTTTCCCAGTAGTTCGGTGCTGCTGTTTCAAGCTTATCAGATGAAAAGCCCTTTCTCTCCGCTACTTTGTGCAGAGCCTTTCTTGAAAAATCACCCACTCACTTTCACCTTCCTTCCACACTTCCCCCGGTCTTACTCTGGCCTTATCTTCTCCCTTCAAGTGTGGGATGCGAGCCAGGTTTTTCCTCGACCCGCCGGCAGAATGCTGAGTGCTTGCACCCTGGCCCTTCGGTTGAAGTCTGGATCCACTCTGAATGCTGACATGCCCGAAAAATTTCAAAGCCGTTTTTGAATACAGTACTTTTGAGGAGGTCGCAGCGAGGTCGTAATCCTGCAGGGCTGAATACTTTTGTCGTGGCGAAGACTGAATTTAGCTTGACAGAGTCTGACAAAACCATGATGGATGCCTGAATAGACATTTTGAAACTATCACTAACTGCGGTAATAGATGAACGTACAGGCTATAATGTGTGTAATGCTTCACGACAAGGACATGACACTACTTGGATCACTTTTGTTTTCGAGTCACACGTTGGAGACCTTCTTAAAATGAGGCAGATTAACCTCCAATAAGCTTTGACAATCTCATCTGTCCTGTCGGAGGACGCCATTAACAACCGAGCGCCCTGGACCACACTGAGGCTGCTTACACATTCAAGTCCTGCTGTGTAAATAGAAGAGGTTGGAGGAAGTAACCAAGTATAAACTACTTCCAAACAAATATTTTTCTTCTTTCCTTTTGGCTGCTCTCCCCTGGGGTTGCCACAATGACTCATTTGTCTCCATGGTACAGGTTTTACACCAGATGCCCTGACACAGCTGAAGATCTGCACAAGAACTGTTCTGGTTTATGACTCAGAAACTACCAATTTTGCCACCAATGTTCAGAAATACTTTTATTCTTTAAGATTTTAGAAATTAAATGTATTCCTCTAAAAAGTACTTTTCACCTTATTTGTTTTATTTTCTGCACGTAATGATAGTGTACAAGCTCATTTTTTTATTTTTATTTTTTGTTTGAAAAGTCAGTTGTTACAGGCCCACTACTACTTTTATCACCACTAATACTGCTACTACTACTACATGTACCACTACTATTACCACTGCTACAACTATTAGTACTACTACTACATGTACCACTACTATTACCACTGCTACAACTATTACTACTACTACTACATGTACCACTACTATTACCACTGCTACAACTATTACTACTACTAGATTTTATTTCTATGTCTATTACAACTAGAACTGCTACTACTACTACTATTGCTACAACTATTACTTCTATTGCTACTACTATTACTACTACATGTACAAATACAAGTCTACTGGTATCACTACTACTACTTCTACTGTTACCACTAATACTATGATTACTGCTATAACTACTACTATTAATACCCATTTTGCCACAAAGGTTCAGAAAACCTTTTATTTTTTAAGATTTTAGAAAATAAAGGTATTAAAGTACTACAGTAAAAGTACAAGAATGTTACTTTTCACCGTAGCTTTATATTTGTATTATTTTCTGCACGTAATGATAGCGTACAACCTCATATTTGTATGTACTACTACTTCAACAACTGCTATTACTAGTGGTACTGCTGCTACTACTACTTTTACCACTACTACAACTTCTAGCACTACTACTTGTGCTACAACTGCTTCTGCTATTACCACAGTAATAACTACTACCACATTTACTATTATTAGTACTACTACTAGCAGAATAAATGTTGCCATTGAAGATAAAATTCTTAGTGTTTCACGTTTGCATGTCTTCTTTTAGGGAGCATAAGGCGGCTAATTAGCACATCTTTTAGCACCATGATGCTAGCAGATAAATGAAATCCATATTTTGGAAAGTACCCATTTACTTTGTTAATAAGGAATACTGTTTTTACAAATACTGCCTCAGATTTGACTCATTACAAAGCAGACTTGAGACACTTCAAGACGTACGATCATTCATTCCCATTTTCCCGTCTGGACATGATTTCAGAGGACGTCTCTCCGGACCAACACTCGAAGTCCCTCGGCTCTTTGTGTGCGGTAGTAGCCCTTCATTTGAACCCTGAAGAGCCATCTCTCATTTGGTTCCAGAATCCATTTATACCGGGCTTTTTACGCATAATTTTACCTTAATGACCAATCCGAGCCAAAGTGGCAATTTGTTTGGGATGGTCACTGAGAACATTACAGTCATTTTTTCTCATTATTTCTGTATTTTGATAAATAAATTAGCTGGACCATATTGGGCTGGCTGGACACTCAGGTAGGGAACAAAAGGTGACAGGAATGCAAGGACAGAATAAAATACTTTGAATGAGGCGCATGATAATTAATTTAATTTATTAACACTTCTAAAGAGATTACTGAGGCATATTTTCACATCACTATTAGTCTTGTTGAGAATGTATAATGCATTTTAATATGATATAAAAAATGAATCCTTGCTAAAATACTGTAGGGTACAATCTAATTTTATGGTTATTCAAATAAAAAAGTATAGTTATTTTCAAATATAATTATTCAAGTTGAAGTACATTAACAGTAATCAAAAAATGACTTGAGTAAAAAGTTTTAGGGAAATGTTTACTGGTAGAGGCACTACTGTAATTAGAACTGGTACTACTACTTCTATTACCACCACTACTACTACTATATTTATCACTAGTGTTACCACCACTACTAGTACTACTACCAATACTACTACTACTACTGTCCCCATAGCTGTATCAAACCCATGACCTTCTGATTACAAATGTACTTTTACCACAATTACTGCTGCTACTACTATTTATGCTACTACTATGACCACAGCTTTTACCGCATCTACTACTGCTACTATGGTAACACTACTACGACTACTACTAGTATTACATGCATGGTACATAGTATTACCACTACTACTAGTACTACTACCACCACTACTACTACTACTAGTATTATATGCATGGTACATAGTATTACCACTACTACTAGTACTACTACCACCACCACTACTACTACTACTACTACTACTACTACTACTACTACTACTACTACTACTACTACTACTAGTATTACATGCATACATAGTATTACCACCACCACTACTACTATATGTATCAGTAGTGTTACCACATCTACTACTACTACTACTACTACTACTACTATTACATGCATAGTACTACCACTACTACTAGTACTACTACTACTACATTTACTGCTAGTATTGCCACTACTACTAGTAATACTACTACTATTACCACTACTACTACTACGTGTACTGCTAGTATTACCACTACTTCTACTCCTACTTTTATTTCTATGACTATTAAAACTACTAGTACTGCTGCTACAAACACTACTATTACTACAACTATTACTTCTACTGCTACTACTATTACTGCTACATGTACCACTACAATTACTACTAATTCTACTGGTATCGTTACTACTACTGTTACTGTTAATACTATGGCTACTATTATTATTACTACCCATCTTCCAGGTTCAGAAATACTTTTATTCTGTACGATTTTAGAAATAAACGTATTCCACTAAAAAAGTATGTAGTTACTTTTCACCTTAGACTTATATTTGTATTATTTTCTGCATGTAATGATAGTCTACAACCTCATTTTTGTATTCTGGCAGGTCTGAAAAGTGCAAATGTGCCATATTTCCAACAGCTACACTCATTCAAGCTACGAAATGTAAAATATAGATGGGAAGGACAGCTACCAGGTCTCTCCCAAATGGTGCACTCTTTTTCTATTAGAGACTCCGAGTGCAATGTCCCTGCTCATGACTATCTCCATCATTTTTGGTCTTTCGAGGCTGCTCAAATGGACTTTACATCATCAGCGGTGAGTCACAGAAAAAGGTCCTGTTTTATAGACATCAAGTGGGCCACAGTCTATGTAACCTTAAACACACAAGAGCAAATGTAATGGTTTTGAGGAAATGTAGGGCAAGATGAAGGTGAAGTTGGTTAGTGGTTTAAAATTCTGAATTGAAGATTTATTTGTGGTGTTGTGACCTGAATCCAGTCCAAAGAAGTGCACTTTACAATTTTGGGAGAAGGGTGAAGGCGGTAACAATGGGAAAGGCTGAACATCCATCAAGAATTCTGCAAAGTTTTTCAATCAGTAGTACAGCTTACCCGAGACAGTATGAGAAAAATGCGCTAGTAGTTGTAGTAGACGTAGTGGTAATAGTCGTAGTAGTGTTACCATAGTAGCAGTAGTAGATGCGGTAGAACAAATAGTAGTAGTAGCAGCAGTAATTGTGGTAAAAGTACATTTGTAATCAGAAGGTCATGGGTTTGATGCAGTAGTAGTAGTACATTTGCTGTGAAATTAGAAAGACACAAAGTGGTAAAATGGTTAGCGATATCAGGAGTAGTACTAGTAGTAGCTGTAAGTACCTTCTACTTTACACTCAATACTTTTTGTTGAGTACTTTTACCTCTTCTTGAGTAATAGTTTTTGGAAGAAACATTCCTTTTATTTGAACACAGATTTTAAATGTCTCATATTATGCTTTTTTTCAGGCTTTTTAAAGAAATGTTGGACACCTTTCCATTAGTATTTCACATTGTTTGACTTAACATAATGTCTGGCGCCTCCTGCTGGCAACCATGGGAAATGTAAAGAGTATAAAATAGCTATTTAGCACGACTATTAGCAGCATGATGGTAGCAGATGGGAATTTAAGCACTGAAATGATCAGAATAAGTCAGAAAATGAGTTATGGGCTTTAGAAATGCCAGAGCTTGAAATTGTGGTCATTTTAATCACGACAAAAATCAAGTCTGTGTGACCTTAAAATATATTTGGTAGCACCATGTGTGACTGCAACAAACTGCCATTGTGACATCTTTTACATGGACTTTAGACACATGCAGTTAATTTATACTGACAGATAAGACATTGAGCTTTCCTACAGCTTTTGTTTTATATCAATAGGCACAGAAATAGTTACCGTTAAAGATTAAAAAAAAAGCTAAGGATACTAAATATAGTATAAGTACATATGGCACATTGGCACGCTATCAGTGGGAACACGCACAATGTTTATGCGCAATAGTTACAGGATCTCTGATGTTTTACACAAAAATAGCCAGAAAAGAGATATTTACTGCCCATAAGGATGAGAGGAGACTGAGGAAAGAAGCTGTTCCTCTGCTCAGAGCAGAGACAGGGGAGGGGGCGGGGCCATGGCAGCTGCACAGGACAGACACAGCACCGAGATCACACTGAGACACCAGAGGTTTAGGAAACTTTTAGTCAAATAAATATTCTACAAAAACAAAGAACAATGTGCCATCAGGTCTGAAGGTGGATTTCTTCTCTAATGAGTGTGTGAGTGCATTACTTGAATCATGTGACGCAGATTCACAGACAGATCTTCACCTGAGCACTGAGCTCCCTCTGCCCCACAGAGAACAGTGAGGATTTATTTTATAAGTTTACAGTTAGTGAGCAGCCCTTCTATAATAATTATAATAATGTTTCTTTTGTGTTTAATCTGAGCACAATGACCCGCACACACTTTCACCTGCAGTCTGCTGGACTGTAGGTTATGGAGGGCACTGTTCACTTTGTAAATGATAGACTTGCTCTTATGTTGCAGCAGTGGAGTCTGGTGATAAATTATCTAAAAACATTCAAAAGAATTGGAGTTAACTTTCCAGGCTAGAATAATCTGAAGAGCCTATCCAAGTTGGGAGAACACATGTAAAAGTTAATTCCAGCCCTGTGTCTAAAGTCAAAGTCAAAAATAGCAGTTATTATCAATGAATAAAAGAGTTACATATACATTAAATGATTAAATGCGTGTTTTCATACATTTTGTTTGGTGCCCCTAAATTTTTGATGGTGCTCCTAAGCTTTCAAAGTTAGGAGCACCAGTGCTACGATGGAAAAAAAGTGAATTTTGAGCCCTGAACACGCAAGAGCAAATCCTGGTTTCACGTCTCTACATAGAGTGGTGAGACTAAGCGTTTCCAGCTCTTGAGAAGGGGATAGCCTCAGCAGGATGACTCAAACATGCGAGAATGAAACAAAATACTACTCCTGGTATGTTTTAGAGGTGGAAACATCATAACATGGTTAAAAGCTCAATCTACTTCTTCCACCTCTGCTGTTGTGTTGAATGAGCTTGAGATAGAGCAAGCAGTGGCAGTGACAGAGGTTGCCCTTGTGATGCATGCAAAATGTGAGCATAGGGACATGCGTCTAAAACAAAAATGAGGTCAACTTGTGAGATCATGAAGCTGTAATGAAGTGCGGGCCATTTTTGACAGCCAAGTTTGGAGAGGAGGTTTTGAGAAGTTCACGTCTCAACACGGGGGACACGAGAAGGCTGTTAGCATAATGAGAACAAAAAGACAGTGACAGGAGTGTAAATAAAACATAAATGTGAGTGTGTATAATGAAGGAGGAGCATTCACACTTTAGAGTTAATCTTTTATAAATAAACTTTTTAATATGACATGTTAGGGCTCAAAAATAATCCAGCAACAAGAATATACAAGCCAGTAACAGTGTAAGGAAATACTGTGATTTTTGATTTTGTCCATTTTATTTTTATTTATTTATTTATTTATTTTTTACTCCATTGTGAAGATTTTTTTTGTAATATATGTATATAAATTAAATTAATTTTTGTATTGCATTTAAACTGCTGACCTTTAATATGCCTACTTGTATTGCCTATTTGGAATAAAGGCAACTTGTCAAATACAGTGATTATTAAATAAAATGTATTTCATATAATTTTGTTAATCTAGTGACATACTATTATACAGGTAATGTTTTCCAAAATCATATTGTAAAAAAAAAAAAGAAAAAAATATCCCCCAAAAAAATCTGAACTAGAAGCCCATAGAGAGCATAAACCTCTGCTGTTTTGCAACTGTAAAGATATAGTGCCCAGACCAGGACACAAACTCAACATTATTGTAGTTCAGGGTTAAATGCTTTTTCCATAAAGCCACAAAAAAGCACTCTTAGTTGATTTTTTCACACATTTCTTCACAACTTTTGCATAGAAATGTATACAGTATTTATTCAATCTAGTGTACTCATCATGCCGGCCCCAAACCCAGATAAAAGAAGTGCGTTTTGTCAGGAAGGGCATCCAGTGTCAACCTAAATTGATATGCAAATCACTGTATGCAACGAGGCAGATGATTTGCTGTGGTGACCCAGGAAAAGAACAGACAGTAGATAATAGGAGCTTTTAATGACAGATTAAGGAAAATACAACAAAATGGCGTTCACAGATAATTCATTGTCACGCTGAGTGCAAAGAGATGACATATAATGCAACTTTTGTGGGCGTGACAAAGGTGCTAAATGCCTGTGAGCGTCCTCTCATGCTTTAATTGATTTGTTTGTGGCTCTATACCTGGAGTGTAAGCAAAATGGATTTTCCATCACATTCTCGCAAGCTGGCTACTCGTCATGTAAATTAGGGAGCGGTTCCTCCTGCAACGAGCCATGATAATGAATCATACAGTCACCACTGTGGCATTGGCAAACACCATTAATCTTAAACTTAGTGCTATCACCGTATCTTCAAACAACAAGCTGTGTGGGCCAGGACTGAGTGGGTTGTTCGGAGTAGAGCAGGTTGCATCACCAGAGTGCGTTGCTTTCCCTATATTACAACACTGGGGGTTCAATGCACTTCTATACATGCATAATGATAGCTATAAAAGAGACAGACCTGCAGGAATCTTTAAAATGACATGGAAATGGAAGTCACTGAATGCTGTTTTTCTATTTCTCACAAATCTTTTTTTTTTTTTTTTTCCATTCTGATAGAAAAACATAACACCAGTAAAGAAACATTTATGCTATGGTCACAGATTCAGATTTTTTTTATTTAATTCATTCATTTACAATCCGCTTATTTGTGTTAAGGGTCTTAAGTGACTGGAGCCCACTCCCTAGGGGCCAGACTGTCCTACTTGCTTTACACAAGCAGGACAGTCTGGTTCCTCTCTCAGGGCGGCGCATTGCTCCGATTCAATTTGGAACTGGCCAATCACAGCCGTTTATCTGCAACGCGTCTTACGAAAGTGGAAAAGCTAACCAAGGTACCACTAGCTACAGAGCTAATTTACTAATAACATCTCTGAGCGGTTTATCAGCGTTTAGTGGTTTCTTTCGTAACCTGTTGGTTTTGCTGAAGTCCACGTTATTGTTCAGTCTTCTGTGGGATTTTTTTTTTTTTTTTTGTTCATCTTGTTGCCATTTTAACAACAGTTAGTTTACATCTGATAAATAACAAAACCATAAAAAAACAACTTCTTCAACTGGCTTCTGCTGCTGTCCCCATTCAGAAATACGTACAGAGCTGCTCATAATACACCGTATTCTGGTGTTTTATGAAAAAAAAAAATGTTTGTTTGGGTCAGCAGTGCACAGCTTGTGTCCCGCCCTTTGTTTCTCTGATTGGTTACTCTGCCTGTCAGAAACGAAACTTATGGGAAGAGGTACCAGACTAACTTCTTTGTATAGAATAGGAAAAGAGTTTGTCTGGCAGGTCAGGCTACTTAGGGGAAGCTCATCACATTTAATCCTGGGCTAGGTAACAAAAACTCAACAGCGATATGTTGATAATTAAGAGTATAATATTTACAATGTATGCTCCGGACATCTTGTTTTTTTGCTATTGAAAAAAACTTCTCTGAGCAGTCCCATAGAGATCCATTGAAGCTCTGTGTCAATAAGGATTTATACAGAGTCCGAGCTGCTCTTAAGTGAAAGGAGTATTGTGTGGGAGAACCAGACTAAACAGCCGATTACTGCACAACAACAATTACTCATGAAATTAAATGCATTCTAGCCCATTTTAATGCAGTAAAGTAAAGTGGAAGTTTAGCTTTCCTTGTTGTCAATGAGCAATCGCCACTGTTATACATGGATGTTTTTGGATGTGGGAAAAAGCTGAGAGAACCCACAGTAACACAGGGAGGACATGCAGACTGCTTTCAGAGTGAGATCGTAGATGGTCGGCCTGTGGAGGTCATCGCCATCGCCAACTCTGCCACTGTGCACCACCAGTTTTCAGAATATTTCATTCAAAGTGTACAGACCTCTGCATCATTAACCACATTGGTCTACCTCGTTTATGCTGACAAATAATGGCCCTGTCATTCAGTAACAGAGATTCCTTCAAAAACTTCAGGAAAATAATCCAGAACCACACCAAACCTTATCATTTGTGGCCCATTACTGACCATTCTTGGAAATTTGACTCAAATCTGACTGTCACTTATGGAGTTATCTTGTTAACAAACACACCAATACCAAAAAACTAAACCTGAGCCTAAAGTAGAACCCTTAATAATACATTTCTTCACTGTAAGTAATTAGAGGAGACTATGCAAACATATTACACTTGTGAGCACCCCCCCCCTAAGTGAGACATGATCTGCATTGTCGTAGATAAATGCCGCCATGGAGCATTTTTAATTTAACATATCGCTTCACTCTTGACTTCCTGCTGCTACTCCATCTAAGGCTGAGAAATGAGGCTGACCCTAAGTGTGAAATTAGCAGAGCGGCGTCTCCTGTCTCCACCACAGTGAGAGATGAAGATGTCGGAGGTGGATGTGATGAACGAGTGTTATTTTGATGATACAGCGGATATAGGACGGTAGGGTGAGATTGATATGGTAATCTGGAGATGGGAGAGGGTCTTTTTCGGGATCATACCATCTTCTTGGTTATTGAGAGATCATAAGAAAGCTACATGATGTTTCTTTGACTATTATCAACACCAGTGGATTACCAAATGGGATCAGGGTAGGAAAATGTTTTTATTAAAAACTAATAAAATAAATTAATAAATTCATAATACAATAAAAAAATATGTATTACTGAATGGGGTCATTTTTGGCCCCAACAAGAAAAAAAAGAAAATAGAAATACAATTAAATAAATAACAAGTGGTCATTTCTGGCTACAATGAGAAAGATAAGAAATAAAATATAATGAGTAAAACTGAATAGGTCACTTCTGGCCCAAATAATAAAAATTACAAAAATAAATAAATAAATAGGTAAATAAATAAATACATGGATTACTGAATGGGTTAACTTTTGTCCCCAACCCCCCAAAAAATATAATTAAAAAAAAAAAAAAAGTATTAAAAACTAACAAAAAAAAATAAAAATAATAATTCATAATACAATAAAAGCATGTATTACTGAATGGGGTCATTTTTGGCCCCAACAATAAAAAATAGACATACAATTAAATAAAAAATAAAAATGTGAAATAAAAAAATAAAAAACACACAAAAAACAATACATGGATTACTGAATGGGTTCACTTTTGGCCCCATCCAAAAAAGATATTAAAAACTAATAAAATAAATTAATTCAAATACAATAAAAATGTGCATTACAGAATGGGGTCATTTTTGGCCCCAACAATTAAAAAATAGAAATACAATTAAATAAATAAAAATGTGGTCACTTCTGGTTACGGTGAGAAAGAGCAGAAATAAAATAAAATGAATAAAAACATGTATCACAGAATAGGTCACTTTTGGGCCCAGTGATAAAAAGTGAAAAAATAAAATGAAATAAAATAACAGAGATAAAATAAATAAAAACATGGATTACTGAATGTGGTCACTTTTTGCCTCAATGATAAAGATTAGAAATAAAATAAGATAAATAATAATAATAATAATAATAATAATAATAATAATAATAATAATAATAATTTTCTTCTCTTCACTGACTATTTAAATGTTATATCATCCTGAGGAGAAACAAATCTTGCATAGTTTGCAATGAAATAATGGCTTTCCTTTAGTGGTTGTAAAACTCTGGGCTACTTCAAGGACTACAGGCCGTTTGTTAAACCAATCTACAGCAGGTGTTTTTTGTTCCTTGTAGCTGCTGTAAGGGATGCTCTGGACGTATGGGGCCTCGAGCCAGGATTGAAACCAGAGAGTATCAAATCCGGAGTTATTTTTTGATGAAAACATTGTCAAGCAGCCTTTTGTAGCTTTAAAACTTTGTAAATACACTCAAGGTCATGGGACAAACTCTTAATACTGTAATATTTATTCTATATGGGCACTCATAAATTATTAAAACTTATTATTATTTCTCCCATGCAATTTGTGATTCTCTCAGTGTATCCAGTGTGACTGCTGATTTTTCCCCAGTATAAAACAAAAAAAGAGAAAAATACAGATACGGCATGTACTGTCTTTGCCCTGCGGGTGCTCAGAACACTGCTGAGCCTCTGAAATTGAGCTGAAGCTACCTCCACTCCGAACTGTTTGTCCCTTTATAAAATTACTGCGCTCTTATGAAGCCATTTACAACCATTTTCTTTGATTTGGGCTATTTTTGCTGAAGGTAAGAACAGAAACTTCAACCTCCAGATGAAATTATTTGTGACTTGAGATCTTGACTCAAGTTAATAATGGCAGTAATGGTGTTAAGTGAACTGCCTTTTATGTGCTGTGAAGAAAGGCTTTTTACTTCACTGCCATGGCACAAAAAAGTAGCCATAACGAGACATCCTCACTGTAATCAGTCTAACTCCTGACTGTCAATTGTCATTTCCAGGCTATTATCTACCAGCACATATTATTTTGGAAGTCACCTTGATCTTTGAAAAGCTTTCTTGAATCTAGCCACAAGGGCCCACAAGCCAGTATACGGCGTACTTTGTGCCAGGCTTTGAATCAAAGTCAATAAGTCCAAACTTAGTGGAAGTAGACCTCTGCCAAGGCACTGATCCTATCTCGCAATGGTTAAGATATTGTGCCCAGACCTGGACTCAAAGATTTTCTTATTTAGGGGTAAATGGCCCTTTAATTGAGCCAAAAAGTCCTTATATCTCACAATAGTAAAGTCTTTTATTGAGAGAGTATGGTTAGTTCATATTTCAGAATTGTGCAGAAATATTTAACTCTCATCCTACCAACCTGTTTTACATGCAGAGATTACTGAGAGGGGTCACCTTGTACCCCACAGATAAAAACCTGTAAAAAACAAACAAAACAGCAAAATATTGAAATCTTACTGAGTCATTTCAAATAAAGAGTTTGTTTGTAAATTATGAATTTGGGTAAATTTGCACATAATTTGCATATTTAAACATCCAAAATTACACACTTTCTTTAATACTTTCTTTAATAAAAGTTAACAGTTTAATAAACGACTTCATCGCCTCTTCATTCTGATTTAGTTTAGTTAAATAAAAATTAAAGGAAACTTTTGGAAATTTCTGGCAATTTTTTATGGTTAGAAGCAGGCAGAGCCATAGTCACTCAAATATAGAATAAGCCACCAAAAATCATGGAAAGTTTAACAGTTTTAGGATACAAATTTGTCTTTCATTTCAATTAAAATACAACACTTGCTTTAAGTATGATTTTTGATCAGTAATGAGGCTGAATCAGTATAAAATAGGATTTATCTGCTGCAGTCCCTGAGCCCATTTGTAGGCCTCAAAAGTGAGGGTTAGATTCTGCTGGTACTGTCCTGGTGCTGAGACTCTAGACTTTCTCTCTTATCTGAAAATCTGCAGTTTGTCTGAACAGGCTGCATGTGTTTTATTGCTTGTGTCTCCTGCAGGGGGCGCTGTAATAGTCTGGTTCTTAAGGCCAGGACTGTCCGGTCTGTGTACGACCACAGCAGGATCTGGGTGACTTCAGTCAAGTTCCTGGCTCAGTTCAGAGTCTTCCAGGACTTTCAGGTTTTACTGATTATTATGAAAAGTTTTACTCAGTCAGAGCCCAGAGTGACGTCCATATTGTGACCACAGGATCCTCTCTATTGTGTGTTGACAGTGTGATCCCATGGGCCTCAGTAAACCTGGACAAGCTTAAAAATGGCAAACAGTAAGTCCCTAACCTCCCTCTAGTGTGTGGTACATCAAATATTGATGTTTTGTAAAAGAAAAACTAATTAAAGTGATAAAAACATTAAAAAATACATAGGTGAACTGGGGCCATTTTCGACCCTGATACATTTGTGTTTATACAATTCTCAAAGTACATCAGAAACCAAAAACAACTATATGAAGTCGTAGACAACAAATAGCCGGACAAAGTCATGAAAAATCAGCATGATAAAATCTGACCCCACTTGGTCGGATGAGGGTTAAAACACTCCTGCATCTACACCGGAATGAATCATATTGTCATTGGCCTGAAATAAAAATTCAGTATTTTTTTTTTAAAGCACTCTTTGTTAAAAGCATTTTTGACACCCCACTAAAACTTTTGCACAGTACTTTTTTTCTCTCAGATTGGCTCTAACTGTTACTGACAGACTGGGAATACATGCGTTTGAAGACTATTGATTGTTAAGCAGCTTGTTGACTGTAATCATCACAACCTTAGCTCATCAGAATTAGTTTTGCTCTGCTAGCGAAGCCGTGTGCTAGTCAGCTAACTTCGTAAACAACTTCTATTGTTCCAGCAGAGCAACATTTTACCTCATTTCAAAACATCATCTCGATAGTTTGGTATGCTGTCTGACTCTTCAATTTACCCTGGCCCTCTTGTGTTGTGTTGGTTCTGTTGTTTTTTTGTTGTTGTTGTTTTTTTTTTTCACCCCCATTGGGACCCCAGTGCGGCGGATTACCAAACACAGATTGCATTGATTGCCGGGACTAATTGAAAGGAAAGCATCCCCGGTGTGGTGCGCATCTGCTTGCTTTTGCAGAAATTGGCATCTGTGCCCTAGCTCACCTCATCAGGCAAAAGGAGCCAAGAAGAATTTTTTTTTTTTTTTTTTGCCGTCGACCACTTAACTCAGCGCTCAATCACGCTCAGGGAAGACTCCTTTCAGACGAGGCGACGGTGCAGACAGATGATGCTAAAAACCAAAAGAGGGGGAGCGAAAGACACCCGCCCCAGTGTGCTGACGAGGAGACCACCAGGGAAATCATGCAGAAAGATGGATAGAAATTCAGCAGAGCGATTGATGCACTCCTGCGTTTTTTTGGCTGGGACAAGATCAGAGGGACTGCGAAACACTTGTCGAGGAAGGGGAAAGACAACCAGAACCTGAACTGTTAGCTGCCTTACACTTTTTGCTCAATTGCTCGCATTGACTCAGACAGGATCTGCATTCAGCAAACTGGGACACTGATCAGGTATAACATTATAACCCCCTGTTTAAGATGCAGGCCCATACGCAGCAAACTGAAATAATGCACTGTTTATTCTGACACTTTCCAGCTTTAATTTCAGCTGTTGGATTGGACCACGTCGCCAGTTAGCCACTTTTTTTTTTCCTTTGACCACTGCAGATGAAACCAGGTCTAAACAAGGGACTAAACCTGTTTTGAATTGAGGAATCAAACCAAAATATTAACAATTTTGTGACACATCTAGCCTCTGGAGATATGGATATTGCACTTGTTGAAACTATGTTAATAATAAATAGAGCAGCCCTAAAAATAACAAAGCATTTTTCCAACTCTACACTCAAAACGTCTAGATAAAAGGCAAGAATACTAACAAATTATTGCAATATTGATATTGATATAATTAACATGCGTGATGTATTGTGCAGCTCTAGGTTAAATAAACTGCAACAGACAGATCAAACGTAGCCCGGGGCCTACACATCTGCTATTGCAAATTGGGTCCTGACCTCCAGGTATCTGATAAATACTGACCACTGCAGACCAGGAACACCCCACAAGAGCTGTAGTTTTAAACTTGCCCTGACCCAGTCATCTGGCCATTCATCATTTTTCATTCTTCTAAACTTTGAGGACAAAATCGACTTCCTGCCTAATAGATTCCGCCCACTAACAGGTCCCACGACGAAGAGATAATCTGTGCTACTCACTTCACCTCTCAGTGGTCATGATGTTATGCCAAGTTTTCAAAGACAATGGAACATCTGAACTACCATCTGGGCCTGAAATCGCAAGCGGTAAACAAAAAGCAACCAAGTGTCACTTCCTGCGTCTATAACTCTCCTGGGGAAGGTGGGGAAAAAAAAAAAAAAACAGCATTGCAAGCCTCTTTTTTGTTCTGATTGAGCAATTTTCCACAGCGCTTTGGAATCCTCTGTGTCCAATGAGGTTAAGGATTCGCGCCTGTTCTCTATTCTTCAACAGCCACAGATAGAAAAAATGGTCTAAGAGTCAGTGATCAGATAATCTTTGGCTCGACATGTTTTGAGAGAGTTTTAAAGAAGGCGATGGTTTGTCTGCTTTAGAAGACAATTATCTCCGGTCCATTCTATTACTGCTCAACCAGTATATTTAAGCCCCTACAGGGATCCATGTAGCTTTATTTCCCTGCTTAACACCATCTTAAAGCAAGAACAATTGGGCGTGGGATTGGCGCTGTGCAATGTCATGATTTTTTAATACTTGAGATAATAACGTTGCAGCCTCTTCTTCTTTTAATAGTATTGCCGCCGCTAAAAACAGTCATGGTCTTTGGCTCATCAAGGCAAGGAGCTCATTTCCATGCAAATCCCATAATGTGCTAAATTGCTGAGTAAATGAATTGCAGGCAGTCAAAGTTGTGTAACCGAAGAAGTTGACAGAATCCAAATCAATGCCTTTTAGTGTCGTGTCTCGGTTAGATTTTGTTAAGGGAGATTTAGGCTACAGCGATCAGGCATAACATTGTGACCACCAACCCACAACAGAAGTGAACACACTCTGTCCAAAAAAAAAAAACATGTGAACTGTCCTGGTTCACATGTAAATATATGTATTCAAGATTTCTGTGGAGGTGTGAATGGGGTGTGTGTCCTGGCTTGCACTGAGAGGCTTCCAGAGCAGATGAAGCAACCTTGAAATTAACTTGGCTTCTCAGTAAAAATAAATGTAGCAGAAGAAGTTACAACCAATCCTTGTAGGCGCCAAGTGAAAGCAAGTAAATGAGAAATCCAGCCAAAGGAGGTCACAGCACACTAGGAAGGGAAAAGCCGAAAGAAAAAAATTAGACCTCAATACCAAACGAGCAGTGCTTTAGATTGTTAAACTTAACTTTTTTAACCCTAATTATTGACCTTCTAAGTTACTTGCTCAATGGTATTTGTTGAGCGTATGTACAAATTCAGGCTCCCTACGAGTGGCCAATCAAATCAGCTTCGACACTCAGTTGCTAGCTCAATTTGTCCGGGTAGGAATGTGGCCACTTGGTGCTGACAACATTAATGAGAACATTTTAATCTTCCACACAGCACGATATGGTCAGGCTCCGTCACTGCTACAATCAGAACGATAGACCCCCAATTTGATTTTGAAGTGACTTT
This sequence comes from Bostrychus sinensis, assembly GCA_020698575.1. Lineage (NCBI taxonomy): Eukaryota > Metazoa > Chordata > Actinopteri > Gobiiformes > Eleotridae > Bostrychus > Bostrychus sinensis. Next base: position 10,174,606 of record CM036261.1, on the reverse strand, counting down.
ATTTATAAGGACATCGATATTAACTAGGCCTGCAAAAATATGCAGTATGCAATTTCTATGTTGAATAATGACAATATGGCTGTATTTGGATATGCCTTTTTGTATAGCAAGTTTAATTGAGTTTAAGCAGACATACTGTACACATGTCTGTATTTGCTAGTCAAAACTGGGTCAAAAATATGATGTAAAGACTAAATCAGGATGAAACCAGGTCAAAACAAGGACTAAGCAAGAACTAAACCAAAACTAAACCAGGACTAAACCAGGTTGCTTGCCAATGTAAATCTCTGTTAGATGAGGGACTACACATTCTTTGAGATGCTTTTAGTTTCTTGCCAAAAAATAAAATCTAAAGTCTAAATCAAAATGAACCCAGGTCTAAACAAAGACTAAGAAAGAACTAAACCAGAGCTTGATTGAGGAATCAGATCTAAACCAAAACAAAACCAGGACTGAACCAGGACTAAACCAGGTGTAAACCAGGACTAAACCTGGTCTAAACTAGGTTTAAACCAGGTCTAAACCAGGTGTAAACCAGGACTAAACCAGGTCTAAATCATGTCTAAACCAGGATTAAACAAGGACTAAACCAGGACTAAATCAGGTCTAAACCAGGTGTAAACCAGGACTAAACCTGGTCTAAACTAGGTTTAAACAAGGACTAAACCAGGTCTAAACCAGGTGTAAACCAGGACTAAACCAGGTCTAAATCATGTCTAAACCAGGATTAAACAAGGACTAAACCAGGACTAAATCAGGTCTAAACCAGGATTAAACAAGGACTAAACCAGGACTAAATCAGGTCTAAACCAGGTCTAAACCAGGACTAAATCAGGTCTAAATCAGGTCTAAACCAGGTTGCCAATGAAAATTTCTGCCAGAGGAGGGACCATAATTTTTGTGATACTTACAGTTTCTTGCAAATACATTATGTGTATGATAATATATGGAAATTGCATTTGCCAAAATAGTGTTAATAATAAATTTGTGATATATTGCGCAGCCCTAATATTAACACACATCAGCCATTTTCACAGTTCTACACTATATAAATTCAAAACTTTATACAACTATAATCTTTGTCTGATGGAGTACCATAACATTATTTCGATATTGCTAGTGCGTTTAATTTAAATGTGCGATGTCTTGTGCAGCTCTAGTCTAAATAAACTGTAACAAACAGAGATCAAACTTTGCCGGGGGCTTACACACTTCTGCGATTGTAAATTGGGTCCCGACCTCCATGACCATTCACTTTTATGGCGTCCGAGCAGGAGAAAAAAAAAAAAAAAAAAGCGGTGGGTGGTGCAGGGAGATTTAATGATACCGGGGGAAAGGTGACAATTGGAGAGAAGGTTTCTGCGATGGACCCCTTGAGACAGTCTAGATGAGTCGATCCTTCATTTCTACAGCCGGCAGAAAGGAGAGGATAATTGCTCTGTTCTCGCGCCGCCTTCAAATTGCTCCGAGAGATGGAGGACACTCATAAAGCCAGCAGTAACTAAGCACCTTGAAGCTGACAAAGGCCTAGAATCGCCGATGGAAGAAGTTTAGTACATATACGTTGTTTATTCTGTGCATTTTCCATTATGTGCCACGATGTTTGGTGCAATGCAGGTTAAGGACGTTTAAAAATGTCCTTATTACTATAGAATCCATTTAACACAGAGGGGGAAAGTACCTTTACATGAGTGCTGCTTAGGAGTACTTTTGTTTTACATGTATGCGTTTGAAAGTACGTACAATAGAGAGGGGCGAGAGTGGTTAAGTGGTTAAAGCGGTCGCCCACCAAGCAGAGGATGGGCGGTTCATTGTGCTCATGGGAAAAACACTTCACCCGCATTGCGCACTCCAGTCACAGCATGCGGAAGACCATCCGGCGTAAATACAAATCCTGCCAAATCACTGTGCGGCCGATAAATATAGAGAACACACTATATGTTCATACAGTGGGGGGGGGGGGGGGGGGGGGGGGGGGTAACATGTAAAAATCAAATGCAGATTAAATAAACCAGAAAACAGGAGTACCAACATATAGAAAAATCAGAAGAACAAAGCATTGCATTTTAATTTTGATGATATGATTGGTCAGTTTAAACAAGCTTGAGCAATGATCAACCAATAACAGGCTTCTTCTGGTTTAGCCAACAGAGGGAGCTTGCTATTTAAATATCAAATGCATCTGCAATAACTGAATGTCCTCATAAAATAACAGTTTTTGAATTAAAATGGGAAAAAAAACTATATTTTGAGAACAATGCTACACTTATATCTTTATTTGAATCTATGGCTGAGGGCGGTAATATTAGCACTTTTTTAGTAAGCATTAGGTCTTGTCAAGTCTTACGTATTTCCAGTTGGGGGAAAATAAACTAAAAAACATCTTATTTTTCACATCTCAGTTTGTTTGTGTGTTCTTACTTTATGTCCTCTGTGCTCGTTTATAATGTCTGCACGCTCTCATATTAAATGACGCCTAAGAGAAACATTTATTTTCAGTGCAAATTGTTGTTAACCAAAGAACTACGAGACCCATTTTACTTGAACAGGTGAATGGGTTTGACTCTGGATAACAGTACAACCATGCCAAATAAACGTAATTTTGCCCTCGCTAATCAAAAACACTATTCAAAGTTAAATGCATGAAGTAAAGAGAAGCTTTTTAAATGACTTTTTTTTTTAATGCATACACCTTTTTTTGTTAGAGACAGCTCTTTTCCAGAGTTGCTTTTTTGGGCCACTATTTCCTGATATATCCTCCTTGTAATGATGTGTTAGAAAAGCGCTGTGCAACCTTTGACCATTTGGACTTACTTTCCAAAAACTAGTGCACACTAAGTCTTATGTTCTTAAGATTCCCAGCCCACACCATCCCAAGATGAAAAAAAAAACACTAGACATATATTATGGGATGCCCAGGAGCAGCTGTGCACATCTTAACAGATTCGCCTCAATCTGTGTATGTATAATGAAAATAGGGAAACAACAATATAATGTCATCAGCACATCGTAATGAGGAGGAATATGCAGCTACATCTGTCGGCAGTATGTCGGACCAAACAAGCAAATTTACCAAATATTGTCAGCAAATGTCAGCATTAACGGGGGTTGTGACATTTCCTGCACAAATGCAACGTAAAGTGGGAAGAGTTTTTTATTTGAGGGATTTGTGTGGTAAACAAGGAACTGAGCTCGAAGCAACACTGGATCTAGAGCAATTTTAGGCGACGCACAGATTCAAATACCAATTATTTCTTCATGTGTTTGCAGAGGTGAAAAATGACTAGGTACTCTTACTCAGGGAACTGATAGACTAACTTTTTTTTTTTTTTTTATCTGTGGCAAAGTGAGTTGTAGTAGTAGTAATAGTAATAATGGTAGCAACATCAGCAGCAGTGGTAGTGCTGTCTTACAGCTGGTTTAGTGAGTCCAGTGAGCAGACCGTTACAGTAGTCTAACCTGCTGGAGATGAACGCATGAATAAGTCTCTCTAGGTCTGGTTTAGACAGTAAACCTTTGATTCTGGCAATGTTTTTGAGATGGTAAAATGCTGATGATGTTATAGATTTAATGTGACTGCTGAAGTTCAAGTCAGAGTCGAGGATTACCCTGAGATTTCCAACCTGACTTGTAAGTTTTAGCGAAAGAGACTCAAGGTGACTACAGGCACCTTCTCTTTTTTTCTGTGGACCAAAGATGATTATTTCAGTCTTGACTGTATTTAGCTGGAGAAAGTTGTTTCTCATCCACTCATTGATCTGTTGGATGCAGTGACAGAGTGCATCCACAGGTCCATATTCAGCTGCTGTCAGTGAGATGTAAATCTGAGTGTCATCTGCATAATTGTGGTAGGATATGTTATTGCTGCTTATTAACTGGCCTAAAGGGAGCATGTAAAGATTGAACAAAAGAGGTCCCAGGATGGACCCCTGGGGCACCCCACAGGTCACGGACATTTGATCTGAGACACAGTTATCGATTTCAACAAAGTCCTTCCTGTCGTCAAGATAGGACTTACACCATTTAAGGGCAGTACCCAAAATGCCCACACAGTGCTCTAATCTTTGAAACAGGATCACATGGTCAACTGTATCAAAAGCAGCCTCAGATCCAGCAGTACTAAGTAGCAATATTTATGGCAGTACCAATAAGGACTACTTTTCTCAAGTAATGACTTTGCTGTGTACTTTTACTTCTACTTCAGTAATATTTACACTGAACTAACCATACTCCAATATGAAGCAGATATTATTACTGAAGTACTCAATACATACATACAATACAAGAAAACATACTTTCTGGTTATTATTATTATTATTATTACTATTATTATTATTATTATTATTTAATATATACTCTTTTTTTGTTTGTTAAATCTCTGAGTAAAATAAAGTCTGATGGAAAAGAAAAAGTCAGTAAAAATATTGGTAATTGTAGGAGTAGTTATAGGAGTAATACGGATTAGTAGTCATAGTAGCTGTAGTGTGACAAGTAGTAGCAGTAGTAGCAGTATTAGCTGAAGAATTAGAAGTTGTAGTAGCAGTGACTACTTTCTCTGTGTCCTTACCTATACTCATGTAACAATTTTCTTGGGTACTTTTACTTTTATATTTACATGAGTACACATTTTGAGTACTTTTTCCCAATCTTCACACTAAGGAACAAAAGCAAAGCGTCGCACAAAGCCTGCCATATTTCTGAACTAATAAGCTAGCTTGAGCAATGATAGTCAAATATCAATACTGACTGATTGAGAAGGATTTTTTTTTTTTTAAGTAGACAGTGTTGTAAAATACCAAGAAATACCAGGTCCATTTCACCTCACAAGTAAAACACCCTCAAGCAAATATCCCTCTTCTCGATATATAAATATAAATGCAGTGTCTTGTTTGGAGTAAAGAAAGATGGTGCACAGGAACAGCCCACATGCTCAGCAGAATGTAAAGGTCACCAAAGGATCCTCATTAGTATGTTTGCAACAGGGCCACGGCTTAAAAATAGCGCAGACAAAGGGGGAAGCCGGCCCGGAGTGACAGAACTGGTTTGCAAAACACAACAATAAGGGGTGATTATTGTTGTAGGTAATTGGACTGACAGGAGCAGGCCTAATTACACAAAGTGGAGGCTTGGACCAAATTGAAATGTGCTGAGCGTCACTGGACGACTGGCAGAATTACAGGCTTTTGTTTATGTTCAATGTCTGGCGGAGAAACTTTGTTGTGATAGAGTTGTGCAGATAAAATGTTAAAAATAAAGTGGGCCCTGTGGAAGAAAATATATTGTAAACACTGGGTACTACAATGCCAGGCTTAATGTGTGGTCCAAAAAATATTTCTACAACTGAAACTGCTCAGAAAGTGTTGGTTCAAATGGCCTCATTGAAGTACACTGAAGGACAATGCTAACTTCTGAGGTAGGTTAACCAGAATATGGAAGTATATGGAAGTATATATGTTTATATATTTTCTACAATGTAATGAGAATGAGATTTTTTAGGCTCTCACTGACAGAGGACATGATATTCTCTGTATTGCAATGGCAGTAGAGTGAAAATAAGTAATTTTAATGTAAGTCAATGGGACCAAAAGGGGCTTTAAGAGGAAGAATGTGAGATTTTTTGTCTAGACAGCAGAAGATGTAGATTTATTCAGATGTGACACTGAAATTCTAAAATTAATTTATTAATGAACATCTTTGTCAAATATCATCACCCTAACATAATAAATGCCAAAATTAGAGCAAAAAATACATTTGAAAAACTCTAAAAAGGGTCCCAGGGGGGGCCTGAGGATTAAGATTATGTATGCACCATTGCAAGATAGGACAAAGGTGTATTAGTAAAGCACAAATTATTTGTTTTAGTATGAGATTTAGGAGCTTGTAAAAGATCAGATATTTATTTGATTTAGGAGCACATATGAAAGTGGCCTGGGTCACATTTGAAACGGGTTACATTTGGGCAAAAAAGTCAGATTTAGGCCAATTTTACCTGCAGTCTGAGTGTATGCCTTAGTAACCCAGAACTAGAAGATCCCATGTTCGGGCAAAATACTTTACCACTGCGAGACAGGGCCAATACCTTTGATGAAACTCTATGCTGTCTGAGAGCTTCCTGCTGAACTATGTATTAGCAATGTGTACAACTTACCAAGCTGTTTCTTTGTTTTGTTACGTGTAAAATTCCAGTACACCAAACTTTTTCGTGATCTCCCCCTCTCAGCCATTAACAACCTGTCCTGAAAGTGAAGCCCACAAGAGCTTCTGGAATGGTGTCTGCGCCTTTACCAAAGTGCGCTTTTTAACCTCAACCTGCTGAGAAGACAAACACAACTTCATGGGATATTCATTCAGATGCCTGCTACAGTTAATTTGCCGCACACTCCAAAATGGATTCTCCTTGTTGTTGCCGCTGTCATGCCTCTTCTGGAGTAATCGCTGAATCACCCCCGCCCCTTCCGAAACCTCTCCCCTTACGACGCTGGCATTTAAATTGGCGCCGCAATCGATCAATCATGAAGAGGCTCGCGATATGAACCAACACTCCCGACGTGATAGATGCGGGCCCGCGCTGACAGGACGAGTAATTACGCTTTGTCCCGCGGTTTGTCCGTACGGGGGCCACCCATCACTCTCCATTACGCCCCTCTGTTGTGGCAGCCTTCCACTTTGTTTAGCAAATGAAATGCTTTTCCACCTGAGCGCGCTGGGGAAATAAGGGGAAGGCGTGGCGGGGGAAGCATGTCATCCAAGGGATCCAAGGGAGCAAATGGAGATCGGGCACGGTTTCAACACAGTCTATTTTTGGTTTTTCAGGAAAGCATTGCACTGATGTGTTGATTGGGAGGTCACCTCTCATTTTTTTTTTTTTGGTAGGAAGGAGTAAAATAGGATATGAAGTTAGTTTGAGAGAAGATGCAGAGGATAGGCTTAGGTGGGTGCAGATGATTCACAGTGGCGACCTCTGAAAGGAACAGCCAAAAGGACAAGAAGAAGAAATGGGTCACCTGTAAGATTCCAGTAAGAATCAGACCTATAAAAATCTTCAAATCTAATAATATACTCCGCTGGTTAAATCAGCGGAGGTGCATGCCATGGGATCCAGCATAGCAGAGGGAGCCCGGGCACAGTCTATTTTTGGTTTTAGGTTGAGATTTTTGGAATGCTGCTGCAGAGTATAAGGAGACAATGCATGATTAATACATGTGATTGCAAGGCAGTCTGCAATTCAAAGCCATAAGAACTCTTGGCCCATGATTGGAGTGGCTTTCATCCTCGTTTTGATGTGTGTTTTCATCTTGCAAAGTTGTTTTTACATCAAACTAAAAAAAAAAAAAAAGAAGAAGACAAGAAAAAGAATGGGCAGAACAATGGCATCACTTCATTTGACGCAACATATTGTTACTGGCTTTGTTTTTTGCAGTGGGAGAATGGAGCCCTTTAATGTTCGCTTTTCTGTCATGTTGTAGACAAAAAGCAGCAATTATGGGGAAATATGAAGGCCAACGTGAAGAACTGAAATGGGGAGCCACAGAACTGCTGTTCAATCACAGTAAGTGGTTTAATCAGATTATGAGAGATGTATTTGACAGGGATCCACCAAATTCAAACAGTTTTCTCTCAGTTTGAGTCACTCACTAACTTTCCATATATTAGTCATTTTAGACCGGCCAGACTAACTCTTTTTCTATTCTATACAAAGAAGTTAGTCTGGTACCTCATGGTCTGATTTTAATTTCTTTGAGCATAACAATGGCAGGCTGATTAACCAATCAGAGGAACATGTTTGCTAGTTTGGCCATAAAACACCATGATACACCATATTATGAGGAGCTCTGTACTGATTTCTGAACGGGGACAGCAGAAGAAGCCAGTTGTGCAAAGATTTGCAGAGAAAGTCTGTTTGTTTGAATGTGGTCATTATGTTGAATGTCAACAGGACTTTACTGTTGTTAAAATGGCAACAAGACAAAGAAAAAAGTCACACAGAGGACTGAACAAGAAACGTCACAAACAGCAATAAATGCCAAAAATCAGGTCAGAAAAGTTATTAAAGTCGCTCTGGTACCTTCTTGGTTAAAGATGATAGGAGACTAGCACTCACTGCAGATAAACGGCTGTGATAGGCCAGTTCCAAATCGTTTATATTATAGTAGCAGTACTAGCAGTAGCATTAGCAGTAATAAAGTAAATACTGTATTAGGCTCCAAGGTTTAAAAATGCATTTTGCTGAATAACTCTGCGACTCTGTGTACAGTTGTGTAAGTTGACCTTGACTGAACATAACCACAGCTATCTCTCTGCAGGTTGTGTGTCCACGTGTCACTAATTGAGTCCATTTTCCACTTCATGTTGTGTAAATCTTGCATGTTCCGCTATGTTTACCACTGCTTTCCTCCTTCAGCTTGGTTAGCCCCATGAGCCACCCACCACCTGGATCCTCAAGGAATTATGAGCAATGATTGGCAGCAGTCATTACTGATATCAATCATCATTTGCCGCAGCGCATTAGGAGAGGGTGTACAACCGAGCCTCTGGCCAAGGTCAAAATTATGAAATCATTACGATCTTTTCCATCTAAATGACAAGACTAATCGCTACGACTGGTGACGGTTACTCTTGCATGTGCCACGTGTGCCCTTTATCTCTGTAAGTGCACCACTGTTTGCACTTGAGCATAACTTCCCTGTACAAAGATTAATCCTTGCTGTTGGAGGTTAATAAGTGCAATTTGTCTGTGCGTATGTAATCTATTTTAAATGAGCTTTAGTGCAGAGAAGACAGCAGTGTTTCTGGATCATGTTTATATATGGCTGCTTCCTTGCATGATACAGCTTTTACTTGGACTTGTGCAAGCTATGTTCAAAGACAATGACTTTTGGAAGTGTTCCTGATCAATCCAGTCATCCCATATAAAATAAATTTGCAATCAGAACATGTACAGAATGAGGGATTGTGGGTATAGGGGCAAAATTATGCTGAGGTTAGAGCTGGAGTCCTAGAGGAATACCAAAAAGGAGATTTATGGATGTATTGATATTGAAGATGAAGTTTGAAAGAAGAAGATGCAGAGGATCAGGATGGATGGAGGCAGATGACTCACTATGGCGACCTCTGAAAGAAACAGCCCAGAGGACGATAATAAAAACTGGGTCACCTTTAAGATTCCAGGAACACTCAGAGGTGTAAAAAACTTCTAATCTATTTATCAAGTGCACTACTGTTTGCACACAAGCAAACATCGATCAGCCACATCATTATGACCACCTGCCTACTATGCAGCCCCATATGAAAAAGCGGCAGACCAAGAAGAACACACCCACAAGTGATGCAGTTTTGATACAGCCTAATATATCCCACCCGCTAACAGTTGCCATGATGAAAAGATAATCTATGTTATTCACTTCACCCTTCAGTGGTCATAATGTTATGCCTGATTGGTGTAGCTTCCATGATTAATCCTTGCTTTTGGAGGTTAATAAGAGCAATTTGGCACTGCATAATGGCTCAAACTCACCCAAGTTTAATGGTGTTACAACATTAATATGCAGAGTGTTTCTCAGGCTTGTTGTGGGATGAAGGAGCTGTGTAGGTCGTAGACTGGCTATATTTAGAGTCTTTTCTACCCCGGCGCTGTCACTGAGTAAGTAAAAAGTTTGCAGTGTTCTTGATGCAAATAGCCTCATTTCGCCACTCTCTGCTCCACTAACCGACTAAATCCACAAGATGCGGGGAAGCCTCCAGACCTAGTTAGGAGGAGGTGCAACGGCAGAATAAATTTCAATATGAATGCTTCCATTATGTCCGTTTTCAACAGGCTGAGCATAATATTATTTAGAAGTGCGGTGGATGATGATAACAGAAGATGGGAAAAGCACTAGCGCGTCCAAATATAGAGTGGCCTGGTATTTGGTTTAACTTAATAGGGTTTGCTCTTGCGAAAAAAGGAGCTGAAGAATCATTTGATGAGACTATTTCCTGATTGTTGCTGGATGGCTTTTGGCTTGACACATTCATAACACAAAGTAACGCACCGGTTATGATATTTGTATTCTAACTCTGTCGGAATTTTGATGTGTCTATCTCAGCCGAGGGTGTTGAAGAAGCTAGACAGTGGTTATAGCAGATTTCTGAAATAAAGTCAAAGAAGCCAAATTGAGATGGTTTAGTACAGAGGAGCGGTAGCAACTATATAGGTAGAATGATGCTGAGGTTAGAGCTGGAGGCCTAGAGGAAGACCAAAAAGGAGTTGGTGTGAGAGAAGAGCAGATTATTCGCCGGAAAAAGTACTTGTAAGAATTTGTAAAAGACACTTACAATAAGGTGTATGCAAGATTTCTACTTTGCTGGTTAACTGCCTTCAAAAACCTAGAATGAATCCAGGTTAGGTGTCTCCATTTTGTTTTTCATATTAGCCACAACCAATCAGCTCCCTTTGCACAATACCTTTGATATTTAATTTGGCATTTTTATTGACTAACACAGAACTGACAGCTTTCCCAGTCGGCACATTTACAGACCCATTCAAAGCAGGCCACTAGAGTCCATATACAAACACTAACATTCTGATTAATGGGTAATTAGGCCCCCCAAATGACTGTTTCTTCCACAAGGCTTATTATCAATGTAACACGCAATAACAATAATAACTGCATGTCAAGGCTCATATTTCTTCATGTTGTAAATATTGTGATCGTGTTGCTGGCATTCAACACAAAATACAAATACGCCATCTGAATGTGGCTTGTGCATAATCCCTCATAATGTAGCATGTAATTAAAAATTATGAAATGTGTTGGCATACAGTTGAATTCAAATTTGGTTGAACAAAAAGAAAATGGAGTAGTTGAGGGCCAAGACCTGCTCAACGCCAACAAAAGACTTCAGGGAGGAAGCGAAGCTCAAAGTTCACAAGGAAGAGTTTAAAGAGCAAAAGGACAAGAATAAGAAGCTAAGTGTAAAGGAGACCATAGTAGTCCTCCAAGAAACACAAAACATGCTCCAGCAACAGATTCCTGGTTAATGCAGAACTTCAGGAACAAGCGGAAAATGAAAGTGAAGAGCAGCTAAGAGCCATATTTAAGACTTCGGAAACATTTGAAAATGGAAAAAGTATCAACAAAGGCCATACAGGCTTGCAGTAAGAGGCAGCTACAGGATGCATATATGTCTATGGATGGAAGTTGAAGGTCAGTCTTAGAGAATAGGTCCAGTGATTTGCAGAGGAAGCAAGAGGAGGACGTTTTCTTAGAGGCCATCTCCAGGGCAACAGAAGAGTTGGCCATGAATATTGATCATCAGATGAATAAGACAGAAAAATGGCTAAAGCAGGTGGAGTTGTTGACAGTGGTCTTAAGGAGGTGAGAGGAGAAGACCTGTATACTGGTGAAAAGAGAATGAGCTAAAGAGGATGCTAGAGGACAGTGAGGATGCTCTGGAACAACTGCAGAAACAGCTCAATCAGAGAAAGAAGTGGCGGTTTTAGTGACACAACTAAACCTCAAACCACTACAACCCTTACCATTTTCTTCTGCAAGAAAAAAAAAAAGCATAAAATATGAATGTTTTATGTGCAACCAGTTTTCAGTGATTTTACATGAAAACATAAATGTGGCAGTCCAGGTAATTTTGCCTAAAATGCATTTTTTACCCGAGCAGTTTTATTCAAATTTCCTGTAAGCTTAACTAATAAATACTTATACACTTGGGAACATACAAAAATAAAAGTTTTAACCAGATTCACTGTATTACTAATTACTATTAAGTGTGTATTCTAGTTCTAGCGTCGATAAAGGCTAAGTGAACCATTTTACTTTGGTAACCACTCAACTTATGGTTCCAACAATGAGGTACGCTAACCAAAACCCAAAAATTAGAAGTGAAATTGCTTTGTACAGATTACAGATTACAGATGTACAGACTTTTGCACACTATATTTAAGTCAACCTTCCATAGTTTCTTAGGCTGTTGACTTGAATGTGACCTTTTACCGTGCACTCAAGGAGAAGACAGACAAATAAGGTGCATGTGTCTATCCGGATGTTTTCTTCGAAGTGTGAGACATTTTGGACAATTCGATAAAAAAAAAATAATAAAAAATTACACTGCTCCGTTGCTCCAGCTCGACTTGTAGTCTCCAGGCGACAACGGTGTGTTAGCGTAGTTAGCGTATGTGTGTCTAAAGGAGAGGGGCAAGTAATGCATTTTCAGCTAAATTCAACACAGAAAGCCAGTGGGATGCCGACATGCCTAGGAGAGGTAATTAAGCAAGGAGAGGAAAAAGACAAATGCTTGCTACAAATTACATATTCGATGACTAGACTTATTTTACAGATAGAGGGGTTTGTATATGGCGCTTGACAAAACTGCACTTTGCTGAACTAGAAACTGCAATCATATTCAACATAAATTTAGCATTTTTTAATTCTGTGAAATTTAATGCCGGTGGTAATGACAGAAATTAACAGAGGTGGAATATAATGTACAGAATTTCAGGGTACTTTTTGGATAACAAGTTAAAGTATGTTAGAGGTATTTTTCACCTGAAGATTAGCAGTAGAAATAGTAGTAGTTGTTCTAGTAGTAGCGATAGAATTAGTGATAGAGGTAACAGTAGTAGTAACAACAGTAGTAGTATTTTTTTTTTTCTGTAAAATTGTTTCAAAAGTAATTTTCTTCATACAGTTTAATTAAAGCCAATATTTGGTTGCGTTTACCAAATAATTATTTTGTTGAGTACTTTATCTTGAACTTAAGAAATATATTTTAAGTAATAGTACTTCTACTTGAGTACAGGTATTGAGTACTTCTTCCAGCTCAGAACATCCTGGGTTCAAGCCATGCAGGTGACGACAGTAGTAGTAGTAGTAGTAGTAGTAGTAATAGCAATAGTAATAATAGTAATAATAGTAGTAATAGTATTAGTAATAGTAGTAATAATAGTAGTAATAGTAGTAGTAACAGTAATCATAGTAGTAGTAATAGTAGTAATAGTAGTAGTAGTAGTAGTAATAGCAATAGTAATAATAGTAATAATAGTAGTAATAGTATTAGTAATAGTAGTAATAATAGTAATAATGGTAATAGTAATAATAGTAATAGTAATATAGTAGTAATAGAATTAGTAATAGTAGTAGTAATAATAGTAGTAGTAGTAATAGTAATAGTAGTAATAGTAGTAGTAGTAGTAATAGTAGTAGTAATAATAATAGTAATAGTAATATTAGTAGTAATGGTAGTAGTAATAGTAGCAGTAATAATAGTAATAATAGTAGTATAGTAGTAGTAATAGTGATAGTAGTAGTAATGAGGGCCACTGACAGGCTTCACATGGGTCCATTTGACCCTGAGGCCCAGGACAACAGACACCTTTGAAGGGCCTTTTAGTAGTAGTAGTAGTAGTAATAGTAGTGGTGGTGATAGCAGTAGTGACAATAGTAGTAGCAGTAGTTGTAGTAGTCTAAATAGTTGTTTAGTTGTAAGATTTTATGGGGCATTTGCCAAAAATATTTTGGTTCTTGGTTACTTTGGTTACTTCTTGAGAAATATTATTATAAAGTTGCAGTACTTTTACTTCACTAAAGCTTTTGCATACTTCTTCCAGTGTTGAAAACCAATGTGCACTGGCAGAGGAGAATAGAGCTGTAGGTTCAGATCAGGCCAACAGTACAATATACCATCAACTCATAGCTATGGTTTCACTTCACAACAAAGTCTTCAATAGGCTCTTGTACACTACATAATATAACACTTTTTTTTTTGTGGTCCCATCACAAAAGGCAAGATATTCTTTAGAACCCCCAGTACATCTAAAGGCTAGTGTGTGTTGTCCCAGCATTGTATACTTTTATATTTTATTCCCATGACACTCTAACAATACAATCCATATACTATAGACATCTAGTGCTCTCCATGTAATGAATTATTATTGAAGACGTAGTGCTGATGCCATCGGGCCAAATGGTAAGGGAAAAAAATCTATTGAGCGGGTGCAAAGAACATCCGACATCACAAAACTGAGTCACAAGCCATCCAGGCCCCTAAGGAAAAAGAGTTTAAAGTTCGCAAGCCTAACTTTTCATGCTTTGTTATGGCTCTGCAGTTTAAAGTGATAACATTTAATAAGAAAGTCTAAGGTGAGGTGATTACTCCATACTGCAGGTAATAATAATGAACTAGATTGATATTGCGCTTTACAAGCCACTCGGGCTTCTCAAAGCACTTCACATTAGTCCATTATTCATTCACTCCTTCTTATGTAGCCGCAGCTGTCCCAGGGCAAACTGACAAAGATGTGGCTGCCATTCTGTGCCTGTGTGACCACCGCCAAACACACAACAGCAATATAGCACATTTGCAACAACAAAAGCTCCCCAAAGTGCTGTACATTACAAATAAAATGAATTATAAAAACAATAACAAATATCAGGGCTAACACAAGGAATGTAAAATAATAAAACAATAGAAGATAAAAAGAGACACCTGTATTAAAAGCCAGTGCAAAGAGGATGATTTAAAACTGTTAAGAGACTGGGGCGCTCTGATACTACATTTTTTTAAAACCGTGATGGAGGGAGCAGATTTGTGGAGCGTAATGTCCTGGAAGAGTCGTGAACAGACAACAATTTGGATAAATACACAGTAGACATACCATTTCAACATTTAAAAAAACAATTAATATGATCTTAAAATGTATTGCGTGGCTGGGGAGAGCGGGATTTGAACAATAACACATACATCGTGTTATGTAGACCTTGTTAAGGGCCCAATACAACACACATAAGAATTAGAAACTTAAAATACTGTTAACAACTGTCTACTGTAGAAAATAAATTAACAAAATGTACTTCCACAACACTGGACTATCTCTTCAACATTTTGGTAAGTAATTTTCTGGCAAGAAGGCCATTTAAAAAGGTGAAAGGTGGATTTTGCAGAAGGACATAGGGTGAATTTTCTATTTAAAAATGATGAATGGTGAGTTTTACCAACGCAGAGTGAACTTATCTGAATCTTTTACCCCATGACACAGAGACAAACACGTGTATCCTCACACAGTGGCTGGTCTGTGCACACCAGAGAAGAAGAATAGACAGACAAACAGTGCTAGACTTCCCCCTCCGGGACTGCCTGGCTCAGCGTTTTGATAAAGCCGGGGACCAACCAAGGGCACCTCCACTTTACTGTTCTCATCAGTTGGGCTATGCAAAGTTCACCAGAGTAAAAAAAAAAAAAAAGTTACGCCACAGCAGAGGGAATGTTATCAGAGACATTTGCACTGGGAAAGCATTGGCACTTGCCCCAGAAAGACCTGCAATCAGAGGCGGGAGAGTGTCGTCTTGCCTCGTGGGCTGCTTTTTGAAGTGAAATCCATTTTTGAGCCATGCAGGTTGTGACCCTAAAGAGCCACTGTAGATTACTGTATCAGCTTTTGCCTTTAACTAAAGTTTAAAGCACTCACTTGGCATATGTCATTGTGAAATATTTAATCCCTCTAATTACACTTTACACAGCCAAAACAAATTATATTCTAGTAGCAGTAATGAGACCTGCATACACTTTACAGGTAGTATGGCAAAAAAGTATAATTCATTCATCTTTTTTTTGGCTTATTTCTGTTAGGGTTCATGGGTGGCTAAACTCTAAACAGCAACTATGGGCTTTAGGCAGGGTTAGCAGTACGGAGCTAAACAACCGTTCATGTCTTTGGACTGCTAACGACACAGAACTACTAAGCTCCTTTCAAGGCTTCTAAACAAATAGAATTTCAGTATTTTCAGAATTGAGAAAGCCTCTTGGAAGTCTCTTAAACTTCTTTTTTAAACCTTTTTGTTGTGATTCATTTAGCCTGGATGACCATAGTCGGCCAGTCAAAGGATCGAACCCATGACCTCCAACTTAGATTTGGAGGAATGATGTTACAGCCCAGCAGAATAATGGTAATTTGAATAATGACATAGCTAGTTCTTGTTGCTCTTTGGCCATATGAATCAAAACTTGAACCTGACCACCATTTGAATTTATTTTCGTCAAAAAGTTCCCCCGATGTCACCATAAAGGTTAACACTGGCGGAACTCCCCTGACATTTCTGATCTCAGCATGACCTATTTCGGTTGAATAAAGATTTAAAAAAGAAATAATGATGAATGAATTATTATCTGCTCTAACCTGGTATAACCTGAGCTAGTGCATTTAACAGATTTTTTTTGTCCCAACATATTTCTCTTCTGAATATAGTCCAACTTCTACTTTGCTGACGTTACTTTGCAGTCTTCAAAACTGTCAGAGCCCTACTATAGACTTGACCTATTGCTATACCGTGTCAAATGGAGAAAAATGAACCATGCCACTGTGCCAATATTGATCCATCTCACTTGAACTGTTATTTGCTAAAATGATACCGCTGTAAATTATTAAGGCGTTAGCTCTCCCAGCAAGCCTTTTATATAGTCAACAGGAAGACCTATAGATGAGAGATGAAAGTTAGACTAACTTAAGCCTGCTAAAGCATCTGTTCTCTAGAGTAAGTTTAAAACAACTCTATTTAATTCACTTTTTTCCTCACTGATAGCCATATGCCTTGCTAGAACCACGTCAGCATATATTTAACATCACTGCTGCTTCTTATCATGCAATTTTTCTGCAAAATCCCACCTTCTTTGAGGTGAGCTAAGGCTTGGCCACGATCCATCCCGATTGGGAAAGGTAATGAGATCCATGCTTCACCGTGATGTCGGACGACGGGGGGTCCGGCTAATGAGTTGGACCACCGCCGCATCCGTCTCCGTCCATGCAAAATTCACGCCTATATATGCCTTTAAACAGCATGCCGAATGTATGAAGTCTTTGATCAGGCAGTTAGTCAATGGTATTCGATGGTTAGTGTGGGGTTGAACACATGGTGCCGTCAGTTTGGTAATACATGAAGTCATTAGCGGCTACAAGTTGATATTTTGTGCCCAAAAGGCTCTTTGTTGCTGTGGGTCCAATTAAGATTATTTAGAACTCTTGGCTTGGCTTTTCAAAAGGCAACCTGAGTTTATTCGCTGCTGAAAAACCAAGGACAAACATGCAGTGAATGAAAATAAGCGCGCAAATAAACAGCTCACGGATACAGGAAGAAAAGAGACATGCACAAAACATGGGGAAAGGGCCTTTTGTTTTTCAGGCCTAATGAGAAAGCCAACTGTGTTTACATGCAAGCTATAATTTCACTAATGAACTTTGTGATGGTTCAATCAACCTGGAAAACCTCACGTAACCGAGGCTGCGGTGCAAGTTAAAGCAATCTAACGTCTTATTAGTCAGCGCAGCACTTTGATGCCATCTTTGAGCAGGTTCTTCTTTGGTGGAGAGTGACAGAGACAAAAAAGGAGACAAAAAGTTAGGAGCTGTAGCCAGAGAATTAAGGATATGTGCATTTACAGTAGGTTTGCGCATATTGTTGGGTGAAACGTTTTAGAAAGTGGTGATGGGGCGGAGGAAATGGTTCTGCTGCTGAGGTGAAGATGGGGTGGAGGAGAGTGTAATGTTTCTGTTGCAAAGGTGGTCATGGGGTGGAGGAGAATGGGATGGTTCTACTCTGAGGCGGTGATGGAGCAGGGGAGTCTGAGATGGCTCTGCTGCTGAGGAGGTGATAGGGTGGAGGAGAGGGATTGGGTGAGCTGATGATGAGGCAGAGGAGACTGGGATGGGTTTGCTACTGAGGTGGTGATGGGGCAGAGAAGAGTAGATGGTTCTGATGCAGAGGTGGTGATGGGGCAGAGGAGAGTGAAACAAATCTGCTGCTGAGGAGGTGATGGGGTGCAGGAGAGTGAGATGAAGTTGCTGCTGAGGTGGTGATGGGGCAGAGAAGAGTGAAATGGTTCTGCTGCAAAGATGGTGATGGGGCAGAGGAGAGTGAAACAAATCTGCTGCTGAGGAGGTGATGGGGTGCAGGAGAGTGAGATGGAGTTGCTGCTGATGTGTTGATGGGGTGGAGGAGAGTCTGATGGCTGTGCTGCTGTGGTGGTGATGGGGCAGAGGAGAGGACAGTGGTTCTGCTGCTGAGGTTGTGATGGCGTGGAGGAGAATGGAATGGTTGTACTTTGAAGTGGTGATGGAGCAAAGGAGTATGAGATGGTTCTGCTGCTGAGGAGGTGATGAAGAAGAGTGAGATGGTTCTGTTGCCCAGGTGGTGATGGGGTGCAGAACAGTGAGGTGGTTTGATGCTGAGGAGGTGATGAAGAAGAGTGAGATGAATTTGCTGCTGAGGTGGTGATGGGGCAGATAATGGGGTAGTTTTCTTACTGCTGTTTCACACTTGACTCCAAACATTACTTGATTTGTAAAAAACACTGAGACTCGAATGAGACAGTGTGGTTTGTTCCACTGTTATTACTTTTGACACAGCAGATAACATATGATAGATACAGCACACAGACACCATTTTAATAGAAGAAGCGAAGCTGAGCACAGCTGATACGGCAATGCGATGATAGATCGTGTGGGTTTATCCATTAGGCCTCCACTTGTGTAACTTCATTACTGATTTTATCAATGATTTATGTTGGCATGTAGGACTCTTGAGCAGTCTGAGGCAACTTGAGGAATCGCAATAGTTGAAGTTGAAGCTTATGTTTGGGTTAATTTAATAAAAATGGAGGGGGAAGTGTATATTTTGTGATACATATTGTCTAAAATGATTGCATCTATACATTTTTCGGTATTAGAGGAGTCTCTGCCATCACACAGTGTCTTCATTTTAAGCATCACTAAAGACATTTTGTACAATGCCATTTACTAAGCTTTTACAGAAATGGCACAGATTGTAAAAAGACAGAACACTTAGCATCTTGAACGACACATTCCAGTAAGCCACTTATAGATGATTTCTGGAAATGTCCCAAAGATGCATTTAGGACTGAACTAAAAGCTCTCCCCTCTTCTGGGATGTTTCGGTAGATTGTAGCCAGAGGTTTTTTTTTTTTTTTTTGAGCTTCTCCTGCTGTACCATCTCCTTCAGATCAGTCATAATTACAGCGACTCCTGCCGCTCGTCCGCCTGTCTCTGCCTCCCCTCCTCACTCTTCCCGTTACCATGGAAACTCCTGAACCGAATGGGATAATGGGGGGGGGGGGGCAGTATTTCCCATCGGCCATATCTGATTAAAAAGCCATGGCATAGCTAACAAAGGCGTGTATAGAAAAAAAAAAAAAAAAAAAGGTTGAGTTCTCATTTCCACAGGCTACTGGATCCTGAAGGTCTCTGGCGTTCAGGGAGAGGAGGTACAGGGTCATCGCCCCGGGCTGTAATAGCCGCCCCGGGGCAAACTCCACCTGCATCTCTGATATGACACACTAGTGATGGATCATATGGGTTAATCTAATCGGGACGCTCTTGTAAGTCCATTACAAGCTGCGTTGCTGGAAGAAATTGTCTGCAAGATTGAAAGTGTGCAGAAAATAGCTCTTGACATGATAGGCAAATATACACGAGAGAATTACTGATGAATTGTAGTTTTGACTTCAAAAGTGAAGTAGAACAAAGTACTCCAAAGCTCTACTGAAGTAAAAGTACTGCTCTTGCTCTTTCCAAATAATATAAGTAAAACGAAACAGAAAAAATAGGAACTTAATCTTTGTCTTCTGGGGTCTGCGGAGATTTGCATATTGATTTGGCATAGGTTTTACACCAGATGCACTTCCTAACCCAACCCTCTTGCTTTAAAAAGACATGGGACCAACACAAAGAGTGCATTGGCTTGTGACATTTCTCATTGGATTAAAATTGTGACATGAGTCAAAGTCAAAAAAGGATTATAAGTAAAGTAAAAAGCTCCTAGCACTGCTTCTATTATTGTTACTGCTTCTACTACAGCTACTATTTCTACTCCCAGTACTAATACAAATGTTACTCATACTTCTGCTTCTACTACTACTGCTACTACACTACTACAAAGGCTGAAAACACACTTAAAATACAGTTTAGGGATGCTGGAAATAGACTTAAGTAAAAGTACACATTTTTCAAGAACCCAATTAAAGGTATGTTTTAGAAAATGTGCTTAAATGTACTTAAGTTAATTACTAGAGGAAAGGAATCTACAGTAGATACTTTTTCATCTGTGTTTCTGTAAATAACTTGAAGCTTGAAGTAAATTATTTAGATGATATCAGGTTAGTGACAGTGGTTGTGGTCTAGAAAAGTTTTCTACTGTTTACTTGCGTTGTTATTTCCCTTTGGTTTTGGCTGCCCACCAGGGATATGTGGTCAGCTAATTAAACAAACAGGGATTGGACTTCATGAAAAGTTAATTAGGGTGTTAATGAAAGGGAAGCGAGCTGGACCAATGCCCTGTGATTAAACAGTGAGTGGTAAGACTTTGGCGGCTTACTCAAACTGTAGTAAACAAAGAGTTTTTAGATGCTGAGTTCCAAATTGAGTGCATATGGTTATGAGTGGGTCAGAAGTGTTAGCTGCAGGGCTTTGGACAGACTAAAATAAATGGTCAGTGCTCTTTCAATATTATGGAAGTTAAAACAGAGGCAACATACAGTTTATTGTGTACAAAGAAAAAGAAATGGACTCAGCTACGCTAAACTAGAGGTTTTTGTAGTACAACTCTTAGAGTAGCATTTCCAGTCATTCACCAAGGTTATATTATAGCTTTGCCAGTGTTGTTGTTTTTTTTTTTGTTTTTTTTTTTTGGGGGGGGGGGCAACAAAACAACAAAATAAATAAAGAAAACATTAGGAAAAAACTTATTCTTATTCTCATGAAGACTTTATATAACCTCATCCTCAAGGGGGCTGTAAAGGAACTTTTTTTTTTTTTTTTTTTTTTTTTTTTTACTTGAAGTGGATTTTTATGAGGCAAATGCCCCTGAACTACACTGTAAAAAAATAAAAATAAATAAATAAAAAATAAAAAGTGAAAACTCAGAAACTCAAGGCAACAGGATCCCTCAGGATTTTTGATTTTTCGCGCCAACTCAAAATCTCAACTTTTCAACAAATAAATATATATTTTTGGTTCTTTTTTTTTTGGTTTTGTTTTGTTTTGTTTTGTTTTGTTTTTTTTTTTTTTTTGGGGGGGGGGGGGGGGCAACAAAACAACAAAATAAAGAAAGAAAAAAATTAAGAAAAAAACGTATTCTTATGAAGACTTTATATAACCTCATCCTCAAGGGGGCTGTAAAGGAACTTTTTTTTTTTTTTTTTTTTTTTTTTTTACTTGAAGTGGATTCTTATGAGGAAAATGCCCCTGAACTACACTGTAAAAAAAAAAAAAAAAAAAAAAGTGAAAACTCAGAAACTCAAGGCAACAGGATCCCTCAGAATTTTTGAGTTTCCGGGCCAACTCAAAATCTCAACTTTTCAACAAATAAATATATATTTTATATGTTTTGTTCAATTTACCGTCGTCTATTTGTCTAAAAAAATATGTCTACAAACTTTAAATTTTAACTTTTACTCACTGACATTATTTTTTATCTAATCTTACAGTCAACTAATTATCCATTGTTCAGAAATATGTATTATTGATAATATAAAAAACTAATATACTAAATTTAACAAAACGATTTTAACAACTTTTTTGAGCAGTGTAAGTTGGCTATAAGATGAGTTTAAAAAATAATGGACAGTAAAACTTTTAGACAAATGAACGTTAAGTTAGGTGAACAAAAATATTAGCTGTTGAAAACTTGAGATTTTGAGTTGGCCAAAAATCCTGAGGGATCCTGTTAGATTGAGTTTTTGCAACATTTTTTTTTAATTTACAGTGTAGAAGATGCTTGGCTCATGTTCAGAACTGGGCACTCTATTTCGTACCACTGCGAGATTTTGGGTTTGATTGTACAAGCAAAATAATTGAGGCAATATTTTCTCATTTAATGTTCACAGCTACCAAAACACATGCACATAGTTTGGGAAAGTGCACTAAAAACTACATAATACAAAGTTATACCCTCAAAAATGATTTTAACCAAACCACAGGCTATTAGGCTAAGCACTGTAATATTAACCACTGCTTTTTTGTGCAGTACGGTTCAAATGAAACGAGGCCGAAATGGAAATTTTGCCTGTTTTTGTTTTTTTTCCAGGTGAAAAAACACTAAACGCTCCCTGTAGGAAGAAATTATTCACTAATGTTGTGTTAAACGGCCTTGCAGTTGCTCGGGGTTAATTCAGAAAAGATTTTATTTTAGTTTTAGAATAAATACCAAAAGTCTGCGCATGTTTACACAGGAATAAAAAAATGTGTTATGCTTTAGAAAACATTGGAAAGTGCTGGAAATGCCAATAAAAAGCTGTTTGCCCTTTCAGCTAATGCTCACATATGGTACTGTGTGACATTCTAAAGGCGACATGCTGTTTCTCTGTTTAGGACGTACATTTGGACACAGTGGTGCATCAGAAGCTTTAATGTCAGTTCAATTAGTCTTTACGTTGTTAGGTTATATCATGCTCAAGGCTTTTCTTTGTTTTCTGGGAGAAGATCTCGCAGGATCAAAATCGTGAAGGTAAAAATCAGTCTCGTCAGCTCAGGATCACGATAGTCAGTTGCATTTGTGGCAAAAACATTTGGCAGTATATACATTCTGCTATTGCAAACAATTCAAACAATAGACGTAAATGAAGAAAAAAGATATCATTTTCAGGTTAATAAATTACATTTTTCTCGTGTCTTGTCCTGTCTCAAGGGATTTGTGTCTTGTCCCATCTTTATTTTCTTCCCATTATGACTCCATTTAATGTTTGTTACCCTGTCTGATGGGTGTAATAAAAATTTACCGTAAAAAATGTGTTGAATATAAATCCATATTCGTTCATTCGTTCTTCAAGTTGGGTTTCAACAAGACAATAACAGAATTAGAGAGCAAATCTATATCTTTTAATTACCACTATTTAAACTATTTCAATGTAATTGCTAAGGAGACATTGCAGCAGTTCAATTCTTACTCAGTGAAGCAACAACTTTTTTATTTTTATATTGGTAATAGCCATTGATTGTACACTGTAAAAAATATCTGTAGATTTCATGGTAAAAATCTGTAAAATCTCAACAGTAAAAGACCGTAATTGATATATCGGTAAAATACTGTTTTGGTTACGGTAATTAACTGTAATATTAAAAATAAGGCAAAATTGTATTTTTTAGTTTTATTTTTTGTAATGTATACAGTATAGCACTGTTAAAAAAATCGAGTCCTGTGTTTATTACAGTTTAACACCTTTTTAAAAGATAATAACTTTAAATTTTACAGTAAATGTTGATTAAAAGTTAAGTCACAAACTAAAATATACATTAACCTATTTTTTTGAAAGATACCTTTATTTTGCAGTAAATAATAATAAAAACTCAAGTCAAAAACTGTAAAAACAACATTTGTGATAAAATTATACTGTAAAATGAAATACAGGCCTCTTGTAGTTTTTACAGTAGAATTCTGGCAACCACAGCTGCCAATTTTTTACCGTAAAATTTACAGATTTTTTTTACAGTGTACACACAGTGACAATGATGTTCAGCATTTAATTTAAAACGTTTATTAAAAAAATGCCTGACTTTTTTGCTGTAGACTGAAGTAATAAAACAGATTAAGGATAATAATATGACCACTTGCATTACTGATTGTATCTACCATTAGCAGTGATGAATTTGATAGCATTTTTGATTTAAAACCTATAAATGTGACATGAGTAGCATGGTCTAAAGCCTGGAACCATAGAAAAGCAAAGCCGACCTCTCGCTTCTGCAGAGCCAAATCTATTCGAGTGGAAGCTGCAGAGGCCAAAGATGTTGCATAAAATATTCAGTTGCTCCATGTCCAGAGAAGTGCAGCATGAATAATTGACCAGAGGAAATTAGAGGCATGTCTATGTTCTGCTCAACAGGACACATGCTCAGTCCTGGAAGTTCTGATGGCTCCATGGTGTCAAGGAATTTATCATTATTTTAGATGCAGAGGGAGGATGCGCTATTGGGTCTTCATACATTTGTAATATGTTAGAACCAATAGAAAAAAAGAGATGTTTCACTTTATCCTCACACTGTGTTAGAAAGCTGCCCATGTCTTTTGTGTTAGTAAATCAGATTTAACTCAGCTCAAAATATATTCAGAACCACCATTATAATGCAGTATTGTTTTACTTTTTTATTATCTCCATGTAAACATTTGTGTTACTTTTTTGCCCCATGGATCTTATATGTTACACTATAGTCCAACTTTTTTTATTGTAGAAATGTTTAAATTCACTTATTACATGTAATATAGTGAAGATAATGGGTTATTATTTTGTCAGACTATTTAATTTTTTTATTTAACCTTTATTTTACCAGGTAGAACATTAAGAACAAATTACTAAATACAGTGTTGACCTGGAAGTACTAGAGAACACTTGAAGGGAAAGGGAAGAGGGAGCAAACATAACATTTATACAAGAAGACATTAAACTATTGTGCATTAGTAAAACATTCACATGAGTCCCTAAAAAATGTCCTTTAATCTGCTTTTAAAGGCAGAAAGTGAGATCATCGATTTTATATGGAGTGTATTTTGATACAAAATATATTACACTAGAGTACAATTTTTTTTGTGTGGAACTGTTAAACTTCACTTATTACATTAAATATAGTGATGATAATGGGTCATTATTTTGTTAGACTATAACAGACTTTTTTTTTTTACTTTTTAAACTCAATATTATTAAACATACTACATGTTAATTCTTATTTTTTAAAGTTTATCTTTTCATGAGATATTCTGGGGATATCACAAAGTGGTATAAAAAATTTAAAAACTAAAAAACAGTAAATTGTATTTGTTATGTTTAGCTTGAAACGGGGTCAGATTTGACCTGTGAAACGTCTTCCTTTTTATTTTTTCCCTTCTAGAGTCAAATCATCTTGGAGCTAGGAGTTGCATATTAATTTATCATCATTTGAGGCTGGATGCCCTTCCTGACGCAAACCTGTCTATTTATCCAGGCTTGGGGCTGGCTCAAGGATACTAATTTGTGACCCCTTCTTCCTAAATTTGACCCTAAAACAAAAGGTTAATTGAGTGGAGCATGCCTGAGCAGGTTGGTTCATATTTTTCTATTCAATCTTTTGACAAACTGCATCAGACTGATTTTTTTTTTTTTTTTTTTTTTTTTTTTTTTTTTTTTTTTTTCAGTTCTAGTTGAAATTTGGGGAGGAAAAAAAATCCTTCCAATCAATAGTGCGCTGTTGGCCCTGGGAGGCAAACACAGGGGTTTTCAGCTCTGCCTGCCTCATCCAAACAGATAATTATCATTCTCGCTGAGCATCAACTTGGCTCGTGGTGGATACGTTTTACAGCTGGAAGTAACACGCGAGGATGATGAACGATGTCAACAGCGGCGCAGCCCATGAATGCGAGCTGGAGATTCAAGTGAAAAGATGATGATGTGCGAGAGGGAGACCTTGAAAATAAAATAGAGATATGTTAAGAAATAGTGAGGCGCAGGCAGATCGGAGCTGTCTTCAGGTCATTAGAGGTCCTGCTGTGGGCTTCAGGGTCTATACCTCTGCATTGATGAACTAGCAGCTTTTCAAATGCTTATGTGAGATGTAACTGTAGGAATGTAGCAAACTGGAAAAGGCGTTCAGGAATCTGCAAGAAAGTGTCAAACCTCCAGGAGCATGAGCAGAGACGTGTTTATTTAATGTAACATACTGATCTATACAAATACAGACACAAGGGATCACAGACCAGCGTACTCTCTGTGCAGGTCCATGCATGGATAAATGGAGAGGGTTGTGTCAGGAAGAGCATAAAGCAGGGGCGTAACATCAGGCTACTGAGTACTGGGGCCCAGGACATGAGGGGGCCCCACTGAGAGTCCTTAACTATAGTCAATATTAGTGGGTCGTATGTTTGGGCTATAAATTACACAACAGATATGGCTCCAGTTTAGTTTTTATTATGATTAAAAAAAGGTTTAAAATGTTTATTATATATATTTTTTTACATAATGCTTACAAAGTTGAGTAATGAAAATTTTATGGCACTGACATGTTAGGGACATTAAAAAAATAGTCGACTCTATGAAAGTACAATGAACTTTTTATAACTTAAAAGTATTTCATGTGGACAAATTGGCTTAGGGCCCATTCTGAGAACCTTTACTAGGGCCCCTCATTACCACCTTAAGCCACTGGCATCCAGCATAAAACCCACACAAATCAAAATGTAAATCACAGCACTGAAAGGAAATTATTTTGTATTCTTTTTACCAGTTTTGATTCTGGAAAATATAGCGATATTTTGTTGGGCTGCACGATACAGATTTTTCTTTTTTATGGAAGCAAATTTTTATTAAAAATGTTTTATAGAAAAGGCCAGAATCAAACAGATTTTTGTCAATATATTTTATTTAAAAAAGTGCAAAGACTTTAATGTTGTTGCTTATATGGAAAAACAACTTTTATGTGAAATGCATTTACAATACTCAGTGTTAGGATGATTAAATACAATGTTTTCATAAAA
The DNA here is from genome assembly GCA_020698575.1 of Bostrychus sinensis. NCBI lineage: Eukaryota > Metazoa > Chordata > Actinopteri > Gobiiformes > Eleotridae > Bostrychus > Bostrychus sinensis. The sequence continues at coordinate 10,148,111 of CM036261.1, read as the reverse complement.
TTTTGTGCATGTGGTACTAGGTGAGGTTTTCCAAAATAAAAAAGCATCATACCTATTTACAGTATAGTCATTAGGGCTGCACAATATGGAGAAAACATGCGATATTCGATAACTATGTGTTAAATTGTGATAATATCATTGCAATATTTGAAAATAGAGCCTACTTTTTTGAACATAGTAAGTTAAATTCACTACATTTCACAAAAATGTAAGTTCCTGTATTTACAAGTCAAAACAGTGACAAATTCAAAACTTAACACAGACTAAAGGAATAAAACAAGGCTAAGCTGTGACTAAATTAATTAAATTACCACTAAAAGTGGACTTTTTAAACATTTTTATTTAGTCACAACACATTTTCTTTTAGGCTGTGGTAGGAAAATGATTTTTCAGTGTAAATCTCTGTCAGATGGAAGACCATAGCGTTTAGATTTTTGCGATGCAGATATTGCGATAACGATAATTGCGATATATTGCGCAGCCCTAATAGTGATATATCGATATACTATATTTTATCACAACTCTTGATACACATTGGATTGCCAGGTTCTTGCCTATAAACAACAAAAAAACTGTTCTGAGCTTACTAAAATAAGTTAACCTTTTCTGTCACTGACGCTTATTACGCTTGAGCTCGCCTAATTTGCATTGCAATGTCAATAATATGTTCCTCCCACCAGCTATGAATCATTTGATGTGCCCAAATCCTCTCGTTATGAAATCAAGGGCAGCTAGCAGCTCTGTAGTGCTCTGTAGTGCTTATATGTGTGCATGTGTGTGCGTGTGCGTGTGTGTGTGTGCGTGTATGTGTGTGCTTGTATGTGGCTATGGGATGACCCTGCTACCTTTGAGCTGCTCTGCTCATATTCCACAGGCTGCGGGATGGATTCTTTGATCAGATGATCTGTACTGCACAATATTAGGCTGCTCAGCCCCGAGGCGAGCATGGTCTATCTGAGGCTGGATCACCTCCGACAGATGGTACTCAACGGTATAGTGCAGAGCGGCTAGGCCACCAGGACTGGACTGAGTTCTCTGTAAATGTGCTTGTTTGTAGAAGAGTGATTCATAAACCTTTTACACAAAGTACTGCCAAGTAAAATATGTCTTTTCAAGTATCTTTAATGGACTAAAATGAGCCTAAAAATGGACTAAGCTAGACTGAAAACCAATGGATGAAATAGGGGTTAAAAGAAAAATGCATTACTAAATAAAGACACAAGAGGGACTGTACCAGGAAAAAATAGGACTACACTAAAACAAGTATTAAACCAAGTCTAAACTAGGACTAAACTAGATATATATATATAAAAAAAAACAGGGCTTAACCAGATCTAACCCAATTCTAAAGTAGAACTAAACTAGATCTCAACCATGAGTAACAGGAACTGAAATAGGTCTAAACTAGGACTGAACCAAAACTAAGACAAACCACAAATAAACCAGACTTAGCCCTGACAAACCCAGTACTAAACTAAGAATAAACCAGACTTAGGCAGGACAAATCCAAGACTAAACTAGAAATAAGCCAGAGTTAACCAGGAAAATATCACGACTAAACTAGGAATATGTCAGCAGCACAAATCCAGGACTAAACTATGAATAAGCCAGACTTAACCAGGACAAATCCAGGACTAAACTAAGAAAAAAACAGACTTAGGCAGGACAAATTCAGGAGTAAACTAGGAATAAGCCAGAGTTAACCAGGACAAATCCAGGACTAAACCAGGTCTAAACCAGGACCTAACCAGGGACTCACCCAAGACTAAACCAGGACATTTATTTTTATTTTTTATTTGACCTTTATTTAACCAGGTAGAAGCTTTAAGGAATCAGTTCTCATTTGCAAACATGACCTGGAAATCAAGGACTAAACCAGGACTAAAATGGGCACTAAATAAACTAAAACAAGAGAAAGCTCGCGTACCACCAGCGATACTTGCACCACACTTTGAAAACCCCTGGATTAGACAACACTAAAAATATTTGGTAACACTTGGCTAATACAGGTGGATAATATGGTTCCTATTTCCTCTGGAGTATTTGGGACAAGCTCAGTGCACATCCTGGTCTGCTCCTTGCATGAAATCAGTAACGTGATTTGGCCGGCAGGACCGCTCCGCTCGGTGTCATGTGATGTGCGAGTGACAGTTGGTGGCAGTAAAGCAGCCCTAAGCGGGTTTGCCTCCCCGCTGCAGGACGGGTACATGGGACTGAGTCAGCCAAGATGATAAAAGAGTCACTAAAACTTTATAGCCTTTTGTAACGCATTCCCATTCTCGCTCCAAACAAGAGAAATATTGCTTGAAAATTGTTCTTGTAGTCAAACACGAAGTTTTAAGATTCAGTGTTGACAGATTTAAGTCATCCAGATGCCTCCGTGCAATCTCTCAACTCGATTTTGTGTGGCTTTGCAAAATGCATAATTCTGCAAAATGCTGAAGTTGTGCCATTATGCTTCACATAAAACCTTAATTCTTCCAGATATACTTTCCACAGAAACTGTATGAGATATTCAAAACAAAAGTCGAGTTATTTCTAAAAGTCTTTGTCAATCCAGCCATAAGGAGTCACAAGCCATTGTACTCTTTGTGTCCATCCAAAGCCTGGATAAACTCTTTTCCTATTCTATACTGCAGGAGAGACTGGATTACCAGGATAGAAATTTGCAGCGACGACCACAGAATGGAAAAAAAAAAAAAAAAAAAGAAGAAAATCGTCTTCGTCAACACTTTTTTGAAAAACATATGCATTATTAGTGCGTGCCAATATAAAGTGTCACATCATTACATCATTCACACCATAACAATACTGTCTACCACTTCTATTGTATGACTGGCTGTAATCTGGGAATAGAAAATGACACTGACAAAACAAGTAGCAGCATATGTGTGAGGCCAAAACATTAACTACCATTGGATCTAGGCATCAGTTCTGATTGTGTATCTTCATTCACAGAGCTTCTGAAACCCTGCATAAGCTTCATGATAGTTAAGGTGGCTCCTGTGGAACTATTGTACACCTATGGTTTTCAAACTTTTGAATGTATCTCGAACATGTTTGGCTTTCCATGCATCTAAAGCCTAAATGAGGACTAAACTAAGTCTAAAATTGTGATTTAATCTGACTATACCTGCACTAAACTGAGCCTAAACCAGAAAAAAAACAAGTCTGTTCAAACTAACTTAAACCAGTCTGCTATTATCTATTTACTGTATTTTCCGGGCTATAAGTTGCTCCGGAGTATAAGGGGCACTAGCCAAAAAATGCATAATGAAGAAGAAAAAACGTATATAAGTCGCACTGGACTATAAGTTGCATTTTGGGGGGGAAATTTATTTTACAAAATCCAACACCAAGAACAGACATTTCATCTTGAAAGGCAAGTTATAGTAATAATAGAATAGAGAACAACAGCTGAATAGGTGTGCGGTTTGCTAACGTAACACATTGATGGTTATTCAGTGACATGAAGCATAAACAACGAACTGAATAGGTGTCTCGTATGTTAACGTAATATATTAACATTATTATAGTATATTATTATAGTTATTCACATAACTATAGCATAAAGAACATAATATAACAAGTTCACCAAACTCACCATCTCACTCCTAATCACTAAATCCTTTAAATTCTTCATCCTCGGTGTCGCTTCTGAACAACTCCTCCTCTGCGTGGCTGTCGTCAGACTCAGCATCAGTTCCATTTCCAATTATTCCGCTCTTTCTCAGTTGTCTTTATAGCCTAAGTTGTTAGTGGTAATGTTTACATTTTAAATTGTCAGTGGTACAGGTGCAGCAGATGCTGGTACACAAGCCTAGAGCGCCCTCTAACCAACACCTGAAATATTTTAATATATAAGTCGCACCTGAGTATACGTCGCACCCCTAGCCAGATTGGGAAAAAAATGCGACTTATGGTCCGGAAAATACGGTAATGGTTTTCATCTTAAAACTTTCCAGACTCAAGAACGTGCCACAAGAAATAACCAGTGTACCACCAGAAATGCCACAGTTTGAGAAACACCGTTTTACACAATGCAAAATGAAACTATTGTCCTTCAAAATGACAGTTCTATTTAAAACACTCCTCATCTTCCTTTTTTTTTGACAGTTGCAGAATGGCAGGTTGACATTTGTGTCCATTGGCTGCTGGAGAGAATAGACTGACACTCATACGCACATTCTCTGACACCTTTTACACTCAATGAAATAATCTGACCGCAGTAGGAGAAGGCAACTTTACTGCACTGAATCAGGACCACACAGCAGTCAGAGGGCACGTCCCCAGTTACACATGGCAGAGCTGTTTACATGGAGTGAGTCTAGCTTATCCAGATCTAAGATGTAAGTACACAGTCCGGTGGGATGGTTGCTGATGGACTGACTCTGACACTGTGTTCTGTATGTGGACAAACTGTGCTCTGTCTGACAAAACAAGATAAATGTTACCATAAGCTCTAAGCACATTTTCAATGACAACATTTGCATTCACTTTCAGATTTTGCTAATTAAGAATTATCAAGATGGTTTTTGGCAACTGACAACCAATTGACAAGATGTGTGTACTGTCAGTATCTGGTTAGAAAACATTAGTGAGTCAATTTATTTAACCCTCAGGCCCTCACGATCTTCCTCTTAAAGCCCTTTTAGGTCACTGGGTCACATTTAAAAATATAAAACATTTAGAAAAAGAAACATTTTTTGTTTTTTTGATCATTAACCTCTGTCCTCATCATACATATCACAAGTGAATTCATTTTTATATTTTTAACCCTCTAAAAGCCAGTTTGTTCACATAATTCCAACATATTTGTAAATAAAACATGCATTATTTACTATTTAAAGCAAAGTTGTTTTTTTTTGTTTTTTGTTTTTTGTGTGTGTGCATGTGTGTGCAGGAATTCCCAGCCCTGGACAGGTCAATGATTAGTACTAAAACTGATTTTAATACATTTTTACTTTTTGTGCCATTACAAAAAAGGGCAGAAAATCACATAAAAAGGGCTAGAAAGGTGGATATTGTGTTTTGTTTTTTTTTAGTTTCTGTATTGTTTAGCCTCTGACTGACTGAGGGTTACAGAGAAATTAACATGATTTAACATTTCTGTGTTGCAATGGCAGTAGAGTGAAAATAAGTGATTTTATTGCAAGTCAATGGGACCAAAGAGGGCTTTAAGAGGAAGAATGTGAGCTATTTTGCCCTGACAGCTGAACTTTTTTTTTTTTTTTTAAGCTGTCACTGAAATTTTAAATTGACAAGCTGTTGAATATTAACGAAAGTGAAAAGAAAAAGATAATAATTCTACAGCAGTGGTGCTAATATGAGAACTATGTCACTGGAAGGTCAATAGATCGCAGTATAATTATAGAAGAACATATATATTTCTAGCACCTCTTCATCAGCAACTTACCTCACACTGGTTGCTTTTTATAGCTCCCGCTCCCACGTCTTGATGAACTGTCGATCAGTTCCTGTGCCAACTTGAGACCCTGCCAGTAACCTTTGGGTGAGTGGATCGTAATAGAATTATATGGAGCGAAGTTTATTCAAAGTGGAACTCCTTTCACTGCATCAATTTGAAGAGCGGTGTGTAAAAGGGCATGAGCTATTTTTAAAAAAAACAATAGTAGGGAGTTGGGAGTGTTTGCATATTTTTTATCTTTTGGCTGGCTGGTATGGAAGTGTATATAAAAATATTGAGGAAAAATGTATAAAAGTATGAAGTCTTTGTAAAGTGTGACAATAAAAAAGGTTGTCAAACAGAGGGCAGACATATTTACTGCCCATGACCTTGTATCACCTTAGCTGCTGCTGATTACACTTTGACTAATTAAAAAAATGTTCACTTGGCAGTTATCAGTGCTAATCCCAGGGCCGGGTGGAGTGATAAGGTAGTATCTTCCCGTAGCCTCCATCAGGGATATCCGTCTTTCATGTCTGACCAGTCATGTGAGGCTGAATGATAAACAACTCTCCCAAAACGGAACCCATACATCCCCCTAGTCCCAAGCTTTCCCAATGGCCTATCTCAAACCGGAAGCAGCAGTGTTCTTCCAGGCTAAGCCCCCTGAATCTCCTTTTAATGAAGAAAAAATGAAAAAAAAAGGGTGCTCTTAGCTGCACTGACAGACGTAGCTCAAGTGGCTTTCATCATTACTGTAATGGCTGGGGTGCCCCCCGCTGTGGAGTTGACTTAAATCCATGTCGATGAGGCATATTAGTGAGGAAGCCAGATTGACTGCCCTGTCTGTCAATGATCTCCCACAACACCAGCACCCTTCACTTGATCCGCTTTCAAAGGGTGCTAAATCGCCTTGACCGTTTTAAAGATCAGACCATTAGATAATATTGAAATTGCGATCCTTTAAATGCCCCTATTTTGCAAGTATTTTGGCTTTCTTAATGGATTCATGACTTTTGAGCATGTCTCCCACCAGGACAGTGCAAATCAATGAAACCTAGTCTGTGTTTTGCAATGCAGGATTGAGAAGTGGAACAAATACTTACAATTGTGTACTCAAAAAATACTCAAAAGTACTCTCCCAAAGGCTCATTCATTTATCCAAAAGACTGTGTACATAACAAAATGAAATACTACTGCTCTGTATAGACTAAATTGAAATCTTCATCTTCATATCCTAATCTGTGCTTGGCAATAATTCCTAGACAACTGAAATTCTTCCAAATGACATTATACTGTGTGACTGCGTTGGTAAAAGGTCACGCCCACTTTAACCCAATGTTTTCCAGAACTCATTCAAATTCAGAGCTCGCCCACAGGACACCCGCGCCCTGCAGCTTTTGTTGTGACATTTGGACTGAGCTGATTATTGCTTCGTGTGGCTGACGTAGCCTCTTCAGGGATCTTCCTCGCTCGATTCTCTTCAACAGTAGTTTGGGTTTTAGCTTCAAGCGGATGTTGCAAACTCGCAGGTCATGTCTGGGTCAAAAGTGCAATGTCTATATAATGGAGAAACTTGATAATCTTCTTTTAATGTTAGCAAGATGTTCGTAATACTTTAAAATGTGTTATATTGTAATACTACATTGAATTTGGGTGCTGCGGGAAATTTTAGAAACACTTGGAGAGCCCAAACCTCCATGACAGCATTAGCCTTATCTCGCAATGTAAAGATAGAGGCTCCCAGAACAGGACTGGAATTGTGAATCATCTGATTCAGGGGTAAATGCTCCATCTATTGAGCCACAAAGACCTTATACCACATAAACTAAAAAATGTTTACCTTTACTGACCTCTTATGGTTAATATCTTTGGCCCTATCTCACATTGACCCAAAAAATACTTGATTAAGGTGGTGTCCCAGTTCCAACACGAAAAAAAAAAAAAAAAAAAAAAAAAAAAAAACATTAACACAGGCAGGGGGGAAAAAAGGGAAAAAAGGTTGGGACTGCTATAATGCAAAGTTCTTGCTAGCATCTACCATTTTTCCATATATTTCCTATTTTAATAATACTTCAATTCTGTGACATATAAGGGAAACACTCTTATACTATAGGTCTGCTAGTCACGCAAAAAAAAACAAAAAAAAAAAAACATAATGATAATAAATATTCATATGTCATTAATAATTTAGAGTCATACAGTTATAAATACCACTGTAGTATAGTTGGGAGAAAATAGCCACTATAAAGCAGAGGTATTTTGATACAATGATAGTAATACTTGGGTTGGCCAGCAGCTATAAGCATTGTATAGCTTTACACTTTGAGGCTAAAAATAGCATTGCCTTCAGGAAACATAATACGACTTTGATCCATGTTGTAACAGGAAAAAGTATTCTATCTCCACCTGAAATAGTTTGATTTTTTCTTTCCTTTCAGCTTTTTCCTATCTTGATTTGCATACAGATTTGATGATGATGATGCAAACTTCTCCATTTATCCTAGCTCGGGACTGGCACAAGGAGTACACTGGCTTGGGATCCCTTTTGGCAGGATTTAGAGAAAAATATTATGAATAAAATGAAAGACCACATAGCAGCAGTCAAACTATATGCTCCTTTAGATCCATACTGTTTGGTTGTGCTGCCCTGACACTCATGAGGGTTCATCTGGTTAAAAACTGCGACCTTTGACCTCTGAGTGAGACGTCCCACAGCTTCATCCTCGACTTGCTGGGGCTCTCGTGACAAAGGTCGCACGCACTCAGCGGTTAAGGAGAGATGGAAGGGACTGCTAACATCGGGTGTGTTGTTTTTTTTTCCTTATATTCGTGATAAATGTGGTGCAGCTCCAAGTGGCTCGGGACGGCGATGACTCAAAGCCGATCCTGGGAGGGAAACATTATTTTGGCGGATTTCAGAAGCTATTTACATGTGGAGATAAACAGCCCTAGAGAGAGATTGTGTGTGTGTGTGTGTGTGTATTAAAATATTCAACTTTTGAATTCAGGAGAGCTTTTTCATGCTGCTTATAAAATATATGCAACTTGTCCATAAGGGTACACTTGAGAAGCCGGGTCATACTACTTATACTACTGTGATTTCTAAAGTAAAAGTAGTTTTGACCTATGTAGCAAAGTAGATTGTAGTCATAGCAGTAGCAGTGATGGTGGTTGTAGCAGTAGTAGTAATGATGTAGTAGTAATATTGGTAGTAAGTCAGTTTTACACAATATTTTTTCCCTTATACTCAATATATTTTGAAGTAAAAGTACTTGAGTATAGATTTTTACTAGTGCTTCCTCCACCTCTTCTATAACTACTGTTGACATTACAAACATTGCATTTGCTTGGCTACACATCACGAACCTCTCTTTAGTAAACAATGTCATCTTTGTAAAAGCTTATGCTGCTAAGGGTTTTGTGAATTACATACATTTTTCGCTTGGCAGCATTCCCCGAAGACAAACAGTGATGCTACAGATAACCATGGGAAAAAATCAGCCAAGTGCACTTTTATTTATTCCAAGTGCTCAATTTGTTTTTCTCTGTTTACCCGGACCAAAAGCACGTTTTATTTGCCAATGTTTGTCTAGTGGGTATTGTCAGACCAATCGAAGCAGTGCACACGGGCCACGCAGCCACTTCAACCACGGCCATGTTGATTCCTGCCCTTCTACATTTACAAATACCCAAGTGGATTGCATTGTCCTGATGCACAGTAATAGATATTACAGTATGAGTGTTGCAATATGATATACAGTACTATACAAAAGTGCTAGTGAGGTTGTTAAGAAAGTATTAAAAAAAAGGTGTAAAAAGTACAAAAATACACATAAAACTTAAAAGCACTTCTTGAGACCTCTACCAAAGCACTGGACCTATCCCGCAATGGTGAAGATATAGTGCCCTGCCTTGGGTATGTCAAAGATTACCAATATTTTCTATCTTTTTTTTTTTTTTCCTGTGCTATGTAGAACCTAACAAACAACTCCCATTAAGACCCATTAAAACTGATTTCATATCTGACATACCCAAAGCTGTAATAATGCAATGTAAAGTAATTTGCATTGAGAATATTGAAAATATTTAATTTTTATCAATTTTTTGTTCATGTTTTTTAACAAAAAAAAAAAAAAAGAGAGAGAGAGAGACGTTATTACATTCACTGGCATAAAATGAGTTAAAATTCTGATCATAATTAAATATTTGGTATCTATGGTTAGGGCAGAAGTTGATTAAAAGATTTATGCAGGAAAAAAGTAGAACAAATATAAATGTATACTATTTCTATGATGTTTTGTGACAAAGACACTTTTGTCACTTAAGAGGAGCAACGTAACAAATTTAGTTAGAGAGCGGAAAAATGAAGTACTATTAGATTTTTGTTTAGAATATCAAAATTAGTAATAAAATACACACCTGATACAAATTTCATAGAAAAGGTAAGAACCACTGCAAAGTTATATAAAAAAAAATTGGGGCAGAAGGGTTCATTCTTTTACAGTATAACTTTGGAAAACCTCACCCGTAGTATTGCACCACAACATTTTATTTAATCTGATGAAATATAAAATATACTGTTGGGCAAAGGTTCAAATGTAATTTAAAAGTAAGATTGGCATAAAAAGCATTGTCAGTGTGGTGATATCCCTGTATGCAAAATGGAGCTGAGTCTAAACATCGTTAACCTATTCATCAAACTTGGAGTTCAATACATATTTATGGGGCATATATCACTGCTCAAAACATTTCACTCAATAAAACATTTGGACCATCATTGAGCCAGTCTACAAAGAGGCCATTTTTCTCCCCTCTTCTCCTGCGCAACACTTAGAGACGCATTATTCAGTGCATCCACAATATTCGGCTGCTGTTTGTGGAGGCTGTATTAGAGGAAGGCAAAGCGGGTCAGTACCACGCTGCGAATGCTTAAAAAGACATTTGTTTGTTGTCAGAATGAATAAAAAATAATGCCAGCACTCACAGTGAAATCAATCTGTAAATATTACCCTGTTGGTTTTTAAAAAGTCATTGTGTGCAGAGCCTGGCAGTACATTTCATTGTGCTCTTAAAAACACTTCTGGCTTTATTGCTTTTATTGGTGGGATACTTTTTTGACATGGTTCTGCAAAAGAACTTTAAAGGTTTAAATAAAGTTAGTCCAAGTTTCACCACAGCAGTTAGTTTTGTTTAAAATGTAGCCAGTAACTAGAAAGACTTACACAGCCACATCTGTTTACAAAGCTGGACTCTTTGTGTCAGTGCCAAGCCTGGATAAATGGACAGGGTTATGTCAGGAAGCACAAAAGGAATGAAAGGAAGAAGGAAAGACTGCAAAACTAGGCATTAACAAAGATATAGTGGCCAGACTTGGACTCAAATCAGGGTTCTACTAATTCAGGGGTAAATGCGCTGTCAATTGGGCCACAAAGTCTTAATTTCAATGTGGTCTCTATCGGGTTTCTTCAGTTTTTTTCCCCTCAGCTGCTTTTTTTTTAGGAGTTTTTCCTTTTTCCTTTTTGTTTTGTGTGTTTATGTTCGATTAACTGTTTGTGAAGCCCTTTGAATCAAACGTTGTGATACTAGACTATATAAATAAAAATGAATTGAATAGAATAACATGCAATGGTAAAGAATCATCTAAAAATCATAATTTGTTGCTTTCCAACCGCTAACTTTAGTCCTATCTCGCAATGATTTTCACAATTTCTTCTTTAAGTTACCTGACCATTACTTCTTGAGTACTTCTTGCTAAGACACTAAAAACAAACAAACCCAGCCCAATGCCAGTAAAAAAAACAACAAAAAAAAACATTTACTGTAGTTTGTGATAATTTGGGCAGTGAAACATAAACATTGTTGCTTCCCATGCTACTTTTAATACAGATTAGAAGTTGACAGAACTTAGTAGAAACTTATTAGAAATATATAACTAATCAAATGTAGGAAAATTGTGTCTAATTATCATAAAGAAATGTAAGCACAGTCTTTTTCACTATATGTACAAGTGGAGGCAGAAAAACTTTCTGCTCACAACTTTCTCTGAGCGTAAGTAAAGTGCCAAACTGCTGAGATTTCACATTAGCGGTCTGTAAACCACTTCAGACCCTGCACAGTCCCCTTTGAAATCCATCCATTTTGTGGCCCCGAACCTCTTCTTACAGCCTCTCTTTTTTACAGCGGGTCGTTAGTGATATTTTCTGCACCAACCCAAAAAACCTTTCAGAACTCAGCGTGAGCCCGAAAGCTGTCATCACCTAGCATTAGCGGCCCCCCACAAAAAAATCTCCCTCGCTATTAGCTGTCACATTGCAAAGCGTGTGCATACTGTACAATAACTTCCAATTAGCACTGGCCTAGAGCTTATTTAAAAAGGTTACATTATTACTTAATACTATGACTCACTAATCAGAAATATACTTTTACTCTAGTAAGTTTACTTGTAGTACATGTTTAGAAGAAAATAAATATACTTTAAGTACATTTTTAACCTAAATATATTATAGAAGAAAGGTATTTTTATCATCTTTAAATAATAGATAATAGTATGTTTGACAAAGTGAGTAGTAAAAGTAGAAGTAGTAGTAGTAGTAGTGGTTGTGGTGGTAGTAGCAGTTGTAGAAGTGATAGTAGTATCTCCAAATAACAGGATTGCAGGATTACATTTTTTTGTTTTTTACTTCACTGCTAAAGTAGGTAGTACAACTAGTAGTAACAGCAGCAGCAGTAGCAGTAGTAGTAGTAGTAGTAGTAGTAGTAATAGTGGCCTCTCTAAATAAGTAGCACTACTAATAGTAAGTATTTTAATCTTGTGGGTAGTATTAGTATTAGTATTAGTGGTAACAGTAATATCTCTATAAGCAGTAGTAATACACACAAACAGATTTGACCTTGGTGGTAAAATGGGTGATAGTAGTAGTACTACTAGTAGTAGTAGTAGTAATGATAGTAGCATCATTAAATAAGTAGTAGTAGTGTTTTGGTGCCAAGGTGTAGTAATAATAGTAGTAACAGCAGTGGTAGAAGCAGTAGTAATAGACGTAAGCAGATTTGACCTTGGTGGTAAAATGGGTAGCAATAGTGGTGGTAGTAGTAGTAGTAGTATTACTAGTAGTGGTAGTAGCAGTTGTAGTAGTAGTGATAATAGCATATCTTATTAAGTTGTAGCAGGAGTTTTTTTTTTTTTTTTACCTCGCTGCCAAAGTGGGAAGTAATATTAGTAGTTGTAGTAGTCCTAGCCTCTTTAAATAAGTATTTTTAACCTTGTTGGCAAAGTAGGTAGTAGTAGTAGTAGTAGTAATAGTAACAGTAGCATCTCTATAAGCAGTAGTAATACACGCAAACAGATTTGTAGGTGTAGTAGTAGTATCTCAACAAACAAATAGGTAGATTGGACCTGGACCTTTTTTTTTTACTTTTAGTATTTTTGATTTTTTTACATACTTTTAGATCATTTTAAATAGTACAAATCACTTAACAAGAGTGTGATTAATAACTCCTCAAGCCTTAAGCCCTACAGAGACAAAAGACCATAAATCTACTCAAAAACATATGCTTGTTGTTGGCATTTCCCTGGTTTTCCAAAAGTCTTTTGACAATGACACACAGCCCGCTATCTTGCCATCTAGCCTGCTACGTTTAGCTAAAGCATCATAAATTACTATAACAAGCCATAATTATCTTGCCACTCCAAACCATCCATCTACCCTGAGCCAATCTTTCGTCCTGACGTGATGTCTTTAGCAACAACACCGTCTGCTCCTCAAGAGTCCTCCATTGACCTCAATTGTGATTAAGTAACAGCATAGTTTGCACTGTAAAGCCCCATACACACACACATACATGCCCCCCAATGAATTAATAGGGTCTTCTCTGGAAATTTGTCTTTTGTAGAGCTGCCCATTAGCAGCTAATAGTGGCGTTATTTCATAGACAGTGACAAGTTGGCAGCATCGGACATAGAAGGGATGGTTATCGAGGTGCTATTTGCCATTGAGATAGCTCGTGTGGCAAGATACGGCAGGAACTTGATGCTATCGCCGTAGACTTCGAGCACTTAAAACTGGACAATGGAAAATATGAGAGTGGGGAGAAAAAAAAAAGGTACGAGGAAAAAAAGCGGGCTGCAGTTGCCAGAATTTTGCCGGTGATTAATGGCTTTTAAAACACAATGTGGGGTTTGCAGCTTGGCGATTGTGAAATGACTTATACATCAAGACAGAGAAATGGCCCAGTGATTGTGTGTAAGGAATCGATAGTCTATTTATACACTTGGGTCAAAAATGCATTAAAAGGGCGTTCATGCATTTCGGGGAAAACAGGGGAAATGGTTTTAAATAGCCTCCAGATCTCCTCTGTAAATCGGATTCTCTTACTCAGCACATTCAGGCCTGTTTAAAGCAATTCTTCTATATCATTCAGGCAGTTTACATGCAGGGTGAGGAATTTGAAGTCTGATTGTAAGTGGAGTTTGTAACTTCTTGTAAAACATCATGCTTTTTCTCTTAATTGCACTAGCACACCTGAATAATGTGGTGCATATTTGGACCATTGCCCAATGTTAAGGTCAAAGAGGTGTTCAGCAGCACATAGTTGCAGAAGTCCATGTTTTAGAGCAACAGCACATATTATGGATTACTCTGCTGTCTGCTAATTTGTTTGTTGGCAGTTTTGGTGTCTTGTGTTTTATATTTTTTAAAAATAAAGATTGACTCTTAAAGATTATGAGATGTTTGCCGGTTTTCGGGAGGCAAAGTTGGGAGGAATGTATTTTTCTGACATTGATGTGTGGCACTTCATGAAGTGTTACTAGGGGTGTGACGAGACAAATCCCACGAGACAAGACAGAGACACAAATCCCATGAGGTGAGACAAAACACGAGACTGGGTTAATGAGACGGGATGAGATTTTTACACTATTGAAATATGTATTTTACACAACTGAAAAATGTAATTTATTCACCTGAAAATCATGAAATACAAAAATGTTTAGGAGAATTTTTAAAATCAACTTGTAAAGAATGGCATTTACTTCTATTATTTGAATTATATGTAACAGCAGAACATACACTATATTTCCAAAAGTATTCGACCTCAACCTGACAGAACACCTTTGGGATGAATTAGAGCAAAGACTGCGAGCCAGGCCTTCTCATTCAACATCAGTGTCTGACGTTGGACGAGAACATCATACACATAGATGTCTGATGTAGACTGATGCAGAGGGTGGGCTGACAACATTAAAAACAACAAAAACAACATTAAAAAAGATAATACTTTTGGAAATATAGTGTATGTTCTGCCAAATGTTTTGCCACAGTCTCAACTGACTATCTTCTCCCCTGTAAAAAGTGCAAACACAACCTGATCCTGAGCTCACAAGACTGATTTTTACCTTCACAAGAATCTTGTGACATTTTGATCTTGTGAGATCACAAGATTGCGAGACCTTATCAAGTATTGCAATTTATATTTGAAACAACAGTTACCGGTGTTGTAGTCATGCCACCATTTTTTGAGTTACACTCCTTGTGTCTTTAGTGTTTAAGTCAAAGTCACCAAAGACTTGTCTGACTTGAGTCATTAGCACTTGAACAGTTAGAGTTATTATAATATTCAAGTTGAGTTCAAGTCATGTGATCTCCAAAACAACCCAAGTTTACACTGGTGTCAAAAGCCTGGCTCCTACGTCCTGACAAACAAAACACGGACAGAAGGGATGCCGATACAAATTATGATTCATTTAATAAAGTGACCAAATAAAGTGTAAACAAAGCTGTATGTGTAAGATATATGGATAACCTGTAGCATCTGTGGTGTTTGTTAAGTGTTGGTCGAGTGAGGATGCTGTATATGGAATTTAAAGTGAAACTAACTGAGAAGTGCAGAAACAAAGGAAACGGTAGCTCGAGCAGAGATCATGCAGGGCGACAAAAGCCTGGAATTTAAACTAGGACCGCCCACGCCCCTGCTAGGCTGCACGAGTAGTCTGAAACAGCTGATCAGTCACCTGAGAGAAAGAGGACAGAGAGAAAGGTGGAGAAAGAGGAGGAGAAATCAAATCTGTCCTGCTCTGGCTTGTATCCCTTTAAAATTAAAAACTCTTCTATGGTTTTCTCTCATGCATTGGACAAAGTGAGAAATCCAGCTTGGAGAACTTACATGCGCTACTGTTTCAGCATAATCCAAGTTTGCAACAAAATAAATAAACTGAAATAAATCAAAACCTTCATATAGAAGACAAAACCAAAAAAAATAAAATCACCTGCTGCATCAACCTGTGAACTAGAATCCCATTACCCCAATATTAAATCTATGTCTATACTACTAATACTAAGGTTAGCTTGCACGACTACACTTGCCAAAGCTTTAACGGTACGTTGGATTTTATCGTCACATGATTTAGGGCACAGTTGAGGGAATACATGCCGCCATTGATTTCCAGTGACAGTGATATATTTCCCAGTTGTAGTCTGGAGGAACCCTTCTGATATTGGTGCCAAATGACATTGACCAGCCCTTTATCGTATTTTAATAAAACGGTAAATTAGCTTGATGTATTAGCCAACATACCTACGGTGGAGTGCAAGTTGTGGGCTGTCAGTTGAAAGGAGGGGGGGGGGGGGGGGGGGGGGGGGGGCCGAAAAGATTGTATCCACTGCTGGGATGTTGTAATTTCAAGGTTGTTGAGGTGCCGAGGAGATGCTTGGCTAGCGGACGGTGATATTGCCAGTGTGTCGGCGGGGGATGCAAAGCCTTCAAACGCCTGGACGAGATGTCACTGGGATTATGGTAATGGATTACTTGCAGATTGTGTCACGGTGGCTACAGATGTTAAAGAGCGGGAGAAGAGGAGAAGTGGGAGGGTTACCCAGGGTGCACTTGAAAAAGCTTGTCGAGCTGAAACCCGCCGAGAAGGAAGATCATTTTCACTTCATAGCTAACTAACGGGGCGTACGATACGGCAACATGAGCCAAGCATCTCTACGGCTTTTTCAGAAGGGATATTTCTTCTGTAATTTTTATGCAACCATCTTTTTGGGGCTGCATTATGCACTAGAACAGTTTGGTTTGTATTCTTCAGATTTTCAGTATTCTGACCAGAGAACAGTGGCCGGCCTATTTTAAATTCCAGGCTTTTGTCGCCCTGCATGATCTCTGCTCGAGCTACCGTTTCCTTTGTTTGTGCACTTCTCAGTTAGTTTCACCTTAAATTCCATATACAGCATCCACACTCGACCAACACTTAACAAACACCACAGATGCTACAGGTTATCCCATGCGTATAGCTTTGTTTACACGAATCATAATTTGTTTAAGCATCCCTTCTGTCCATGATTTTTTTTTTTTTTTTGTCAAGTCATACGAGCCTGAATTTTGACACCAGTGTAATCTTTGTGCCAGTCGTAAGCTTAGATAGATGGAGGGTTGAGTCAGGAAGGGCATCTGGTGTAAAATCCTATCCCAAATCAGTAATAAAAACACTGCACACTTGGAGGTAGTTAATTTACTGTAGCGAGCCTGGATGAGAAAATTGCAAAGTAATAAAGTAATTTGAAAATGCTCTTGTAGCTTCTTTGATTATATATTTTATATTTCCAGCCTTTTGTTACCCCGTCCTTACATTTTTGAGGTGTGTTGCTGCATTAAATAAAAAAAAAAGAGCTGATTCTTCTCAGTGAATGCTAAAATATCTCAGTTTCAAAACATGATTATATGCTTTTGTGACTAAAATGCGATGCGTTTATTTACGTTTTACACATTCTCCCAACTTTTTTGTAATTGGTTTTGGACATCATAAAACTATTGCAGAATATATCAACAAAATTACAGTTTTGACCTTGCCCGTCGTCTTTGAGATGCCATCAAATTTAAGAAACAGATTGGGGACAAATAACATGTCTCAGCTGCAGATGGAACTTCAAGAGACATGGCAATCTTTAAACATTACCTCAAATGCTTTTTTTTTGGTTTTTTTTTGTTTGATAAATCACCCTTGTAACAAATGAAGAGATGTGCTTTTAAAGCCAGCCATCTTGTTCTGTTACTTTTTGCCCAAGGCCAGACAGACTGACAGTAAGTGGCAGTGGGTTGACGTTTACAACACTTGAGAAGCATCCTATGTGATTAGCGAGACATTTTTTGAGATCCTAAATATAGCCGATGTCCTTTTCCGGCATTTTGTGATCGTCCTATTGGTCACGTATGACATACTGGGCCATATCTTTCTTGTCACAGAGGTTACCAAAAAAGAAAAATGCTAACCCTACAACCAGCTGGTCGTGCCGAGTGGAAATTGACATAACAGATGAACTAACATTTGGCTTTTGGAATGGTAAGCTTGGCCTGGCATTTAGTGACATTTGCCTTGTCACTGACAAGCATTTAGAGGGTCTAGAGGAATAAGAGGAAGAGGGTGGGTAGGAGAAGCATTGGTAATTAACGAATGACCAGCTATAATAGACATGGGATATTTATGCAGAGCTATGGAGATGAGAAAATCCATTTATTACACCCTAAGGGAGTGGTTTTGTAGGTCTATTAAAGGCAATGGCACAAGGACTCGTCTTAGTCATCTTGTAAAAAATGTCTTTGTGTTTTCATGAAGTACTGACTATTGTACTACTTTGCACAATACAAAAAAACTGGGACAAGGACGACATCCATAATAGTGTTATAGAGGATGTACAGGCAGTCTTAATAGAAAAAGCCGAGAAGACCGAGAAAAACAAGGAAATGTTGTGATGACCTAACAACAATATAAGAACTGGCACAAGAGACAATCAGGTAAATTGCCTTCTATCTAGATTCAAAGTAAGAGGTAGGTCAGGCAATGTCCTAAGTTAAACTACCAGACTTTTTCCTTAGATCTGAGGACAAAATGCTTAATCATCTAATAGCACATTGTAATAGGAATCATCTGTGAAAAAAGGGGGCCTTAAGAACTCATATAGGCTTTATATTTAATGATTTTAATATGCTGGCACATTCCAATAAGGGGCACTGTTGAATGATGATAATTTTCAGTATTTAGTGCAGGATACACCTTGCTACACAGAGAATCTATGCAAAAAAGATAATAAATAGAAAAATATGGAAAAATATTGGCAATGCAAGGCGTTTAATAATTGCTGGTTTGTGTTGGTCTAAAGCTAAACTCAGAGGTTAAACTTTAATTTGATCTCTATTTTATGGTGACAAATTGGTCCAGTTTTAGATGTTAAAATATAGATATGATATATATGATAAAATTAGCAAAAGATGGCTATGCTGTTATTGTGGGTGTTAGTAATGCTATAGGTCACAAACCAGGAGGGATGGAAGGAGGAAAATGGGGAAATGTTGCTTTAAAAAGGAGGTGATTGTCTTTGAAAGGGTGTGGCAACCCCTGCTGGATCACCTAACAGGGCTGCTGGGTAAAGGAGCGGCACACTTTTAGTTTAAATTTTTACTCGTGTTTATTTATGTATTTACTTAATTATGTGTTTATTCTTGTTAAAATTGTTTTATTAAATTACAAAATTTAAAAAGGCATCCATGAACATATGGCCATTGAAACATCATTGCAGCACTCCTGCTAGTAAATACATTTTCACCATTTATACATCAAATCCATCAAAGTACTAAAAAACTCAACCAAATCTATTTATGTATAATTAATAGCACATCTACAGACACAACTCGTGCAGGGATAGGAGCATGAGAAATCATTTTAAGCTGCAGCACTTTTGAAGACATGGTTCAAGGCTTATTGATTATTTTTCTGCACATCAAAAAACACTGGGAAATGTGCTGCCTCTGAAATAACATATCAAAACATCTATTTGAACACATGCACACATACGTATGGCTGTATGATTTATGCAGGAATCCTTGTTCCCAGTCCTCTCTGTATTAAGGCCTGGGTCCATGTTTACTCATGTTTACAGCTTCTTATGCCTCAAATCAATAATTTCCCAGTCTAGCCTTAAGTTGCAGGAGATGTTCCAGGTTGTGCTTTCATCTCTGCTTTTTTTCTGATCTGACCTTTACATCAGAAGCCATCACGCTTGAAAAAAATCCTCGCCGAATCAATGAAGAGTTTTTGTTAACCCTTTGTTTTATAACTATCCTATTAACCTACTTTTTCTTTCATAGGGCTTTCAGTTTATCTTTGTCTGACTTACAAAGAGGACATCAGTGATCCAGTGACATAACTCTAAGCGGTTACTTGTTCAAAGTTATGGTATTTCTCATTTGAGGAGCTTGATAAACTCAACTTAATGATCTCTACTTAACTTTTTAATTAGAATCATTTGTGTGAGTTCAGGCTAATAAGTACTGACAATTAAAAAGTTACAAACAAAGACAATATAGCCATTATTTTGTCAATATAAATGATGAAGTAATGATGAAGCTGAGTAGGCCCCTATAAAAAAATAAAAATAAAAATAAAAAATAATTATATCTTATGAAATGAAGTGTGAAGTGTGCATTGAAGCCAGCATCTCTCAAAATGCATACAATTATTGCTAATTACAGAACCAATTCCGTGTAAGTTGGGGTGATGTAAAATCACACATAAAACAAGGTTTAAAAAGAAATCACCTGGACTTGTTTTTTTAAGGTGAAGACGTTTCACTTCTTATCCAAGAGGCTTTCTTAATTGAGTCTTCACCTTTAAACAAGTGCAGATGACTTCTTTTTAAATATTTTTTTCCTTTTTTGTGATTCAATAAGGCTGAGTCTTTACAAGCAATTTGAAATGTAACTAAAAACAGCATGCAATGGTTTCCAAATCCATTAAAACCAAAGGTATTGTCAGAATCGAACATAAACATAGAAGATATTTTACCACTTTTGAAAAAAAAAAAAAAAAAAAAAAAAATTGCTCTTTCTGAATTTGATGGCAGCACATCTCAAAACAGTTGGAACATAGTAACAAAGGCAGCCAAAAAGCAGGTGTTTACATTTTAGTAAGAGGTCTTAGTTTAAAAGGAGTATTTTAGAAAGCAGAGTGTATTTTTCATTTTCAAGCGGCCCACAGACGTTACTCTTCGCTGAAAATTACTACATGGATAAGGAAAACTTTCAGAAGTCAATGGGCCTCATTCATGAACCCATCTTATGATCAAATTTGTACTTAAGCTTCCCTTCTTAGGAGGATTTTTGCCATTCACCAATTTTTTCCTAACTCAAATCTAAGAACAGGTATGAGGACTCTTAAGCATGGAATTTCAGCAGTTTTACAATTTTATCAGACCCCCAATGAAACAAAAAAATATTGATTTCAATCTGATTGTAGATTTCAATTTTTTTTTTTTACAAATTATTCCTTAGTAAACCAGTGATCAGTGGTGATATAGACCAGGTATAAATCTAAAACTTCATTCTTGCTGCCTCAGTCGTCTTTGAGCAGTGACCAGTCTCAGCCTCAGTCCCCTCTGTGTACACTGCTGTCCTACTCTGGCCTGAACTGTAGATGTTCCTGGAGTTACGTGCTCCACTGAGAAGAATCTGGAAGCTTGAGAACGTGAAACCGACGTAGACTTCTCAGTTCTTAGAAGGAGTACTTAGGAAACTTTTCTAAGAGAATATTCATAAATGAAGCCGTTTGTCTGCAAGTTATATGTGAAAATGATCCAGAAACAAGCACTGCTGTCGTCTATGAACCATAAAATTATCAAATATCTCTCTATCTTCTATCTTTTTCTTACCGCAGATTGAGACTGGCATTGCTGTCGCCACCATCTTTCTGTAAAACATATAAATGCTAATTCAGCTTACTTTCAAAATGCGTAAAACCATTGCCCAGTTCTTCACTGCAAAACAGACTGTTGGCTTCTGAAGCGTTTACATTTCTATTCATTTGAGGCATAATGGTCGGTGTAATTGGTCTTTTTGTTAAGTCAGGTGCTTCCTCCCAGCCGTTTACAACACTCTCGTCTTCATTATGACTGTATCTTCGACTGCCAGGGTTTGTCAAATCACTCCATGCACAGATCCATTGCAAGGGAACAAATTAGACTTGACAAGAGCCACAGCAGCGAGCCTCTTTGGATTGAGCATCTTTATCCCCGCGCTTGGTGATAACTGCGTGTGTTTCACTGCACTCTTTCTTAAAATGCTGTTTCAATTTCAGATTAATTATAGTGGTGGGTAAACGTCAGGGTAGTTTCAAAAGCACCTGGTCCATTGTCCACAGAGGCAGAAGAAATGGGAAAATGGCAATGAAATGAGAGAATGGTTAAAAATGTAGCATCAGCCCAGTGAGCAACTGCAGTGGTCATCCATCAAAAGCACTTTTTAATCAATATTAAAACATACACTGTGAGATGGAGACGTTCCAACAAGAAATGTAATGGGGTTTTGTACAATTCTGGCATTTCAAGCACTTAGAGGATCCTGGGCATTTATTTTTACAAGGGAGCACACTAAAAGCATTGGACTAGACGGCAAAAATGATTGATGGCTTTTTATATATTTGTTCAAATTTACTCTGAGTTAATAGCACCTGGATCTGGTAGTTGGTTTCATTTGCTAAAATTTGCTTGTAAAATGTTACTTTAAACACTCGTCCAGCTTTGCATAAACATATTGAATTAAATAGCTTTTAAATATAAAGGGCCTCAAGGAAGTTTGCCTGTTCCAAGCCCAGATAAATGGAAAATGTTGGATCAGAAGAGCACCTGGTGTAAAGCCAAAAGTAATGTACAAATCACTGTATGCTGGGAGGCAGATAATTTGCGGTTACAATGCTACAAGGGAAAATATATTTAGCCTTTAGCGTATATGCAAATTATAAACGCTTGTTGCTGTAGTAAATAAAATGTGTAACAATGATGCACTTGACATTGACAACTTAATGACATCACATTGCTTACATGTGGTTCATTGGTTGTCAATTGCCAAAACCACTGTGATATATTACATTATATATTATATTATAAATGTTTGCAGTATTTGGTGGCTAATTCCAATTTCTAATAATAATAATAATGTATTGTGGTCTGCTTAGCTCATAGTACAGTCATGTGAACGCTGCCATGTTATGTTCATACTCAAACGGTCTATAGTTGATTACGGGCTGAGCAACTGCAGTAAGTCATGTTTCTGGGGAATGAATAAATGCCTTTACACAGTCTTTAAGCATCTTGTCATCTTGTGGACTGTTGGGTTGAGATCATAAAACAGAATGTACCAGAAAGTTTGAATACAAAACTACTTTTAAAAGCACAATTTCTCATGGTGCCATGGCCTCCAAACTGAATTTACTGCTATGACAAACAGAAGTGTGGAAAGCAGCATGACTTTTATAAAAAGGAATATGGATAAAAGGTTCACATTTTGCAGACTACTTTGGAATTAAACGGAACACACTGGTCTTTCCACATAACACTGATTGTTATCGCCATTAAGGAGGTTATGGTTGCTGACATTGTTTTGAATGTTGGCAACAAAAATGTCCAAGAAATGTGAAAACGTCAGGACATTCATATGAATATATTTCTCTGACTAAAGTGAATGTCCTTAATGCATAAGCAGTACAAAGAAATAAATAATTACAGCAGAGAGGGTAAGTGACTTAAGAGGTTTTATGAAATTTAGTAGAGGAAATTTATAAATTCTTAAAAAAAAAATTGTAAATGAGTAAAAGTATTTATGACTATGGTTGAAAGAAGGTAACTTTGCAATCAGAATGTGACAAGTTTGGACATAATAGTAGATAAAGTGACCTAAATTCATTACTTTTTACCAATACTCAAACAGAACTAACAGTACTACAGATTACTTCTTCCACCTCAGTACTGCAGTTGTAATGTAGTGTCAGATGCTACCAAAACTAAACATTTCATTTCTGTTTATCCTCTTGCATTATGCAGCGCAGACAAAATAGCATCAACTTCCTCTTAGCCAGAATACTCCACCTCACAGAGTACTTTAATCTTCCTGTCAGCTCACACAGTGATGGCGGGAGCAGATGAAGTACTCGCCGGACACTGTGTGACACTTCACAGCTTGAAAACAGCCTTTGGTCAATGCTACAGAGTGGAGCTCCTACTTCATGTTTAATTTGTCAAGTTCACTTCCTGTGTGCCAGCGTATTACAGAGTTTTCCTATTTTTGGTTGCCCCCACTGCCAGTGCTTACTCTGTATATCAATCGGCATAAGCTTGCATATATATTTTAATTGGATTTTTGCAAAAATAAAAAGTTAGATCTGAAGATTCAAAGTGCTTGATCACTTTAATCACTTGCACCTACATAAAAGCGGTTTATCCATCAAATAGGATGCAGCAGTGCAGTGGTGGAGATGTGAGCGGAGGATTCGAGGGAGGGTTGTCCAGGGTTGAGCCATGAATGCCAATCTGAAATGCACAGTATGTGATCAAAGTGTCAAACATGATTATTGGAGCGCGCTGAATTTAGAAGAGCTGAGCAAATTTGCAAATGCATACGAAATGAACTGCAAGACCTAGGCTAGAAAGCTGGTCTCACCTTCTTTTTTCTTTTTTCTTTTTTTTTTATTATAGATAAGCTTACACTTAGTAAAAACATCAAATTCATTATCACATAAAATTCATTATCACATAATATTAGATCCTGTTTGACCCGATGGACTGTAGCCAGACACAATTCCCCTCCCCCAAATTTATTTAATTTTATTTATTTTTTTCCCCTTCGTTATTATTATTATTATTGTTGTTTTTTTCTTCTCTTTCCTACTTTTTGTTGTTTGTTTTGCAATTATTATTATTATTAGTAGTAGTAGTATTTTTAAATGTTATTAAGTATTATTATTATTATTATTATTTATTTGTTATTTTTTATTATATTTTATTTATTTATTTATTTTATTATTATTTTTTTTTTACATCAATACATATTCATATCCGCATATATATTCATATTTATATTATTATATACATCTGTTATATGTTGTTTGTTCCTTGTAAGTCATAATATTATTTTGTTTGTCCCATGTCTTATGTATTACATGTAGGTATGTCTGCACCTGTAAATAAAAATAAAATAAAATAAAATAAAATTTGATCATTACATGTAGCATTATCATCATGGAATAAATAAATGCTTGAAAAACTGTTAAGATCTAAATAAAATTTAGAGGCGACAGTGCAGGAAGTTAAGCAGGTCACCCACTAATCAGAAGGTTGATGGTTCATTTCCTGCTCTAACCAGCTGAATATTGTTGTGTCCTTGGGCAAGGTACGTCACCCTCACTGCCTCCAGTCACCGTGGCCTTCTGAATACACGCCTCCACCTTCCTCCACAGTGAGTCCGGGCTGAACCACATGTATTTTTTAGATTAGGGCTGCAACAACTAATCAGATTAATTGATTATAATAAATGACTGAAATAATTGTCAGCTAATTTAGTCATCATATAATCATTAAGTTGGGTATTCACACACTCTGACTGTGCTGAGAGAGGAGGGTTTATAATCAAAACAGAGCAGTAAATCAACAAAAAAACAGTTAAAAACAATGTACATTTTGTGTTTTTGATTTAAAATATCTTTGTATGTATTTGCCCTATCCAAACGTCCTCAAGTGGCAGAATCATGGCTTCATCTGGTTCACATTTTGTAAAAAATAGGTTATGTTTGGTAGCATTCTCACAACTTCAATATTTTTGCTTCATTATCCGATTATTAACAGATAAATTGACACAATAAAGAACAGATTAATCGATTTTCAAAATAATTAGTTGCAGCCCTATTTTAGATAAAAGTTTAATATGGTGGTTGATCCTAAAATTAAACCTTTATTGATATTTTCTATACGTCAAAAAGAAAAAAAAAAAAGATTCCTTAGTCATTTATTTGTGTTTTCTGCTGATAGTCAAGCCCATTTTGATGTATTCCGTGCCTCAATGCTGTAAACTCCATGGGTGAGGCCATCTGAATGTTAATATTTAAGGGTGTATCATTCAAAAAAAAAATAAAATAAAATAAAATAAAAAAATAAAAATCACTGAATTGAACGACTGAAATGTGCACACGTATACTGTTACACTGTTACATGCATGTCTTTGGATGGTAGGAGGAAGCCTGAGCAGCACAGAAAATGTTGAACAGAAGGGTGCACAAATTAATAATGTTTTATTTTCTTTCCAAATGATAAAAATCCCAACAGAGTCCAGAGTGGGATTGGCAAATTACAACAGTATTGTCTCATTATCAGATTAAATTAGCATTTATTTAATGTAGTGTGTCTAAATTTTTACTTTAGGATAGGCATAGTATACTGCAGTGTACTACAAAAGACATTACTCCGTGCCTTTGAAAGATGGCGATCCGTATTTATGGCTGTGTTAAGTAAGCGGAGGCCGGTGAAGACAAGATTTGCAGCATGTGTTATGTTTTAGCTGACACGGTGATGGGTGAGATTTCGGCGTGCACCAATATCCCTGTCCAAAGCCATGTCAGGCTGGATAGATCTTTTGTATGTAGTGGATTATTTATGGAGCACATAGAGAGCGCTGAAATACCTGTAACACATTTTGTCTTGTGGCACTGGTGGATGAAATGTCATTACAGTAAATGGCGGTGATATTGACTTTCAGTTTGTGAGGATTGAACTTGGCCCGGGCCCCTTTTTTTATTTAAGCTGATAATACGATTGAAAAGCTTTATTACAGTGAGTGCATTTTGGAATAACTGCGGAGCTGCTAAAAAGCCTATGATGCTAAAAGAAATAATGTGCAACAACCAAGATAAAGATTAGTTAAAAGGGAGTTTTTTAGTGATGCATAAAATAAAGCATGACACAGGCTTTTGCCCTACTGGCAGTAGTGGAGACGTTAGGATCACTGTCCTCTCAAGTACTGTCTGAGCGTATTCTCTTTAACACTTGTCACCAGAAGAAGCATGTTTGTGTGAGGGTAGAGAGGCCACGAAACAGCTGGGTAAACCACATTGGCCCTATCTTCCAATGGTAAAGGTATATCTGGTTCAGCGGTAAATGACCCATCAAGGCACAAAGTATCTCAGAAATGTAAATAATATGGTATAGCCTTATTCGCATGGTATAAGGATTACCCCTGAACCTATGTAATTCGGGAATTACCCCCCAACATCAGTGATTTTTACAATCTTTACTGTATGCTACGACACATGTCATCGATTATCTTTCAAGATTTTGCTCTTCTTAAACAGTAGGCGCCACTCTTTCTTAATCCATTCACTGCAATACGTCTCTTTTGATCTAACTTTAGCACAAAAAGCGTCCCAGCTTTCCAAAAGAGCCTCCATGTTGCTCCAAATGCCTAGTTTAGATGAGAGTTGTGCTTCCAGGTTCCAAAACAGTAATCAGATTCAAGTATAACCAACAGAGACATGTTATTATGAATATAGGTTAAATACAAACACAAAATAGACTGTTAAAAGATATTTTGGATTGCTATTACGGTCATTCCGACAAACACAGCCTGAATCACAGACATGGGGATTTGCTAGTATTATCAGAGGACCCCTTTGTTGGCCAAAATGTGGTAGGTAATATTCAGGGGGATTTTTACTTTACAAATCATGGACATGGCACATTAACACTGGATCAAAATCACAGCCTCGGCAATTATTACAATTTACTGGATGTCATAGGTAAGTAATACTAATCCCATGTGAATAGGGTGGAATTAGCATCTTTGGCCCTATTTTGCAACAGAATCCTTTAAATTCCTAATTTCTAAGAGGGCTTTTTGCTGTCAGTAAACCTACCTGCTACAATACTGGGCAAGTGGGTGAACCGCCAATGGTCCAGACCCTTAAATGACAGGACAGACAGAGTTTGAGAGGATCTCAATTTGTTAGGATGTGCCTCTTCAAAGCCTCAAGTCCTCCTTGGCAATTTGTCCCACCCAAAGAGGAAAGCGGCCTATAGATAAGAGATAGATGTTGAGCCTTTGAGGAGGTACATCCTAACAAATTGAGATTCAATTGCAAAACTGTCAATACACAATGTAACATCACATTTGCTGACAATTTCAAAAGGATTTTCTGATCTGAATTATCACCAGGATTTGACGTCAGCCATCAACAAATGAGTCAGTGTATTCTTCGGTGAATACCATCAAAAAAAAAAAAAAAAAAAAGTGAGAATGCCAACGGGATTCTCGAGAACTGGATTAGCAGAGCCACATCATCAATTTGTCTTCACATGCAAAACAAGAACAAACACTGCAAATATTTGTGGCGACAGAAGCCAGCAGACGAAGTGTTATGCAATGCGTGTCTCGGCGGGGGAAAAATCTCAACAAGTAGGAAGAAAGTCAAAGTTGTTCAAAGCAGCCCGGAGAACTGTGGGTACGAGACACAAATCGCTTGTGAAGAGGGGGCACTGAGCTGGAGATACAAGGTCGTCCCGCGATGATCCAAAGCCTGCTTACTCATGCTTAGGAACAACATGTGTGTGGTACAAGTCGTGCGTGTGCGGTAGTGGCGGTTACTCATGGGACCAGGGGTATAGTTTGAGAGACAGACAGCCAGTAGACACACACGCCGGGCCAGAAACACACATTAATCTCTGTCAGGAGGGAGCCCGGGGACACTGCAGGACGGTGGGGGGAAGAGGAGGACACAGATAAAGCAGCGGACATGCTAAAGTGATACTGATAAGGACTGCTAACAGACACTGGGAAGTACTGCACTGTGGTCACATGGTTTTCTTAAAAACAAGTACAATTCCAATCCAAGGATCTTAAAATATCCAGTTTGTTGTCCCATTAGTTACCTTTGAGGTTGCTCTTTTCCTCTGATAGCTATTAATGCAGTCCTAGTTTGGAGAAGCAAACAGAAGCAATCCCACTGAGCCCAAACCTGGAGGAAGTATGTCCTTATTTGCACAGTGGCAGGGTGGGTAGCGCTCCTGCCTCTTCTTGTGAACGTGAGAGTGAATGGTTGTCTATCAGTCTCTATGTCAGCTGTGCAGCGAACTGTTGTAGCGCCCAAGTGCCCCATTTTTTTTCCGGTCTTGGTCCCGTCTCGGTCTCGGCTGCAGTTTTACTCAGTCTTGGTCTGTTATCCAATTTTACTCAATCTTGTCTCGGATGTGGCGGTCTCTGTGATTCTATTTACCAAACGTTATAAGAAAATGCTATTCTTCCTAATTTTGGAGTAACTAGTTTCGCATTAGAAGAACAATAATGATCTGTCTTTGTTTGGAGTCTGTTTCATTAGATCACATAAAACATTTTTGTATACTTTCCCCTTGATTTGTTTACAGGGTTTAGTCTTGACCTAGTTTCAATTTGCCTGGGTCTCAAACCCTGAAAGTTCCTCAGTTCACTTTTGGACTTGGACTGATCTTGGTTTCGATTAGTACAGTGATGTGCTAAATTATTTATGCTTTGTATATATTTATTTTTATGTGATTATGCATTTCACATAAACTAGTAAAATGTACATTGTACTGTTTTTATGGACCCCAGGAAGATCAGAGGCTAATGGTTTCCAAATAAATATACAAATAAACTGTCTTGACTGCTTTCCAGGGTGTACCCCGCCTAAAGCCCATAGTTGCTGAGATAGCCTCCAGTTACCAGCAGCCCCTTAAGATGGAAGATGAATGAAGAAGTCAGAAAAAAGTATGGAAGACCATTACAGTGTTTGGATGCAAATACTTACAGTAAATAATTCAGAGGAGGCATCTTCAAGGCCAATACAGAAAAAATTAACTTAGACATTTTTCCTGGGAAAGCACATGTGCCTGTATGATGTGCTGTAGCCTCTTGTATAAAATATGACCTCGCCAGTACAAATGTGGGGATTTTGCTGTATTTACTGTGCATATACGCGGAGTTACATTAGCATACAGAACAAACAGTGGGTGCTATCTATATTCCCCGCAGCAAGCCGAGACACTGATCCACTGAGCAGGAAGTGGAACAATACAAGCTCCAGATGACGACGGCCTCACCGCGAGGGCTTAATAATGTGTCATCCAGTGTGTACTTCAATATGTGTGTACTTGTATGCGTGCGCTGCTGCCACATTTGCAGTAGGACGCCCCGTGATTCCCCTGCGGTGACACTCGAAATGGCAGGAGTGGTAAGAAGAGTGGAAACTGCAGTGTGTTTCTGCTAATAGTTCACCTGAGAGGCTATGGCTGGGTCTGTTTTCAGTCACTTGCCCCTAAGCCCATAGTCACTATATACTGCAGTAGTGTATATATTGGGCTAAAGGTGGAAGTCTAGAAATATGTAGAAAAAGCAGTGACCAGAATCCTGTATCTTGTGTTCCTGTGTCCATACTGGTGACCATTCCCATTACACTAAATTAGCTAATACTACAAGTGCTACTACTACTACTACTGATATTGTGACTATTACTACTATTGGAACAACTACTGTATTACTGGTATTATTTCTGCTACCAGTGTTGTAGTCGAGTCGTCATTTATCAAGTCCAAGTCACTTCTTGAGTTCTCAGTGTTAAAGTCCAAGTCCAATCCAAGTGGCATAGGTCTAATCCGAGTTGACTCCGAGCCCAAGTCATTGAAATAAAGTTTGAGTCAAGTCCGAGTCACCAAAAGAAACATCCAAGTCAAGTCCAAAATGAGTCATTATCACCTGAAAGCAAGTCCAGACCACTAAAGCAGGGCCAAATAAAATAAATCATTCAAAGGCAGTATTTTAACTTTATTTGTGGTACTAAATCCACAGAAATTGTGTAATAATAAGTTTCTATGAACAGGTCTGGGATAAGCCTAATGAATTTTTAACTGTGTTCACAAATTGACTTTAATGACTTCAAACTGACAAGCTCTAACAAAGAACTGAAACCACCTTTTGAAAAGATCATATATTATGCATAAAAACAATGGTGCACTCTACACGTAAATGTGACCCGAAGTTGGATTTCTGGAGTCGAGTTACTGCCCCTCAGAAACTCACAAGTCCAAGTTGAGTCCCAAGTCATCAGTCATATGTTTGAGTCAAGTCCCAAAAATGAGACCAATAATTGTAGTTTTAGTATATTTTGCTTTTTTAACTTGTTTGGATTTATTTATTTATTTATTTATATTTATTTGTCTGATGTTTGTCTTCAGCACTTTGGTCACCTGTCTTGCTTTAAAGTGCTCTATAAATAAAGTTGGATTGGACTTTACTTGAGTGAAGTTAACTTATCAAGGAAGTACTTACTGCTACTACCACTACTTCTACTTCTACTGTGTTACTTATTATAGTGATACCAATACTCCTTTATGCATTAAGAGGGAAGTACTTCTCCGACAACTTGTAAAGCAGTCATTTTTAAGTCTCCAGAGATCTGATTTGTTTTTCAGTCAGTAGAAATTTGGAAACTTATCTACAGTAATATCTTTGCACAGATTTAGGGAGTGGCTGCAGACACAGCTTATGAGCATGTGCAAGTTTGGCCTGAGGTTAGGACGACGCTAGCGAAGCCAAGGTACAGCAGCAAGCGACGTCCTTGACCCAAATCAATCTGCCGTGTCGAGTTCACAAATTAAACACGAGGCGACTGCGGACTCAACCCACACGCCTCCTGGCATTTTTAATACTGTCTCCAGCAATAATCAGCTCGAATTCATTGACTATATGCTCTGGAGGCATCAGCGCAGTTATATAATGTTGCACAATGTCATCTGAGAGTCGCTGCGAATCCGCTGAGTAATACAGAAAGAAGTAGCTATAAAGCGGGGCAATAGTGGCAGTAAAGTTTTTTTTTTTTCATGTTTGTGTGGTAAGAAGAAGGATTTTGATGGGAACGAGAAGACAGATGGAGCCTCTGAGTTCTGTGTGTCCCGGTGAATACTGATCACGATATGCTGAGGATGTTTGGAGTCACTAAAAAGGAGATGCAATTTTGAGAAATAATGTATTTGAAAGCATTTTTGTAGCGATAAACAAACTAGTGATGTATATTGTTCATTACGTATTATATAAAAAATTGACTCATGATAGCAGAATGCATGATGGGAGAGTGGTTAGCGCTCTACAGGTGCTACAGCATGAATCTTGAATCTAAATTGCCCATAGTGAAGAACAACACTAAATCTTTACTTGTTTTATCTAAATGTTCAACTGGTTATGGCTTCTTTAGCACTGACAAAATATATCGTGGCTAGTAGAATGCTATATTTAAAAGATAACACCTAGTATTGCCGCCAGCCGTACACATTTTCAAATCTAGCAGGTGGCCATACTAAAAGCTAAAATTTTGAACACGTCCCAAATAGAACAAAGTCTGTGGGAAGCTGGCTTGGAAATGTTGTTTAATGGTAATGTGGCTCATAATCTCTCTCAGTGGATGAATGTAAAAGTGAATGGTTGTTTGTCACTTGAGGTCCCAGGTGTTAGCCCTGCAACAAACTAGCCATTGTCCAGGGTGTATTCTGACTAAGGCCCATAGTTGCTGGGCTAGGCCAGGCCCAAGAAATGTCATTAAAGTACTCATGAAATGTATTATTTGAGCTAAAAAAGTGTACAGTTTACCTAAGTTATGCTACTACCAGTACTACTACACCTACTACCAAATAATGCTACTACTAATGCTACCACAACCACTGCTGCTATTACATTTACTACCATTACCACCAGTACTTCTACAATTAGTACCAACTTTGCCACTGAGGTGTAAAAAAAAAAAAAAAAAAAAAAAAGTGGCCCCAAACACAAATAAGTTAGAAGATCAATTATTGGTGGTAGGTTTCATTGTTAAAAGTGTATCCTGCCTCAGGCCCATAGTTGCTGGGATGGGCTCCACCTCTAGTGAAAACAAGAGTGAAAGAAGAGTGGTGTTCTTAAAATGGAAAGTACAAAATGTTGGTGTATAATAAACTTTGTGTCCTCAAAGTAAGTTCGAGCTATAGCTGTTATATTTTTGTCCACACCCATGACACCACAAGCCCAGAGGGTGCAGTGTCTTGCAATGGCCTTTCATTTTGCTCTGTGTTGGACTCCGCTCCCCAGAATGCTGCGATGATCTGAAGAGATGCCTTCAGGTGAGTGGCAGGTCGGTCGTGGAGAACAGCAGGGGTCGGCAGAAAGTTATTTACCACTGGGTAAATGACTCCACCCACAGGCTCCTGACCCACTGAGCTGCAGCAGTGGAGCTACAGCACCAACAATATTTACACTGGGGCGGAGAGTGGATGTGAATTTCCATTTTGTTTGATATTTATCATTTTTAGGTGAGGCATACAAACAGGAATTCATACAACACTTCGAAGGTAGTTAAACGTAAACTTTTTTTTGAATAAAACTGTTTACTCATCTAATAGCTTATTAAAATTAAAATCATATGTGGGGAAAAAATGCATATAAACTTTATTATCAATGATTTCAATACACTTACACTCTCCAGTAAGATGCACTGTTGAGTTTAAGGTGAAAGTAAGACAAAGCGTGAAATAATAATAATAAGTGTAAGGTGGGTAAACATGGGCATTTGTTGTGTGGAGTTCCCCAGGGCTCAGTTTTGGTCCCATTTTATATTTTACTTTTTTTACTCAGGTACAGTAGCCTTTTTTGTCAGCTCATTAACTGTTTAAAAATGCATCCTAGACTTTCTATCATTTTAACAAAATCTCTTTTTTTTTGTCTTCAATTTGTATAAAACAACAGCAATCAAAACAGAAGATGTTACTCTACAAGTTATGCCTAATGTGGTCCGGTCAAGACAAAGTTATAAAGTCTAATTAGAGAGCTGGTGAATAGGAGACAAGGAAATAAATTCTAATCAAAATAAATCACGTTGATGCTTTGTAATTATTAAACTCGTACATCCTTTCTTCACTACACTTCACAACTAGCCACAATTAGTCTGCACTCAAGTTTTACAAAAACCCCAAAACGCATTAAATTAGAAATTACTTCATCATCTGTTATTTTTTGGTATTTCTTTTTTCCCCAAATGACGGTGCCATTAAACCTTTCTCAATTTGCCATCTGCGGGTCGATAGAAACAGCACTCAGACAGTAATCATAGTTTCCCGCACTTAGCTTGCCAAATCCTCGCTAACTGCTCCGGCCTCTCTCCAGCTCCCTATTCGCAAATGTCTTTATGAAAATCACTCGATAAAAATGAAAAGTCCACTACCGAGTGCTACTGTGTGCATGTGGATATGGGCTTTGACAATGAGTAACTGTGTGTAAATGTTTTGAAGTAATTTAGACTGGTTGCCAGAAAGAATTAACGAAGAAGATGAGAGACTAGTGAATAGGGTAGTATCATTGTGAAAACTTCTCCAGCAGAATATGTTCTTTAACAATCAACACAAGTACACCTAAAAAAGAAATCAGAATTTTGGATGGAGCTGGGTTTACTGACATATTTTATGAGATTTTATGGGAATAAGGGTCATCTAATTTTGTGTTTTTGCCTTAATAATTTCAGATTTCACCATGTTTTATGAGAAAAGTGCCCATTAAATCAAATCAACAAATCACTCTGAAAGTCTTTTGGAATTTGGTGCATGTAGATGCTACTAAAGTTGAGATTAAATTTGTTAAAACTCCAAAAAAGAGGTTATATTTCAGGAAGATAATAGATAGATTCCACCTTGCAGCCGTTATTCAACAGAAAATACGAGTGTCCCTTAATGGAGTGTGCCAGCAGAGTAAAATCCCTAATAATACAGCCTTTATGTCATTTTAAAGTCTTTTTTTCCCCTACAAATTTTTCCTATTACAATACTGTTAGAGGCTTACATGGGTCTTCACTGAAAAAAAACAAAAACTGGTTAACCTGCACGGATAAGAGCTTTTACACTAGACATCCTGTAAGCCAAATGCATACATATATTTGACATAATTGAATCATCATCAAACCTTTTCCCAATGCACCCCCATGTATCTGTACGCATCCATGCCGTGGCAAAGTGATTTAGATTAGTTGCATCCTCCCTGTGTCATGTGTACAATGCTCTGGCTGTCCCTATTACGCTCAAAGGCACCTCCAAGTCCCTTGAGTAAACAGCGTGGTTCTGTATGGAAATCACACAATTATCGAACCTTCGGAGACGTGGGACGATGCCGCCTCCTAATATGACGGTGAATGCAGAAGTGTGTGTACAGTATAAGCTCTGATAGGGATGGAAATGTGAAAGGAAAACAGCCAGAAGTCATTGTCCCAGCGTGTGGCAGGGCAGCAGTGCTTATCAGTGGATTGCTTTATCAACTCATAATTGCGTCGTATAATGTTGCAATTAGAAAGTCTTGTATTGGTTTATGTTATATTGGTTATATCATTATCAAAACTTTGAGTGAAATTGAATGGAAAGTAACCACAAACTTTCTAAGAAGTAATTTATAATGACGTAGTTTCTGAGTAATTTCTATAACATACTTTTAAATGCATTTTATAGGAAATACATCATGTTATTATTACTCACTCCAGTCACAGCAATGATAGAAATTCTTTTGTGGAAATTCATGCTGTCTTCTTAAGTAAACTACTGTTCAAAAGTTTATTTTAGTCAGACAGGAGGGTTTGTTTACCTGCTTTACTAGATTCAGCTACTTCCTGAAAGCGTCACGTGATGTCGCTGTGACGTGTCTTGTAGGCTGCTTATGTTGTTTTGTCAGACAGTAGGGAAAGCTTGCGCCCCCTACTGTCTGACACCCTCTAACAAAATACCGTACAAGGATTTCATTTTAGCCACAGAATTAGCATGTCAGTCCATACACGACCAGGGAAAGAAAGCAGAATTAAGAAACGAAGTGGCAGGGATATTAAGAACAGCTAAGCTACCACCCAGCAATATTACAAAGGAGGAGGGGAGAGCCATACGCACACTAGCAAAACAAGGGGACATAAGCATATTACCAGCAGACAAAGGCCGCACCACAGTAGTAATAGACAAGGACGATTACAACCAAAAAATGGCAAGTTTATTGAATGACAACAACACATATGAAGTACTCAAAAAAGATCCAACAGAACAGATGAAGAAAACACTGAAATCATTATTGAAACCACTGTTGAAGGACAACAAAATCACACAGGACTCTTACAATCATCTGGTACCCACAGCCACCATTACACCACGCGTATATGGCACTCCGAAAATACATAAAACAGGTACACCTCTCCGCCCCATAGTAGATAGCACAGGATCAGTTACATACAACTTATCCAAATCACTAGTAGAAATCATCAAACTATTGTTAGGACTAACAAAACAACATTGCAAGAACTCAAAACAACTGGCCAAAGAACTCATGGACATTAGGATAGAGCCCGACGAAATCTTCATATCACATGACGTTGTATCACTCTTCACCAAAACCCCAGTTGAAGTCACACTAAACATTGTTGAAGATAGACTCAGGCAAGACAGAGCACTAAGGAAAAGAACCAAGCTTACAATAGAAGACATCATGCACCTACTGAGATTCGTGGCCACATCCACATACTTTCAATACCATGGCACAATATACAAACGAAGGTTTTGCAATGGGAGACCCACTATCAGCAATAATGAGCGGATTTTTCATGGAGGACTTGGAACAACGAGCCATAAAAACACCACCAAAGGACTGCAGGATCACACTCTTGAAAAGATACGTGGATGACATATTGGAAAAAATACAAAAAGGACACACACAACAACTCACAAACCACCTCAACACCATGGACCACACTGGGAATATAAAATCCACACACGAAGAGGAAACTAATAACACCATAGCTTTTCTGGATCTCAAAATATATCACAAGGACGACGGCAGTATACACATTAAAATATACAGGAAACCAACATACACAGACCAATATCTATTATGGACCTCAGAACATCCAGTAGCACACAAAATATCCGTGGTCAGAACACTTTACAACAG
Organism: Bostrychus sinensis; assembly: GCA_020698575.1. Classification (NCBI taxonomy): domain Eukaryota; kingdom Metazoa; phylum Chordata; class Actinopteri; order Gobiiformes; family Eleotridae; genus Bostrychus; species Bostrychus sinensis. The sequence continues at coordinate 10,111,897 of CM036261.1, read as the reverse complement.
GGCAAACATTATCACAGATACACAGGACAAGGAGGAGGAGGAAACACACATACATACAGCACTCAAAAATTGTCAGTATCCAATTTGGGCCATAAAAAATGGAAGAGAGCAGGCACAAAACACAAATGCACCTGCAATAGTTACACTACCTTACATCCGGGGGTCACAGAACGTATACAGAGGGCCATGAAAAAACAACATAAACACACCAACAAAACCACAAACAAGACTCAGACAGTTACTGGTTAAACCTAAGGATAAAATAAAGCAAGAACAAAAATGTGACGTTATATATGAAATACCATGTTTATCATGCAACAAAACATACATAGGAGAAACAGGTAGGACATTTGGAACACGGAAGAAAAAACACCAGACAGAATGTGAAAAGGAAAGATCAAACAGACAAACAAGAGCGATCAAAGAACAAGCAGAACAAGAAAATCTCAAATCAGCCATATCCGACCACTGTAAATGGGAAAATCATATCATGGACTGGAACAATGCCAGGGTCATCTGTGCTGAAAGCAACAAGTACCACCGCCTGACCAGGGAGGCCATTGAAATTAGGAAGCGGGCACCAGGGACTATGAACCGGGACAAGGGAGCCTACACCTTATCCCACACCTGGGATGCGGTCCTGGAGAGGGTGTCAGACAGTAGGGGGCGCAAGCTTTCCCTACTGTCTGACAAAACAACATAAGCAGCCTACAAGCCACGTCACAGCGACATCACATGACGCTTCTGACGAAGTCTACAGGAAGTAGCCGAAACTAGTAAAGCAGGTAAACAAACCCTCCTGTCTGACTAAAAGAAACTTTTGAACAGTAATGATAGAAATTGCAATTGTGTCACCACATTGTTAGTCACACAAGCTGTCAATAACGTGAATGGATATAAAAATGAGTACTAATTTCATTAGTATACAATGGAGTAATTCAGAATGTAAACTACTGCAGTTGGCGTTCATGCAAAAAGTATTCTGATACTTTAGTGTGTGATAAATATTCACCAAGAATGACAAAGCAGTTAAAAGAGTTGTTTGTTTACGTTTTTATTCTGCTGTGACTCTATTATATTTCGCTGTTCATGAACCCAAACATGGCAGGACCCTCGCTCATTGGTCACTTCATGACGTAGGTTCCCGAACTACTATTACTGATATTTTTATTTTTTTACTTTGTGGCCAAGTGGGTTGCAAAAAATTCAAGACAGGTTTGGGTATAATGAGTATAGTAGTAATAGTAGTAGTAATAGTAGGGGTAGTAGTCACAGGGCTGACACAGAGACGAACACAGAGAGACAACCCTTCGCTCTTACATTCATTCACTAGGGGCTATTTAGACTCACCAATTCACCTAACACATGCATGTCTTTGTACGATGGGAGTACCCGGAGAGGACATGCAGACTCCTATAGGTACAACTATAGTTATATTCAAGAAAGTTCTTCAAAATAACCAGCAACATGTTTTATACTGTACAAAGTTTTGCTGAGCTGTGAGGACCTGGAGGATCATTTGACAATTCCCTTTGTTCTTCCTCACATGCTACAGCACATAGTCATTAGATCCACTGTTACTATTAAACATTGATTAAAGTGGCTTTTTCATTAATTACTCTTCCATATTGTAGCCAGTGGCAGTCTATTAGAGTCTGTATTTTGGTGATGCTGCCATGTACTCTATCTCTAACACACCACACAGCCTCTCCCACACTTTAACTACTGAAATGCAGAGGTAGTGGGTAGCTAGATACTTTTATTCAAGTAATTTACTGAAGATTATGTAGTTTTGCAGTACATTTTCCTCTCCTATCTCTGTGGAAAAGTCATTGTCAACAGTCTAATCTGCCCATTGCTCTTATACTTGGCGAGCAGTAAAAACACTGCCTCCCTGTGTCTCTAAGTGACATTTGTTGATATTTGTGGCCCTGATGCCTCATGATGATCACCGTCTGGAGCCCATAGCCCGCTCTGCATTTTTATTTACTGCTGCATCACCGCCCGTGTGTATGCATTTGCTTCGCCAAACATGTCTGGCCCCTAAATCTCGGAAGGATGTGTGCCCCCTCTCTGCCTGTGTGCGTATAGTTCATGAATAATCCTGACTATAAGATACTGAGGATTCGAAAGCACACGAGGAAGCATAAATCTGAATGTCTTCGCATAGCTCACCCCAAGCATAGCCTTATTTCTCTAATGGAGCCAAAAGAATTACCACAAGGATTCTTGATGCAGTGGCTTTCAAAGGGAGATGTATACAGACACTTAGAAATACAAATGTGAACTGGGGCTAAATGTGTATTAATGCGCTCTGTAATGTGCCAAGGAGATTAAGTTTTGGTTGGATAGGGCAGTGTTTCCCAACCAGGGCTCTAAAGCAATGTTCTAATGTTCACCAGTTCAATTTGTTTTTGCTGGGTACAGGGCTGAAGAGGGATTAATAAAAAAATAAATAAAAAAAAAAAGTCAGGGATACAAAGGGTGTCCAACTGATTAATTATTTTTGTTTGTGTTTTATATATTTATTTTATTATTGATATTACTTTTGTGTTATTGATTGATAAAGCTGTTGTATTTACAGGAAGCTGCTAATTTATAAATCTTGAATTGGGGGGGTGGGGAATTACATAAGGTTACACTTCAACTCACTCCTTTTCGAACACTGGATGTACATTTTATGTCTGTTTCTTTTGAAATTGTTCAAAAAAAACTGTGCTGAATACTGAATTAGTAAATTAGTTAAAATTATATTTTGTTTTTGCTTCGAAAGGAAGTTGTTAAAATTATTAAAATGATTATTTGTTTGGATAGGTTTAAAAAGGTTCTGTAAGATATCATTGCAAGGTATCGGTAAAGACACTCCAGCCACAAGGGGTCAGTAAAGGAAAATATGATTTATTTTAGTGGATTCTTTACCATTATGAGATATGATATGCTTTGTAGTTTAATGGATAGAGCACTTACCCCAGAACTAGAAGATCCCTGTTTTGAGTTCAGTTCTGGACACTATAATGTATCTTCACCATTGCGAGATAAGGCTAAGGTTGCCAATGCTTCCAATTTGCAAAATATATCGTCTTCAGTGCTATGTCTACACACATATTTTTTAAGTGTTTACATGTCTTTGTTGTACAATTTATAAAAAAAAAAAAAAAACATGCTTTCCCTTTATCACCTGCTGACACTGTAAAACTCAAAAGAGCAGCTAAAACTGATCCACTTGTTAATTTTCTTTATATAACCTTCCACTTGCAAAACAAAAAGAAACAAAATGAAGGATTGTAAGCACAAGTGAAAATGTCAATATGTGTAAAAAGGCAAAACAAACAGCCACCCCCATTATTTAGTGCAATGAAAGCTATTCAAGTTATCTGTCAATTTCCAGAAACGTTGAATACCACGAGAATTACTCAGCTCTTGTTTGTTGCATCTGTCAGAGCTCCACGACAGAAGAAGCTGTGACAACGCGTCAGGAAAGTCTTCATCACATTTCACCAGAGCTGCTCATCAGTCACTGAACTAACACTGAGGCTGCTCGAGAGACGCCGGTGTCCTGGGAGTCATCAGGTTCCACGTCTGATGAACTCACTGTACAAGAGATAGTACTCACTGTCTGTACTTAGATTAAAGCACTGTTACAGCAAAATACTCAAAGGAAAAAAAAAAAGTACATATATTTTAGAGATTTTACAGGTTTACTCTGAAAAAGTAATTCAAAGTACTAAATAAAATGATTATTTGAGTCTTTGCGTGTAAAGTAGAGAGCTTATACTAAATATTTCTACAACTACTACTACCAATACTGCTATCATTGCTTCCATTACTACTACTACCAACGTTTTTACTATAGTCCATAAATACTTGTTTCATTTTAGAGAATTTACTTTAATTAAAAGTACACAACAAAATGATTACTTGAGTACTCGACCGCTACTACTGTCATTACTCAATACAACTTTTACTACTGTGACCAATACTTCTACTACTAGCTGCTATTATACCAATGATTTCAATTACTTCTACTATTTCTACCCATGTTGCCAGTAAGACCCAAAAATATTTTCACAGTTTTAGACGTTTTTCATCAAAAAAAAGTGCTTAAGGGCTACTTTATGTCCAGGAATTGTACACTCTAAGGCTATTTTTGCCATAATAGTAACTTAAGTAGTAAATGTAGCCCTTTTTTTTCAGTTATTGCAGGTTCAATCACTTTTTTTTCCAAAGACCAATCCTCGTAAATCCATTTGTGTATGCCCTTCTTTTGATGTATCGCTCTGACAGTAATTCTACCTTTTTTTTTTTTTTTTTATTTTCCTTCTGTACCACTTTCACACCAGCACTCACAAAGAAATAACTGCAGCCCCTTCAAAAACCAGAGCCAGAAAGCAGCATTTAAAGTTAGGAAGAGGAAATATGTTTACCAAAGTGCATCCCAGAATTCATAGTGACAGGAAAACTGGGGAGCAGGTAACAGCGTGTGCCGCGCCGGGCTTCAGAAGAACTTTAAAAAGGTGCTTTTGTAACCCGAGTGAATGTGATTGATGTTGGGCAGGCCTGAGGAAAGAGGGTGGCTCCAACTTTAACGTTTCCAATTGAAAAGAGCTGTTTGTGGTTTCTATAGATTCTCTTTTTAGTCAGATGCAAGGATTTTATTTGAGTACATTTGAAAGGGATGATAAATATACTTTTACTCAAATATATTTTTAAACTTTGAAATAAGTTATGTATGAATAAAGTATGTTCTGAAGTAGCAAAGTATTAGCATACTTACCTCAGAACCAGACGAACCTGGGTCAGACAGTTTTTTGGGTAGAATAGTGGCAGCGAATAGCAGTGGTGGACAAGAAGTAGTAGAAGAAGAAGAAGAAGAAGTAGAAGTAGAAGAAGAAGAAGAAAGAAGGAAAACAAAGAAAGAAGGAAAACGAAGAAGAAAGAAGAAAGAAGGAGGAAGAGGAAAGAATGAAGGAAGAAGAAAGAAGGAAGGAAAAAGGAAGAAGAAAGAAGAAAAAGAAGAAGGAAGAAGGTGAAAGTAGAAGAAGAAAGAAGTAAAAAGAAAGAAAGAAGGAAGAACAAAAAGAAAAAGGATAAAGAAAAAGAAATAAGGAAAACAAATAAGAAAGAAGGAGGAAGAAAGAATGAAGAAGGAAGAAGAAAGAAGGAAGAAGGAAAAAGGAAGAAGAAGGAAGAAGAAAGAAGAAGATAAAGAAGAAAGAAGGAAGAAGGAAAAAGGATAAAGAAGAAGATGAAGAAGAATTACCAATAGCTTTTAAGTATTTAAGTAACAGTAATCCAAACATTATTATTAGTAGATGCAGTAATAGCAGTGGCAGTAGTAGCAGTGGTAGTAGTTGTTGTAGAAGCAGCAGTAATATTACTACTAATAATTAGTAAAAAAAAAAGATTAGTACAAACAGTAGTAATCAAAGCAGTAGCAGTAAGAGTGGTAGTTGCAGTAGTAGTAGTGACAGAAGGAAGTAATCATAGCTAATCATAATCATAGCTGTAGTAATAGTAGTGGTGGTGGGAGGAGTTGTAGTAGAAGGAATAGTAATATTAGAAAAGGTACAAATAGTAGTAATCAAAGCAACAGTAAAAGTAGTATTAATAGTAGCAGCAGTAGTAGTAGTGATAGTAGAGGTAGCAGTTGCAGTAATAGCAGTAATATTAGTATAGGATCAGTACAAACAGTAGTAGTTGCAGCATTAGTGGTAGTGGCAGTAGTAGTAGCTCCAGTAATAGTTGTTCAGAGAAGTAAACATTACATTTGATGCTCAAGTAATAATTTTGTTGATTTTTTTTTATTACTTTTAGAAATATTTGGAATTACCGGTACTCTTACTGGCATACACATTTTGTCATACTTCCTCCACATGTCCACAACTGCCTCCTCCACCATCTCTGTGCTGTGACTCTCTCCGTACTGCTGGCTGCATGCGTGTAATTAGAGATTGCCGAGGTCAGGCCAAATGAATCAAAGGCCGGATCGATACTGAGTGCATTTCATTTAGCCGCAATGCACAGTGCTCATTGTCTGTCCGGCGGGCTTTTATTAGATGAAATTTAATCACTGAATTCAGGCTTTATCAGCTCTAGGAGAGACAGGAAATTAACTGCTTAGACAATATTAGTCAATGGCATTTCAACTGTTGACACATGACCGAGCTTTAATTGCCAACACAACACCAAATCAGTGTAAGCATTTCTATTTATAGCGTATTTAGTTGAAGTTTGGGAGCGTTTTTGCAAATACAAGCCATCTGACTAGTGTTGTAGTGTGCTGCACATTTAGAGCGGTGTGAGGAATATAAGAGAACAGTGGTGTTTTAAATCTATCAGTCTTTATCCCCACAGGAAGCTGCCAAGTTTGAAGGCAAGCTGTGACAAGCATTATCCAGGCTCTGGGAGTAAACACTACAACTGTTTTGTAGTATCATCCAGACAAAAGCTTATTACAAACAATCTAAATATGCATAACAAAGCTCTATTCCCAATGAATTACTTAAAGGTCTCCTATTGTGCTAAATTGCTTAATCTTTTAAGGTTTAAACTATAGATTAATGTTGATTCTGCCTCAAAAAAACATACCCGAAGTTGTATTTCATTCATGCATTTTTGAGTGTCCCTGTATGCTGAGGCCGTCCCCTTCCCAACAGCTGAAAACGATGGGTCTCATCGCTTTACATAAACACTCGAGACTCGTTTTGATTCCAGTGCTTAAATTACTGTCACTACAAAACAGGCGCATCATTTATTGGTTTGTTAACGTCATGATGCTAAAAGCCATGCTAATTAGCCATTTTATGCTCTGTCCATTCCTAACCGTTGACAGCTGGGGGCGCCAGTCACCAAATACAAGCACACTCTGCAAAACTCCCCAAAAAAAGACGTTTTCCTTACATATACATTATTTTAAGTGATAAAACATAAAAATACTAATGTAAAAGTGTTCAAAATATATTTTTAAAATGCATAAAAAAGCTAAATGTGGGACCTTTAACAGACTCAATTAAAAGATTTTTCCCATTTTTAAGTTTACATAAAGGAAAGAGCTGAACTTCTGCCTCCCCAGCGCTAATGGTACGTTTGTGTGGGCTGGGTATTTATCTGTATAGTGGAGCTACATATTTGTAGCGCTAAAGGCTAATAAAATTGGCAAATTTATTTCATAATCATGGTCTGGTTTATGTAACGCTCACTTAAACACACAATGTTAGACTGTGCCTTACAATACATATTGCTATCTCCTTTAAATGCACAATTGAAGAGGCCAAAAAAAAAAAAAAAAACAAGCTAGTCTAGAGCATAGTTAACACAATTGTGAGTATTCCTCTAAACACTTGACTTGTTTAGCTTTTTTAATGCATTACTGCTACTCAAAGCATCTCAAAACTTCATCCAAGTAAACAGCATTGAATAGTCCGACAATAATCCAGATGCACTAGTGCAATTAAGAGAGTAATTGCAGCGTAAGGCATTGACAAGCAGTTCCAAATGAATTCAGCTTCCTCTATCTGCATGTAAATGTGCCCATTGACTATTTATCCCTCTATATTCATTTCATGAAGCCTTGAGGAATGCCCACAAGCGAAAAATCCCCATATTTCGTAGTTAGAAGGCGTACCGTGGACTGTATATGTGAAAACAGTCAGCCCCAAGGCGACTTTAGCCATGTTGTCTTTGTGATGTAATGCCAAGCCCTCAGCGTGCAACCGACCACTCAACATGTCACTCAAAATAGTTGTAGTTGCTTGTGCGGCTAAGAAAACTCTAGAAAGGAAAGAGAATATATGTCGCAAAATTCACTTAATATTTTTTGCATTTTATACGATAATGGTATGATGATGTATGCATGAATATGAGCGAGCGGCTTTACTAAAAAAAGAACATCAAAGGCAGCGTTGCTCGGCAGGAAGCGTGACTCTCTATGTTTACTACGTGCCCTTTAATGTTGCAGCTCTTGATGCATGACCTGAACACAGGCCGAGGCTTTACACTTGGGTAGCAACAAATAAACAGCAAAGGTCAATAAAAAAGGTGATTTTTTGACCTATAGGATGCATTCCTATGGGTGGGAATGTGAGAAAATATATAGATCTAAAGGAAGGTGTAGGAAGGAGAGGACTAAATAATTAATACAGTCAGGGTTAGTTGTATTTTTCTTATCTCTGTCAGTCTTGTCCATGGTTTAAAGCAGTGGTTCCCAACCTTTTCTCTAAGTGACCCTCATGTTATCAGTTGATATGCTGACAGCCCCCACCCGTTGCCTCCCTAACCCTAAAAATTAAGAACAAATTAAGTCATTTATTGGGAAAATTTCACTGCATAACAAAAACATCACAGAAGTAATAAAAATCTACTTTCAATTCGCGATACAATACATATTGATTAAAATAGTTTCAATACTATTCAAGAATGATATTGGATAATTTGGAACGATACAATTCAATACGATTCAACACCTTTGTATCGATAATCGATACAGCAACTTTTTGCCAAAAATCATAACCTACTCAAATGTTGCATTGTGGCCAGAGTTGATTATGTTCAGTACACAGAGAGTGAAGAAAAGCTGAATATAACATCATTAAAAACACAAAATTAACTTTCAAAAAGCTGTATCTGGTTTTATTTTAACATGCATCTAATATTGATATTTCTGATATTATCAATCAATATTTCATGTATATCGATACACACTTCCTAGAAAACGATACAATTCAATAAAAGGTGATGTGTATCGATGAAGATGTATCATAGGAAAAAAAAATGGATACATCGATATAGTTACTGTATCGTTACACCCCTATTTTCAATCATTTCGAAAACACCTTTTCTGCGACCATTGCGCTGCATGAGACAGTCTTCCTTGCATTATCATTCATTCATTCAGGTCAACATTGGTGACCCCTAGTGGCAGTCCTGACCCCCAGGTTAGGAATCACTGGTTTAAGGAATCACAACTCCAGGGCCATAGCATTTTTAACAAATACTATGAACAAAGAAAGATGTATGAGTTCTCAAAAATACACAAAATTATAAAAAAGAAAAATCTACACTTAAAGCACTTGGAAGGCATAGACCGCTGCCAAGGTACTGTCCCTTTCTCGCAATGGTAAAGATAGAGTTCCCACACCTGGACTCGAACTCAAAAAAACATCTAGTTCTGGGGTAAATGCTCCTTCCTTCTGAGATTTAAAAACCCATCAATATCCCAATAAATCTACTAAAACTACACCACAAAATGGCACAGAAGCATGTGTTTTCCTGGCTATTAAACATAAAAACCTTAGCGCACTTAAATGTTACCAATAGCATGACGCTAAATGAACAGACCATGTGAAAATTCCACCACTGCATTGACAACAAACACCCACAACAAAGAGAAGATGCATTTGTCATAATATAGTAGCCTTTACATAAGTTTCCGGCTAAGCAAACTTGTTTTACATACAAAACTTTGCAAGCCTATTCAGTGTAGGCAAACTGCTGATTAATTAAACTTGGGTGTTGGAATCCGTATTGCTACCTTTGCAGTGGTGAGAGGAACAATAGTTTGGGAGCGCTGAATAAGCTGGGGACCATATTGTCTTTGGATTCTTGGCTGTGCGAGCTGTTGGAATATTTCTGCTTTGATGCTGCCAGCAAATCTATTGATTCAGAGTTGCCCTAGGAGATGATGCAAACTGCTCCCTGGACAACATAACGAAAACAGTGAACATGCACTGATCAGGCATAACATTATGACCACCTGCCTATTGATGTTCACATGTGGCCCAATATACCAAACACAAGCCAGCCTAGCTCTGTTTATGTCTTCTTACTTCAGAGACCTCGAGCTCAATTGCAAACAACAAAACAGCAATTTATGGAGATTTCCACTGAGCAAACACTTATTAACAATCCTGTTTTGTGCACACATAAAAACACAGAGAGGCAAATAAGGTAATTGAAAAATGTCTAAATTGCTTCAAGGTCTTAGGCAGTTTTGAGTAAAAAAAGGCATGGCGTTTATGGAAAGCAGAAGGAAAAATTATTCCTAGCCCGACAGCGCCAGCGAGACATTTCACCAACGGAGCATTGATTGTGGGAAATTTGGGCCATTTTCTTCCTGCAGTTCTCATAAATAACTAGGGGGGACTGAGCTGAACAAGTGTCAAGTGTCGCTCACATGAACTGATGCATGAATTTCAATGTGTTTTGTTGGATTTTAAAGAGGCGCTTTTTCTTCTACAATGGTAGCTGTGTCTGGATAACAAAAATATAAGGTGGTATTCATCAGCTTATGGAGGTAAGCTGGTTCAATCTTAAAATGCCAAGGCAAGGTATAGTCTTTAAGCCAGCATTACAGGAAGCAGACAGATGCTATTTTAAACCGCCCCCCTCTGTTTAGTGAGGGCTTCTAAAACATTAATAGTCTCTTGTTACTTTCGACTTCTGAAGCTCATGTCTCCACTAATTCAACAAATATAACATTAGTGGTAGCTGCAAAGGACCAACTGCAGTTCCCACAAGTATTTATAACATCAATTCTGCTCTAATTTATTGTAATTCCCAAGATCAATATTTCTACTCTAGGTCCCATATTGCACAAGCACACTTCTTTACTTGCCCATGACTGATCTCTCCACCATTTGCCCTTGTCTCCTTGTTAAATCCAACTATTTTTCATGCTTTTTAGTGCAAGCCCAGTGCCTCAATGTGACTGAATCCAAGGCTGATGGATTGGGAAGGGGCTGGTTGAACAGTTTAATGACTACATTGAGTCTAGTCACTTCAGAGACTCCATCCCCCGAAGCATTCATTTATTAACTCCAGCTACCATATTTACTCAGATCATTTATGTACAAGTAAAAGAGCTATAAGATACACCAATCAGGCAGAACATTATAGCCACCTGCCTATTATTGGTGGCAATAATGTGATGTGTTATGAGCATCAGCTATGATTTCAGATTTGGGTGCAATGGGGACTTGGCCGGGGAATAAAGCAGTGCACTCGTAATGGATGCCAGAGGAGTAATCATGGAAAATACTGAAATTATTCCCATCAGTGCTGGAGCCTATGAAATATGAAAATGCTATAATACATCCCCTGCTATAAGAGGAACAGCCTACTCCATGAGGAAGATGGACAAAGGTTGGTAAGAAGTTATTTTGCTTTTGGGTTTCGGCGCCTGCAAAGATGCCCCCATGTTAGGGAAAGGCGTACTGTATGGGGCAAGCCAATTATATGGGCTTCTTGCTGATAGAGGCGGTGAAACAGCATCAAATACCAGAGAGATTAAACGGGGCATGAACCGTCATCACAAACAGTCACAGGGTTGGCAAAAATTGTAAAAGTTTCCGAGACAATAACAACAACCCGACAACTCCTATAGCTGCATTTTTAGTTAACAGAAATGGTCTGAAATGTTTCACTTTTTGATGAAAGGGTGGGTAGTGTATGGGATTAAATGAAATATGAAAATGTCTAATGTCTGGAAATAGAAGGACACAGGCAAAGTTGATGTGGCAGGCCAAGAAAAATAACAGAGAGACATAGGCAAGGAATGGTGAGAATGGTTAAAGAGAACCCACAGATCACCTCCAAACACCTACAAGATCATCCTGCTGCAGATGGTGTTTCTGTACATGGGTCAAAAATTCAGCATACTTTGCATTATCCCAAAATGCATCTGGCTTGTCTAAATGAGCTTTTGCATGACTGTATTCAAACTGTATAAATAAAGCTCAAAAATATCAACTTATTACATTTGATTTTTCATTTGACAGCAGAAAAGGTCCCCAATTCTGCTAAATTGACCTTTTTTGAGCTTCTAACTATACTATAAAGTTGTTTGCAGCCCAAAAACATACCTGGATTACTAAATTGTTTTTTTTGTTTTTTTCACGCATGTTTGCATAATCGTGTATGCTGAGACCCTATGTAGACATCTGAAACCAAGGACTCCTGCGCATTTCTAAAGCTCATACACCAGACTTTAATTGCCGTCAAGCAGTCAGCTCATGTATCTGTTAGCATTATGTTGCTATTAGCCATGCTAAACAGCCATTGTATGCTCTGTAACTTCCCAACAGGCACCAAATCCAAGCATCCTTTGTCAAATCAAAGTCACACCTCCCCAATAGAAAATGTTTTCTGTGCTTAAATATTAATTTAAGTGGTAGCACATGAAAGGTTTTTTAGTCATTTTGGACATCTTTTTTATAATGAAAAGGTGACCAAAATTATTTCAAGAAGCATGAAAAAACATAATATGGGACCTTTAAACATTTTCTAGGACTATGATTAAAATCTATGACTTTGACATTTCCCCTCACATCAAATATGAAGTCACAAAGTTGAAGTTTACCATGCAATTCTTTGTTGTTTTTATTTCCTTCTATTTATTCCCTTTTAGGGTCGCCACACCAAATGATCTACCTTCTAGGATGTAATGATTTGCATATTGATTTGACATACGTTTTAAGTCTGTTATGCCCTTCCTAACATAACTCTTTCCATTTATCCAGGCTTGGGTCAGGCCCAAAAAGTATACTGTCTTGTGACCCCTTGTGGCTGGATTCTAACAAACACAAAATACATCAAAATGAAGAATTTAAAGTTTTGTTTTTAACAGTGTCTTTCCAAATCTTACGATGGCCTTGTAGGAACATATTGTTGAACAAATCCAAATGAATTAAAAATTATGAAATCCATATTTATGCCACTTATAATCACCAGTTAATCAGTGGGCTAACATTCAAAAGCCACTCCACTGGCCTTAGGAAAAGTTGAGAATGTACAACTCATGCTCTGTTATCTTCATTTCTATAAAGGCTATTGTTCAATGAGGTGCTCTGGGATGTGCTCGGGGTCAAAGGGCAGCAGGAAGTATGAACTTCTTAGTCCAATTATGCAAAATGAGCACTATTTTGACAAGCCAAGTAAAAATGTTTAGCGCCCTAAAGTTAAATAGCGATAGGACCAGTCTCTAGATAATATCCCCAGCTATACATAATGGGCTTTAAGATAATATCTGCTGAGCCTAATTAGAAGTCGGATTTGTATGACCATTCACACTTGGACGGATTTTGACTGTACTTTGACTAATTAGCGTCATCTTAAAAGAGGTCCGCCATATTTTTTTATTTTTTTTTGAAAGGTAATTATATCATTTTACGATTGGCTGACCATTTGTCACCGCTGAGTATAAATTAGCCCGTGTCTGGCTAATTGTGCCGTAGCATCTTGGGCAAAATAGAGGGAGAGATAAAAGGAAGGATGCCAGGGATAGTTCAAAGTTTTGGGCTAAAGATGATGAGCCCCGGAGGCAGACTTTGAAGGAAAAAGTCAGGGCTTCAAGCTAGTTAGGGTGTTAGTCTTTGTTAAGTTCTACTGTACTGCGCGATACGTTATAAAGAAATGAAGAAAAAAAAAAAACTTTGTCGCACCAATAAGCAGCGTTAGTGAGTTTCCAGGCTTTTCATCATAGCGCTGCTCAATTGGCTTCATCCAAGGATTACGCAGATTTACTTGGGATAACATCAGATTCTTTGATGTTATTAACCGACCGCTATGACAACGCCGATGAGTGGGCCGTGTGACTTCATCCAGAGCTCTAGAGACAAACGTTTGCACACACTAAAGTTTTTTACAGACAACATGAAGATAGACTTTGGTGGTAAGGACTAAGCAAGTATGTGTATTAAGGTTGCACTACCCCAAAGTTCAATGCATTACCATATTGTTGGATTAATGTTTGTCCCTGTCGAGTTTTTTTTTTTTTTTTTTTTTTGTGCCTCTTATTAAATTGTGCTAGAATCTATGTTTAAGTGAAATGACTGTAACTTCAACATTTGACTAAAGAGGAAGTATAACTACTCAAATTATTAGTTAAAAGCAAATAATAATAATAATAATAATAATAATAATAATAATAATAATAAAAGAATTGAATGTAAAAAATGACGTATTTGCACAAGTTAGTTTTACTTTATTTATATCTAGAGAAAGAAAGAATATTATTATTATTATTATTATTATTATTATTATTATTATTATTATTGGCGTCATTATTTCTAACTCTTCATGGAATTTATTTACTCACATAGAAGATAAGGAAATTATTACTATTTGTATTATTATTATAATTTATTTATTTATTTTTATTATATTTTATTTATTTATTTATTTTTATTATTATTTTTTTTTACATCAATACATATTCATATCTGCATATATATTCATATTCATATTATTATATACATCGGTTATATGTTGTTTGTTCCTTGTAAGTCATAATATTGTTTTGTTTGTCTCGTGTCTTATGTATTACATGTAGGTATGTCTGCACCTGTAAATAAAAAAAAATAAAAAAATAGAGAAAGAAAGAAATGGGTAGCACTTTAGAATAACTCACCCTAATCATTAGTGAAGTTAAATGTTAGTAACAAATTATTGTTTACAAAGCATTACTACAGCATTTATAAACACCAATGATCACCATAAACATTGTTATTTCTGTTTAATTCTTGAGTAATAAGTGAAATGACATACTTTACTTTAACACTGTAAGAGTGGTGAGTTAATATAGAGTGTTAAGAAATGTAATAGAGTTATTTCTTTCCTCAAAAAAAAAAAAAAAAACGGAAAAAAAAGTAAAATTGTACTGTCAAAAGCAATCTAAACCATTATTAGTTTACAATAAGAAGTTTTAAAGACGATATTGAATTTTCGTTTCCAGGCAACCGCTGTGTTGCTGCTTAAATGCTGTATGACGCATAACAGAAGTGATAAATATGATTATATATCACATTATGTAATGTTATGAAACACGTTTTTTTTTTTTACTGTAAGCCATATTCTTCACAATGAATACATTTTACTTTAAATTGAACTACTGAAATAAAATTACTGTTTGACAATAATGTGCTACAAAATCATCCCTTCTTAGTGGAATGAACACTATAAAAGTAATTCATAGAGACTAATCTGCAAGTTAGATGTGCTCCGTAATGTAAGAAAGATATGAAATGATTATGAAAGATACAAAATGCTTTTTTTTTTTAAGATAAGCATTCCCCCAGCAACCTCCAAGAGCCACAAAACAGGTGTCACACAGTTTTTTTTTCGTAAAGATTTCTCCATTTGTCGTCTGCCAGAAAACCTGCAGGGTTATGAGTATCAGCCCCGTCTTGCTAGGCTGCCTGCCATTAGCCCGGTGTCAAAGTCCCATTACTGTCAGAATATGAGCCGTCGTGTTGTCAAAAGAACTCCGAGGAGGAACCACTCACACGAGAGCTTTTCACACTTTTGTTCATTGCCTTTTTTTTTTTTTTTTTTTTCATTTATCGAGCCGCGCCGCCTGCCAGGACGCTGATATCTGAAGATTGAGGGCCTTTGTGGATGTCTTGACGGCGTCTGTCACTGGGTCGCTTCTCGTCCCCCTTTACCTGCACCACTTCTAAAAGGGACGGTAATGGAAACTCGGGGAAACTTAATGTTACAGCTGAGTGAGCTTTCTTCCAAAGAGGAGAGTGGGACGACTTGAAAAATGGTTACAGTATGGACAATGTGTGTTTGTGGGAAGGTGTGCTTGTACGTTTTTGCTGTTCTTTTCATTTATTATCTTTTTTTTTTGACAATAACTACTATGCAAATGTTTGAGTTTTTGTTTTTCTGTTGTTGTTGTTTTTTTTTTTAGATCCAGGAGTGACTGAAACTTCACTCACTAAAAGAACTTCTTTTTTTTTCTAGATTTTTTACCATTGTGAGATTTGAGGGTTTTATAGCATTTACCCCTGAACCAGAAGTAGAAGAGTCCCAGTGTGGCCACTTTATATTTAGCAGTGGTGGACAAAGTACTCAAAAGCTGTACTCAAGTAAAAGTACTGTTACTTCAAAAATAATATTACTCAAGTAGAAGTAAATATACCCAACAATCTTCTTCTTCTTCCCCCAGTTTTGAACCCACAACCTTCTGATTGCAAGTCAGACGTGCTGCCCACTACACCGCAAAAATACTTTTACTTTCTTAGACAATTTAAAGTTTTACTCAAGTAAAAGTACAAATAAAATCATCCAAAATTTACTCAAATAAAAGTAAGAGTATGTTCTACAAAATGTACTCAGTAAGTACTTTTTCTTCAAAAAATTTACTGTCCATCACTGATATTTAGCATTGCAAGGAATGATCGGTGCCTTTGCAGAGGTCTATGAGTTCCAAGTGCTTCTAGCTTTAATTTTCTTTTCCTTTTCTTTTCTTTTTGTAATTTTGTGTATTTTTGTACATTGATTCTTTGTTGTTTTTTTTTAAGCAATCGATCAAGTTGTAGCCACAAATTATATTTTGTCCGTTAAGTGTTTCTTTCCTGACTAAAATATCTCAATTTCCCACAGAAAATGAATTAACTTTTAAAGTGAAAATCAAAGACAAAATAGATTTCATCTCCAAATCTTTTATCTTTTATCTCCAAACCCTTCAAAAAACAACTTATGGGACTAGATTTTTAGCTCTGAGGCAAACATAAAATGTATTTTTGAAGGGAATAACATCAAGTTGTAGCCACAAACTTCAGTATATTTTATTCAACCAATCTTTCTTGACTCTCATGTCTTTATTTGTCAAGTTCCTGATTCAATTTGGTATTTTTTAACCATGCACTCCTCTATCACTTTATCACGTCTTTACCCTTTTACCTGTGGCTCTTCTAAAGTTACACTAATGGAAACTTGAGAAACCTAATGTTACAGTTCAGCAAGCTTTTTCCTCCAAAGGCAAAAGTGAAGCGACGTGCACAGGAATGGCTTTGGAGAAATGCTTACATTAGAATGGACAATGGGCGTTGGAGTGAAAGTGCATGTTTTTGTGTGTGCGCTGTTGTCTGAACTGCGTGAACCCCTGGTGGGAAGAGCTTAATTACCAGTTGATGAGTTGGAGAACAAAGCTGTTGTGTTACGAGTTGAAAATTGGCTATTGGCTTCTTGGACTGATGCAATAATTCGGTGCGGGCTGTGTTCAATGTTCACTTGAAATTGCTCCGTCACTAGAGGTTATGGGACAGAAAAGGAAGACCTCACCGGGAGAGAAGGCCCCTAATTATCTTATTTCTTTTGTCGCGGTGAAGCCCAAGACGGAGGCGGCTGGAAAAAAAACAAAAAAAAGCACAGGGGATATTTATCAGCAGGAGCAAAACTACAGACTATCTTTGTAGAGTGGAATAAAAAGAACAGTTTGCCTCAGATCTCTCAGAAATAAGGCCAACTATGATAAAACAGTAAAACTTCTCAGGTTTCTTTTAAATATAAGCAGTTACATAAAATTTGAGGACTTATCTTCTAAATGAATGCAAAACACGATGAGAATCCTTATTTTTTTTATCGTGCCAAGGGATAAAAAATACTGGTTTACATAAGGAATTCTCACACCTGGAGAATAGTTTTGCATTTCAATCATTCAGACTCAAAGAGGATATCATCAGCTACACATCAAAATTATTTTAGGTTAAAAAAAAAAAAAAAAAATGTTTTGCAGCTATGGCTTACACAATGACGCCTATTTGTTGCACAGGGTCACAATAAAGGTCAGTGGGGGAGGGGCTAATTGAATGAATTTACTTTAATTTTACAAAATTTTATGAAGTTTGCTGCAAAGACATGGGAAATGACAGGCAAAATCACTTTCACTCTAAAAAAAAATGTGCTTAATGGAAGGCTATGGTGCACAAATTCCCATTAATGGTATGAACGTCACAAAAACACCTCACCCATTCAAAATACATTGGATATGGATGAAACTCAGAAATGTTAAAATTCTTTGCAAAACGCGCTTTCTTACCAATTTTCATAAATGTTGAACAATAACAGCCATAATTATCTAAATAAATGCACACTACACAAATTTCCTTGAACAGGGCATAAGGGTTAAATATAGCTGTGCCAGAAAAATAAGTAATAGTTTGACTTCCTAAATTGAAAATGAAGAATATTAAAGCAAATTAGAACGATATGCTGGCACTGTACATGTCTTTTCTTAAAGCTTAACAACCATCCAAATGCATTTTAAAGATTAAAGTGTGTATATTTTATGTAAAGTAAGTACTTATAAAAAGTTGGAACAAGGTGAAGACAGGGTTCGTTCAGTCATGGAAAACCTGAAATGGAATTTTAAAATGCAATTTCCAGGCCATGGAATTTTATATTTTGGTGTAAACGTTTGGAAATTTAAACAGTCTGAGTAACATTCGGCCACTAATAGTTAATCCTGCACCAGACTGCTTTGATGATTATTTATTTAGATATTAATTTGCTTTTTAAAAATGCATTCTGAACCAACTCACCACATATAATTATCTTTTAATCACTGGTGTGCAGGCTATAAGTCAGTAAAATTTGTGGAATAATATATTTCTGGAGGAAGAGCCCCAAATGTTTGGTTTTTTTCCCCCTGATCTGACTACTTTCCAATTTTAACAAATAAAATTGCTGCAAAAAGTTTCTAATGCACCACACTGGACATTGGAAATTTAATCAAAAGTAATGGAAAAGTAAAAAAAAAAAAAAAGTGTATGAATCCTGTAAAGAGGCATGTGCAAGAATATACCTAACATTTTTCTGATTTAATTTCCAAGTTGTATTGTATGGCTGCAAAATTGCACAACGCATGACATATTCTTACTATTACTTGCTTAATGTATTATACTACAAACTCACTGCTACTCAAAAATATAAAAATCCTTGCTTTTACAGTTCTGAAATGCTTCAAAAGCCCTTTCGTCACTTCCCATTGCCTCGCACCATATCTGTGCATCATCACTCATTACATACCGAGCGTAAAGTCGCAGTAAGAAGTGTCTGGAAAAGGGTCTTAAATGGGAATCTTATTGATTTTTGAGCGCTCCTTGGATGTGGCATAAAACCTCGGCTGACTACACTTTAAATACGAAAGGTAAAGCTCCAAAGGACACGATGTCGCTGGCATTTTGCAGAGCGGCCGACCCACAGCGGTTGGTGCACGGGGTCGCTGGCTTGTTGTTAGTAGTATGATGTAGTGTGGTGGTCTGAATAGGTAATGTATGGAGCGGGACGGTCTGAATTTGTAGAGATAAGACAGAAGCCTGGAGGTTAGGGTTGGTGGTTGGTGAGCATTTCTTGGGGATTTTTTCCAAAAGGTCAGCGCAATCTCCATGGCTAATAAAGGCAAGATAAACCAAAGTGAGGATGAGTGACGCTTGCCAAATCGAATCGTTGCAAGGGGGGGGGGCTAAATCAAGTGGTCCCATGATGCTTGAAGGTCAACAAGGCTGCGCAGCTACAGCTCAGTACAGTTAGTGAATGAATGTGAGAGTGGGCGGTGGACATGATGCCCACTTTTTCTGTAATCAATTGGAAAAAAAATGTTAAATGATGTTTTTTCCTCCTTCAAAATTCTATCAGCAGTGCAACATAGAGTCGACTATGTCAGTGTTTCCCATCCAGGGGTACGGGGACCCCTAGGGGTATGCAAGCACATTGCAGGGGGTACGTAGTGTTATATGATTATTTAAAGGAACTTTATAGATTTGGCTTTGAAAGACTTAAAATTAGCCTAAGAACTAAACCAGGACTAAACCAGGACTAAACCAGGACTAAACCAGGACTAAACCGGGACTAAACCAGGGCTAAACCAGGACTGAACCAGGACTGAACCAGGACTAAACCAGGACTAAACCAGGACTAAACCGGGACTAAACCAGGGCTAAACCAGGACTGAACCAGGACTGAACCAGGACTGAACCAGGACTAAACCAGGACTGAACCAGGACTGAACCAGGACTAAACCAGGACTAAACCAGGAATGAACCAGGACTAAACCAGGAATGAACCAGGACTAAACCAGGACTAAACCAGGACTAAACCGGGACTAAACCAGGGCTAAACCAGGACTAAACCAGGAATGAACCAGGACTAAACCAGGACTAAACCAGGACTGAACCAGGACTAAACCAGGAATGAACCAGGACTAAACCAGGACTAAACCAGGACTGAACCAGGACTAAACCAGGACTAAACCAGGACTGAACCAGGACTAAACCAGGACTAAACCAGGAATGAACCAGGACTAAACCAGGAATGAACCAGGACTAAACCAGGAATGAACCAGGACTAAACCAGGAATGAACCAGGACTAAACCAGGACTAAACCAGGACTGAACCAGGACTAAACCAGGACTAAACCAGGACTAAACCAGGACTAAACCAGGACTGAACCAGGACTAAACCAGGACTAAACCAGAAATGAACCAGGACTAAACCAGGACTAAACCAGGACTGAACCAGGACTAAACCAGGACTAAACCAGGACTAAACCAGGACTGAACCAGGACTAAACCAGGAATGAACCAGGACTAAACCAGGACTAAACCAGGACTGAACCAGGACTAAACCAGGACTAAACCAGGACTGAACCAGGACTAAACCAGGAATGAACCAGGACTAAACCAGGAATGAACCAGGACTAAACCAGGAATGAACCAGGACTAAACCAGGACTAAACCAGGACTGAACCAGGACTAAACCAGGACTAAACCAGGACTGAACCAGGACTAAACCAGGACTAAACCAGGAATGAACCAGGACTAAACCAGGAATGAACCAGGACTAAACCAGGAATGAACCAGGACTAAACCAGGACTAAACCAGGACTGAACCAGGACTAAACCAGGACTAAACCAGGACTAAACCAGGACTAAACCAGGACTAAACCAGGAATGAACCAGGACTAAACCAGGACTAAACCAGGACTGAACCAGGACTAAACCAGGACTAAACCAGGACTAAACCAGGACTGAACCAGGACTAAACCAGGACTAAACCAGGACTAAACCAGGACTGAACCAGGACTAAACCAGGACTAAACCAGGAATGAACCAGGACTAAACCAGGTCTAAACCAGGACTAAACCAGGACTAAACCAGGACTAAACCAGGAATGAACCAAGACTAAACCAGGACTAAACCTGGTCTAAACCAGGACTAAACCAGGACTAAACCAGGTCTAAACCAGGACTAAACCAGGACTAAACCAGGAATGAACCAGGACTAAACCAGGACTAAACCAGGTCTAAAACCAAAACTCAACCAGAAAAAAACTGTTCTAAAGCTGGAACTAAACCAAGAATAAACCAGGACAAAGCCATGTCCAAACCAGGGAAAAACTAAGACTAAACCAGGAATAAACCATGCCAAAAACTCGAAATAAACTGAGGCTAAACCAGGACTAAGCCAGGATTAAGCCTGGTCCTGGGGGTACACAAGACCAAAAAAGTTGGGAACCACCGCACCACGCAACGCTTGAAGTTCTAGAAAGAAGTTGTATGTTATTTTCTTTTGTTATTTTAACATCAAACAGTAAAATGTCCTGCAGTGTGACTGTGACATTTTCAAAATACAAACATTTTCCAAATTACTAGTGTTTGGAACAGTTCCAAACATTTCTGGCATAATGTCAAATATTTGTACTATACTAAAACAACACTATTAACTGTGCCTGAATTCTACCGTAACACTTAAAATAAGTTTAATCTTGTAATCAAAATGGTGTCCTGTGGTGTGTGAAAAATTTGTTTTTTAAACAGGCAGCTGCAACAAAACCTGCAGGATCCCATCTATCATTTATAGACCAGACAGACCTCTATTATTTTATTATTAATTTTAGTAAAATCCTAATTTTCTCAAAATCTGTTGACTTGTGTCTATTTGGTGTCCTGCAGTGTGACAGCTGAATGTTAAAAATCGTTGTTTAAGATAGGATTTTAATTTATTTAGGAAATTTAGGGAATTATAAATTGCAGAGACACATACACAAACTGACAAAATTTCACACTGAGACACAAAAAAAGGAGTTTTGGAGGCTGTCTTAATACAGAACAAGAAAAACCCCCAAACAATCAAAAGGCAGGATTGCAGCTTTTGAGCCAATGTTGATGATTATTATTATTATTATTATTATTATTGTTATTGTTATTGTTGATAGTAATAATCTATAGTTATTGTCAAGAAAGTACTGCGTTTTGAATATGTATGTCTTCATTTTTCTTTGGATAACCAATTTCAAATTAATAAAATACCAATCACAAAAAAAAAAAAAAATAAAAATGCTTACGAAAAGCTGAGTTATGTTTGACATTATTATTTATTATTCTTTATTTACTTCAAAGTTGTGTCACACCGCGGAACAAGAAAGGTGTTACCCCACCAAATGTCAACAATGTCTAAACAGCAACTAACTTTTGCCCAGGATGGAATTTAACAAAGTAAAAGTACTTAGTTACTTCACTTAAGTACAATTTTCATGTATCTGTAATGAGTACATTTTACAAGGGGTACTTTTACTTCACTACATTGCAGGTACATTTAAAAGTAAGTACTTTTACTTTCACTAGAGTAAACTGTTTGCTCCTTTATCTGTACTTGTATTGAGTATCAAGTACTTCTTGCACCACTGGATTTACCCCACCTCAAGCCCAAAGTAGCTGGGATAACCTCTAACAAGAATCCATGGTAGAAGATGAATGCATGAATTATGGGCTGTGGTTAACTATTGCAAAGCAGCGCTAAGGCAAAAAAAAACAAAAAAAACAAACAATAGCCATAATCTGCATTTCATTACAGTGAATTTCCTGCTCTGTATTAATGAGAGCGACGGGATAAAGAGATGGAACATGGATACATTACAGCGAATCCCCAATGTTCAACGAGCGGAAGAGTCTTCTGTAAACCTCTGTCACATACACTTTACAACGTCTCGCAACAACGTTTCATTAGGAAAAACAAGCTCTGCCTGCGTCCGCCATGCATGGTTACACATTTGCTCAGTGTGCAAAGCCGAGTGGAAACATCATCGGGAAATTGTTTAGCCATTCATATTTGTTCCTGCTATTTATGCACAATGTAGTATCCTGAACACTGGTGTTTGTCTTGCTGCGCGATGGGCGGTGCGCCACATTAGGAAGTGAAATGTCACACTTTGCAGAGTGTAAACTAATTAGAATTAGAATCGTATTTAAACTTCAATTGCATTGCATGATGACATTTTCATATTTGGTGGTAAACAAGGAGGCGGTTTCTGTAAATGGCACAGATAATGCAGAGACAGAAGCAGATATGCCACAGGTGAAAAAAGTACATTGGTACAAAAGTATTTTTTCTGCAACTTCAAAATGTTATTACTAGTAGTAGAAGTAAAATTACTCTAAAATTATTCCTTGAGCAAAAGTAAAAAGTATTGAGTCCCTATGTTTATTTACTAAAACTATTACCACTTCTACTACTACTAGAACAATTTGTAGTGCTATTACCTCTGTAACTACTGCCAATACTACCACTATGACTATTACTGCTATTACTACTACTTTTACTACTACTAGTGATACTAATAACCCTACAACAGCAACCACTGCAGTATCATAAATCTAATTTCAATTTATCATATCTGTCACACAGCCCTCAGTGTTAACTTTACTTAAGTAGAAAGTACTTACTACTACTACTGACACATCCACGATTATCACTATTGCTACTACTATGCTAGTACCACTACTACTACTGCTACTACAGACTTTGCCACTTAGGTCAAGTATAAAGTAGGAAGTACTCACCGCTACTACTACTCCTACTCCTTTAACTGCTACCAATACTACCAGAGAAATTACTGTGACAGCTACTACTTTTACTACTACTAGTGATACTAATAACACTACTACAGCAACCCCTGCAACCATATCTGCCACACAGCCCTCAGAGTAAAGTTTACCTAAGTAGAAAGTACTTACTACTACTGCTACTACGCACTTTGGTCATGTGTGAAGTAGAAAGTACTCGTCACTTGCTACTATTCCTATAATCTCCTACTCCTACACCTCCTAGTACCATTGCTACAACTACTACTACTACTACTACCACCAGTACCATTGCTGCTGCTACTATTACCACTACCACTACTACTTACTACTACTCACTTTGGCACTTAGGTCATGCGTGAAGTAGAGAGTACTCATTGCTTTTATTGCTACTACTACTGCAATAACTACTACTCCTACTCCTCCTATTACTCCTAGTACCATTGCTGCTACTACTACTACTACTTTTACTATTACTAGTAATACTGATAACGCACACGGCCATCAGTGTAAAATTTACTACTACTACTACTACTACTACTACTACTACTAGCCATGTCCACTATCACCACTACTATAATACCGCTACTAATGCACTTTGGCACTTAGGTCATGTGTGAAGTAGAAAGTACTCGCCGCTACTACAGCTACTACTCCTACAACTGCTACCAATACTACCAAAACCATTGCTGCTACTACTTACTACTACTTTTACATGCACTTGTGATATTAATAGTACTTCTATCACTGCTACTATTACTGACTTGAAGGCATATCCTCCACACGGCCACTGTTAGCTCCAAGATAATAGGGATGCATTAGCTCTAAAATGCTAATTGTAGCGTAAGCATGTAGTGAAAGGCGTATGATTTCTGACATACTAAGGACTGCGTAATTAGGTCATACCTGAACTGTGCTAATTAGCCTGCATTGTGTTTGAGAGCGGCTCCACTGGCCCCTGTGTGCTCTCAGTTAGGCCGCCTGTTAACTGCAGGTGGCCACATACAGTACTATAATAAATAGACTGTTCATTAATTATACAAGAGTGTATTAAGGCTGGTACATTATTAAGTGAGCGAGTTTTAAGCCAGTTTTCCAGCTTTTTGAAGTAGTTTTGGACACCTTTGCTTTAGTTTTTTCACATTTGATAACTTGAAGGAATGTAGGAAAAACGTCTTCTTTTGGGGAGCTGTGAGACCGAACGTTTTCACTCTGGAGAAATGGACGGGCTCAGCACCACATGATGAATATAGAGCGTGTCTTCAGTTATCTTCTATGATGTCCTGCATTATCGGTGGTCATAATGTTTTGGGCTGACTGCCTCTGGTTGATTAGTCCAGCAGGTTCCCAACCTTTTTTTGTCTTTTGTACCCCCCTCACTCATACGTGATTCTTAAAAAAAGTGGTCATGTAAAACCATTTATAGTTTATTAGTACAAAGACAGAATACTTTATAGTAAATACCAATTGCTTTTTTTTTTTTTTAACTCATATTCAAGATAAAGAATAATAATGATCTGCCTACCTTTAAAGTTAAAATATCAAATAAAAATACTTAACTACAGTGACGCAAGTTTTGTATTTGAATTGCAGATTAAGAAAAAAATGCGCAAACAAATGTTAAGGAATCAGTATCTGTTAGCTAAGCGTGTGTTCCTGTGAGGGGAGGGGCCTCGTCGTCATGGAGATCCTCGTACTACAGTATTACAGCCCATTTACACAGTGTGCCATAGATCAAACAAGGAAGTACTTTAGAACTATTATCGTCATGATGTCCTTGGGAGGAAGTAAACACTGTCCTGGCACTTGCTAGGTTTACAAGAAAATACTTATATAATACTCAAAATATGTACTGTAGTATAAAGATAAAAGTATGCTTAATACAACAGAATATTACTCAAGTAGAAGTTAAAAACTTTATTGAAATATTTCTCAAGTAAAAATAGAAGAGTGCAATGAGTAGCTTTTTTGCAATAACATACTGTACTACAATATTTATTACTACTACTACCGCTACCCTCGTTACGGCTACTACTACTACTACTACTTCTACCCTCTTTACGGCTACTACTACTACTACTACTACTACTACTACTTCTACCCTCTTTATGGCTACTACTACTACTACTACTACTACTACTACTACTACTACTACCTCTACCCTCGTTACGGCTACTACTACTACTACTACTACTACTACTACTACCTCTACCCTCTTTATGGCTACTACTACTACTACTACTACCACTATCTCTACCCTCTTTACGGCTACTACTACTACTACTACTACTACTATCTCTACCCTCTTTACTGCTACTACTACTACTACTACTACTACTACTTCTACCCTCTTTACGGCTACTACTACTACTACTACTACTACTACTACTACTACTACCACTATCTCTACCCTCTTTACGGCTACTACTACTACTACTACTACTACTATCTCTACCCTCTTTACTACTACTACTACTACTACTACTACCTCTACCCTCTTTATGGCTACTACTACTACTACTACTACCACTATCTCTACCCTCTTTACGGCTACTACTACTACTACTACTACTACTACCTCTACCCTCGTTACGGCTACTACTACTACTACTACTACTACTACTACTACCTCTACCCTCTTTACGGCTACTACTACTACTACTACTACTACTATCTCTACCCTCTTTACTGCTACTACTACTACTACTACTACCTCTACCCTCTTTACGGCTACTACTACTACTACTACTACTATCTCTACCCTCTTTACTGCTACTACTACTACTACTACTACCTCTACCCTCTTTACGGCTACTACTACTACTACTACTACTACTATCTCTACCCTCTTTACTGCTACTACTACTACTACTACTACCTCTACCCTCGTTACGGCTACTACTACTACTACTACTACTACTACCACTATCTCTACCCTCTTTACGGCTACTACTACTACTACTACTACTACTACTATTTCTACCCTCTTTATGGCTACTACTACTACTACTACTACTACTACCTCTACCCTCGTTGTTGCTACTACTACTACCACCACCACTACTACCACTACTACTACTACTACTACTACTACCACCACCTTAAATACCTTTACTCATTTACAGATCCTTATTTTTACTATTACGACTACTAGAGTTACTAATACTACTGCCGCTACTACTCATACTGCTATTACTACTTCTTCAACTATTACTATAATTACTTAATCCTATTATAGTAAAAATACAAATTTTGAGATTCTAAAAAATGTAGTTAGTCAGCAGTGGTGGACAAAGTACTCAAAAGCTATATTCAAGTAAAAGTACTGTTACTTCAAAAATAGGATTACTGAAGTAGAAGTAAAAGCACCCAACAAAAGTTACTTTGATAAAAGTAAAAACATAGAGTATACAATCTACTTAAGTAAAAAGTATATTTGAATGTTTTTACAAGATAATGAAAGTACACATTTTGAGTATTCTAGGAAAAACTTTGAGTACAGTACATTTTACCTTTCAAAAAGTACAAAAGAAAGGAAAAAGTATGTTTCACAAAATGTACTCAAAGTTTTTCCTAGAATACTTAAAATATGTACTTGAGGAATAAGGTACTTTTAATGACAAAAACTAAGCACTACATGCTCTGCAAAAGGGTGCAAAATACCCCAAAAATACCAAATACTGTACAACATGGTTCTTTTGAATGTATATTGATTTATACTCAAGATTCCTAATCAAACTCAAAAGCCCACGTGCATTGCCTCGTGAGTTGTGAATCTATAAAATGGAGAGCCCTTTTCTTTTGCGATGGTTGTTACATCAAAGCAGCAGCTATAATTGAATAAAAAAAATCTCAGGTTATAAAATGATTTTTGCAGCTCAGATCCAAACACACTTTTCTTCTGTTAAGAACACAGGTTTCTCGTCCTGATCTGAAGATGAGTCATTTTCAATGTTTACTCAAAATGAAAGGGTGGAACAGTAATAAGAGGCTGGATTTTTACAGCTGCAACTTCACTGAAACATTAACTGCATCCAGTTTCGGTCTTTTGGGATTAATTAAGTAAAATTAAAGGAAATATGAATGAATGAATGAATGAAAAGGCTGAAATTGTAAAAGAAAAACATTCATCTTTACTTTGACTTGAAGTCTTTTTTCAGCAAATATTAGTAGCATAACAGTATAGTAGTAATAGTAGTAGTAGTAGTAGTAGTAGTAGTCGTCAATGCAGTAACGCATCAGTCAGTGGCGTAACTTAGTAATGTGGGGCCCCAGTGTAGGATTTCAGAATGGACCCTAAAGTTATGAAGCACATTCAGTACAACAGGTTCATGCATTAAGCTTCTTTAAATTATAAAATATCACTGTTTTACTGGAGATTGATACAAAAAACAGGTACTTATTCATATTTGATTTTTAGATTTTGTGAAAGTTGTTACTACAATTTGTATATTTTTTTAAGTTTTTTAAATTAACAGGATTTAAAGTTGAATTTATGTCAAAAAATGCTTTTCTGTAACAGACTTATGTGGTGCTCCTAGTTATTATGAATATTTTAAACACAGGCTTGACCACAGATGAACAAGGGCCCACACTAATGGGCCCCTAAACCTCCTGGGCCCCAGTGCAGTTGCACTGGCTGCACTGCCTGATGTTACACCCCTGGCATCAGTCGATGGTGGTGCCCTGGGGCAGACTGACGGAGACGTGGCAGGCATATCGTGCCAATGGCCTCCCTGACCACCACCACAATCACATTAACATTCATAAAAGACAAGGTTGGTGAAGTGGTTTGCCCAAAGACACAACGACAGTATGCAACGCCAGTTGTTGGGGTTGAGCTGCCAACCTTTGGGTTAGTGGGTGAACGTCCCTATTGACTGAGCAGAAAGAGTAGCATTAATACTGGTAGTAGCAGAAATAAAAGGTAGTAGCAGCAGCATTACAAGTAGTAATAGTAGTAGTAGTGGTAGTAGTAAGTAGTAGTATAGGTAGTAGTAAGTAGTAGTATAGGTAACAACAGTAGTAGTAGTCTAGGTAACAACAGTAGTAGTAGTAGTATAGGTAGTAGTAAGTAGTAGTATAGGTAGTAGTAGTATAGGTAACAACAGTAGTAGTAGTAGTAAGTAGTAGTATAGGTAGTAGTAAGTAGTAGTATAGGTAGTAGTAGTATAGGTAACAACAGTAGTAGTAGTAGTAGTAGTAGTAGTAAGTAGTAGTATAGGTAGTAGTAAGTAGTAGTATAGGTAGTAGTAGTATAGGTAACAACAGTAGTAGTAGTAGTAGTAGTGGTAGTAGTAAGTAGTAGTAGTAGTAGTAGTAAGTAGTAGTATAGGTAGTAGTAGTATAGGTAACAACAGTAGTAGTAGTAGTAGTATAGGAAACAGGAATAGCGGTATTATTTATACTAGTAGTAAAGGTAATTGTAAAAAAAAAAAATATTCTGTGCCATTGCTGTGACACTTTCAAATACTTAACTTTACATGCAATACTTTTTTTCAAGTACAACTGTTACATTTACGTCTACTTCGCAGTGATGGAAGAAGTACTTTATCTGTACTTTTCTGTAAAAGTACAGATAAAGGAGCAAAAACGAAGGATTTTAAATCAAACTCAAAATACCTTTCACTTCAAACCAATACCAAAAAGTAGTGGAGTAAAAAGTACAGATACTTGCACTAAAATGTAGTGAAGTAAAAGTACCCCTTGTAAAATTTACTTAAGAAAAATAAAGATACATAGATACACATAATTGTACTTAGTAACTAAATACTTCTACTTTGTTACATTCCACAACTGCTACTTCGTTAATAATATTTTAAAGTAGCAGTGCAATTAATTACAGATTTTGAGTACTTCCTCCACTTCTGCTCTTTGCATTTTCACACTAAAGGTTACTGAAGTTCATATATAATGCATAATTTCAAAGAGTTTTTTTTTATTTTTTTATTGACTTTCTTTGTCATTTTTGCTCTTACCTGAGCTGTTAGGTCCCAGAAGTGCTATGCTAATGCCCCACTCAGACGGACATGATTCATGTGCGTTTAGCTGAAATATGGCAGATTGTTAAAAATGCATTGAAAAGAGCATTGTATAGATCTCAAGCTTCTCTCAGCCGGTGTGGGATAATGTACATTAATAAGTGTAATTAAGGTGAAAACGCACTGGTAAATGGATCCGTACACTCGGGTCACCTCTTTGAGCAGGTCTGGGACGGGTAAAGCTACCAGAACAAAGCTCTAAAGCTCTGTCCCTCGCGCTGATACGATTATGGCCCCCGCTATGAATCAATAGCAGTATCCCCCCAGAGGCAATTTGACAGGTCGGCCCCGTGTCTGAATGAGCCCCCGCCGTCACTTTTATGGGCGCTTCGGATGGTAATGTATGAGAGCTGAGAGGGGTTTTAAACGATTTTTACTAAGTCTGGTCTGCAGGGTACGCCGTGTTTTCCGCCGGGAAGTCAACTCAACTACTACGAGTCCATTTTGAGATGGCATGCTATAGTTTTACTGCTTCACATTAGCAGTAACATGTCAGGGGTAATGGCATGGTATTGACACACAATGCATACATAGATTTGACTCTGCTTTGGTCTCAAATCCAGTTTTACTCAGTCACCAGGGAGGAGCTCGGAGTAGAGCCGCTGCTCCTCCACATCGAGAGGAGCCAGCTGAGGTGGCTCGGACATCTGTTCCAGATGCCTCCTGGACGCCTCCCTGGGGAGGTGTTCCAGGCATGTCCCACCGGGCAGAGGCCCCGGGGAAGACCTAGGACACACTGGAGGGACTATGTCTCTCGGCTGGCCTGGGAACGCCTTGGGGTCCCCCTGGTAGAGCTGGAGGAAGTGTCTGTGGAGAGGGAAGTTTGGGCACCTTTGCTTAGACTGCTGCTTCCGCGACCCGGTCCCGGATAAGCGGAAGAAGATGGATGGATTTAAATAACTTGGGTACAGATTGAGTACTCCCTTCATTACATAGCAGAAAATCATTCACTTAAAATTCAAAATGTCCTGCTTGAAACGTGTGAAAAAAAAAATCTGTGAATTTCATTTGTTGTGCAGAGCCTAATTCAATATTTTGACTTATGGTCACTCAAGCGCATTTGTTTTGTTGGATTTGTGTCATTTTTTTATTTTTTTTTTTATTTCAAAGAACAATTAACTCATAAAAAGCAATTTAGACTGACCAATGATAACCACTCTGCCACTGTGCATTGACAAAGTTATAAATTTAAAGTCTTAAACATTTTGTCAGTGAACCTAAAACACTGTTGTAATATCACTACTGCCTCATCAAGCAACTGTTTGACTGCTAATTTGCAAATACTTTTGTAAACGAAGCGACCGTGCACCTTTAAATTTGATTGAATCCATTCACAAGTTGGTTTGCCAAGTGATAAATCAAATTGGACAAAACAAGTTTATGTAGGAATCATAAAGCCTTTGGGGAGCTTCTTGGAAAGTGGCTGAGAGCTACAGGTTGGAGACCCCTGCATAGAGGCTTGGAATTAGTAAGTGAGATAAAGATATTAATTTGCTCAGATTAAAGGTCCCCTATTATGCTTAATGTGAAACCAAGAAGTTCACCTGCACATTTCTAAAGCCCAGGCACCATCACCGGATTCACTCTGATAATTTCAGCACTTAAAATGCAATCACTACAAAGCAATAAGCTCATTTATCTATCTGTTAGCATCGTGTTGGTAATAGTCGTTTTATGGCATCAGACGCTTAATCAAGCATTCTCTGCAAAGTTATAAAGTTATAAAACATTAAATACTAAGTGTTCAATACTATTTCAAAAAACCTGAAAATGCATAATATAGGATCTTTAACTTGATGTAACAGAAGTTCTTCAGAAGTGAAAAATAAACTCAGATGTCAAAAGGCAAAACTAATGAGAAAACAAACAGATGCAGCTTAAAAGAAGACATTTCCTTTGTCAACTTCTCTTTGTCAACATATCTGCGATCACTTCAGTTCTGTAGGACTGGATGGCAGAATCAAAAGTATATCAAAACACACATATGCTAAGACGACTAGAAGTTGTCGTTTTTTTATGTACCAGGTTTATTAAAAGTCTCTCGGAGTGAGCCGCAGTTGCAACGATGGTGGAAGTCATGGCTGCCAGTGACAGTGCAGTGAAAACCTAATTAGTTTGCAGTGGTTGTATAAAAACAGGTGGAAATAAAATTGGCCTCCCGCAGTTCTTGTCACAGTGCAGAAACCAAACACCTGGCGAAGCAGGTGCCACGGGCCGGCTGCTGGGACCAAAACAGGATCGGAGCCACTCGATGACTGGAGGCTAGAGTTTAAGTACTGCCAGAACATATGACACTACTGCCGTTTGAGATTAGAAGTATAACCCTGGACAGTAAATTACTCCCACAAAATGGCTTCAGTGTCAACAGGAGAGTGACCAGATTTACAGTGCTTCAGCTGGACCGTGTGGTAAATGTACTGTTAAAGAAAGTTCCTTAGTCCGTCTATAATCCGTAAATCCAGTCCCATTCGGTACCATTAAAAACATCCTTACAAGATTGTCCCTTTAATCCCTCGAGCTTGTCCAATTAGAAGCAGAAATGGAAAGAAGTACAATGATTATTTTGCCAAACATACTTTTACTAGAGTAATATATTTGAGCAAAAATACAGTATTTTCCCTTTAAAATCTCTATGTAAGGAAAAGTATTTTTTGAACTTGGCATAGTTTAAGGGTTGTAATAGGAGTAGCATCAGCAATATTGGTAGTAATAGTTGGAGAAAAAGTAGTCGCAGAGGTTGTAGTAGTAGTAGTAGTAGTAGCACATTAAAAGAAATAACAGCAGTAGTTGAAGTAGTAGTTGTAGCAACAGTAGTAGCAGTAGTGGTGGTAGTACAGTAGTTATAATAATAGCAGTTAAAGTAATAGAAGTAATAGTGGAAGAAAACTACATTGTAATTAGCAAATTTCACACACTTTTTTGTAACTTTCACTAAGTACTTCTGTAAGGTCCTTTGACTTCTCCTTGATTATTACTATATTTTTACTTGAGTACATATTTTAAGTACTTGTTACTTTATATCCCCCATGCCGACAGTGAACCTGGGGCAGCATTATCAACTTGTTGTGCATCTAAATGATCCTTAATGTTCAATATTCCACAGGCCGCCCCATGCAATCGCCAATAGTCAGACAGATTAAATTAAACTCCTAATGATGCCTGCTACGTGAATTAATTATGTTAGAACAAGGCCGCGCGATGCCTTCAAGTGCAGTGAAATGATGGAGAACAGCGTCTCGGGTTTTCAATTAGACCGCGAGCTTTTAAGATTCGGTGTCAGCAAACTGTAGGCCACTGGAAGGAAAGGCCTGATCCATGCACATTGGCTGTATAAATATTGTAACAAAGGGCGTCCGGGGAGCTGCCGTTTGCTGGCAACACTTGTTTGTTTTTCGGATGTTTTTCTGAATCTCTCATTTTACTAATCGTTAAAAGTTCTTGTCACCCCCCAAGGATAGTGTCGGTGACTCTTCAACTATAATCCCTTGACCTGCCTACACAATATTGATTTGTGCTGCCTTACAGTCGGAAGTAGGACACTGGCCTCAGCTGGAGACTCCTCAATCTCCTTTCCTTGCCTTTCCTTTTGTACAACTCTACAATTTTAGGTATAGTTCAGCAAAAAATAGCAACGTGCTGCATTTCTGTCTGGATATTACTGTGCAAAAGTGTTTTTAAGAACAATTAAAGCCGTAATAATGTTCAAAAATGTCCTGGATCTGCTTTTGCACAGTGTAGTCTGGGAAATTCACAATTAGAATATACCCCAGATATATAATTCAATCCAAGTTTTCTTTCATAAAACTTTATACAAACTACTAAATGATCACAGCACAGTCAAATCAGCATTTTATGGCTCATTATTTCTCAAAAACATAATCAATAAATAATTAAATTGCCTTTGCAGACAATCAAGGAGAGAATAAGGGTTTACACGTTTTTTATTGAGCGGGCTGGCAATGGAGAAATACTCAATGTTACTATCTAGGCATCTGGAATATACATGGGTTATTGAACCTAAATGGGCTATATTATACGAAAAAAATGACTTTTTTGAACTTTCTATCATGTTCCCTCCTTAAAAAAACATATCTGGAGTTGTTTTACTTCATTCACGCATCTTTAAATAAATCTATATTCTCTGGCACGGCCTTTCTGAGGCCTTAAAACGCTTGGTTCCACAAACTGACCAATCAATAAGCCCCCTACATCCAGTCTTCTCCATTTATCCAAACAAATGGTGTACAGCTCTGTTTTCACTGATTCCTCACAGCTAGTTTTTCTTTTTCTTTTTTTTTTTTTGTAATATTGCATCAACAGTGCCGGTCCTTCATATTTGGGGGCCAAGGCTCTCAATCATTTTGTACACTAAGTAAAGATTAACACAGTATAACTCTATTTTTCTTCATGAATGCTTTCATTTTTTACTTGCAAACATTGACAACTCAACAAAAGGGGCCCCAGGTAAACAGTAAAATGCTTTATTGGCATTGGCCCCCAGTTTAAGAATAACACTTAGTAGCAAGCAAAAAAATTACATACATAGATGATCAAAAAAAATAAAATAATAAAACATAGTTGCAGAATCAGTCAAATATGTAGACAATGCTAAAGTATGGGGGCCCTCTAATCCCTGTGGGGCCCTAATCAGTTGCTTACTTTGCCTATAGGAAGGGCCGGCCCTGTGCATCATATAAAATGTTTAAGGAAATAAAAAGCTATTTTCCTACAGTTCTGTTAAAAAAAGTGTAACAGCTCTGAACTCTGCTGCCCTCTGCTGGTCTGTTCACCTGTTTCTTTATGACAGTAGTAAAGTAATTATTGAAAAGGATTTATTTTAGTCAGATATTATTTTTAAACGTGGTAAAACAATGCAATGCTGTTCTAGAGGTGACCAAGATTGGTTTAAAAATTTAAATAAAAGCATTATATAGTCCCTTTAGAAGTGACAAAATGGGCAATATTTTACATTATTTACAGGTCTTTAAAACTAACTGGCAATCATTAGTTATTCTGCACGGTGGCAGAGTGGTTAGCACTTCTGCCTGTCATGAGTTCTCTCCAGACACTGCTGCTTCCTCCCAACATGAATCTAAATTGCCCAAAATGAATACATGTTAAAGTGACAGGTTGGTTTAGCCTTGCAACTTTCTGGCCATTGTCCAGGATGTACCCCGCCTAAGGCCCATAGTTGCTGGGTAGGCAGTAGCCACTTGCAACCCAGGAATAAGCAGACGATGAATACATGAATGATTTCTAATAAAATATGCCATTTAAGTGACTGAGCAGAAAAAACCTTATTGTAATGGCAAGTTCCCAACAGCACACAGAATCCATCTTTTCATTTATCTCAGTATTTTGGTTCGTTATCTTAATGACTACTTAATTATCCTCAAGCCTTAGATTAAACTCTACCACACTTCACATTCAGATTCATTAACTCCTGTGAAAACTGTATTTTTTTAGGTGCGAAACTCATTTTAATCTGACTTTTTCGGCTCTATAACTTTGTGAAGAGCAGAGCTTACAGCCACTGAAGCCATTCCTCATCTGGCAGTTAAAAAGGGAAAAACGTTAAATGGCGTTGTGTCTGGGGGTAGAGCAGCACCATCATTTGAATCCCCTTCTAAAACTAGCAGGCGAGGCTTAATTGCAGCCGCGGTTCAAAACAATAAAGGACTAAAAAAAAAAAAAACATCTTTTTCTACGGCTTGGGGTCTGCTCTGTTGCTGACAAAGGAGGCAGTAGTTTAAAGGCTGTATTTTGACAGAGGCAAACAAACGGGAGGGGAAAAAAAAAATGTTATTGTGAAGCAAAACAAGCCGAACTGAAAGCGAACAACATTTTGGATTATTGCTTCAGGGCTTCAAAGTTGTTACAGGAGTTGATGTGATCAGGACTCAACACGGTGAATGCAGCAGGTATCCCCAGGTGCCAGCGTACAGCGCATTTGTTAAAGGATGGAGGATGTTTGGCCCACTGTACCAATTTGTCTCGGTTCAACGCCAAATGAGTTATGAAGCAAGTCTAGGGCTATATCACAGGAAATTCACCAAAGGTTTAGGAAGAAGAGAAGACAGGCCAAATGCAATTTCCATCTTGTTTCATTTATCTTCCTCCGCTTATTGCTAGCAGATGGCTAGAGCCTAATCTAGCAACTATGGGCATTAGGCACAGTACATCCTGGATAATGGCCAGTTAGTCATGGGACTGATAAAGATTCTGAAGACTGAAGAAAATTCACTCACATTCATTGGTTTAGAGTCACCAGTTCACCAAACACATGCATGCCTTTGGACAGTTGAAAGTCTTAATATAGCATTATTGTAAACTAAACAGGACTATTCAACTTTATTTGCAAATAAACTAGTCACACACATGTTGCTTTTCTTTTTCTGCATATTGTCCTTTTTTTTTTTTTTTTTTTTTTACATAAAAGCATATAAAGCTGGCATAAGTGCAAAAATGCAAATGCCAAAACTCTGACACACTTAGGCCTATGTCAAAAACAAGTATCAAGCCTCATTTGGGCTGATCTTATTCATCTCAAAATGTGCAACACAAAACTTGTTAGATTAGTTAGTTAAGCCTTGGACTGCAAACTTATAAGGGTGCCCAAATATTTGCATGGACATTTTTTCATATTTCATTTATTTTCATACACCTAAATACTGCTACACTCAAAATTGTTGTTGGGAAAACACCCTAAAACTCAGATGCCCCTTGACTTAATATGTCCTACAACTGTATATGGAGAAAAAGTTACCCTAATGTTTTGGAGTCCATGCGATGGTTAAAGGAGTCGTTGTTGGGTAAATGAAGCTTCCAACATCTCCCCCTGGTATCTCTGGACCAAAAACAAAACACCACTGACCCGGAGTCAGAGAAGCGGCACAT
Source organism: Bostrychus sinensis (assembly GCA_020698575.1). Lineage (NCBI taxonomy): Eukaryota > Metazoa > Chordata > Actinopteri > Gobiiformes > Eleotridae > Bostrychus > Bostrychus sinensis. The sequence continues at coordinate 10,075,318 of CM036261.1, read as the reverse complement.
CGCAGTTAGCAAAACAACAATCTAGTGACGGCTTTATTTCTTAAATTTCGTCATGGCAGAGCGGCCAAATGGCAGATAAAACTTTGTCCGGATACACAGAGGGGAAAACCAAAAACAAGCAAGGGATCATATAGGAGTCAAATGAACTTGCGAGTATTTACATTAGTGCTATTTCAAAATATAGGGGGCGCTCCACTTCTGTTAAGATTGTATTAGATTGTATTGCAATCTATGTCAATATAGGTTCAGAGGAAATAGACCCAAGATGAATCTGTACTTTGTGGCTCCAATATGAAGGTCTTAGAGTAAAACCTTTGGGATATTGTGAGAAATGTGTGATTATTACCTTATTACCTCCAAATTTTGATGACATTTTCAGAAAAGGTCAGTGCCAAGGAGGAAATTATTATTATTTTGTGTGTGTGGATCCAAACTAGGGATATCCCAAGCGCCACAAAACTTTACAAACTCTTGCCAAAGAGGTTAGTAAACAAATAATCACCATCTAGATAGAACATAGGTATTTTAGTGGATCCTTTGGGCACTATATCTTTACAATTGTGAGATAAGGCCAATGTCTAAGCTCTCTAACTTGTTTTATGTGCCAGGATATTTTCCATTGTTTACCACGCTTTCAAACACAAAGTGCTTAATTTTGTGCCAGCAATTATGTGCATTAATAAAAGCTCATTTAGGAAACAGGCTGCAGCCAAACTAAGTGCTCAACCAACTTCCATTAAACTTCATTTGTTTGAACTGTGTGTGCATTTTCAAAAAGGGTAATTTGGCTAATAATCTTCTCCTAATGCATTGTAATAATAACACCTACAGTTGTTTTTAGTGGGATTTGCTTTGGTCTTAAAAAGCTCTGGCACAATGGAAAGTCAGTGTAAGTGCAGCATTGTCACCACATGGTTGGTAGGCGTCGCGCTCAAAAATCTTGTTAAATGATGGCTTCTTTTGTCTTTATGAAAGCAAGTTATCATTTGCTTTAATCAAAGTTTGCTACTAAATGCTTCCCTCCTTCCCATTTCCTGCTTATACCAATCAGGCATAACATTATGACCACTGACAGGTGAAGTGAAGAACTCTTTGACTGCCAATCACGTGGACTTCCAGCTTTAACATTTCATGGTTATGGACTTAGCTTAAGTTCGGAAAAGAAGTCCTGGACCAGATCCTGAACATTTCCAGGGCTGGCTCTAGGATTTTAAAGGCCCTAAACAAGATTTTGCATATGGCCCCCTAATTACTGAAAGCACACACACTAAAAAACACACACTGCTTAACCAGAGGAATGAATTAACCCCATTTGAATGAAATCTAGTATCGCAAATGAACACCATTAAAAACACAAACCTCTTTGTGTTGCTTCCAAACTATTTTTTATTTTAAACAATATAAAGCGTGGGTGTCTGGGGAGGCTAGTTTTATGCTCATGTTTGTCAGTTTGTGATGTATCTAATAAAAAAAAATTAAAAAAAAGGAAAAGAAAGGATAAAATGGAAAAAAAAGGAGTGCCCCAGTGGCTAAAAATTAAATAATAATAATAAAATTTAAGTAAAAAAAGGTGGTTTTGTATTTTAAATGTTATTTTTTTCCTAAATTAAAAATATTAAAGTGCCTTTATACCTAAATATGGCCAAAAAAAAAAAAAAGTTTTACAAAAGGTTTAGTTTGATTTAAAAAAACAAAAAAAACAAATGAAAAAAATGTTTTTGTTTGTTTTTAAATGAATGGAGAGACTCTCTTCTTTCTTTTGGCATTTCAATAAAACTGTAAATACAACAATAGTACAACATTTTCTGTGGAACAGCAAAGATTGTTCAAAATGACCAAAAACGCTGGCACTGGCTGGCAACTTTTTAAGAAAATGCTGGCAGGGAAAGTGTTAATAAACAGGTGGTCATAATGTTATGCCTGATCTGTGTGTGCTTCCAAACCTTTCCCCTCTTGTTGTTCTGCCATTTATCCTCTCCTCATCCCGTCACTTGTCTCCCTGCGTTGTCATCTCCTATACATCCACTCCCCTCTTCCCTGTCTTGCCCTGATTTGGCCCCTTCTCCATCTGAAAGACTTTTGAGCAGCTCTGATTCCTTTAAATAGCCTGTTTTCGCCTGCAGCGGGTTGGAGCTGCAGTCTGCTTCGCCTAATAAATGACAGCACATGGCATCAAAAACGCACAAACCCACACCATGTACACACACGGCACAACATTACACAACGTGCACACCGGTGATATGATGCGCTAAAGAGACATTCATAGAAGGAAATCTCGTGTCCTTTCGAGCAGCTGCTAACTACAAGCCCCATTCATATCCCTATAATTCTATTCAGGCTTATTCTAGTCCATTCTGTTCGCCCAGTGTGGAAAATCAGTCACAATAATGGATTGTAATTTTGCACATTACTTCTAAGTCATTGACTTGCATAATGAATGTAGGCTAATGCACTTTTTTTTTTGTTAATTCACCACAAAGGATCAGAGCTTCCACTGGATTTCAGTATAGCAATGCATATATAGCTACTGTATGTTATCAAAAGGACCATGCAACAAATCAAAATAGTATCTAACCTAATCATAGCTCTGTCCAGAAAAGGAGGGCCACTCTATCAGAAAGTCACTGAATTGTAACAAGAGGTAAATGGGATTCGAGTTGAAACTAATGAGGCATGTGGTCAGGGTCACCTCGGGTTTCTCGAAAAAGATATGACAGTGGAGAATTTGATCTCAAGTGTAATGCAAACTTTCTGGCTAATATTAGGTCAAATATGCATGCAAATTAGATTTAGACAGCAACACATGGTCATTTTGATATGAGGGTGGAAAAGATTGTAATGTTAGCCCTGTCAACTCACAGCAAGAAGTTCCTGGGTTCACTGCCTGGACACCTGGTGTTTGGGTGGCTTTCCTCTGGGTGCTCCGGTTTCCCCCAACCTAAAACATGTATGGCTGTCCAAAGAAATAGTTTGTCGACCAAAGTTATGCCCAGTACAGTGATTATTGACTGAAATCGACCATAAATGTGGGTGGACTTTCCAGAGTCCTATACAAACAGATTTTACATGAATTGTGTGAGATGGCTGTAATATAAATTGTTATCTAAACTCTATCAGCACTGAAGGATGGGTCAAATGCAAAGAACAAATTTCCCGACGGGGATAATAAAGTATACCTTAACCTTAATTTACCTTACCCTGCCTGAGGCCCATACTTGCTCCAGCTTTGCACAACCTTCTATCAGAATAATAAATAAATCTAACTTTTGACTTTTCCCTTCCAAGGTCTCCACAGCAAATCATCTGCCTCCCAACCAGTTATCTACATGATAACTTCTCCATTTATCCAGGCTTAGGACTGACATAAGTACACTAGCTGTATTTTATTACCTTTGTCCTAATTTCTTAAAAGCCCTAAAACAGCATGTGTATCTGATGAACTGTCCTTGTTATCACAGCACTCCCTTCACTTACATTTTAAATATTTTTACTCCATGAAGCCTTTTTCCTGTTAATACAAGCTACAATTACAGCTAGGACATAATGGGACTAAAAGGGTGAATGTAGTTCATAATTAGTTGTGTGTTGAAAATTAAATTTCAGACAGCTTTTAACCAAATGGAAAACTGACGTCGTTGTGCTTCAGATGGAGAGATTGATACTGGGCTTGCAAGACACTGACTTTACTTTTTTTGTTTTTGTCACCCAAATAAAAGGGATATAGATTAATCCACAAGTCAGTACTAAATTTAGTAATATTTTGGGCTTTTTAATTCAACTTAAGTTTTGACCAGTGAGCCCACAGCCTTGTATTTCTCTTCATGAATTGAAAATGTATTGAACTTTTACATTTAGGTGGTTGACGTTTGGAGCTGTAACACCTTTTTATTGGTCCTGTGGTGTGATTATTATTTCAAATGTGATAATTTCAAATGTAAATCAGTTATATAAAAAGTGTAAATATAATTATTCATAAGCAATTCATAATTTTGAGCATCTGGCTATTATTTCTACATCATTTCAGGACATTTGAATTCTTGTCATAAATAATAAATTTGATTTGATGTCTATGGTGCTAACCTGATACATATATGCGTGTCCCATCCTAAATTACAATGTTTATTTAATTTGATTTTGAGAAAAATACAGCTGTCACACCACAGGACACCGAACAGACACAATTTTTTTTTTGAGAAAATTTGAATTTTGCTAAAATGTCTCCTGCTTTCTTGACTTGTCTGTAGCAGCTGTGACCCGTTGTTTTGACCTTCTCCATATTGGGTCATGAGATGTTAGTGGACATGTGTCCACTGTCTCCTAGGCATGAAAGGTGACCCCTAACCAGCTAACCTTAGTCCATCCTTGACCAGTCTATATGTAAACCCAGGGACGTTTACTTCTTCTATATCCTATATAAGCTGTTGGGAAACACTCGAGGGGCAGACTCTCAGACACTCTGTAGGAGTGAGGGGGCAGACTTTCAGACACTCTGTAGGAGTGAGGGGGCAGACTTTCAGACACTCTGTAGGAGTGAGGGGGCAGACTCTCAAACACTCTGGAGGAGTGAGGGGGCAGACTTTCAGACACTCTGTAGGAGTGAGGGGGCAGACTCTCAAACACTCTGGAGGAGTGAGGGGGCAGACTTTCAGACACTCTGGAGGAAGTGAGGGGGCAGACTTTCAGACACTCTGGAGGAAGTGAGGGGGCAGACTTTCAGACACTCTGGAGGAAGTGAGGGGGCAGACTTTCAGACACTCTGTAGGAGTGAGGGGGCAGACTTTCAGACACTCTGGAGGAGTGAGGGGGCAGACTTTCAGACACTCTGGAGGAGTGAGGGGGCAGACTTTCAGACACTCTGGAGGAAGTGAGTAGTAGTAGTTGGATCTCTGTCATCTCTGTCTGCTATGTCTGTTCCATTAAAGCAACCTCACTGACCACAATCGCACTATGGCCTCGGTGTTTCCTGCTTCTCGGTTTTTCATGATATCAAATGATAAAATAATTTTGGCCTTTAGCTCACAGCCTTAACTCCAGAGGTATGTCAGGTCTATAAATGACAGATGGGGTCCTGTAGGTTTTGTTGCAGCTGCCTGTTTAAAAAAATGATTTTTTTCATGTCACACTGCATTTTGTATTTTGAAAATGTTACAGTCACAGTGCAGGATATTTGGCAGTTTTGCCCTAAAATACAAAAAACTGACACCCAACTTCTTTCTAAAACCTTCAAGGTTTCGTAGTTTGCCTTATGTTGCACTGCTGACAGAATATTAGAGGGGGAATGTTGTGTTATTATTTGGCAACACTTTTCAATCATCTTTTTCCAATATCAGGCAACTCAAAAACCAATCAGAGCATATGCCTTAGAAAGTATGAATCCTAAATTTCCCTTGTTGGATAAGTAAATTACATATTACTGACTGTCACAGCAGCCATTGAAATTATACCTTGCTGTTTACATGCTTAGATGTCCAAAACGACACCATAACAGTCCATTTGCTTGTCTGCCATCCACACAACTTCTGTGTGAAATTACAGCCTGGCAGTTCCTCCAATGACCTCCGATCACGCAAGGGGGAGTGGTTGGCGTCGCGACAGGGAGATAGTTGGCTTTCTCTGCGGCCAGCCAGGCGTGGGAGCGCCCAGCATCAGTCTCCATAAGCATCTCCGTCAGCATAGAAACCCGATAAGTCATGGCGTCTGCTCCCCATCCACTCCCCGTACATGCTGCAGACAAGAATTTAGTCTAGCATGAAAATAGGTTTCCGAGGTTGTGTGCCATGTCGGATAATAGAGGGGACTTGCTGCTCCTCTTTGACAAAGAATGGATATTTATAGTTCAATTTGATAGAATACTCCAGCATTTCAAAGTGAAGCTAGTCATTACGCTGAAGCTTTTGTTATTCAGATGCACGGTGCAAACACGGAGGAGAAGATAGCGACTGTAAATGTTTGGGGAGTGATCGGCTGGTAATGCATTTCTAATTAAGTCCTAGTCTATTTTCCGAAGGCTCTTGGCGTTAACTTGGCAGCCACTTTAATCACATCGCCGGCAGCTGTTGACCCAGTGTTGTGGCGCTCGCTCTGACAACCTCTGACAGATGCTAATTCATTATCACCATTTTGCACGAGTACGGCGTCACCTGCAGCCGTGATTGACACTGGGACTTGTCAATCTGTCTGTCAAAAGAGGCTCTACATTATTGGGGAAGTTGTTTGGCCTCTCCTGGCTTAATATATGGGATTTGTAGTAGATCTGTTTGCATTTGGTGAGACAAGAGCATCACCTGCATTGGCATGGTAGACAAAAAGAGATGTGGGTATTTCTGTGAAGTGGTGCTCTGAATAATTAGGTAAGTAGTGCGTCGTTTTTCTGGGGTTGCCTTAGACATTCATCTGATTTGCATTTTTATTTGGCATAGGATGTGTTAAATGGGTTTCCTGATGCAATACTCTCCATTTAACCAGGCTTGGGACTAGCAAAAGAAGTACACTGGCTTGTGAGCTCCTGTGGCTCACAAGCCAAATGGCTAACAAACTAATTCCTTAAAGTCAGATCTAGCAAAAAATATAGTTTAATGGCCATGCACCACAAACACCTAACAATGTTGAGCCATTTTCTTTTAATTTTGTTAAATAGCAGTCTTAAGTGAAAGCTGCTGTGACAAGTACGTTTGTTGATGCATCGGCAAAAGTTTAGCAAAATTAGATTTTCCTGCCTGGGACTGAAACATGGATGCTGTCCCCCTCAGTGGTAGCTTGGACAGCCAGACAAACTCTTTTTCCTATTCTATAAAAAGAAGTTAGTCTGGTACCCCTTAAGTGGCCCTAAATTTCATTTCTATGGGCAGAACAAAGACAGGCGGAGGAACCAATCAGAGAAACAAATGGTGGGACGTAAGCAGTGCATCGCTGACTTGCAGTTTTTGTAATAAAACACCAAAGTACGGCGTATTATGAGCAGCTCTGAACTTATTTCTGACGGGGACAGCAGCAGAAGCCAGCTGTACAAAGAAAGGCGGTTTGTTTGAATGTGGTCCTTACGTCGGACGTCAACGAGACTTTACTGTTGTTAAAATGGAAACAAGACCAAAAAAAATTACACAGAGGACTGAACAACAACGCAGACATCAGCAGAATCAACAGGTGACAAAGGAAAGCACTAAACTCTGTTAATCAGAGACGTTAACTAGCGCTACCTTAGTTAGCATCTCAGGCCAGTTCCAAACTGACCGGGGAGAGATGCTTTGCTGCTTTTGAAAAGAAAGTAGGAGAGACTGGCTCACCAGGCTACCTCAATGGTAAAACTGTTAGCCCCCCCACTCGCCATCCAAGAAACCAAGGATTCAGCAAGAGCTAAAACCCAAGGTCTTTGTGTTGGTCCCACGCCTGTATAAATGGAGATGGTTGCATCAGGAAGCACATCCCACATAAAAACCTATGTTAACCACTTGATCATTTGCTGTCCTGATTCCTGTAAGTTGCGTAACCATTTCTAGTTACTTACATTTCTTTATTTCTTCAGCTTATTGTGGCTTATTTAATTACTTTGAACAAAATACAGTCAACCTCGGAGCCATACAGCAAGCTCTTGTAACAAGGTTAAATACCAAAACAAATAAATTGATATTAACTCTGTGTGCTGAAATGTCACCTTTTATAGCAGCCTATCAAAACAAAGTAAAAAATAATACTGCACGTCATAAAGAAGTCTCATAAGTATAGACTGTAGTCATTGGCCCTGCAGGGACCAATGACAAAAGTTTAATCAAGCTGCTTATGAGCAAGAAGTCTATTTGAGATCCGTTGTGAGCCACTGGTGCAGAGTTGAATTGAGGTAAGCATGTACGGGTTGACTTCCATGATGTATTCCCTGCCCGGACACTGATGGCTTAATAAAAGACAGTTGTATCATGTCATGCAGTCTGAGCGTGACGGCGAATCCAAGTCGGAGCCATAAATCTCGCATTTGCACTACGAGTTTTGCAGTAAAACGTTAAAACAGTGCGATGATTTAGTGCTTATCTGACCCGCGCGGTGCCACTAACAGCGGCGTTGGCATACTTCATGAGCCGTATTTTACAGTCGTCCATGTGATTTCTGCCGACTGTGCTCGTGTTTTATCTCCCTAAAAAAATCTATGTTAATTGAGAAATACATTGAGAGTCAGCAGAACTATACTTATAATTTCTTAAGTATTCAGTTGGCTCAAGGCGAGTTAGGGGAGAAAAAAGTGTGTTAAAAATATAAACATGCAGCTACTTTGGTTTAGATGTTCAGAGGTTCTCAAACTGTGGTAGGGGTACCGCTGGTGGCATGCTAAGTACTGGTTTAGGCACAGCTTGGTACTGGTTTAGACCTGGTTTAGTCCTGACTTAGACCTAGTTTATTCCAAGATTAATTCTGATTTAGTTCTAGATTAGTTCCTGGTTTAGTTCTGATTTAGTTCCAGATTAGCCCTAGTTATAAACTGGTTTGGTCCATGTTTAGTTCTGGTTTAGTCCTGACATAGACCTATTTTTTCCTGAGAATAAATCTGATTTAGTTCTAGATTAGTTCTAAGTTGCTAAGCCCTGGTTTAGTCCAGTTGTAGTCCTTGGTTAGTGTTGGTTTAGTCCTGGTATTGAGCTGACTTGGTCCATTTTTAGACCAGGTTTAGTTCTGATTTATTTCAGATTTAGTCCTGGCTTAGATCTCGTTCAGCCCTGGTTTAGACCTACTTTAGTCTTAATTTAGTCCTGGCTAAGACCTGATTTAGTGAAGGTTTATTCCAGTTTTAGTGCTTCAGCCCCAGTTTAGACCTGATTTAGTCTTAGTTTAGTGCATATTTTTGTGGAGTGTATTAATGCCATTTCATTTCTTTGTGAAAAAACTCTGAGAACCACTGCCTTAAATGATAAAACTTTTATGACTGCGGGCGACTGCGGTAAACCAACAGCCCTACTGGAGCTCCTCTCAGAGTACACCGGGTCATCCGCCACAGAGATGAAGCCTCTGCTTTTGACACGTCCCCGCGAAAAGGGAAGCAGAAAATAAGGACTGCCTTCACCATGCATTATGACAAATCCGTTTTATCCCAACACATTCTCTCGGTAGGGCCCGGCCATGTGGCATGTTACACAACAAATTTCCACTCAAGTTTTCATTGTGGACGGCTCAAAGATTCTGACTCCATGAGGATACTTAACTCAGATGCACCCTTCCACCCTGGCAAAGCATTTATTTTTTTTATTTTTTTTACATGGCATCGCTTCTAAGCCATAAAGCAAAGTCAAGAGTGTTGCTGCTCCCTTAAATTTCAGAAAATCCCACACAAACCCACAGCAATAAAACTATTCAAAAGACAATGCCATGCATTTCTCCATAGATTTCTTTAAAAATTCTGCAAAAAAAAGCTTTAAAGTAATATTTTTATTACAAGTATAGTACTGTAATTTATTTAAAACTCAATTCTTTGTATCCACTTAATGCACATAACCTCTGGGGGCCTCCCTACCTTTGCGGACCCTCAGGAGGCCCCAGACACCATTTTAGGAGCCACTAAAGCAGTGCCCTTCAAAATGTTATCCGGGTACCTCTGGTGGGTCATTTGCAGTTCTGATTTAGTTACATTTGGCAAGTTTTATTACTGCTTTATCCCTGCTCTGTTTGGGGGTTGAATCTTAAGTTTAGACCACTGCTTAGTCCTGGTTTAGACCTGGTTTAATTCTAGATTAGTCCTGGTTTTGCCCTCGTTACTGTATGTGCTGGTTTAGTTAGGGTTTAGTCCTGGTTCAGTCCTGGATTGGTCCTGGTTTAGTCTTCATTTCAATCTGGTTTCATGCATGTTTAGTCCAGTTTTAGTTCTGGTTTAGACCCAGTTTAGTCCCTGTTTTTTTTTGGCGTGAAATGGTTGAGAGTCACTCCTATAAAGAATAACAGGTTTGTATTATGCAAATCCAAAAACAACATTTCCCTAAACACAACTACTGTAGTTTAATGTGTTTGGAAAGCACTGACATTTATAGACACTCCCTGACCAGCTGCACACTGCATCTTACAGGGGCTCGGCTGTACTTTATGGCCATGAGCAAAAATTTTATAGCATGCAAGCGTTTCGTATTTCTTTGCAAAACTATCCTCTCCAGATTGCTTCTAAAGACTCTCACTGAAAACATAAATTCAAGCTAGATTCTTAAAGAGAACAAAGCTTTTTTTTTCCTACAACTGGAACAACTATTCAATCTACTGATCTATTATTGAATGCAGTGCACTTATGTAAGCACTAGACACAATACTTCCTACCTTTGGGTGTATTTATTATTGGTTTGACGATGTGATAAATTAATTTAATTCATGGATAGGTTAATTTCTATGAACAACCTCCAACCTCAGATAAAGAGTTAGATTTTTAGATGCAAAAATACAAACTCAGTAAAGCAACATTTTAGTTTTAGTTGTGTCTTTTTCATTCATGGTTCCATGGACAGAGCATTTAGTCCTGAATTAAAAGACTCACTGTTTGAGCAGGGCGCTATATCTTTACCACTGGTGCGGCACAGTGGTTTGGCAAGGTTATGTCAATAGCAGCTCACTGTTTATGTCAATAATGATACTACAAGGTGTCAGGATGGTAAATGATCTCGCAGTCACTAATTGCACAAGTGAGTCTGCATGCAAAAACACATTGTATACCAGCCTCTTTATTAAATGCATTGATAACAACTTGCAGAATAAATCAGTTTTGTGTTATAAATTGAACAGGTGCAGTGTAAGTGTTGTAATAATGCTCAGGGCTTCTAGTTTAATAAAGGACATCCACTAGCATTTAGACTAATATAACTGCTATCAAGTCAGGAAATTGTGGTGCAAGCTTTATTTCAATTATGAATGCTAATTTGATATCAAAGCGCGCTCACGGTTCTGTTACACTTCACCTCAGCTCCTCCCTGTGTGCGTCCTCCTGAATGCCTTTGAGTTAGCCCCGAGCCTCTCCAGGACTTCACTGCAGTTACTTTGGGTCGGACACAGCTGGGGAGTTTGGCCGGCCTCCAGCAGCAGCAAAGTAGAGTTTGAACTCAGAGTGCACACACTGTCTTTGTGGCTAACAGAAAATACCTGCAAGCTCATGCTACATACAAAGCTGGTGTATAAGCTTTGAAATGTTGGTTGGTTTGTCTGTCGATGGGCAGATTTCATTTCAACTGTATTATTCTCTTATATTTTAATAAAATAAACCAGGCCTTACTTAACCAGACTTACGTAAACTGAGATGTACTAAACCAGAAATATGTAACTCTTGTAAACTTAAGTCAGACTTAGTAAAGCTGATTTTAGTAAAGCAGTGGCTCCCCGAAGTGAAGTCCGGGGCCCTCTAGTGGGCCATGAAGGGACCACGGGGGGGTGGGGGGGGTGGGGTCTACATTAAATACATAAAAAAATTACAATTACCATATTTTCCGCACTATAAGGCGCACCTAAAAGCCTTTAATTTTCGCAAAAACCGACAGTGCGCCTTATAATCCGATGCGCCTTATATATGGATCAGTGTTGGTTAATTATGGCTACTGTATTCAGGGGGGCGTCACCGAAATGTTAGTGGTAAAAACGGTAAAGGGGAATTCCAGTCCCAGCTGTTCATGTGTGCCATAGGCGTGTTTATGGATCCTGCCGCAAAAGAACAAAAAGGCACGGCCTTTGCCCCATCTAGTAGAAGAGTTGCGACATTGAGGGAACAGAAAACTGAGCGCTCAAACGCTGTTCATGTAGCTTTGAACTGTGACAAATGGAGTTGGAAATACATTGTTTTAAACAAGGGCAGCGCAAACAAGAGCTACCGGTACGTACGGTACCGTATTGTGAATGCACTAACTTGTTTTGAGAGTGAACGGAGTTGTAAGAACGCTGGTTTGTATTCTATTAATAAAGTTTGACTGACTGACTTATCTGACTGTTTTATTGACATTCCCTTTAGCGCAGCTCCATCTAGTGGATGCGCCTTATAATGCGGTGCGCCCTATATATGAAAACAGTTTAAAAATAGGCCATTCATTGAAGGTGTGCCTTATAATCCGATGCGCCTTATAGTGCGGAAAATAGGGTAAGTACAATGTTTAATAGAAATCTATGGGGAAAATAACACTGACAGTCTTTTGAATGGAGTGAAGTTTTATTTTGGGGGTCTGCAAGGGTTTTCTGATTTTTAAGGGGGCCACAAATCGCTTGACTCTGGGAATGGCTGTAGTAAAGTCTGGGTTAGTCTGATTTACTTAGACTTACTTAAGCCTGGCTCACTCAAATTGGGCTCTGTAAAGTCAGGCTTACTAAAGTCAGCGTTAGTGAAGTTTTGTTAACTCAAGCCAGACTTTGCAAAGTCAGGTTTCATTAAGTCAGGCTTAGTAGATGGTCTTACCACAGCCAGGTTTACTTCTCAGACTGCATGACATGATACAACTGGCTTTTATTAAGCCATCAGTGTCCAGGCAGGGAATACATCATGGCAGTCACCTCGTCCATGCTTACCTCAATTCAACCAGTGCCAGTGGCTCAAAAAGGATTTCAAATACACTTCTTCCACAATGCTCATAATTAGCCGCTTGATTAAACTTTGTGTTGTTGTGTTCATCGGTCCCTGCAGGGCCAACTACACAGCCCACGTCAGTTATGCGACTTCTTTATTATGTGCTGTATTATTTTCATGGGCTGCTATAAAAAGTGACATTTCAGCACAGATTCAATATCAGGTTAGCTGTTTTAATTTTATAGCACGGTTACTAAAAAATGTATTCCGTTCAATATTTGGAGGTGCGTCTGGAACAGCATCTGGATCCAGGATTTTGTTCTTGGATAATAGTGTCAAAGATACAAAGACCAACCACAGGAGGTCAGTGAAGAAACCATTATTATTACTCATTTCGCAGTGGCAATTGGCCAATATGTGAATTATCTAAACACCTTTATTACTGAATGCTTGGGGATGGTGCGTCTGGCTCAGTATTAATAATGAGTCTCTGCTAAGGACAATGCCAGCAGCTTGCGGCGACCTGGCCCCGGCATTTCCAATGAGAATTCACCTCAGCAAATTAACTCCACATCCAATTAATGAGCCTTAATCCTGTCCTGTGAGCTCGGCGTGTGAAGCAGCAGGTACAGCGCCGGGCTTCGCTCCATTGTGCCGGTCAAATTAAACCACCCGCAATGCCGTTCTCCACCAAAATATTACATGTATGCCAAACACGCGCCATCAGCTTGGCTCTCAACATGTCTGACTGTGTGAATGACTGCTCGCGTTTGCCTTAGCATGTCACAAGCACACATGACGGCAACGTGAAGTGACAGGCGCGCCGAAAAGACACAACCGTGCTCACTAACAATGATAAAATATGTCACATCTATTTTGGCTGCTGTGCATCTGCCACTTGCATGTTTGTCTTCGAGCTGTGTCTAAATTGAACAGAATTTCCCAGGATGATAATTAGCTCTTTAGCAGCTAATGACAAGTTTCCCCCAGTGAATAATACGTTTTAATGATTATAAAAGCAATAATGACACAAATGGATTTAATTACAAAACAACAAACACGGAGTAGATGTAGGGTTGGTTAAGGTAAGGTTGGATATTTTATTAAAGATTTTGAAAATGGACTTGCTCCGCCGTGCTGCCCCCTGCTAACACGTCTTTCTGTGAAGTGACGGTTAATTGGTGCCTTGAACTTTTTTGAGTCAAACTCTCTTTTGACTTGATGCCATTGGGTTTGAAAACTCATAATACATATTTAAAACCAGACATTTCCTTCCAACCCAGTGACTTTCTGTTAAAAAGTTAGCGCCAAAAGCAGAAGTTCCATCGGTGTCCTGGACATGGCGCGCATACCAAATACAAATCTAGGGAGAATTAAAGACTTTGACGTTAACACAAGGACGTTTGTCAGAAAAATTATCATCCTGTTGCCATTTTGCATTCACACGGAAACACAATAGTAGATGTGTCTGTGTAGGTTCTCGTTCATCCAGAAGAAATCAGTAAACAAGTTTATTTGGACAAGTCTTGTTTTTTAGAAGACATTTCAAGGGCTTATAGAAATGACTAAGCCCTTGCGACAAAGTAGTCATGGGCAGTGTGGCTCTTTTAAAAAATGTGTCCCTTTTAGCTTGGCTCCCAAATGGCTCTTCATTTAGTATCACTTGGAGCATATTATTTAGGTCTAATTTTGCAATTATGAATGGTTTAAGTATTGGTAAACCATTTTTAATTGGTGTTTTTATAACAAACTCATTTGTATGCCTTATTTAAACATAAAATACAGCTACAAAAATTCTGTCCTCATCTTTGCTGTCTCCAATATATTCAAAATACAGCCAGGCACTGCTTCTTTTTGGGTTTTGCTAGTTTCTTCCCTTTTTCCCCAGCAAAAAACATGAGATTAGATGTATAGTCAGCCTGTTAGGCCAGAAAGGGGCGCTGTGCATCCTGTTGTAAAAGTTACTACACACCAGAATAAGTCATATCAACTCTTTGCAACTTTTACTACAACTTTTACATCCTGTGTTTTTCTAGGGCAGTGCCAACAAACCAGCATCAACAAGGATTTATTCATGTATTACTTTAATTGCTGCCCCAGTCGGTCTGTTTTTTTTTACAATTAGACATAGAGCCAGAGTGATGTAGCCTATTTTATGATAGAAATAACTCTCCATTTCTGTTGCCTTTAGAAATAAAATATTAAGATTTTAGGCAGACAATAGAGTGGATCTGCTTGATGATTACTTGTTGAAAAGACATTGGTGCTCAATCAGAAGCAGTCGTTTATTAAGGCATCGTATTGGGATCATAAATAAAGTGCTCTCTCAATCCGTCCTCAAGGGCTTTTGCCATCACTCAACCACTTTACTAATCAGTGGCACAAATCTTACCATTGCATGCAAAAAAAAAGGCCACTTCTATTTATGATAATGCAACATAATGTTATTTGATGAGGACAACTTACTTTGTGTGATTTTCTTTCCCATTTAACCACAGAAGATAAAAGGACATTTTAATTGGGTGACTCTGACCATAAAAGGCTGCAAAACAAGAAATAAGTAAAAAAAAAGAAAAAAAAAACAAAGGTAAATAGACAAAATATATACTCTTTTTTTAATTGCTTGATGTTGTTATGCCAAGAAACTGAAACTACTCCTGTCTTAATGCACTGTTTGCTGGCTACTCTACAGGAGATGCATTACAGGAGCGAAGGTGGAAGGCTTAAATTAGAAGGAAAAAAAAAATGTATGTGAAGTGAAAGCTAGAGGTCAGTTTGAGAGAGAAGCAGTTGATATGGAAATGGAAAGTAAGGGAGATTGTTCAGAAAGTTGAAAAATCTTTGCATTAAGTCTAGTTTAAAAGATAATTAATGAAATTCTGCTTGTTTCTGTGTGGAGTCGCAGGTGATTAAAGCCAATTCTTGCAACTATGGGCTTTAGGTGGGTAAACCCTGGAAAGTGGTTGACACAGATATACATAGACAGCAGAGGCCAATTTTTGCATTTTTTTATCAGCCTATTCTTGCACTTTAATGCAGATTTTTGGTCAGGCACATATCTGGGCAACCATGTGTCTGAAGGACTTCTTGTAGCAGTTTGGGCTCTTTCTCTGCAGTTAAAATGAAACATCCTAAAACACTTTATCTCAGCCTGAAAAGCTCAAAATGGCAATAAAAAGATTTTGCTCATATGTCAGGCATTGAACCTCGTAGAACAAAAAATCTAAATTACTAAAACTAATATATTATATAACTTTTTCATAAAATTAAGCCTTGGCCATAGAAAAATCCATACTGCTCGACTTCTAATAGACAGACAACCATTTGCTTTCATTCACTAGGGGCATTTTAGCGTCTTTGGACGGGAGGAAGCCAGAGAGAACCTAGAGTAACATGGGGAGGACATGCAGGCTCCACTCAGAAAGACTGCGCTTTGGCCGGACAGAGGATTGAACCCACAACCTCCTTGCTGAGAGAAAGGAATGCTTGCCTGGTTATTACCGATGGATTACTTCATCATTTGGAGTGAAAAGGCCGTCCTGTCACTTTGAAGCACTTGTAGGCAGTCATGGTATTCCCCAGAAAAAAAATAAAATAAAAAAGCAACAGCATTTGCAAAAACTAGAAAAGGCTGGATAAATGTTATGTTTATTGACAAATTCCAAATGTAATTGCAGAAAATCAGTGGGCCACTGAGCCAAACGTAGTTACTGAGATCAAAACGATTCATTCACTTTCCCTCTGCTGTAGAGACTAGATCGATATAAAGGAGAGCTGCATCAGGCAAAACTAATTGTTGAGGTGGAGGTCAGGCGGTTCACCTATTTTTTAAAGTGCTTTAAAATGTGCTCAGAGCTTTCAGTACAAAAGAGGAGACCTGAGCAAAAAAACACAATGTACTCAAAGACTGTCGCTCTGCTGTGTCAGTAAATTCTAAAGGATGGCACCAGTCTCGGAGCCAAAATGATTTAGAAGTTATTTGACATTTTACAGCAGGTGGTGGCTTAGCAGTTAGCATTGTCAGCGCAGAGGAGCCCCGTCTCATCCGCGGATATTTCTGTGGTGGACTTTGATTGCTCTCCCCGGACTCCTTTCCCTTATTACAAAGTCATATAGATAGTTGGGAAACTGTAGGGACAAATGCGCGAGCTGAGGATGACTTCGTCCTAATGTATGCGGCGGCAGACTCGGGGCTATGATTTGACAGGGATTTATTCAGCAAAAGTGTCCCCGAAGTGAGAGACTGAATGTCAGAGTAAGCTGCTGACAAGTGACCTCAACGGTGCAATGGAGGATATGCGACACATTTAAATGACAACTTTGTGCTTCTGTATCCTGTCCGTTTCCCCAACCAAACAATTCCCAAATGCAAAATGCTGCTATCAGTTTTCAAAATAAGGATTGGTTGTCAAGGCCATTTAAATGTAAGAAAGAAAGAAAGAAAAACCCTGCAAGGCCTTCGCTAAAGCAAGAAGGGATACTGTTGCAAGTTGTAATTCCTTGTCCAGTGTTGGATTACATAGGGATTATAGATCTATGCTTAAGTCTGCCAACAACACTTCAACGTAAAGTGTTCAGGCAGACATGCTTCTAACAGACAATGTCAGTGCTAACAGGATTAGATTTAATTAAAGCCTGCTCTTGATACGAGAACAAGTGGCTATGGCTACACTTGGCTTAAAAAGAGTCAGATTCAGTTCGGTTAGCGCCAATACACGGCTGAACCAACTTTGAGCCACCTCAGTTAACCCTCAGGCCCCCTGGCACCAGTTTAGGATTATTCTTTTTTTGTTCTGTGCTCTTATTTTTGTCTCTCTTATGCTAGGGTGATGATATTTGGCAAAGATGTTCATTTGAATTTAAAAATTTCAGGGTCACAGCTGAAAAAAAAACAAAAAAACAAAACAAACAATCATTTTCTACTGTCTAGACAAAAAACTCACCTTCCTCTTAAAGCACTTTTTGGTCCCATTGACTTGCATTAAAATAACTTATTTTCACTCTAACATGATCTGTATTGCAATGGCAGTAGAGGCTTAAAAAAAAAAAAATCACCACCAGATCCACCATTTTAAATAGTAAATAATGTTTTGTTTACAAATCAGTAGGAATTATGTAAACAAACTGGCATTTAGAAGGTTAAAAAAAATGAAAATGAATTCACTTTTGCTATGTATGATGAGGACAGGATGTAGTTAATAAGAGCTGTCACAAAGTCAAGAAAGTCTATTGTGCAAATATTTGAGACTGGGGTTTGATTCCCAGAGGGCAAGTTCACGTTTGTCTAGTCCCAAGCCCGGATAAATGGAGAGGGTTGTGTCAGAAAGAGCATCTGGAGTAAGATCTGCAGTAAATACAGTAACAAGATTTTTTTGAGGAGGGGCTAAAGGTAAAAAACAATTAAAAAGAAGTAATTGTTGTGGTTGCAAAGTGGCAGAGCGGTAACTTCCTGCCTCTCAGCGAGGAGGTTGTGGGTTCGATCTTTCCATGTACTTTTGATTTCTCCTACCATCCTAAGTCATGCACGTTTTGGGAATAAGAATGTAATTGGAGACACATATTGGCCTTTGTGACTGTATGTCTGTCAGTGTCTCTGTGTTAGCCCTGCAATAAAGTGCCCTGCAGCTCCCCCTGGTGTCTCTGGGCCAAAAAACGACACTTGCAAGTACGAGTGTCGCCGACTCTGTGTCATGGAAGCCTCGAGTCTCGTGATAAATCGGTACAAAACAAGTTAGCAATAGCTTTATTTGTAGATTTCCGTCATGATGGAGTGGCCAATGGCAGAAAAAAAAACTTTGTGCAGTTATAAGGAGGGGAAAACAAAAGTAAAGATGAGCTCCAGAGAGGAAAATGAGGCGAAGACGTGAAGAAACGAGTTACGGAGTACGGAATAGGCTCCAACCACTCCTGACTGGAAAAAGCAGACGAAAATGAATGATGAAAAGTAGTCATCGTACACATATAAATCAGCTTTGAATTCCAACCTCCATCTATGCTCATTGGCAATGGTCCTGTTAGGCATAACTATACGGTTTTCCTCCACTGTGGAATAATGCATGCCATATGGATGTTCTTATAAATCCGACTGCTTCAGCTCCAAATGAGTCCCATTTATCCAAGCTGTGGCTGATGGTCTTCCTTCAAAACAGACGCCAAATCGTGCTTTAAAATGAGCATTTGAAGAATACAGTCTTCTGCATATTGATTTTACATTACACTGTCATTACTCAGGTTGGCACAGTCCATCTATGGCTTCTTATCAAATCCTCCACGATCATATTGGTAGCTCTTGATTTAATCACAGGGATTATTGTGCAATAAGTCTGAAGATCAGCTTAGTCCCAGGCAATTTCCCAATGCATAATAACACACACGGGCTCCCGACACACACAGACAATAAAAGCGGAACAGCGACTAATAATGGTTCAATAAAAAGTCTCTCGAGTTACATATGAGTGAGTAAAGCCGTGCAGGAACCAGCCCAACATATCTTCCGCAAATCCAATCATATCTTTGAGGTCTCGTGGGCGATTGGGAGACGGCATAATCAGCTGTAGACATTCAGCACTGCAGCTATCTCACTTCTCACTATCAGAACTCAATTTGTCATATGAAATAGCTGCTTCATTAGATTGGGCCTGACCCCAAGTGGACCACTGAAAACAATACAGATGTTGAACGTGTGCGAGCTGGTAAGTCGGCTTGTCTGTTCTGATTTGTCAGTGAAAGCTTATTGGAAACTATGGTGCGTGGCAGATGAGGGCAGCTAATTGGTAACAAGCTCCCTTAAACCAGCAGTTCAATCAGAAAACCTATAAAATCGCAGCCGGGGCACTGAATGGAATTTACCGCCTCATCAGCTCCCAGATGCAGAAGAACTAAAAGTAAAATAAAATAAAAAAAAAACTTTAAGTTGAGTCACAAGTGAATAGTTTTCAGACACTGTTGTGATTTTAGGCTTGATTAAATGTGCACTGTGTAGCTCTGCAAGGCCATGACTTTTGGAAGTGTTCCTGGTCCAATGCTTTGATTTCCAGTTCAGAATCATTTCTGTTTTTAATGCAATGACACTAAAGAGCCCAAAGACCCTTAGCATTAAATATATCCAATACTAATAATAGAGATTCTTGCTCATGTTTTCTCCACTTTTTGTTGAATCATCCCAACTTTTTTGAGAAGTGTTGGTGTCATCAAAAATGGTAAAATACCTGTTTACACTCCGTTCCAACTTTGTACTTTTTGCAACTCAGTTTTCCTATTCATAAAGAAACATGACTGTGCTTTTTTTTTTAGAAGTTTTTCCTTAGCGAGAAGGTGTCTGATTGTTTGAACCCTGGTACGACCCTATAGCATGACGTCAGGAGGCTTTTGGGGGTAATGAATTACTATTATAAACGTTATTCAACAGTTCAGTTTGCAGTTATTATGAAACAGAAGAAAAAAATGTTTAATTTCCACCAACAACTGTATCTGACATGCATTTTGACAAGTTTCCTGCAGTGTGCCGCAGACTTCTATGTTTTGGCTAATCAACAAATCTGTTTAGCTCCAAAGGAAGGACTTGTGAGAGCTGTGTCTTTGAACACATCACAGACCTGCTGCGTGGAGTTGGATGTATTTTTTCTGTCAACTCCTCCTTTGTACTGCTACTACTCTTTAAAAGAGGCTTGAGAAAGACAGATTCCAGGGGCCAGTGGCTACACCTTTTCACTCAAATTCTAAAATTCCTTTTAACATTTGTTTCCCGTGTCTTGACTTGCCAGGTACAGTGTGGCGCCGAGCTATCAGGCCTGATGTGACCATAAATCCTATTGATTATCCTTTTATTTAGCACAATACACTCGGGTCCCTCATGTGAATCTCAGTGGTCGTACAAAATGTTTCCGATTAGGACTGAGAATCCCCAACAAGCCGAGTGGGAATAGAAAATGCATGATAGCATACACTGGGGTTCTTTGTTGTAGCCACCTACGCCGCAGTACCTTGTCAAGCTGTTATTGTGAGCCTTTAAAATCTGACAGAAGCCTCTGGAGTGCTCATTTTCTCTTCAGGAGCCTATGATTTAACATTATGTAAGAGTGAAACTTTTCTGCTCTCTGTGGTGAACGCTGCAGCGAGGACCACGTCTCGGTGCTATCGCCATGATTTAGCCATCTGTCCATCCTGCTGGCTTAGCAGGTGGGGGGATGAATACATTTGCTATATGTAAAAAAAAAAAAAAAAAAAATGCAATATGGTTTAACTATATCTGCAATGAGATAATGGTGTCCAATGATGTGAATACAAACATGTTTTTTGAGCCTTTTATTTTGTGCTAACGATAAAAGGTATATTTTTTTGCAGAAACTAATGTGTGTACGATAAAATTACAATGAAATTAAAATGTCAAGACATATTCTGTCACCATGGCAATCTTGTACAGATGGAATACTGAAAAAACAAAAGGCTATTTCTATTTACCTAGGGATTTGAATGTCAGGTGTTTTTATATTAATGGTTTATATTCATGCTACTGTAACTAAAACTAATAACTTGCGCAAAAGTAAGGCATATACAGTACATTTCTGACTGCACGTCAAGCCAAAAGTGCGAACTGTAGCCTCTTGGAAATGAATAAAAATCCGTCAAGCCATTGGCCCTATCTCACAATAATAACAATGCACACCTGGACTAGGCAGTCTTCCAGTTTAGGAGTAAATGTAAACAGACAAATCGACACTGGCCAAATTATAACCTTCTTTTCAGAGGTAAATGTTTGGCAAAATTTGGAGTTTGATCACTGTAGTTTTAAAGAGAATGCAAGATAGGGTTGCCACTTTTAACATAGGACATTAAAGGCCTGCTACAGTATGGACTACGCACCTCACTACAGGCCTATGTGTGTGTTGGTAATGGAAAGTAATAGCTTTAAACATGATAACTTATGTGTTTAAAATACAAACTTATGGCAAGGGGGGTCTTGGGAAATTTTGTGCAAAACAGAAAACAGAATTTCCTGTATTCAGGTGGATTTTAGATGGTGTTTTATGTTGTTTTGAAGAAGCCTAAATACAGCTGAGACACTGTGAAAGAAGCGTTATGCACCGCGTCCTCTATTACTGCACATCATTTTTTAATGAGCTATTTATGATTGTATCTGTGAATATGAGGCTGATTGTCATCAAACCAAACTGAACTGAAGCTCAGGAATTGTAGCGGGTTTTTATGGAATCAAAACTGTTCTTAGTGTTCAGGATTTGCTGTAGGCTACTGATTCACCAGGTACTTGCCAGCAGCAGTTTCACTCACTGTATACGGGCTCACCTTTTGGAGGACAACAAAATGTTCTCTTGTCCGCCGGGAGAGGCTCACATTTTACTATAAAGCCAGCCAAGTGCAGTGTTGTTTTTAACTTTGTAATGTTGCTGGAGTCTTTTCAAACTAAAAGCCTTGCGTAACTGGACAACTTGAAAATACAGAACAACAACAGCGTCCCACACACCATCTTACTGTCAAGTATGGGACAATTTTGTATTTTAAAGGACAGGTAGCAAGACTTCAACGCAAATCTTTGTACAGTACAATATAGCTTAACCAATATTTGGCAAACTCACTCCTTCACCTTCTATAATACCCCCTGAATATTATAAAGAGTATAGCAAAAAAGCACTCTAGTGGCATCTCTCTATGGGGCGTGATTTTACATTCAGCTCGCAGTGGCGTACTAAAAGGCTTGACCTCAGCACAGGCGACAGACACGGCCTTGCTGTCACTGCCCCGAATGCTAACACGCCAGTATGAGAGGCAGCGGCTTGTACAGGAGCGGGGCGACCTTACAGAAATACCAAAACAAAAAGACGTGCACGAAAAGGCAATACAAGAAGGGCCGTGTGAGGCCGTGGCGCTGACCCCAGGATCCAACTAACGAAAACTAGATCCTCCAAGAGTTGAGAGTGTGTAATGGTGCCATGAGCTAAGACCACGCAACACGCAACATTTTTTTTTTTTTTTTTAATTGAGGAATTAGCATTAGCCATCAAATATTGCAAGTAGTAGTAAGAGTAAGCTCAGATTTCATCAATCAAGCTTACTTTAGCAGATGGAACGGACTCAGATCTGGGAGCTCTTAATTTAACCTTTGTACCCCTATTTGAAAAAGTTATGTTTTGAGAAAAATGTCTCTGTCACAAAATATCATATAAAATATATACATTAAAATTATTTTCAACTTTTTTATTTTATTTATTTTTTTAGCATAAATCTCTTAATCAACTTCTGCTCTGGTCATACCATATATTTAATTATTTACTGAATTTTAACCATTTTAATGTCAGTGTATGTAATAACATTTCTAAGAAAATAATAATAATAATAATAATAATAATAATAATAATAATAATAATAATAATTAAAAAACACACAAAATTAAATATTTTTAATATTTTCAATGCAAAGTTGATTCTTCTAAGAGCGTCATTTATTATTTATTTATTTATTTATTTTTATTTTTTTGCTCAAGATACTTTTATCATTTAACAGGGGCAAAGTAACATTTATTGAGAGAGTGTAAAAAATTAGTTTTAAAATACACACTGGCCAAATTTCACAAAAGAGGTAATTAAAAACCACTGTAAAGGTACCAAAAAAAAAAAAAAATAAAAAAAAAAAAAAAAATGAAAAGAACAAAGGCACAAGGGTTAAAGTCATTTTTAATAAATACATCAACAGCTATCATTTGTTTTTGTCATTTAAAAGCTAAAAAGTTGTATTTGATGTTTTGCAGCTTCTCTGAATGTTCCTTGTAGAATGGTCTATTTGAGGCTATTTTAAATTAAAAGGAAAATTTAAAGAGCATGACAATAGTTTTGGCATCTTCAAACCAAAATCAAAAGTGTGAACTGTGGGGCTCTTGGATATTGAAAACTTGTTAAAATTATCAGATTGAATTTCATAGTGGAATTAAAAAAAGAGATACAGCCAAATTGCATTTGGAGTTTTGATATGAAGCTCTCAGTGTGACGCTCATGCCTGAAGTTTAAAAATAGTAAAGTGACTGCACTCCAGAAAGACACAAATTCCACTTTAGCTTCCAAAGATCTGCGAAAGTGTCTTGTTTAAGTGATTCCCGGCGATAACTACAGCGTTTCCTTAACAAATGTGTGTTGTAACGAATGCTTGATGGCTGCATGACTGCGGACCTATCCAGAATAATGGGAAAGTGCGCTGATAAATATTGAACATCCTCTAATGAAAGAAGATCAAAAACACTATGAGCTGAAGACTCACGCAGCCGACATCTTTTCCATAAATAAAACATGAGGTACTGCAGGCTTCAGCTCCCAACCCAGATTTAATGAGAGGAGGAAAAAAAAAAAAAAAAAACACAACAAACACATATGGTGGGACACTGCGCTGTAGCTTCAGATTATCTCACAGTGGGGAAAAGTGTGGAGGGAACGCCTCAAGACAATTGGAAAAATGCAGGTATTGATGTATTTGCTACAGTTTAAAAATAACACCTCTTTAAAATGGTAAATTTGAGCGTTTTGTGGCCCAAGGTATTTTTGAATCAAAGTGTTTGTGATATGTTATAATTAAAATATGCAGGAATATGTTGAGTTATCTCCCAAGGATGATGTGTACATTTCCGCACAAACTTTCTAGGAACTCCTTATGTGGTGCTGTGAGTTAAATGCGGCTTTTAAGTATTTGTGTTAATTTCATATACGCTCCTCCTCAGCTAAGGTATACCTTAAAATACAGGCACACATAAATAAAAAATATTGTGAAGTGAAATTATTTTAGTAGCTAAATTTAAAAAAAGTACAGACAGTAAAATATTGCATTATGTTTATGTAAGATTCTAATTTTAAGAGATACAGAATTTTGATTTTCTTTAAATTAAAAAAAAAATAAATAGCAAAATTGACTTTTATGAGCTTTCTGCCATGTTATAAAGTTGTTCATCAAAAATATACCAGAAATTCTGTTTTGTTTTATTCATGCAGGTTTAAGTAATACTGTAGTTTCTGGCATTTCTGAGGCCTCATAACGCTTGGTTCCACAAATCTCCGCCTCTCCCAGGAACCCCCGCCTACTCCAGGAAGCACTGACCAATCAACAAAGCCCTCTACATCCAGTCTGACCTCATTCATTTATAAAAAAAAAGAAAAGAAAATAAAAGCAGTCTACATCTTTATTTCCACTGATTCTTCACAGCTATTTTTTTTTTCATTTTGTAGTAAAAATGGCACCATACAAAAAGTTTAAGGAAATAAAAAACTTTTTTTTTTTTGCTTGGATTCTGTTCAAAAGACTGCAACAGCTCTGCCCTCTACTGGTCCTTTTACCCGTTTCAGTTAAGTAATTATTGTTCTTTTAGTCACATAATGTTCTTTAAGGTTGTGAAACGTGCAAAGCTGTTCTAGACGTTGGTGTAAAAAGTATAAATAAGTGCATAATATAACCTCTTTAACTACTGTTGTTGTGTCCTTGGGCAAGATTTTTAAGTGTAATAAATCTAGGCAAACTGACTAAGACATGGCAACTTCCTATTTCCATCTTTATCACATTTCACCTTGCAGTCTGAGTCTGACTGCTGGAATGTCGGCGTGAAATAAACCCTGATAAACCCCTATAATAATGATTTTCAACTCCATCCTTCTCAGTGTGTTTCCACAGCAACCGTCTCTCTCTCTCTCTCTCTTTCTCTCTCGCTCTTTCTCACCAGCCCGGTCCCAAAGCCTCTCCTAATTCTGCCCTCTCACATTCACATGCCACGGAGGAAGAAGTCTTTCTGAGCTGCAGTATCTGGTTTACAGCCATAGTATGACAAGTTGAAGTCCTGCACACCTGATGGATCGGGACTGGGTGGGACAGGCCCCTTCAACTAGGAACTGCCACTTTTTTTGGGGGCGGAGGACAAATGAACAAACTGAGAAGTGCTGACAGGAGGACTATGTGCAGACAAAATTAGTGACAGTAATGATATGCCGGTGTCAAGCCACGAGAAGTCTTCATCTGGATCTCATGAAATCCTCATTTGAATACGCAGTGAAAGCCATTAGAGTTGGTAATAGTTGCGCGTTAGTTGCAGGGCACATTTGTCCTTTTCTCCCTAATGATTTCCACTTAAGTCACTTACTTCAGTGCATTAACCACCTGGCAGCATATAAAAGACAAGCAGGACCTGAGGACTAGGATTAAGTACTGCTGACGTGGAGCCGCACTTATCAACCAGCACTCATTAAGGAGCTGACGCAGTTTCTTCACCACTTCTCTGTGCTCTGATTAGATATAGAATGACTTTTCCTCCTCAAATAGCATTTAATTTGTTTTAGCCATAGAAAAAGGGCGTATGAGGAATAATCTATCTTGCAGATTTTCAAATGTTTGTCATTTGAGCTGCGCAAATGCAACATCTATCGCTAGAAACTGAATGTATTGTGTATTGTGTCAGAATCATTGTCCTATAACTGCCTTTAAAGAAAACTTGAAGACACTCTCACATTTTTTAATTTGGGCCAATTTAGATTCAACAATTCACCTAACACAGGGGTCTGCAACTTTCGGGATCCAAAGAGCCAAGTGTTGCCATAAATACTGGTTTATAACATTTGGGCTGCTTTTCACAACATTTGGCGTTTTTTTAGAATCTATTCTGGAGAAAATAGAAACAAAATAGTTGTCACTTTATGGCAAACAAAGTAGAAATAAACATTTATCTAAAACTGTTATGTCTTCCCACTCAATATATCAGTTAATTTCTTTTTAAATGAGCGATTCATGTAATTGTTCACATTTCATGTTAATATTTCATATGTTTTTTTGTGGTTTCTATGACGCCCCGGCTCATGAAGGCTACAATTGTCTGACTGCACTGTTCGTGGGGAACCTGTTTGTGTTACTTTTTTTAGTGCTACTGTTAAATTTTGTGTTCTTTCTAATGTATAACAGTTTTAACATTTAGCGTGGTTATGATTCGGGCTGTTTTTTATCGTGTTGGGCGGGTTTTATGTTCTGTTTGGGCTGGAAACTGTCAGTGAGATCTGGCAACCCTGCTTTCAAGAAACCAGAAGGAAAACATGCAAACTCCACTGAGAAAGACTGTAGTCGGTTGACCTGAGAATCAAACCCACAACCTTTTTGCTGAGATGCAGAAGCTCTCACCACTCACACCTCTTTACACACTCCATATTATACCAGTTTGCTGTTTTGCATTTACAATCTTTCCCAATTAATCTCCTTATATAATCATTTTTTCTAATGCCCAAAGTCTCAACACTCAAAAGCTAAACTTCAAACAGCCCTGCGGTGGCTATATGCAGTATCTGTCAAAATAAGTTAATAATTTCATTGCATGTGTCAGGTGGGAAATAAGTCTGATAAGGTTAATTGAACAATTTCGGGCTTTAGCAGAAACTGTGTACATCCGTAAGCAAAAATAATTAGTCTTTAGAATGGGGCCGGCATCCCAATTAAACATAGAATTCCTATTACACATGTTTAGCAGAAAGCGCTACATAATCGGGCCACTATCTTTAATTGCTTGTCATATAGGTAAGACGCGACTTGAGTAATTTCTCATGTAATTTCTCCGGCGGGTTGCAAAGATGCCAATTACAGCAAAAAGCCTCCGCACACTTTGTTTTAAGCCCTGGCCATGGGAAGGGAGCGCCACTGGGCTGCTGCCAATCATATCTACTAAAGGCTTTTCGGGTCGGTGTTGTTTAATTGTCACTAAACACGCGGTTAAAAAGGGTGACACGAAATAGCACTCTGTTCTTTCTAGGCGTGTTAACTGGACGCTTTTCCCTCGTCCAACATGCAGTGGGCAGTAATTATGCTGCTTTTTATATGTACTGTACATGCTAATTTAGGCAGGCTTGATGCTGGCTATGTGTTGCCTTATTAGCAGTGCAGTTTCCACTTTTGCAAGGATCAAGTGAATTGCTGTCTACAAGTGAACTTATGGGAACAGTGGAAATTAAATGCAACACTGTGCTGTATACTACAACCTGGGCACCAAAAAGTTCACAGCGTAAAATGTAAAATAAAAACAGAACAGAACAAAGATATGTTCACAGATAATGACTTCTGGAAGTGTTCCTGATCCATGCAGTGATTCACAATGCAGAATAATGTAGAGCCCCTTGAGGTACATTGATTCCAAGTAGGAAAAATACATCCAGTACTCTTCCTTTTATACCCAGTTATCTTCAAATCAAATCAAATTTATATAGCACATTTAAAAACAACTTCAGTTGACCAAAATGCTTTACAAGTCAAGCAGTCGATATAAAGCCACTTAATAAAAAACAAACTTTAAAATAATGTAAAAAAGAATGGAATAAAAACAGTACAGAAACATAAAAGCTGCACTAAAAGCTCTGATGAAGGCTAAAGTGTCTGCTCAATCAGTGTTAAAAGCTAATGAGTAAAAATAGGTCTTTAACTTAGTTTTAAAATGCTCAAGAGACTGGGCAGCTCTAATGTGGAGAGGGAGACTGCGCACAGTTTGGGAACTGCTGTTGAGAACGCTCTGTCCCCTCTACTCACAAGCCTAGAGCGAGATCTTTCCCAGTTAGCAGTCTTATTTTCTGCTTTTGTTGCCAGTGTCCCAATATTTCTATTTACTGAAATGGTAAAATGCACTGTTTTCTACTCCCGGTGTGTTGTTTATGTTCTTTTGCGAATAAAATTGGACACTAATGCATTATAATAATTATTTGACAATTAGGCTTGTTATCCCTGCAGCTCAAAACAGTTACACAAAGAAAAAAAAAAAGCAGATGTAAATACTATATTGTGTAAAATGTTCAATTCAATTAAATGGTATTTATATAGCCCAGTATCACAACAACAGTTGCCTCAAAGGGCTTTACAAACAATCAATCAGACATAACACACAATAAAACCTAAGCAATAACACTACCTTCTTGGTAAGGAAAAACTCCTAAAAAAAAAAAAAAAAACTGTGGCAAAAAATAAAAAGCCAAGTATCATAGTTCAGGTCCGTAAGGATGCAGCAAGTGGGCTTTATCCAAACAGATGAGTGGGGGTGAGGTAGGGGTCCGGGACGTCCATAGGAGGTGAGGTTGAGGGCCCACAGAAATGTAAATACAAACAGATTGTTGGCAAATATCATAAAACTATATTTCATCCCCAAAAAATAAACACAGCAATCCATTTTATTTTACATTTTCCACAACTTTTTTTGGATTTGTCTATTTAATTCCAGCAGCTCTAAAGAGAAACAGTTGTAGATACTTCTATTTTATACCTTAGCTTAAACAGAGAGTCCTAATAAAGGGAGTGTGTGTTGGTCAGCAGTGGTTTATTCACTGTGGAGCGCTTTATTGTGTGCTGTCACATATCATTGCCTGCAGGTTCTGTATATGGCCGCTGTAATCTGATAGTCCTTAGAAGCCTCTCTGTGCTGCTCTCTCTGGGTTATAGGGCGTCGTAAATGACTGAATTCAACTCTTCCCCCCCTTCCAGCGCATCCTCACTTCAACGTGAGCTAAAACACATCAGGCAAACCAGCTCACAGTGAAGGCAGGACTTTTCTGTTACACAACACCATCCGGGAGGGCTCCTGTTGAAAGGGTTTGCAAAGGGTAGGCACTATTTGGTGGCGATTGGATGAAAAAGCGGCTAGTGATGGTCTCCCATGATATGTCAAGGCAAATAAACAAATGCTACAATAATAAACAATAATAAAAAGGTTAGAGGATTTTTGCCGTTTTTGTAAAGGGTTAGCAAACATCTACACAAACGTTTTTTTAGGTATCATAGGAGCGCACAGGTTATAGAAAGTATCGTACCACTTTGAACCTTCGTACCTTAAACGCAAACTCTATCATAACTCAAGCATAACTATCATTTCTACATTATTTGGCGTTGTCTTGCGGCGTGACTATTTCTGTCACACCACAGGACATTAGCTATAATTTGGTCATTTGAATTCTTGCCATAAATGATTCAACATGTCCACTGTGCTAAGTTGATACATATAGCCCTGTCCCATCCTAAAATATGATTTTTAACATTCACAATTTGATTTTGTGCAAAAAAACTGCTGTCACACTGCAGGACACACGCTAATGTTTTTTTGAGAAAATTAGGATTTTACAAAAATTCTGAATAAAAATAACAGTTTCTCTTTAGCTCACAGCCTTAACTCCAGAGGTCTCCTGTAGTTTTTGTTGCCGCTGCCAGTTTTAAAAAAGACATTTTTCATATCACACCACAGGACACCGTTTTGAGTACAAGATTAAACTTATTTTAATTTTTATTTTAGGGTTCAGGTGCAGATAAAAGTTTTATTTTAGTAAAGTACCAATATGCAACATTATGCCAAAAACTTTATGAACTGTCCAAGACATTTGGAAATGTTTGTATTTTGAAAATGTCACACCACAGGACATTTTACACACAACTTTTTTCTAAAACTTCAGAGGTTTTGTAGTAGGACTTATGTCGCACTGACTGAATTATGGAGGGGAAAAACAATATTTAGCAATCTTTTCTAATGATTACGGGGGAAAAAATGAGCATCACATCAACCTTTCGTCTGCAGATGCACGTTTGCTGTTCCTTAAATCTACTCAATAAAACAGTTCTTCATGTTTATGGTGTTCCATACTCATCTCCTTGTAAACAGTGACATAAAACTTGCATTTCCCCCTCTTCTGATACTCGCCTACTTTATGGGATCATCCGGGAGTCTGTACTGCGGAGCGAATGCATTTATCAAAAGCCACTACTGAACTGTTGCTCAGACGGCTAAACCCAAGTGGCTTTTCTTTGCCTTCCATATGTTAAGCCCCTTCTCTTTAATAGAACGTCTTTAATCCAGAGGCATGTTTTGCAGAGCGCTGAGGAAAATCATGTTTAGCAGATTAGCATTCGAATCGTTGGGCGTCGTTCTTCTTCTTCTCCCCGCCGAAGCTTATCACTGAGGGGCTTTTTGATGCAGACTGTGGGGCAGTGCTGACTCGGATGTTTGTGTGTAAGTAAGTGTGCATCTACAGGGACCTACAACTGGAGCATGACTCAGCAGTTTTTTAGCTCGGGCCGTTTTCCCAAAGCTAAATGTGTATCCAGTTCAGAAAGACCTCCCCTTTGGATTCTCCTCCCGTTTTTATTTTGTGAACTGTCCTAACTTTTACTTTTGCTCAGCACAAAAACAACCGCCTTTAGAAGTTTACCTTCAAACTACTTGCTTGCATGCAGTATCAAGGATCTTAATCGAGGAAATAAGAGGTGAGAAGTAACTGGAAGTATTTTTATGTACTTTCTGAGTACATTTTCTAAAACATACTAGCAGTAGTAAAGTAGTAAAGTATACTTGTTTTACTTTAATTTTGTTGAATCCTTGTATCCTTGTTATTCTTTCAAATGTTTACTTAAATACAGATTATTTTGTATTTCTTCCACCTTTTGTAGGCAAATCCTAAAATGACTTGTGAATGAGTTACATTTGAAACATTCCAACCTGTCTAATTCATCTTGTGTTATCACCAGAATAAACATGATGATCCCAAATCTAGGCCCAGTGGAAAACTCATCCCATCTGGTCCACCATTCACACTGAAATCTCAAGTGCACCGCGTTGCAACAAGACTCCGGCAAACAGCGCTCTAATTAATGTTGTTATCTTGAGAGGCACGTTTAATTGATCGGAGACCCCGGCTTTCAAAGACTCTGAATAGCAGCGGGAAGTGAACGACAGGCTGAGTGATTGAGGAGGAAGCAGTAGATAGAGAATCACCAATGCACAAGGATTTTTAATTGTTTTACCGAGCTCAGAACATTCATAGAAATTAGTGTCAAAATGGGGTCACTGTCTTAGTTTGAATCAGAGGTGAATGAAATACTTAAATGCAACTTTATGGTAAACTGAAACTTTGCTTTATTCACAAAGTTTTACACTTACCTTTCTATAGCTCCCCCTACATTTCAGCGTAAAACACTATTGTAAATACTCATGAGCCCAGTCGACCTTGGCTTTATCGTATTTTCCGCACTATAAGGCGCATCAGATTATAAGGCGCACCTTCAATGAATGGCCTATTTTAAAAATGTTTTCATATATAGGGCGCACCGCATTATAAGGCGCATCCACTAGATGGCGCTGCGCTAAAGGGAATGTCAATAAAACAGTCAGATAAGTCAGTCAGTCAAACTTTATTAAGAGAATACAAAACAGCGTTCTTACAACTCCCTCGTTGAAAACAATGTATTTCCAACTCCATTTGTCACAGTTCAAAGCTACATGAACAGCGTTCGAGCGCTCAGTTTTCTGTCCCCTCAATGTCGCAACTCTTCTACTGAGATGGAGCAAAGGCCGCGCCTCCTTGTTCTTTTGCGGCAGGTTCCATAAACACGCCTATGGCACACATGAACAGCTGGGACTGCTGTCACTTCGGCGACGCCCCCTGAATACGGTAGCCATAATTAACCAACATTGATCCATATATAAGGCGCATCGGATTATAAGGCGCACTGTCAGTTTTTGAGAAAATTAAAGGCTTTTAGGTGCGCCTTATAGTGCGGAAAATACGGTACTTTCATTTTCCCACCGTGTGTTTGCGCAAATTTTTGTCTGCCTTTTGGCCGCTCAGCCATGACGAGAAGAAATAAAGCCATTTCTAGCTTGTTGAATAGCTAACCACGATGTACCACTCTCGGCTCATTCTTGCAAGGCCATTTTTTTCCATGCAGAAAAACCAGGGGGAGATACAGAGCACGTTATTCAACCTGTAACAACCCGGTTAGCCATCAAATGGATTCCAAAACAGTTTATTTAAGGGAAAAAGTTATTCAGCTCTGATTTAAAAGCTGTACTTTACTAAAAGCACAGTTACTTAAAAAATAATACTACTTGAGAGGATCTAAATAGTCAATAAAATAATAAAGTTTGTAAAAGAAGCTAAGAACTGAATGTAAAGTTTACTATTAAAAGTAAGAAGTGCACAACAAAGACTTAAGCCAGATTCACACTGGATGCGTTGCGTGTGCAGTACGTTTCTGGCCACGA
The DNA here is from genome assembly GCA_020698575.1 of Bostrychus sinensis. NCBI lineage: Eukaryota > Metazoa > Chordata > Actinopteri > Gobiiformes > Eleotridae > Bostrychus > Bostrychus sinensis. The sequence continues at coordinate 10,042,799 of CM036261.1, read as the reverse complement.
GTTCACGGGAGAGGAACGAGTTTATGCTGGAAGTTATGAGTTCACGCGATAATAACCATGTATACAGAGAACTGCAGGTAAAAAGTACGGTAAAAAGCCACGTTTGCCTCTGACCACAAAATGTGTTTACTTAGTAACAGACCATAGACTGTACAGTGAGGCCTGAAATTATTCATACCTCTGGGAAATTGTGACTTAAAGTTACGTTCATTCAACCAGCAAGTTTTTTTTTTTTGTTGTTGTTGTTTTTTTTTTACTGGAAATGACACAGGCTTTTCCCAAAAGATAATAAGACAATGTACAAGAGGTAACATTGTGTAAAAAAAAAATATTTCTCAGCTTTTTTTTTCTTACATTTGAACAAAAAGTGGCATGTAATTTCGGGCTTCACTGTATCTAATCTTCAAAAGTCTATGCAAGTGAAGGAAAAAAAGTATGATTTAACAATGCTCTGCTTCAAAAATTGACTTCTTAAAATTTCTTGAATAAAAGTATGTAGTTTTGAATTGCTATGGGTAGTGTTACTGGCAAAACTATTACTCCAATATAAAGTAATCCTCTTTGTATTTCCATTATTTGTCTTTGAAATAGTGTTACAGTCTAAGCTCATGCTGCCTCTCCGTCCACTCCACAAAGTTGAACAGAACAATCATCTATCTTAATGAACAACTGCCAGTTAAAACGGGTCACACCAGACTTTGAAGGGCGGCCAAATACCTCAGGGATCCACTCATTTTTTCAACAATTCAGGCCAAAGTTAAAACAAAGAGGTTAAACTACAAGGACAATTTCTCCCTTAAATGACACTGTTAAAACAGCTGCAAAAAAAAATCACAAGGATAAAAGCTTACCCCAAACATGAAGAGCTGTTTTAGCTGAGCTGAGTCAAGTATGGGGGCTAATCTGTCGAGTCTGAAAGGAAAGAGCAAAAATGATTATATCGGCTGTAGATATTTAAGGTTTATAATAAAATGTTAAATCCTCATTCCTCAAAGGTAACTTGTTGTGCAATCATATCCATGTTAACATTATTTTAAATGTACTTTTGGAGTCATGTACTTCTCAACACACTATACCTTTCATTTTGATGACATCCAGTTTTTTATTTACTCATTCCATTTGATATGTTTGTGAATAATGTACCTCTTGCTTGTTAGCCTGGCCGGCCAGACAAACTCTTTTCGTATTCTATGCAAAAAAGTTTGTCAGGTACTAGAAAAATGACGAGGTCGCTTTCCTCTGAGTAAGGAACCAAACTGTCCTGCTTGAGAAAAGAAAGTAGGGGAGGCTGGTTCGCGAGGCTACTTGCTTGTGGGATTTTTTATTCTTAACGTTGCTAATTGTCAATTGGCATCACAAATAACCTGGACAGATTTATGGAAAGTGGTTCCAATTATTTTCTATTTTACAAAAAACAAAAAAACGTTTGCCTAAAGTTGAAAATGCATTTTTCAGCACATGAAAAAAGAACACAAACAACTGCATGTATCTTTTTCTCTCAGATTGGTTCCTGGTGGGTCAGATTTGACCCATAACATGTCAGTTTTTCTCCCACAAAATTTACTAAGACGGTGACAGTTGTTTCGATTTACTACAATGGATGTTTCTGAGAATATCATAAAGTCTTCTTCCTTTTTAGATGTTTTGGTGTGTAAATGGGGCACATTTGACCCCAACACAATATATAGGTTAAATAATTAAAGTATATGATGCTAAACTTCTATGGTGAAACATTGAATAAGCTGCATAAAAGCCTATTGAAAAAAAAACAAAAAACACTCAAACTAAGTGGATTTATAAAACTAGCTAGATTCTCTGAACTGTATTCTGCTACCAAGGTCTGTGCTATTGATTTTCTTGTGTAATCTAATGCAACGCTAAACTTCTCGCTCAACTTCTGTGAATCCTTGTAACTAGACAAAACTTCAAGCTTATTTTTTTCCATCTCTAAGCCTCCATAGCAAGAGAAAGTACAACTTAAAATTCAAGCCCCCCCCCCTCAAAAAAAGAAAAAAAAAACAGTCGGGCAGACAGGTAGATGAGATTAAAGTTATTATGAGAAGTGATATTCTGGTTCGTGACTTGAAATAGTGGTAGCAGGTGGAAAAACATTGGATGAAATGAAAAGTTAAAGGAAGTTGTGGGCGGTCGTCATGGCAGCAGGTAATTGGTGTGGTGAAGACGCTGCATTCCCTGATGATTAAAGCTGACATCTCACTGACCCTAGAAGTTCAATTAGTTTGGCTATTGGCTTTTTTTTTTTTATCAGCCTGAGGGGACACTGGCGCCTGAAGATTTGATGCTAATGTCTAAATTAGCTTCCTCGGTGTTAAAACTTCCCAGACTGATAGACGAGCAGTGTTGTGAAGTCTGGTGTTTTGCTTTGCTTTTTGCTTTGTTCTAGATTTCCGTAATTGTGTTATCCATATTTCTGTTAATTATAGCAGCATATTGCAAGGTCTTTCAATTTAATTCATGGCCTTAAAACACAATAGCAGATTTCATTGACTCATTGTCTCTTTATTTGTTGCAGAAAATCAACTAAAGGAAACCCACATGTGGCGGAACAGTTACAGTGTTGACTTTTTTTCCGCTCGGTTGGCCTTTTCTTCGTCTTTCTTCAATGCATGACTTGATTTAATTGCATTGGTGCACAGCATGGGGTTTGCAGAAAAATGAAAGAAACAGTGGCATACAAATTACATATATATCTCAGCTAATCTAATTATTGTTGCCTTTTAAACAAAGGTCTAAATATACTGTATAATAGGATTTTGTAATAAGGTAATGGTGTGGTATTTTTCATCTGCACATGTCCTGCAACTTTTTAGTTTACATTTATTCATGACTTTATTCACCTTCTGAAGATGTTGAGTCATTTTAGAGTGTTAAATAAAGTAGCTCATACCCAGGCATGGTAATGGCACACAGGGTTCACTGGCTTACTAGCTGGATTGTTGCTATAACTACAAGACCAAAACCAGAATTTCAAAGTTTGAGACTGAGATGTTTAAAAATCGACCAAGACCAAGGCAAACTGAGACCAAGGCCAGTAAACTAACACTAAATAAAGGGGAAAAGTAAAAAAATAAGTGGTTCAAATACAAAAAAAAACAGTATTTAAATGATCTAATGCAACAGACTCTACAAGCAAACAGAGAGCAGAAGATTTTTCTGGTTCTTCTAATGCAGAAAACTAATTACTCCAAAATCATAAAGGTGTTTGGGAAATAAAAAACAAGATCTCAGAGACCGGCACATCTGAGACTGAGACAAGACCGAGCAAAATTGGAATCAAGACCAAGATTATTAACCCTTTGGGCGCCAGGTTTTTTTCTCTCTAAAATACAGTTTTTTGACATCAAATATTCAAAAGGCTGTGGCTTAAAAATTATTATTTAGAGCTAGAGTCTTACTGTAAATGAGAAAAATGTCAGTTATGAACCAAAGTTTATGAATGTAGTAATTATAGGCATCTAATCTGCATATATTTTGCATATTGTGATGTCATTATCATGCTGAATTATGTTATTTTCAGTAAATACAAGATGATAAACATGTTTGAACTTTTTTTGTCTTTTTCGCCAATTAATAAATGAGTAGAAACCAGGTATACTCTAAACCAACATTAGTAAACTATAACTATAACCTCTAATGTCCCATAACTAGTAAAATGTGAGGAAAAAGAAATGCAGAACGTAAACATTCTGCATTTGTGTCTGCAAGTTTGTCAGGGCCTGGCAGCAGGTTCATCACATTGCTGTATCCACGCCTGATAAACTTCCTCCTCTCTCAGGTGATCCCAGCCTCATCAGTGCTGTTGTTAGTCCGTGTTTGTACTCACCACGCTGCTCCCACCGTGCCCTCGGCAACACCTGCTCTCCCCACGCCTTTCTCTTCTCCCACCTCTGCCTCTTCTGCGGGGAAAAGTGCATGAATGAACAGGGAGTGCTTGGTGCACATTTATTTCACTCAAAACCGCACTGTTCCCGAGTTCACTCTCGGTACTGCGGCTGTGGAGACTCCGTGCTGTGCCGCCTCCACAGGAGAAAGTCACGGGACGAACTACAGCCCCGCGCACATCTTCCCGACCTCACGCTCACTCCCAGGGTCAGAGTAACTAAGTGCACGCCTGCCTCTGTCACCTACAGTGTGCAGAGTGACAGAGAAACGCCGTGTGCAGTCACTGTGAGCATAGCTCGCGCACCGCCACCAGGAAACCACTTCTCGCTCGCACTTTCACTTTGGCGGCTCTCTTCACTCTCTCTCGGTTCAAAAAGTAGATGTTCTCCCTCAGACTCAGAGTCAGCAGTTATCAAAGCAACTGCTCCATCAGTGCTGTACATTTTATTAGCTACTTTCGCCTTTTCCTCTCTCTAAACTGTAGAGGAATCTACTCCACAGAGGCGCTCCAACGCGCCACTCCCCGTGAGACTCGCTCACCTTTGAGCCCGTCTTTTTCAAAGATTTTGAAAGACAATATATGATTCTATTGGTCTAGAAACTAAGTCCTGGGTGTCTGACACCTAAAGGAAGGGAGAAGAAACCAAATTTAACATTTTAATAGGAAGTAGGGGCTGTTATTTTTAGCAACGTTGCTTGTCGCAATTCTGCGACTTTGGCGCTTAGAGAGTAAAAAAAAAATGGTTTCAAGACCAGTTTCAAGCGCTATGACACTGCCACCGACAGATTAAAACTTGACTAAAAGTATAAACATGTACTCAGAATGTGACTTTTCTTTTAAATATGAAAAGTAATTGCACAACAAAATTTATACTACTACTACTGTGACTACTGCTAGTGCTGCTACTACTACCACTACAACTACCATCAATACTGCAACAAGTACTAGTACCACCAATATCAAAATACTAAAAGAAATACTAAAAATACTTGAGTAAAGGTGTAAAGAGGTATGTTTTAAAGCATAAGGTGTTGTTGTAAAGTAAAGTAAAAGTTAAGTGGTTCATTTGTCATTATACATACAAGGTGTACTATGGCACAACCTGACCCACATGTTTTAGTGGTTGGGGAATCAAACCCAGGACCTTCTTGCACGACCTATTCCTGTTTGTGTAATTGTGTCACATTTCCATAAACCATGCAAACCGCAACATTTAACATTTGCTCTTTACTTTTATCCATAACTGTATGCACATTTTGACATGAGGAAGACAGCGTACGGGGACGACCTACTGTTTTGACGAAGCATCTTTTCTTTCCATCGCCATGGCAACCCAGTCAACTCATTAAACTAGGCCGAGCGCCATGCCTTCAAGGTGACACGGCTGCACTTTGCGGCTACAACATGCTCTGCTCTACTATGGAGTCAACAAGTTTTTAAAAAAGTGTGTCACATTGAGAAACTTTGTCAGTTTGTCTTATAGCCGGGGCTGCAAGCGGCTGACACCATTGCTTCAGAAAGACACAGAATTACAGCCCACGAACAGGGAACGGGAAAAAGTGTGGAAGTTGGAGGGAGAGAGGGGAGATTTGGAGAAGTGTGGTCCAGCGTATGATGTGTGGGCAGAGGGTTTGTGTCACACTTGATATCACTCAACTGTCTTATCGTGGAGGAACAGGAATTCGACTGGCGCCAACTAAAAAAGCCACTTATTACAACTTAAACAAAAGGACAATAAGTAGGTCAGTGATAAAATATGTATGTGTTGAATATTGCTTTAATGTGTTGGTTGGTACGAATGAAGGAAAAATCACACAGCTGGGTATGATAAAAAGTATATGGAAATACTTTGCATTCATAAACTGGCAGGTGTAAAAATATAAAAGGGCATTTATCAGTTTAGGGAAGTCACAATTTGTTACTCAAATCATATAATAGTAATTTTCTATTGACTGGGGTATAAGGTCAGACAGACTGTTGAAGAAAACTAATTCTCACTCATGCACCAGTGGTGATTACTCACTGACAAGAGACGCTGAACTTCCCCTAAGATTTCATAAAATAAATGGTCAAATATGCACTGTTGAATTTCATAAAATGAGATATTACATTACATTAAAAGTGCGCTAGAATGCGTCTAATTTTGTGAGGATGTTGTTCGTTAATCAGCTGATTTCCCTCTCACTTCAGAGCAGCTTGGATGATGTATAAATCCCTAGTGGCCACTGTCATGCATCTATCTTATACCAGTTCCAATTAGAGGTCAATCTGGGTTATTCTATGGCTGATGCTGATACAGATTTTTTTTTTAAATGCATGGCTGCCTATTTTGGGAGGCCAATATGTAGGGCCTAATTAAACATGTTACAAGGCATTGTTCCCCATCACATCCCATTCCCTGGGGTTGCCCAAATAAGTGCCAGACCAAAAATTGCCATTAAAGCTCAGGCATCAACAGATGGCCGACTGTCTAAGAATTGCATATATTGGTTTGATATATCAGCCCGAATGTTCTTTTTACTACTTAGTTTAATTACACACAGCCTTGTAGCAACCAATAATGTAATAATGGTCAGTAATGTAATAACTTTGGCTATTTTAAATGCAATAAAGCCAATAATGTAATAACTTATCAATAATGTAACTGCAGCCTATAATGTAATGATACATCAATAGGACTGCATTTCCTGGAAATAAGATGTTTTCTTTTTGTTTTTACTAAGGGTGCTCTGATCGATCAGTGATCAGCCGATCATGGCTAAAAATAGAGTGATCGGTGATCGGTAAAATGGGCCAATCAGAAGGGATGATCAAATTACAACAAACACGTGAGGCTCTCACATTTACTGTCTGGCAACTCTGGTTTGATTAAACAGCAGAGGCGTTATTCTAGCAGTGTTTTTAAGTTAAGCCCTGGTTATAACACAAACCTGCCCTGGAGGCGCTGCTTTGTGTCCCCGCTGTGTCCCCGCCTGCTTTAGGAGCGCACGGGACAGAACCGAGGCGCAGCAGTGCGTGTATTTGCAAACACCAACGTAAATGGAGCTACAGCTAACCCGCTAACAGTTACGTTAAAAGCATCAAGAAAGTTCAGAGTCTGCCTGTTTCTTGTTACGCGGAGAAAACTGCGCTTTGAGGCTTAAACTGCACCAAATGGCTGCTAATGGAAAGAGAAAGTAAAAAGGAGCCCATGTGTCCGTGTGTCTGAGAGGAGCACCTTTCATCGTTGTCTTCTCTGCTCTCTTGTGCACGTTTTCTTCGTTCAGACGTTGTCAAAACTGGCTGCAGGAGCTGTCTGCTCTTTAGTCCACTATGCTTCAATCCGGTTTGGCTATGTGTTACCAATTAAGAACATCTGATTTTTACATCAGCGGAGCATTCAAACAAAGCCACACAGACACTTGTGGGCACACATTAAAGGCCAATAATGCAACAAAACCTCTTCTAAAACAAAATAAGTAGAATTTTGTTGTACTTTTACTTTTACAAAAACTACAGTATTTTTCATGTGGAAATAATAATAGTCCGCATACATTACATTACTAAATTGAAGACCATGTGTTCGGTGATCGGCCTCAAAAATCCTGATTGGAGCACCCTTAGTTTTTACTTTTATTTCTTGCAGTTTTATGCAGTTTGCTCATCAGAAATACAAAGGTTTAGTGGATGGCATAGACTAGATTTTTTTCTTGAACAAATTGTTTTTATCTAGAATATTATAAATTTGCTAAAGGTAAGTCTGTGAAGACACTTAGTCATCCAAGTTATCTAAATCACAACAAAGAATCATTTCAAATAAACCACCCACTCTCACATTCATTTAATATGGGCACTTTTGTGATTAACCCATTCATCTCATCTAGCACAACATTTGGTCTTCATTGGTTCATATGTATAGCCTGTCTCAAGGTAAATGCATGCCTGAGTGTATGAATGACAGCCAAAAATTGAAAACTCAGAAGTCAAAAGTACCAACCAGCAACCAACTATTAAAAACTGTCAACTCTTGCCCTTGGTAACTGCTAAAACAACGACTCAATTTAGCAACAGGGACCGCGGTGAAAGCTTCATAAATGTTGGATGTCCAGGTAAAACGGAAGAGCTAAAAGAAGAATATAGTGGCTTTTTGTGAGTGAAGGCGCAGGCGGGAAAGATTCCTCACTGGCCGAACATTTCTCTATTCTGCAGTGGCACGCCGAGAGCCTAAACATGCATCAAAGCTACGCCCGGCCCATTTGATGTCTTCAGGAAGAGCTGACTTGCAAGCGTTTCCCTGTGCAGTCAGCAGACCTCCAGCCCACTGAGGATCTGTTTGAAAAGCAAAAGAAGGTGAGGCATAGTTTGAGAAATTTAAAGTACTTTTTTACTGTCAACTTTGCAGGAGATACACATTTTCCTGTCCATCTGACTGGACTGAATTAATGTACAGTGTTTTTACAGCTCAGGGAAATTGGCGCTGTAATGTAAATGTGTGTTTGTGAGCGTGGCTGTGGATGACTTCAGCAAATAATCTGGGATGGAAAAAGTACTCAAAATAAAAGTACTGTGATTTCAAAATAAAACTCAAGTAGAAGTAAAAGTACTCAAAAATGTTGCTTGAGTACATTTCAGAAAGTACTTTGGGTAGTAGCACATCAAAATTTACTACTACTGCTGCTACTACTATTGCTGCTACTACAACAGCTAGTATTGCTACTACTACTAATACTACAGCTACTACAGGTACTATTATTACTACCCTTAGTACAATAAAATATAATCCATCATTTTCTCAAAGAATGTAAAAAAGTGAATTATATCTAGTTACTTTCCGCTTTTATGATTATGTTTCTGAAAAAAGGGAACCTATTAAATAACAGACCATGAACATCTGTGCATAACATGTTTTTTTGTTGAATTTAAAAACCCCAATGACAACTTGACCTTTCCCGTTACTGCCTAATCGCTCTGCTTATCTCTTTTACACCGGGCTTTTAATGTCTGTAGCATTCAAGTGGAAAACAAAAGTGTCTTCTCCCAGTGGCCTGCCTTTCCAGTCTCAGTGACAGTGATCCATTGTGATAACCTAATTATTATTACAGCGTATGAAATGTATCACAGCCCGGAGCTAATTGCATTTCCCTTCATGATAGCAACAAAAGAAGAGATGGCTAAAAGAAGCTAAAAGCAGCTCACTGTCATGCTGTTGCCAATGGCTCTAGTGGCTAATTCGAACCTGCGTCATTTGAGCCATTGTTTTGAAAACTGACTGTATAATAACTGACAATAATCATGTTGGTAAAAGATGTGAAGATTATGTAAGAGCTGTTTTGAGCTCAACTTTGAGTGGTTTTAAAAGCAACAATATACACATCTCAAGACAGCCAATTAGAGCAACTTCCGTGGCGCTAATTGTATAACAACCATCGAGTTCTTATTAAAAACAAGTGATGTGCATAGGGAGCTCAAAATAACAATGTTACAATCTGTCAAAAAACAAACAAACTAATGTTTAATAATGTACTATATTAACCTAACACAGGGGTCTGCAACCTTTTGGATCCAAAAAGCCAATTTTTTGCCAAAAATACTAAATGTGTATCTGTAAAGGGCAATTTTAATGCATGCTCAAATGTTGCTTAGAATATATCGTAAAAATGATGTCCAAGAGTCATTTTTACCGCAAACTAACAGAGAATTGTGTTAACTACTGACTTTATTGATTATATTTTAATAGGCCGCTAAACAGAAGTGGAAAATACTGGATCCTCATATATTCAGAAAACAGGAGTTACATCCAGTAACTATTTCTTAGTGCTGTTTCTTTGACTTATGTTTTGCATTTCTAATCAGGTCATGCATGTAACCGTGTGGCCAGTTAAGGCTAAAATCTATTATTAAATCCATAGCCACCTCTGGGAAACATGGAGTAAGATTTATTTTGGTGTAAAAACATGCAGCTGGCAACTTATTTATCAATTGAGCGTACAAAGCCAGATGTCAGAAGGCAGGAGAGGAGCTAAAGTTGCCCTGTCTCTCCTCTGCTCCTCAGACACATAGCAGAGCATCTCCAAAACTGCAGCTCTTGTAGGGTGTTCCCGGTCTGCAGTGGTCAGTGAATTTTCCAAAGGTGGTCCAAGGAACAAGTGATGAACCGGCGACAGATAATGCAAGTGAGGAGTGAAGGCTGTCCAAGAGATAAGCTCCAATTCCAGAAGAAGTGAAAGCTGGTTCTGATTGAAATGTGAATATTCAGTGCATCACAGTTTGTTGTATATGGGGCTAAATATTTTCAGGTTGTCATAACACATAACATTCTAACCACCAATTATGCTAGTTACTGTTGGACTTTTGACATGTTTTCGAGCCAGTTTCAAATGACTTTAAAGAAGGAAGTCGTCTACTGTTGCACTTTGATCTTTCTCCAATTCAAATCATCCTCCAATCTGTTTTCCATTGATTTGATTGTGATTTTGCACGTCTTTTTATTCTGTAGAAAAAGACTTGGCTTCTCTGTGATGATGAGTAAAAAAAAACCTAATTTGGCAGCAAAGTTGGACATATGGTTTCCTCCAGATATGAGTTAAGTTAATCCAACATTTGCATTCATTGGGAGCAGCCTGACCGCATTTCTTCTCGCAAAACCAACAATGTCACGCCTTACACTTAGTAAAGACTTAATGAGACAACCGCTGTAAACACTTCTAACATACAGTGATGGCCACAGCATGTAAACACAGTCAAAATGAGGGAGGGTCCAGTCATAACATGCCAAAACAATGCGGAGAGAGGGAAAACTCAAAGGGATTAAAAATTGTGATACACTTATGTTTAAACACTGAGCTGCTATTAGTTGGTGTTTTTAAGAGATTTGTTTTTGTGTGTTTTAAGATCATGCTTCAAAAGTTTAAATAAGTTTTTCTCTTATTAGTTAGGTGGATGAGTCTGTTGTTATGGAATATTTCTGTCTGTTCTGCATATTACTTTATACTAAAAGGTTTATTGGGGTGTGGAAATCTCATCTATGTTAGCTTTGCCAAAAACAAATGTACAGATTGGGATGAAAAATTCAAGAAATGTAAAGGTTTGTTATGGGCCAAGGTTAAAAAAAGAAAGAAAGGAAGAAAAAAAAAAGATTTAGATCTGCAAATGTTTTAACTGGCCCAATAGCATTGTGAGATAGGGTCATTTTTGCCTGTTAGCAATATCATTCTAAAGATGAAGCCATAGAGCATCAACACTTTGTGGAGAAGGCCCACTAGGACAGTGACAATTGATGAATTAACAAATGATTACTTATATTATCATTATTATTAAAATTGAACTTATTTTTATTATGATGATGAAGATTGATTGATTGATGATGGATGGATGATTGAATGATTAATGGATGGATAATTGATGGATGGATGATGGCTGATGAATGGATGGTGGTTGGACGGGTGTTGGATGAATGAATGGATGGATTGATGAATGGATGATTGGATGAATGGTGGATGGATGGATGAATGATTGGATGATTGATGGATGGATGGTGAATGAATGATTAATGTATTGTTAATGGATGAATGGGTGGATTGATGACTGGATGGAGGAATGATTGATGATTGATGGATGAATGGAAACATGGATGGATGAATGAATGGATGTATGATGGATAAATGATTGGATGGATGAATGGATGGATGCTGGATAGATGGATGATTGATGGATGAGGGGTGTTATTATTATTATTATTATTATTATTATTATTATTATTATTATTATTATCATAGTTTGTTGTCCAACTAAAAATTTCGCTCTTTATTTACAAATTGACTTTGATTTGTTTAGGCATTGTTGGTTGTTTTTGTTTAAAGAAAATTCATGTACGTATTGTATCACAACACGCTATGATACAGGGAGCCAGTGTGAAGCCAATGAGCCATTTCAGATAAATACAAGTGTAAAGAAAATCCGCTCTATCTTCCAGTGGCTTGAGACTTAGGGACCTTCCAGCAACAAACTTATCAAAATGAAAACTTTAAATGAGCCATAGGAGTGCGGAAATAACACAAAATGTATTCTATCTTGTCTGTGAGTATATATTAGTATTTGGAGAAAAGGTGTGTAAAAAAAAATCTTAATTAAATCTTCTCTCCTAGCTCTGCCAAGGTGCTGGTTCTATTTCGCAATGGTAAAAATGTAGTGCCCAGACCTGGACTCAAACTCAAAGATCAAGTGTTCTAGTTCAGGAGTAAATGCCCTTTCTATTGAGCCATGAAACCTTTATTCCATCTCACAAAACTAATCATTTGTTCTTTAATGATTTGAATTCATTGTATCTCAAAATGGCTACAGGCATCAGTGTCAAACAGCATCAAATCCTCTCCATAAACATCGTGGCATTGCAGTTGACAACAGAACAAAATGTGTGCCAAGCAAATGTCCTGCCCTTTTTATACGGCTTGATTCAGATTCACAACACTTACAGTATTAATGCATTGCTCATTGTTCATCGGAGTGACATAATCTGGAGCCGTGTCCATTTGCACACCTTTCCAGCGGTGGCACAATGCATCGTGGGTAGTCCTCTGAGGGGCTGTGTGTGACGGCGATAGTGCGAGCCAGCCGTTCTCTGTCCATCTGTGGGAACTCATTATGTCAGTATCAACAGCTCATTAAAAACAGGAGAGATGAGCAAATGCCAGATGCTGAAATGGCCAAATCAATCAGCCTCGGTACAACAGTAGTGGATGGCTACACTTTTCTACTGCTGTATTGTTTTGTGTGAGGTAAAAGTAAAGTAAGTAAAAGTACTCAACAAATTTTCCTTCTAAGGCAGACAAAGCAAATCATCTGCCTCCTAGTGTGCAGAAATGTACATATTATTTGACAAAGGTTTTTTTCGCCTGATGCATTCCAGATGCAACTTAAGAGTACACTGAAATTAATACTTGAATTAAAGCATTCATTTATCAAAGAATCCAATGCAAACATTATATATTTTGAAGGATTCTTGTATTTCTTGCAAATACTTAAATGTGGTGGTACTACTATTACTTTTGACTATCCACTTCACTGCTTCTGCCATTACTACTACTACTACTATTGATAGTACTACTATTATTCATCCTATTATTCATACTACTACTGCTATTATTCATCCTATTATTCATACTACTACTACTATTATTCATCCTATTATTCTTTATCCTATTAATCATACTACTACTACTTTTATTCTTTATCTTATTAATCATACTACAATGACTACTATTATTCATCCTATTATTCATACTACTGCTGCACATCCTTTTATACTCCTATTATTTCTACTACTACTCCTATTATTTCTACTACTACTCCTATTATGTCTACTACTACTTCTATTATTTCTTCTACTACTACTACTCTAATTATTTCTACTACTCCTATTATTTCTACTACTACTTCTACTCCTATTACTTCTACTACTCCTATTATTTCTACTACTACTACTTCTACTCTTATTATTTCTACTACTACTTCTACTCCTATTGTTTCTACTACTACTACTCCTATTACTTCTACTACTCCTATTCCCCTTACAATATTACTCCTCCTCCTACTCCTACTACCGCCAAGGTCAAAAATCCTTTTCCTCAAGTACAGAACAGAAAATTGTACTTAAAGTATGTTTTGGTCTGGCCTACTATTACCCGATTGGACTCAGCTCTGGAAATCCACACCATTAATCACTATGGCACCAGCCGCTCACTCTTTCTATGGCTCCTATATGACATACTACAGATTTACACTTCTCCCACCGAGCAGCTGAATTCAGTCCGGTGGAAAAGCGAATGGCACAGGCAGGAAAAGGAGAATAATATAAAATGGTAGTATTGGGCAGTTGGAGATAGAGAAAAAAAAGAGTGGGAATAGTACGGGCGCTGGTGTGAGTTGGGTCACCTAACAGATGCTGTCGATTAAAATGGAGCAGAGCTGAGATTGCTGCTATGGATCAGGAGAGGCTTAAGGAATGGTTGAAAAATCCTATGTGAGCACTGTTACAGGTTTTACAAGGCAGCGCTACACAAGCTACATCAGGTTAGGGAAGGAAAATACATTTGTAGATACTGACTTCTATTACTGCTACAACTACTAGTACTGCTACTGCGAATTCTACAACTACTATTATGACTATTCACACTGCTACCACTATTACGACTGCTAGTACTATAACAAGCTACTACCACAGCTACTACTACTGCTCTCCCTAGTACTGCTACTACTAATACTACTGCTGCTCCTATTATGACTACTGCCTCTGCTACTTCTACTAGTACTATGACAGCTACTCCCACTTTTACGATTTATTACCACTGCTACAACTACTGCTCTCACTGCTATTGCTACTACTACTGCTACTTCTACTAGTATTATGACTACTACTATTGTTCCCACTTTTACTACTTACTGCCACTGTTTCATCTACTACTCTCTACTATCACTACAGTTGTTATCAGTATTACGGTTACTACTACTATTAATAATACTCTCTTTATCACTGAGGTAAAAAATAAAAATAATACAACTACTACTGCTAATACTACTACTTCTATGACTACTACCGTTACTACTACTACTACTCTCTACCACCATCACTACTACTGCTGGTTTCAGTATTACTATTACTACTACTATTATTAATAACCTCTTTCCCATTGAAGTAAAACAAAATATATATATATATATACTTCTACTACTGCTACTACTACAACTTCAATGACTAGTACTATGTTCTACCACTATCACTACTACTGCTGCTATCAGTATTACCATATTAATAACCCCTTTGCCACCGAGGTTGATGGGTCAAACAATACTTATTGATGGATTTCCCGAAAAATACTTGAGTTAAAGTAAACAAAGTACTCAGAAAGTACATTTTCCTTTTGAAAAAAAAAAAAAAAAAAAGTGGTTTATGTTATTTGCCAGGTGCTTTTCCTGATGCAACCCTTTACATTATTCAGACTTGGGACTGACACATACACTAAATCGGGACCATTTGTAGCTGCACTGTACTGAAGAAAGTACATCATCTTCAAAAAAGTACTTCAGAAAATCATTAGTAAAAGTATCCAATTACTTTCACCTAATGCTAATTGCTAAGTTACCATCAAAAGCTACCAAAAGTACATTCAGTATTACATAAACAACTACTTCCTCTGAAAACACATCTCATAATGACTCGAGTGGTTTTCCTCCACTGTGCTGTATTTATGAACTGCTCGTCTCCAGCGTACCGTTTAAGGACCTTAAGTGTGGCTCGACAGAATAAAAAGTTATTTGTTCTCGGTTCTTCAGGCCACAGAGCACACATTCAGAGCGGGTTTGTGGCACTGGAGAGACACCCAACAGCTGTTATTGCTGCGAGAGATGATTTAACATGTGAGCAATAGTCAAAGTGCACATAATACGGACAAACGAAGATCATCTCTGTAACGGATGCAACAGGAGTTAAGTTAGGACAGTGAGGGTGCCATATGTAAAATGTATTACTTCATCCTCATCTGTTTAATCCTGTTAGGTGTCTCCCATCCCAGCAACTATGGGCTTTAGGTGGGGTACACTCTGAACATACACAGACAACAATTCACTATCACATTCATTTACTATGGGGAAATTACAGTCACCAATTCACTTAACACATGCATGAAGAAACCTGAATGCTAACCGCGCTGCCACCATGTCCCGCCATGTAAAATTTACTTGATGTGCAATGGAAGCAATCAAAACTATTATTAAAAATTGCATTTAATTGCCTGAAAATAACAGAATTTACCGATAAAAAATAGAAATACATCCTCCTGTCCCTATAATTTTGGACAAAATGGGACAAACTGAGTACTGCTAGGGGTTATGTCCATCTATATTTCATAGGAGACCACTGTTTGTAAAAAAAAAAAAAACAACTCAATACCTAACTATACTGGGTTTGGAGATTGTCCCTGCAGGGCTCCCATAGGTGCTCACAGACTGTAACAAAATCAGGGCTTGGCATTTATTTTTTTGCTCACTGACCATCATGGCTAGCCTTTGTCAAAAGTTGCTAGCCAATTCATGTTTTGACTACTCACAATTTAGTTAGTTAAGTTTTGTATATGTTTTACAGTATACAATAAGCTAATGTAAAATGCTAGTGTTAATGTCAAGCCCTGAAAAAGATGTACGTCAAGTATGGTATTGCTATCTAAAATCTTGAATGTGCATACCGCCAAAAAACAAAATGTCTTGTTACCACTGCAGACTGTGCAGTAGAATATACTCAGCCTTAGACAACAGAGATCAAACGGATGTAGCTTTCTCTTCCTAAATGCAGACATCCCATGCAATCTATACAAAAGTGCTCCAGTAATCCACCTCTGATCCTCCACCTACGAGTGCAATGTCTGCCCACTCTATAGCACACGACTGGGAGTAGAGCTTTTATGTCTCACTGCAGACTTAACATTGTCTATTCCAAATAAATGACCCATGGAGATTAAAGAATATTAATTATTTGCTGAAGATATTTCAGCTGGAACAATAGGAAGATGTATAAATTGAGGTTTGGAAGAAGAATCCCAAATGTGAAATCTTAGCTGTACCAATAATAGCTTCTGTCAGCTGGCTCTATTTGTGATCCGTGTTTGGGACCCCCTGCGAAGGCATCTGGGAACAAAATTAGATTCAGTGCGGTGCAAACTCAGTGACGCTAATGTTTAGAGAAGCCAGGTTGACTTATTCACTCATACATTCACATAAACCTGCAACCTGAAACTAAAATGCATCCCAGAAATATCACATGCATTCAGTATCATGTCTAGGCAGTGTATTAAGGATGCCAGACTTGTATGTAATCTAATGGCAACCCTCTCTGGCGTTCCTGGGCCTTTGTGTGTGGAGCTCAGAGACAGAACAGAGTTGAGTGCAGATCATTGGAGCCCCCGGGTCTCTCCCTCGGCTCCTCATTTTCTAAGGCTGCAGAATAACCCCGCGGTTAATGAGGTTTACTCCAAATCAGTAGGCAGGGCCCAATTACCCATGCGGCCATACCTGGCGAGGATACTTAACCCCTATCTGCTTTAGGGCACTGCACTCCGCCACTCAGCCAGACCTTCATTTACGCTGTCTTTTTTCATATTGTTACTTGAATGCATTTCCCTTCACAGACTTCTCATTTCACACCAATAAACCTAATTCCACAGTGATGGCTTGTCTTATGCTTGTAATAACTTGCACTGTGGATTGTCAACTTTATTCTTTTTGCTCCACAAAATATATTCACAGCTACTCAAAACATTACCATCTAATTTTGACTGCCCACTGTCCACTTTATTGCTTTGCGCAAAAAATAAACCATTTAAACTAGATCTTATGAAACTATTGCTGTGGCTAGTTTCACTTACTTTGACTTTGTAGAGAACACTTGGATTAGGTGTCTGTCACGGTGGGGACTGGACAAATGCATTAAACGGCTATTTAGCACGGCTATTAGCAACATGACGCTAACAGATAGATAAATATAAGCGCTGAAATTATCAGAATGGGTCCTGTGATGGTGCATGCCTTTAGAAACCCAAAAAAGCATTTGGGTTTCATGTGTCTAGAGCCGTGAGACCGAACATTTTCAGCTCTTGAGAAGGGCATTGCCGCAGCATACAGGATTACTCAAACATGTGTGAATGAAACAAAATACAGGAGCAGGAGCAAACAAGTTTATGGTTAAGCTCCAAAATGTCAATTTAGCAGAATATGGGACTTTTACATTTATCTTATAAATGCAGTTGTGTTAATTTGATGGGTAAATCAATTAATATACTTTACTTTTTTACTCCATAGATCAATTGTATTGTAATCCTATCAGAATGCCATTACAGTGATTCTTAACTGGTGATATCTTACCCATAAAACTTTTCCCTTTAGGCTTTTTCTATCCAGGTCACTAGAGTAAATCATTTGTTTCCTAGCGTCCATTTATCCAGGCTTGGGATCAGCATGAGTACACTGGCCTATGATCCATCTACAGTTTACCCTAAACCTTGTCATAACCTCACCAAGGACTCAACATTTTGAAAAATATATGTTTCCTTTATTTTCTATTACTCCACAATAGGGCTGCTTGATTATTGAAAAAAATAATCTCAATTCATTTGATCATAATTGAATTCACTATTATTCAATAAATATTCGTGAACGTATCTATGTCTTCCTCTTCAAACTCAAAATACCCAAAGTGTAAACAAGCAATTTCTCCTGTTCTCTTTCTGCCATGTTTCTCTCCACATGGAGCTGGAGATGTGATAATTGAAATTTGATAAATTGCACAGCCCTTTCTCCACCACCTACTAAGAACAGGCCACAACCCACTTTTGGTTCTGACTCACCAGTTTGGAAAGCAGGCCATACAATGCATGTGCCCATTCTGCAAATCCCATCCAAGTGATCATCGTACCATAATGACATTAGCAGATTTTAAAAGAAGTCGTTAATCTTTGCTAATAACACAACTGTCTGCCCGAATGCCCTTTATGTACAAACAGTGTATGAAGAAGCTTTATTGCCAATGCCCTCATACATGACTTGCCCCTCAATCCATATTAATGATTGCGTCCTGCTGGCTATTATCGCCAAATGAACGGCGACATTTATTAACCCACTGTGTCCACCGCGCGAACACAAATAAACACATTTATTATTTTAAATGGTGTCAATACGACGACCTTTTCACATGCTTGATTTAGTGATGTTTCCACCAGTCCCAGTCCTACAGGGCCTGTACTTATTACACGTTTTGTTGTATGAATACTGATCTGCCTCCGAGATCACACAAAGATGAACTCGAGTTTGATTAATACACATTCGGAAAGTAAAATTAGCTCTTCAAGCCTTTGCTCCCGCGAGTTCTCCTCTATTAGCATATAATATTATTTCCCCCTGCACGCTGCTTTTGATATGCCACTTAGTCAACCGCAAGAGTTTCAAAATGAGACGAGAAACTGTTGGAGGAAAAAACGGGGGCTAGAATAGATTTGAGGGAAGAGGGTGTTGATGCAAACTCAACATATTATTTCATTTGAATCTAACACAGGTGTAAATGCTTTTATACACGAGTCATGCAAAAGTCATTGGCCTCCTGCTTTTAAACTCTTCAAAGCAGCCTTGCAGGTAATCTGTTTAACTATTTAATAAATGCAGCCATCAAAGATACCGACCTGTGATCCAAACAAAAGCAGACCAACACAACTTGCAATCCCTTTAAACTAATTATATTGCCTTTTGAAGTGTCTGTTACATTTCAAGAAGCATGGACAACAAGCATCAACAATGCATATTAGCCTGAACTGTGAGCAGTGCCGGTCCTGTACTTTTGGGGGCCCTAACCAGGATAGGTTTGGGGACCCAAGCCTCTCAGACCATTCAAATTTTACTATTACTTTTATTGTAATTTTAATAAAACACTGACTAACTGTTTTTTTGTAAGGGAATGAATGCTTTGTGACATGTTTTGACTTGCAAACTCAGCAAGGGGGGCCCAGGTAAATAGGAAGTAAAACAAATTAATATACAAACCGCATTGGCACCCACTTTCAGATAGACCCTTAGCAATAGCAAGCAAAATATATTCTTTTAAGCAAATATAGTTGGCAAATTATTCAAATCATCACATAATGGTAAAGCCTTGGGGCCCTCTATTGTCTGTGGGGCCCCATGCAACTGCTTAGTTTGACTTTAGGAAGAGCCGGCCCTGACTGTGAGTTATAAAGTCAATAAGTTAAGCTAAGTATACATGTTTAATCTAGGATCAACTTCAAACAAAAGACAAGCAATCGGAAAGTGGAGACCACCACCAAGGCGCTGGGCCTAACTCAGAATGGTAAAGATTTACCGCACAGACTAAGACTCCGACTAGGGATTTCTAGTTCAGGGGTAAAGCCATGAAGCTCGTATGTCTCACATAGGAAAAGAATCACCAAAAAATGCATACAGGCAGTGATTGAGATCCACACCAAGAAGTAGTTTAGTTTTTTCTTTACCGCACCCTTGTGGCTGGAGTGTCTTGTGCATAGTGTCTTTGTGGCAGCTGGGATATCTCATAATGGTGCAGAAGAAAAATCTGGGGCTGCATCTAATAAACTCTTGGCCCATTACTGACATTTCTTAAAAAGTCATCTAAATCCATTACTTTTTGATTATTACTCTGATTCTTTCTATTCTGACACAAAAAATAAGATGTTAGCGTATTACCATTTTTTTGTGCCTGAATAGAAAGCATCTGAATAATAATCTGTCAGAAGACATATTGAATTTTGTAAACCCATTCATTTTCAACTTAGCTTACAAACAGTCTAACCAACCAAGGCAGAAACATATACTGTACGTACAATGAGGTACTGAATGCAATTTTTCTATCCTGGGTCTGGTTGGGAATATTAAGGAACTTTCTATACTGAAATTTGCACAGAAGCTGACAATTACTGTACAGCATAATGATTAAATGCTATAATTAATTACACTGCTCAAGTCTCTTTGTCTCGTGACTTACTGTCTCATAAAGTAATGTAACAACTTATTAGGCATATTACAATAATGAGCTGTTACAATTGAGGGAATACAATAGGCAGATGCATTTTGACAAGTGTGACGAAAGCTCAAAGTTGATATTTTAATTGAAGATGTCAGCTTCTAACACTTAAGACAGCCTCAAGATGAAACGTTGCATATTGTATAACTAAATGTCAGCTCTCCAGGTAAGCAGAGGCCAGATTTGCATTTTTAGTACCAAGCATGACACAATGTCTGTCTGAAGGCACATATAGAAAGAAAATAGGAATACATATAGGTGTGAATGTTGATGTTGTTGTGAATATTGTATAGAGGCTGCATATATTTAAAAAAAGTATAGACAGAGATCAAAAAGCAGCATCAGCAGAGTCGAATCTCCTTTTGCCTGATTCATATTCTGTTTCATCCTCCCACTCCAGCCAACCTGCTCCCTGCCTGTGATCTGCAGACTGCGGCCATGGGAACTCGGGCTCCGGCTTTGATCGGCTGTTTTGTTTCGTTTGCTTCAGCGCTATCAGTGGTTCAATGAGAGGACCAGAGCGGACCAAAGTGGGACCGGAGAAGACCGGCGCGAACCACAGGACCAGACTGGACCAGAAGTGGACCAGAGAGGGCCAGAGAAGACCAAAGTGGCGAGTGGACCAAAGTAGAAAGAGTGGACCAGTGTGGACCAGAGAGAACCAGAGTGGACCAGAGAGGACAAGAGTAAGCCAGTGTGAACAAGAATAAACCTGGAGTGGACCAGGGAGGACAAGAGAAGACCAAAGTGGAGAGTGGACAGGAGCAGAAAGAGTGAACCAATGTGGACCAGTGTGGACCAGAGTGGACCAGTGTGGACAAGAGTGGACCAAAGTGGGCTACAGAGGGCCAGAGTGGACCAGAGTGGATAGGAGCAGAAAGAGTGAACCAGTGCGGACCACGGAGGACCAGAGTAGACAAGAGTAAACCAGAGTGGACCAGTGAAGATCAGTGAGGACAAGTGTGGACCAAAGTGGACCAGACTTGACCAGAGTAGACAGAATAAACCAGTGTTAACAAGAATAAACCAGAGTGGACCAGTGAAGACCAGTGTGGACAGGAGTGGATCAAAGTGGACCAGAGAGGGCCAGAGTGGACCAAAGTGGAGAGTGGACCAGACTTGACCAGAGTAGACAAAGTAAACCAATATGAACAGGAATAAACCAGAGTGGACTGGAGAGGACCAGAGTGGACATAGGAGGTGGAGTTAGTGTCAGGATCAACCAGTCCATGTCAAGATTAGGGGAAGTTGGTATTTTCAGTTTTGACACATCAATAAGTCTCCAGCTACAAAAATGCTAACTTTTTTATGGTATTGGCAGGCAAAAAATGTTCAATAATAAAACAGAAGCAGTAATGTGAAGTCAAAATAATACCAATAAATCCTGACTATTTCGATTATAAGTTCACTCCAGTAATTCTAAAACAGTTTATTTTATTATGTCCCACTTTATTTTTCAGAATTATTTTACTTTTATGACAACATTTTACATAATTAAACCAGAGGTGCACAGTAGCTAAGTGGGTAGCACCCTGCCTAAGGCCCATCGTTGCTGGGATGGGCTCCAGGAACCCTTCACACAGGAATCAGTGGAAAAGTGAATAAACAAATAAAACCTGTATTCTAGCTGTGAATAACCACAAACTATTTTCAGCCTCCTTGAGGCTCACTTTGGGATCTTGATTCACTGATTAGGAAGCAATTTTTTGGTTTGTCTTGTTTTACATTTTTTTTTCTCTTTAAAAATGTGAAATGTATATCTGTTTTCTGTATACCTTAAACTAATGACTCTAATATTGGGGGATATTTTTGTTAATGTACTGTATATTGTATATTGTACTTATGTTCAATAAATTCATTCATTCATTCATTCTTTACGTTGTTTTATCTATTAATTTATTAATTTGTTAACCCTAAGGCTTTAAACTTCACAAGTTTAAATGCATGATAGTTACATTTTGTTCCATTTAACAATTGGAAGTAAATTTTTGTCAGTGTAAAATTGTTAATAAAAGTAAAAGCTATTGTATGAGCTTTAAATGGCACCTTGCTTCATTAGCCATTGTCAAGACAACGTGAATCACAATTAGACCAAAAATAACTACTTTAAATCTAACTTAAGTCACTTGGGAGACACTTGACAACTGAATGAAAGATGTATTAAAAGCAATAGGAGTAATTTAGGACGGAGAACAAAGATGTGACAGAGCTCCTCCATTGTTTCGCAGCTGATCACAGCCGACTTTGCCTCATCAAAGACGAAGACAGAACGATCAGACGGGCCGCTTTGTGTGACGCTCCACGTCTGACATGTTTAATTTGTGAAATTAAAAAGGTACAGGTGTTGCAATAAGAACGGGAACATTGAATTAGCTTCAGGAGCAGCGGGTTTGGTCGGAAGGTTTTCTAGGTAATGCTGGCTGGGACCAAGTTGGCGGTGAAAGGTAATTTCGGCACATTTTCAGAGCAAAGACATCTGCTGACATCTGGCATTTGTGGTACATTTAGACCACATTGTAAGCTTGGACAGAGGAAGATAGTGTTAGAGGTTTGCATCAGCCAAATTTGAACACATTTACAAATTGCTAGGTGACTTTGAACATTAAACGCTATGCCTGATTTAAACTTTAGCAGAATAAATGTTTGTTTTTTTTAACTTTGCTTGGATTGTTAGAGAAGCGTTTTGTTTATCAGCCCTGGAGGTGAGAAGTACCTTTTTAACATCACTGTGCACTTGTTGCAGCCTAACACAGCTGAACCGTACGTTTTTCCTGCCTCTTACCAATTGAAATAAGATTATCAGATGCACCCTCTGCTGTGCAAACAAGCGTGCAACTCCCTCAAATTGACACAATAACAAAACATGAATTCTGTCTTCTGGTGTTCTAGTAGAGTTTGCAATATCAGCACAATTTTCCATGAGAACTTCGGTGTTTTTATAGTGATTGTAGGTAGTGTGCCCATTTCATTCTATATTTCCTAGTGAATACAAGCTATATCCAAAGTTGCATTTATGATACATCAGAACCTCGGAAGTCCCGACTAAAAAAAGCTGACTTCAGAAAATCATCCATTCATGAGATTAGCTTGAAATAACAAACACCTTATTAGAACTTCTTGCTTGGTGTAGTACAGAGTTATATCAGGGGATAGTTCTATTTCTAGTTCAGTAATTCAGTGATAAATGAATTGTCAAAGATGTTTTTGCAGAGTTGTAGCGCTGATAACTTCATTTATTATACATATATATAAGTACATTTTTGCATTTGAGTTCTCTTGTTTGTTGTTTGTTGAGTTCTCTGTTAGTAACCAAACTGTCCACTTATCAGAAAGTCCTCATGATTGTGACTCCGCAACTCAAAGTCCAACTTCTGCACAAGTTTCCGAGCAAAAAACCCAACCAGAGACGGTTTTCAAGGCCGTTTTTTTCTGAGACAGAGGTCGGAATTGCCGCAATTCTGATGCATCAGGAAAATACAAGAGGCAGAGCTGAAGATGTTTGAGAGTGACGAGGATGGATAGGATTAGGAATGTCAAAGGAACCGCACATGTTTTATGTTTTAGAGATAAAGATGCTTTAGACAGATGCTGAGATTAGAGCTGGATGCCTAGAACATACACCTGCAGCCAGTGGTCATAGAGCCGCATGTGGCTCTTTAGTCCTGCTCCTGCGACTTATGTGAAGTCACCAAAGGAATAGGCAGATGACCATAAAACAACCTGCATCTGCATCATCTTGTTAACTTAAAATAAAACATTATCCCTTTTTTCTGGTATATGCTATAGACTTAACTGTTAAACTGTTAGAGTGAACTGCTTTAGCCCCAAATCTCCTGCAAACTGATTGGAAGTGCCACACACAAGCACCAAGAAATAACTACAAGGCGTAACTATAGTTCTCTGATTATAGGCTAAGCAACTTTTGTGCATTAAAATAGTTTGTGGCACTTTACAGATTCAAAGGTTGTATTTTTGTGAACAACTGGCTCTTTGGATCTAGAAGGTTGCAAGACCAAAAAGGAGATTTATGGACACTGAAAAAGGACATGTTGGTGTGAGAGAAGAGGATGCAGAGGATAGGGTTAGATGATGTCGCCCAAAGATCTGCACACAGATCCTGGCCTACTGGATACTTTTTACTCTGCTTTACCTTGACTTTTTAAAAATCCCAATCAGCAGGAATAAAGTTGTGTTTACAGGCGCTCATTAGCGGGGGCCATTTTGTCAAGCCGCTCCTCACAGTTGTTTCAAGTGAGCTTTTTTGGTGTGTCTTCAAGTTGCAGGTCATGTCGGGCTGCTCTCTAATTGGGTGTCAAGAGGATTCTAAATATCTCCACTCCCACGCACCAGACATACTCACACACACACACACACACATGCACGTAGCACCAAAGCGCACACGAACGGCAAAATATGTCTGGGTTTAATTGGTCAAGCCGGCTTCCCCTGGCCACAAACCCGTATACACACATTCGGTCGTGATGTACAGTAGAAGCCACTAATAAGGATTTGTCAGGCCCGTAGATTTGGAGAGCAGTGAAGGAGAGCCGCCGTGCTGCACCGAGAGACAGATCGTTCAAGCGGTTCAACTTTCGGTGTTGTGGTTGTTCGCTGGAGCCAATTAAAATGCACAATGAAAGGGGCCACAGGATCAGACGTAACCTGGCAGCTTGGGTTTGTAAAGGAAAGAATGTGAGACAAGTGTGATGGTGTTTCTGAAGAGGTGTAATGAAATATTTAGTACTGGCGTCATGCCTGGTGGAAGCTTTTGAAAAGCAAAAGCTAAAAGATTGGAAATTTTGGTAAAAAGACAAACCACCGCCAAGCCAATAGTGAATCACAAACTGAAAATAACCATAATAGTCTGGAAGCTAAATACTGAGGAGAGGTAATCAATAACTGTTCTAACTTATTCTACATTTTGTTTTTCAAGATAATTACAAATGACAATTTTATTATTTGTCTTTAAATAACTGTGTGTGGAAATAAGACTAAAATTAATGTTATGATGAGGTGTTATAAAACTTACTTTATACAAACTATATTATAATTTAATACTTCCATTAAATTAAAGGACTTCTGAATATAATCTATATTGAAATGCAACCTTTTTTTTTTAACAAATCTAGAAGCTTTGGAGAGCCCAGACCTCCACTCACCACTGGCCCTATCTTGCAATGATAATGCTATAAAGTTTAGAACTGGGATCTTTGAGTTCTTTGTAAATTCTCAAAAGCCATTATATCTCAAGAGAAGTTAGTATCTTCGGTCTGTATTTCAAAACAGTACAGAATCCCTTAAGCAATCGACTAAAACTAATAATGTGTTCCTTTGCTGACCTTGTGGCTGGAGTTAGCATCTTGACCCTCTCTTTGAAATGGTACAGAATACTTTTAAACAAATTTCGATCCAAGTAGTGCTCTGTATGCACATCAAAAACAATTCTTTCTTGGTTCTCTATGACCTTTTCCTTTTATTTATTTATTTATTTTTTTTATCTAGATCCAACTGTTATGAACAAAATAAACTATCACTATCAAAAAGTAATTTTGCAATGATAATGACACCACAATAAATCATCTAAACAAATATACAAACTTAGCAAAAGTTCAAAGTGAATCTCAAATTATTACTCATTTTTCTGTATAAATAGCATGGCTCTGTCTGGACTCTGGCTTTAGAGGCTTAAGTTACAAAAGGCTCCTGAATAAAAGCATACAGAGATCGCTGAGTATCTCATGCAGCTTTATTATTAGCATATGTGAAAGCTCACTGCATTATCCGCCGAGCTGAGTAGGCACAAATCTCATCAGACAGAGATGGTAAGGAGGAGGACTGGCCTGGATTTAAGGGAACAACAGAATATACACAGAAAATGCAGAAAAAAACATATCCTACCTGGTCCCACCTTTAACATTAATCATGACTGTTGAGGTGGAAGAAGTACTTAACAAAACTGTGACTTAAGCTAAAGTACTCATATCATACTACTCAAGTAGAAGTTCAAAAGTAGTAGCAGTATGTGCAGTGCTACGACTACTGCCAGTGGTGTGAGGTGGTAATGAGGGGCCCCAGTGCAAGTTTTCAGAATGGGCCCTAAAGTTATGAATCACATTCAGCCTATACGCCCATATGTCCTACTTTTAAGCTATAAAAAGGTGAATTGTACTTTCTTAAAGACTAATACTTTCTTTAAAATATTCTACAATTACAACAAAAAATGAGATGAGATTTATTTTTGTTCTTAACTCAAGTTTGTAAGTAAAAATTGTGAAGGAATTATGCATATCATTTTTTTTTTTCTTTAATCATAAGAAAAAGCTGTTTTGGAGTCACGCCTGCTGTGCCCAAACTAAAAATAACCCACTAATATAGGAGACTCAATGGGGCCCCCTCATGTCCTGTTCCCCTATCTATTACTTTGACTATCGCTGCTACTAACTCTTACTACAATATGCTACTATTTCTATTTAACTGATAAAAAAAAAAAAAAAAATTCAAACTCAAATGTAAAAAAGTAAAAAAAAAATTTCTCTACAAAGTTCAAGTATGTTTTAAAAAATGGACCCAGAAATAAATCATCTTCTAAAAAGGTAGTTTAAATAAATTACTTACTATAAATTACAAAAAGTAGCTGCTTGATTTAGAGTTTTTTCGGAAGAACAGAAAAAAAAATTCCGAAAACACAGAAACAACATGGTCCCATCTGTACACAGCCAGTCAGGACTCATTTGGGAAGATGCACTCGGGGGTAAGTTCCTCTTTCACATTCATCACGGTGGTAATGCAATCACATGCGGTGGGTTATTAGACAGAGGGGGGAGTGGGAGGATGAGGCGGCCCAGCGGAGGAAAAAACGCTACTGGGAGTGATTCGGAGTAGTCATTGGGAGCAGCTCACTGGGAGCAAGCAGTGTCAAATCAACAAGTGTGAGTGGATTGGAGCTGACAGCCGGATAAACACAGGGATTAGCAAATCATTTCTGGAGAATATGAGGGGAAGTCGTCTGAGGTCAAGTCAGAATTATCTGCCACTGTGACACAGACAGAGGTGGAAGAAGTACTCTAATGTGTACTCTAGAAAAAGTAGGATTACTTCAAAATAGTTTTACAAAAGTACAAGCAAAATTATCAACAAAAAATGAATTACTTGATTAAAAAAACATTTAGAAGTTAACTTATGTAGAAAGTACCTACTACTTGTATTACTACTACTACTACTGCTATTATGACTATCACTGCAACTTCTACTACTACTGCTACCACTATTACAACTACTATGACTGCACCTACTACTATTAGTGTTACCACTGCTTCTGCTGCTAAGTTTACCACAAAGGCCAAAAATAGTATTTGTATACTAGTATGTTGCTTCTACTGCTACTACTACAATTACTATGAGTGCAAATACTACTATTACCACTACTTCTGCTGCTATTATTACTACTACTACCACTATTACATTTAAAAAATATGATTTGTATATTAGTATGTTGCTTCCACTGTTATTATTACTACCAATTTATTGTCAATGTCAAAAAATAGTATTAGTATATTAGTATTACCACCACAATTACTAATGCTACTACTATCCCCACTACTGCTACTACTTATGATTACTACAATTACTATTTACTTTATCACAAAGGTAGATATTTTTACTCATTTAGGAACTTACAAAGCAAAAGTATTTTTTCCATCATAATTTCCTCAAGTAAAAGTGTTTCAGAAAGTACGTTAACTTGTACTTGAGTTGTAGTCTCCAGCAGCACAAAGATTACACACATATGCAACACGATAAACCCTTCCCTTCTTGTCGTAAAACACTCCGAAGACAGGAAACATTTTTGACCCGACGTTCCTCCCCAGACTTGACGTCCCGACAGCGCTCGCATCATTATCAGGACTTATCCACTTCTCCGAAATTGCCTTCTGCCTGTGAAATTAATGACGGGCATTTGTACGGTGACAGGCGGCGCCCCATACAACTGTAATCTCTCCCGCAACTGTGTGTATGTGTGTGTATGTGTGTGTGTGTGTGTTGCCAGAGGACAGGAGAGCGAAAACAAATGGAGACACAACAAGACGCGTCATCAATATTGACAAAAAGGGCTCAAGGACACGCAAGGGTAACGCCGCAATTCAAAATCTGCCCACTGTTTGGTTTTTAATTAGGATTTTCATTTAGGAGTGGAAATTTGGAGAGGGCATGGCTCGGGCTAAAGTGAGTTATAATGGGATGTGGTGAATAATATAGCTCTGCAGGACAAAAGCAGGTCTGTTAGTTTGGTTTGGGCCCAAGATACAAAAACACAGTCATTGGCATAAGTTATGAAATTATAGTTACTTCAAAATAATAGTACTAGTTAAGTACAAGTAAACATACTAAACAGTCATTCTTTAAGTAAAAAAAACAAAGTGTAAAGTGTACCAAAGTAAAAAAGTACTACTTGTTACTACACTGCAACTATTACCACTATGTTTGCTGCTACAGCTATTACACTACTACAACTACCTGTACTACTATTAGTACTACTTTTACTGCTAGTGCTGCTACTCTTACTACTACTACTTTTACTGCTAGTGCTGCTACTACTACTACTTTCACTGCTATTAGCACTAGTAGTACTACTTTCACTGCTATTAGTGCTACTGCCACTGCTAATACTAATACTACTACTACTGCTACTACAACTATGGCCACTACTACTGCTGCTGCTGCTACAGCCATTACTAGTGTTTTTACTACTACTACTACTTCTACTACTACCATTAGCACTGCTATAGTTAGAGGTGGAGGAAATACTCAAAATCTGTACTTGTACTTGTCAAGTATTGTTACAAGTACTTACTGCTACTGTTACTAGACCGTAACCACTATGTCTGTTTGCTACTAGTAACACTACCAATATTACTATCATAAAATCACTACTGGTGCGGTTACTACGACTACTACCATTGCTACTTCTAATATTTTTACTACTAGCCACTGCCACTGTAAAAATACTTCACACACACTTCAGTGTACTCTTTGTGCCTGTTCAAACCCTGGATAAATGAACAGAGGTGTCAAGAAGGGAAATTAGGCGTTAATTAAAATGCCTATCACTGGACGCTAGAGAGCAGATGATTCTTCAACAGTGTACTCAAATAAAAGTAAAAGTATGTTCAGAAAGTATTTAATGAGCTACTTTCTACACGTGGTTATAGTAAAAGTAGCACAGGAGACGACAGAGGAGGAGAGTGTCCCAAAAATCCACTTGTAAAGGTCACTTTGAATGCATCCTCTTTTGGAGTAAACCCACTTAAGAGAAGCAGACAAAGGTAGTTGTGGAGAGATATGTGCAGACAACTGTGGACAGTGCCGGCAGCATCAGAGCAAACACATTTTACACTGCTAAAAAAAGGCCCACCTTCTGCTACAAACTGCTGTCAAAACACCCCTCTCTGACAGAGAACAGAGCCCTCCAGCACTGCTACACTACACTGGATCTGCGAGAACAGTGTAGCCGCTGGACAACTGCAGCCACCGTCTCCTCAAAGTTATAGCGCTGGCTTTGTGGAGATTGAATTACTGCTTTAGGAGGGCAAATGCTTTTGTAAAAGTGCACAGTTTAGTCATATTTTAACTGTACAGTCTGCAATAAACGGCCCAATCAGCCCAAAGAACATTATCAGATTGTTTTTCCTTTACTCCTTATATGTTTTGCTACTTTTATTTTGTATAAATATGATTATGGAAATAGTTTTCATTGTAGAATTTAGTCTGGAGTCTGATGAGACACAAAGATGAGTCAAGATTGGGTTGACAAGAACAAGGTGAGTTTTTACCCTTTTTTGTATTCCTCTAACATCACTAAATGCAAAACCGTTTAGGTGCATTTTGGTATCGACTTGTAATCAATTGCATTTACAGTATATTGTTTGAATAATATGCAGTGACAGAACACAGACACACCTCCAAATACATTGATTTCTTCTTGTTAAAAATGCAAACAAGAACTGAGACCAGTGGTGTAACTTTGGGCCCAAGTGCATATTTTACAAATGGGCCCTAAAGATTTGAAGTACATTAAGCTCATGCATTAGATTTCTATAATCATTTAATATTATAGCTATCAGCTGTTTTTATTGACGTTTATGGCAAAAACAGTTGCTACTGGCGGTATAGTTTTATTCAAATGAAATTAATATGTATTAAGGTACAATGTGTTTTTTTTTAGACAGTTAAACATAAGGTATATATTCTGGTCTTACATTTTCTTTCTAGTTTATTTAATGAGTTCATCTAAGTGATAACTTTAAACCACAACGTAAACAAGGCAACAAATGCATGTGAGAACTACAGATTGAAGTTGACTATGGTTTTATGCTTAATTACAAAATGCTACTCTAAAATACACTATATTTCCAAAAGTATTATCTTTTACATGCCTTTACACACATATGAACTTAAGTGACATCTCATTCTTAATCCATAGGGTTTAATATGACGTCGGCCCACCCTTTGCATCTATCTACATCAGACATCTATGTGCCTGACGTCCTGGCTTGTAGTCTTCCCTTGATGTTATGATTTTTTGTTGAATGTCTCTTGCTTTCTTGACTTGTATGTAGCAGCTGTTGTTTTGACCTTCTCCATATTTGAGATGTTAGATGTGTTTACTGTCTAGCACTGTCTCCTAGTCATGAAATGTGAACCATAACCAGCCAAACTTAGTTCGTCCTTGACCAGTCTATACGTCAACCCAGGGACAGTTACTTCTTACATATCCTAAAAAAGCTATTTGGAAACTACACTCTTGAGACTTTTTAGAGGTTCAGACTTTCAGAACTCATTTCTGTCTGCTATGTCTGTTCCATTAAAGCAACCTTACTGACCACAACTGCATCATGACCTCGGTGTTCCCTGCTTCTCTGTTTTGCATGATATCATTGATCTAATTCATCCCAAAAGTGTTCTGTCAGGTTGAGGTCAGTCAAGTTCTTCCACACCAAACTCGCTCATCCAGGTCTTTATGGATTGTGCGTTGTGCTCTGGTGCAGTCATGTTGGAACAGGAAGTGGCCGTCCCCAAACTGTTCCCACAAAGTTGGGAGCATGGAACTGTCCAAAATCTCTTTCACTGGGACTAAGACCTAAAAATAGCCCCACACTATAACCTCAATTTTGTTATTTGGGTGGGTGAGTGAATACTTTTGGAAATATAGTGTACATAATGTGAGTATCATCTCCAAAAATCCAATGCAAATGTATTGATGGTAGCTTTACAAACATAGAAATACTACAGTATGCATCCTGAGCTGTCACAGACCTACAATCTTCAGTCAGATGACAAATATTAACGACTAAAGGCAAACAGTGTTTTTACTTGATCCTCTGTCACTTCTCTTTCACCTCTCAGCAGTTTGAGTAAAGAAAGTCAGAAAAAAAAAAAAAGGTAGGAGGGGGCTGCTTCCTGTTTCCTAGCAACCTCTCTCTTGGGAGTGATGTCAGCTGTGTTTGTGTCTGGGCCATTTGTAAGGCAGAGCATCTTTATCTTTGAACGTAGGAGCAAGTGGGGTGCGCTTCTTTGTTTATTTGCTGCAGTGTTAGTGCGGGGACGGCGGGCACAGGGCAGTCTCAAGTGGCGCGCTCCACCAGCAGCAGCGGCGATGGCGGCCCCACTGTAAAAGCCCTCCAGACGACGGGATCGGTATTTCAAAGATCCAATTAGGCCCGGACGTGTCGCCCATAAATCATTAGAGCTCAAGAGGCTCCAGCAGCGGGACGAGGGACTGGCTTATGACTCACTGTTAGAGTAGATACACTTCTTACTATTCAAATACACGCCTCAAGAGAGCAGTCACCAACACATTATGTAACTTTCCAGAACATCCAGGTCATCTCACTTTACCAGAGAGCCATAGCACAACATGGTTTTTAAAGTATTTTAGGGTCAGGTTCATTTTCTTGGAATCAAAATTAATACATATTTTCAGAGGTGGGTAATGATGATTTCCATTTACTTCAGTAACTTCTTGAATAAATTGTATTTCTAAGTAGTTTTATCATATGTTTTACTTTTATGAGTTTTATTACTACTATTTTGAAGTAGCAATACTATTTTCACCTTGTCTACCCACGTATATGTTACCTGTGTACTGGTTTCAAAAGCTGCGTGTTGTAAAAAAGTGAAAGTTTAGAAAATGTGTGTTTCTCGTGCCTTAATTTGTTATTTTATAAAGATGCCATTTATTTTTGAAAATTGTATTAGGGCTGGGAATCACAGGGTACCTCACGACACATTACGATACACAGCTCACGATACCAATAATATTACGATATGGCAATCAACAAGTCAAAGATCAAAATGTCATAAGATTCTCATGAAGGTAGAAACTGGTCTTGTGATTTCAGGATCAGGTTCTGTTTGCACTTTTTACAAGAGAGAAGCTGTCAGTTTAGTTTGTGGCAAAACTTTTGGCAGAATACAGTATATATTCTGCTGTTTCATTTATTTAGGCTTTAGATGCATATGTATTTTCAGAATACCAACAACAAAGAATCCCTCAAAAAAAATATTGCCCAAAAGGAGTAGGATGAAGTACTGACAGACTTCTACCCCTTTACTCCATATAATCTCCAACAACTAATTTTACATACAATAATCACAACATTTGTACATATGTGTGCATGTCTTCCCAAAGATAAACATGCATCTATACACCCATGCATACAAGACACGTTCATGTGTGTATGCATACAACAAAAATCCTAGTCAGTACACTCAAAGTTTACTTTCCAGAAGATAGACACATGCATACATATGCTGTTGCATCTGCCTTGTTAACACAGTCGCGTGTGTAGTCTCGTTGGATTTGTGTTATTGTTGTTATTTCTATGGAAAATTTCTGCCACTGGAGCAGCAGAACACTCATTGGTGTCAATACAAGAATGAAATACATTATTGTGTAAACGTGCCATACTGCCCTCTACAGTTCTGGCAGTTCTCGACCACTTTTGGCCCACATATGAAACACCATTATTATGCATAAGGACATGAAAGTACTGAAGTATCGATATCAGTATTCCATCTCTATATTTTCTATAATTTTTCTCAGCACTAAAAGTTATTGTTTAGAAATACCAGAACTTGCACATTATTTCATGTTTCATCAGTGATTACATCAATACCAAACATAAATCAGATATTCAGTACTTGTGTTTCCCACCACACACTTTATACTTTTCAGTAACTATTTGTATGAGTACTTTTTACTTATCTTTGAGTAATATTAATTTAAAGTAACAATACATCACTTCTGTATATTTGTTTTTCTCTTCACAGGTTTCCTTTTTTTAAGAGCAGTATTTAAATAAAGGTATGCAGAGAACACACAGAGGCGCTGACAGGCTTTTACCGTGTGCTAAGCTGAAAAAAAGAGGTTTGTGTCAAATGCTGTGGTGTACAATGTCACAAAATATCACCGGCACTCTCCCCACCTTCACACCTCACTGTTGGACTTTGGTAATGGAAAAGGAGAAAAAAAAAGTGTCAGGTTTTTTAGCTTTCTATGAGGTAAGCTGTCGCCTTTGGTCTTTGAATATTACTAGTGTGCAGTGAAACCGTTCCAGCTCTGGGGCAGACGAAATTACAACCTTCGCCATCAAAGTGACAAAAGAAAGAAAGGATGATTAGGGAAGACATGGGTAGAGAATCCAGTATAAGGCTTTGAATGTGTCAAATGCATGTAGAGTATGCTGTTAACCTAGAAATTAAACACCAATCAGGCTTTACATTATGACCACTGGCAGGTGAATTAAATAAGGCAGATTATCTCTTCATCATGGCGCATGTTAGTGAGTGGGATGTATATTGGGCAGCAGGTGAACATTTTGTCCTCAAAGTTAATGAGCTAGAAGCAGGAAAAATGGGAAGCAGTGGTCAGCAGGTGGTCATAATGTTATGCCTGATCGATGTATAGAAATAAAGTTATTCCAAGGAGTTCTTAAAGACGTTAGAACCCAATATGGTCTCCCCAAAATAACTTCCTGCACAGTGAAATTATGAAATCATCAGTAATTGCTACTTAGTATGGAGAAGCAGATTGCGTATATAAAGCCAGATCCCTTGTCTGGGAAGCCTGGTGTGGGATTAATTAATAGTCAGAAACAAACAGACAGCCATTTCCTGGAGGAAGCAGAACAACTCGGACGCAGCACGAATTGGCATTTGAGCCTAATCAGATAATGGCTTTGTGGACGAGCACAAACACATCATTGTGATCATCATTATTATTCCAGGAGAGAGGCCTGAGCCAATGCTGGCACAATGCTTCCCTTCAGACACTTCCACAGACTATCACCTGGAGGCTGCCGTAGGCTTCCTCGTACAGGGCAGCAGGGGGCGCTAAGATGAGGGGAAACTTCACACTTAATTGCCATATGATGGTCTTTCTATAAGTTCAAAGTTTGACAGAATACTAGACTAGGAAAGACTGAATAGGGCAATATGCATTTATTTATTTATTTATTTATTTATTTATTTATTTATTTATTTTATCTATGAAGGCAGTAGTTTGACAGCACTTTTCTCCTTTTGGCTTTTGATTTAAGGGATTGCCACAACAAAGTATTTGCTCTGCATCCTCTAAACGCATAAGAGATGGCATTATAATAAATCACTTTTTTATTACTATTCAAACAATGGCAAGAATTATGCACAAATAAACAGATGTTTCCAGTCTAACAGCCACAATAGTAAATAGTTCTTTGGTTGATTATTTACCCATTGGGTACATTTCAGACCAAAGAAACTAAAAACAAAAGACAAATGTATTCAACCTTTTTGAAAACTGCAATATACACTATACAATCATAATTTCCTTGCACTTATTCTTGAGTAACAGGTAGCCAGAGCCACAGTTTTGGGCCTGAGGCAGGGTACATCTTGGACAGTCACAGTTATAGCCTGTTCATCCGGGGAGAGCATCTTTCCTTCAATATGGTCTCCATAAGGCCCCCCCCCAACCCTAACCCTAACCCACACACAACAACTGGGTTTTTTAGGAGTTTTTCTTTACCCAGGAGGGACTAAAGATAGGGGATGTCCTGGGTCTGTTTAGTCTAGTGTAGTTATTGTTCATGTTTGATTGTGAGTTTATGTTTGATTAAATGTTTGTGAAGCCCTTTGAGGTTGTGGTGATTCTGTGTTATATAAATAAAACTGAATTGGACAATGGACAGTTTTTTGCTAAGCCAACATTTAAAGACACTAACAGCAATTAATGTTGGCATTTATTCAGAATAAAAAAGGTCAAACAAGAAAGTCATCTGGACAAGGTTTGTTTGTAGAAGGCATTTTACCTTTTTATCCCAAGGCTTATTCGTTCTCTTATGACTAATGTCCAGATGTTTAACTTTTTCTACAGAATCCCTCTGGACGACTGAGAACTTCCACAGACATAATCATTCACACTATGCACAATATTAGAGAAGCATGTGATATGCGATAACTGTGTTGAATATGACAACAACTACATGCCTGCCTCTATCTGGATACACTTAAAAATTAGGGCCTCATTAACCGCAGACAAAATTCAAATCAGTTTTAATTAGTGAAGCAATACAAGACTCTGGACTCAGTGCTCAAAACTGAAGCGAAATCAAAACCTATTAAGAATTAAACCAGGGCTAAATATTGTGAATACTGAATTAGAACTAAAAACTTAAAGCTAATTATAACTGTTTTCGTTTTGTTTTTTCTATTGTTATTTGGTTTTCGGTCAAAACACAATATAATTTACGGCTCCTCTCCAAAAGTATATTGTCAGTGTAAGTTTTAACACAGAAGAAGTTTACTTATTTTCTTTTGGTGATACAAATATCATGTTTGTGATTACTGAATCAACAATAAATTTGTGACTAGCAATACACCAGTTTGTCAAAGTTCTATATCCAGAAGCCTTAAAAAAAAAGAAAAAAACAAAAACAACTAGTGGCCATCACTTGTGCATTGAGTTTCATTAATGTATTGGGGATGTTGCCACTGCGAGCCCATTTTTTTAACAAACTAGCATTCAGCCAGTGTCCTGAGCTCCTATTGACACATTTGGGCAATTATCCCCTGCATGCCATCTGCACGCGGCCTGTTGCCTTTTTCCTCGCCGAGTGCCTTAATTAGTCTGTAGCGCTGGCTTCCCGGGCCGGGCCGCCGCTTTGCCTCCGTACGTTTTATGCCATGATCACACACTGGGGGCACTGGGCAGCTGGTCTCCTCTCCGCGCAATGAGTCACGGCAGATGAAAATGTCTTACACTCAAACAAGGGCAACGGCCAGATAACGGTCCGACGCTGAGCCGAGGTGTTTGTGTGTGTGTGTCTTCATGGCTGATAAATGAGCTAATGGTAAATGACGGTGCTGAGCTAGCCGTGCTTTAGCGTGACGGGAGAGATATTATTCCCAGGAGTGCTATATGCTCATGTATATAGGCTGATTTGTGCAATAGCATGTGGAGCAAACTATTTCCTAAGGGCCACGGACTTCCAAGCGTCATTTGTTTACGCCTTGTGCATCCCAAGCCCACTCCCTCCATTTGAATAGATACATATAAAAAAATAAAAAATCACTTCCACCGCCTTGTTGAAGCCCTCCAGGTTATTTTACATGAGGCGAGCTGTGCGTTGCATGGCTTAAACATCCCTTATTTATGCCGCACCTCGGGCTAGCTGTCAGCTGGTGTACTGTTCTCCTATATGTGCACGCTGCTGCTGCTAACTGTGACAGAGGGGCCCGCTTTCAAGACAACAAAGTACTTTACAGGCAACTAGAAAGACTGCTAAACTTCTCAGAGAAAAATACACTGAATGGGAAAATACTGTAAGAGCGATGAACACTTGAGAAAAAGTGAGAAGTATTTAATGTAAAGCTCACTCAGTAGAAAGGAGTTACTGGTACTATTACTACTACTGATACTACTACTAGTACCACTACTGCTGTTGCTACAAATTCTTTTAATTATCTATTATTTATCAGTTACTACTACTACGACTACTACTACTACTGCAGCTGCTTCTACTATTTGTATTACTGCTACTACTACCGCTTCTTCTTCTTCTACTACTACTACTACCGCTTCTTCTTCTTCTACTACTACTACCACCACTTCTTCTTCTACTACTACTACTACTACTACTACTACTACTACTACTACCACCGCTTCTTCTTCTACTACTAGTACTACTACCGCTTCTTCTTCTTCTTCTACTACTACTACCACCACTTCTTCTTCTTCTACTACTACTACTGCCACCACTTCTTCTTCTTCTACTGCTACCTACTACTGCTTCTTCTACTACTACTACTACTACCGCTTCTTCTTCTACTACTAGTACTACTACCGCTTCTTCTTCTTCTTCCACTACGACTGCTACCTGCTTCTTCTTCTACTACTACTACTACTACCACCGCTTCTTCTTCTTCTACTACTACTACTACCGCTTCTTCTTCTTCTACTACTACTACTACTGCTTCTTCTTCTTCTACTACTACTACTACTGCTTCTTCTTCTACTTACTAGTACTACTAGCCGCTTCTTCTTCTTCTTCTACTACTACTGCTACCGCTTCTTCTTCTACTACTACTACTACTGCCACCACTTCTTCTTCTACTACTACTACCGCTTCTTCTTCTACTACTAGTTACTACTACCGCTTCTTCTTCTTCTTCTACTACTACTGCTACCGCTTCTTCTTCTACTACTACTGCCACCGCTTTCTTCTTCTTCTACTAGTACTACTACCGCTTCTTCTTCTACTACTAGTACTACTACCACTTCTTCTTCTACTACTAGTACTACTACCACTTCTTCTTCTACTACTAGTACTACTACCGCTTCTACTACTACTACTACTACCGCTTCTACTACTACTACTACTACTACTGCTGCTACTACTACTACTACTACTACTGCTTCTACTACTACTACTACTACTACTGCTTCTACTACTACTACTACTACTACTACTACTACTACTACTACCAATACTACCATTATTACTGCTGCTTCTACTAGTACTACAACTATTACTGCTACTATTACTGCTGCTGCTGCTGCTGCTGCTGCTACTACTACCTTTACCATCAAGGTAAAAAAATGACTTAAAAAAAACTAAGTACTGAAAAATGCGTATATACTTCAAAAAATGCCTCTTAGTAAATCACTCTAGTATAAG
This sequence comes from Bostrychus sinensis, assembly GCA_020698575.1. NCBI lineage: Eukaryota > Metazoa > Chordata > Actinopteri > Gobiiformes > Eleotridae > Bostrychus > Bostrychus sinensis. The sequence continues at coordinate 10,004,113 of CM036261.1, read as the reverse complement.
TATCAGTATAACAACATTGATTCACTCCAGCCAAAAGGCGTCACAAGCACATACTCTTTGTACTGGTCCCAAGCCCAGACAAATACAAAATTAACATGCAAATCACTGAACACTAAGAAGCTGAAGAAAAAAAAGTGGAGAAGAAAGAAGAACCACAACAATTACATTAAAATATTGCCATGAACAGATATTAAATAAGACAGTACAACTATATGCCACAGTATTATGTCTTACTCGTGTACTTGTGTACGTGCCTTACTCCTCCTCCTCACTTTTCCCGAGCAGCAGACGAGTCAAACCGCTGTCAGACACTTCCTGCTCTGAATTTTACAACTGGATCGCCGCGCTCGCCTTGCCCTTCTGTGACTTTTCCCTGCTTTCAAAATCATCCGCTGGAATAAATCGTCTGCGGTGCTGTGTGTTGACTGTGGGCTGCTCAGGAAATAGACCAGTTATTTTGCACTCGGAATCTATTTTCCATTGCTCTCCTATTTGTGCCTTCCTATTGCTACTGTCACCTGATCAATGGGCCTATTTAAAAAACACGACTGCATGTCAAGATTCATAAAAGCCTAAATTTACCGCCAGCCTCGGTTGGAAAACAGATTTGATCTTTCTTTTTAAAACCCATCAAGGTCTAATTTTAAAATAGGCCTTTTGTCATTACCAGGCTAACTGCTGCAGGTTTCTCTCACACAAACAGCAGACTAGACTAAGGTTTGAGCTGTATTTTTCTTCCTTGCACCGTATGCTCCGATGGGACTGAATGCTGTGATCAGCTCCCTGGTGCAGCAGCAGGGCAGAGCAGCGCGGCAGACTCTCACTTTTCCCTCCTGACATTTTGGAAACCCCTCGCCGAACTTGCCTTGAGTTGATTAATGATCTACAGAGCCTTAGTGCTGGTGGATGGCACGATTCTGTATATTTGCACATACACGTACACTGATGCATGGTGATTAATAGAAGGGTTAATGTGATGAGAAAATTAAAAGTGTGGCCAGTATTTATGCAGCTGTTAAAGTGTTTGTAAACAATAGGGCTCCTTCTAAAAGAATGGTGCCATAAGCTAAACAAACCACAATACATTTTTTTTCATAGAGGAACTAGAATTAGCCGCCTAATATCGCATTTTATCAATAATCAAGATGGTTTTGGAAACTGCAATGTCAGAATCTGCAAAACACTAGTGAGTGGATTGATGTGTGGCTGCTTTTATTTCATGTTATAAACAGAATGTTATGGCTCTGGCCTCCAGCTACTCTCCTCTGTGCCATTTGTGTGTTGAACCGTCTGTTTTTTCCTATGTAAACCCTGCTGTGTCACTCCTGTTCTGCAATCGGTGGACAGCTTTCTGGCTCTGATCCTGACTGGCGTCAGTGTGTGTTTGTGCTGCTCCTCCTCTGATTGGTGTGGCATTTCTTAGTTTAGGTTATAATTTTGTTTCTCTGTACAGAACCTATTTTTGTTTAGAACTGTGAAGAACCTTTTGCTTGACCATTTTTGTAGTAATTTTGTTCACTTTACCCTTTAAATTCCTTTTAAATAAATTAATAACTTTAGTTAACCATTTTACATCTTGAGTTGTGTTACTCCCCTTCCCCCTAGCCGAGCTGGATTGTAACACAGCATATAAGCTTTTTTTTTTTTTATCATTTAAGTATTTATTGAACAGATCATGTAAATGGGTTGCTTTTATTTATTTTTTTATATAAAACTACTAATGTTTACTTGGTATTATAGCTGCACGATATGGAGAAAACATCCGATATTCGATAACTTTGTTGAAAATTGCGATAACGATATTATTGCAATATTTGAAAATAGAGTCTACTTTTCGAACTTAGTAAGTTAAATTCACTACATTTCACAAAAACGTAAGTAAGTAAGTATTTACAAGACAAATCAGCGACAAAATCATAACTTAACCCACAATAAATCAGGAATAATAATAATAAATCAGGATAATTTTGCGATATATTGTGCAGCCCTACTTGGTATCTTATAAAAAATACATATTGCAAGTTATTTTTTTGAACTGAACTGTGATTTTAGTGCATCATTACTCCCCTACTAATTAATATAGGTTTCTGAATTTCTATTTTTTGATCAACCACCACATACCATAAGTTAACATGCTATTAATTCAAAGTAAATGTAAAAAAGACAGTATATCAACAACCATTTGCCATTGCCATCTCAGATATTCCAGTTTATATTTTTAGCTCAAAACGCCACCTGTGGAAGGTTTTATAGGGCTTTACACTGCCTGTATTTACTACAAACACTGTGGCTCAGATGAACCATGAGGACCACAAGTTATATCATGAAAGTAATGCAACAGTAGGTCCATATGGTGTAAAAGTTGTCATTTTCATGCCGCGCAGTGCCACTGCTGCTCCGCTCCCACCTCTTCACCCACTTCGCCAGGCAACAGTGAAAATATGCACCACATATTGCTTTTGTTTTACTTCGCACTTGTGTAACTTTAAGCTATGCAGCATAACACATATTATAACACGAAGAGAAAGGTGACAAATTAAAGGGAGTTTGTTCAAGTTGGAAATCCACAACAGTTCACACATTTTTTGACCGCTTTTCCTAAAATCACAGCGGGAGTTTTGGAGTTGCTGAAGGACTAATTTTTAATGGTGGCAAGTTAAAATAAGTTAGGTAAAAGTACAGATAAAGGAGCAAACAAATGTTCTTGCAAGTAAAAAAGTTTTCCACACAGATTCAAGAACTATTCATGTGTGTCTATACCACTTTCCAACAACCAAAGCTGAGCAAAGTGCTGTACAACATTAAAAACAAGGGAAAAAAAAACATCATACAAATGGGTCAACAAATCACATTACAACATTAAAATAAAGAAAAATGTCCATGAATCTAGCACAAATCGTTTTGACAGCACCATAAATTGTTAGCCTTATTGACCAGTCTACTCTCGTGATTATTTCCCTGCTTATCAAAAGATTTGCAAGGAAAAAAGTTGGTAGCACAATCATCAATTTCCTCTCATGACAACCACAATCCAAGATGACGTGAAAGTGACCATTTGGCTGCTTTATACTATTATAGACTACACAAAGCTTTCTCTGTGCACCCTTCAGTCGTCGGCACACTTTCTATCATCTGGAGTGTATTTTGAAAGAACACAAAAGCTGCACAGACAACAACAAAACCATTGAATGAAATCTTGGGTGTACGGTGGAAGGTCACGGAGGCCTTGGTGTCAGAATTGTTGTGCCGTTTCATCCATCTATAAGAGCAATGCTTGTGCTGAATTACATTTAAATAAATTACAATTCTTTCGGTGTCTCAGGTGAGTGGAATAAGGTTAAATATTGGATGATACAGACACTTTGGGAGCATCTGTCAACACAAGTGACATCCATCCGACTGTGATGTGGTCTAAGCTGGGAAATTGGTTCTAATAACATCATACTTCATGGTACTGTGATATTTCAGCTTTTCAGTGTAAAGAAAACAACAGGAAAGGCAAGGAGCTACAGGGCAATATGTCAATTTTGACCTGAGTTTGCTCTAATGTTTCTATTTACCTGGGGCCCATTATTCTACTTTAATGTTTCTGTTTAAACCGATAAAGTCGTTGGTGCAGAACATCTTCAAGGCCTGTTGCTGGAGGAGGAAAACAGTGAATACAAGTACACATAATGAATGCAACACGATCAACAGACTGACTTTAGGTTAAAACCTAGTTACAATACAACATTTATGTAATTAATTCAACTTGAGCTCATTTATTCTTCATAATATGAGCAACCAAGCATCACTAATGTAATATGAGTGTTGCTTGGTTGCTTTTCTGTTTGGTTATATGCCTATCCAATAACAATTAATCAGTCAATTTAAATTAAAGTGTTATGGAAAAGTGAAATTATTTCAGTAGTCAGTGTTGCCAACTATTTTCAGTGGGAAGTAGCTGCTCCAAAAGTTGCTAAATTTGCATATTAGTAACACCATCATGCCAATTTGCATAATACTACATGCCTATTATTGTAAAATGCATTACTGTTACCGTCTCTACAAACTCTTTTTAATAGAAATAGTGTCCTGTAAAGGGTTTTTTCAAACTTAAATTGCATAGGCAGCACTGAGAGTACTGGAGAACCAACGCTGTCATGCAAAATAATACTATAGGCTATAAAAGTTAATTGTTAGTTTTATAAATATGGCCTATAATAACTGTTTACACAATTTTTAAGAACTGAATTAGAAACATACAAAAAATATTCTATAACAATTTTGATGATGCCTGACCTGATTAAAACCATCTTAATTGCTTCAAAAGGGTTTTATTCACATCCTGTTCACTGCTGTGTGCCGCTGAGCGACAGCTGACAGCACAGCGTCGCAGGTAAAAGAGGCAGTGCTATGGCCACTGTCTGCTGCTGCTCTTCTCCTCTGTCACTAAACGGGGCAGAAACAGAGCGGGATGTGTGCAGAGAAAGCGGGGAAATGGCACCTTTCCCAGAACGCTTCTGACAAGTCGTTAAGGGTCGCCCAAAATGTCGCTTTTTTTAGAAAATAGTTGCTAAGGGGGTCTGAAAACTCGCCAAATGTACTTGACAAAATTCATGAACTTATTTCATTCAGCACACACACACACATTCATTTATTTTAATGATTATGTTTTTGCTTTCCTTTAAGCTTTTTCCATCAGGGGCCACTACAGGATGGATTTGGAAATTTGATTTGGCCTAGGATTTACAGCAGATGCCCTTCCTGATGGAATCTGCTCCATCATTTCAGGCTTGGGACTGGCACAAAGAGCACACTGGCTTGTGACTCTATATGGATGGACTGATAATGTAATATTATGCAATCTTTCTGTTGTTTTGTTGTTTTATTAGTTACTCCATGTGGGTTTTCATTATCTTTAAGCAATATTCATAACATTCACTAAATTACGATGTGTATATTGGATCTATATAATTTCACTTTGAACTGAACATCTACAAATGAATGGACTTTCCCATAATCTAATTTTTCATGTGCATCTGTGGAGTTTTAGGTTGGCTTGCGCTTCTAAATTGTATGCTTTATGTTTCAGTTATTTAATATTGTCTTGATCAATACATCTTGTTGTTATTCCCATTAGCATTATCTTTAACAACATTGTTTGGCGGCATTCCTGTTCTAAACCAGCGTTAGTAAATGCCTTCACCCCCGTGTAGACTGCTCTACCCAAGGGCGCAGTAACCCGCAGGTCTGCTCCGTGAAGCGCAGCCTCTAAATGAGTTGTTGTTCCTGCGTCGCTCATCAAAGCCAGGTGCGTTCACGGCACAGGGGATGAAGAGGAGGAGGAGGAGGGGTGGAGGAGGCGGCTGGGGAGACAGCGGGCGTGCTGCTTGTTAGAGCCGGCATGTCAACTTTGGACGGGGAACAAGAGATAGAGAGGCTGGTGGTGGGTTAAAGGAAATAAAGGCAGGATGCAGGAGGAAAGGCGTGGGGAGAGATCGGTGCCACAACCCCAGAGGACAGGGGGTTGGGGGTATTTTTATATTAGTGTTGTTATTGCTGGTAAAGGTAAATATCAGGTTGTGGCAAAGAGCTTCTGTTACCATAGTAGCAGTAGTAGCAGTAGTAGTAAATATGTGCAATGAAGGTAAGAAAAAGGATAGTAAGTAAGAGATTAAAGCTACGTATTCATGAGTTAGGAGGAAGGACAACAGTGGTGCAGTGGGTTAAGTGAAGGGTTGGTGGTTTGAACCTTGCTCGAAGCGCATACTGTAGTTGTGTCCCTGGGCTAAGACACTTCACCCACATTGCTGACAATGTGGCTGGTTGTGACAGAAAAAAAAAATAAAAAATCAGTGTGCAAATAAAATAAAATAAAAAATGGAACCAGCCTACAGCCAAATGGTTTTAAACACTAAACAAATTTGATGAGAAACACAGTTATTACTTAAAAGAATATTGCCATTGTCACTACTCCTGGTACTACTACTACTATTACTGGTACATGTACTATTACTACTAGTACTCCTGGTCCGGGTACTACTACTACTACTACAATTACTTCTGGTACTACTCCTCGTATTGGCAATACTACTACTACTCCTAGTCCTAGTCCTGGTACTACTACTACTACTACTACTCCCCCTACTACTATTGCTACTACTTCTGGTACTGGTACTACTACTAATACTACTACTACTACTGCTACTACTCCTACTACTTCTACTCCTGGTACTGGCACTACTATTACTACTAGTATTACTACTGTTTCCAAATCTGATCGTCAGTTCTGAGTTATTTATGCAAAAGAATGTGTTTATAAAAATACAATATCTCGTTACTTTCCCACTCTGGTTTTTAAAGACAGTGTTGTGTAGTAAAAGTACACAGATGTTCCTAAGATTTCGACCCACGTCTTGCTGGCATCTAACTCCATCAATCCAACAAAGTGCACACGTGTTCAAGAAATAAGCAGATGCCCTTTACAGCAGCACTCCGCAGCTCTCCCCACATATTGGCATGTTGACTCTGGTGACCTGGTGAAATTAACAGCCAATCACTGTAAAAGGGGAGATTTAAAAAAAAAGAAAAATGCACAGCTAAGCTAACGGTAAAGCCATGTGTGGATATTTCTTCTGGGGCCGCACACTTTCACCTGTTTGGATGCCAGTTGCTGGGAAACCGAGTCGAACAGAGTCAACAGTCGCCTCATCAGGTCAAAAGCGACGCCAGCTGCTACAATCAATTCTTCCCGGTTAACACCCATGGCTCCGCATAATGAAATAATTATAAATAACCGAGGCGAAGAGAGAGTATTGTGTTGATTTGCGAAATTTCAATCTCATTTTAAAAAGGGGATTAGCTTTGTCAGTCGAAACCAGCGGCCCACTCCGGCTCGCTAGCACAAATGTTCGGCAGAGAAAGCTTTTTAATTATTTCCGAAGATTAGTTATGATCAGTGTGATTGTGTTTGTTAATGGAGCCATGGCACTGTGGCTGGGACGACTTTCTCCTGCCGACTTTGTGCAATCTTCAACACAGTCAATATTATGGTTCTTAGAAGGAAACACAGCCTAGGCAAGGGAGTAAGTAAAGTCATTCTACAAGTCAACAACACAATCCAGCCAATGTACTCTTTGCGCCAGTCCCAAGTCCAGGATAAATTTAGAGGGTTGTGTCAGGAAGGGCATCCGGCGTAACACTAGGAGGCAGATGATTGGCTGCTATGTCTCCTAAAAGGGAAAGAAAAAGTGAAAAGGAACCAAGATATGCGCACAATGTTGATTAAGTTTATACTATCAAGTTTTCAAAAAAAAGTGGAAGAAGTACTCATAATCCATACTAGTAATGTTTCACTAAAAAAAGTATAAGTAAAAGTACTCAACAGTAAAAATGAAAAAGTACTACTACTATTCCTGGTCCTACTATGACTAATCCTACTACTGTTCCTACTACTGATCCTACTACTGTTCCCACTACTGATCATACTACTACTAATACTACTACTCCTGGTACTGGTACTTGTACTACTTCTAGTTCAGAGGTAAATCCTCTATCCACTGAGCTTTAAACACTAGAAGGTTGATGGTTTGCTGTGGCGACCCCAGAAGGGAAAAGACAAAAAGAAATAAGTTTATAATGTCAAGTTTTCACAAGTGGTAGAAGAAGTACTCAAAATCCATACCAGTAATGTTTCTTTAAAAAAAATACTGTATATCATATCATCCTGGTTCCTTCCACTAGGCACAAGTACTGCATCTTGCGGATTGAAAGCAAATCTATGATGCTCTTCTTACTGCATAGCAATCATATGATAGACAGGCTCTTAATGCATTCACAAGCAGATCCATTTACTTTCTATACAAACTTTCTGTAGCTGCTGTTCTTGGCTGCTTTGTATGAGTCCATCTTGTTTGCTGAGGAAAGCATTTCAAGCTGATGTCTTTGTATTGTAATTCTTGTGTAGATCTGTCCCTGTACAGCAGCAGTGAGAGTCTCCCAATGCTACGGTGGCCATCATGTATTCATTTATTCTATCAGGCTGCACTTGCACAGGCAGAGGCTCGCTGCTTTGTTTAGTGCAGATGCCCGATGACTGTTGTGATCAAAGCCATTTGATTCTAACTGTGTATGTGGAGAGCGGCTTTTATCCAGCACTAGAGCGGCCTGAGATCTGGCATGGCACAATATTAGGACATTACAATACAGAAATTCAACTGGAATTATACATTGAGTCACAAACATCAGGGCTGCACATTATGTTGAAACTGTATTGTTATCGAGAGAAACTAAATGTATGGCAATAATGTTAACAATAATAATGGTTTCAACAAACTCTGCAGTGACCAAATAAAAATATTAGTAAATATTATTAAAAGTCATAATTTAGTCCTGATTCCTCACTTTAGCCCTGGTTTAGTCTTGGTTTTGTTTTGGTTTAAACCCGTTTAGTCCTGGTTTAGACCTTTTAGAGATTATATTGTCCCAGTTTATTTCTGGTTTAGTCCCAGTTTAGTTCTGGTTTATATTTTAGAGCTTGTTTAGTCCAGGTTTAGTCCTAGTTTAGATCTGGTTTAGTACTGATTTTGTTTAGGTTTAAACCCATTTAGTCCCGGTTTATATTTTAGAGCTGGTTTCATCCTGGTTTAAACTTGGTTTAGTACCAGTTTAGTACTGGTTTAGTCCTGGTTTTATTTTCATTTAAACCTGTTTAGTCCTGGTTTCTTTTGGGTTTCGATCTAGTTTAGTCCTGATTTACTTCAGGTTTACATCTGGTTTAGTCGTGGTTTATTCCTGGTTTATTCCTGGTCTAGTCCTGGTCCAGTCCAGGTCTAGTCCTGGTTAAGACCTGGTTTCACACTGGTATAATCCTGGTTTAGTCCTTAAATTGGACCTCCTTTTGAGTTGCAAATACAAAGAAACCTTTACAGTACATATCTGCTTAAACTGGATTAAACTCACTGTGTAAATAAGGATATCCAAATATGGTCATATCCTTATTACATATTGCTTGGTTTTCTAATATCATGCTGGCATAACAAACATCCACACAGTCTGAAGACATGCAGATGAGTGACAGATCACACGACTGGTCACATGACTGCAGCGTGGGATAAGTCCAGTGTTGGTCCATGTGCGTCCCTCTGAGGAGCATCAGAGCCTTATCTGTCATCGGAGGGACAGGGGCACAGTCACAGCCGGGACGCTCTGTGGGTTTGGGTCTTTTAGGAGGCAAGGATACAGAGTGGTATGAGTCACAGAACTGTGAGCAGAGATTTTGGTGTTTATCAGAGTGAAGACTTACATATTCAGTAGCATGAGCACAAAATACTGACTTGCTTATTTAGTTAAGCAACAGTTTTGACATGTTGTGATAATGTAAACTAAGCTGAACTGGCAAATCCACTCACACTGATGCTGAGAGGTTTAGTGTTATACAGCATGGCATGTTACTTGTAAGGTGCAGAATGGAAAACAGAGGTGGAAAAAAATCAAGTTGAAGTATTATTACTACATAGGACTAAGTTGTATGCGTAAATTCAACCAGGAAGACTGACTTATTTTCCCTGTCTATACCTATCACCTGTCTGTCACTGTCAGCCAATCACTGCCTGCCACCTGCCATTCATCCAATCGCCTCTCAAGCCATTCACTTAAATATATACTGTAAACACCCTCTCCCCTCAGTCATCCTGTGCCACAACCCTCCTCCATCTCCAGCTCCACCGCAGCAGCAGAACCACCAGCCTCCTCAGCCTCTCTGAGCGCCAAAGTTTATTCCTTTAGTGCAATGTTTGTTACATTTTACTCATTTGTCTGTGTTTGTTTTAAGTCTCTTCTGGTTCAAAAAATATTTAAGCATGAGTGAAAGTACTCTACACAATTTTACTTGAAAGAAAGTAAAAAGGTATGTAGGTTATGAAAGTGTAATATTTACTTTAAAAAATGCAAAAATCCGACCTCACGTATCAAGTGCTTTCCTAGAGTAATGGCTAATTCTTGCACTTTATTGCCAATTTTTGGTCGGGTACATGTCCGGGCAACCATTTGACTGAAGGACCCTTACCCAACAATCTCCAAACACTCTGGACATCTTACACTGCAGTTCATAGCAAACTCACTGTACATCACCCTGAAAAGCTCAAAATGACAAAAAAAAAAAAAAAAAAAAAAGCTAATTTCTCTGGCATAAAACCTCATAGAACAAAAGTTCAAAATGCAATTTCTAGCTCTCCCAAATCTGAGATGGCCTTAACACATTTGTTTGCATTTTATTAAGCATTACAAAAACAAATGGCTATATTATATTCATTTCTTTCATAAAATTAAGAAAACTGTCCCTGTACATTTGTCTAAAAAAATCGGCAGTGTTTATCGGCCATCAGCTGCTCTGTATTTTAAAAAGCGGTATCGGCATCGGCCATAGAAAAACCCTTATTTGTTGATCTCTAATGACTACTACAACTGCTGGTACCAGTACCACTGCTATCACTTTTATTACTAATACTATGACTACCATTATTACTACTACTGCTACTATTATTACCCACTTTGTCTCATTAATAGATTTTTCAAATTTACTCCAGTAAAAGTATGTCAGAAAATGTACTCAAAAACTACACGGTCTTTAAGTAAAACTATCTAGTTACTTTCTACCTCCGCTGTAAAGTACTTTCTTAAAGACAGTGGTGTTTTTGCAGAGTCGTCCCCATCAGCCAAACTGTTGTTATTTTGTTGTTTGTTAAGTTGATTGAAGTCAGGCTAGATGTGAACGCAGAAACTAGCAAGAGTTCATGAAGTTAGAAATAGACTGCAAATAGAAAAGGTTAGGTTCTGAAAATACTGTTAGTATTGCAATATATTAGAACACAACTTGGTGGCGAGTGCCCAACGTGTCCTGTATGAAAGGGGTTTTAGACTTCAATGCCAATGACAAATTAAAAATCTAATTCCTTTTTTATTATTATTTATTTGTTTTGATTTTATACATTTAACTTGTAGTGGGTGTATTCAGTAGGGGTGTGACGAGAGCTCATGCCACGAGATTTCTTGTCAGAATGGAGCGCAATCTTGTGAGTTTACACAGCCAATGCTGCCGTTTAACAGAAAACAAACAGCAAACATGATGGAGAAAACAAGTGAAATCCAAGATGCCCCCGCCACTTTTGAATCGGCTGTGTCTGTGTAGCAGCATTTTGGTTTTCCAGTGGAAGAAAATAACTTGTGTAGTAAAACCATTAGCAGTATTAACATTATTTCACTGCATATAATTCAGTTATTGCTGTCAAAATGCACCAAAAATGTTTGGGATTTTGTAATTTTCAGTTTTTGAAAATCTTGTCTCATGGGATTTGTGTCTCATCCTAGTAATCAGTTTCTTTTGCAGTATAAAAAATTTAATTAAGGAAACATAACATTATTGTAAAATAATAAAAAAAAAAAAAAGAATTTGAGAATGAGAAAAAAAATCAGACAGAATTTCTAATAACTGTTTTTATAGTGGTGGGAGGAACACAGGTAGAACATGCAGACTCCACTGGCTCAAGGATCAAAACCACAACCTCTCTGCCACCGTGCACCCATGTAACATTACAAAGGTATAAATGACTTTGGGAGTGTTTTGCCTGAAGTCGTGCATCATTTGACTGCGCCACACCTTCTGCTGCCCGTGGTCTCAGTATGTTCACAGTGGCGTCCAGTGACTTGCTGTCCGGAGCATAAATGAACTGCTACAGGCCTGTGCCGTGTCGACCCTGGTGTGATGGAGTGTCCTTGCTCGGTGGTGCGGCACCGTTTGAACAACAAAGGCTAAAAGGCACACATGACCTCTGCACACGGTTCACATCAGAAACACACAGACGTTCAACTCTAATCGAAAAATCCAGGAGCTGAGGGCAGACGATACCTCAGAGAAGATAAAGCTTTCATTGTAGCATCTTTAACAAACTAGAATGAGCATTATAACAAAACTGGGACTAAGCTAGGACTAAACCAGGAAATAACCATGATCTAGGCCTAAAACATGAGTATAACAAAGCCAGGACTAAAACTAGATTAAACCAGGACTACATTTGGACTAAGCCAGGTCTAAACCAGCACATAACCAGGACAAATCTAGGACTAAACTGAGAACTAAACCAGGTCTGCGACAAGGGTGGAAAAGCAGGAAGAAAGGCAGGACTAAACCTGGACAAAACTAGACTAACCAGAACTACATTTGGTCTAAACCAGGTCTAAGCCAGAACTAAATCATGACTAATATAGGACTAAACCAGGACTAAAACTATAACAATCAGGACTAAATCAGGACTAAAACAAGATTAATCCAGGACTAAAACAGGATTTTATAAGACTAAAAATGTACTAAACTAGAATTAATCTAGGACTAAATTGACAAAAGCGGGCTAAGCAGGGACATAACGAGTCTAACCAGGGACTAATCTAGAACTAAACCAGCACATAACCAGGATCTTGTGCTAAACCAGGACATTACAAGACTAAACCAGGACTAAAACTAGATTAGGCCAGAACTAAACCAGCACATAACCAAGACTCATCTGGGACAAAACCAAGTCTATACAAGAGGGCAAGGCTAGGGACTCAAAGAGGACTAAATTTGGACTAAACCAGGTTTAAGCTAGGACTGAACCAGGCTTAAACAGATCTAGACCATGACTAAATCTGGACATAACAGGGCTAAAACTATATTAAACCAGGACTAATCTAGGACTAAACTGTGCCTAAAGCAGGGCTAAGCAGGGGTCTACACTTTAAGTTTAACCTCCAACCAGAGCAGGTCTAAAATAGGAATAAAAATTACCAGAACTCCTGTGTACCACCACTGCAACCCCTCCCACAATCTGAGAACCACTCACATAAACCATGAGAGGAATTTGCTTTAACATAACACTGTCTTTTTTTCCCCATTGGTTCAATAACAGCCTTTATTTACAGACCGCCTTTTAACAAAGTCTAGTGTATAAAAGGACATGCAGGCTGTTAGTCCGAAGCAGACGTGGATACTCACAGATGGCATTCAGAACATTTTGCTTAAGGCCACCGAGTGAGACCTCTGTATGCTCGAGTTGGAGAATGCAATTTGCCTAACAGCACGCGGCAGCAGCGGAACAGGCTGCGGACCTCAGCCCACCCTTGATATTTTCTTCCATGTCACTCAAAAAGCCTGGCAAAGACAGCAGCCCTTGACCTTGGTCCCCGGGACTGTCTCGTACATGTGTGTGTGTGTGAGTGTGCGTGTGTGGGGCGGACATTTGGTAGCTAACACTCCTACTATTTATCAGTTATGCTCTGATTGTTGACTGTTTGCTTCGCCTAAATAAAGTGAAGTTTGCCTGCGAGCATCCTTCTGCTGTTACAAGTGGAAGCTGCGGTGGCATCAAAAGGAGTTTTTTTTTTTTTCACCAGCTCATTTATTCCCCGCTAATTGACATAGAGCTACTTCATCGTGCCAAAGTAATAAGCTAATGCTCTCTGGCACCCACTGTTTACTGTTTTACCACTGATACTTCCAACATGGCCGCTCACAAGGGAAATTAATCAACAGAAAAAAAAGTATACATTTCATTCGCTCTTTTTATGTATTTATTTTCTATTGTTGCTGCCCCAAGAGAACCAAATTATATTGCAAGTAATGGGCAAATAAACAGTCTCGTAAGAGTTTTTACAGCTCCCAGTGTAGCTAGTCATGTAAGCCATTATGAGGCATGCAATAAAAGGCAGATTTGTGTAAGACCACTGAGCCGTTTCCTTCACTAACACTTCTTTATTGGCATGGATGAAAGACATAATGAGTTGAAGAAGCCTCTTTTAAGTGAAGCACCATGATACGTAATGATTTAAATAACAGGCTCTTAAGAAGCGACGGAAAATAAAATCATCCGCAGGAGAAGCTCTTTCATTTAGATGGGGATAATTAGTACTACTTTTAACTATTGTTACAGGATGGGTGCCGAAATGGCCCAGTTTTAGGCTCCTCCCACATTCTGGTTTAAAGATATACGGTGGCTCTGAAGGGCAAGTCACACCCAACAAAATCAGAAACCTGCACACAAATTAAGAAACGTACACAAATTTGGAAACGCGCACAAATTTGAAAACGCACATAAATTCGGAAACAGTCACACAAGTTTGGAAACACACAAATTCCAAAACACGTACACAAATTTCAAAACTGGCAGACAAATTCGGAAACACACAAACTTGAAAATAGACACAAATTTGAACGCAGACACAAACTCTGAAACACTACAGCAGAAAACACTATTATTAAAAGTATTGTTTATTAAAACACTATTTCAATGACTTTGAAATTTGTGTGCATGTTTCTGAATTTGTGTGCATGCTTCCACGTTTGTGTGCATGTTTCAGTTTTTGTTTGTGTGTCTTTGATTTTGGTGTGACTTGCTCTTCAGGGCCACCGTACCTATTTTCAGAAGTGGGTTGATTGGCAATATAATCCTCTCAGGAGGTCATAAGCTGGTGTATTCTTTGTACCAGTTCCAAGCCTGGATAAATAGAGAGGGTTGCAGGAAGGACATCTGCCGTAAAACCTTTGTCAAATCTATACGAAGTAACACAGAATCCAATGCAAAAGGGTCATTAAGACTTTTGGGCCACATGTCACTTATGCCAGGCAAATAGCATGAGCAGTTTCTCCCTCTGTACACAAATAGTTGATCCAGCTCTGTCCTGGTCAGTCCCAGAGCTGCCCTCTGCCCCGGTCCGACAGCCGTGACGCATCAATGCATGTGACAAGAGTGCAAGTTGCTCCACACAGACTACAGAGACAAGCTCACAACTGCGAAGCCAGCGTGTAGCAGACCCATAAGGCTGGGATTGGTATTACGTGCCTTCTTCCTCTGCTGCTGTCATAGGGCAAGCATGAAAGCAGCAAGTAATGCAAAGAGCCTTGTTAAATATACTTGTTTAACTTTCACTGCACCAATAGAGCAAAAAGCATTTTAAAGAGCTGCTTGGAGACATATTCTTGATCTTTGACAAGTCAGAGTTGTTACAAAACATTATATGCATATATTTTCTACTTTGTAACCATCCAGGAAACAAAACTGGCCTTTATATGCAGTTAATCCCGGTACAGAATCTGCAGAAGGGCGCTCAGGTGGTGCTGCCTGGTAGGAGGCCTAGAGGAAGACCAAAGAGGAGATTTCTGGCTGCAGGACATGAAGTTACTGACTGTGAGAGAAGAGGGCTAAACAGAGGCAAATGACTCACTATGTGCAACCCCTGAAGGGACCAGTGGAAAGGAGAAGAAAAACACTGCAATACTAAACTAAACAGAATGTATTTGTAGGAAGGATATTAAATACGTACATCAATGGAAATGGTACATGAACAGAATACAAATGTCAGAAAGGGAAGCAGCACCACTTCTCCTGCAAAAAAACAACAACAACATAGCTTTGAAAATAAACACAAATATATAAGTGTAACAACGTAAGACTGCTTCTTCTTCTTTCCTTTCTGGGGTCAACACAGCAAATCATGTCGCTTAGTGTGCAATAATCTGCATGCAGGCACAAAGAGTACACTGGAATGTGACAGACTGCTACAATGAGTCAAAATCTTAGAAAGCAAAATAGTGCTTATTAAACATCTTTGGATGAGTAAGAGGAGTAGTTTTCAACCAAATGGTAAAAAACTAAAATAAAATCAGGAATGCCTCTTGTTTACTGCACATAATGACATTTTTTGGCATATTGGAGGCTGGGATTGTTAGAAAGAAAGCCCGCCTGATGTGCTACCAGGCTTCAGGAGATCCGCAGTTAGCGACAGAACGTCTGGTGTCAGCGTTTGTCGCCACGTTATCTTGATCTTGTGTTTTTATTTGTAGCGCCGTGTAAGTGACAGATTTCACCAGTCCGTCCTCACTGTTTATCTGGGCTTGATGTATGAGGCCCATAAATAAATGATTCATACTGTGGAGCTGCTGTGTCTTGCAGTCATTACGGATTTGCTGCATCATTCCCTGTCTGGCTCTAAGAAAGAAGCTCGGAGCTAAATTCCCCGCCAATCTGACAACAAGCAATCCGTTACACCATCGCCCCATTGTTGTAGTTGGGATAGGAAGGATTCGTGCGCACGTGAAGGGGGGGGGGGTTGCCTGTCCCCGGTCCCTCCCTCTGTGGGTTACATCACTGTCTCCCAGACCTTACTGTCACCTCACCCAACATCACAACATGATCTGGTGGTCTGGTTTTGACGGTGCACCGGTACTAGCTCCTGACAGGCTGTTAGTGGTCTGATATCGGCCCATCACAAGCCACGGGACGGGACACAGACTGGCACGGCTGCAGTACTTTGGCCCCGGGGGGAGTTCTAAGAAAGAAAGCAGAATGTGGGGCCCCAGGACAGGATTTCAAAATGGGCCCTAATGTTATAAATCCAATCCACTTTATTTGGATGGCACATTTTATAAATAGAGTTTCCAAAGTGCTGCACATGAAACATTATTAGAAAAAAAACAATAAATAACTATTACTCTGTTTAACTTCACATTTCCCCGTTAAAAAAAATAAACCACTAAAACGAAATAAGAGCAACGCTCTAGCAATAATTAAGTAAAACCAACAAAATAAATGAAAACAAAACATGAAAAGACACCGGACCACACAACTCAGGCAGAGTTAAAAGCCAGAGAAGAAAAGTGGGTCTTTTATAATTCTGAAGCATATTCAGTTCTTCAGCTTCGTGTATTAAACTTTTTAACTTATTAAATGTTGCTGTTTTACTGAAGTTTGGTATAAAAAAAAGCTGCCTATCATTAATATTTAGGGACAATTTTGTGAAACTATAGATGTTTTTTATTACAAATTGTGTATTTATATTTAAAAAAATGTGTGTTCTTTTTGTTGAGTTTACAAATTTAACAGGATTTAAAAACTCTGTTCTGTAACAGAGTTTTGTGCTGCTCCTAATTATTATTAGGAATACTCTGATGGGCCCCTAATGCATTGCCTGATGTTACACCCCTGGAGGAAGTACCCAAAATGACGTAAAAGTACTGTTACTGCCAAATAATATTAGCAGAAGAACAAGATTTTTGTGTGAGAGGAAAACAAATAGATTTTAAGTTTAGAATGTAGTTTTGACAGTACATTACTAAATCTACAAATTGGCTGCTACTACTACTACTACTACTACTACTACTACTACTACTACTACTACTACTGCTGCTACTGCTGCTGCTAGGCTTTATCAGGAAAATTCATGACAAATCTATGTGCAAATGTCAATTCAAAATGTACTCAGAAAGTACACAGCATGGCATAAGAAAGGAGTGCAGATAAAACGCACAGTGGGCTGGTCTTTCCTAGTCATGTATTCCTTTCACTGTCACATATTGCTTTTGCACGTGAACTCAACCAGGACCAGTCTGGATGCGGTCTTGCTTGTAAAAGATGCTTCTGTGAATCCAACTCGGTGTGACCCAGAAAGTCGCTGGGTAATAATGGATGTAATTAACGCAGCGGGGAGACAGATACGGTGTTTAGAGCGCATTTAGGCGGCTGCAACCTTCCTTTTTCTTTTTTTTTTTTTTACCCCCCCTTGCTCGAACTCGTCTTACAAAACTCATTCCTCAAACCAAATGTGCTCCACCACCGCTGACTCCTCCTGTATATCTCTGTGCCTCTATTCCTCCTCCATCTCTGCATTTCTCACACATCCTCTTCTCCAGTTCAACAGCTCCCCCTTGTGGCGCAGGGCAGACACAGCACCTTTACATAACCATTGTTGATGAGGTTTTCATTTTGAACATCTGCTCATATCTCATTTTTCCCCCTCACTCATTAAGGCCCTTGGATTTTTATGGATGTCAGCTTTGCCTGCGTATTAATGATTTATTAGCTCGCCCAGCCGTAATACGTTTGATTAATTGAATGAGACTTAGTTGTTCAGGGGCCTTCGGGGGTTCCAGCAGTGACCAGGGCACAATAAATGAAGTGGTAAAAATGTATATATTTTCGACGAAACAACAACTCTAAGCTGTAAATCTTGAAGTAAAAAAGATTGCTTGCTATGTCAACAGCTCTCGTGAAAGGTCTCCAACAATAAAGTCCTAAATCACTTTGCAATTGTTGGTTTTGATACATTCTCAGGGCCTAAAACTCTTTGGGCTGCAAAAATTCAGACCGTACATCGACAATATGAATGTGTGACCAAGATGAGGGGCACAATATTCCTGTTTTAGCTGAAAGCAAGAGGTGCCGCTATCATTACCGTTACAGATGTTTGTACCGTCACGATTTATGGCAGCATTCAGAGAGATCGTCTGCTTCTCTCTCCTGCAGTGTTGTAGTTGACTCACCAGTTTTCAAATCCAAGACACACTCATGTACTTACTATTGACTGGGATCTTAGTTTTCTATACACAATATACCTGTTATATGTGATTCTGAGGTACAGTCAAGTAGAATAATACTACAATCCATTTTGAGGTAAACCCAGTACTGCATTGTCCCCCTTTTCCCAAATGCATTACCACCATGACAGATCCATCCATTTTCTTCATCCATTCTTTCTCTAGTGTAAAGAATATAAGATTGAGTGTTATGCTTATGGTGAAGTTGTCATTGTGAGGAAAAAAACAACAACCCAAAAGCCAATCAATAACATTCAATTAGGCCACAATGTTAAGGCTCTTTTCTTGAGTCTTTTTTACTCTCCCCCTGCCGCCTCTAGGCCAAAAACGACACTTGCAAGTTTGAGCACTGCTAATCATGGAAGTCTAATGGTTTTATTTCTCGATTTTTATCATAGCAGAGGAGCTAAAAGTTAGGAAAACTTTGTATGGATATAAGGAAGGGAAAGTAAAGCCGAGCGAGGGAACATACGTGTAGGATTCATATATAAGGGTTGAGTATTTACAAAAGTGCTTGACTCCGACACACAGGGGGAGCTCCGTAGAGGAAAATGAGGCAAAAATAGCAAAGAAACGAGCAGAGTTACGCTTAAAAATTATTTGTTTTTGGTTTGACTTAAAGATAATGCTGCTCTGTCCATTGCTTTAAACATAAAAAAAACAAAAGCAAACAAGACACAAGTGCAAATTATTTCGCATGATTCTGACTTATCAGTTTAAAAGTCAAAAGCCCCAGTCTGTGAATAGGGTGACCAGATTTCTAGACCCAAAAACTGGGACGCATATTTTTTTTTCACTTTATCACGGTGTATTTGAACTTTAAAAATAAAATAAAATACAATACAATACATACATACAATTTTCTGTCATGTAATTCAAAGTACATGAAGCTAGAGCTTAACTTTTGTATATGAAGCAATGTATTTATAAAAATAAAGTTAGATTTGTGTGCTAGTCTGTCTGTGTGGGACAGCAGATGAAAATTTGCCTGTATGGCTAAAGCTAGCATATTTACATGATCCATTTTAATGTGGTCAAGTTGATGAATATGCATTGTCCCATTTCAAAAATAAATAGATAAATAAGTCAAGTTATAGAGTCATAGGTCTCAAAAATATGCATTCAAGTCCAGGACCTGATCATCTCTGCTTGGGTAAAAGTATCACTAATTTGAGTAAATACTAGTACTTCTGTATTAAATGACAAACTTTACAAAGACTTACATGTATGAAGACAATTTGCAGTTATGGAAAGTTCAATGCAGTTAATGTACTTGTATATCCATCAAGAATGTTTTGTCTTTTGTTAACCCAAAGCTGTGGCATCTTTGGTCATTTACCCATCCATCAATGACAATATGATTGCAGCATCTGCCTCTGCGACAGTCGCTCTAAGAGATAACGCAGCACGACAATGCCACATTTGATTTGGAGTGCATTCATTCACTAACAAGAGCATTGTGTGAAGAATACTCGATTAAGCGAGTTTGCTCTTGTCTGAGGGGGGGGAACTGTGTCACTGTGTTTGTCTAAAACTGTCTGGAACCATTTGGAAGCTCCTCGCTCACTGCTGCTATGGCACTCTCTGGCCTACATTGCACAGACTTTGGCCAAAAAAAAAAAAAAAAACGAAACTCATTTGAAAAAACTATCACAAGTTGCTGATTAATTTTTTATAGTGGAGTGGTGTATCTCGCAGATATTACAGCGGAGAAGCTCGGGTCAATGCACTCTTAATCCACCTAATACAACACACAAATTGAAATTGCTCCTCTCATTATGATTAGAGCGTCCGTGCTGAATATTTGATTTAAATCCTGTTAATAAGTATCATTTACGGGCAAAGATTTCTCATTTCTCTAATTAGAATAAAAATGGCCGCTTGAATGGACTTATCATATGAAATAATTGCCATGCAGCTCTGCTTTTCACAGCCGGACCCCTGTACATATAGAACTCATTACCGTTTGGTTATGGAGACTTTTTTCATTTGTCTCTTATATTTCACTGATAGAACAGTCATTGGTTTCCAGTTTGCAGATAACGCTTTAGCAAACAGCCTTAGTCTAATCAACAATGCAATGCAAACCACAAGCTACAATGGCAGCACTGCAGGCTTAATGTTTTAGGTTTTTACAATCGATACCCTTCCTGATGCAACACTTTTCATTTATCAGGGCTTAGGACTGGACGCATATTGTGACTTTCTGGCTCCATATAATGTCACAAAACATGGAACGATCCAGGGGCGTAACATCAAGGCTGTGCAGCTGTACTGGGACCCAGGACATGAGGGGGCCCCATTGAGAGTCCTTAATTATAGTCTTTTATAATGGATTATTTTCATTCTGGGCTATAAATTACTCTGCAAGCATAATTTATTTAAAAAATATTAAAATTGTATGATATGCATAATACCTTCACAATATTTACTTAATGTTTACTTCTAAACAAAAATGCACATCAATTTTTTTGTGGCAGACATTTTTTGAATTAATTTTTTTAAAACTATTAGTTCACAAAGTCAATACACTTTTCACATCCACATATCTTTACAAGTAAGATATGTGGATGTATAAACTGAACACACACTGCATTATCCTTATCCCCACCTGTTTCTACATAACGTATATATTGACTTTTTATATATTTACTTCTAGTCTTATTTTTTGTTGACTTGTAAATATGCAAATCTTGCATATTTTGTATCTATTCTGTTGTATTTTAGTCATAGTATTTAATTGCTTATAACTATCCTATACTTATTTTACTTTTTACTAGTGATTTTTTGTAAGAAGTCATTTCCTTGTGGATCTGTAAACTAGGTAAGATTGAGAAAAGATTTGTCTGCTGTAGCCACAGAACTTACGAAAAACTGGCTCCACCACCAACGCTGTGCTGTTAATGCAACATAAGGCCACCACACACCACTCTTTTTCTTTCTTTTTGACTTTTTTCCTTCCAAGTTGGCCACGGCGAATCATCAGCCTCTTGGCATTTCCACTGTGACTATGTGGGGGTATTTAAGGAAGTTTACTGCACTCCAACAATATCTTTAGATCTGACCATTTACAACATTTTCTGGCATCGCACCTAGTGGTTACAAAACATGCTATTTCTTCACAGCACATTCAAGTAGAGTGACCCTTTAACACTGACTTAAGTTGTGTACCAGTCCAGAATATTACACAGTATACATCATGAGCAACTCCCTGGAGGTATTTACTTATGAGGGACTCTTACCCTTACTGTTGCACCGTTTCTTTTCAACCTGCATCAAACTGCCTGTAATCTCCTGTCTCTAACTCTGCCCTTGGGATTTTTTCATCTCAAGATCATGGCAACATCAGCAGGAGGCGGTTTATTAAAGAAAGGGCTTTTGCAACAACATGCTACTGGGACCAGGAAAAAAAAGATCTGCTTTTTATGTGTGGTACAATGGACTGACATGTGTGGACTGTGACGACCTTCAACTTGAATGGAAACGCTAAAAAGTGAAACTAAATAAAACAGTCAAAGGTTATGAAGCTAAGTCTATTGAATAACTGCAATATGTGTTAATACAAGAAGATACTGTTTATTTAAATGAGCAATATCTACATTGTGTTGAGGTTATTGATGTTACAAGACAAACATGACATTACAAGCTGAAGCTATTCATGTATGTGCAATAACATATGATGGTTTAGAAATAGTGTACCTCCAGGGTCTTTCAGGTGAAATTCAAGACTTTTTAAGAGCTTTTCAATGCCACTTACGATAAAATATAATGCCAAATCCACACACACACACACAAAATCAATTCATTGACATATTTTTCTATAAAAAAATATATATAGTACTGAAAGCGCTTTCCAACTGCCTCCATTAGTCAGTCATTCCTCAGACACACTCAATGGAGGTAAGCCTCTCCTACCCCCGCAAAACACACAATCACAGTTGAGGGATTCATACCGGCAACCTTCCAGTTAGAGGGCAAACAGCTGTACCAACAGAGCTACTGCAGCCCCAAAGTCAAATATTTTTTTTTTTGACTACTACAAGGCTCTTGCAACTGGACCTTACATTTTAAATCTTATATTAATAACATTATTAGTTATTATTGAGCATAAATGTCAATCTACAACAGTTAAAACTCAAATTCTCAACTAAGATTATGTTACAACTTGAAAATTTACAAACTTAGATGAATAAAATTAGGCTACCTGTCCATAACATATAATGCTTTTAAGGTAAATTTTCAATGCATTTTTAAGACTCTGATGATACCAATTCTATAAAAAAAGGCACTTCCAACAAAATTATATTACATCCAGCATGTAAATGAATGCATGTATTGATGACCAAAACATAGCCCACAATGCATTGCCTATGGTCCATCCTTCTCAATTTGTTCACATCTCATCAAATCACATATAGTTTTGGAAGATAAGGCCCAACCACAATTATGGACATGTGACTTAGCGCTATATGGAAAAGGCTGCTAATAGCTGCAATACATTTAATTTCTTCATGGCTTTAAAACTAAAACAAAATAGAAATTCCAACTGCTGCAGCTACTGTATAGTTTAACTAGTTCAACCAATAGGCAATAAACTCTTGACGATGTTACAGCTGGGACAATCATTGCAAAGAGGAGAATGGAGTATGCATTGTACAGAAACTACATTTTTGGGCAGATTATGCATTTAAATTCTACAACCCTGTTCTACAATACAGAGAATACGCCAACTCTTATGCTCTTGTGGATAATATATTAACTAGTAGGGCAAAGAAGTGTTGCTAATTGCTAATAGGCCCTTTTCAGGATGACGTCAGACAACTTCCGTATTGAGACGATGGACTGTATCTTCATTTCCAGTGCTGCTGCTCGCCAGTAAGGAATTTACTCGGAGTCTTAAAAATTGGCCAAATATAAGGCTACATGATGTACAGAAACTCGAAAAGGGATATACATTTTTCATTGAGGGTTACTTATTTGAATATGAAGGTAAGTGTTTTGTCTTGTAGCAAAAGCTAGTAGTTGTTAATGCTGTAGCGTTAGCAATAGGTCTAACAGGGGTGTGCGATAAAACAATATTAGATTATGTTACGATCTAAATGAATGACAGTCTGCTTGTCTGAAAGGCTCACTGCATAGTACTGCAATGAACTTCTAATTAGACCTGAAAAGTCTATTATTTTGTCACAGATTGATCACTACAGCAGAGTCAGTGTTCGAGCACAGAGCTTTACTAAATGAAAATATACTGTAGTACTATCCAGTGGTATTTCCTGATAAGCAGATTGTCAAATATTCAGATAAACTCAGATCATGACATGATCTAACACTGTTTTATAGTGCAGCTCTATCACTTAGCCATGTTGCTAACGCTATCTAGCTACATAACAAAGCACTCACTTCATAATCCAAGTATCCTTGGTTGAAGAATTAATATCCTTTCGCAAGTTTTGAACATTTTGTGGGTAAATATTCATTTGAAAATCGCTGTATATTGTGTAAACTTGTAAACGGCAATTTTAAAAAAAAGTCTGGGTGAATTTCTTATGGGAGAAGGGCGGCACCGGAACTGAAGATACATCCCGTCTCAAAACGGAAGTTGTCTGACGTCACGTGAAAAGGGTCTATACTCAAAAGCAACCCAATCGCGTCACTTGATCATCGTTTTGGTCAAAAGCTAAAATATTATTATTAAAAAAAATATTAAATATAAGTTATACAAATCACTCAATTAAATATTTCTCAAAATAAATATAAAATAAATTTGTCCTACCTGTTGTTAATCCTGCGAAGTTGACATGCCATGTTTATGGAAACCAGGCTCCTAGCAACAAAGTTCTTCTTCTCCTCAGCCTAAATAATCCAACAAAGTATCGGGAACATCTTCATGAGGTTTAGGGCAAAAACCTTTGCTACTGCAGTGCTTTCCTCTTTCCTTATTTTTTCTAGAAGGCAAGATACTGTTTATAATCCACAGAGTAGTACTTTGCTCGCGCTGCTGTGGCTGCTTCAGGTAATTATGCTAATTATGCCACGTTATGTTTGACCTTTAGCTGCATTAGCATTAGCATTAGCCAGTTGTGTTTATTGAGTTTATTAGCCTACGTTAGTTTTTTTTTTTTTTTTTTTTTTTTTTGAAGAACATATTTTGCTGCCACATGATCAAATCTTAGCTGTAAATAAAATTATTATATTTACTTAATTAATAAATAAAATAATCTTTTTTTTTTTTTTTTTTTTCTTTTTCTCTCGTTTAAAGTAGGAGTATACTGGATGCTACATTAAGAGGAGTCTACAATGTTACCACCAGATGGCACTAATTGACAATACATAATGCATTTACAACATTTGCATAATAAAATCGACAGTGACAGCAATAAGTATGCATCATTAATCATAAGCCCTCTTAAATTGCAAGATAATATTATGCAAATCCCTCGTTGATAGTTCATTTGTTATTAATATATCAATCAAAATGTCTGTCATTTCTGATCCTTTACTGTTACAAGAGCGCATTGGCAGAGATAAGGACATTTTCCAGCTTAATGCTCAAACCTCTTTGTCATGAACAGCAAACAGTGATGCGGAAATAAGAGATCAGATTTAGTGTAATGGTTCCCAGTGCTCCAGCGATTGCCTCTTAATTTCTCTCATGCTAATGCTCTCTGACAGTAATGGGATACACACACACACACATATGCAATCTTTTTCTTTTTACTGCTTTGTGTTATTAGGCATGTTGCAGAGTCCCAGGAGTTTTTTAGTGCCACACAATGCCAGTGCCAATCCGGTCGGCAACATCTGTCAGGACCAGGGACTATCTGTGTCTGCGTGTGGGGCGGTCAGTCTGGTGGCGCCGCAGTGGTTGCAGGGACGTGAGAGGACTTCCAAAAAGATTGCTGGCCATACGAAGGTTGGTGTCAGGCGGGGTAGAGGTGGTCAGGGGGTGTCCTCAAGCAAACTGCTGGTGTTACATCATTTTGTCATTTCAATCTCAAACTTTTTCACTTGTTATCAAAATGATACCATACAATTAATCTTCAAATTAATTTTTAATATTTTGATCTCTACCCTTTTAACTATTTTTTATAGAAAATATCTACTTATACTTCTTGCCTTTCCCCTTCACAGCAAATTATGTTCATCCTAGAGTACAGTGATATGCATAATGGTTTGTTAAAGGTTTTATTTTAGGATTATCTCTAAAACAATGCAAAACAGCTTCAAATAAAAATAAAAAAAGGTAAAAACTTTACTGTACCAGTTCCCTTCACTCTAGTATTGTTAACCATTGGTAGTAGAAGAAGTATATCTTATTGTACGACTGCAAAAATAGAAAAACACTTTCAATTATACATTTATTTCATTGAACCAAGAAGCTATTTTGTTAATACATTTTTCAGTAACAGTACATTAACAATACTTTTACCTGAGTGCAGAACTTGAGTACTTCTTGCATGCTTTGTATTACTAGGCCTGTTGCAGAGTCCCAGGAGTCTTCAGTGCTACACAATGCCAGTGCCAATCCGGTGCCAAACAGCTGTCCGGACAAGGAGATATCTGTGTCTGTGTGGGGCGGTCAGTCTGGTAGCTCCGCGGTGGAACCAGGGACGTGACTGGAGTCCCAAGTTGACAAGATTCACGGCCACACAAAGGTTGGTGTCAGGCGGGAAAGAGTTGGAGTCAGTGGGAGTTCCTCAAGCAAACGGCTGGTGTTACAACATCATTTTGTGACTTCAGTTTCGACCCTCTTTGCTATGATATACTTATTTTGTGCTCATTTGTTATTAAAAAAAAATAGGTCTATATCCATCCATATGGCGATAGGATTTCACTGAGCTGACCATGGAACAGAAGTTGGAAGTTAGGCCATCAAAGTTGTTCCAGGGCCATCACATAAATATTGTTGCAGGGCTGTCATAAAGAAGTTGTTGTTCTGTTCCAGGGCCATCACATAAAAGTTTCTCTCTTTTTTTTCTTTTTTTTTTTCCAGAGCTATCATACAAAAGTTGTTCTAGGGCCATCATATGAATGTTGTTCCAGGGCTATCACATAAAAGTCGACCTAGGGCCATCATATACATTATTATTTTCCAAGGCAATCATATAAAAGTTGTTCCACGGCTGTTTCAAGGGCAGTCACATAAAATTTTTCCAGGGCCACCATATAAATGTTGTTGCAGGGTCATCAAAAAACTTGATCTAGGGTCATCATATACATTATTTTCCAAGGCAATCATACAAAAGTTGTTCCAGGGCCATCTTATAAAAGTTGTTCCAAGGTCATCATAATAAAGTTGTTCCAAGGGCAATCATATAAAACTTTTCCAGGGCCATCTTATAAAAGTTGTTCCAGGGCTATCACATAAAAGTCGACCTAGGGCCATCATATACATTATTATTTTCCAAGGCAATCATATAAAAGTTGTTCCATGGCTGTTTCAAGGGCAGTCACATAAAATATTTTCAGGGTCATCATATAAATGTTGTTGCAGGGTCATCAAAAAACTTGATCCAGGGTCATCATATACATTATTTTCCAAGGCAATCATACAAAAGTTGTTCCAGGGCCATCTTATAAAAGTTGTTCCAAGGTCATCATAATAAAGTTGTTCCAAGGGCAATCATATAAAACTTTTCCAGGGCCATCTTATAAAAGTTGTTCCAGGGCCATCATATAAAAGTTGGATTTGTTTGCTCTCAGAATGCATTGATTAACAAGCTCAACAGAAAGACAGTGTGTACTGCAAATGGCCTCAAAGGAGTTGTTCAAAGTAATTACTATATTACAAAGATGCTGGGCTGTCTCTGAGGGCTGGAGGTCCTTGACTGTCTGGTTCACCATTTACATCTAATCACGACTTCCGTATTCTCTCTTAAGAAGAAAATATGCTACATAAATCACTGTTTGACTATTGTTTTGCTCTGTAAAAAAAAATAAAGCATATAGTACAAAATCCATAGATATATTTGTACAATAATTGTATTTCACATACCTTTAAACTGCAGTATATCAGCCATACACAAATGCAAATGATGTTTTGCAAAATGACCATAATCCAAATACTAATAAAACCTATGTACTTTATTTGAACTCTAAGCTCCTATTGCATAAATGTTAATAAACAAATTCTACATGTATTATACCCTTGCTATGCATTTGCAAAACAGACCAGGATTAGCATTAATTACATACTTTTACATTAAGAATGTAGTTTTGACATAGTACACAGAACAGTTAAAATAATACTTAATTCACTCCTATTTTTATAAAAATTTTTATAGGATAATACAAACTGCATAACATCTTAAATGCTGCAGAATAATTGTGTCTACAGCCCTTCAAAAATATTTTCAAGATAACAATATTTGGAATAATGTGCAATTGTCAAGAAATTTGTATTCAGTGTTGTAATTAAGGTACCTCCCATTGTAGTTTTGCAAAATACCAGTACTTACATATCTTAGTATTAAAAATATTAACATTTAACCCATTAGAACTTGTCTTCTTTGTTGATGCCACATCCAGACCACCAATTTTCTTTCTGCTGAAAAAAGAACATTTTAATTATTGAGTTCTGGCATGCTCTAAAATTTGAATTAGTCAAAAATTGGGCTGGAAAATTACAAAGTTGTCATTTCACTTTTTGACACTCGAGGAAACAGCAAGTCAGATGATAAAACAAATTAAATCTGTGTGAACGCGTTAGCCCTATTTGCGTATTAAAGATTTATTGACTTGTAAATGTCTTCATTATATCTGCAGAGAAAGAGTGGGTCAGTGAGTGTAAGGAAATCCAATTTGTTGACGGAGGATCTGCTTAACTGCTGTTGTAGACTTTAGATTTAGGTCTTTGCATAAGCCACCTTCTTATTTACATCTCAATTTATAATCCTCAGTACGTCTCCTAATATCCCTAACACTTTTGAATTTCTTGACTTAAAGCAGCCTCTTTCAGAAGCTTGGTGTGCACACGCAATTCCTTTACAAAGAGCAAAACCACGCTTAGATCTCAAAGAGGTTGCATAAAGCTCCCATCTGTCATCAATACTTACACCGATCATACCACCACTGACAGATGAAGTGAGTAACAAATCTTCATCATGGCACCTGTTACTACATTGCATTGTAATTTGCTGCATATGGGGCTGCATATTAGGCATTTTTCTGCTGAATAATTTTGTTGTGTTTACTTGTCTCTATGGGTGTTTCTGATTCCACTTACAATTACTTGGAGGAGTTAGAGCAAACTTTGAATTTATTTACCACAAAGGAGGAATCAGTCGCGGATGTGGCAACCCGTCGGGGGAGGCATAAACAGGACACGGTGCTTCAGAGAGTGATAAAGTCGTCCCGGGTGATCAACAATGTGCTGCTGGAGTCACTGAGAGAGGGGTGGGGAATATCAATTGGAGAGCTTCATGGACAGAGACAGCAGTACATCAGCGGGTCTGTAACAGGCGGCGAAACTTTGGACCACAGTTGTTAGAAGTTCCTCTTATTTACATTGACTGATATTAGGGGAATCCAGATAAGGGCTCACAAGCCAGTGTACTTTTGTGCTGGTACCAAGCCTAGATAAATGAAGAAAGTCATTTGGCGGAAAACCTATGCCAAATCTGTATGTAAATCACTGCATGCTAGGGTGCTGATTATTTAGGAAAAAAAACAAAAAACAAAAAAAACATTAGAAAATAGTATAGATATTTGAATATCTGAATCCACACTCATTAATAGAGCCCAGCCGATATGGATTTTTTTTTCTTGAGGCTGATGCCAATACCGATATTAGGTAACAAAAAAATACCGATATCCGATACATCGGCTGATACATTATGAAAAAAATATTTTAAAGCATTTTTTCTTTCTGCTCCTGTTTACATGAATATGGCGTGTACACCCCAGGCCACTTTATTAGACTAAACATCTTTTTAAAATGTTGTAGAAAGCTGTAGGTTGTTGTTGGTAGTGGTGTGGGGAGTATTATTATGTATTTTATGCATTTTATTTATTTTATTTAGGTTTAACTAAATTTGTTTAACTTAAATTTCATTTAAACTTTCTCTGAAAGTAGAGCATGGGGGGAACTACAAAATGCATTTTGAATTTTTGTTCTGAGGTTTTATGGCAGAGAAATGAGCAAAATATTTTTATTGCCTTTTAGAGCTTTTCAGGCCATGAGAAGACGATTTGGGCTGTTTCCTATAAACTGCAGTGTAAAAGCCCAACTGTTTGGAAACACCAGCACGCCCTCTGCTGCACAAATAGCAGAAGGCCATCATTTGCAAGTAAACAGCTCTTATTCCAGCACTCCAGCACACAGTAAAAATAGTACTGTTTATATCGGCGGATATCAGCCCATAACTGATCATTTTCTAATGGGCTATATCGGCCGGCCAATATATCAGTCTGGCTCTACTCATTACTAACCTTTTCATCAAAATACAACCTTGATTTTTTTTAGTTTATTGTAATAACTCAAGTTGACGTGGCAGAGTGGTGGGGTTAGAAGATAATTGCAAGGTCCAACAATACATATGCCCATTATTTCATATTACATATTGCATAATGTTGCTGTTCTGAGCATGTGTTAAGTGATAAGGCGATGATAATTTTCTATTGTTCACTTATTTTGCCATATTTGACTTAATGTTTGGAAGTGTGGGGACATTCAGCAATTTATTACCTTTGATTATATTACAAAAGAGAGCAATAAGATCTATATATAGACCTGTTCCAAATGAACACACTACTGAACTGTTTCTGAAGTCAGAACTATTAAAACTGAAGGATTTATTTGTTTTACAAACCTTGTTAATTATGCAGACAAAGCACAGGCTGTTTCCATCTGGTCTGTAAAACCTCTGTACAGTAAATGGTGACAGTAGCAGAAGAAAATCTGATTTTCAACAGTCTCTTTACTAGAACCACACTCAGACAAATGTGCAGTTCTGTGGCTGGTGTAAAACTGTGGAATTCTCAGAAAAAATGATTTAAATTGTTAAAATGTTTCTCAATTTAAGTGTAAACAAGTATAAACAAAACATACTGAGGTTGTATGGTTAAAGTGAAAATAACTAGAATGAATTTCTGTATTTATTAAAAATATTTGTTTAAATAATGTGCTTGGGGCCATCTATGTTTGTTAAATTATGAAATGAGAAGGGGGTAGGTTTAATAAGAACTGTTCTTTGTCCCACTCCGGTTCTTACATGGAATGCATTATTGTATTGAATTTATATAATCTGACTTTTTTTTCTAACTTAATACATTCCAACGGAAAGAACAAATAAAAGGAAAAAAGAAAAAGAAAAAAGAGAATTAAATTCTTACAAGACTTCACAAGGTGAGTGCACAGAGCTTGACAAAGGGAAGACATTCTGAACCACTAAAGAATAAAAGAGTATTATTGCATTTAGGAAATGCCAGAAATTCAGTTGGTACAAGTTCAAGGTAACTGTAACAATGACTTTCAGAGGTCATTGTAAACATGCACTTATTTTTTATGGAACAAAGCTGAAAGGCTTTACTGTCCTTGAATATTGTTTAAATCCAGTATTTACATGCAATAACAGAAAAATATGGCTTGTGTGTTTCTTTTGACATCTTCAGTACAAATACAGTAGACTTACAAACAGTGAATATTTCTCTACCTCTCAGAGCTGAAGCCCATTAACCTAACATTGAGCAAAGGACTATACTGCAATAAATACACGGCGTGTCATCTTCTGCAGGAAAAGAAGAGTCTTTTCTGTCACCATTAGACAGAATTTATTTCTTTTACATTGTAACCAATCTCAGAAATATGACCAGCCACCTTCACTGCAGATGGATCGTGTCATCCCATACTAGCTTCAAATTAATGACAATAAGTACACTGTGACACACTGCACGAGCCTCAGTTACATCATTGACCTCTGGTGGTAAAACAAGGTTACTGCAGTAAAAAGTCTGAGACGTTTTCAATGGCAATATTGATATTGTTAGTAGTAGGCCCAATACATAATTATCTAAGTGTTAAAAATGGTAGATATTGCTAATCAAACAATAAACTTTACATCTTTTAAAGTAATTAATACAATTTTCTTGATAAATGCACATTATCCCATGTAAAAAATGGCTTATGATCTTGAAAGTTATTTTGATGGGCTGCAGACACAATTCTGCAACATTTAAGATGTTACGTAGTGTGTATCAACCTATAAAAAAGATGGATAAAAATATGAGAGAATTAGGTATTATTTTACATGTTCTGTGGACTCTGTTAAAACTATATTATTATGCTAAAATATGTATCTGCTAGACAGCATAAAATGCCCTGTATTCCTATTATAGAAGTATGTAATTAATGCTAATCATGGTCTCTTTTGCAAATGCATAGCAAGGATATAATACATGTAGAATTTATATAATGACATTTATGCAATAGGAGCTCAGAATTCAAAGTACATAGGTTATATTAGTATTTAGATTATGTTAATTTTGCAAAACATCATTAGCATTTGTGTATGGCTTACTGCACTTTAAAGGCATGTGAAATACTGATATTGGATGAATATGTCTATGTATAAACTGCAAAAAAGTGTTTTTTTTTAGACAATTTATGTATTTATTTATGTATTTGCAATTGAATTTTTTTTTTACTCCAAATTCTGATGAAGTGAAAAAAAAAAAAAAAAAAATCAGCGTAATAAAATTCAGTGTCCAAAACTCACAGAACCATGGCCAGTTTGGGACACTGAATTTCATTGGACTGTATTTTATTGTAGTTAATTTTCTTATTAGAATTTTAAGTAAAACAAATTCAGTTCACAAAATTCAATTGCAAAAAATTCAGTTACATAAATTAATTGTCTCAAAACAGGTTTCATAAGAAAGACATAAAACAATAGGGACATAATGCACTGAAGTCATGATTCTATTCTATTTACAATTTTATGTTCATGATCACGATTTTTTACTTTTTTAAAAAATGTATTATAAATCCACGCCTCAGTAATATATAATGGGCCTAATATAAGTCAAGTCTTATAAAAAATATCAGTGGGAAAGAGACGACCCTGATCTCCATGGAAACGCTTCGGGGGCGGGGCCACTGACACTTAGTTGAACTTTAGGCTGTTGGTAGCCACTTAGCTTTCCTTTAGCTTGCTGCTAACAACAAGCTACTTTCTGAACAATGGTAAACGGAGCGAACAGGTAAATAATACCTTCAGATGTGTCTTTCTTGCCGTTCGCCCTGAGCTTGTTGTTTTTTTCCCCTGTGCGCTGTGTGCGTGCTTCTCCGTCTGTGCGAGAGGTGAGGGAGCGCTCTTCTGAGTAATGAAGCTCTTGTGCAGTCTTTTCACATTTCCAGCATGTCAGGCTAATGATTTTATGAGTCCTGTAAACTAAAACTTTATATAAATGCATGTTTCTCTTCTGTAAAATGGTCAGGTAATGATGTCTCACGTCAAATATGTGAGCTAGATTACGCACCATTATACTTTGGTGGCCTGCACGCTGTTTTAAAGGGACATCGCGATTAATTTTTTTCCGCAAAATTTCTCTCTTATGCATCGATTTTTAGCCGATTTACGAAGAATTGTTACATTCCTGCAAAACAACCTTCATATGCACATGTATCAGAGTGATAAGTGCTTATATACCTTTCAGCTTGAAGGTTGTGGGTTCAATCCTCGAGCTGGCTCCATTTCTCCTTTGGGTAATCTGGCTGCCTCCCTGCAACCTTAACTGGCGAAGAGAAGATGATTGAATACAATAAGCTTCATATAGGAAAGTGCACATTAATTACCATGACATTTGATTTATTGCATGACGTACCAGTTAGAATCCCAGACCCACTTCTTCCATATATCAAATGTTGTAACAATTACCCGCTAATGCATGCCCCCCCTTGTTGTTACACAGTACAAGCCCACCCTAAACCCTTACCTATTTGTTCTGTCAGGTGTTAGGTCGACTTGAAGACAATGACACCGGTGATACATGAGTTCAAATGAATATTACTCTGGCGGGAGGCTGCACACATCAATAATTCACATCAATGTCTGCCGCAAATTATAAACTGTGTTCATTTAAAATCCAATTATCCTCATTATTGGCAGTTGATGCATGTTAATGATGCATGAAATAGCTAAGCCTTTTAGAAGCCTTGTTAAAACTAAAAGTGTAATGTTTCTAAAGTAACACCAGATGGCAGTCTAGCTCCGTCTTGGTTTTAGTGGCACAGGAGCTGGGAGATAAATGGTGACATCACATATAAAATTGTTTGTCCTCATTAAATAAATAAAGCTGTCATTTTGAAGTGTGGCTTGAGAGGAGGAGCGTGGCCTCATAAGTAAATCGCAAGGGCTTTCAAAGTGAATTAAAACTAGGCTTAATTAACATATGTCCAGATACAGATTATATTAAAGTCCATTGGGATTTTTATGAGTTATTATCTCATATTGAATGAAAGAAAGTGTACACCTACAATAAAATAATAGCAAGAAAAAAAGAAAGAATAAAATATGAATAATGTAATAATTTTAATACCCATCTGCTAGTGCCATCATGTGGTCATGTAATACATTTGCATAATCCAAAGTTTTCATTCAAACAGCAATGTTAGTTCAGTATCTTTTATGATTGTGTCTTTCTTATCCCCAGCATTCTCCAACATTAAACCATTTGTAATTATATGGACGTTTTAAAGATTTCCAACTCCAATCAGCCTCTAATACTTACACATAAAATATATTTTGTCATACAACAGTATTCTCTATTGTTCACTAATCCTGCCTTACATAAACTGCTGTACAGAGTTTTATAGTCATTTAGAGCCTTTGATTAAACTACAGAAAAGAAGCTGTTGGGTTTAGAGACCATGCAAACACACTGTGCATGCATGTAAATGGAAAAGACTAATGTATTGATATGTTATGATGTATTGATTGCTGCTTGTATGCTACATACGTAAATGACACCAGTGGTGCTTTCTAAGTTCTTCCTGCCCATTGTATATTTGTAAATACGTATGTAAATGGCTGTCAATATTTAATCGTAATTTTGAAAAGGGGGTAGGAGTCTACAAATTCGCACTTCATCCTACTCCTTTTGAGCATGGTCAAAGGGCTGAGTTGTTGTGTCGCAACAGTTTTTATGTATTCTGCTCAAATACAGAAATGGAATGAAAATGAAATACTGTCAACAATGTCAAACCACTTGAAATGGCTTTCTATCATTTCTGCCATTTGCAAGTTGTAATGGAAAAGACAGTTTGTATCTAGTATCTAGACAGTTTGCTCAACAGTCTTTTCACATCACATCAACTTAAGAGGAGAAAGAAGTACTTGAGTAAAAGTACTGAATGTAGCATTTACTTTAAGAATTTTCGACAGTAGCAACAAGTACAGCTACTACAATGTGCGTACTACTTAGAAATTACTTACTAGTAATACTTAGTACTTACTACTATTATTAGTAGATCTGCTACTATTATTACTACCACTACTTTACTGTGGTCAAATATACTTTTATTCAACTAGAGACAAAGTAAAGTGTTTTTTTTTTTTTTGTTGTTTTTTTTTACAAAAAAAGGCATGTTTTAATAAATGTACAGTACTCAAAAACTACACTTTTTTTTTGCAAAGAACTGTAATTATGTAAATTACTAGAAAAGAAAAAAAAAACTTTTTATTAGGCCCACAGTGGGGAAGTTGTGTGTTGTAAAAGAGAATAAGTACCTTCCACCACTGGTGTAAAGACAGTATAATTATGAAACAGCAGCTGCATTATTTAAGTAATTGTTTCATTTTAAGCTACTGAGTTAAAGTATACAGTAGATGTATTGGATTCAGTACGAGCCGAGACAGCACCAGATGCATAATCAGACCTGAGTGGAATCTGCAATAAATCAGTGAAATATTAATGGAGTCTTCTCATAAATGTGCATCTAATTCATAACTGATATTTCATTTATACTATCAGACTGTAGAGTGGCCAAAGCAGACGCACTGTATATGTGTATATCCTCTGTGCTGACTTTTAACTGGGTCTAATGGGTTAAAAGTACTGTCAAAATATTATTACACAAGTAAAAGTAAAAGTACTCAACAAAATAATTTCTTCAGTAAAAAAGTGTAAAGTACTAAAGTAGAAAGTACTATCTGCTGCTAACAATTCTACGATGACTATTACCACTACATCTAGTGCTACTCATACTACTACTACTGCTACTACTTACTATTACTGCTGTTACTACTACATTTAGTTCTATCAATATTATTACTACATAAAATCCTATTGGGGTAAATAACTGCTGCTACTTCTATTACCACAACCACTACAACTACTATTACTATTTTTACTAGTACGCCTACTATAACTAGTTGTACTCCCACTACTAATACTACTGTTACTACTACTACCACTGCTACTACTATTACTGCAAGTATTACTTCTACTGCTTCTACATCAAGCACTACAAGGGCTACTAATTGTACTAGTCCTAATACTTCTATCATCACAACTACTAACACTACTATTACTATTAGTAGTACGTCTACTATAACTATTTGTGCTCCCACTACTAATACTACTGTTACTACTACTACCACTGTTACTAATACTATTACTTTTACTGCTACTACGTCCACTAAGCCACTGAGGTAAAAACATTTTTTCCTAAAAAAAAGTACTCAAGTAAATGTAAATGTATTATGTACTTTAGAAATAAAAGTATCTAGTAACTTTCCACCTTTGCTGTCATAAGGTTTACTCACTGCTGTTCCACTTCCAAATAGAGCTTTTACAACTCATAAACATCACTGACGACTTACTATATCCCACATGAGCGACTAAACTGCTCCCGTCAGACAATCTTACAGCTTAGTGAAAGATAAAGGCGAAAGGAGGGATCTGGCCTCTGCAACATCAAAGTAAAAGCCAGGATATTTTTCTTTTTTTTTTTATTGTGAGAGACTGACAATGCCGTACATGCATTTTCACCAGCTAAAAAAAGAAAAAGAAAAGGTGGATTGGATTAGGAGAAGGAGACGAGTGTAGAGCAAGGTAAACAACGTGACATTTCCTAAGACCGCCACATCCATCAAGTCAATCTCTGTCAGCCCTAAAGCTTCAAAAAATCTCACATGATAGAAGATGAAACGCAATAAAAAAAAAAAATCTAGGTCGCATTTGTCAAACGCTGGCCCATTTTTGACACGCCGAGTCTGTTTGCTCTTGTCGATGACTTTCATTACTGTGCATTTGGAAAGCCCCCCCCCTTCCTTCCCAGCCCAGATGGTCATATCGAACACATATCACAGTGAATTAGGGCACTTCGAGGATGTTGCAGTTCTGCGTCCTCACCTACACCCACACACTAGAAAATGGTTCAATAGATCCACACTGCTGACTTGACAAGTAATCTATCTATGTACAAATATACGCATTAATGTTTCTTTTGCTTATTTTTTGTTAGGGCTGGGTGTGGGTGTGCTAGCGCCGCAACTAATGCATGGTCTTTGGTCGCTGGACATCCATTCAGAAAGAATAGTAATTGGACAGCCCAAGAATTAAACCTGTAACCTACTTGCTGAGAGGCAGGAGCACTAACCACTCTGCCACTGTGCCCTAAATACCGTATTTTCCGCACTATAAGGCACACCTAAAAGCCTTTAATTTTCTCAAAAACCGACAGTGCGCCTTATAATCCGATGCGCCTTATATATGGATCAGTGTTGGTTAATTATGGCTACCGTATTCAGGGGGCGTCGCCAAAGTGACAGCGGTAAAAACGGTAAAGGGGAATTCCAGTCCCAGCTGTTCATGTGTGCCATAGGCGTGTTTATGGAACCTGCCGCAAAAGAACAAGGAGGCGCTGCCTTTGCTCCATCTCAGTAGAAGAGTTGCGACATTGAGGGGACAGAAAACTGAGCGCTCGAACGCTGTTCATGTAGCTTTGAACTGTGACAAATGGAGTTGGAAATACATTGTTTTCAACGAGGGCGGCGCAAATAAGAGCTCCCGGTACGCACGGTACCGTATTGTGAATGCACTAACTTGTTTTGGGAGTGAACGGAGTTGTAAGAACGCTGGTTTGTATTCTATTAATAAAGTTTGACTGACTGACTTATCTGACTGTTTTATTGACATTCCCTTTAGCGCAGCTCCATCTAGTGGATGCGCCTTATAATGCGGTGCGCCTTATATATGAAAACAGTTTTAAAATAGGCCATTCATTGAAGGTGCGCCTTATAATTCGATGCGCCTTATAGTGCGGAAAATACGGTACTAATAAAAAGCTTTCAAAGTCTGTATATTGGCAAAACTTGGAGGTACAATCACAACATAAGTGTCACAATACAATATAAAGGCGAATATAACAAAGAGGATATATTGCAGAGTGGTTAGTGATCTTGCCTCCCAGAAAGGGAATTTTTTTTGGGTATTTTAGGTAAATTGGTGACTCTAACTTTCCCCTAGTGAATGAATGTGAGAGTGAATGGTTGTCTGTCTGTGTTTGTTTCTGTTTCAGCTCTGCGACTAGCTGGCCCTTGTCCAGGGTGTACCCTGCCTGAGGTCCAAACTTACTGGGATAGGCTCCAGTACACAACCCCTAATGGGAATAAGCAGCAGAACATAAATGAATGAATGGTTTTGGAAAACTCAGATTCCCTTCCTTCAAACCTCTGCATTTATCCAGGCTTGGGGCTGGCATTAAGAGTACACTGGCTTGTGACCTCTTATAGCTCAATTACCCTATTCACTAATATAAAGCTTAAAACTATACTAATGTAAATGTAAATGCTATTCCATTACAAAAGCACCTATTACACTGGTTTTTGATGATGCCGGATGTGTTTACAACTTTTTCGTTTTACAGTATCCAGAACAGAGGCGCTGCTCATTGATCAACACTCGAAATTAAATTGACTCTGGCTGCAGCCTCTGCTGTTTTCTGGCAGCACATCCACTATGAAGAATATGCACACGTGGAATACGAGTGCCAAAGGAAACCATTCATTTTCCTGCTCTACACTTAGAGTCAGTGTTATTAAGTACTTAATTTTTCAAGTGTGTTTATGTTTCTGTTTGGATTTGCATACTGATTTGGCATAGGCTTTTGTGTTTTAAGCTGTTATTTTTGGGTTCATATCTTTATGACAAAAAAACAAAACAACACAGTTTTCAGTTTTTTTGCTTTATCTACTTACTTCCTCAGCATTACACAAAAAAAAAAAAAAAAGATGTTTACGTGTTGCTCACTTTCTTGTCGCTTTGTTAACGTCACATCCGCCATTTTCTGATTGGCTTACTCCGCTGTCAGTTTACTCGGGTTTGCTCCGCTCTAGAAGAGCGAACCCAGGCAAACTATATACAGGTTATATCATTTAGACCATTTTGCCAAATATATTCATCTTTAGCTTACTCTGCAACTATGGGCCTGAGGTGGGAAACACATGGGACAGTGGTCAATTATAGTCGCAGAAAATACACTGATAGATTACTATTCACTCTCACATATGTGAAATTTAGAGTCACAAATTCACCTTTACATGCATACGGTATAGGAGGACATGTAGAGCTCCTTGTTAAGAGGCTAACCACTCTGCCACTGTGCACCGCTTCCAAAGTATTACATGTAATTTCAACACATTTACTCACAAAAATAACGCCAGGTGAACATATTCTGTAGGAATACCTAAACCTTGCTATTTTATGCAGACGTGGGCCTCCTTTTGCACAGCTCAGTCCTCTCTTGACGTATATACCTACAGTATAGTCAGCTACGTGAGGGATGAACTGCAATCCAAGCAGAGATCTTGCATCAGATTGTGTGTTCAGTGCTGGTCAGTTTCCACAAAGCCCTGTAGATATAACACGTATCGCAGTAGAATACATATAAGGCTTCAGTGTTGATTTCACACTTATCCCTATACGACCCTGGACTTTCACGGTGTATCTGAGCTGAAAGTGGATGAAGAGCTAGTAAAAGTACTGTCACGTTAATATAATGTTACTTGAGTAGAAGTAAAAGTATCAATGCAATTGTTACTCGAGAAAAGTAAAAAAAAAAAAAGTATTGAGTTTTAATTTAACTTATAAACTACTTGCATTTACTACTACTACTACTACTACATTTGGTACTACTACCACGATATGTAATGCCAATACTAGTACTAATATGAATACTATATCTGCAAATTTTTGTACTTCCACAGCTTTTACTGCTACATTACTACTACCACTGCCACAACAAGTACTACTATTACCAAAGTTAAAAGCAAAGGTAACATTCACTTAATTAGAAAGTACTTTTGGGAGTACTTTTTCAATTGCCCAGCAATTTCTACTATTTTTACTACTACTACGACTAATACTACTACTTAATTAATCAATATTTGCCATTACTACATTTACTATTGTTACTACTAATGTTGTTACTAGTCTTATAACCACTACTAATACTACTACTAGTACTACTACTAGTACTACTACTACTTAATTACTTAATATTTGCTATTACTACATCTACTATTGTTACGACTAATGTTGTTACTAGTCTTATATAACCACTACTACTACTTAATTACTTAATATTTGCTATTACTACATCTACTATCATTACTACTAATGTTGTTCGCTAGTCTTTTAACTACTACTACTACTACTTAATTAATTCATTAATTATTATTTACTATTACAATCTTGTTACTACCTCCATTACCACCACTACTACATCTACTACCACTGCTAGTATGATCAAAAACTATTTATTTAGAGATTAAAAACTAAAAATACTTCAATAATAATAACATATTGTGGGATATGTAGGCTATTAACCCTTAATGAATATTCTTCAGAGATTAGTACCTTTAATTATACACTTTTTGAGTACATTTTCTTCAAATACTAAAATAAATGTTATAAGGCGGTATCCAAATCTTAGCTAGGCAGGATTTTTTATTTACATGGTATATTATGTAACAACATGGGGGAGAAGTGTGATGTTGTTGCTTACTTCTCAGCCATATTAAGTATTCTGTTTCTAACTGAGCCACAGTGCTCTGATGAGAAGAGTGGGTGTTTTGGAAGACTCGCAATCAACAAAGCTGACCTTAGCACACATAAAAAACAACATATTGATTATGAAATATCTCTATAGTCAATTTATTCTTCAGGTAATGACCCGCGTGCGTCTCAAAATCTGGCATTAATGATGAAGGAGGTCGGCCATTTTGGTATTTTTCTCTCCCCAACGCATCTCTTAATGAGTGGAGTCCTGCAAAGATGAATTGACTTTTTGTTGTTGTCGCGCTGCTTACTGAGCTATGATTATCTATTCATTATCTGTTTGACTTGTCATATTAAGAGTAAAAAAAAAAAGAAAAAAAAAAAGCTACTTTGTGCAAATGGAGAGGCTTATTAAATGATTCAAAAAAGCTGGGAGACTTTAAAATAAAATCAGAATGCAATGTTTTGGAAGTCTCCTATACTAATTTTAAACACAATAGAACCTAGACAACATTTAAGGTGTAAGGATCAGGGTTGCCATATCTCACTGACAGTTTCCAGCCCAAACAGAACTTAAAACCTGCCCAACACAATAAAAAACAGCCCAAATCACAACCACGCTAAATGTTAAAACCGTTATACTTAAGACAGAATACAAAACTTAACAGCAGCACTAAAAAAAAATAAAAAAATAAAAATAAAGTGCAATCAGACGACCAAAGCGTTCTTGGTCAGGGTGTCATAGAAACCCCCAAAAAATGTATGAAACACTGAATCACTCATTTTAAAACAAATGAACTGATTTTATGAGTGTAAAGACACAGCAGTTTATTGAAATGTGTACTTCCACTTTGTTTGCCATAAAATTAACACTATTTTGTTTTGTTTTTTCTCCGGAATGGTAGCTAAAAATCCGCCAAATGTTGTGAAAAGCAGCTCAAATTTTATAAACCAGCCCAAAGCTATTTTTTCCAGCCCAATCTGGCAACACTGGCCCGGATTTCATAATAGCAATTTTTTTTATTTGATGGCTGCAACACATATCAAAAATAAGAAAATAAACAGAATAAAGGGGCTTTTTAGAAATGAATAGTATATATTATTAGTATTTGGATGAATTGGATGCCCATGGTTGTTGGCTGCTCGAGAATCAAAAGCATCAAACACATCCATATCCATTCAACAACTTATTCAGCTTATGTGATGTTGTGGCTTGCAGAATGGCTGTATCCTGTCCTACTTTCCCCCCTTGACCAGAAGCGTCCCCGGGCTGGTTTTAGTGTTACAGTCGTTGGCCGGACTTGAAACTCATAATGTGACACACGCAGTTGCAGCTGAGGCCACCAGGAAGCCTACGGGACAGTGCTGTATGAGTCAGGAGTCCAGTCATTTGGTCCATTTCATCTGTAAACAGTCAAAACCAATGAGACTGTCACCAGAGCGGATAATGTACTCTGTGATGTCAAAATAAGACAATTATGATAGAGGCAGATCATTTCCTTTTGTTTGTTCTGCAGTAGAAAAAGTACTTAAGTAAAAGTACTGTTACTTCAAAGTGATATTTCTCAAGTAGATGTAAAAAATAATCAACAAAAATACCATGGAAGGTTACAAATGTACTGAGTGTAAAGTGTACAGTACAGTACTTGCACCAGCAATGCTACTACTACTATTAGTACTACCACTACTTCTACAGTTACTACTTAGTTCCATTGCTACAAGTACTATTACTACTACCATTGAAGTAACTCTGATGAGAAGAGTTGGTGTTTTGGAAGTACTACCACCAACAACACTACTACTACCACAATTAGTACAACCACCACTTTTACAGTTACTACTACTACTACCATGTACTATTACTACTACCATTGAAGTAACTCTGGTGAGAAGAGTGGGTGTTTTGGAAGTACTACCACCAGCAACACTACTACTACTATTAGTACTACCACTACTTCTGCAGTCACTATTACTAACATTGCTACAAGTACTATTACTGTTACCATTAAAGTAACTGATGAGAATA
Source organism: Bostrychus sinensis (assembly GCA_020698575.1). Classification (NCBI taxonomy): domain Eukaryota; kingdom Metazoa; phylum Chordata; class Actinopteri; order Gobiiformes; family Eleotridae; genus Bostrychus; species Bostrychus sinensis. The sequence goes on along the minus strand of CM036261.1, from coordinate 9,961,703 downwards.
GTGTGTGTTTTTTGGAAGTACTACCACTAGCAACACTACTACTACTATTAATACTACCCCTACTTCTTCAGTTACTACTACTACCATTGCTACAACAACTATTACTACTACCATTGAAGTAAAGGGTGGTTGTTTTGGAAGACTCACAATCAACAAAGCTAACAAGATTGAGCTACCTTAAGTGTGTTTTGCAATTGCACAGAAAAAACTACTACTATTACTAGTACTACAATTATGTTTACTAGGGGTGTAACGATACAGTAACTATATCGATGTATTGATTTTTTTTTTTCCTACAATACAACTATATTGATACACATGACCTTGTCTCTAATCGTATCCTTTTCTCAGAAGTGTTTATCGATATACATGGAGGATCAATTGATAATATTGGAAATATCAAAATTAGAAATTTGCATGTTAAAATAAAACCAGATACAACTTTTTTTTGATGTAATTCTTGTGTTTTTAATGAAATAAAATGTTATATTCAACTTTTCTTGACTCTCTGTCTGCTGGACATAATCAACCCTGGCTGCAGAGCTACATTTGAGAGTAAACTTTTATGATTTTTGGCAAAAAGTTGCTGTATCGATTATTGATACAAAGGTGTTGAATCGTATCGAATCGTATCGTTCCAAATTAGCCGATATCATTCTTGAATCGTATTGAAACACTTCTAATCGATACGTATCGTATTGTTGCAAAAACGTATCGTTACACTCCTAATTTGCAATTTCCCCACTGAGGGACTAATAAAGGTATTCTTATTCTTAATGTTTACTACTGTTGCTACTCTTGCTGCTATTAATACTACTATTCTTCCTACATATACCGCATTACCACAATTACAAATAATGTCAAAGAATAGCTCAAGTAAAACATTGTTCCCCTCCAAAATGACTTTAAGTGAAAGTATGTTTTAGAAAATGCCCTCAGGTAGAAAAAACATACAAACAAAAAATCAATACTTAGACGCTTTTTTACTCTCTACCTCTGCTGACCGGTGCATTCAAACATACCAAACATACTTTTGAATTATGATTACAGAGTCCGAGACATCTGGACATTCGAGATTAGCACTCTTCAATCCGAAAGGTGCTGAACTAACTTCCCAATCACCTTATCGGCACAAAATGGCTGTCACTCCAAGAAGATTTACTCCACCAAATCCTAAAAATAAAATGTTTTTTTTGCGTCACCACCATAGCCACTCCTGTGTGTGTGTGTGTGTGTATACAAGTACAAACATGCCAGCTCTAAATGCACAGCAGCACTACAGTATGCCATCCTCTCAAGTATGCGCTGTGTGACTCATTCCTTATTTGCAGAGTCTTCAGAAATAAAAGGGTCAGACACAAGTCAAGTGCCTGGGAGACAAAAGCCGTTGTGTCTTTACGGCAAATTAAAGATGCATTGTAAAACTCGAGTAGTGACAGTGTTTGGACGTGACGTGAACTGCAGATACGCACTTCAGCACATCCTGTACTTCAAGGGTGGTTTTAAAAGAATGAGAACATTACTGCAGTGGAAAATAACTAGATACTGTTATACTTAGGCATATAATTTAGAATATGTAATTAGCAGTGTATATATTTTTTTTACCTCGGTGGCAAAATGGGAAGTAATAGTAGTAGAGATGACAGTATCAGCAGTAAAACACATAAGTACATTTTTAAAAAACAACAAAAGTAGTCAGTAGTAGTAGAAGCAGTAGAATTAAATTTAAAATCCCGAAATTAGTAAAAGTATTTTGACTTTGGTAGCAAAGTGAGTAGTAATAGTAGTCGTGGTAAAAGTAGTAGTAGTCAAAGCAGTATTAGAAGCAGTAGAAGTAGTAGTAAAGGCAGAGGTACTGAACTAAATTTTTAATATAATGAAGTAATAATAGTAATATAATGAATTGTAATGCATTGTGTTGTAACATATTGCATTGTATTGTATAGTGGTACTAGTAATAGTTGATAGAAGTAGCAGTAGAAGTAGTCATACAGTGGCAGGGGAAGTATTTTTATTATTGTTTTACCTTGGTGGAAAAGTGGATAGTAATAGTAGTAGCAGTAGTAGTAGAACATGTAGAAGTTGTTAAGTAGTAGCAGTGGTATTAGTAGTGGCAGTACCTAGGTATACTTTACATGTACTTTTATACTGTTTTTGTGACATATTTTGATATCCTTTTTCCATTTCTGCTTTTAATATTTTGCATTCAGTAAAGAGCTCTTATAAATGTTGGCTCTGACCCTAGAAAAAATTAATAATCACCATGTATTATAGAATATTATAGCTTGAACATGACTAAAAGCATATAATTATAGAACTGGTGCTGTCTTTTTAAAATGGATAACAATGCTTGAATACATTTTACAGAACTAAATGAGTCTAAATGCACAGCCCCTACATTTAGGTTTATATTGGGGTGATACATGTACACATATTAACAGTTCAGCTAGGTGAAGTAATTACAAATATGTGGGGGCTGGTAATCAAAGGAAGAAAGTAAAGGAAAATAAAACAAAAAAATATATAAAACGCAAATTTGAACCAAACTTTAAACATTTAGATGCAATGTCATTAAACCACTGTAAAAGAAAGAAGAAAATGCTCATAAAAACCTGGAGGAGGAGCTGTCTACTGAAATAAAGAATATTTCTTGCTTAGCTCACAGACTCGCAGTATGTGACACAATTTTCATGTTAATAGTGTTTTCAATTCAAGATGCAAAAGTTGTAAATATTCATGCCAGAAGTAGTAGTTTCCAATTATCACTATCTTGTAAGAAAAGAAAAAAAAATCACTTTGAAAATTCACATTTGACTAAAAAATGCCCCTCTTTTTCTCCTACACTTTTCATTTTGCTTAATTAAGGAATCTCAATGGCCTAATCAACCAGCTACAATGATAAACTCATGCTGAAGCCAGAACTTAAGGGTGAACTTTCACTTGATTTTTGACAATTGTCAAAAAAGCGCACTGCACTAAATTGGAACGAAACAGTATTTTTAATAATAAATACACCACTCTAACTAGATTTGCAGCTTCCATTAATCTTAAGCACACAGCCATGAGAGTAATTATTTTCTGCACACTGCTTGGTCTTAAAACAAATATTCTATCCCCTAACTCCAGAATTCTCTATTATGTTCTGTGCCAAGGTGGTCAGCCATTTTGGTGCGTCCAACTATAACTTTTCCAAACATCCCCTTGCTCACATATCTGCTGATTACTTTTAGCCTATTTAATTTTCTTCAAAGGTTGTTATTTCACTTTCTACTGAAAACACACTCCCAGACATATTATATATCTAGACCCCGAATGCTACAATGCTGCTATTCTTGTCCCTTCACTTTGTTTTGCCACTTCAGTTTTCGGCGATATTTCATTCAAAGCGCAGACTGATTGCTGTTTTCACCATGGCGACAGGTCGAGTGGGCGGAACCGTCAGGTGTGGGGGGGATTAATGCTGTATAATCTGCATCAATTTATCTCTAATGTCAAAGAGTGCTCTGAAAAGTCACAATTATTCATAACGAGGCCAAACAAGGCTTAACAAATGGATTTGAAGGGTACAATTCCTCATGGTACCTGCTAATACAATGAGGTCTCTATTTGTTATATACTGTATATATATAAAAAATCCCAATTAGCAACCCAAGCTTGAACTTTGCGCTAAGTAGCTATGTAATTAATTATCCTTATCTGTTAATTAGCTATAGCAGAAACTCACTCAAGAGAAACGTTATATTTAAAGCCCATTATATATTGCTCCTGATAGAGTGTGGGGACATATTGCAAAAAAAATCATTATGATAGTGAAAGTTTTATTTCAATTTGTGCTTAAGAAGTTTGAGTAGCTGCAACTTTTCTGTTTCTTTTGCTACTGTTTCTGCTGCTGCTTGCTTTGGAAGGGAAAAAGTTTGCTAAACATCCACAGGCTTGAAGACTTCCCACATGAAAATTAATAACATAACTTCTGCAATGTTATGTAATATCTCTGGTTAGCGTGGTCAGCCATACCAAGACTTTTCAGTGTGAAAAAAGGTCTCACAGACACTTTTTTTAAAACTTATTAATCATGCTGGACCAATTATTTATCTAAAGGTTATGTAACTGAGGATGGCAATATGGCAAAACTAATTATAACAGGATTTTCTTATGCCAAGCTTACAAATCATGTTGGGTTTGTGTTATTGCCTTATACACCTGCTAACAAATACAATTATAGACTATTTTTGCAATTTACTGTCATAATAAATCTATAGATATTTCAAAACATAAGTATTGTGTAAAGAAATGTGTCGAGAATAGTTAATTTAAAGGAGATATATTTTAACAAACCAACTTTTCTGAGCTTTCTACCATGTTATAATGTTGTTCCTTCATCAAAAACATAGCTGGAGTTGTGTTTTGTTTCATTCAAGCCTGTTTGAGTAATCCTGTAGTCTCTGATGCTGAGTTTCTATTCCACGAAGCTCCGCCTCTCCCACGAGCCCCCGCCCACTCCAGGAAGCACTGACCAATCAACAAACCCTCTAGTCTGCTCTCATTTCAAAAAACAATGGCGCACAGCTCTGTTTCCACTGATTCCTCACAGCTATTTTTCATTTTGTATTAAAATGGCATAATACAAAAAAATTGCTCTTTTTCTATGTTTATGTTCTATGTTTTTGACTGTCTCAGAGCTGCAGTCTGCTGCCCTCTGCTGGTCCCTTCACCTGTATCATTATGGCAGTAGTAAAGTATTTACTTAAAAAGCTTTCTTTTATTCATGTAATGTTTTTAAAGGTTGTTTTAAAAAAAATGCTGTCATATTTTCATTTTTATAAACATTGTATGTAAAGGTTCATCAAAAATTCATGTTTAGCCAACTCAGTGGGTCTAAAAGCAAAGTTAAAAAATTTTTTTGTTTTTTTTACAGTTGTTTAACCCCCACATTGACTTAAACAGAGGCTTATTTTCTATTGTAGGTCATATTATTATCTGTTCTTGATTAGCCATTATATCTAATCCATTACCTCTTTATATAAGGTATCGCTAAGTGTTATTATTTACATTATGATCTCTCTATTGTATGAAATAAAAGCAAGCACACTGCATCTTATAGGCCATTACAGTTCAATTGTGTTTGTGCATGAACTCAGACAGCACTCATTGTACTCAGGGGATTAAAACCACTAAGCTAATTCTTTGGGGACACATAGGCTTCCTGTGTATGGCAGATTAATTGGGATTATGCAGTTATTAAACATTTATGGCCTTGCTTGCTCTGAAAAGAAGGTGAGTGATTTTGCCTTTCTCGGCTCCTGGAAGGTGGAGAAGCCATTCATAAAGTGTGTGAAGTCTGCCACCGACCCAAGACTTAGTGCTCTGAAGAAATTGTCATTGGGGCATAATGGTAGTGTGTGGTCCAGAATCCCTATCTGTCTCCTATGAAAGACCGATAATCACAGAACCACAGTCACGGACAGCGAGTGGGTCAAAATTGGACATGTGCCATTTTTTCCGAAGAGGTAGCTGGGATAGTGTTGCGTGAAATAGAGAGGGGAGCAGAGACTTGAGCAGGGAATAAAGGGGTCTTAGCTTTGGGGAGAGGTTGTTTTTTTTTGTGAAAAATCCTTATCTGCCCAATTTCTTCCTGACAACTAAGGGCCGTTCCACCCGGCTGCCTTGTATTTGTGTCCGCGAGCCGCCTTTTAGCTTCTGAGCCCCGTTCTCTTCAAAAAGATCTCCGGACCTCTGAAGCCGTAATTGCTTCCACCACAAAAGCACAGAAGTGACGCTAATGTATTCAACTTTTTGCAACATATTTGGGAGGATTAAACTCTTAACTAAGATGCATTCATTGTGAGGATTAGGGCTAAGCCGATGTATCTATTTACAAGTGGAAGTCATTTCATGCTTATTTAAGGGTTTATTTAAGGCTTTTATGCTACCTTTTGCTCAAATTAAATCTCACTTTAAAATGCTAGAAATCTATTTGAGGAAGTCCTTGGAAACTCCTCCCTCAAAGTGCACCAATAAAAGATTCAGTTCAGTGTGACTAAATGTGGAGTGTATAAACAGCATAATGAATAGGCTAAAGGGCTAATCAGAAAATTAACCTTCTGAACTCGAGGCGGTTTCACGCCCTTATTTTTAGCACTATAGCACAGTCGCGGCACGTCTCCACAAGGTTGCCATACATCATTAGCTGGACTGGTCTGGCAAGTCGACAAGACAAGCCCAGAAAGACACTTACAGTAACTGACACACAGAGATCAAGGCATAGTTATATTACTACTGTTCTGTTGGTGTGAGGGCATGTACTACCCTTTGTTATTTAGTACTTTGTTCTATACTGTCCCTTATTAAGGACTTTTTTTTCCTAATATACATTACAATAGCGGGGTGCATTAGACCAGAGGAAACAGATGAAATGAAAGTGGGAAATGCATTAGCGCTATTTGTTTTTACTTACTTTTTTGTGTCCTCGTTTTAAACTGCAATAAATTCTGACTGTACTGACTTCTATTTTGTTAGTAACTGTAATCAAAAGTAATGTGTTACCTGCTGCGTTACTGACAGATGTAATCTTTTTTTATTGTAACTTGTTACTTTGCATCACTGGTTGCTGGGAGGTTAAATCAAAATATAGTTTCAAATAAACATAACAGTAAAAGTCATTTCTAGATGCATGTGTTATGTAAAATAACTTTGGAAAAGAAATATTTGGCACTACTTGACAAGCATTTAAATCATATTAAGTCAGTTTTTACTCAACTACCATATTGGAAGAAGCAGACAGCAGCAATAATAAACATCTCTTTTTTTTTTTTCTTTTTTTTCTTTTTTTTTTCTTTTGTAGTGGGAATGTTTTGAAGCGGAATACGCTGCAAACCAATTTCCCTAAGGGGACAAATAAAAGCTTTCTATTCTATTCTAAAACATATTGATGTAGACACTGAGTGGATTTCATTTACTTTGGATTGAAAAAAAAAGTTTTTGTTCCTGTAATTGAGTTATGCACTAATGAAAACTGGCAGCATAGCTCAAATAAAGCTAACTGCACTTTGTATTGCCATTTTTCATTTGTTATTATTTAAATGTAATTATGCTTTTTCAAGCTTTTTGAAATTTGAAACCTTTTATAACTTAAAATAATGTTTATGGATGGAAAATGTTTTCTTTTGGGGAGCTGTTACTTTCACTTTGCAGAGAACGCTAGGATTAGGCCTTCAGCTGGCAACAGTGTGGAATGGACAGAGCATAACATGGCTAATTAGCATGGCTATTAGCAACATGGCACTAACAGATAGATAAATGAGCTGCGTGCTTTGTAGTGACAGCAATTTAATTGCAGAAATGAGTCAGGGGATGGTGGACGGGCTTTAGAAACACTTCCTGGCTTCACAGGTCTATGTTGAGCATTGAGACCGAGCGTTTTCAGCTCATGAGATGGAAGCGGGCTCAGCATACAGGATTACTCAAACAAGCGTGAGTAAAACAAAATACTACTCCAGTTATATTTATAGATTTAGATTTATTAAAGATTGACATGGCAGTAGACAACGCACAATTTGAAGCCTGAAATGTGACAATCGCAACAGCAGAAATAATTAAAAACATAACTAAAACATCACTAAAACACTAAAATCAATTAAAAATGATATCAAAAAAGTCACCTATAAAACAATCTAAGAGCAAAAGTAATAAAAGACATTTTATGTTTTTTTTGTCGATTCTTGTTTGCTAAAAATTGTCTTTGCTGTCTCAACTCTTATCCAGTGGAGGGGGCGTTTGTTATAAAGGTGCGCAGAGGAGAGGAACTGTCTTTCCGGACGTTAGTGAGGGTGTGCAGAGTGGCCTCATCCCGCCTTTCACACAGGGATGGAAGGAAAGAGGGTGCGATGCCACTTATCCTACAGCATCTTTTTACTCACGTTCTAATTCTTCAGTGAAGCCTTTTGTCAACCCACTCCACACTGGGCTGGCCCACTCCAGAACAGGTCTAATGAAGGTCAGATAGGTTTGTTTGAGGACGTCAGGTGGGAGTCCAGCTCTTCTGACCACACTAAGGTCATGGATCCTGGGGCGTGTTATGGAGAGCATGTATCTGACGTGCGTCCCAGGATAAATCTGAGGATATTTGAACTCCAAGAAGTTTAAATGTGGAGACTCTACGGATCATTTAACCTCCGACTACAGGAGGAGGAAGGCAGGGGATGTTAGGCTTCCTTCTAGCATTAATGATTTTTGAGGTGGAAACATTTTAACTCAAAAAAGTTGAACAGATGACCTTTAAGTGGCCCCTTAAGTCTCCATATCTAACAAGAAACCTGCATCATTGCCCCTGTTTGGTTCTTTAAACTTCTAGCAAGCTGATTTTGTATCTATCCTATGAGTTATCTAGTCATACATCAGTCTCACAAATGCTAATTATTGAAATACCGACCATGCCTTTAAGGTTTTTAAATGGCAGCCCTCTGTTTGCTGAAATTTTAATGACACTATATGACAGATAGTATTTCTCACCATGACAATGACATCTGCACGCTTGAGATGTATGGCGCCATCTCACACAAATAGCTCCTAACCACTGAGGTAGATGAACGTGATAGCAACGCGCACTTTTCTTCACCTCATCATTACTCACGGCCCAAAATAACAGGAAATAACAGGAAATAACAGTCAGAGATGGATGGCCAATATCTATGTTTTTGTGCATGCATCCCTTCCACATCACCGTGTAATTGCATTGTCTCACTGCCGATGCATGCAAGCCCCCTCCAAAATGGCCTAGAGGCTAAAAAAAAACAACAAAAAAACAATGAGAGAACATGAAAACCTATGCACAAAAATTGCTCATGATACGCTTGAATATCCATGCTATGATACAATATGGGAAAAGATGTACAACAAGTCTGAAAAAGTGGGGACAGTGTGTAAAATGTAAATAAAAACAGAATGTAATGGTTAGCAAATCTCATAAAACTGTATTTTTAACACAATAGAACACATATTTTACAGTTTCATGTAAAATAATAGCACATTTCATTGTTGATGGCAAAAAAACAAACAAAAAACACACATTTCTACTGTTTTCTACATCTCTGTTTTTTGCCATTGGATTTAGTTTTACTGACATTTTGCACAGTAGCCCAATTTTTATTTTTTGGCACTGGTGTTGTGTATCTCCGCTTGTGTTTTTGTCAGCCCTAGGAACACAGAGACAATAAATGGGCAGAAATCTGTAAATAGTGGCCTACCGCTGTTTGAAGAGGGGTATTATTGCCTTTCCAAGCTTGCTTCTTTGTCAACCTTCATCTCAGGGGGGTTTAAAATCAAATCCCGGACATGACAACCACTGACTATTTATAGCTTAAGATGTGTTGAATAATAGCTTATTAGATCGCTCACTGTAAGCTGTAAACGTCTCACAACCATGGCTCCTTTCTTGCTATATTTATTTGAAATGGAAAAATCATGTTTGATGTTTGCGGACAAGCCACACAAAGAGGATTATTCTGCCTCTTTCCACCATCTTCCGTTTTCTTTTGTTTCTTGGACCAAGCGATAAGTATCCTTCCATTTAGACCCGTGATTGTTTAGCATGGCTTTGACCAAGAACAGGACGTCCCAGGCTGTTTTAATGTATTAATAACATGACTTTTTAGGTGAAGTTGTTGGTAAATGTACTCTAGTTTGTACAAAGCTAATTGCAAAAAAGCACTGTCAGTGTGTAAAATGTAAATCAAAAACAGAATGCAATGGTTCACCAATCTAAAAACATAACAATTTAAAACACTACAGCTGCTACAACTACTACTGCTACTACTCCTGCTACCACTTTTACTATTATTATGATTATAACTATTCATTTTACCACTGAGGTAAAAATACTTTAGAGATTAGATTTTTTTTTTTTTTTTTTTGATAAAGTAAAGTTTTTTCCTGAATGAAATACTTAAATATCACCATTAAAGTTACTGCCCACAAGTGCAAACAATACTGTCCATCAAGTGTTGAAATACTTTTAGAATTTCCTAAAAATACAAGCTAAAAAAAGTCAAGAGTAACTGGTACTATATAGCTTTTTTTCCGCAGCCTTTTGTTGCCCCTGTCCCAACTTGTTTGAGACATGTTGCTGCCATCAAATTCAAAAATGTGAAACCTTTTTTTCCCCCTAAAATTTTAAAAACATCTAGCTTAAACACCTGCTCATGTTCTTTCACCTTTTAAAATTGCAGACTGTGTGACCCAGCAGTTGTTTTTGCATGCAGTCAGCCATGTGTATGACCAAGAACAGGACGTCCCCGCTTGTTTTAACATCCTATAAACACTAGCTCTCAGGTCAAGCCGCCTCTAAGTGTTCAGTGTTCTGTAGTTTTGTATATGTAGAGCACTTTTCCGGGAAGTATAACCTCCTTTCCCTGCAATTTCATGTAGCCCACTTTGTATCTTCCTCCCACATTCCCTTTTATCTGCACAGATTTCCATAATGTTCCACTCTCTTGATCCTCTCCGCTCATATTTTTTTACACCTATACCGTATACTGTAGTGAAACTCTTTTTTGCAGTATCTTGCTCCGGCACACATACCTACACACCAGGAGGTTCTTGCCTAGTTTTATCACACTCAGCACTCAGCAGCCTGACAGTGAAGTACGAGGCTGCCTTCTCGATTTCAAAAAGAGGATTTCTCCAGGGCATGCTTCCCAATCTATAGATTTGGCCCTTAAATAGTGCATACTGCTAATGTACTTTAATGAGGATTGGCACTGAGGGAAGGAAGGAAGAGGGATGGAGTATTTTCTATTAAGGCAGGATAGGGCTCAGTCAACTGTATGTAGCAATTATCACAATGAAAGTATAAAGTTGTTACTGTAAAAATCCATCCTGGGGAATCAGATAATGCTAAATAAAGAAAATTAAATGTATCACTCTTCATGTCTACTTGCAAATGGCGCAGTGTTCAAGATCTGTACTCAAGCAGAAGTACTGTTGATTAGTAAAAGTACTCAATAAAATGATTACTTGAGTAAAAGAAAAAACTACTTATTGCCAACACTACTAATGCAATTACTCTTACCACAGCTACTACTGCAACTCCCACTTTATCGAGGTAAAAAAAAAAAAAGAAAGAAATGCTTAAAGGTACTATGAGCAGCATATATTTTTTATATTTCTTAAAAATTACCCACGTTTCCCAAGATATGAGGTAAACATGTTTAAATCAGATTACTGGCAACAATGGTACATTCATATAGATCAGTGGTTTCCAAAGTGGGGGTCCAAGAAGGTACTACAGGGAGCCCCCAGAGGCTGTCTATATTAAATACATAAAAAAGAAATAGATCGAAATGAAGTACAGTTATATATACATATTACTGTACACATATTACTTTAAAACTATTTTTAACCATCAGTCAGTTTTTGTGATGTTTTTATGAAAATGTATGGCAAAAAACATGCATAGTCTTTTGAATAGAGTGAAGTTTTAATGTTGGGGGTCTGCAAAAAAGGGGGCCACGACACTCCTGACTTTGGGAATGGCTGATATAGATTAAAAAAATTTAATAAAAAATACTTAAAGTACAGCCCAATTTGTTTATATTTTTGTTTCGGTTTTAAAACTATGTATTGCTGATCGTTCAATCAGAAAATCAGAAAGACTGGCAACCCACAGACCATTGTGTTGACTTAAACTGCAGTACCGTTTTTAAACCAGTAGGAGCACATGTTGCTTCCAGTGCCTTTAAAGTAAAAGTCACATTAATTTAATCAAATTTAACTCCATTAATTAAAATTTTTGTAGAAAATGAACTCACAAATTGCTTCAATAATTTTTTTTTTTTTTTCCATTTTTACAAGTCAATTTGATGCAGTATTTTACCATCAAAATTTGAAAAGATAGTTTGTAAGTATATGATTATAGTATTATATGTATGTATGTATTATTTATGATTAAGTGTATGATCATTTAACATGGTTTTCGGCTGCTGAATGGCTGTAAGTGAACTGCAGCAATGCTGACACTATGTTTTAATGTGGGCTTGTTTTAGAAAATGCTAAAACTTCACAACTATTTATAGACCATTTGTGTCATGCATTAGATATTTTCTCTAATCATACAGGCATCTCTTACCATACAAATCTTTCAGTGCGAGACAATCATTTTAAGTACCCCATGCATAAAAGTGCAATTCATTATTTCCCTTCCATCTCCCACTCTGTTGAATCTGGGGCCTCCTCAATAATTAATGTTTTCTCTTACACTTGCACAGCAGCTAATTTAATATGGGAGAACTGCAGTGAATGCTACTAGAAAAGTTGTCCACTACTGTAAAAAAAAATGCATAATTGAAATCAGCTAAATTGTTTTGTTCAATTACAGTATAACGCATGCTTTTATATGCTTTGAAAGGCTTTACTTTTATGTTATTAGACACTTATGCATTTCCACACAGCCACAACTCATATGTACAATAAACTGCAATACCACTAATGGCCACTAGTTGCTGGCTCCAGTACATGAGTTAGAATGATGCAGAGAAATATTCTAATTTGACATAACTGCATACTGCTGAATGGCGTCATATACTGTATGTCTAAGGTTGTATTATGAAATATTAAAAAGGCAAAGTTTTGAAAGGAACTGAACATACTTTCTGTACTTTTGGAGTATCTTAGGTACCAGTGTTGCATATATTCTGGACCCATACAACTACTGTCTACCATGCAAAGTTTACATCAAGAATATTGTATTTTTTAATTACATGGGATATGTATATTAAAAGCACATTAAACTGCAATACCATGTTTGGCCACTAGTTGCTGGCTCTAATACCCCTCCTATACCCCTAACTTTTTAGTCACACCTTTCGCTCTAAGCACAAAAAAATGCCCCATAAAGACCGCCATAGAAAAATTCTAATAGTCAATAATTCAATTTTTTTTTCATGGTTACAATGATTGACTTCAGTCCTCACCATACATAGCAAAAATAATTCTGTTTATGAAATTTACCCCTTAAATTCCAGTTTATGGCAGCACAAACAAGGCATCTGCTCAGTCTGGGCACTTTTTCTTAATTGCCCTGATGTGCACATCTCTGTAAGAACTACATTTTGGAATTGTGCTCATGCAAACACAAACAAACTCATTTCTCAACAAACACTTTCACACCAATTTATGGCAACCCTAAAACACACCCAAATCATTTTAGTTCAAAAAATGTTTTTTATTTGCCTTGTAGGTTTGATAATTTCCATTTCCAAATTTGTACTTCTATCTACCATATATGAGGAAATGACGCCACCTGGTAAAAAACAATAACAAATAAAATTCCAATCCCTCACTATCATGAATCCATGAAATACTTGATAAAAATATGAAATTATATTGCAGTGACAGTGTTTTAATGGGAGTCAATGGCACAAAAAAAATGTCTTAGGGGTAAAGGTGGGACTATTTTTAGACACTTTTTTAGGAGGATTTTTTGGAGAAAAATCCAAAAATACACACCTGAGGCAAAATCTATGTCATTTGAATCAACACAGCAAAAGTTATCCACAAAAAACAGGTGCAAAACATTAAAAAATGTCTTGTAGGAGGGATACACAAGGTGAACAGATGCTTTATTTAGGCAATGAGACGTTAAAATTGCACTGCAGTCGTTTGTGATGACGTGGTTTTATTCCTGTTGAAGTTGTAGTACTTTGGTGTGTGTTTTTTTTTTTTTTTTTGCATTGTGTCTATTCTGTACCCACACAACCACCAAGCAGGCTAAGTAGTAGAACAGGGCCATCCTTTCAAGTACGCTCTATATAAAAGCACAATTACGTTCCTTCCATCTCCCACTCTGTTAAATCTGGGCCTACTTAATAATTCACATTTTCCTCCAACACTAGCACACCAGCTCTTCTAATATGTGCAATGCTAAACAAATGTAGGATTAGGAAAAATTGCACTGAGCTTAATGAAGATTCCATACATAATGCAACTGACCATAAGCTTCACTGCTGAGATCCAGTTTGACAGAACAATAGCTCTGCTCTGCAAAGACTGTTCAGTAAAAGTGACACATTTTTCGACAATTGCATAACAATGGGTACACCGGATTCCCTTGCTGTCACCCTATCAGCTTTCTGCTTTTTCCAATGGCTTCTCAGCAAAGATAGAGAATTGACAAGCCTGTGATACAACACAAGTGTTCGGAAGGCGCTGTCCCGAACAAAGAGGGGCCATTATCCATAATTAACACCCCCCTTGCTTGTTTTAAGGACAAGGCCTATGCATATTTTAAGGAAACGTCCCCTGAATATGTTATGTATAGGGCTTGTGAGGAGATTGGACACAGGGAAAAACATTTGTCCCAAATTTGAATTTTAGAGGACAGTGGGTAGTAGTGGGACCTGAAGGAGGGGTGTAGTAGCAGTATGAGTTGTAGAAGTTGCAGTAGTAACAGTAGTTGCAGTGGCAGTAGTAGCAGCAGCAGTACTTTCTATTATAGTAAACGCCATACTCAATACATTTTTCTGTTATTCAGTTGGTAGTAATTAGGGCTGCAACCACTAATCAAATTATTAGTAGTATAGTAATAATTGTCAACCAATTTAGTAATCGATTAATTGCTAATTGGTGTATATATAAATTTTGAAACATACAATGTGTTGATTGAGGAGGTTTCATTATCAACTTTACTGTTTTGTTGTAGTAAATACAACAAAACAGTAAAAGAGAATATACATTTTGTGTTTTTGTTGAAAAAAAGGTCTTTGTATATATTCTCTATCCAAAAGTCCTGAGGTGGCACTCTTGTTGTTTCATCTGGGTAAAATTTTGTAAAAATTACACATTCACTATCCAATTATTAAAATTAATTTATCAAAAAATGAAATAAAATAAAATGAAATAAAGAAAAAAATCAACAGATTAATTGATTGTAAAAATAATTTAGTTGCAGCCCAAGTAGTAATAGCTGTAGTATCAGGAGTAGTAGCAATAGTTTGTGAGTAGTAAGAAGGGCGGCACGGTGGCATAGTTGTTAACGCTCCTGCCTCACAGCAAGAAGGTGTCAGGTTCAATTCCCAGACCCCTACTTCTAAAAACATGCCCCATGGGCCATGGACTTTCCTGCAAAAGAAATTGCTAAAGTCAGGGGGACTTTCCTGGATTAATAAAGGTAAAATAAATAAAACATAAGTAGTAGTACTGGCCTAACATTATTTTTGAACTGTAAAGTACTTCAGATGGAGTTAGTTTGACTGTTTCTGATTTATTATATTTTATTCCTTGTCCAGGCCTTTAAAAAACATACACTCTAAGGCTTTAGTACTAAAAATACTCACCTCCTGAGAAGTCATATAAGATTTCTATATATTGTATTTTTTCCACTTTGAATGACTCAGTTCTTCTAATCAACTTCAATTCTTATAGAAACTATTATAATTTAATATTTAACAAATATTTTTAACCATTTAAATGCCATAAACCACATACAGAAAAACACAAAAAAAATGTAATATTTTGAACATACTAACTGCTATGTGAATAATTTAAAAACATATTATTATGGTCGTGGACATATTATCAATTGACACCAATATTGATTTTGATTAATTCTTATTTTTTCGCAGGGTTATTTTTTTGCAAATATTCGAAAGTTATACCTTTAGTTCACCCCCTTAAAACTATATTAATGAAGGTATTTTTTTTTCACTTTGAATCACTCAAATAATTTAGTCAACATGAGTTCTTATCATAACAATTACATTTTGAACATTTCACACATCAGTGTTTGTGTGAGAGCCTCTAAAATGTGTAAGAGAGGTGTTGGAGAGAGGGAGTGAGAGACAGGTGATAACTGAATGCAGTTTTCTCTTCATACCACCCCCCACCCCCCTTTCACCTTCCCAATCCATACACCCACATACACCCACACCCCTCCCCTCCACCACCAGACCATTTTTATTGGAGTCATTTATGTCTTCGTCCTCCAGTGGTGGACAATGCAAGAGAAACTGACAGCTGAAACAGTATATAATAGAGCCCTCAGCCACAAAGTCATTTTTTAGGCTATCTGATGAATAATTATTAAAAAAATGTAAATTTCAGACCCGAAGCTTCTATTGAAATGATTGTCACCTCTAAAGTACAGTTTTATTGCTCTCTTACAGTTCAGTCCAATAATGAAGTTTTAATTAAAGTCAATGGGATTAAAGTGACCAGCAGCTGTTTGTACACAGTGTGTTATAAACCTAAACTGACAAATGAGACTAAAATTGGGTAACTTTGACAAAATCTGGTGCATTTGGTATTAACTCAAAAAAAAAAAAAAAGGTACCAAAGGCTGGACAAGGGTTAACGTAGCAGATGTCATGATATTGTGTTATTGCAACTATCAATTCACTTTGTTGAGAGACTACTTACACTTACACTTAGAGATTTAAAATAGATAGATATTAGACTTCAATTAATCTCGCTATTCTTTTCTGGTACGTTCATTTGAGAGAAAGCCTGTCTTTAATTTAAAATATTGAACCACTTTGTTCCTTTGTCTTCAAAAAAACTCCTACTCATTATTTTGGCAATATTTCCATCTCTTTTTTTTTTTTTTCCTTTTTCTTATTGTATTGTTGCAAAGTCGTTCTTTTGAGGCAGCTACTTATTTTAACAAAGAGGTTTTACCCAATCTTTCGCTCTAACCATTATAGTAAGGACAGCAGCCTCATAGCATTAAGTTTGCAGTAGAAATATATGGGTAAAATGTAACTCCCTGCTGTTGCTATGGTGCAAGACCTACATTGCTTCTTTACAGTGAACCGAGTGTAATGCAGCACACAGTGGGGGATCTGTGCCTTCATCTCCACATGACACCTCTTACACATCACTAATGCATCTATTAGTTACAGGAAAATATAGATTAATTCAGTTTTAAATGCATTTTTGCGTGGCAGTTCCTTTTATTTTAGTTGCTAATGACGCCACACTGTATACAGCAATGCATCAGTGGACGTCTTAGCTGCACATGACGAGGTATTCCATCTCATTACCACATACGTGTGTAACAAATGACTATGTTCCCCCCAGACTCTCGCTTCCTCTTTGCCAAGTTTAAAAAAAAAAAAAAAAAAAAAATCCCTCAAGCCTTTGAACTGCATATTCAATGCATCGGCCAAATTAGTCTCGCGGTCCCCTAGCAACCGGGTGCTCTGGGAGGGAACCATGTGCAGATGCTGCGAAGCGAGGTTCACATCTGGGCCGAATGTTTTTCCCCTTTGTCCACTCTCCTCACAGCGACCAGCCATAATATTATGACCACTTAGAGGTAAAGTGAAAAAAAAAAAAATCAATCCAAAAAGTAATTAAATAATGCGGGACCTGATGAAGGCACCATTTTAACTAACTTGCCATGCTATAATAAAAGCTTTTTAATAATTCCTACCTTTTTGAGTGCCTCAGTTTCCTGATTTTATTTTGAGTTTTGTTTTTAAATCATGCGTTTTTCTAATTAACTGATTGTAGATGCTCAGTACTTGAATAAAAAAAGATGCAGTAAATGAGTACTCCTTTAGATACATCAAAATAATAAGACCTCACCGACAAATTCAGACTCTTGTATTGCATTAGTTTGTTCATTTCAGCAGTAATCAGACCCAATTTTTCATATTAACACATTAATAAGTGGCTGAGTCTGTGCAAAATACTTTTACTTTTTCACTTGCAAGTACATTTGAAAGTAAGGTGATACTATTACTTTTACTGGACACTAAATATTTGCTGTTTTACCTGTACTTTTACTTAAAGGTACTGCAGTCTAAATCAAAACAGTGGTCTTTCCGCTGTTCTGATTGGACGATCAGCAATGCAGCTTTAGAACCAAAACAAAACATGAAAACATAAACAACTTGGGCATTATGTAAAATATATTTTCAATTGTGAATAAAGCAGCTGTACCATTGTTATCAGTAAAACTAATATTAGATATAAACATGTTTACATCATATCTTGGCACACATCTTTATGAAATATAAAAAATATACTGCTCCTAGCACCTTTAAGTAAAGAAACCGAGTACTTCTTCCAACACTGTATATTTGACAACAAATGAACGTTTTTTTTTTTTGTTTGTTTTTTTTTGCGACAGGTGATGCATGTAAAGCCTGTGCCAGAATAGTTCGAGTCAACAAATGAGCCACTGTAGCTCAACATTGCAGACAAAGCTGGCGCTGGATAATAGGCAGATGACATTATGATCACAAATAATAGGCAGGTAGTGATAATTCTATGCCTGAGTTAAACACAGTTTTCAGTAAAAGGATGGATCTAAAAAGTATACTGCAGAGACACATGTGATTAAATGTCAGAAGATGGTGGTGTGTTTTGTGGACACACATAAAAGCCGTCCACCCACGTTTTTCTTTTCTCACAGCAGCTGGAACGGCTAATACTTCTCTCCCTCTCAAGGTGCTCGCCCCCGGGTAGCCATCAAGCCACCCTTCATCCCTTTGACTTTTCCTTTTTGAACCGCCTTTTACCAACCCTGGAGCTAACCGCGTGTCCCTTAAGTCTGTTTCTGACGCTGCCAGCTTGTCATTTAATGCCTCAATGAGATACATGCGACGACACACAGGCTGTCTTTTTTTCAAGAGGGACTGTGAATACAATCAGAAAGTAGTGGGAGAAAATAAATGCCCGTGGTGAGGAACAGCAGGACTTGTGTGGAGTTGGGGAGATGCCTGAAGCGCTGACAGGTTTCCTCAGACACTGATTGCTGTGTTGCCTTTCTCTTACACTTCAAGACTGATGCGGCAGCGGCTTTTGTTGTCAGAGCAACATTACTATTTATTATATTCACTCACCGTGTACTTCACGGCGGGACGCTGCGAGTCAGATATGTGGATAATTGGATTTGTTCAAAATAAAAGGTATCTCGTGATTAAAAAGGCCAGCTTCTTCATTGTTTATTCAAGATAAGACGTTGATGGACTAATCGAAATTCGCAACAGTTTCTCTACCAGTATTCTCAGGATATTATTTCAAGGTAAAATGTAAAATAAAAAAGATGTGAAAGCCCCAAATCGTCACTGCAATTCATCTGCAGATTGCAGTGAGCTGTGTGCTTGACAAATCAACTTTCCACTAAACCAAATACATATATTATGTGGTGGGAAAATGAATGAGTGAGCTGAGTTAAGATTTAGACTGATGCAAACCAGCAATTATTTCTCCTTTTTAAACATGTTTTGCATTAGTGATGTGTAAGTAGAAGTACACATACTCTCTGTTCTTTTTAGCCTTATTAAACCTTACATCCCAACTTTAAAGTCACGTTGTTGTCACAAAAAAATCATATGTTGTCATCACAATCATACTTTTTCTGCTTTTTTGCATAATATTTAATTATTTTCAAAATTGTAACACTTTATGCCATTATATGAAATAGCATCTCAAGTTATACTGATAACAACAAAAAAATCTATTTTTTAATATTCTAGGGATCATGTACAATTTAAAACCAGCTTCCATTTTTTAATGTATTTTACTTAAATAATAGTTTGGTTGAGTAGTTGTTCTTGAGTTCTTGAGTAATTTTATTTTGAAGTACAGATTTTGAGTACTCCTTCCAAAATTATACATTTTTTTTTTTTATCAATACCTTGCTATTTATCAGAACTTCCAAAGTACTACACTAAGAGTTAAATAAAGTTTTTACTCAAAGGATGGCCATAAAAATGATCTGACTCGATGGGACAGATAAGTCGAGTACAATGGCTTTGCACTATGTTAGAAGTAATATAACTTTTATTGGATATTATGAATTTGATGTGCCTACGTTACACTTTATTGTCCCGGGAGGAAAATTAATTCTCTCCATTTAACTCATCCATCATTTACTTCCAGTGGGGCAGTGAGCAGTGCCCAAGGACCATTTTCAAGATCTGAGCCAGTGCCTTGGTCACGGACACTGACTAGATTAACCTACCGTACACCTTCTCAATAATAATACACCGTGTGCTCTTAGTTCGCTTTTTGTTTTCAATGCTGACTCAATACATTCTCCTCATTTGTACAAAGGACAAACACAGCATCCCTTGGGTTTGGCATACCCACATTGACTGGCTTTGACACACGGCACAGACTTTTTTTGGCTAACAATGCCCCTATCGTATTTCATTAGGGCCCACGCACAGGTGCAGAGCGTGCTTCTTGCTGATGAAAAATAATTTATCAAAGTCGGTCGTGGCTTTGCAGCAACCTTTCCCCCCCTCGCAAATGTCACCTTCAAACGGGGAGCTCCTTGTTCCATGCTTATTGTTCTGAAGCAACAGAGACTCCGAAATCGCCCCGAGCAAACTGAACCAGCTTCCCATTATGTACGCTATGATTAAGCGTCCCCTGGCGCTATATAAATCCTGGTCTCTCATCACCCCACCTTTAATCTACATTGTCTGCCTGAGAAAGCGGTAAAGTCACTCTTCTCACCTATCTAACCCTTTCTTAATTGATCATGCTACAACTTTGTAAGACTTCAATAGCGGCGAGTAGTACTTTGGTCTCTAAGGAGGCGGCACCTGTGGTTATCCTGCCAGCAACGCCATTTTCTGCATCAAAAATTAATACTACACACGTAACAGAGATGTGGTTGTAGAGATACAGCTGGGGTTTCGGCTTCCAATACATATGAGTTCCAGTTTCACTTGGATAATGTGGCTATCCAATATCAAAAAAGTAATGTACAATTGAACCAAAACTTCTGATAATGATCTAAATAATAACATAGTGCCTTGATCATGGATATCATATTATACTGTATTAGGGAGTGGTACTTAATTTGAGTATTTCATTCATTTAATATCTTTTATGTGGTTAGAGTACATTCTTGCTTATAAAAGGCAGTTGTAACCATTTATAGGGCTCCTGGCAGAATTCAATTTTGGCCCACTTACCACCTCAGTGCTCAATTACATTTTATGCTCCACATCGAAGTCTTGTGGTGACTTTTATTTGGTTTTATCCCTAAAAAGTAACTTTATTCCCACTTAAGTGATTTAGTGTCAAAAAGAAAAGTAAAAATGTATTAGAATTGGGCATAAAATGATATTATAATGGCACAGCAGGGAGCATAAACAACGATTTGCTGCAGGGTTTGTGGAACACATGGATGAGTAAACAGCCAAAGGACATAAGGTCGAGCCAAGCAGAGGCCTGTCAATCAAAGCCACTACATGCACAATGGCAATGTTTAATAGAGCGTGAAGAGATGAATTAATCTAACAACATCACTTATCTGGTGTTGTCAGGAATGGAAAAGTAGCTTTGCAGATCAAAGACCACAGATGTTTAATATTGGCAAAGTAATCTGACAACGTTTGCTCACTTTTAATTACTTTTTAAAATGCATGGTGTTTATACTGTACTATGCTTAACTTGCTTGGTTGACTTTATTCTTAAATGAGAATGGCATCTGAGGTCTTCCAATCTGGGTTTAAAGCCGGTCACAGTACTGAGACGGCACTGTTGAGGGTTTTTAATGATAATGTCTTAGCCTCAGACTCTGGTCAAACTGTTGCCCTTCTGTTGTTGGACCTGACAGCTGTGTTTGAAACAGTGGACCATAGGATCCTCTTGTGACGTCTGGAAAACTGGGTGGGAATTCGGGGTTTGGCATTGAACTAGTTCAGATCCTACTTGGCCAACAAAAGTTTTTTTCAGTGCAAGTTGGTGTTGCTGTGTCCTCTTCAGCCTCTTTGTTATGTGATGTGCCTCAGGGTTCAGTCCTTGGGCCATTGCTTTTTTCACTGTACCTGCAGCCTCTTGGGTCAATGCTTAGGAAACATAATGTGTCGTTCCACTTTTATGCAGATGACTGGCAAATTTATGTTCTTTTAAAGCAGTCAAAATCACTTCTACAGTATCTTGAAGAAGTTAAAGCATGGGTGACTCTAACTTTTCTGCATTTTTATCAAAGAAAAACTGAAGTTGTGTTGTTTGCTCCAAGTGACTCAGCTGAGGTGGTTCTGCTTGACTTGGGCTCTCTATCACAGTCTTGCCCTGTTGTCACAAACCTTGGTGTGAAAATGTCGGTGTGTTTGTGTATATGAAAAACAACTCAAAAATTGCCACAGAGCCTACTTTTATAACTGATACTGAATAACAAACATTTGTTCCTGCTTCCCAAAAAGGTTGAAATTAATATTTTGATTTTGCTCCCTCATATTAATGAATGGGATAGAACGTTAATCTTGGTATCAGGCTGCGTGCACAACCTTTCTAAGGCCAGATTCACACTGAATGCATTGGGTTTGCAGTACGTCTATGGTACTGTTTTCTTCCAATTTACACTAAGTGCATTGTGTGTGCGGCACATCAGCTGGGACACTACAAGTTCATGGGAGAGGAGCGAGTTTATGTTGGAAGTTATGAGTTCACGCACTAATAACCATGTATAGAGAGCTTTTGACCATAATCTCCTGTTCATTTGGAGAATATTTGGATATTTAAACCAAGGTGGAAGCACAAAAGTCACAGCAATATATACTTCAACCACGGGGAAGGACCCACTGTATATAAATACTTTCTTTTTACTTATGTTTAATGGTGTCCTGTCCCATTTGTGACCCTGTGTCCCCGGTTAAGATGTAATGTTTACATGTCAATTTGTTCCAGGCTGTTCAAACCTTTTTGATTTAAAATTTACCGGATCTTCTTCTCTGGTCCCAGGTCTGGCTTCCTGTCTGGCTCAATCTGCTCTCTTCAGCTTTATACATGAAGGCTCTGGCATCCGACAAAAATAGACTTGATATGTATTTCTGTCTGAGCGCCGGATATGGAGACATACTACAACGCAGCCAGTGTGAACTCACGCATTGACTTGTATTGCATCTATTTCTTGCGGAGGTTGTACAGGACACGTAACAGACACGCAACAGATTTTGTGTAAATTGGGCATAATACTGTCACTCCTGGAAGGGTCTATAAGTATTTTGAAAATGATATTAGCATAATTGCAACACAGGGTTAAAAATACTAACTCCAGCCACAAGGGGTCAGTAAATGATCAAATTCTTGCTTGCTGGTGTGGATCTGCATCACCGTGTTTCCAGATAGTAGTAGCTCAGCCGGTAGAGACGTTCGGCCACTAAACTGAAGGTTGGCAGTTCAATCCCCGCTACAGGCATTGCATACTGTCATTGGGCAAGACACTTAGCCCACCTTGCCTGTATGAATTGTGTGTTTGGTGGTGGTTGGAGAGGCCATAGGCGCAGATACTGTACACCATTGTGAAGGCTTTTTAGCTTTGTGGATAGAGAACTAGAAAATCTCTTATTTGAGTCCATATGTGTTTTTGTGACCTTAGATAACATTCACACAATAGATGCCGTTTCACCTTCAAATTTGTTCTTGCTCAGGTATCCTTGTTTTGATTGCGCGTCCTTTTCTGTACCCTAATGGGATTGTTAGTATATTTCTGCATCTTGATTATGTAATGCATGTAATCAAAATCAGTTAGACCCCTAGCCCCTGTGATTGTTGTTGCACCTTAAGTCCCTGATTAAAGTGCAAATGTGAACACACTGACAAGGTGCACAGATTTGCCATGTTACACAAATGCTAACCAGCTCGCACTGATTGTCCCGAGACTATGTTTGTACTGAAAAGGCAGGGGGGCTACTGACAAATCCTCATACAGAAGAGAGCTGATCCCTGGAGTGTTGTATTGGGTACAGATCTGGCAGTTTAGACAGCTGTGCCATTTGTTTGATATGGTTTTCATGTTCATCAAACTAGTGAATGACCATGCACGCCCCGCGGTTGGCAGCCCTGTCATTGTACAAAAAAGCATCTGCAACAAATAGAAAATTATTCGGGGATTCTTAACTTGTCTTATGACTGTCTTGAGATTGAAAGCTATAGGCGAAAACGTCCCCTCACCTGTATTTATGAACCATCTCTTTAAGCTATGTCCCAGTGCTTGGCAGTTACAGAAAATGATTCAGCTGCAGGTCAGACAACAAAATGGAGATGGAAGAAACACTCAAGTTTAAGTACTGTTACTGCAAAATAATACAACATAACTGCAGGAGAATTAACAACAAAATGAAACAAAAAGATGTATAGAAATTAACTTAAGCAGAAAATACTACTTCAAGTGCTATTACAAATACTACTACTGTTACTACTACTATTGCCACTACTGCTGCTACTACTCCTACTACTACCATTGCTACTATTACTATGGCTCCTATGGTCTTTGCCACTGAGGTCCCATATACCTTTACTGATTTACAGATTCTAAAAATTGTACTATGATTTTCTTAAAAAATAACTCCAATTAAAAAAATACATAAATAAAATGTACTCAGAAGTATAAGTACTAAAGGTATCAAAGGTATTAACTAGTTCCACCACCGTTCACCGCTGACAGGTGTGCGTTTTCCCATCATGCACTGAGCCGTGCAGCCTCCGCAGTTGCTCCTGATGAACTGCGGCGGCTCAGGCGCTGGTCTCGTTTGGATCTCACGGTGACCGTCGCACTTGTGGCATCAGAGCAAGTCGAGAACAAGTCAGACACAAATCTAACCGCCGTGCACTGTGCACAGACCGACACTGATCGAAACTGCGCAAGTCTGGCTCATCTCGAACGCGCCTGATGGATGGAAACGGAAATGTGTCGTCTTCTACGCTCGCGCGGTGCATTTCTGCCCCGGTGGAAGACCGGTGGCGTGTTGGTGCCTCTGTCAGTGTCATCGTCATATTTTTGTTGTGATCAAATTAATCGATGCATCAATTGAAATTAACGCAATTAAATCAATAAATTAACGCACTGCGTTAACGTGCTAATTTTCCCAGCCCTAAAATATATATATATATACCATTTACATACAACTAATTGGGTAAAAGTATTGACCTACTTAGCACCACTGGAAGTATCTAAAGGTAATAAACAAGCACTCTTAAATGGATGTAATACTGAAACGTTTAAGAACTTCTAAATGTCCCACTGTGCTGAATTATCTTCTCTGTGTCCCCCGGGGCTGTGCGCATTAAGAAGCCTCTCTCAAACTGCAAAGATTTTAGTGGAGTTAAATATGGCTTCGAGTTCATTCCTAAATGGAGGTCATCCTCAGAGCAATGGAGGAAAAACAAGAAAGATCTGTATGGCTTCTCTACGCTAATGCATTATGTTTGTTTATGGCAGGGGACATATTGAAAAGATAAAGCTTGAAAGACTCCATATTCAAAAGTTAACCACAAATATTTGGTTTGGTACAAGGGAATATCATTCACATATAGCTACAAAGGACAAAGTACAGTGGCGTGTAATAAGAAAAAGATTGGAAAAACACATAGACCAAAGGCAATATTAATATAAAAATATCACTTGATTATAATAAAAATGTACCTCTGCTTAATTTATCTTTTTTTTTTTTTTTTTTTTTTTTTTTTTGCCATTGGTTTGTTAATAGGTTTGTCTATTAATATGATAACTCAAAAAGTAATGGTCAGGTTTTAATGGATGTTTTTGGTAAGACATGGGCAAAAAGGACAAATGTACCATTGCATGATATGGCCATAGATACTACCTCCAGCCACAAGGGGTCAGTATAGGAACAATTGACAATTGTTTTCTGAGATATAAGGGCTTTTGGGTCAACGGACAGAGCATTAACAGAGCTAGATTTTTATTTTTTGGATAGTCTGTTGAGGCATAGGTTCCAATTAAACTTTATCATAAATGTGAAGGACTTTTTAGTTTGGCAAATTGAAATACACTCTATTTCCAAAGGTATTAGCTCACCTGCTTTTGCATGCAAATGAATTTAACTGACATCCCATTCTTAATCCATAGGGTTTAATACAGCGGTGTCAAACTCAGTTCATGGTTCTGGCCAATATTCAACAATCAGAGTACGTCGTGGGCCGAACATAACATAAATAAAGAAATTATAGTTTAAATGCGTACATTTAAATTGTATCATTTAATAGTTATCTTTTTGGACACTGGGCACTGTGTAATAGGCTTTGCAAATTTCATAAAAATTGTATTTATATTTTAACCTAACAAACCTATCAGGTGCTGATATAATACTGTCTCACTTTTTAAAATTTGATGACTGCAGCTTGTGTCAAAAACATTTTTAGTGCAGCCCTGCTCAAGGCCAGAAGATCACAAGCATCCAATATATCCAATATTAATAATACTAGTATTAAAATGCATGTTGTATTCCTAGTCTTGTTGCTGAATTGTGGACAATCAACCTATTTTTTTGTAAAATGCTCACTCCAGCTTTTTTTTAGTAAGCATTTCCTATTAACTGTCTTTTTTCACACATTTGTGACCTGTTTCTGCTTTCAAAGTCAAAATGAGCTTTTATGAAGTGGTAATATATTTTCATCTTGTGAATAAAATATTTAATTTACTTCTACCACTGCATTCTATTATTTTATACACAGTGTCACAACTTTTTAGTTTGAGTCTGTCATATTTCTGTGAACACAAAAGGACACAGAACTGTCCCTCTGTCCAGAGCTCATCAGTGCTGTGTCCTCTGTGATAAAACGAGCTCACAGCAGCTTCACTTTGTGACTTTGCTTTATTAAACCCACTCTGCTCTGCTGTGAGACCAGACTCCTTTACCTTCTGCAGCTTCTGCTCTGTCCAGGTTTTTGTACAGACGATGTTTATATTCTTTACTGAGCCTATGGCCTTATTAGCTCTACATTAGCTCCACATTTAGCCCAGCTCTTGTATCCACAGACAGTCTCCTTTCTTCCAAGTGAATCTAAAAGTCCTGCTCTCACTTTTCACTTTTCCTCCGGTCATTTATTTTGGGATAAAAATCCCGTGCAGACAGCTACGTGTCTGATGTTCTCGTCCAACAATGTCTGATGTTGGATGAGAAGGCCTGGCTCACAATCTTTGCCATAATTCATCCCAAAGGTGTTCTATCTCTTTCTTACTTCTGCACCCTATAGAGCAGTGATCCTCAACTGATGGGTCAGGGCCCAAAAGTGGGTCACAAATATTGTTAGAATTAAATGAAGAAACTCATTCATATGGCATATTGTAGAATTGTAAAATCTAATCTCTCAAAAAGTAGGTCACACAAAAATGATTAAAGATAAAAGTCCAATTAAATTTCAATTCAACTTTATTTACAGAATATAACCCAATATTGCAATAGTTGCCTCAAAGGCCTTTACATGAATATTTGTAAATAAACAATCAGAGCCATAGATAGCTCCTCCTTCTTTGGGGGTGAGATAAGTGTCCTACAATGAGACCATTTGAGAACCACTCCGAGCATGTCACCAACTACAGTAGCCCTGTAGGGACATGCCCAGTGCTATTCATCAATTTAGGCCAAAATAGAAGACAAATGTGTTTTTCCTCCACCAGAAGAGGAAATAATAAAAACCACTGGGTTTAATAAAGCTTCAAATTCTATTTTTTTTTAGATAAACAAATAGATGCTAGTGTTATTTTGAGGTGCTTACACTGCCATCATAGTTCAGCCCTACTGCATACAAATACACTTGCTTGATTAGCACAAAGCTTCTTCTAAGATAACATATAGAAGTTACACTGATGCACATTTTGCTGTATGGGCAAATCAGCAAAATAGTGCCTTGTTGGGCCACATCTGTCAACACTCTGGCAGTGTAAAGACAAAAGGTCGCACAAAACAAGAAAGAGCAAGAGGCAAACTAAACAATTAACAGAGCAGAACTTGAAAGACAAACAACATATGGCGCCAATATGGAGATACAGTGCATGATCAGTTAAGGGGGAAGAACTGCTTACAAAGATACCAAACTATAAAGCAGGCTGTCTAGGAGATTGATATACTGTGAGTAATAGCATAAATATATTCTTTATGAAGTACACTTATTGTATATTGAGTTGAACCGGGGCCATTCATTCACTTTCTGTGTTGGAAGAAATAATGTGCAAACCCTTCCTTATGTAGACAAAATCTGGCGTCCAACCTGCTGATTTGTTCCACTTAGCGGCCACAACCCACAGTTTGGGAAACATTGATACAGTATAATGCAAGCCTTTCCAAGAATTTCTCAAAATAGCACTAGTTTCCAGAAGTTCCTTGGTGTTGCGTGAATGTCTGCAGTGACACAACCTGGGCTTGGAACGGTGCAGTTTTTGGCACCCTGTGAGGGAATTGAACCTCTGACCTCCCACGCTAAAGGCAAGGAAACAAACCACTCCACTAACAGGGGGAAAACATATGGTATGCAGTACTGTAATTGTTTATTAAGCAGCTAAAGAGAAACCAGGGACTGCAGATGTTGAGTGTACTTTAATGCTTTTCCAAATATATCTGGCACATACCACCAACACATGCACAACACACTAATTGCTGCTCTGATAATGATTTCGAACTTTCCTATTTAGGGAAAGGGTTCGGGACAGTTACAATGAGTATCTTGTATCTTGGCTTTTTTTTTTTTTTTTAAGAGATCGACAGAGCATTGCACAGTAGAGTCCTCATTGGTCCTTATTAGTTCCACTAGAAAGACTTGAAGCAGAGGTTACTGTTAAATTGCTAAAAAATCTACAGAAACAGATCCACTTGAAAGGTTTTTGATGTAATTAGGTAAAACTTTAGCGGGGAACTTTTGCACCTTTAAGGCAAAAACGCGTTGCTGTTTGCTTTCATAATTACTGAGGTTAAGCTAACAAGATATTTGGATTCTAGTGTTTGGAGATGATAGTGCAGGTTATACACTGCATTTAGAGCTAAGTGTTCAGGACGTACAAATCATTTCAAGGAATTTATTCAACCAAAACAGTGGAAGATGGCTGGAAAAACATAAGAAACTTTGAAGGAATTATGCAGCCAATCCCATTGTTTGCTCACTGTGCAATCAATGGAGCATGATGGGAGTGAGTGCATTGACAAGCAGAGCACTTTTATCCAATTAGGACATTAAGCCATGTGTGAAAGTATTTACCTTCTGGTGCAATAGAGGAGTCATTGTAGTAAGTGTGTGGAAGAAAACTTGTCTTAAATTAAATGCCTTTAAATTTATACCACCGAATTTTTTTAACACTGAAAAAATTGTCAGATTTTTTTTTTTTCATTTTTTTTTTTTTTACATTTATTTATTTATTTATTTTTTCAATGATGACATTTCAGAATAAAAAAAAATGCCTTTAAAGAATTTGATGCATCTATTTTCAAGTCCTCAAATTTGATTGGTCAAATTCAGTCTAAAATACACTGTAAAATAATTTGCATGAAATGTTCGTGCAATTTTTAAAGGCAAATTTTTTACTCTGAAATTTTCATCATTGAAAAAATACAGTGGAAATTAGATACTGACATTTCAGTGACAAATTCAGAGATAAAAATATTCAGACTTTTTTTTTCAGTGGCACTTAAAATCACTTTAAAGGCACTTAAAATTTAAAATTTGATTCTATATAGTGCAATAAAAGCTTGAAAATAACCAAATCTAATACAAAATGAATGGGTTTTATTAGCAAATATTTTAGTGTATGGAAAGACGTTTGAAAATATAGATATTTCACCAATGCATCTTTGTTAAATTTATCAGACACCTAATCCAAGCGTTCTCTGCAAATTGAAAGTAGCTCCCCAAAAGAAGACGTTTCCATCTGTATACATTATTTTAATTTATAAAACATGAAAAACTAATGCAAATGTGTCCAAAACTATTTCAAAAAGACTGGAAAAAAGAATAATACAGGACATTTAATGTGATTTATGAATTTTCTACTAATCCATATACTGAAATTTGTGTAAAAATAAATGTACATGTTGAAATATACAGTAGACTGCTAAGTAGGGCATGAAATTTACAAGTACAGCAGCTATAGAAGGAGAATTTCTGTTTTTCCTCACTCAGCTTACACCTCGGCGGCTATAAATTTGACACAGTAACGACGTGAACTCTGGCTATAGTACACAGTTTAGAGAAGCCTCACTTTCACGTATCAATAATGTATACGGACAAAACCAAGACTCCGGCAGTAAACTCTGACATGACTTTAAACAGACAGTAAAATGTAAGCAGAGGCCAGACACAGGCTAGAAGTTGCAAGGATTCACACTTTATAGTCACATTCTTCAGGTTTTTTACTCCAACTCTAACCTGCTGTAGGCATACTGCTAGTGGGAAAGATGAAATACTTTTGATATAAGTGAAAAAGAGTTCAAAATATTGCGTGAATTTGTACATTAAATTGAAAAAGTTAAGCAAAGTGCAGAGAGACTACCATTTCAGTCCCGTTTTAAAATTAAAAAGACTACAAAAGACATTAAAAACTTGTCAACATTAAACTTTTTTTGCTTGGCTTATTTAGTGAAATCAACATAACTAATAAAAATGGTTAATTTTCCATTATATATATATATAGAAACTGGAGAAGTACCAAGGCCTCAAAGAAGAACTTGAGAAGGCCTGGAAAGTGAAGGCAACAGTGGTGCCCGTGGTCATCGGAGCACTCGGGGCAGTAACCCCCAAACTGGAAGAGTGGCTACAGCATATCCCAGGAAAAACATCAGACATCTCAGTCCAGAAGAGTGCAGTCCTAGGAACAGCAAAGATACTGCGCAGAACCCTCAAGCTCCCAAGCCTCTGGTAGAGGACCCGAGCTTGGATGGATGAAACCGCCCGCGGAGGGCAAGAGGACAATTTATATATATATATATATATATATATATATATATATATATATATATATATATAGATAGATAGATAGATAGATAGATAGATAGATAGATAGATAGATAGATACTTTTTGGGTCAATTTGATCCAGCGGTCAAAGTGCAAGCTAAAAAGTGGTCAGAAATGTCAAATACTGTAGTTTTCTTTGCAACTGTGGGGTATATTTCAACCTTGTCACACACACCATTCCCTTGACCTCATCCACAATGCTTTTGAATAATGCTTTTATTAAAAGACTTTTTAAAAGAGCCTTTAATAAATGGATTACTAAATGCTTTTATTAAAAGAGGTTTTAAAAGTTTATTTAATAAAGAGATTACTAAATACTTTTATTAAAAGAGTTTTTAAAAAAGCATTTAATAATTGGATTACTAAATGCTTTTATTAAGAGTTTTTAAAAGAGCCTTTAATAAACGGATTACTCAATGGTTTTATTAAATGATCTTTTAAAGAGGATTTAATAAATGGCTTACTAAATGGTTTTAATAAAAGAAGGATTAATAGCGTTATTCATTAATCCATTTAGGAAACCGATTTCTAAATGTATTTATTTTGCAAAACGTATTAGCTTTTCCGATTAGCTTCTCCTTTTAGCTTTTCCGTGGCGTTCCTGGTCCTCCTGGCTAAAGTTAAATAAAATAAAAAGCAAAGCAATGTAACGAGCTCTGTGATTGGTCAGAGCTACTCGCGCTCTGATTGGCCAGAAAATTCAAAAGTTCTATCAAATATGTTGATAATATGAGCACATATTTTCATTTCAGATTATCTTCATTGTAACCAACTATATCATTATTCATAAAACCAGTTAAAATGAGCTACGCGCCCGTAGCAGAGTAAAGTTATGACTTACAATCACGGCTTCGTCCGCCATAGGGGTTATGCGCTAACTACTTCCGCATTCGGCTAAACTGAATGATCCACTTACGGTCACAGCTTGTAAGCGAGCAGCCGGACAAGGGCAGCTTCAAAAAACATATTTATGTCTTACACATTGCAAAATAAAATCACCAAAATAACGCTGCTATGGACTAACGCAGTTTTATCCTTCAAATAAGGGTTTTAGCATTTGTGTGTTAAGTATTTCACTAATCGCTGAGCACGGATGCGGGATATTGTTGTGTCAATTAACTAAAGCTGTCACCCGGCGCACTTTATTTCAGGGGATATTTAGATAGTAGATATTTTCTCTCTCAAAAATGCTGCAAAATCTGACCCTGAGTTTGAAGTAAACACTCGTAACATAACACATAAGACAAAAAAAAAAAAAAGGACTATAGGGTTAGTGAGACAGATTGGGGCAATGGGTTCTACAAAAACAATCTTGAAAGAAAACACAAAGAAGAGACTTAATGAACCAAAATTAAAACAATGCACTGGATAACTTCACTGAGACCGAGAGTCAGATTGGTCAAGTTGGTTGTCATTTGATACATGAAATACTGTGTGTGTTACTAATGTGCACACCTACAATACACCTACACTAATAGGTCATAAAGAAATGCACTGAGAAGTTTTTTTTTAATAACAATATTTTTTATTTATATATTAACAGGTGTATTGTAATACTTTTAGTAGATGTAGAAAAATGTACTCCAAATTCTGTATTTAAGTAAAACTACTGTTACTTCAAAATGATTTCACTCAAGAAGAAGTAAAAGCAATGAACAAAACTGCTACTTGAGTAAAAGTATAAAGAGTATTGAATGTGAGGTTGACTACTACTAACTACTACTACTACTGTACTGTTACCATTGTTAATATGGCTACCAATGCTGCAAATACTCCTGCTACTACTACTAATGTAACCAAAGTAGGGCAACATCTAACTAGAATAATCAATCATAATCGATTATTTATATAATCGACAACAAATATTTTTTGTTCAACTAATCTGACGGTCATATGTCTAAAAACTTTCAATTTTAAGTTTAACTCAGCATCAATATTTTTTTTTTTTACTGATCTAGCCAGCTTACTATCCATTGTTCAGAAAAAAGTTAAAATTGTAAAATTGTTTTGTTAAATTTATTATACTACATTTTAATACTTTTTCTGAACAATGGATAGTCTGTTGATGTAAGATGAGTTAAAAAAAATATAGGTAGAGAGTAAAATTTAAAATTGAAAGTTTTTAGACATTTGAATGTTAAAACTTGAAAACTTGAGATTTTGAGTTGGCCCCAAAACTCAAAAATCTTGAGGGATCCTGCTGCCTTGAGTTTTTACAATATTTTTTTTACACTGTACTATTATTGATAATAATAAAAAACTAAATATACTAAATTTAAACAAAAAAAATCTTAAAATTTAAAGTTTTTTAACATATGAATGTCAAATTAGCTGAACAAAAAATATTAGTTGTTGAAATTTTCAGATTTTGAGTTGGCCCCAAATTTCAAAAGGTTTTTGAGTTTTCGCTTTTTTTTTTTTTTTACAGTGTGCACAAAAACAATAGTAGAGAATATTAATTTTGTGTTTCGGATAAAAAAAAATGCATATTTTGTATTAAAAATAACAATAAAGTGAATATTTTGTAGTATTGTCACTCATTTTAACAGGAAGTTTTTAACCACTTGTCTTTGTAAAGCTTCAATATCCCATTATTATTGATTATTGTAAAAATAATCAACAACTTAATCTATTATTAAAATAATTGTTAGCTGCAGCCCTAAACCAAACCTCTGTCAAACATAAAACCTTCTGGTAACTGCCATTGGGGTCAAATAATACTGTACTTATACTAGTAATCAAAAATGTTCAAAACTTAGTGTAAAAAAAAAAAAATCCTGAAAAAAATTACTTCTAAAAGTATGAAAAAATTATACTGAGAAAATACAAAATCTTCAATAAATGTACTTCAGTAAATAGAAAGTATAAATTTACTTTTTGCCACTGCCTTTTTAACAGTTTCTGCTTTGGCTCTCCTTATATGGTCATACCTGTCTTTCAAAAACCCAGATGTTGATGTTCGCAATGCAAAATTCAAAGACTGCACCAGAAAAAGTTCACCAAGTATAGACGAGCTGTCCAAACCGCAGCCATTGTACTCTTTCTTTCATCTTCTAGGAGTGTACTTTCAGGATGCAGACTAAAAAACTTCCTTGGTGCCGAGCGAGGAGGCAGGAGGAGGCAGGAGGATCGGAGTCAGCGGGATAGGATGCTTGTCAGCGATGACGGCTGATGCGAATTCCTCACCGGAGCTCCTAACGAGAAACCCCGCAGGCATCCGGCCGCCGGCAACGCTTCAAGGTGACACAATTCATCCTAAAATGCCCATACGCCAGGACCACCTTTATGGCATGAATAATAGAGAGGAGCAAAAAAAACCTCACGTTTCATAAGAGAATCTCCATATTTTAACAGTACATGTGCATTGGCGATAAATATTTTAGCAAACTTCATGCAGTAGTGGCGGGACTCTTGTAGGTGCGCAGTTACAATCAAGACTTAAAGCTGATGTAAAAATGGTAAAAACATACTTATACTGCCTTGTAGAAACATTAGCACTCTTCCAAAGATGTGAAGTGCTTAGTTAAATAGGTATAAAGTCTCAAAATAATGCAGTAAAGTAAGAAGGCAGAGGCAATTTTTGGCATTAAAAGTTAATGAGGGACACAGAACTAAAGCGCTGTGTTGTGAGGCGTAGTGGTGTCTATTAGATTTAATGGCCAATGTACAGTAATTTAGTAATTCACTATTTAGAATACATAAAAGACTGTTTAATATAGCAAATACCAGTAGAGAAAATGCTTATTTAAAGGCTGGCACACACTGGGCCAATAACCATTGCTCCATTCATAATTTGTCATACAGCAATTTTAAATATAAGGAACTTTTGAGGAACAATTCAGTACAGTAAAGATTAAACACCAAAGGCACTTCTTGGGAAAAAAGTTTGACTGTTTGGTTTAGAAATTTACCTGCACAATTCAAGTTCATTTTCCATACATAAGAGGTTATGTTTTTGCTGGAATTTGGAGTTTTTTTGGTCAGTCTGTTGTGCCCCACATCTGTGACGCTAATTTGCTAATTTGAGGTAGCTTATCTTTGCTTGTAGCCTTGTGCAGATGAAAACATAATAGCCTCTCACTTTGGCAACCAGCTACAATAATCCAGTCAGTTTTGTGTGTAATGTAGCGCATACGACTATTAGTCATTGATAAATACTGTTGTGGAGGTTTATTTACAGGAGCCCATTATCTGCAGAGTTAAATGACAAGTGCTGACTGTTGCTGTACATACTTATTAACATGCAAAGATACTATGCACATCTGGATAGTGGGTATGAGTCGTATTGGTGTGTCTGTCCAAAGTCCTAAGGTAGTAGTTCTCAACAATTACTTAATACGCAAGCAATTTTGTGTACTACACTG
This sequence comes from Bostrychus sinensis, assembly GCA_020698575.1. Taxonomy (NCBI): domain Eukaryota; kingdom Metazoa; phylum Chordata; class Actinopteri; order Gobiiformes; family Eleotridae; genus Bostrychus; species Bostrychus sinensis. The sequence goes on along the minus strand of CM036261.1, from coordinate 9,926,636 downwards.
TGACACGTCTCCGGCAACTGCTGAAGACACTGAAGCTAATGCTAGCGCTGTTCAAATGCTGCTTTTGATATCTTTGTAACTGTTCTAGAGGTCATTTTATGGTGTCTGAGAGTTTAGTGTCTGAGAGTTGAGCGCCACCTAGAGGATGGACCCAAATTTTCACATTTCTGATAACCAACTGTTTTATATCATTAGCTTTCATTAGCTTTTAGTGTAGTTGCCATGTTGATTACCCACAATACTTTGCAACTTGACATCACCAATGACATCATTGGCCCTATATAAATGTGCGAGCTGTCAAAAGTAAAATGTCAGCAAAAACATAGTTGGGTGCTAATATGTCTTGACAGTTTTCTACTTTGTTATTGCGCTTTTCGAGAGTTTATATTTTTATCAATAGTTATATATTTTAATGAAACTCTATTTCAAATGTGTTTTTCTGTTGTATTTTACAATTTAAAACAACAACTTGAGACTTTTTTGAAGTAAGTGTATGCAGACTGTAAATAGTTATACCTTCACTGCTTTTATTTGATATTGCACCTAGGGCTGCCGTGGTGACCGCATTATCGTCATAGTCATTAGTAATTGAACCGCATTGGGGCACAAGCGACCGCGGTAACTGCAGTTTATCATTTGAATGACGCACTAATGGGATGCACAGTTTAATTTTACTGTAAACCATGAAGCATTTAATGTTTACGCACGTATATGCGCTCAGAGACGCTGGGAGTGGAGAACGGAGGGTTAATGGTGAGAAAGGAAAAGGCTTCTGCAGGAGCTGCGCTGCATCATTGAAGCTAAAGGCTGATTTATACTTCCACGTCTTCCTGACGGCAAACTACCGCCGTTGGCTCGACGGTGTTGAAAACCCTTGTTGTTTCATGCAGTGCCATTTCATTGCGAGACCAAGCAACCAATCACAGCGCTTGCAGGGTAGGTTTTGAGAGGGTTCACAGAGCTTCGCCATTGATTTGACATGGAAGTATAAATCAATGTTTAACCGCTTCCCAAGCAGATACTGGGCTTACGCGTTACTGAGAGGAGGAGCCGTAGACTCGACTGACAATCCACTCACCTGGTGACGCGATAACTACGTGATGTTTTTCTCTGCCCTCTCACCTGCCGCAGGTGCGTGTGTGACACAGTCGCTCTGTAGAGTCTGTGCCGCGGGGAGCACTGCTAGCCTCCTTACCTCATCTCTCAAACCACATAAGGTGAACATGTGGGTTTTTCTAAAGCTACCACGTTACACGCGCTGCAAGGACATTATCACTCGTGCCTGACTCGAGTTTTTGTTAAAGCAGAGGCTTAACTATATTTCAATTTATTTTCATAATCAAAATTTGTTTGGACATGTCATTTTTTCAGGTGTTATTATTAGCTTATGCTATACCGCACACCGCGGTGTTGAGCCGCATATAATTACCACAGGGGAAATTCTCTCACCACGACAGCCCTAATTGTACCTAACAAGGGTCTATACATTGTATTTTATTCATCAAAAGGTTTGTAAACATAATTTTGTGATTTTCAAAAAGAGAGCTTTTGTTTTACATTTTTGCATGTTTTTTTTTTTTTTTTTCTTTTTCCTTTTTGGAAAAGTAGGTCGTTTTTATTCTCAACCGCCATGCGCACACACACACACACACACTTTAATTTCAAGCTGCTCTGAAAAAAAAGAAGACGGTATAACTGGCATCTCTGTGGATCACTGGAGTGAAATTTTATAGCCCTATCTATAAAATAGGTCTAGGCGAAGAGATAATTTGCCAAATATGGTTCAGGGTGCAGAGGGTTATATTATTTACATTATAATATTTAATTGCAGTTTTTTTTTTATCCAATATAAAATCCATATTTAAATCAGTGTACACTAGGAGCCAGAACTAGATACTGTACATTCAATCTCACTGCCCCACTTTTGGGCCTTGACCCACCAGTTGAGCATCACTGTTTTACAAGTAGTTGACATTCGTGCGTATTTCAGTTTAACATTTTGCTCATGTTGGTTAAGTCATATCTTCTATAATGATTGTTTTTGGGACAACTAAGTGACAGTAAACCCTAAAATACATTCCAATGCAATGACAAGGGCCTCTCATCCATTTAAATTACTAAGTTTTACACTTCACAAGTTATTGCAAGGACTCCCCTGTTGACAAATACCTGCCCTGAAAAAACAATGAAAACTGAATTTGTGGTGGCTCTCTTTAATTAGCTTAGTCATAACAAAATTTAGCGTTACCTGGGATGATGGATAGCGGGGAGCAGTGCATTCTCCAGGGGCCGGTAAACAATAGGAACACTGACCTTCAAATGAATGGCTATACCTGTGTCGCCTTTGACTGGAGCAGAAAAAAAACACTCAAGTCTGCTCTTTTTCAAGGCCTAGAACAACAACAAAGAAAATCCGGCTGCCTATATTTACACAATATTTTAAGCTGCGGGCCGTGACCTCAATTTTTGCAAAGATGTTCAGCCAAATCCGTCCTTTGGAATGACCTTTTTTATGTGGTGACCTAGAGTGGGAGGTGGACTCTGACACTGCTGCAGCTTTGAGAACAACATACTATTAAGTTTAAGATCAGGCATTTCTTATGAATAAATTAATGAAGGATTTTACTAAAAGCTTTGGAGAAAATGTTTATTAGTGCATGTATTTCTGATTTAGTTTGGAAAATAACAAGATACTTTTACTCAAGTAATTACATACTTTGACTCCTATTTGAAGAAGAAATAAATGTTTGGGTGTCTTGCCCAAGGACACAACAAGGGATTGAACTGCCAACCTTCGAGTTAGAGGAGCGAATGTCTCTACCAACTGATACTTTTACTCAAGTACATTTATAACTCCCTAAGTGAGTAAAGGTATTTTATTTGCTGGTGACGTGGGTGTCACTAACCTCTGTAGTAGTAGTAGTAGTAGAAGTAGTAGTAGAAGTAATAGTAGTAGTCAGCAGTAGTATACTGTGGTTGTATTTTTTGTCCTTCTACTTGTGTAATATTATTTTGAAGTAACTACTTTCAGCAGAGGTCGGAAAAAGTACTACTAATCTGTAATCAAGTAAAAGTATTCAAAATTAATACTTGAAAGAAAAAAACTTACTACTACTACTACTACTACTACTACTACTGGTGTTACTGCTCCAAACATTAAAAGTAGTATTAGAAGTAGTAGTTGTAGCAGTAATAACAGTCATTGTAGTAGTAGTAGTAGTAGTAGTGGTATTTTTTTGTCCTTCAACTTGTGTAATATTATTTTGAAGTAACAGTACTTTTAGCAGAGATGGAAAAAGTACTCAAAATTAATACTTGAAAAAATATACTTACTGCTACTACTACTACTATTGCTACTGCTCCAAACCTTAGAAGTAGTAGTTGTAGCAGTAGTAGTGGTATTTTTTGGTCCTTCAATTTGTGTAATATTATTTTGAAGTAACAGTACTTTTAGCAGAGATGGAAAAAGTACTCAAAATTAATACTTGAAAAAATATACTTACTGCTACTACTACTACTATTGCTACTGCTCCAAACCTTAGAAGTAGTAGTTGTAGCAGTAGTAGTGGTATTTTTTGGTCCTTCAATTTGTGTAATATTATTTTGAAGTAACAGTACTTTTAGCAGAGATGGAAAAAGTACTCAAAATTAATACTTGAAAAAATATACTTACTGCTACTACTACTACTATTGCTACTGCTCCAAACCTTAGAAGTAGTAGTTGTAGCAGTAGTAGTGGTATTTTTTGGTCCTTCAATTTGTGTAATATTATTTTGAAGTAACAGTACTTTTAGCAGAGATGGAAGAAGTACTACTAATCTGTACTCAAGTAAAAGTACTGTTACTGCAAAGTATATTGCTCATGTGGACAGAAAAAAGTACTCCACAACTTGTGTAAAAGTAAGAAAAAAAAGACTAATATAACCAATAACTTACTACTAATACTACTACTTATTACTTACTTATTACTACGACTACTTCTGCTGTTATTCCTGTTATTTTTTAATTTTCTTCCCGTTCATTGAGGTAAGAAATACGTTTACCTGTTTAGAATTTATGATTTAGAGGTTTTATCTTACATATACTCCAGTATAAGTAAGTAAGTAAGAGTATTTTCCTCAAAAAATGTACTCAAAGAAAAGTACCAGCGGTGTTTCATATGAAGCCAAGGTTAAAGCCACTTGTGGGATTTCAGTTTTTTTCTAATCAATGCAAAATACATAGTTTAAAAACTAAAACCTGAGGTGGAGATTGAAAAAATGATCATTTGAAGTCTTAAAGTGGAGCATTTACTGTCTGGGCAGAGATTTAAGGATTTTCTTGTACAACTCAGAGACATATTCTCCTTTATGTCTGGACTAAACTTAGAAACTGAAAAATGTAAAAATCATCCTGAAAGTGAACCAAAAAATGCAAAACAGGATTGCTATGGGGTTGCTCCTGACTTCGCCGTCCTTAAGGGAATATAAATCTTCACACTATATTAGATAAGCTTCCATTTTTCATAGAAATCAGATGATATATTGTACCCGTGTATGTTTGAAGTTATAAATCATTTTTCATATTCGTCAGATCAGGTAAATCTGAAGTTGCTAGTCTGTAACAACGCTTTATCAAATCAGACTGGATTATGTAATAACAGGTAACCAAGATTTACACACTGTTGCTTCAGGTGTTCAGGCTTACTGACAACTTAACAGAGGTTGAAGTAAGATTTTAGTAAAAGTATGGTAACTTTAAAATTAGATGACTCAAGTAGAAGTAAAGGTACTGAGCAAAAATACTAGTATTGAATGTAAAGTTTGCTAAAGAAGAAAGTGCTTTTGACAGTACAGTACAAATTCTACTACTAAAAATGCTGCTGCTGTTATTACTACTACAATTCCTATCCTATTGTTACTACTTCTACTACTACTACTACTGCTACCATGAATATTATACAATATAACCCAATAATAATATATATTTGTAAATTAACAGATAAAATATATTACAACAAATGCTAAAACTGCTGCTAGTACTTCTAAGTTATTTCTACTACTATTTCTACCACTACTACCGCTACTACTACTACTACTACTACTACTATACCATAGTACAATATTATGAGAGCTTTTACTAATTCAGGGGTTTAGTCCTGGTTTGGTCCTGGTTAAGTTCTAGTTTAGTCATGGTTTAGTCATGGTTTAATCCTGGTTTAGTCCTAGTTTAGTCATGGTTTAATCCTAGTTTAGTCCTAGTTTAGTCATGGTTTAGTCCTAGTTTAGTCATGGTTTAGTCCTGGTTTAGTCATGGTTTAGTCCTGGTTTAGTCCTAGTTTAGTCCTAGTTTAGTCATGGTTTAGTCCTGGTTTAGTTCTGGTTTAGTCCTGGTTTAGTCATGGTTGAGTCCTAGTTTAGCCCTAGTGTAGTCCTGGTTTAGTCCTGGTTTAGTCCTAGTAGAGTCATGGTTTAATCCTGGTTTAGTCATGGTTTAATCCGAGTTTAGCCATGGTTTAGTCCTAGTTTAGTCATGGTTTAATCCCGGTTTAGTCCTAGTTTAGTCATGGTTTAGTCCTAGTTTAGTCATGGTTTAGTCCTGGTTTAGTCCTAGTTTAGTCATGGTTTAGTCCTAGTTTAGTCATGGTTTAGTCCTGGTTTAGTCATGGTTTAGTCATGGTTTAGTCCTAGTTTAGTCATGGTTTAGTCCTAGTTTAGTCATGGTTTAGTCCTGGTTTAGTCATGGTTTAGTCCTGGTTTAGTCCTCGTTCAGTCATGGTTTAGTCCTAGAAAGCAGAAAGTACTTTTGACCGTACAGTACAAATTCTACTACTAAAACGCTACAACTGCTACTACTACAAATATCTTATTTTTACTTCTTCTGCTACTACAACTTAATATGTAAATAGTAGTATAAAACATATACTATGACAAATGCTAAAACTGCTGTTCCAGTGTTACTACAATGTTACTACTAGTATTACTTTATTTACCATAATACAATACTGTGATTACTTTTGGTTTTAAGAATCGACTAGTGTGAAAGTAACAAAAAGTAACATTGCTTACCTTGGAAATCAGAAGGTCCTAGAGATAGTAGTAGTAGTAGTACATGTAGTAGTAGTAGATTTTACAGTGGTTGCAAAAAATACAGCTGACAAAATACTTACATTTCTTATTCTATCATTTTACTTTTACTCATGTATTAATTTTGTTGAGTACCTTACTTGTACTTCTTCCATCTGGTGTCTTATTAGTATGAGTGCAGTTCTACTTTGTAACTTTTTTACAAACTTGCAAAAAAAAAAAAAGAAAAAAAAAAGAATCTGCACTTCTCAGAATTGCCACTGGGGGTCATAAATTCTCCCAAAGTTCGGGCTCACTTTTAATGATCAAAATAAGTTAGTGTGAAGAGTTTGATCCCTTTAGCATCTCCATCATTAAGCTACATCTCCACCGCCATAACATTTAATTAGAAGTTAGGCAGAGAGCAGCTTTTAGCCGTGTGAAATATGGCTAACAGTGGGGTCCTGCTAATTGAAACAGGCACAGCTGTGTGGTGCCCCGCTGCACATGCAAATGGCATTTTGATTGGGATTGTCACTCCAGCAGATAATCGCTCTTTAGATGGGCTTTTGGCATTGGCTCGTATATGTTTAATATATTCCAATATATATTATATTTAATATATTCTTGGTACGCAAGAGTTCGTTGCAATGTAAATCCGGATATAGTCTGATTTAGCGCCATTCATGGTTTAGTCCTGGTTTACCTACTTTAGTCCTGGTTTAGTTCTGGTTTACTCACATTAGTCCTGGTTTAGTCCTGGTTTACTCACATTAGTGCTGGTTTAGTCTTGGTGTAATTCTGGATTATGTCTAGTTTACCTAGTTTAGTTTAGTTTAGTTTTGGTTTAGTTCTGGCTTAGATCCAGTTTACCTAGTTTAGTTCTCATTTAGTTCTACTTTAGTCCTGGTTTAGTTCTGATATAGGTCTAGTTATTTCTGGTTTACCTAGTTTAGTTCCAGTCTTGGTTTTGTCCCAGTTTACCTAGTTTAGTTCTGATTTAGTCTTGATTAAGTTGTGGTTTACCTGGTTTATTTCTAGTTTAGTTCTGGTTTAGTATTAGTTTAGTCTCAGTTTACCTAGTTTAGTTCTGATTTACTCTTGATTTAATCCTGGTTTACCTAGTGTAGATCTTGTTTAGTCTTGTTTTTCCCAGTTTAGTTCTGGTTTAGTCCTGGTTTACTTAGTTTAGTTCTGGTTTAGACCTTGTTTGCCCAGTTTAGTTCTGGTTTAGTCCCAAATTACCAAGTTAATCTTGGTTTAGTCCTGGTTTACCTAGTTTAGTTTTGTTTTAGTATTGGTTTAGTTCCGGTTTACCTAGTTTAGTTCTGGTTTAGTCTTGTTTTTGTCTCTGTTTAATTCTGGTTTAGTCCTGGCTTACCTAGTTTAGTTCTGGTTTAGACCATGTTTTTCTTGTTTAGTTCTGGTTTATTCCTGTTTTACCTAGTTTAGTTCTGGTTTAGACCATGTTTTTCTTGTTTAGTTCTGGTTTAGTCCTGGTTTACCTAGTTTAGTTCTGGTTTTGTCCCGGTTTAATCCTGGTTTTGTCCCAATTTACCTAGTTTAGTCTTGGTTTAGTCTCAGTTTACCAAGTTTAATCCTCTTTAGTCCCGGTTTACCTAATTTAGTCCTGGTTTAGTCCTGGGCTTAATCTACCCAAGTGTGCTGCAGGACATGTCCTGAAAGCATTCATCACATATTTTTAATTGGAAGTAAATTAGCCAGCAGCTCTTCCTGTTTTGCCTTGATCTGTAATTGGTTTGCCAGTGGCTCCATAATTTCGAGTTTATTTTATTAAACTGAATGAAACATTTGAATGCTGTTAGAAAAATAAATGTACAGTCATAACACATAATTAAGCCAGAACAGACCATGGCTTCCTGTTGTGGGACACTATAAAGCAAAGCAAATAAATAGTGGGCTCAGAAGGACCCTGCGGTGAATGGTCCTGCAATCAATGACCAAGTGGGACCCCATTCAGACCTGCCATTAAAACCTAGACAGAATAATTGGCTGATGAGCTTTGAAATGAAAATTATGCAAGCAATACTTAAAGTTCATTTAGGGTTGTGTGCTGTGAGATGTTCTGGTGTCCATAATAAATACTGGTCTATGTGTGTATTTTTTTGTGGCTGTTGTGGTGTATTTTTATGTCTAGAAAGGCTAATGTTCCATTTGCTTCTTCCTCGTCTGTGAATTTGATATTCCCTGTAGTGTTGATAGTATTCAAATGAGTTCTTGTGTGTGTCCAGTTTGTATTTTTCCCAGGATGTAGGTCTACAATTTTGTGAAGCTGTATTTATTGCTTTTGTTTCCAGGTCGTCCATGAAAAATCTCCTCATAATGGCGGATAATGGATCCCCCATTGCAAATCCCTTTATCTGTTTGTAGATTTTGTTTCTGTATTGCAAGTATATGGATTTGGACACAAATTTTGTTAGTCCAGCTCTATTATAAGATTTGTGCATGTTTTTAGGGTCCTGTCTTGACTTAGTCATTGTCCTACAATGTGCAGTGTGACATCTACTGGTGTTTTTGTGAATAGCAAAATTCCATCATGAGAATTAGGAATTTCGACCGAGTTCTTGTGCTAGTAGTGTCGAATTTTTCCAATGATGTTTTGTTTGTCCGAGGATGGGTTTTATTATTTCAACTAAGGCTTTTGATAAGTTATGTTACTGAACCAATGGAGCGCAGAGGTAAGTCCTTTTTATGTATTTTTGGTGTCCCATATACACAGAGCCGTGGGTATGATACTATTGTTTGCCTCCTGTGTGATTTAATTTTGTGATTGTTGGAGATTTTAAGTTTTTTTAATAATAGCAATATACTATTACATGAAGACAAAAGGATCCTATTAAACCTATGAGGTAATTTCATTAGTTTTACTGATAACAATGGTACAACTGATTTATTAACCATTAAAAAACTATTTTACATAATCGCCAAGTTGTTTTTGTTTGCATTTTTTGTTTTGGTTCTAAAACTGCATTGCCAATCGTCCAACCAGAAAAGCACAAAAACTGGCTGCGTTTCGATTTCCGTTGTTTCACGGAACTTGAACTTTTTAGGTTTACAACTCCACTATTTGCTATTTGCTGCAGATGCTCAGAAAACACAACACAGCTGTACGCATGCAGCAATAGCCTGAAAATGAATTGTCTTAGAAATATTCAAATAAATGCTATTTTAATTGGACTAAAACATTCACTTACAGAATCGGCTTATATTCAGATTACAATAATAATTCCTTTGCGTGTGTGTATGTGTTTTGTGTGGGTGAAAGAAGCAAATTGCTATAAAAGTGTAGTTTTAACCTATTGGTGTTATGCATTAGAAGAAAAGAGAAATTATAATGCATCTATTGCATGTGTGAACCATTGGTTATGAGTCCAAACAAAGAGACACACGCATAAAAGCGCTATAAAAATAACCCAGGATGAGTATTTTCTTATACATTATTTCAGAACACTCAGCTGCTTTCCATAGCTGTAATAGTGCACTTATTAAGACACTTTGTACTTTCTTTTCGATGTATTTTTACTCTGTTTGTTCCAAAAGCTACATGTTTTTTAAAAAGAAAAATAGAGCTGTTTGTTGTGTTTGATCCATCACACGTGCAGCCTATTTTTTATTATGTTTCTTGGGTCGCACAGTCAGTTCTGTTCCAGGAGTTCAGCTGCGTCTTGCCCCCTGATTGTGTCCACTCGAGCTTGATGCAAGAACAAATAAAGGCCTCCGGGGCTTGTTCCCTATTTCTCTTTTATGCTGGAATAAATTAATAGGCAACAGGAAGGACTTTAACAACTGGCTTCTTCCTGTTTCTGTCTCATTAGAACTCCTGAACAGGCTCTGGCTGACGACAATAGCCCTTATATGAATATTAATAGTACTCTTGACACTATGTAGCATGGAGGGAAAACCGCAAATCATAAAAGTTAAATAAAGTGCTTTGGAAATGGTTTTTATCACTCGATTCATTATCTTGTCGGCTCGAATGTGCAAGTACCGATGCCGACGTGCTGCAGTGGATGTCGCAGGGATTCAGAGACTAGTGTGTGGGCTGACAGGAGGCTAAAGGGAGCCCCATTGTGGCACACTAAAAGCCAGGTTAATGCTGTCCATGCATAATCTGAAAGCCAAGGCAAGCGGCGCCACATCTCTTCCCATTTCAATCTCGCACGGCTTGTGTAACATCCTTTATTCCTTGAGTGGCAGCTCTCCTTTTTGCACCCGCCCTTCTTGTCAGTTGTGGCGATAAGCATGTTCTGTTCTCGCAACGGGGGCTAAATGCTGCATCAGGCAGTTTTCGCTCGTCTCCGTTTGGCTCGTGCTCTAGCCACTTATCTACATGACACCACAGGTAGCGCGGGGACGGGAGGGAAGGGGGCTGTCCTTGATGCATTGATCTCACATTAGTATCATTCTAAGTATCCACAGCATGGGCTTTTATTTTGATGATGGTGCACAGAACACAGCATGCTACAAATATGTTTTAACACACTACATTGTTGTAAGATTGTGTCATTTCTCTTTTGCAAAGCAGTTTGTTAAAGTGTTATCAAGAAATCCCATTAACTAATGACTGTATTTTGGTAACATTTTTAAAACCGATTAGCAATGGACCAAAGAAGAACATATTAATATAATTTAGTGTGGATTTGCAACACCATCTGGATCTAGATTTAATAAAGGTTTCTGTAGCATTCCTATATATGGTCTAAGATACCAATTCCAGCCACCAGGGGTCAGTAAATAAATTATGACTTTTTGATTTGTACCCTAGTGAGAGATAAGGGCTTTGTGGATCAATGTATCAAGCATTTTCCCCTGAATTAAAAGATCCCAGTTTAAATCCAGGTTTTGGCACTTTATCTTTACCATCAAGCTGCATGTGCATATCTATTTTGTTCTTAGTTTTTTTTTTTTTTTTTTTTGTGCTATGGTATGGTATATGTCTTCTTTCAAAATTAGAGTTAGTTCTTTTTGAGGTTGTAATGCTATACTCTGTTGTATTGTTAATAAAAAAAGAAACACTATTACTATTAATACAACCAGGAGGCCAAGGAAAACACCTAAGAGGACCTATACTGATGTAGTGAAAGAGGACATAAAGTTAGTTGGGGTTAGAGATGATGCAGAGGATGCAGGGAGGAGGCAGAGGAGTCTCATCCTTGTGTTGTAAAAGCCTGACTCTACAGTGCTGTCAGAGCTACACGCACTCTTGTTTTCATCCAAAAAACAGGTCACAGGCTACAGGTCTGTCTCTTGTCTATTATATTAGTTACACATATTGTATTGTTTTGTCATACTTTGCTGTCTATAAATCTCTGTAGCATTGGTGTTATGTTTGTTCTTCTATGTCTGGGAGTATGGATAGAAATTAGGACTGTGCTAAATTCACCGTATTAATGATAATTTTATGTCAACTTGCACAACATTGTACATTTATTAATATGCACTGTCCCATCTAAATAATTGGAAAAGTAAAATGATAATATTAGATGGAAGAAGAGGATTCACTGCAATGCCCTGAAAAGCTGAAAGTTATAAAAAAAGAAAGCAACAGACTGCATTGTAATGGATAACTTAGATGTAATAGGAATGAGATCCCGCTGCAAAATGCCAAACCCAAAAGAAAGTGAGCTAAAACACTGAAAACTGAAAGTAATGACTTATTTGGCATTTCCAATACTGAGACCATAATCTGTCTAATGCAGGAAAATGTGGACCTTTACCTACAGATAGAATAAAAGTCAGCAATTGATTCTATCTTAAAAAAAAACAAAACTTTTCTCTTTTGTATCTCTGTGGTATTTTTGTGTTGACTTTCAAACTCATCTCATTGCTGTCAGTGAGCATAAGTTTAGCTTTCTCTCCCAAGACGCCAGAATCAAAAGAGCCAGTGCCATTATCTGTCGCTGAGGAGCAACTTAAACAATGTAGTCAGTCACTTAGGTATGCCACTCTGTGTTTGTCTCCTCTTGTCAGCACTTCTTTGGCCTGACTGTGATTTGAATAACCTCCCCATCAGTGGCGTTTATCGTTCGTCGAGGGGACAGTAATCACGCACTTGGCGAGGCTCCACACGTCAGGAGAAGACTGGCTGCCCTTCACTCAACAATGCCATGCAGTGTGTTTCAGAAAAAAGGTCTACTGAGAAACCATGCTACTTTTTAGGAACTTGATAAAAACATTGTTATGTAATCAAGGATATGATTGTTACCTCGTTCAAGTTTATGGCCATAATCAAATCAAGGGTATTACTCGATTGCATGTTTTTGTTTTTCTTTTTTCTAAAATGTTAGCAGGAGTCCAATTAGGTAACAAATCCTTTTCATTTTAGCTTTTCCTTTCTAGGTTCACCACAGCAAACCATCTGCCTTAGTGTGCAGTTAATATGGCATAGGTTTTATGCAAGTTGCCCTTCCTGATGCAACACTCTCCAGCTAGATTAAGTACGGACAATTTTTTTTTTTCCAAGTGAAAACTGCTGTTGCAACTATGCTTTAGCCCGGTCAGTTCTTAAAAAAAAAAGATTTCTGCAAGAAAAACAGGTCTGACATCTCTTCAGTTCACAACAATTTCAATCTGTATATATGTTAAAGCGGAACTCAGTAACTTTTTTTTTTTTCTTTACCTTAACATGGGTCCCTGTGGGGCATTAAAAAGCATTAAGTCATTAAATTGATTTTGTGAAAATTAAGCCCTTAAGCAGCATTAAAAACCATTAAATTTGATTCAGACATGCATTAAAAATGTAAAAATGTTTTGAAGTAAAATTGCTGACACTATTAGTTTTATTTGTGAATATAAAAATGTGTATATAAATTATGATCTACCTTTTTCATAGCCTAATGTGGTAGGCAGGCGGAACGAGTTTTCTTCCAGTGGGGCCAAATTACCCAAAAAAATTGGATGTTTGACTTTCAACATTGATGCATTACAAACTGTATTTGCCAATACTTGCAAACACATTTTGACAATTTAAGCTGCCGCGATTATATGTTTGTGGCAATAAAAATGTTCATACCTGCAGGAACCCTGCTTAAATACACAGTTTCAGAGTCTGTGTGATGTTTAATGAGCTGTGGGGTGACTGAAGTGTCCGGCATCTCTCCCAGCCGAAAATGACACTTGCAAGTATGAGTGTCACTGACCCGGCGTCACAGAAGTTTTAGGTCTCGCAAAAAGCGGCACATCGTAGTTAGACCCAAATAACAAGCTAGCAAAGGCATTATTTCTCCATTTTTGTCATGGCAGAGCGGCCAAATGGCAAAAAAAAAAAGAAAAAAAAAGAAAAAAGATGTATAGATACAAGGAGAGAAAATGAAAGTAAAGCCGAGCAAAGTATCACAAAAGGAGTGAACTGGACTTGTATTTATGACAGTGCTTTACTCCATAGAGGAAAATAAGGCAAAATAGCAAAGAAACAAGCAGAATTACTGAGTTCTGCTTAAAGCAAATGGTCAGAGCCAGATTCTAACCCAGGTCACTCATGTAGGTGTTATGTGCAAACACGCCTGCAAGAACTGAATAGTGATATTTTGTTGATGTGCTTTTGCCGTTTGTTTTGCTCTATTTTTTGACATATTTCTCTAAAATCCTGTTAGTCTTTTCTCAGTCCATGCTGCTCTATGTCATGACTTAGTTCTGACCATATTTCCCTTTTTCAACCTTGCCCTTATTTACATGCACTATCACGTCAAGTCCATGTACCGAGTGCGTCCTCTTTGACTATCTCTGATACCCCTGACCTCCCTGGACTGAAGTTAACAACCTTGTCTGGCTCCATCGCCGCTGATGTGGCCGAAAATCAGCGCAGGGTGTTATTTAGGGCCGTGGGTGTCGCCATCCGGTCTGGGGCTTGCCCTTTTATCTTCATAATCATCAAGCAGCATACCGAGATGAGACATTGCGTCCGAGTGACTCCGCTTTTAGGAATGTGAGCACTCCGAGGCTTTTATGCCACGTTGGAAAGTGTTGTGAGCATTTCGACGGTTGAGAATCTAGTGACGATTTCTTTTTTCTATTTTTATGTATTCATAGCCTTTCTACTTTTGCGTAATATTTGTATTTGTGAACATACTTTGCCACTCCTCTCCCTTTCAACCTTTAGATTTTCAGCTCTTCATTTACATTTTTCGTCCAAGGCGTGGCCAGTGTCATAAAGTCCCAGTGCAAACCCTGCTGGCAGCTCTCCACGGCAATCCCATCACACGTCACAAAAAGCAAACCGTCTACACGAGCGGCCTATAGTGTGTGCATTCGCCAGCACAAATAAAACGATATGCATGCATGTGTGCCAAAGCTACAGGAGGTCACCAGGGTGCCATTCACCGTCAACGTTTGTGACAACTGTGTGACAAGCCCCACGGGATCCTGTGTGATGTGCTGATACAGACAAGAATGTTTACTTCAATTGTTTTTTATTTTTTTGTTGTTCTGGGAAGAACTCAAGAACCCAAAGAGAAATCGCCCTTCTACAAAATTCCACGTTTTGGGCATACTAATAGAATTTAACAGGCTGTTTATGTCGATGTTTGCGCTTGAAAAACTCCTAAAGAAGTTCGATAAAAGCGTTTGATAAATCATTGCAGTGGAATAACAATAATATTCAGGAAAACAAAACGTGACAACAAAACAAAAGCCCTATTTCTATCTTATCTTTTCTATCACACTTTTTGAACTCCCCCGAAGCAGGAAGGAATTCCATCGGCTTTATTTCAGAGAGATAGCGGCGGTACGATCAGATAGCATTACCAAATAAAGATGCCACTGAATGATTAGAATCAAAACAGTGCTATTCAGATTGAACTTGTTTAGTCTTTCATCACTCGGGCCATCTCCAAGTGGCATGGTATTTTCAATGAACCCAAATTGACTATGTGTTAAGAAGAAATGCCAGATATAGACCTTGTCTGTGCAGGTGCAAGGCTTGACAGATGCATGAGGTGCCATGGTCAAAAATATGAATGTGCAATCCAAGCCCAGAAACTGTGGGCCTAAGTTTGGGCACATCCTCGACATTAGCCACTTAGTCACAGGGTTGACACTTTTTCCCATTTGTTCACTAAGAGTGTTTTAGCATTACCGATTCTCTTAACATGTGTTTCCTTTGGACAGTGGAAGAAATACCTGAGGACTAAACATAGTAAACATGGGAAGGACATGCAGACTCTACTCAGAAAGATTTTGGACGGCCTGAAATTTGTACCCACAACCTCCTTGCTGAGAGGCAGGAGGAGTATTTGGCGAGAACCCACAGTAACATGAGGAAAACTCCACTCAGATTGTTAAAAAAAAAGGATTAAAGAAACAAGAAGATAAACTAAAGCCATGCCCTTATTGGAAATTAAGTCAAAAATACATTGGTCCTAAAGAAGCATTTGGTGCTGAAAATCAATTTGGAACCTGTTTTAAAACCACTCCAAAATTCTAGAGACAAAGTATTCTACAAATGGCAGGCCATCTGTTCAACTTCTAATGCTTGCTCCAAATTGGACGATCCAACCGCACCATGATCTGAAACAATATTAAACTGACATCAGAAAAATGGCAAAAAGAATGAAGGCTTTGAAAAGGCCTTGTCACTTTAAACGCTGCAAAGAGCTGTGCATTACTCAATGTCCAAAAACCTGAATATGAACTGATGCAATGCTATAAAGAACAATAGATGTGATTGAGGAGTAAATCAACGCTTCAAGTTAACGCTGGGAGCCTTTGAAAGATTAGAATCTCATCTTCTCTTTGATTCACAACAATAACAGTACATACACCAAAACCTTCTTTAAAGAAATACTAAACTCTTGAAATTTGACTTTTCTCACCCATAAACTTTCCCTGCAGTCCAAACTTTGATACTGTAATTCACAACAAAAATGGTATCTGTCATCATAGTCTGTTAGTATCTGTCCAGAGAATCATAAGCCAGTAAAAAGAATTAGGTCCACCAAGGCTCAGAAAGTGCAGCTTCATTTTTCAATCTTCCCGTTTTTTCCTGCACGCTGTTGTTTGTGTTTGTTATAAGATAGAAGACAAAACTCTTAGCTTTAGAATCACAGTTCACTTTTTATAATGCACTGTAAATGATTATCTTATAGTATTTTGATTTCGTTACTCTATTTCAGCCATTCCCAAAGTCAGGAACGTCACGGCCCCCTTAAATTTACCAAAATCCCACGCGGACCCCCAACAATACAACTTCCCTCTATCCCAAATTTTATTTTCATGTTTTTCTCCATATATTTCTATAAAAACATTACAAAAGACACTGACTATTGGCTAAAAAGTGTTTTAAAGTTATTTTTTTAAACAAACACACTGTAAAAACAAATTAAAATGCTGCAAAAACTCAATAACTCAAGGCAAAGGATCCCTCAAGATTTTTGGGGCCAACTCAAAATCTCAAGTTTTCCACACTTTCACTTTATGTTCATACGTCTAAAAACTTTTCTAATTTTTAAGTTTTTCTCTCAATCATTATATTTTTACTCATCTTACAGCGTTCAGAAAAAGTTATTCTTTTTTTCTTTAAATGTAGTATATTTAGTTTTTATTATCATCTATAATACTTTTTCTGAACAGTGGAGTCAGTTTGCTGTAAAAAATAGATAAAAAAAGATAGTGAGTAAAACTTAAAATTTCAAGTTTTTAGATGTATGAACATTAAGTGAAAGTGTGGAAAACTTGAGATTTTGAGTTGATCACCAAAAATCTTGAGGGATCCTGTTGCTTTGAGTTTTTGCAGCATTTTTTTTTTTTACAACTCAATTTCTTTTTATGTGTTTAATATCGACAGCCTCTGGGGGCCCGCCTGCAGTACTTTCGCGGACCCCCACGGGGCCCCGGACCCCACTTTAGGAACCACTGCTCTAATTCATGAAGGCATACATAGAAATACAGTGAATGTGGTTACATAGTATGAACTTCTTGTCACCTTTCATTAGAGCCCTCAGTGTTTACCATAATTGCTTAGTCAGTCATCCATAAACCAAAAGGGTCTTGGTTTAAATCCAGGTGTGGACACAAAATCTTTACCACTGTGAGATAGGGCCAATGCTGCGCTCTCAGAAGGCGTATCATTTATTATTTATTCCCTTCCACTTTCCAAGTATAGGTATTAAAGCCTTCTACACATTTCATTGACTTGGGGCTAATATTAAAAGTGAGTCTGTGTTTTTTTTTCTGTATTTTACCTTAAAGCCTGTTACATTGTTAATGAGACAGTGAATAAAGTTATGTTCTCTAAGGTTGTCTGTACATATCTTGAGGAATGCCTTTTATTTGAATCTGGAGCAATGCAAACCATTCTCTATAATAAGTATAAGAGTTTTACAGTCTTTTATCATTATTATGTCAATCTGAAGTAGCATAACTGAGAGGATGACAACTGACCATGTGTGTTTGAATAAAGGAGTGGGAGAAGTGCGCAAAATCTGGGCTCAAGTTGAAGTACTGCTACTGCAAATTAACATTAGTCAAGTGTAAAAGTCCTAAACACACAAGTATTCCTTATTCCTTTCAGCGTATGTCATCAGGGTCGCCACATTAAATCATCTTAGTGTGAATTGCCCCCTTGTTAGTACATTCATTATTATTATCCCATACAAGTCACCTGATAGATCAAGTGCACTCCTATCTCACAGACATTACGGGAAGTAGGGATGTTGCGGCATAGGGCATAAATAAATGAGACAGTAATTATAATTTATGGAACAAGAGAAGCTATTTAAATTTTTTGTCTGAGCCTGGCAGCCGCCTCGGTGAATGCGTCTGTCAGAGCGGTTCTCCGTTCGCAGCCTTTCTGCAAGAAATGGGCAAATAAAGGATGAATGAGCGAGAAGAAAGTGCCCGCGATGCTGTAAAAATGAAATGCCACCAATTTCGTTTGGCTAAAAGCAACAAGTCTATTTGAGTAATGAGTGCATGTGCTCCGCCGGATTCGTCTCGGTCTCTCTCACCTAGATTTTTTTTTTCTTCTTTGAGAGCTATCACATTTGTCTACATTCTGACGCCTAAAGCAAGGATAAATGAGTTTCAATGATCAAGTATTTGCATCACTGAGCAAGATTTTCGGATGAATGAGCCATGGCATGGTGATAAAATCCAAGTCTAGCCTCACCGTATAATTTCCATCACGTGTAACGCCCACGCAGTACAATTATCCCCATTGGAATTGATTCACTGAAAGATGCTCCATTTGCCGAAGATGGATTCCTAATTTGACACCAATTACATTAAATAAATAACTCTTAAAGACGGAGTTAAAAGACACCTGCAACTATTTTTACACCTTTGTTTGATTTGTAAAAATGCAGATCATAGAAAATGTATGCGCCAGGGTAGGATGTAGGATGTGATTGTCTTATCAACAATGCACCAAGGACTAACACGGCGCTTATGAAAAGTTAATGCAGCAGGAAGTAGCGGCGTGAGACATAATTCATTTGACAAGTGCATACTGTTGTAGGGATGTTATTTATATATGTTTCGGGTGCAAAGGTTTGTGGATAATTACCAGCATTTTGCAGTTAGTTAGCCATTTCTACTTTTGTTTCACCTTAAAATAGACAAGAATTGAAAGTTTTCCATCCATTAGTACTAATTTAAGAAGTTTCATTTTTCAGTGCTGGTAAGTAAATAACACATTATCGAACGAAAAGCAAAGTTAAAAAAAAAAAGATATTGGCAATACATTGATACAGTGTTCCAATGTAATCCTATTTGATTATTATTTTGTTTGATTCATGCATGTTTGAGGAATCCTATATGCTGAGGCCGTCTCCTTCTCCTTCTCCGTTTTCAGCTCAGTCTCATGGCTCTACCTAATCACGTGAAACCTGGAATTGCTCCTGCACGTTTCTAAAGCCCATACACCATCACCGGACTCACTGGGATCATTTCAGCGCTTAAATTGCCGTCATTATGAAGCAGTAAGCCTATTTATTAACAACAAACACCCAATCCAAGAAGACTTTTTCTATACATATACATTATTTTAAGTTATAAAACGCAAAATACTATTGCAAAGGTGTCCAAAACTATTTCAAAAAGGCTGAAAAAAGCATAACATGGGACCTTTAAAACATTTTCTCAAATCCATGCAAAGAAAAAGTCAGGTTGCAAAGATAATTTTAAGATTGCAGAGGTCAAATGAGGAGATTCATTCAGTTGCATTTGGAATATGTTTATAGATTTTGACCTTGTTTTTAATGTTGTACAGCACTTTGGTCAACTCTGCTTGTGGTCAGGTGTTATAGAAATAAAGACTGATTGACTGAAAGATTATCTCTATGAATTGAAAAGTAGCAAAAAGAAGAAGTTAAAACTATTTTGGTTTTATTCATATTTGATGAAAGGTTTAGTGAACGAGGTTAGGGTTGCATTATCACACCAAAACACAAAACTTCTTTCCTTCTGGCATCTTTTCATCCGGGGTCGCCACAGAAAATCATCTGCATCCCATAATGAAACCAAAACACAAACAACTGCAGTTCACTTAATAACCAAACATGTTTTATCCCACGTTTGTATTACATTATGAGGATCTTCACACCTAGGGTAGACTCATTAGTCCGCCTTGTTTCCCTGCGTCAGTGTATTGAAGTATTTAGCTCGCGGTTGTTATCCAATGAAGCAGTATTAATTGACCTGTTTACCCGTTGCTTTGTCTTCACTTTTGGAAGAAGTCCCAGGGCCAATTTCAGGGTCAGTTAGCGACTTTTCCCTCTTTGAAAAGTAGACTGCTTCTGTGCGAGACAAGCTACGAACTTCTAAGCACTCTGAAGTTTTTAATAGTGTGTTTTTTGGGGTCAGCGTCACAAAGGGAGCAGTGGCAACGTGTCAGAATTGGCTCTAAACTTGGGTCGTGTCCCGTGGGGATTCAGTATTCCATTAGGACTATTATTCCTGAAGTAGATTAATCCTTGTCATTTAACGCTTGGCTGATGTCCATTTGAAGTCATTATAGAGAAGCACTGACATTGTTTCATCAATTATTCACGACATTATCAGGCGCTCGCCACAGGCACCAAGCACAGGGCCTGGGGGGCTGGATCACTTGTCACTGGAGAGTGTTCACCTTGATCGTTTCAGTGGACGGATCGTTTTGCAGGGTGCAGTGTGGCTTGTTTTTTGTCTGTATATACAACCCCAATTCAAAGGTCGGGATACTGTGTGGAATGTAAAAAAAAATTTCATTAAAAAATGCATATATATGTTAACAAAAGAAGATGAAAAGCATATGAAAAATAAGCTCATTTTAACAGCAGCAACACATGTCAAAAAAAGTTAAGACAAGGGCAACAAAAAGTCAGAAAAGCAGCAATTGAAAACAGATGCGCAGTTTGCAACTTTCCTTTAATCTTTTCCATTTTTGGGGTCGCAACAGTAAATCATCAGCCTCCTAGCATGCACCAAGAGGTTTGACAAAGTTTCTATGTCAGATGCCCTTCCTGAATCTCATTTATCCAGGCTTCAGACCGGCACAAAGCGTACACTGGCTTGCAACCCGTTGTGGCTGGGAAACTTGGAGATTTTTTAAGATTTGATGAAAAATAATAGCTCATTTTGAATGTAATTGCAGCAACATGTCTCAGAGAAGTTGAGACAGGGGCAACAAAAGTCTGGAAAAGCAGATGATACTAATTAGAACAGCATTTTGCAAGTAAATGTGTTAATTGGCAACATTTAAGATGACTGGTTGTAAAAACATTAACCAAAGGAGTTTCTATAATTAATAATCCAGCCACTAAAGGTTCACAAGCCAGTGTAATCTTTGTGCCAGTCCCAAGCCTGGATAAATGTGCCAGGAAGGACTCCAAGCTTAAAACTTATGGCAAATCAAAATCACTGCACACTAGGAGGCAGATATTATGCTGTGGAGATCCCAGAAAAGAAAAGTCAAAGGGAGAGAAACAGGAGAAGTTTGTATCATTAGTATTAAAATTATTGGATACGTCTAAATTTGAACTCCTCAAGCTACACTGCATTATTAAAAACTATCTATCCTGCTCTGCAAATGACTACATGAATCAGGAACAATTCCAGGAGTCATCGTCTGTCAACACAATTAGCTAAAATGCAAATTAAAGCTGTATCATTTTGAGTTATGTTGAATAAAATAAGGTGTTATGATATTCATGAACCATTCTGTCTTTATTTACATTTCACACTGCGTGCCAACTTGTGATTTCAAATATCATAAAGAAAAAAACAACAGCTTTTCCCACTCCCCTCTTTTGGTGTTTGCTAACTAATACCCAGTATGTTCATTTACTGGAGCCATCTTGGCAATAGTCCATATTTGATCTATTCTTATCTGCGCCTATTCCCTGATGCAGCAGTAACACTGTTTCCCCACAGGGATAATTAAAGTTTCATCTCATCTAATTTAAGAGGTGGATATCCTTTCAAATTCAAAACACAAAGAGAAATTCTACAAGTTATATTCGCTGCACCAGGGAATTGTGGGTAATTAATGGCGCAGGGAGTATTGATGGAGGAATGCTCATTTATTCACAGGCACTTACTGTAATTTGTGGCGAAGGTAGTCACAACCATTTTTCAATGTGTAGAAGTAGTAGGATAATACTTATTAAAGTTTAAAGAAGGAGGTGCTATTGAATGGCAATTAGCACTTATGTCTACTCTGAAACTACTTCCAGCATTAGTACTAGTAGTATATAAGTAAGAGAACTTTGATATGTTGCACCAGAGAAACTGTAAAGTGTGGTCCCTATTGTTAAAACTAGAAGTACTCAGAGAACCTATGTAAACCTCCACAAAGGCATTGCAGTTCCATCCTGAATATAACAATATTCCAGATCTATAACAAAAACAAATGTATTTTTCGCTCATTACCTAAAAGTTTCATAAAAATCCACCTTTGCTTTAGAGTTATGTTCCATGAAAAAAGTTCTTATATTCAGGGTTCCCGCGGAGCATTAAAAGCATTAAAAACCATTCAATTGATTTTTTGAAAATGAAGGCCTTAAATAACATTTTTTTTTTTTTTTATGATTCCAACAGGTGTTAAAAACACTTCTGAAATAAAATTGCTGATATTATTAGTTTTATTCATGAACATAAATATGTATATATAAACAAAACAAAAAAAAGAAAAAAAAAAAAAGACCATTTTTATAGCCTGCAAGCCTACAAGTTTTTTTTCCCCAGCAGGACCAAATTATCCTAACATCAGATGTTTGACTTTCAACATTATTGGTGCATTATGTACTGTGTTTTATTGTACATTACTTACAAATACATTTTGAAAATTTAAGTTGACACAATTGTGGCATTAAAAAGCATTAAATTAGACTTGTGTATACCTGCAGGAACCCTGATTTTGCTACTTCCAAAATTTAGAGAGTGATTTACATTAGGGCTGCACAAAATATCGCAAAATTATCGTTATCGCAATATCAGCAAACACGATATCCCTATCGTAAGAATCTAAATCTATCACAATAACGCTATGGTTTTCCATCTGACGGAGATTTACACTGAAGAATCATTTTCCACCAGAGCCTTAAAAGAACATGTGTTGTGACTAAATAAAAATGTTTAAAAAGTCCAGTTTTAGTGGTAATTTAATTAATTTAGTCACAGCTTAGCCTTGTTTTTTCCTGGTTTAGTCTGTGTTAAGTTTTGATTTTGTTGCTGTTTTGACTTGTAAATACAGGAACTTACATTTTTGTGAAATGTAGTGAATTTAACTTACTATGTTCGAAAAGTAGGCTCTATTTTCAAATATCGCAATAATATCGTTATCGCAATTTTCAACATAGTTATCGAATATCGCATGTTTTCTCCATATCGCGCAGCCCTAATTTTCATTCACACACACATACACACACACAAAAAAAAAAACAAGCCATTGCTTTATTGGCATATTATTGACTTTTTTTGAAAATTTCATCAAAATCTGTCCATTACTTTTTGAGTTATTTTAACAAACCAAAGCTGGCAAAAACATCACATCCTTGGTGGTGGTAATGACTTATGACTTAGTTGTTGTAGCCAATTAGTATTTTTTACCCATTGCATTTCACAGTACCCCACACCAAGTCTAACGCCTGTAATTCTTCTGTTTAATGCACAATAAAAATTACAATTGTTCTATTTATGAACATGATCATACTGAAGTTGTTTGGTAAAATCACACCACATGTTTCAAAAGCAACACTGCTCAAGTCATTTGTCACATTTAGCTCATGTCTCCCACACTTGTCACAAAATATTGCTAACACATGAGCAACGTCTGATCTGAAAAGGCCATTCATTTCTTTTTTTCTATCTTGTGCTTGACTCTTGTTCAAGGTCTTGGTAATAATTAGCAATAAAACAACATCTTTTTAAAGTTAGTTGGCTGTCCTTCCAAATATGTTTCTCAAGGATACTTTTAGAGGATTTGTAAAGTGATACACTTTTGAGCTACTATCCAACTACTGATCGGCAGTAATGAAAAAGGTTTGGTCTATAAAGCCAGTTCCACATAAGTTCGGGCAATGTGTACACTAAGCAATGGTTCATATATATCATAAAATTATCAACATCAACATTTCAAGTGTTGCAATTTTACCATTTTATAAAATAATTTGAAGGCAGCAACACATGTCCAAAAAGTTTGGACGGGGTAACAAAAGGCTGAAAAAGGTAATGATAATATACCGTATTTTCCGCACTATAAGGCGCACCTAAAAGCCTTTAATTTTCTCAAAAACCGACAGTACGCCTTATAATCCGATGCGCCTTATATATGGATCAATGTTGGTTAATTATGGCTACCGTATTCAGGGGGCGTCGCCGAAGTGACAGGTTTTAAAAGCAAAGCTGGCTCTACATTCTGCTCAACCAGACATCCCAAATCCTAAAGTCCTAAAACTTAAGCAGTTGTACTTTTGTTGTCCTAGTTGTCCCGAAAATGATATAAGCACGGAGTCTGAAGCAGTTGTTGTCTGATAAAACATAAGAAGTACCGTTGCTAATTGTGTTAGCTCCTGTATGTCTTGGCGAATCTCCGCAGGTGATGCACAGATGCTCAATCTGTCTTTAAAATTATTTTAGCGACTGAATAGAGGAGCATCTAAGCTTTAAAATGAGGTATAACATGTCCATATTAAACAAATTTTAGCCATGGTTAGCTGTGTTCAAACCACTCTGTTGTAAAAATAACTTAGCATCGCAGAGCGGGGATAGACGGCAAAAAGACGACACGGTATGGGATGAGTGAGATACAGCAGTGTGACTGTATAAACTATAAAGTTACCCCTATATAAGTATTCGTATCGGTACGTACTCAAATGGAAGTACTCGTACTCGTATTGGTTTGAAAAAAAGTGGTATCTGCGCATCCCTAGTTTTCAATGAGGGAGTTGTAAGAACGTTGGTTTGTATTCTATTAATAAAGTTTGACTGACTGACTTATCTGACTGTTTTATTGACATTCCCTTTAGCGCAGCGCCATCTAGTGGATGCGCCTTATAATGCGGTATGTCCAATATATGAAAACAGTTTTAAAATAGGCCATTAATTGAAGGTGCGCCTTATAATCTGATGCGCCTTATAGTGCGGAAAATACGGTATAACAGTTTCATCAGCAATTGGCAACTAACAATTGACAACATTTTGATATCTAGGTATAAAGCATTCAGGAAAACGGTCTATAATTAGTTTTGGATACATAAGAAGCTTCTCACCCTCAAGTGGCACTGCATTCAAAATGTTTTTCTCTTTGAAGGTTCTGTACTCAATACTTCCAGAAGTAATTTTCTTTTGACAGTTTGACAAATGCAAAGAAGATATGCATGTGAAGATGATTCAGAAACATTTATTTGTTTTTAAATGAGCTTTGGCCCCGACTGGCCATCACTGGGCACATAGTTGCTGGGACAGGCTACAGCCATCAGTGGCACCTACAGAAATAAGAGGAAGATGAATAAATATCTGGATCACGTTCACATGTAGCTTCTTTTTT
This sequence comes from Bostrychus sinensis, assembly GCA_020698575.1. Taxonomy (NCBI): domain Eukaryota; kingdom Metazoa; phylum Chordata; class Actinopteri; order Gobiiformes; family Eleotridae; genus Bostrychus; species Bostrychus sinensis. Next base: position 9,901,610 of record CM036261.1, on the reverse strand, counting down.
GCCTGATCCATTTTTATTTGTGCCTTTACAGACAATGACACCTGATATGTTGTTCTTTTGTAAATAACATTTCGTTTTATGACATTTCCAAACCATTGCATTCCGCTTTTATTTACATTTTAAAGAGCATTTATTGGAAACGGCTTTGTGTGAGGAGATTAAAATACCAGGTTTAGCTAAATGAACAAATACGACCAATCAAAATGGCAACAATTCATTTCAACACAGCCTTTTTGTTACACCATTTTATTCATTTTCCAGTACAAATTGTTCAGAATTATACACCCGAGTTGGCATCTTTCACTCTTTCACTGTTAAACCACACTGGTCACGACTAAACAGAATCTCATTTATTTCATCTGTCCAGCTTACATCGCCATGGCACCGGCTCTTTAAGGCTCCTGTCTGTTCTCCGTTCTTATCTGCAAGACTATAGCCGTGTTTGTGCTCGAGCTAATGGACCCTAATGAAACATTTGTCCTAATATGACGAGCTATAGAGCCATCGGACACAAAGACTTTTAAAGAGAAGTGTATGGAGGAGGAAGAAGCTCTCAGGAGTCTTGCTGTATGCTGTCACCTTGCATTACCTCGTGCAGAATTATCCAATAACACAGCTCTTGCATGCCCGCTCTACTTCCTTTGCAAAGGAAGATGATATTAAGATGTTTTAGAGCTGCATATATATATTTAGATGGCAGCCCGAGTTCATTTTTTAATATATATTTTGCCAAAGATGGAAAAAATATCCAGCTCAGGAAATAAATACCTTTGTTTGGCTTTCTTGCTTGTTACTTTTCTATATCAACATAAGCTCTATGGCAGAAAAGAGGAAATAAAGCATAAATAGTATATTTTTGGATACTTTTACTCCAGTCACTCAAATACTTTGAGTACAATTTCTTGGGTGCTTGTTGTACTGATCAGAAGGTCCTGAGTAGTAGTAGTAGTAGTAGTAATAATAGTAGTAGGAGGAGATGATTGTGATTCTGACTACTTTCAAAAGTACTTTGCATGAATTTCCTTACTTTTACTCAAGTATTTCATTTATTCACTTTTATTTCTTCCTTAGCGTGGGAATTTGTTTTGGTTCAATCGATGAGTTTTGTAGTAGTAGTAGCAGAAATATTTGCAGTAGTAGTAGAATTAGCAGAAGATTTTGATGTTCTACTTCCTATAATGCTTTTTTCTCATACTCATAATTGATATATTTGACGCCTCCTTCATTTCTACCCCAGTATCGTAGTTAAATCAACAGTACTTTTGCGTTACATTTTGAATACTTCTTCCAAATGCCTACTTTTTCAAAGCCATGTCACAATTTGAATAGTCGTAAACCAATACCACATGAAAACAATCACTACAGTCATAGCATAAAGTTTATTGCATACCACGACTCCGGAGAAACTGCATTCCGACTCCACAACCAATCACAGTCAAAACACAAAGAACATTACATAGCAATTTAAACCACACATATGCTTTGAAGTCAGCGTATAATGCATCAGCACCAATCTCTACAGCTCTACCTTTTCTTTATAATGAATAGCAGTCGCCGGCAGTAAATGCAGCCAACTCCCACGTCGCTACTTTCTTTAATCGTAGTCATTGTGGAGGCTCAAGAACTTGGAGCGGCACAAAGAAAACTTCATCAAGTAATATTATGCAGTACTTTAGATGAGTTTAGACAAGTTTTTTAGGACACAAAAGCCTTATATCTCACAATGTCTGCATCTCAAAATGATACAGAAGACCCCTGAATCTAAACAGTCATCTGGATCCACATCAGAAGTAATCATTGGCCCATTACGAACCTTTCCAGTAATTTTCATTAAAAAAAAACAAATAAAAATCTTGTATGTCTGCATGGTTCAAATGGCTTTTTTTGTCCCACACGTCTTGTGCATATGGATGTAATAATGTGGAGTCTGGAACGAGCTATGGGAGTCTGTTTCAAGTGTCTGGCTTGCAGGCAGAGGTCCAAGCCTCAGTGCTGTTTTGTTACTGTTTGAATTATCATTGACCTAGAGTGTGCTTCCAGGAAGAGAAGTCCGTGTCTGAGTGGATAGTGCTGTTTGGCCAACAAATTGTTGGCCAAACAGCACTATCCACTCAGACACGGACTTCTCTTCCTGCCCTTTCTGTTTGTTATGTAAGACAGAGAACTGATTCGTGACAGCTAAACTTATTTATAAAGATGTATGGTGTCAGCAGCAGCAGTATGTCTTGATTTTAAGTGACAAGGTATAATGTGATATATTGTTGTCTCTACACCTTAGCTAAAAGAATGTAGACAACTAAATGTAGCCATATAGGGACACAGCTGCGAGGTAACTATAATTTGTCGGCTTGTCATTTGCTTTTGTTATGTGGCTAACAGGAAAAATCCACCAAAAAGAGAAATTACTGACCTTTCCTGGAAATGTCATCAAAATATGACCCTAATTTTTTTTTTTTTTGCGTTATCCTGCAAACAAACCAAATGCAAACCATCAAACCAACGCAGGCAAAAACATAACCAGAAGCAAAACATATATAATGACATATAGCTACTTGGAAAAAAATAATCAAAACAAATTATTTGTTCCTTGCCCCATTCCTGAGAATTTCATCAAAATCTGACTATATATATTATTTACTTAGTATCTTCCTAAAATAATACAAATCCTGTATCCTGACAGTTTGACACCAAAACCTATTTTTTCCCTTTTTGAGGTATCTTATTAACTATATTACCTCAAAAACCTATCAACTTTGGCAAAAAGGCACTGTTGTCTCACAAGAAGGTCCCAGGATTGTTTCCCAGAGCATGTGGGGCCTTTTTGATTTTGCATGTTCCCTCTTTGTCTGCTTGGGTTTCCAGCAGGTGCTTTGGTTCCCCCCTTAACCTAAAACATGCAGAATAGGCAAATCCTCCAATTCGGTACTTGATCTGGAGAATGGTCCCCAGCTCCTGACAGGTTGCCTCAGCTGCACTGAAGTATGGATCAAATGTAGAAACCGAATTTTCCTACAGGGACAATAAAGTATAGCTTACCAAATATAGCCCAAAGCTACTGATGTAAATAAGTAACAGTGTAGACGCTCATATATTTTTCAACTATATGAGTCAAAAATTCTGGATCTGGACAATGATTGGAACCAAAAACTATTCATTTCTTCCTTGACCTGTTACTGACCTTTCTTGAAAATTTGATGAAACTATGACCAGGACAGTTAAATATTTTTAAACCAGCAAACAAACAGAAGCAAACCATGACCAAAGCCAAAAACATAAAAAATAAAACCCTGAAAGAAATCAACAAATTATTCATTTGTTCCTTGGTCTACTACTGACCTTTATCCCATAACTTTTTGAGTTATCCTGCCAACAAACCAACACAACACAACCCATCAAAGACATAAATGGCGCTAAATTGCACAATGGATAATGGTAATGACCAAAAACAAATTGTTCCTTGACCCATTACTGATATTTCCTGATATTAGCCTCGGAAACTGACCATAACTTTTTGAGTTATCTTTCTAACTAAACAACAACTAAATGTAACCATCTGTGGGAAACAGCTCTACCCCACCTTCCCAAAAAAATAAAATAAAATAAAATAAAATATATATATAATTTATAGGTTTCTTATAGCCATCTATACTGGAAGTCTCTCCACAAATGAGTGAATTGCTCTATTGTTCCATGACCATTGCTGAGGTCATGATGTTGTGCAAGTTGTAGTCTGCGTTCTCTTCCCAAAGCTTCCAATGGGGTTGAGGTCAGCGCTGGACTATGTGCTAAAAGTTTCTACAGCCATAAACTACGGAATTGATTTCCTTACGGACGTGACATTTGGAAAGGCCATGGCTTACCACAATATACCTCTCCAAATTTGGAAGAAGACTAGTATCTAACGCATTACTTCTGCAAAGTCTCAAGTTGACAATGATTCCTTCTTTTCCAAGACTTATTCAACAAAGGAAAGAAAGCAATCTCAAATGCAAATCTCAAAAAACTAAACATTCTCAACAAACAACATCATAAACAACATCATTTATTCACAATACAACAATTTAACAAGTGTGAAAAGATACTTTACTATTTCAAGTTGACAATTCATCTACTTGGTTTTAAATTATCACTTTTTTTTTTTTTTTTTTAGTTTTTCCTTTTGTTGCCCTTGTGCAAACTGCAGTTTATGTTCTGTCGTGACCTCCCATTACGTTCACTTTCCTTTTCTTGGCCTTCTCTTCCTACATCCCTCTCCCTGCTTCCTTCTCCTTGCATTCAGCTTCCTGCATTTCATCATCCTGCGTTCAGCTTTCTGCATTCAGCATCCCACATTTAGCTTCCTGCGTTTAAGCATCCCTTGTTCAGCATCCTGCACCCCTCATCATCCCTTCATCTTTTCCAGTCTAATAAATATAAATATTTCACATTTAGCTCCATTTTCTTGTTTTGTTTAGTTTTTTAAAGATTTTTTAGACTTTTTTTTTGTTTGTTTTTGTCTTTATTAGATAGTGAAGTCGAGAAGTGACAGGAAATCATGGAGGAGAGAGCAGAGAGAGACATTTGTCAAACTGTCAAGAGTTCAGGCTCAAACCCACGGCACTGAGGCAGGCTGTAGTTGCTGTGTATATGCCCCGCTCAACCGCTGACACATCCTTTTCATTATTTACATTTTACACAGTGCCCTAACATTTTGAAAATAAAATGTTGCTTTCCCTGTGGTAAATATTAGCTACAACAGATATATCTTCTATATTTTGTGTCTGAAATTCGGATGCACAATTCATACAAAATCATGTGCAATCTGATAAACATGTAATGAAAAATGTAGCCTCTTCCTAAAGCTTATGAAAAATGGACAAAAATGCAGCGACCTTATGCAGCAGGTGAAAATACATTGTATAGTCCACTGGGGAAAAAAATGGTTGCTAGCTATGGGGAATGAAAAATGTGCATGAGAAAGCATTTGCGTTAGGAGTCGCGTTCTTCAACTTGATAAATCCAGCCTTCCTGTGCGGGCCTCCTCTAAGAGCAATGGCAACAGAATGGCAGCAAGCCAAATGAAATGTAAAGTGTCTATCGTGTGGGTGTATCCCCGGCATCAGTATAAATAATTATGTATATTGTATGCTTATGAATATACTTTTTAATATGATAAACAAGTAAGCAGGTGAACAAAAAGGCCAGTGCAAAACAACCCCTAACACTGTGTTCAAACAATCCTCATTATTCTCCATAAATGCATCAAAAGCGACCCCGTTACATTTAATTTTTGACCATTTTCTTGGGGGAAAAAAAATGAACCCAGTGCTTGTTTAAATTACATTTGACTTCTCTATCTACTGCGTCCCTTGATCATTTGAATGACAGTCTACCACAATAAGCTCCCTGCACTAAAATAACTGGGTCTAAACAACAACAGAGCAATATCTCGACTTCCCACATAAAAAACACTCCTGATCAGCTGATCTCATTACTGCACTTCCAGCACAGTCATTCCTCTCACCCTCTTTGTTCCCGCTTTTATCTTCTGTGCTTTTCAAGGCCACGTCTCCTTTCCCCAGCTTTCATTGCGCCGCATTTGCAGAGGAGACGCTTGCCAGTGTCATCTAGACATTGTTTATGTACTTTTAGCAGCATGTTGGGCTCATTATTGATTTCTTCAAGTGGCACGCCTCCATCTTGGCTGCCGAACGCCCGAGCCGAAGCCCTTTGTGCTCTCCCTCAAACAACTGTTTCAGTGCTCCGGCTCATCGGAAGGCATTTAGATTATATATTTATATTCAGGAGTGGAGCTTGAAGTCAGGCTCCTTCCCTATTAGGCAGGGTAACCTTCTTCTCACAGGCGAGCTTCTTCCCAATTACAGTGACTACCGCTGATGAAATGGCGGTGCAACATGGTGGCTTGTCATTTAGCCAATTATTCTTAATGAAGCACCACAGAGAGAGGGATAACTGTGCAACGCCACGCTGCGTTTGTAATATCTGCATAGGAACAATGTAGTAAGTGTTTGTGATTGGACTAATCCATTGAGTTTTGCATTTTTTCTATAATTTCTCATGGCCTGTGGAGCCTGATAATCAGTTACATTACAGAGGTCTATTAAGTGGCTGGCAAAAATGCTTGAGAATTTCTGTAAAAGCAATTATTAGCTAATGGGCCACATTTCTTAGGCTAGTGCTGAATTTAGTTAGCTAAATGACTAAGTGTATTTGCAGATTTAGCTGTGCTTAAATGTAATAGGCTTTTTTGTTTCAGGCTTTACTCATCCAGGGAAGATTCGCTGAGCTCGAATGCTTTCCCTGTCACCGCCTTCCTCACACTGATAGTGTTAGACACAGCCACAGCTGGGAGCTGCTCATCAGAGCCACAGTCTTCCACTTCAGCCACTGAGCAGCTCCAATGGAGCATTTAGCAGCGAAGTGTCGCTCTCAGAAAAGGTACATCATCTGGATGTCTGCGGGGAACGGAGAGCTGCTTATTCACTTACAGTACGCCTGGAGCACACAATATATCACCATCTCACCCCACTCCAGTGCACTTATTAAACAAACTCTTCTATTTACTTTGTGCTATTAGCATACTTTAAAACAAGGCGAGTCGATGGCTTAGCCCTCAAGAGGCTTCACACAGACAGTGGTGTTTAGTATGCCATGTGGAGCATCCAATTTACATACATGACTCATTTCCTTTAATTATGTAAATGGATAATAGCACAGCTTACATCTCACAATATCAGACCTAGACCTCCTTAGCTCACTTTAACTTAATACACTACTGCCTGGATGGACAATAACCTTGATGCATGCATGAGTACTTCAGCACATCTGCTCACTGCATGTTTTCTAAAGTTTTCATCTTTCCTTTTACATACCGGGCTCTCCGCAGCAAAACATGTACCTCCAAGTATGTATTGATTTTAATATTGATTTGCTTAGACTTTATGCCACACGCCCTTCCTGATGCTTACCTCTCAGGCTTGGGACTGGCACAAAGAGCACACTGTTTGGCAGCCGCTTGTACACTTGGTTTTGTTACCATGGGAAAAATCACATACAACACAGCATCCAACATTGTCACTAATGCACAGAATGTAACACAAATAATTTTCAGTATTTTAAGAATTAATATTACCACAGTTGTTTAACCTAATACGTAATAAATTAAGACATGCCACATATTCCTTTTGTGCATCAAAACTCCAGCATCTAGGACTCCACAAAATGGCTTCTGCATTAAAAGTCGGAGCATCCCTTTGTTCTCCCCACGAGCCGTCATTCCACTCGAACATTCACCCAGCTTCTGTAACTCAGGACTGAGTTTCAGCAAGTTCGGAGGAAATGCATCTTATATTGCTGCCACTTTCTGGTTGTTGTGAAATTACAAGCTCTTGTGTTTTATCGTGACAGTCCTACCTCCTTGTTCTTTTGCGAGTGCTGTCTCCAGTCTCCTCGTGCTGTCATTCTCCAAACATCTCCCAGCTGCCACAGGTATGGTTTTTGAATGAAAGGGAAAAATATGTCTGTGAAGATGCAGATTTTCAGTATGAATCCGTGGATGTTAGCACCCAAAACCTTCGAAAAATGTAGGTCTACTTTTAGGCTAGGATTATACTCTAATCCTAGTAAACAACGATTAGGCAAAACATTTTGACAACTTTTGGTAGATACTGACTATGGCTGCACAATTAAAATAGCAATTTTAATTGTCGAAATTAGGAAATCGCAAAGTCTGCATTGATTTATATGATTTAATATCAACTGCAGAGAACAAATATCCCATCTCCGCAGGGTCTTAAGCTGTATAAACCATGCTACAGCTGAAGTTTAGACCTCTACAGACATGATCTGAAAGGAGTGTGATTCCTTGTACTGTATTAGTTCAGCAGTGGATATTTCAATTTTCTTTCACGTGTCATTGGTTAAAATGTAAACTGTGAACTGTACATTTGATATTGAAAAAAATACATCGCAACTGCAATATGTGTCAGAAAAATCGCAATTAGATATTTTTTCAAAATCGTTCAGCCCTAATACTGACTGACTTCAGACCAGGAACACCCCGCAAGAGCTGCAGTTTTGGAGATGCCCTGACCTTGTCCCTTGTCAAATTCACTCAAATCCTTACTCTTGCCCATTTTTCCTACTTCTAACACATCAACTTTGAGGACAAAATGTTCCCAACCACTAACCTGTGCCATGATGAACAGATCTGTGTTATTCACATCATCTGTCAGTGGTCATAATGCTATGCCTATATTGCAAAAGCAATGGCAGGAGCGCTGACCACTCTGCCACTGTGCACCTCTGAATATAGATCAGGTGCTATGTAATTTGGAAATTACCTCTCGTTTGTTTACACTCAGGAAATAACTTACCAATTAACAAGTGTTGTTTTGTTCACAGCTTGCATTATGAATATTCAGGGTGCATCCTAACATGAATTATGGAACACTTTGTAAATACATAATATAGGACATCTTTTTAAATGATACTAATGTGGTTATAAGTGCAATTTCAATTTACATTAATTCATAAAAATAAAAAAAGACAGAGGATAAAATTACATTTGTTTCACTTAAATACAACTTGATGTAAATTGGAAACTAATCTTATAGTTTGACACATTCATTTCTCTGTTTATTGCTGCCACAATTGGAAGAACTGCCAATTATAAGTGTGCATAATTACAGTACGGGCAGAGTTAAATACTATATACTCACCTCTACTTTTAGACTAAATGAACAAATTTAATCTTAATCTCAGATGCAAAGGAAGAGGAAGTTGTGTAAAACTGCTCTCAAGGCCTGTACTGGAGTAAAAGTACCATTACTTAAAAATGTACTCAAATAAAATGTTTCTTTTTAGCTTGTCTTTTCAGGGGTTTGCCACATCAAAGTATCTGCCTCATTATGTAGACTTTTTGCATAATGTTTTGCATATGCCAGATGCCCTTCCTGACACAACCTTCTTCATTTATCTAGGCTTGGGACTGGCAGAAGGCATACACTGGCATGTGATCCCCAGTGGCTAAATTGCTCAAGAAAAAAACTGTTACTTAAGAATAAATTTACTCAAGTAGAAATAAACATATATTTGTGGTGTTTATATACAGTAAAATCTACTACTACTACTACTAATACTGCATTACAAGCCTGGCTAGAACCCGACACCTTGAGTTTTAAAAACACATTTTAAAAAGTACTTTTATTTAACATTTGTCTGTCAGAAATACTCTAAAGTAACAGTAAGTTCAACAAGAAACAGAGAATAAAATGATCTAGTTACTGTCACCTCTGCTTCTGATAGGAAATCAGCCTAATGTTGGAAGAACGACTGAATAAAATATGTATTCTCATTCTTTGTGTTATACTCCCAGTTCATGTCTGAGTATTGTATTAGCAGTCCTGGCTGTAACTCACGACAGTCGCACTAAATTGATCCGGGAGGTGATTTGAGACAGAGCCATATTTTGATAATGAAGCCAGCGAGGGAGCTTAGAATACACAGAGATCAGGTGATTCATTGACGGTGAAGGGATTACTGACCCGCTCCTCTTTAGACGTTCTGAATTGTCTGCTGACATTTCCGACTCCACACGGTGACTGTGCATAATCTGTCTTTTGGTTTTCTTTTCCTTAATTAATACCCTTAGCAGTGGGCTCTCTAGCCTCCCAGCACTGCGGGCCACCTCTGTTCTTATTATTAAATACACACTGCACCTTTAATTTTTAAGTGCGGACACGTCATTTCCATTCAGCCTAATCCTATAAGTCCAAGTATGTCCAAAAGGCAATTTCGCTTCTCCACAACTCATCAGCTAATGGCACGTTGAGCTTATACACCACATTTTATCTGGCAACTTGGACTAAAAAAAAAAAAAAAAAAAAAAAAAGACCACATTGTTCCTTTTTCATATCTTTGCTACTAGCAGAAATGTGACAGAAAGACTTATCCCCAAATGAATGGCTTTCCAGATTGACAGGCAAAATGCAGGAAAAACAGCATTACAACACCTTCCATGCAAACACTAATCTGGTTTTGAATAGGCTATTCTGAACATTATTGTGGAAGTGTTTGCGAATTGGATAGAAGCGATGATTTAAGTAATAAGACAATCTCAAGGGCACCCAACAGCGATACCCAATTTACGACTGGCGTGTGATAGGGCGCCGTCTGGACCAGTGACCGTTCCTAATCCACAATGGCTTACATTATATTATATTGCTTCTTATTGTGTTCTTGTTGTCTGGTTTTCCAACAATGGAGTGGGTTAAGTTGGATTATAATGCTATCAGGTCTTTTGCACATTTAGAGAAAAGAAAGCATGTAAATACATCATTCAGTGCTAAATGGATAAATGCATTTGGAGGCCCATTGCTACATGGAACTATAATGTGGCCATCTTGTGTCTTTGGCTTCTCTCCACAACAGTATACTTAATTTTCGTTAAGTATTCAGGAAGGTTTACTATTTTTTACTTTGGGGACATTATTTAATAGAGTAGATCTAATGTCTTTCGGGGTCACTGCAGAAAATGTTTCCAAGCATTCCTACTAATCTGCTATGGAAGTTGGATTATTGATTTGCATTTACATTTCTTGGTAGGGGTCTTAAGCCAGAGGCCCTTCCTGACACAACTCTCTCAATTTATCCAGGCCTTGGGACTAGCACAAAGAGTACAAAGGCTTGTGATCTATGGTTGGATTCATAGATAATGCCAGATAATGTGAAAAAAACATTGTTATCCATGTTTCCATTGTACAAGATAAAAAAAGACAATATTTATAAAAGAAAATTAAGCAAATAAGTATATCTGTCTTTCACAGATTCTACAAGTCAGAGTATATATGTCATATGCTTGATTTCTGACAAATTATCAAGGAAAATTGAACTTTCGATCTTCTGGTTTAGAACAAACAGATGTTTTATTGTAAAATTGTGAAATTAGCTCTGAGCTATACTCCGGTGTATTTACGGCACTAGCTGCTGTTCATTAATACACGCTGTCCCATATAAATGAATAAAAATTAAAAATAAAAATAAAAAAAATTGTGGGCTTACCAGTTTAGGCAAAAAATATCTATGCATATGGTTGTACTATAGACAATATTTGTATGATTAATATGACAATTTTTTATTATTTTTTTGGAAAACCCTTAAGCTACAATATAACTTCTTTTTATGTGCAAAATATTTAAATTTCCAATAATCACCTCCTCCTAATACAAGAAGCCCGACAGCTCCAGCATCCACCAGAACCGTTTTAGATGCAAATCATTATATAAAATTTGAATCATTGCCGCTTTTCATCTCCACCAGAGCATCAGCGCTGAGCAAAACCAGCTTACTCATCTCAAATATCATCATTACTAAATCTCAAAGAGCAAGTGCACATACAGCTTTGACAAATTATACTAGAAACTTCCACTTCTGACAATTGAGGCCATAACCACAGACTCACAATATTGTAGAAGAGTGAATAACACTGATTATTTCTTCATTGTGGCAAGGCACCTGTGTGTGGGATGTATTAGGCAGCAAGTGAACATTTTGTCCTCAAAGTCGATGCGTGAGGAGCAGGGAAAAAGGTAAGTGTATAGATTTTTAGTGAGGGCTAAATTGTGATGCTAGAGGCTAGAGCATATCTCAGTTTCTATCAAATGTGGTTCAAGGAAAGAACAGGATTCAGTATTTATTTTCCAACGGACAAACTACTGTAGCTCAAATTGCTGAAGAAAATAATGCTGATTCTGACAGAATTTCAGTTTGTAGGGTATAGGGCTGAATATTTGGCAGATGCCCTTAACACATAACATTATGACCACCAACAATAGACAGGTGGTCAACTTCTTCCATACCAAACTTGCTCAACAGGAAGTGGCCATCCCCAAACTGTTCCCACAAAGTTGGGAGCATGGAATTGTCCAAAATCTCTTGATGCTGAAGCATTCAGAGTTCCTTTCACTGGAACTAAGGGGTCAAGCCCAGCTCCTAAAAACAACCCCACACCATAATCTGAATTCAGTTATTTGAGTGAGTGAGCAAATACTTTTGGAAATATAATGTATGTGTCTATTTTATGCAGTGTTTATTATAAGGGCCTCTAGCGTTTTTGTCATTTAATAAAAATGACAAGAAGGCAGACGAGCTAGACACCTTAAAAGTAAGTTTTCTATTCTTGAAAGCAGCCTTCACTTGGTTATGTATAGAGGGAATACAGTACAGTAAAGCCTTTTCTTAGAGGACCTCTTAATTAGTGAGCCAAATGAAAGTCGACGCTCCAATGACTGGATATTCCCCACAAAGAAGTCCATTATTTCAAGGCTCAGCTCTCTTAAAACTTCCTTAAAAAAGAGAAAGAAAAAATCATTCTCACTTCAACTGTTCGACGCCTTTGAAAATTGGTTGATTTATTTCTTCCGGTGCTGCAACAATCATCAGTCCACCCACACTGAGAAAAAAATACACAAATACAGACACCTACTAAAGAAGACGGTCATATCTAACAGATGCACAATCCGCCCACCAGCACAGACGAAGCTGAGTCGGAAACCCACGCCTTTCTATGGACACCCACGTTGGACCTATCAAACACAACAGTGGGGCTTCCTGAAATAAAAAAACAAAAAAAAAACAAAAACGGACAAACACGTAGATGAAATACGCATTTGAACCATAAAAATAGAGTTGTGATGTGGTCAGATCTAAGAAATGGCATTTCTTTGGTGACTCATGTTGGGGTAAGACAGATTAAGCCACATTTTTATTGATTTCTTTTGTAGCTTAGATGTGTTATACTTATCTCTAAGGTGCACACTGGCATTTAGCGTACATATAGTTCAAACACAGACTTATTGCATGTTGTTGAAGAGACACTAATGCTGTGAGCTTGATATAAAATTGTACAGCGGGACTTATCATTTGCTAATGGCACAAAAGGCTAAATTTAATTACAGACTTCAGGAAAACCTCTAGAAGTACACCTACATGAAGACATCCTCAATATATCTTGTTGCACAGTGTTGGTGACCTTTCATGTTGTAATCAAAAATACCATATAATTATGATGAGATGTAACCATGGTTGCAAAACATATAAATTATAATGTTAACACTAGCTATTGCAAACAGTGAAGTTTATACACTGCCCTGCAAAGGCACAGTTTTGGTGCTGATGGTTTGATCACCGCCAATTTTACCTTTGACCTAAAAAATGTGTAGTTGTGGGGTCTCTTTAAAATATATTTATCAAGCAAATTTGCAGTCAAAAGCAGGTTGATTGCCGCATGTATTGTATCGGCCTTTGCCAGGCACGTGACCAAAACGCCCCCCGCCGCCATATTGACGGTAAAGTGAATGTAAACAAATGCCAACTCCAATAGAAAGCAGTATTGAACAGCGCGTATATTCTACATTCTCTAGCTTTACTGTTAAAGCTTATGTGACTACAAGGCTGCAGCTATGCATACACTGTTATTCAGGCCAGTGGTCTCCTCTCTGATCCTGTTGCAAATAAACCATTCACACTCAGTCTATAGGCCAGTGGTACGACTATAACTATGTGATCATCCGCTGTTGACACTTTCGTAATAAGCTGTTTACACAGTTCACGCTGTATTCTGTGGGTCATTACCAGGTAATAGTCTGATCTTTCAGTTGCTATAGTATCTCACTGTAGCATCTTATGTCCGAACTAGCTATAGCTTCCATCTTAAAGCAGCTGCATTAACCCCTTAATGCCTGAATTTATTTCCAATTATATAAAAAAAATTCTTCTGTGTTTTTTGCTTTAAAGGTTATGCTAAATTAAGTGGAGATAGTTAATTTATCTGTAGCATACTTTGGATATAGTTTTAGGTATGCTGCAAATTTAGCGACAATAGGAAAATGCATACTTTTAGGTGTGTTGCAAATCACCCTAACCCTAGCATGAATGTGCGCAAACAGGCATCAAAGGAAAACGCATATTATTTCTGCAGCAGTCTTGGATTAAATGGTACGTTGCGAATTAGCGACATATGGCGTGAAGGGGAGCATTTTGATGGTGTGAAGTAAAGTATTTATTAATATAACACAATGTTTTTAACATATCTATAAATAGCCTAGTCAAACAGCATCCATTTATTACAGAAGCCCATACTCCATAGAGTTTATGAAACTCTTTTTTACCTACAAATACACCAACATCACGTGATTAAAAGCATCGGCAGTGTCAGTGTCCAAACCACTCAGTACACAGTGCACTAGTGCTGCAGTGAAAAGTAACTGAGAGTTTAGAGACTGATTGAGGGAGATTTGGAGCTTTCACAGCTGAAACCATTGACAGTCTTTGTCCCTTATACGTTCGGGGAAAACTGTCACTTGCTTCCCAAGATGGCGACAATGACCCAAAATACGCCTGGCATTAACCGATTGAGCAAGTTTCATGTCTTGGTTGTGCCCCATGAAAAATAAATAAAGAAACCAATAATAATAAATAAAAAATGAATAATAATAAAAAAAAATGTATATACAGTATTGCACAAACGTTTTAGTGAAGTGTGAAAATGATTATTACAAAGTTATTCTTATTCTTCTTTTAAAGTAGTAAAAAAAAAATTGTAGACCAAGGACAAAAGGATTCATTTTGGTGTGGATCCAGAAGTGTTTTAAGTGAATCTTAAGGGGTACTATTTTGAGATAAAGACCAAAGAGACCCTTTATTAACCCAATTGAAAATGCATTTACCCCTGATCTAGAAGATGATTTTTCTTAAAATTGGCCAAACCGCAGTCCCAAAACTGTGTCGCTCTATGAAACAAATCAAAACAGTCTTTAGTCCCAAATAAAACGTAGCAAAACAGATTTAACACACTATGAAAAGAACGACTTGTCTTTCTCCGAGAGTCTTCACTCTGTACCACTTTGTGAATAGGAGGAATATTTTCAGCTGCTATTCTTCTGTTTCAGTGTTGTGTGCAGCTGGAGAGCTGTCTGACAGAACCAAAGTGAGAATTGTATATAACAGCTGTGAATCTCAAGTCTTCATATCATTCTTAGTGCAGCGTTTATTTATTTGCAACTTCAAAACACAAACTCGCTTCAACATACTGACAGAGCCAATTTATTTTCACAAGATGCATAGAAAATAATGAGAATGTATCGCAGCTCATCACCTGAAGCACATAAAATGGATACAATTGACGGTTTAAAATACTAATCTTCCACTTATTCACGTAAGCTGGAGCCTAGCAACTATGGGCCTTAGGTGGGGTACGCCCTGGACAATGACACACAATTACACACAACCATTCACTCTCACATCAATTCACCAGGGGCACGTTTACACAACAGCACTGGTCAGGAAAATCCAACAGCCATGCCAATTCTGCGATTCACGTTTGCACGGATTAGCTCGAGGTGTGAAAAAACAAGTTAAAGTATGAAAATCTGTAGTAACCCTGTGAGACCACCAAATGGCGCTGTTAGTCCCGGATGAAAAGTCACTACTGCAGAAGAAGCCACAGCTTAATACTTTCACTTCAACTTTTACATCTTGTGGTCTTCTAGGGCAGAGCGGATAAATTCTGAAGCAATTTTAAGGATTCATACTGACATTTATTCCTAACAGTGAGTCATTAAAATATGACTGTATGAAACCTAACATTACCTACCGTATTTTGCGATCTTTCAAGCAGATACGGATGGGGCTGTTAAGTCATCATTTCAACTGAGGACGCCGTTTTCTTAGTACACACAAGTGCGGCGCGTCCTGAGCAGGTGATGAAAACACTTCCAGCGAAGATTGCATATTTTGGAAAACGGAAACCTTTTTTCTTGCAGGCCAATCCACAATCAAATTATTGTGTTTGCAGAAAAACGTGTTGTCGTTTAAATGGCAACTTAGATTCATCAAATATCTACCAATCTGTCGGTTTGAAAAATTTTAACAGCTGCCAACATATAAAGCTTTCACTAAACATTTAGAACAATGGCTCATCAACAATAAACCAGCACCTGTTGCGTCAAATATATTTTGTATTTCTTGATAGGAACTTTTGTCATTATGTTTATTTATTTGATGTTTCTATTGCTCTTAACAGTAGGTATTTCTATATCGCCACTTTGTTTGTACTGTTGTTGTGCCAAGAACTTGTATAGTCCTGAGTATTATGTTTCTACTAACTCTGTATGTCTGTGCTGTCCTATAAATGTATTTTACTGCTTTTTTAACATCAAGGCCAGGGGACTACAGATGAAAAATTGCCTTTTGGCTAATGGTGGCTTTTTTACTCATGTATTATCATGTGTTTTATGAAATTACATTGTCCCCTTCAAATAAACTAATCTAATTAGTAGTGTAACGATACGGTAACTGTATCAATCAAATTTTTCCTATGATACAACTACATCGATACGCATGACCTTGTATCGAATCATATCATTTTCTAGGAAGTGAATATCGATACACATGAAGAATGGATTGATAATATCATAGCAAAAAGTTGCTGTATCAATTATCGGTGTTGAATCATATTGAATCGTATCGTTCCAAATTAGCCAATATCGTTCTTGAATCGTATCAAAACACTTTTAATCAATACATATCGTATAGTTGCAAAAACGTATTGTTATACCCCTAAATCTAATCTAATCAAAGCAGGACGGACCGACTAACCACTCTGCCACCTTGATCTACTGTTCTTGAAATACAGTTTGGGATTTGCAGATGATAGCATTTTGAAATAATTTTTACATTTTACACAATGTTCCATTTTTTATTCATTTATACAGTACATCCTTTCTAATAGAGTTTTAGTTTAGGTTAAAAAGCAGCCAATCATGGCATAGCAAGATATTATAAAGCAATTATTTCTCTTGCACATTTTATCACACACGCTGCCTCCTGCAAAGAAGCCTGGCTATCCTTTCACCATTTGAAATGTGCCTTTCACTGCAGTGTACCTAACTGTATACAGTACATGCCTCTCCCATGGACAGTGCACTCAAATGAAAGTGCATTATATAAAGAGCTTTTTGGAGTTTGTATTTAATCTCACCTTGGCTGTAAAGGTCAGCACATGCCTGCGAGCTAGCTCCTGGTCAAAGGTGCTTATTTACCAGAATTCTCCTATACTCAATGCATTATACAGTATATGGACCTGTATAGAAAAACAGTATAAAGAAGGACATATGGTAGGTCACGTTTTAACAGTACTGCAAGAAATAGGAGCTGTTTTTTTAGTCATTAAAAATAGCGTCTTGGGTATCAGACATAATTTCAGGAAATGAGGCCGTTGGAGGTACAAAAGGTCTGGAGGAAAATTGGGTTATGAAAAATACGTTCTAATAGTCGTCATTATATATTCTGGGACACATCAAATCTTCAGCGCATCCCGGTTTTATTTATTGCATGGGTAATTTCTTCATGCCATTAACCCAAATGAATATAAGTGTCGCTGATACGTGTGAATGGTGTCATATGTGCCACTGGAGGAAGGGGTCCGCAAGATATGGTGACTGATTGCACTCAAGCCATTGCAAAAAAGCTCCTTCAATTATGAAATGTATGGGACAATTAATTAGGGGTTTGTTTTAAATGAATATATGAGTAACTTGACCTAATTTAGAAAGGAAAGAGGAAAAACTGTTGAGGAAAAAAACTCAAATTGTTGTGTTTTATACTGCAGCACTAAAGAGGTCAGTGAATACAAGTTATGTATAATTGATGTTCTCATATGCAGTAAATGCAGAGATTAAGAAGTACTGGAAAGCTGTATTCATAGTGGAGCAGCTTAATGGTGTAATGGTTTTTGTCCAAAATTGTTCAGTTGGTGATACAAATGTGGAATTTGGCTGAAATATTCATCCATACACTAGATTTTCTAAAAAAAACAAAAAAAAAACATTGCTAGCCACTTGAAATTCAAATATGGCGGCCATTTTCCAACTTGGCTGCCATATAATGTAATAGGCCGGAACACTCCCATATGGATACTTTTGCTATTTCTAACTATTATTTTATTTTTTGTTAGTGTATACTTTGCCCCCCCCCCCCCCCCCCCACACACACACACACACACACACACTCAATACAATTTCTAAAAAATACTAAATGCAAAGTTACTTCAGTTCAAACCACTATATTTCAAAAGTCTACTACTTTTACTGCTGATACCATTACTACTACTACATCTGATACCATTACTACTACTACATCTGATACCATTACTACTACCAGAACTTTGTAAAATAGATGTTCCACTTAAATGTATGTAAATGTAGGAGGGAAGAAGTACTTCAGACCAGTACTCAAGTAAGTACTCTTACAAGAAGATGAGTCAAGTAAGGGTCCTGAAACAAATTATTATTACTGAAAAGAATGTTTGTTAGTAGAATTGTTTGTACTAATACTGCTGTTATTAGTGCTACTACTACTACTACTACTACCAATACTACAGCTACAACGTCTGCTACCTCTACTACCACTACTACCACCAATATTATTTACAACTTTGTACAACTAAATACAACTACAACACTGCTACAACTATTGCTGCTGCTACTTCTACTACAACCACTGCTACTGCTTTTACATGTATTACTGATACTACTACTTCTGTTACTGCTACCCACTATACTTTCACTTTTAGAGACACTCATATCATACTTGTGTAATAGTATTATTTTTCCCCCAAACTGTACTCAAGTAAAAATACAAAGTATGTTTTCTTCATGCATTAAAATAGTTATTTGGCAATGCAAATTACATGGTATTGTAAGGCAGTGTTTCTCAACCAGGGGTATGGGGACCCACTTTGCAGGGGGTACTTGGAATTATTTCACTTTCATTTTTTTTTCTTTCTTTTTTTTATTTTTTATTATGAGGTTTTTTTTTTTTTTTTTGGAACTTTAAAACATATAGTAAAAAAATGTAACGGGGTGTTATATTTTTATTTTTTATTTTGTCTTATAGTATTACTTATTTAATTTTGAATATAAGGAATAAAATGTCTTTATAGTAATAAATACAGTAGTTTTTTTATTTATATAATTTTAAAGCTGTATTAACAAAAAAGGTTGTAAGCCATAATAAGTGTGAGTGTACTGAAATACTTCTAATATACAGTATTTGCATAGACCAAAATAAATGCGGATGGGTACTCAGATTTGATTTGAGGATGCGTCACCGTCACAGAGAAGTCATCAGAGCCACTTTGAACGTCTCCTCCAATCCTATTTTTGAATTTTGTTATATCTGTTTATGTTTTTTATAATTCCAGCAGCCTGCGGTACTTTCAGAGCCATATTGTGCATGTGGGTCATTGCTTCTACTTTAATTACTTCAGTAGTTTTTAGTTAACACAGAGGGGTCCTATTCCCAGCTCTGTCTTAAGCTGAACATTTTAATTCTCCGTTCCAAGTATGAGGGGTTTATCAAGTGTCCCGGTACTCCCTCCCTGGTGTTACTATATTTGGAAATCCCAAAGTGAGTGTTAGAGCGGCGTCTGGCAGTGACAAAACAAGGCTGCTCTGAGGCCTGATGGAGCCGATCCTTCAGGAAACATGAGCACATCTACAGTACTGTTACTTCAAAATACTACTACTCAAGTAGAAGTACTCAAAAATTGCTACTAAAGTAAAAAAAGTAGTGTAAAGTTTACTAAAGTAAAACTTGTGACTACTACTATGACCACTAATTCTACTACTGCCACTATTAGCACCGCTACTACTTTTATGACTACTATTGCAATACTATTACCACTACTACTTCTGCTACTGTTGCTACAACAACTACTATTACTCTACTACTACTACTACTACTCCTGCCACGTATACTATTACTACTGAAACTACTGTTACTCTAGTACTACCACGATAGCTACTACTGCTACTCTTCCAACTATTACTGCTAAAACTACTATTTTTCTAGTATTAGGACTACCAATACTATTACTACTACTACTTCTACTATGACCACAACAATTATTATTACTACTATTGCTCTAGTACTACCACTACCATGACAGCTACTACTAACAACTCTATTACTACTACTACTACTACTACCACTAAAACTACAAATGTTTTAGTACTAGGACTACCAATACTATTACTGCTACTGCTTATACTTATACCGCTACAGTACTAGCCTACCTCTACTATGACAGCTACTACTAACGTTTCTGTTACCACTGCTACTACTACTCCTAAAACTACCATTATTTTAGTACTAGGATTACCAATACTATTACTACTACTGCTTCTATTACCACCACTACAATTATCATTATTACTACTATTACCCTAGTACTACCACTACTATGACAGCTACTAGTAACAATACTATTTCCACTACTACCACTAAAACTACTATTATTTTAATACTAGGACTTATACTATTACCATTACTGCTTGTATTACTATCATTACAATTAGCACTATTATTACTATTACTCTAGTACTACTACTGCTGTTTTTAATTTGACTGTCACTGTTATTACTGCTATTATCACTTCTGCTACTACTGCTACTACTACTACTACTACTTCTACTGCTGATATTATCACTTCTGCTACTACTACTGCTACTTCTGCTGCTATTATCATCACTTCTGCTACTACTGCTACTATTACACCCACTGCTGCTGCTGCTACTACTACTACTACTACTACTACTACTACTACTACTACTACTACTACTACTACTACTACTACTACTACTACTACTACTTCTGCTGCTATTATCATCACTTCTGCTACTACTGCTACTATTACACCCACTGCTGCTACTACTACTACTACTACTACTACTACTACTACTACTACTACTTCTGCTACTACTACTGCTACTTCTGCTGCTATTATCATCACTTCTGCTACTACTGCTACTATTACACCCACTGCTGCTGCTACTACTACCACTACTACTACTACTACTACCACTACTACTACTACTACTACTGCTGATATTATCACTTCTGCTACTACTACTGCTGTTACCGCCACTGCTACTTCTTCTTCTTTTATAACCACTTCTGCTACTACTACTGCTACTATTACCATCACTGCTACTACTATGGCTACTATTACCATCGCTGCTACTACTAATTACTGCTAATTACTCCACTTTTGCTATTACAAATACTACCAATATTACTCTTTATGCTTTAACTACTGCCTTTGCCATCAACATTTTTTTCTTGAAGATTTCCTCGAGAAAAGTATGCTTGTGAAAAAAAGTACTCAGAAGGTACGCATATCTTTAAATTTTCTTCTCACCACTGCATAACATCAAGTTCAGTCCTTGAAACTTGAAACCAGAGCACACACATACAAAAAAAAAAGTCTGTGCACCGCTCTGTTTCCAGATTGAATTCTTAATCTCCCCATTAGCCGTTCCATCCATTGTTGAAGGAAATGATGCATCAGTCCCTCGGTGCCAAATATTATAATATCATTCTCCAAAGTGAGATATCTGTGAGCTCGCTGCCAACATCAGATAATTAACTCGGGAAAATTCACTTAGAAATGCTTTGTTAGGCTCTTAGCTGCGTAAACAAACAATTGCGCATTAGCCTGATGAGTGTCTATTTAAAGAGTCTTGAGTGTACAACAGCCAGAGCTAAGGTACGTCTTCACTACGTCACTGTCAGACGTTTTCAGCTTGACCGCCCCCTAGAGCCACTCCCACAATATTGCTTTAACAAAAAAAAAAACAAAAAAAAAAAAAAAAACATTGTACTTTTGTTCTTGCAGCTGCAGTTTTAGCTATGATTCACTGGGAAATTAACCTTTTTCCGGCAGCTGCTGTTGGCAACAAATAGTGGCATTTTTTTTCCCCCCGTCGAGATACGCTTTTATTTCGCAAAATGGAGACAAATTTGTGACACTTCAAGCGCCAATCACTTTAGCAAGGGCACATGATGGAGGAAATGTAGTGCAGCTCGGGCCATGTGCAAGTGCTTGAAGGAAACTTTGATGTTGTTAAGTGAAGCGTGGCCAACAAACAATACTTCAACTGGAGACAATGTTATGACCCTAAAATAGAACAGAGAGACTGGAAAGACTGCCAACAAAAGTTTTATCTGCACTTGTGACACATGTTGGGCAAAGCTGCATTCAGAAATAGGACAATGGTTAAGTATACGACTAGAATAGATGATAAATGAAGAGCAAATAAATAATGGCATAGATAGTTCAATTTCATTTTCAATCTCATTTTAAATTTGAGAAGAAATGCAAGTTTGTAGATTTAGTCCAAACTGGTACTACTACTACTACTACTACTACTACTACTACTACTACTACTACTACAAACAATAAGGCTACAACTGCTACCATTACCACCACTACTACTGCTACTAGTGTTTCTTCTACAAATATTACTACTGCGGCTATGTAACTACTATTACCACTCCTAGTACTGCTATGATTACTACTACTACTACTACTACTACTACTACTACTACTACTACTACTACCAATAAGACTACAAAAGCTACTATTATGACCACTACTACTGCTACTAATGTTTCTTCCATAAATACTACTACTATGTAACTACAATTATCACTACTACAAATACTATTACCACTACTAGTACTGCTGTGACTACTACTACTACTATTACCAATAAGACTACAAAAACCACCACCACTACTACTGCTACTAGTATTTCTTCCTCAAATACAACTACTGCGACTTCTACTCCAAATACGATGGAAATTGCGATGGAAAAAAATCCATTCCTCATTAGGAGATTTTAAAAATATCTCCAAGCAACAATGAGAAATGTACACAAGTAAAATATGCATAAAATCAAGTGTAGTCCAAGAGAGTAGATGAAATAAATGACTGTACACAGATGGACATGGAAATGATATGCTTTTTCATGTGTGTCGACCAGAAGCTAATCCCAAAAAATGATTTGTGTCATTTTAATGTCTTCATTAGCTGCCATACACACTCTGTATATACATTCTGGAGAGGGAATGGGGGCCATTTTCTGCAACATTAAAGTCGGATCTCACATTTAGCAGAATGTATTTCAAACAAAGTTCCTCTGCTAGCTCCTCTTTTCCAACTCCTTTTGTGACATTTGCTGAAAAAAGTGCATTTGGGGAATGGGATTTTAAGGCGTTTTGATCCACAATGTACAAGTATGTAAGAGTCAGGGAGCAAAGGCGGCGCTAAACCCACTTACATCATGCAGTTTGATGTGACATTCTGTCTTATCCCAAAAGAAAGTGAACAGTAGGTAGTGCAGAAAAGACACTATGCTTGGCTTGAATTAACATGCACAGATCAGGATTTGCCTCCGTCAGCACAAGCAAGAATTTTCAAAGTTACATAATTCTGTTTTTACAGGTTGTACTGACATACTGAGTAAAGATATACAGCATTTTTGATGTGCGACCCATCTGGTATTAGCACTTTTTGGATAATGGAATAGGAGAAAAAAAAGGAACACTGCATTTCTCTTGTGCCAAAGTAGAGAGGAGTGAAGTATCGTGGAGTGGAGTTCTGCCAAAAGTGCATCAATATTATAGTCCTTATTATCAGCAGCAGGAATACAATGTCTTATAATGCCTACAGTGGGGTAAAAAAGTATTTAGTCAGCCACAAATTGTGCAAGTTCTCCCACTTAAAAAGATGAGTGAGGCCTGTAATTTTCATCATAGGTATACCTCAACTATGAGAGACAAAATGAGGAAAAAAAAAATCCAGAAAATCACATTGTCTGATTTTTAAAGAATTTATTTGCAAATTATGGTGGAAAATAACTATTTGGTCAATAACAAAAGTTCATCTCAATACTTTGTTATATACCCTTTGTTGGCAATGACAGAGGTCAAATGTTTTCTGTAAGTCTTCACAAGGTTTTCACAAACTGTTGCTGGTATTTTGGCCCATTCCTCCATGCAGATCTCCTCTAGAGCAGTGATGTTTTGGGGCTGTCGCTGGGCAACACGGACTTTCAACCCCCTCCAAAGATTTTCTATGGGGTTGAGATCTGGAGACTGGCTAGGCCACTCCAGGACCTTCGTTACCCGGGCAGTGTGTTTGGGATCATTGTCATGCTGAAAGACCCAGCCACGTTTCATCTTCAATGCCCTTGCTGATGGCCCCATTCATTCTTTCCTTTTACACGAACCTTTGCTGAAAAACAGCCCCAAAGCATGATGTTCCCACCCCCATGCTTTACAGTAGGTATGGTGTTCTTTGGATGCAACTCAGCATTCTTTCTCCTCCAAACACAACGAGTAGAGTTTTTACCAAAACGTTCTATTTTGGTTTCATCTGACCATATGACATTCTCCCAATCCTCTTCTGGATCATCCAAATGCTCTCTAGCAAACTTCAGACGGGCCTGCACATGTACTGGCTTTAGCAGGGGGACACGTCTGGCACTGCAGGATTTGAGTCCCTGGCGGCGTAGTGTGTTACTGATGGTAGCCTTTGTTACTTTGGTCCCAGCTCTCTGCAGGTCATTCACTAGGTCCCCCGTGTGGTTCTGGGATTTTTGCTCACCGTTCTTGTGATAATTTTGACCCCACGGGGTGAGAGCGTGCGGGGAGCCCCAGATCGAGGGAGATTATCAGTGGTCTTGTATGTCTTCCATTTCCTAATAATTGCTCCCACAGTTGAGTTCTTCACACCAAGCTGCTTACCTATTGCAGATTCAGTCTTCCCAGCCTGTTGCAGGTCTACAATTTTGTTTCTGGTGTCCTTTGACAGCTCTTTGGTCTTGGCCATAGTGGAGTTTGGAGTGGGACTGTTTGAGGTTGTGGCAGGTGTCTTTTATATAGATAACCATAGACCATATATAGATGTGATTTTCTAGATTTTTTTTTTTCTCATTTTGTCTCTCATAGTTGAGGTATACCTATGATGAAAATTACAGGCCTCTCTCATCTTTTTAAGTGGGAGAACTTGCACAATTTGTGGCTGACTAAATACTTTTTTGCCCCACTGTGTATGTCCGCTGCCTCCCATTTATCACTGCTAAATGTCAAACTACATTTACTACAACAAGATTTTACCTTCATTGGTCAGTTTTAGTCTCTGTTGGTTGGTTTGCTTGTTAGCCTGTTAGACATTTAACTAAAAATCAGTCAGATTTTGATAACAATTTCAGCAAGTCTGCAATGGGCCAAGGAAGAAATTATCAGTGAGTTTTACTAAATTTTCCATTCATTTTTTTCCATAGACTTTTTGAAAAATGCGTATATTAAGAGTTTAGATCCTGTTGAGGTTTTAATCAGCTACAGTTAGAGCCATACGTATTTGGACACTGGCACAAGCTTTGTTATTTTAACTGTTAACCAAAACATATTCAAAGTACAGTTATATTTTAAGATATATATTTATAAGTGCAGACTCTCAGCTGTAATTTGAGTGTGTTCACATCCAAATCAGGCGAAGGGTTTAGGAGTTAGAGCTCTTTAATGTGTAGCTGCCTCTTTTTCAGGGGCTCAAAAGTAATTGGACAGCTGCTTCAAAAACTATTTCTTGAGCTGCATGGGCTTTTTCCCTCATTAACCCATCATAAACTGAGCAGGTGAAAGGTTTGGACTTGATTTTAGGTGTTACATTTTATTTGAAAGCTGGTTCTGTGAAATCACAAGTTTCTCAATGGAAGTGAACCTGTAAAACATGGTGGAGCAGTGTGATGCATGAGCGTCCATAACGTCCAATGGCACAGGATCACTGGTGTTTATTGATGATGAGACAGAAGACAGAACCACCTGGATTAATTCTCAAGTGTATAGGGACATACTTTCTGCTCAGATTCAGAAAAAAAGCCAAGTTAACAGAAGGCGTTTCGCAGCACAGATGGACAGTGACTTAAAACACACTGCAAAACAACCCAGGAGTTTTTTAAGGCAAATAAGTTAATTATTCTGCAATGGCGGAGTCTGTATGATAATGGTATTTTTATTTATTTATTGTATTTATTTATTTATTTTGGTGCTACAATCGTAATGTAATGGTCTCTTCTGACATCACAACTTTCAACTTTTGCAGAAATTGTTCTAAGTCTTTGTAAATGTGCAATCTCAATTAAGGAACCAAGTCTGTTTTTGCTCGTGTGAAAAGGAAAAAAGGATAACAACATGCAGAATGATTTCTTAAAACTCTTTCATCAGTTGAAATAGCTTGTGGTGCATTGCAAATCTAAAGCAGTCACAGTGAGCCTCTTTGCAGAATTATACTAAGTGGACAACCACTGTCTTTATTGCTGTTATTCACAAGATCATTTGAAAAATTGCTTTTCTGCGAAACTCCATGTGTCTCCATTTCTGTGAATTTCACCACTACAAGAAAAAAGTTCTTCCTGTACACACAAACACAATAGTATTTCTATTTCTAACATCTTACACAATGCTAAACATTATCTGTACTCACTTAAAAGTGCTGGCACTTCAAAATTGTTTTAACCCAAGTAAATGGAAAAGTACTCACCAAACTTACTTTGATAAAAATTACCTTCTACTAATGCTGCTACTACTATTTATTACGACCTCTCACCGCTACTACTACCACCATTGCTGCTACGGCTCCCTTTGATACTGTTACTTCTCCCAATAGTACTACTACTACTCCGCATCCTACTATTACTACTACTACCATTTCTACTGCTACTACTATTAATATTATTAATATTATTATGGCTGCCACTGCAACTACCACTCCTACCCCTACTACTACTATTACTACACCACCACATTCTAGTACTACCATTACTACAGCTCCCACTGCTGCTGCTACTATTACTATGGTTGCATACTATTATTCCTCTCTACTACTACTACTACTACTACTACTACTACGGTTGCCACTGCTACTATTACTCCTCTCTCCTACTACTACTGCTACTACTACGGCTGCTATTACTACCGCCACTGCAACTACCACTCCTACCCCTACTACTACTATTACTACACCACATTCTAGTACCACCATTACTACAGCTCCCACTGCTACTACTACTACTATTACTTCTATTACTATGGCTGCCACTGCTACTATTCTTCCCCACACTACTACCTATGACTATGACTATGACTACTACTACTCCACGTTCTACTACTACTATTACTATGGCTCCTACTGCTATTACTACCACCACTACAATGCTACTACTATTAATATTATGGCTGCCACTGCTACCATTACTCCTATCCCTACTAAAATTATTACTAGCGTCTCCACTGCTACTACTACAACTACCGCCATTACTACTGCTACTACTATTATTATTATGAGTGACACTGCTACTATTATCTCTAATCCTACTACTAATACTACAACTGCCTCTGGTACTATTACTATTATAAGATATGAACTTACAAATGGGCCAAAAATTAATGAAAAAGAAAAAGCAATTAAATAAATGGCAGGTCAGCACACGCCAATGCTTTTATTCCGCGTTATTTCAATCTCTCTGCCTAAAACCACTCAGATCCGAGGACTGCGAGCCTCAGATAAACAGCCGCCATGATGAACTCTTGGTGCTGCAGGACCGGAGCTGCTCCCTGTTCTTGTCCTAATACTTTTTTAATACCATTGTCAAGTCACCGGCCCGAGACACATGTGCATCTTGTCCTTTGGCTCGGAGACATCTGCAGCCAGCACGCCATCAGCCAACACTCTCCCCACATCGTCTTAAGAGACCCACACTATTGTTAGCTGTGTTTCAACAATTCAACAATGTTTGTTTTTTTTTTTTTATTCCCCTCGGCCTATGTTTTTGTATCATCCATCCCTTTCTCTTTACACTACACTTTCTTTAGTATGGCTTTTGTATATGGTTCACCTCTTATATGGCTTGTTTTCTTGCAGCTTTTCCCTTCTGGGCTTGCCACAAAAATGAATCCTAGCGTGCAGTGATTTGCTTATTGACTTGGCAGAGCTTTTACACCAGATGCCCTTCCTGATGCAACTCTCACCATTTAACCAGGCTTGGAACTGGAACAAAGAGTACACTGGCTTGTGGCCCTTGTTGGGTGGATTCTTTTTAGTGACCAAACCAAAACAAAAAAGCAAAAAACAATAGGCCCTATGCCACTCTTCGGGCTTGGAATAAGTTACAATATTACTAGTATCCAAAAACATTATTTTTATTCAACCTACCTACCTTATTTAGTTTCAATACCTAGTGGGACCTTTAATGTTCCTGTGCATGAATAAATCAAATAAATAACACAGAATAAATCATATAGACTACTGTTTTTAACTTACAGCTAAGTATTTTGCTCTAAAAATTGATCTTTTATTCAATATTACTGTGTGTTTTATGATTGTAGAAGATGAATTAGCACACTATAGGTATCAGAAAAAGTATAACTCAGGTACCAGTGTTGCAATCTGGTATTGTTTAAGTACTAGCATCAAAAAAGTCTGACCCAGCCCTAATCCAGCCAGTAGTGCCATGACTTTAGACATGTGCCTTCTTTAAATGGTCTATGTTTGCTTCATCCCTTACCATTCTCTTCACCCTACAAGATTTGTTCCATAGATTTACCTTTAATATATCTTTTTTTTTTTTTTTTTCTCAAGCCTTGCAGCAGCTGCTTCTAAAAGGTTGAACTCAATGTCAAAGCTACATGTGCCTCAAAGATATTTTCTTCTCTTTTGTTTATCCATACTACCATATGACACCACCTGGAGCTGCTAAAGGTCGAATAAAGTGCAGTCTTTCTATTTTGATTAAATAAATCAAAGTTACATTAGAACATTGTTTTCTCAGAATCCTTACCATTATGAAATATGCCCAGGAATGTGCTAATGACTTAAAATTGCTTCAAAGAATGGGCCCTATATTATCATTGTAAGTGTTAGCAAAGAATGTTAACTTGTGACCCATGGCATCCTGATATATAGCTTAAATACAAAGAAACTAAAAACTAGAAGTACCTACAGATTGCAGACCTCCAGGAAGGCATTACAGGTCCACTTTGGATCTAAAAAATGTCAGTTTTATGCATGTTGCTTATTCTACAAAAACATGCATCAAATTCCAATTCCTTTTTGAAACAAACTTTTCTGACAAACTGCTGCAAACTTACCAATCTTATTCTAAGTGCTATTTTTCTTAGTATCCTTGCTGATTTGTTGGAAAAGCAGCTACCGAAATACCAACTGGAGAACACCATTAGCCAAAAGGGAAATAAGTGCACATTCTTGGTGTTTACCACTTCAACAACAAGCTATTTCTTCCCCACTCAGCACTCCACAAAACCAGAAGCCCAATGTTTAACAAAGCTTGGCCTTCTCTCCGAATCTATTCATCGCCACTGAGCATGTAAAAAGTCACAGAATCTCCGCTTTCACCAAATCCCAGTGCGGCGCCCATTGTACATTTGATCCCTTTAGTACAGCGGTGTAAGAGGGGCAAGGTAAAAAGACAACAATATAGAGAAAGTAGAGTATATGTTACACTGCAAGGGGGGGTAATGGACCAAGAGAAGCACAGAATTGTAAATATTAGAGTCGGTGACTGTCAAAATTGCAGAAGAAAGGAATTTGAAAGGAGGTCACTGCTGGTCACTGTTATCAGCGATCTGGAGACAGTATCTGTCACACAACTGGACAGACAGGAGTCCCCTTTGACGGGGGCTGCATATGTGTCACTCAATAGGCATGTTTTTATGTGTGCCGCTGACCCTCTTATTGTGAAGATCTGTCGTCCCGAATTATAGCCCTGCTGCCAGCAATTTGACTCGGCTGCTTCTAAATTCAGCTTCTCATGATTGGCCATACATCTCTGACCTCTTAATAATTCTGTACACTTTATCAAGGTATTAATTTATCCAAAGGCCATAATTGAAGTCATTATTTTTCTCCTGCTTATGTCAGGTGTTGGCAGGTTTTGTTGCACAGCAAGCTGGATTCTCATAAGATTTGTGATTTCACAAACTCAGGAAAATCCATCTTGTCAGGATCAAGCAATGCATTCACAGTGGTGGGTCGACCAATGTTGTAGCAGTGCTGTCACAGAGTGGACAGGTTTTAGGTTTGCCAACACCAACAGGCATTTTGCGATACTTGTTAAAAATGTAAACGTAACATATTTTTTGGTGGATTTATTGGGATTATTCTGTATTGGCGTGCATATGATCTATTCACTTTAACCATAAAAATCAGTAAAAATAAAATAAAGTTTATTTAAAATTATTTTAAACCACATCAGAATGAAGTGAAGCTGTGTTTGTATTATTGTGAATTGTTCCTGACATCATTCTGCGTGTCAAAATCATAATTTACAAACAAAATCTTTTTACTTGAAATGCCAGTTAACGCATCACTAATGATTACCAAACAGAAAAAAATCTTAGTATTTTGCTGTTTTGTTTGTTTTTAACAGGTTTTTATCTATGGGGTACAAGACTAACTCTCCCCATTAGTAAGCTTTGTATGTAAAGTAAAACAGGTTGGTATGATGAGGGTTAACATGACATTGACAGAAAAAGTAAAAATAATCTTGTGACAATAATTTTAATATATTGTTTCACTATTGTAAGCAGTTTGTTTTTTGGCTACATCATGAGTCATTGCTATGATTGGCAAAAAAACAACAACAAAAAACATCAACAAAAACATCATGACAGATGGCCACTAGTTCGCGCTTCATCCAGCCACTTCCAAATAATATACCAAGTGCCTCATCTTCAATCAATCAACATTTATTTATAGAGCCCTTTACAACACTCAAGATGACCAAAGTAAAAAAAAAAAAGTTAAAATCAAATTAAAATCTAATTAAATAAAATAGTAAAATCAGAAAAAATGTGTCACAGCATGCTAAGTGTTGAAAGCCAGTCTGAATTTTAAGCCTGGATTTAAAAAGAAAAGTCTTCACAAATGTTTTTAACTAAAGACATCCTGCACTGATATAAGATTAACACTCTTTGTTAGTTAGTGATTTCTACTGTGTTTATAGATATACTGTGTGCCACACCTTTTACAAGTTTCTAATATGTTCTAAAATGATTTCACCTGACCCCTTTCACTTTCCATCTGCCTTTCACTTTTCCCCGTCATTTTTGTCCCATGAAACCCAACACCTCCCTTTTCTCTGTGCGAACATAATGATGCAGACAGCGCACGAACTTGAGCGTAATTCAAGTGTCGTGCATCTCCTCCTCTTTGATCAGACGTGCCTATTGTCCGCCGCTCCGAGACGCAGTCTGGGATTGCCTCCTGATCCGCCCTGGCCGTGGTAAAGTGAGATGTGAGCCCCCTCTGTGCTCCCTCAGACACTGGGGGCTTTTGTCCGGATACGTGCACGCGCTAAAGGGGGCTCGAGTGCATTAGCATGGTTTGCTAGCCTGCACACTAATGCGGCGCTAGGCCCTATAATAGGCTGGGTTCATTGGGAGGCATTCTCGCCAGTCTGTACACTGTAAAACCAAATATAGAAGATAGTCCTATGCTGAAGAGTTAAATGTTTTAAGTAATAACTTGTTTTTTTTGTAACATTGGTATTGTTATTCTTTGTAAGTTATGTGAACTTGCTACACAAAAACTAATAATGCATCCAAGCCAGTAATTTGGATAATCGTCAACCTACTAAGGACACATAAAAAATAAAAATAAAAAAAAAGCCATGACCCCCAACATCTGTTTTGTGGAGAAAAATATATATTTTTTGCAGCAGTAGTGACTTTAGCTTTTGAAACTGGCATTTAAAGTGTTAAAATCCTCAAATTATTGAATGTTTGATAGATTTGAGTTGTTTAAGAGGTTTATGCAAAAAAAGCAGAAAAAATATTAATCTGATGCATTGTTAAAGCAGTTTTTGGAAGTTGATATTTATGTCATTAAAGGTGCTATGAGCAGTATATATTTTTTATATTTCAAAAAAATGGCCCACATGTTTCTGCAGATATGATGTAAACATGTTTAAATCAAATATTAGTTTTACTGATAACAATGGTACAGTTGAGTTAATAACAATTAAAAATATATTTTACATGATGCCCAAGTTGTTTTTGTTTACATTTTTTGTTTTGGTTCTAAAACTGCATCACCAATCGTCCCATCAGAAAAGAGACCATTGTTTTGATTTACACAGGATTTTAGAAATACTGAGGTCCATCATGTTGACAACCAGTTTAGACCTAATTTAGTCCTGGTTTAGACCTGGTTGAGACCTGGTTTAGTCTTTGCTTTAACTTGGTTTAGTCCTGTCTTTTTCCTCAATAAGTCCTGGTTTAGACATTTTTTTTTTGGTCCTGGTTTAGACCTGGTTTAGTCCTGGTTTAGTCCTGGTGTAGTCCTGGTGTAGTCCTGGTTTAGACCTGGTTTAGACCTGATTTAGACCTGATTTAGTCCTGGTTTAGTCCTGGTTTAGACCTGGTTTAGACCTGATTTAGACCTGATTTAGTCCTGGTTTAGTCCTGGTTTAGTCCTGGTTTAGACCTGGTTTAGACCTGGTTTAGACCTGGTTTAGGACTACTTTAGCCCTGGTTTAGTCCTGCTTTAGACCTGGTTTAGTCCTTGTTTAGACTTGACCGAGTCCTGTCTTCTTCCTAAATAGGTCAGGGTTTAGACTAGTTTTTATAGTTTAGTCCTGGTTTAGTCCTGGTTTAGACCTGGTTTAGACCTGGTTTAGTCCTGGTTTAGACCTGCTTTGGTCCTGGTTTAGTCCTGGTTTAGACCTACTTTAGTCCTGGTTTAGACCTGGTTTAGACCTGCTTAAGTCCTGGTTTACACCTACTTTAGTCCTGGTTTAGTCCTGGTTTAGACCTGGTTTAGACCTGCTTTAGACCTGCTTTAGTCCTGGTTTAGTCCTGGTTTAGACCTACTTTAGTCCTGGTTTAGACCTGGTTTAGACCTGCTTAAGTCCTGGTTTAGACCTACTTTAGTCCTGGTTTAGTCCTGGTTTAGACCTGGTTTAGACCTGCTTTAGACCTGCTTTAGACCTGCTTTAGACCTGCTTTAGTCCTGGTTTAGTCCTGGTTTAGTCCTGGTTTAGACCTACTTTAGTCCTGGTTTAGACCTGGTTTAGACCTGCTTTAGACCTGCTTTAGACCTGCTTTAGACCTGCTTTAGTCCTGGTTTAGTCCTGGTTTAGCCCTGGGTTTGGTATTATAAAAATACCAAGGTCTGGACCTCTGTGACCTCTATGGTGTACTAGAAAAAAATCAAAATTTAGTTCTAAACTATGTCAATAGAGAGCCTTTAATACAAAAATGTATTCCATTAGCATTAACATAATGATGGCCAATCAATGAGGAAAAAAATGCCCAAATGGACAAAAATGCCCAATGTGATGCCTGAGGGTTAAATAAATATCAGATTATTTATCCCAAGTGTCTTCATGTGTGGGGATCAGTACAATTGTTTTACTGCTGGTGATCTTTTTCAAGACACCAAGATTTGGGGCACGTAGAGAGTCAAATTGGCCCCTGAATTGTTCTGAAAATCCTCCAGTGTGCTAAATGATTTAGGGCAATTGGATTTCCCATTTTATTTGTTGAATACCTGGTTGGGTTTTACAGTGTATAGAGGGGAAAACTTCTCCAGATCTCCACAAATGATTGGAACGCCCCCCTCTTTTTTTTTTTTTTTCTTTTTTCTTCTATTGTACAGTCACACAACACTGCCATATCCAGTTCCCCATATGCCACAAGCATCACTGCAGTCACAGAAACACCCACGCCATATTCATCCTCGCCAATTAGAATAATGAATGGATGGTTTTGATCCAAGAACGGTAAAAATCCCCACTTTCAACGCTTGTCAACAAATGCCTAATTATTTTTCTTCTTTCAAACAGTCGCTGAAAGCGCCGCCGCTCACCATTGCAACTAAGTTCGTCAAGGTAATGCTTACTTTATAACAAAAGCCGACACATTGTAAGTAAAGAAGTGGAAGGAAAATAAGCACGAGGACAATTGAAAGTACGTGCGCTGAGTGTTTCAAAATGGATATGCTAAGGGGTTTAAGAGCTTTAAGAAATACAGCCAAAATGGAACGGCCAGCAGAGCGTATATCAGGAAGGCGCCCATCCAAAAGACTATTATTTCCCAGCAGTCATATTCACAGGCACATGTCCAAAAGAAGAGGGGAAAAAAACACATTTCATAAAGTATTAAGAGCCACTGACGGCAGAAAGAAGAAGTGATTATAAATTCATAATAACTGGAAGCTTTGGAGAAGCCACCCACAGGTTAATGTGGGATGCTGTACTTTTTCTCAGCTCGACACAATATCCAGTAGGGCTGCCCTCTTCTATGCAACCACGCATAAAGTTCATAAGAAGAGTTTTGCTCGATTAAGTTTGAATTGCATTGACTGAAAAACTGCCATAATAGTCCATGTGAACCGCAGGAAGAGAAGCGCCAAATGTCTCGTTCAGCTATGGACAGATGGCTGGTGAGTGCAGAAAGTAAACTATGGCAGGCGACACAAAGCTATGTTTCTGGTAAACTTTGAAAATGTGTGTTAAAAAACAGTTCATATTTTCCATTTGGCTGTTCCCTTTCAGCAAATCATCTGCCTCCGTACACCTTTCCTTTTATCCTTGCTGCTACTTAAAAAGAAAGTGTTCAATTAAATCCATATATGGAAACTATGATATGAAGTTAATCCAATAATAATAATCCAATTTGTGGCAAGGCATAGATATATACAGTATATGTCCCTGATATACCCTCTCACCATTATATAACATTAGCCTACAACATCATACGCTGGGAGGGATAAAAAATGCATGCCTATACCGTGAATTTTCTATTTACTCTATGCTCATATATTCACTATGCAGTCTGAATGTTAAATAGGGTTTCCATGTGCTTTGCTGCACTTTCTTTAATAAATGTGGACTACCTGACTTTTTCCCTTTGGTTTATAAATAGTAATAAGTATTGGAAATATTCTGTGGGGAAAAAATGGTTTATAAAATCATATAGGCTGTATTATTAAAGGGTATATAACACTTATATTTGTATTTTTTAATCTCGGTCATCTCTATGCAACAGAAATTCACATTTTACAACCTTTAAAAAAATCTGACCAAAAGAAAGCGTTTCCAATGATTTAGTACCGCCTTAAAAAAACAGCAGCAGCAGAATGCAGCTCTGTTTCAGTCTTAAAAACAGGGAAAAAAAGCTTTTTATTTCCTTAACTTTTTGTATGATGTCATTTTACTACAAAATTAAAAATAGCTGTGACCATCTCCGCTTTTTTGGATAAAGCAGTGGCTCCCAAAGTGGGGTCCGGGGCCCATTGGTGGGTCTCCAAGGTACTGCAGGGGCCCCCCCAGAGGTTGTCTATATTAAGTACATAAAAATAAAGTAAGTTTGAAATAAAGTACAATTATACTTGTTTAAAAATATTACTTTTAAACTACTTTTAGCCAACAGTCGGTGTTTTTTGTAATGTTTTTATAGAAATATATGGAGAAAATAGTCTTCAGAATAGGTTGAAGTTTTTTTTGCTGGGGGTCTGCATGGGATTTTCGGAAATTTAAGGGGGCTGCAATAGTCTTGACTTTGGGAATGGCTGGGATAAAGGAATGAGAGCAAACTGGATGTAGAGGGCTTGTTGATTGGTCAGTGCTTCCTGGAGTGGGCGGGAGCTTGCGAAACTTGTGTTCTGGGGCCTCAAAAACTCAGCGCCAGAGACTACAGGATTGCTCAAACAGGTGTGAAGGAACAAAACACAATTCCAGGTTTTAAGTTTTTTGTTGTTGTTGTTTGTTTTGTTTTCTTGTTGTTGTTTGTTTGTTTGTTTTGTTTTTGATAAGGGAACAACATTATAACATGGTAGAAAGCAGAAAAAGTAGATTTTGCATAATAAACCCCTTTTAAGAATTTTAGGGTTTGTTTACACGACAACGCTGGCCAGGAAAACGCAACAGTCATGCCACCTGCAATTCACATTTACACAAAAACACTAAGGTGTAAGGAAAACCCAGCAAATGCTCTACACCTCATCCAGCGTTTTCAAAAGATTGCAGATCCAGAAAACAGAAACATCGTCCTCAAGTAATCGAAAGAACAAATCACAATCAAATTGCGGATTCGACAAAACGCGTTGTCGACCAAACGGCCCCTTAAACTGTTGGCACACTCCAATAAGGGACACTCTTCAAAATCATATAATAGTATTTTGAGGTGGCAAAGTGGTTTGGTTTAACGTTTGTTTGTTAAAAAAAAAAAAAAAAGCAGAAAAGTAGCTATACACTATCAGACACTATGACAATTCAAAAATGGGATGTTTGTGTTTCTTGTCAAGGATTTGGCAACTTAATCCCAAGGCACGCAAACTTAGGTGAGGTCAAAGTTCAAAGCCAGCTTATCTAGGAATGTTAGGTGCATACTTTTGCTATGTTACAAATTGAAAACCATGACCCCTGTCTGACTTCTACTAAGGAAACAACATAAAAAGGAGCCATAATGAACTTAATTTTATTGGTCTAAAAGGGATTAGAAAGAAAACAGCACGCAGAGACAACTCGTTTTCAAAAGTACCATTACTGTGGCGTACAAAATTAGGTCCAAAGATCTTTAAAATTTTTATACGCCCAGAAGGCCAGACTGGACATAATGAGGCTAAATAAAGGATGAGCCGAGCACTGCAGAGTGGCCCGAGCATATGTCCATAAAACTCGCCCCAACAAGTTCCCCATACTGATGACATTCCTGTGTAACTGACGCCTCCTTAAACACTATGGGCCTGAGGGGGTTGTAGAAACTGCAAAATAGTGCTGAGCAAATTATATCAATAAAGTCACAAACATGAGCCTGATCAAACATGCTTCTAGGTTGAACAATGAATTTAAATATTATGAGGTGGCAATATTGGCATATAACATCTACGTCTTCTATAGGGACTATGAATAAGAAACGCTAATGACAATAGCAGTAAATTTCAAACAGTTTGTGGTACACTTGCTTTTTGTGCTACTTCTAAATCACGAAATGCAAGGCCGTTCATTTATATGCTTGAATTAGTGATCCGCACAAGCCGGTACAAAGATTAAAGTGAGGGGTGAGAGCCGGCTCCCACGGGTGAGCTTTTTTTTTTTTTCCCTGAAATGATCTTTTCAAAAACAGTGCAGATAATAACAGAGAAGAAACCAGATCAGCCTCTAAACGGAGGCACTTGGTCTTCCTCAAGGCCAATCTGCCCTGGAAAAAAAAAGTAAAAAATTACAGTTAGATAGCTGATGGTGGTTGGTTCACAGAGAGACACCTGAAGCTGTTTGGTGCTGCTGTTTTGCACAATGCACATAGCAATATATTTCTGTTATTTAATTTTTATTAGAGTGTATATTTATGTTAAGGGTTTTTGAGTTTTGAGGTCAGCTGTTGCTGTTGTTTTTAGTTTTTAATACGAAATAAAGCCCTGCTTTTTGTTAGGGGTGAATGTGGGTTTAAACAAACAAACGTCAACATGTGCCCATTTGTATTTTTATGTTTAATTATAGATGTTTTATCTGCTATGTGTAATAGAGTGGTTCTGTAAGCAAGTCAGTTCATTGGGTGTCTAGTTTCAAAGCATCAGAACTTTTGAATACTTTGTCACAATCCATGTATTTGAGTTATATATGAGTACACAATACAACTCAGTAGTCAAAACTGTGCTAAATTTGGCTGAAATATAAAAGGTATAGGTGGTAAACTGAAGAGCCATTAGGGAGCCAAAAGAGCCAGCTCTTTTTGGGTGAGCTGACCCAAATGATCTGACTCACTGAAATGAGATGAAATTCCCATCACTAGCTTGAATACTGCTCTAGTTGCAGTTTGGTTCCTTAAAATCTGGCAAATGTGACTTAAAAAAGTTGCACAGCACTATAGAATACTACAGAAAACTATATAAAATTGTATTTAAATTAGAGCCGGGAATCGATTAAAAAAAAAAAAATTAATCGCAAATCTGAAAAAAATGAATCGTGATTAATTACTGGTAGTTATTAATCGCGATTAATTGCGATTAATCGTATTATGAATTCCCGTACTACCACAAAATTATAAATTTAGAAAGTTTATTTTGAATTAACCTTCACATACTTTACTGTAAACTTGTGCAATGCAAACAAAACTTGCAAAGAAAATAAATGAATAGTCTTTTTGAGACCTGTAACTTGTCTTCATTGACAAAGTTTGCCTAAATAAGGTACAACCAACAAATACACAAAACTTACCTAAAAAAGTATGTGTAATCTCTTTTAGAACTTAAAAAAAATAAGTTTAATTCTTCAATTAATAACAATTGTTGTGGTTCACAACAGTGTAAATACTATGAACTGTGTTACTCCAGTGGTAACTGAACTCATCCTTGCAT
This sequence comes from Bostrychus sinensis, assembly GCA_020698575.1. Taxonomy (NCBI): domain Eukaryota; kingdom Metazoa; phylum Chordata; class Actinopteri; order Gobiiformes; family Eleotridae; genus Bostrychus; species Bostrychus sinensis. The sequence continues at coordinate 9,863,329 of CM036261.1, read as the reverse complement.
TGACTGCACATAACTTTTGTTTTGTCTATATTGCTGTCTGGTGACGATTTGAAGCAGAATTGTCCATTTAGCAATGTGTCTTTTTGGTCGCTCATGTTGCTTTAGCTCGTTCACTTGTTGCATTAGGCTCGTTCCAGATGAACTGCACCTCGCCTGGATTGTGAACGAGAGTGTACGGCCGTAATGAGAGGAGGGGGAATACGCCTGTAGTGACGTTGGACAGTTTGTGGCTCAGATCACGCACCATCACGCCCCAAATCCACTTCTCGCATGTGTTGGATCTTTTGAAAATAAATGCATTAAACTGATTTGTAAGAACTTTTCTGTCCCGTGCTTGACCACAGTCTGTGTTAATGAGGCGCTCCTCAGGAGCTCACAACATGAGGCACATTCATCAGTGGTTCTTAGCTTTTATGTCTAAATTTACACATTATAAAAGTTAAAAAGGCTTCTATAACAGCAGCTATTGTGCAGAATCTTTTTAATAATATGCTACTTCACACTGAGCAGTGGGGCAAAAAGTTTATCCAGGTCAAAACTGTAACTTTAGTCTGAATTTTTTTAAAAAGAAGCGGGGGAAGAAGGAGAGGAGGGCAGTGAAGTGTTGTGCGTTACGTTTCTGATCAGCACTAAATTCAGATCCAATCCCGTGTTCGTTCACCGCGGTGTGCGTTTTCCCATCATGCACTGAGCCGTGCAGCCTCCGCAGTTGCTCCTGATGAACTGCGGCAGCTCAGGTGCTGGTCTCGTTTGGATCTCACGGTGACCGTCGCACTTGTGGCATCAGAGCAAGTCGGGAACAAGACACAAATCTGACCGGCGTGCACTGCGCACAGACCGACACTGATCCAAACTGCGCAAGTCTGGCTCATCTCGAACGCGCCTGATGGATGGAAAAGGAAATGTGTCGTCTTCTACGCTAAGACCCGTGGCGTTTTGCTGCCTCTGTCAGTGTCGTTGTAATATTTTTGTTGTGATCAAATTAATCAAAGCTTCAATTGAAATGAATGCGATTAAATCAATAAATGAACGCACTGCATTAACACGATAATTTTCCCAGCCCTAATTTAAATCAAATTCACATTTTTTTTATATATGAATGAAACCTTATCCTGTGTTAACTAGTGTCAATGTCAGCTTGAGCTTCAGCCTACACCTTTTCAATCTTTATGTGCAGAATGATAATTTATTTATATCAACATATGATAATTAATCAATTGTAAATTTATCTGCAATAATGTGTGACAGAAATAAAGTAGCATAAAATTAAAAAAAAACATTAGTATTAGTATTAGCTGACAAAAATGAAGCATCTACATTTGGCTTTATCAGTACTATTGTACATTTTAAACTCAATCCAAGGCTTGTGACCCTTGTCCTCTATCGGCCAGTCCCAAGCCTGGATAAATGAAGATGGGTAGATCAGAAAGGGCAGGAAGCAGATAGCAGAAGACTAGATTTTTTCATTTAATGGACTTTAAAACACATCTTTTTACAATGTTGTTGACTTTTTTTTTTTTAATCTAGCCTTTCTAGTCTTTGTCTGACAGATGTTAAAAAAAAAAAAAAAATACAGAGTTTGATTCCGGACTGATGGACTGAGAGCTGCCATCAAAAAGACAACAAGCCTCTCCCTTTGAACCCAGCATTGCAGCTTGTGAACTTGGCTTTGGCACAGCACTCTGCCAACTTTTGGAGCTCGTGCTGTGTTATTGGACCCACATCCTGTTTGCATTGTCAACCAGGTGTCACTGGCTTTTACGAGCTACACTGTCCCTGCACATAAAACTTTAAGTAGACAAATAAACAACACCGCCACAGCTCTATAGCCTTATCTCAGTGAAACTAGATTCACTTGACTCAATCTGCACAGAAAGCAAATGGAAAAATGCGGGCAGGTGGGTGGGGGCGGAGCTAATGTGTGTGTGTGGGGGGGGGCATAGGGGCACTGGGCCCAACTGAAATCTGTTTCCCCATCACTGGCACTCATCTGACTTTTTGCCTTAGAAAAATGATTTAATCCCATGTCCCAACAGTGACAGTGATCCAGAAGTGGGAAAAAGTACACAAAACATGTACTCAACTAAAGGTGCAGTTACTTTAGAATAATATTACTTAATTAGAAATAAAAATGCAAAAGAAAAGTATTACTTGAATTACATTTTCTAGAGTGAGGTTTCATTAGGTAGGTTACAGAGTACATTTGGATGTACTTTGCCTCCTTTTCCAATTTCACACCAAAATCATCTACTACTACTATTACTACTACTACTACTACATTATTACTACTACACTACTACCATTGCCACTGAGGTCATGTGATTACACAAGTAAGAGTATGTTTGTGAAAAAGTGTTTTTGTTTTTTTGTTTTTTTTCCTGGTATTATGTAGAAATGTGTTGTTAGTGTTACAGTGTTGCTAATCCAATGTTAATTTGTGCACTTAATTTCCATTTTTATGTTTTAACACAAAGCTTGGCAATGGTAAAAAAAAGCATAAAAAGCAAACCTTAGGGACACAATTACAAGTTTTTGCCCAGAAGATGAAAAAATAACCTTGGCTGGAAGTTTTGGTGCTTAGTTTTTACATACTTTGGCGTTCTCCCACTGTCTAAAGACATGTATGTCTAGTGGAATTGGTCACTAATTTGCTCATACTAAATAAATATAAGAATGAATGGTTGTCTGAATGTCTCTAAACATTTGACCAATTTTCAGTGTGATAACCCCAGCATTACGTGGAAGAAGATGAACAAACACTATGATGTGGACAAATGTGACCTCTTACTTAGAAAAATGTAGTTTTTCACTTTTGGATTATTAGCATCTGCGTTATTTTTGGCGTTTCAGTTTAATTCTCTTTCAATAGCGATCATTGCAACAGCCTTTATCCCCTACTGACTTTGTGATATGAGCTTGACAGGACCGCTGTACTTTGACGAAAACATCCTGTCTTGCTTTAACTACACCAGTCCTGAAATCTGTATGGATTTGCTGCCATGTCCTTTCTTTTAGTTTCCAATTATAACGTTGTCAGCTCATTGGCAAGACTAGAAGTTTATTCAAACCATTATTCCAATGTCATGCCGTTGGGGAGCGCTTCGACATCACCCTTGCTTAAAACTGATTTCCCTTTTTCGTTTCTTCAATAAACACTCCACTGAAAGGAATAATGGATACCCGGGAGTCTCGGTATTGTTACTCAAAATATAAAAAAAAACAGATATGAGTCACACTATTATTATTTGAGTGCATCCTGCTCTGTCAATTCTATCTGATCTGGCTTGGTAATAAAACAAGGAAATTGACTAAGTGACTGGCCATTCATCTTTATCAGAAGCTATCAATGAACAGAAATTCACAGTCTTCTAATTGCCGGATAAAAGTGTATCTCTATAACTCAAGGCTGGATGTACTTGACTATAAACAAGCTATAAGCAGATGAGAAATATAGTGTTTGTTTTAAATACACCGTAAAAATATAATGCTCATTAATTATAATTTATGAACTCACTGTGGGCCTGATTAAAGTGGTATGTGGGTTTGGTAACATTGATGTACACAGCAATGTATTCATTTATATGGAAAGTAAACCTGAATAAGAAGGGCCCCAGTGCAGGTTTTCAGAATTGGCCCTAAAGTTCTTATGCACGTTCAGTACTTCAGGTTCATGTATCAAGCTTAAAGTTATAAATAATTGCTGATAAGCTGCTTTAAGAGAGTCCGCTGGAAAAAAATAACATCAATTGTTCTTTAAAAGCAATTTTGTGAACTATTTATAATTCGTATTTTGTGTATTATCATGAGGAAAAACGTTTTTAAAGACACATTCATTCAAAATGTTATGAGATCACAAATTTAGCAAGATATAAAATTGAATTTATGTTAAAAACTTCTGTTCTTCAACCGAGTTATGTATCGTTCCCGTTTATTATAATTATTTGAAATCCATACTGGCCATAGAAGGACAAAGGTCCACTCTCATGGGCCCCTAAAGCTCCTGGCTGCACTGCCTCATGTCACGCCCCTGATTATTATTACTATCGATTAATTTTTTTATGACTCAAGTTAACCACTAAAATCTATATAAATAAGTAAAGTTTTTTTTTTCCTATTGATAGCAGCTCTAGTAAGAGTTATTGTAGTAGACGTAGTGTGTTTTTAAAGACTGCAGTAATAGTAATCTAGTAAAATAGTATTTTATTTAAGTACAAATATTCTTCTACCTTTGAACCTATAAAAATGCATCTGGTATAAGAACGATTTAAGGAAATACGGACAAACTAAAAACAAAATAAAAATGACCTAGGTGAACTCTAAAAAGTATGAAAAATTATTTAAAAAATGTATTGGTAACTGTAAGAGTACGCTAGGCCCCACTAAGTATAGCTGGTGATAAAAACTGTCCCACATCATGTTACTCCAAGCGAATTTAATTAATTTGATAACTGGAATAGCTTTGCTGGCAAAACCAAATATGTTTTAAGAAGAGTTTGTGATATAGTGTGGATTGTTTAAAAAAAAACAAAACTGTATTGTGCTTTTAAAAAACTGCCTCTCCAAAATGTAAACATATTTGAATTACCCGGTACAACAAGCTAAAGAGCTCACAGTTCTTGAGACATTATACTGTAATGACCAACATATCCCAAACCTTCTGTTTTGCAAGAGTCGCTGCACTCTAGGAGGCAGATGATTTGCTATGGCGATCCAAGAAAGAAAAAAAAAGAAAAGAAAAGCTGAACGCATGGATGAATATAATTATCTAGTTCATTCAAGACAATTTCATAGCCCACAGGATAATTATCTAACAGTTCTCGCATGCTGTGGCCTTGCAAAATTGTCCCATCACTGCAAATCAGCGAGGTACAAATCAGACTCTTGTCAAGTGCAATCACATCAAAAGTTCCCGAGACAGTTCGATGACTATTTGACTATTAATAAACACAATCCTGCAACGGCCATTGGTGTCATTTTTTCCATATTCCATCACATACTTATGCACTTTTTGATTCAAACACAACTAGTTTTCCAGACGCAGACGTACAAGTATTACAGAAGCACCTTGTTAAGCATCCATTGCATGTTTTGCAGTACATTTGAAAGCTGTACAAGCGTATCCCATGTTCTGTCCTGATTAAGTCAAATAAGAAACTGTGACTAAACAATTCCAGATTTAAGAAGTGGAAAAATTGCCAATTCTGTCTTCTTCATGGCCCTTTTCAGTTTTATTAAAGTCACTCAACCTTTTTTTCACTCGCTCGTCAACACGCCTTAAAGCAAGAGCAAGAGCGCCCAAGTGCCACGGTTCGATTTTTTTTAATCATAACGCTGGAATGGTCCGCCACTTTGGGAAAATTTTGCATAAATTATCATCACAAGTGTTGATGGTGAAAATGGTTGAACGCAGATACCAAACATCCCTTGGGATCTGAATCTATTATTCACCATACAAGCAATCCTCAATGGGCATCACAATGACTGTACCAGACTGTGTTTTTGTCATTTTTACAACACAGAAGCTACACAATTGCACCTGTAATACTCCATGTTATCTCCGAAAGCATATGCCTGTAATGAACTCATTCAGGTCCCAGTAGAGAACCAGCCAGACACAGATGGGTTGGAGAGATGCACCAATTAGGGACGGGAAAAAAAAGCCATCCATTTGAAATATTGTGACTATGATAGAATACAATGCACTACAACACACTGATGTACTATTAGGTCGACCCTGCGAGACAATACGTGTCTTATTATTCGGTACTAGGACAGATTAACGTCCCATGTGTGGTTCTTAAGCACCTGAGCAGTCATCTTTTCATCTTTCAAGTCACGGAGAATTGTGAATTCCCAAGAGTGCTGCCTAGGAACGATCGTATTTCCTCGGAACTTTCCATCCTTGCATAAAACCAGAATATTATGATGTTTTAGGTTTGCACTTTAGGAGTAGACTGAGAAGAGTGTATCGGTATTTCTTTTTTTTTGTATTGGGTGAAATTCTACAAAACAAAAAAAACTGTAACTGTGTTTAACTTCTTGGTAAAATATTTGAAAGTTACAGTACCGTGCAGAGATCTTATGATGCATCAATCAACCCAATATCACTGAGATGCTAATGTGACGTCAACCAACAATGGTGACACCAACAAACCCATACATCAGGAAAAAATAAAACTTTAACTGAATCTTTGTTATTGGACATAACCAGGGGTTGACATTAACTTTTTTGCTCACTGGCCACTGTGGCAAGTCCTTTTCAAAAGTTACTAGCCAGAATTTAACGAGTTCAAATGTGAATTGTATTATTTTTATTGTACTTTATAGCATGTGATAAGCTTAATGAAATGTAAAGCTTGGTTTTATTTGTAGAATTTATCAAATATGTGGAGAAAGTTTAGAATAAATGTGAACTTGCATGTGGTCTATAGTAATAAATGTGTTTTTGTTGTTGCTTTTTTCTCAAATCATAATGAACTACTCATTTAGGTGGACTCTATCATAGCAAAAGGATAAGGACCCCTAAAGTTAAGATGCATGCATAAAATCCAAAGTGGCTAATGAGAATAAAAGTGCTACTCCCACCATTTGGCTGGTGCTAATGTCAAGCCCTGGTCATAACATATTACTAGGTATCATTATTATTCTGCATCTAACTGCTAATGTCATTGGCAATTGCTCATTGACTGCAAAGGAAGCTGAACTTCCCCCAAAATGTTATAAAATAAAAGGTCAAATATGCGCTGCTAAATTAAAAGTACACATGCATTTAATTTTGTGCAAATGTCGTTCATTAATCAGCTGTTTAGCCTGGTTTTCTGATGCGATCCTCCTCTCACTTCAGAGCAGCTCACACGCTGTGAATTGATGCCAAGCTTCAATGGATTTCTATTTAATTTCAAAGTTTATTTATATATAGAGCGAGAGATAAAATACAAATAAAACCAACACCAGTAAAAAAAATAAAATCAGTTAAATAGTAGTAAAAAGTAAAAGTAGATAAATTCAAGGTCTCATGCTCAACTGGAGCCAAATGCCAATGAGAACAGGTGGGTTTTCAGTAACTTTTTGAACTGTTTTAAAGACTGAGTAGCTCTTGCTGACAGAGACAGGCTGTTCCAAAGCTGAGGTGCTGCCACTGAAAATGCTCTATCCCCTCGGGTTTTGAGCCTGGCCCTGGGAACCTCTAACAGCAGCAGAGACGTGGAGCTCAGGACTCTGGATGGAGTGTGAACTTTTAAAAGCTCAGACAAATATACCATTCTTGTTTTTGTAAACAGAATTTCTGCGTTCCAAAGTCTGGTACTGGAAGTTAGAAAAGATGATAATACATTTCTAATGGAGCAATTAGCCCTAGCCACAAAACATTGCAAATTAGGAATAATCAAGACAGGTTTGGCAACTGACAACCACTCGAACACATGAGTACTGTCAGAGCCTGGTTTAAACATTTAGCTGTTTAATGTAAGGTTGTAATTGGCGTCTATAATTAGCCTACAAGCTTAAGGCTACATAATTTACATTTCTTAATTTCAATGTTCCGCAGGACAGATAGTAACAGAAATGTTTTTGGACCACAATAGTTTGACATTGTATCCTGAAATTTAATTCATCAATCACCACAAATCCTACTTTTATAAGTTAACTTTAGCCAACTCATACTGACACTCAGATCTGGATTATACTGATTCAGAGCAATTTTAAAAAAATATATAAACAACAACCATTCTTTCCTGCAGCCCAGAAACATCTAAATTAATATTTTTTGTTTGCTCCCTGTAGAAATGAATGGAATAGAAGGTAATATCGGTACTAGGCTGCGTGTACAACTTTTTTAAACACGTCATTCCTGGAAGGGTCTATAGAAGGCATTCACTGACGTCACTTTTCCTAAGAAAATGCCCCCTTCATTCGGACTGAGTGGCAAAACCATAGAGATATAATAAAACACTAGAGTGGTCATGGCAACTGCTTCGATGGCAATTCTGGCGGCCATCTTGTGACTGTAGGATAACGCTAACGCTAATGGTAAGTAACCTAAAAACAGTGACATAAGTCTCATAGAATAAAAGTCAGAAATCTAAATAAAGTGACTCGTAATAATACAGTGAACTCTCAAAGTCTTGGTTAGTACGTATTTGCACTGAAATATGAAGTTTCTGGTGCATAAAGGATTGTTATTTAGTCATGTTTGTACTGACTGGAGTTCCCCCTTCTTCTGCTGTTTTAGTATTTATTAAATGTATCACCGTAAAATATTTAAGCAATACCTCATTGTCAGTGTTAACTTGTTATGATGAATAAGGGCAAATCCAGTGAGCCTGGTGTCTGTCAATGTGTTGTAAAATAATAATCAGCCTACTGTACATTGTAATAATCAGTTTTATTAAGGAATTTAATCAATAGGTTGTGTACAGTTAAGCTGATAAACATAACAACACTATGTTCCTGTCGATCAACTGGAAAAAAAGAATAGCTACACTACTAACAGCTACTTGCCCAACTGTTCAAAGTTTCTTTTTAAATGATTTTTAGCAACGCTGTATGGACAAAAATCCAAGTTTAATGTAAATATAGGCTAAATGTAAGTAAATGTTTTATGTTAATAAAATGCATATTTGTAAATTGGCTATGTGAATAACGTGTAATCATTTAAAAACTGAGGTACAAATGTTAATGTTATAAATCAAGTGACTGATCTCATTTCACACAGTATTATCAATTAGCTTAGCTTTTTTAATGTATTAGCTTTAATTAAAAAAAAAAAAAAAAGGCAATAGCTTAAAATCCTTTTTTACAAGACCGGGCATGAGATCAAGCACAAATGAACAAAATTATATTAAAAAATATCACGAAGATAAGTGCATCAACCTATTTGTTTACATTGCGCTCGGGCAGAACATACAGTCACAATATGGCAGCCGCGCCAGATGTCAGTTACTGCAGTTCACCATTAGAATGTCCACTCTAGTGTTTTATTATAGCTCTATGGGCAAAACAATCGGCGGCGTACATTAGAGAGTGTGAGAGTGGGGGTAAAACTGATGAGTATTTACTTAAATAAGGTAATTAGTCGCTGACAGTGATCCACACAACCTCACTAAGAACCAGTTATCTACAGACACTGATATGTGGCCAGGATTTCACTTTCTTGACATTTTTATGTAACTTAGACAGCTGAGGACATCATGTTTATATTATTTTTATATTACTAATGTTATTTCTCCTTGAGAGAAATGCCAAGCAGTGGTAGTAATCAATACTAGATTAGGCTGAATACTTATAGAAGAAGTAAACAGAGCAAAAAGCAAAAATTCACAGGCATTAGACGAAAATTTGTCTTTATCGAGCAACTAACGCAGACCAGAAACACGCGGCTCATTGACACACTGTTGTGTAGCTGTCAATATATTTAATAGAAATATATATAATATATTTAATATTTAAAAGCGGAACTCAGTTACCTGTCTCGTTTCTTCGCTGTTTTTGCTCACTTTTCCTCTACGGAGCTCCCCCTACATATGGGAGTAAAGCACTGTTGTAACGTTACGCACAACAAGTCCAGATGACTCCTGTATGGTCCCTCGCACAGCTTTACCTTTCGTTTTCCCCTCCTCGTATCCGTGTAAAGTGTTTTCTGCCATTTGGCCGCTCTGTCCTGATGAAACCCGAGAAATAAATCCATTGCTAGCTTGTTGTTATGCTAGCCACGATGCGCCGCGCTCTCACTGTCACAGTTGTAGTTTTTGTCCCAGAGACAGCAGGGGAAGATACAGGACGCTTTATTCGCCCACAACAACTCATTTACTTATCACTCGGACCCCCAAACACATTCTTTAAGGTAAGGTGATTAATCCAAAAGTCAGTGGAAAACTACAGATTGACTTTTAATCAGTAGTGTTGTTTACTGGAAATGCCGTGGTCCATTTGCTTCTCTTCTTTGTAGATTTTAGTTGTCTATAAAAATATTTGTTGTTGAATATGTTTGTATCAGTCAATTTTACAGCAACTCTAAAGAGAGTTGTTTATTTTTATTTTTTATTTTATTTAATTTTTTTATTTATTTATTTATTTATTTTTAGAGTTGTTGGACAGGTATCATTACTCGACGTCACTTCCTGGTGGCCAGAACGTTAACGCCCCCTTCTGGGTGAAAACAAACCAGCAGTGAGTGGGAAAGAAGTTGTTGATATGAGGCTAAGCGCTGCTACCATCTGTTTTGTACTTTCAATAATAAAAGAAAAAAAAACAATTCGAGATTTTAATGACTTGCTCACAGACTAAAAGAAACTAAAGGAAGAGATTTGTGGCACAGAGCGAATGGGAAGATAAAATTAGACCCCAGTTTACTGTGTAAGTACAGTACAATGTGTGTCAGATGTACACATTTAAAAGTGTGGCAAGTCACTCTGTTAATGTTTATATCTGAAATAATATTCCTACCACATGAAACGTTTATTTATTTAACTTTAGCTAGTTTCAAGATAAAAGATGGCTGTTTGATACAATGATTTTATAAGCTTTTATAAAAAGCACAGATCTTTTTGATATATATGTTGATGTTGTTTCAGTCCGGACCTAAATTAACACTAAACTCATTTAAGTAAGCCAACATTTTACTGATATTGTACTGTTGTTGTACTAAAATACATAGGGTCGTTCCCCCGTGACAGAGGCAGCTAAGTTAGCAATTGGCCCCTATTTCACTGAGTTTCTTCAAATAACGACACAACTCTTTCTTTGTCAGTAAGGGAATAGAACCGTTAACTTAACTGGCCATTTTTCTCATACTTCTGGGAGCTGACCCTAACCCTCAGTCCAAATAAACGGCTAATGGAACAGACTTCAGCCAAACGGAGGACACCTGCCTTGGAAGGACGTGAACATTGGAACACACCTTGGGCGACAGATGATGAGGTAGATGCCTTCCTGTGACGTAATCAAGGCAAGGCAAGGCAAGGTACCTGGACTTTGAGAAACACCCCCGGAGTCAGTGGAGCAGTGAGTTGATTGATGACGATTGGTGGAATTGGCAGAAGATTTTGACTGACACCTGGATTTACCGGCTTCAAAGTATGCAGTAAAATGAAACAACAGCTCAGAGCAGAACAGACAGGTCCTGTGCTGAAGGAGCCGCCCAGGGCGTAAAGCCAAGTACCTCATTTTCACCATTTGTACTTGTTGTCTAAGTTTTGTTTTGTTCATTCATTCAATAGTTAGCCCAGAATTAAATGTTAGGACCTTCCCTTGTATGAAAAATCAGCAGCTGCCACTGACTAACATGTTATAACATTATCTTCTCTGGAGCCTACAGTCATAGCATGGCCATACCAATAAACATGTACCTAATGTAATGGAATATATTTTGTCGGAACCTGTAGTCAGGGTTGCCAGATCTCACTGATAGTTTCCAGTCCAAACAGAACTTAAAACCTGCTGAAAAACAATAAAAAACAGCCCAAAACACAAATACTTAAATGTTAAAACCATTATACGTAAGATAGAACTCAAAAATGAACAGCAGCACTAAAAAAAAAATAACAAAAACAGGTTCCTCAAAAAAGAGTGAAATCAGACAACCAACCTGGTCTGGGCATCATAGAAACCACAAAAAACCTATGAAATAACAACATTTTAAAACAAATGAACTGAGTGGGAGGATGCAGCAGTTTAATTGCGCATTTCTACTTTACCATAAAATGACAACTATTTTGTTGGTATTTTCTCCAAAATATTTTCTAAAAGTTCACCAAAAGTTGTGAAAAGCAGCCCAAAGTCTTCAAAAGAAGCCCAACTGGACGAAAACCAGCCCAATTTTGTTCTGTTTCTAATCAGTTTCCCCTTTTTATTTTACAGACATCAGCCATGCTTTGTTTATATCTGAGATGAAATTTCACTGGAATGGACAAAAATAAATTAAATAAAATTAGAATAACTCTTTTATCTCACAATGGTCAAGATATAGTGCTCAGACCTGGACTCAAACTTCAATAGCTTATAGTTCAGGGGTAAATGCACAACCACAATGGTAAAAACAATATGCAAAGTTAATATCTTCAGTGTGTTATATCTCATAATGATACAGAATTCCTTAAAACACTCCTGGATATGAACAGTGACCTGGATCCACACCATAATTATTGATTTTGCTTGTGCCCTGTTACTGAACTTTCCTGATAATAGCACAACAAAAATACAATTATGTATTGATAACAGCATTTTTCACATCTCACTTAAACATTTGCACAGTACAATAATAAAAATAAAAAAAATACTGTAATATGGCTGAGTGTTTGATGTATGCGTCTGTGTGTTTCTCAGAACTCCCAGCCAAGTTCGGAGGCCATTACCGGTGGCTGTGTTTATATGGATTTTCACTTCACTGCCTTTTCTGCTTGCAGGGGTCGAAGCTAAGAAAACCTTGATACATATGGTTTCTATATAATGGTGCCTCATGTAGTAAATTGTGCCCACAAGGCTTGAATGTGACGCAAAACCACCTCCTCCTCTCCGTTTCAGTTTAGGAGTGTCATTATAACGCCTCCTGCGCTCTCACAGGGCTGGTTGAAAATATCAGGTCATGATTGCCTGCCCTTCTGGTCGGTGTAGGTCGTTTACAACACCTGGCCTTGTATGAACTCCACCTGCTTCTATTAAAATCAAATCAGTGAGTGGGCGTTTGAGATGTGAGTGTTGGTTTCAAAGCACAACTCAGGAATGGGGATATACTGGAATACTGAAGACTATTTTTGCAATTTGAAATTCGTCTACCGCTCAATCCAAATGTTATGATATCACAATGTGTGTGTAAAAATTCACAAAAATGTAAATAAAAATTGGAAAACACAATAATATATGTATCAAAAGCCTCCTACAACATAATCTCCACTGTCTGTATTAGCAAACAGACAGTTATTTTCAATACTCTGCAGAATTCCAGCTTGTTAGCATTCACTCATTTTCAAACCCAATTTTGAAAAATTTGGGACAATGTGAAAAGGATATAAATAGAAACAGAATGCAATAGTTTTCAAATCTCCCAATAGCAATGCATCTCAAAAATACTGGAGTGAGACAACAAAAAGCACTTAAAAGTTTTACTAATAAATAATGGAGTGAGCGTTTTTCAGTGGTCGACAGTAACTAGATACTTTTACTCAAATCATTTACCTACATACAAGTACATTCTTTGAAGAAAAAGTACTTTCTGAGTACATTTTATAGAACATACTTTTACTTGAGTCTATTTTTGGAAGAGTTTTGCAAAAATATTCAAAAGCACTTTCTACTTAAGTCAATTTTACATTCAAAACTTTTTTTATGTTTACTCGTTACAAATTTTTGTTAAGTACTTTTACTTGAGTGCAATTTGAAATTCGTCTACCGCTCAATCCAAATGTTATGATATCACAATGTGTGTGTAAAAATTCACAAAAATGTAAATAAAAATTGTAAAACACAATAATATATGTATCAAAAGCCTCCTACAACATAATCACCACTGTTGTTTTCTCTATTTGGGTGGTTGCCGTTTGGAGGTGGTATTAGAGCCAAGAAACCCATATAATTCTTGGCAGAGGTAATGAAGAAAGCACAGGGTTCATATGCACAGACTTTACCAAAACCTTTGACAAAATTTCCAAAAGCCGAATGACTGAAATGACTTATAAATAGTATTCAAAATGTCCAGTGTGGTGCATTAGAAACTTTTTCTGCAATTTAATTTGTTAAAGGTGGGGAAAATAAACAAAAACATTTGAGGATATTCTCCCAAAAATATATTATTCCACTAATTTTACTGGGCTATAACCTACACACCAGTGATTAAAAGATAATTATGCTTGGTAAATTGGTTCAGAATGCATTTTTAAAAAGTAAATTAAGATATAAAGTAATCATAGGCAGGATGGTGCAGTGGTAGTAGTAGTAGTGGTCAAATGTGACTCAGATTTAAGTTTAAATTTCCAAAACTTTACACCAAAATATAAAATTCCAAAACTTTTCCAGGACCTGGAAATTGCATTTTAAAATTTCCATGACTGCACGAACCCTAAAAGCCTAAAATGCCTTGCAAAAATAAAAATAGGCATATCAAAAGAATCACAAACCCTTGCAGCTCTTTGAAACTTTAAGCCAGTTTTTCATTCAAAAATAAGATTGCAAAACATGTTGTGTCACATGCTGTTACATTAGCGTATCAATAAAATGCTGAATAATGTGGACTGACAAACTCAAATTACATAAATGAAAAAAGCATTGAAATATGAATGTTGTAAGCAATCTGATTTCATGAGGAAGCCACTCGTATCTCTTGCATCTCCAAAACCTTCTTGTTTACTATCTTGTCAAGTCGGCACAAGTAAGGTAGCGCCGCGTGCTTGCGTGCAACCGCCGCTATTTACGACGACTGCAGGAATGAATTAGAGGAATGCCCCTAAGGCTGGTGCATCAACACAGCGACACTATCAACAGCCAGTGTGAGGATCATGAGACTGTGCCAGCTTAAGTCTCAGACCTCAGAGACGAGCAACACTCCCCGAGCTATTACCGTTTCTTTTTCTTCTGATGCCGAGCTGTTATCAAGTTATGATGACGTCAGAAATGAGGCCGATCTGTGATTAATCATAAGACTGTCTAAAGCAAGAGTGTAGCTAGGATAAATAGCACTTTGTTATGTGCAGGGGGAAAAATAGTGTTATTCAGATGCAATTTATGTGTATTTAATGAACTGATTTTGGCAACAGTCACAGCCGAAAAATGAAAAATGACTAGGAACACACTTAATTATGTTTAAACCTGTCTAACATATGAGAGTTTTTATTAGCACTTGTCTGTATTAGCAAACAGACAGTTATTTTCAATACTCTGCAGAATTCCAGCTTGTTAGCATTCACTCATTTTCAAACCCAATTTTGAAAAAGTTGCTACAATGTGAAAAAGATATAAATAGAAACAGAATGCAATAGTTTTCAAATCTCCCAATAGCAACACATCTCAAAAATACTGGAGTGAGACAACAAAAAGCACTTAAAAGTTTTACTAATAAATAATGGAGTGAGCGTTTTTCAGTGGTCGACAGTAACTAGATACTTTTACTCAAATCATTTACCTACATACAAGTACATTATTTGAAGAAAAAGTACTTTCTGAGTACATTTTATAGAACATACTTTTACTTGAGTCTATTTTTGGAAGAGTTTTGCAAAAATAGTCAAAAGCACTTTCTACTTAAGTCAGTTTTACATTCAAAACTTTTTTTATGTTTACTCGTTACAAATTTTTGTTAAGTACTTTTACTTGAGTCTATTTTTCGAAGAGTTTTGCAAAAATATTCAAATGCACTTTCTACTTAAGTTAATTTTACATTCAAAACTTTTTTTTTACGTTTACTCGTTACAAATTTTTGGTAAGTACTTTTACTTCTTGAGAAATATTATTTACAGAAGTAAGTAACAGTACTTTTACTTGAGTACAGATTTTGAGTATTTCGTCCACCACAGAAATTCAATAAAAGTAAGTTGGTAATTAACAGTGGTAAAAGTAACTGGATACTTCAATGTACACAAGTAAACATTTTTTAAGTACTCTACTTTTGATACTGTACTGAGTCAATTTTCAAAAATGTACTTTTACAAAAATAAATATTAAAGGGAAAACTGGTATACTTTTAGTATTTTTTAGAATCTCTAAAATACCTGAGCAAAAGTACTTTTTATTCTGAGTGTGAAAGTAGATAGTAACAAGAGGTAGTAGTAGTAATAATGGTAGTAGCATTAGCTCAAAACTACTTTTGCTTGACTAACAATTTTGTTGATTACATTTATTTCTACAGTGCTAATATTATAGTAGCATAATATTATTTTTAAGTATCATTATGTTTACTTGAGTACATATATCAAATATTTTCACCTCAGTTTTTTTTTTTTTTTTTTTTTTTTTTTTTGCATAACAGGAGTATTTTAGAAAAAAGTCTCTTGTATTAAATGCGCATAATTTAAGACTCTCAAGTTGGGTTTGTAAATGTAAGTCCCAAATAAAAAATACTCAAATGTATTCTTAGCAAACAGCCATCAAACAGAAATACTCTGAGGCATTATTGAGTCCTTTCTTGTCTATTTATGTTTATCAAAATACGCTTTGCTGTCTCCGAGGCCAGAATCAAGACGCATATTTGATCAGCTGAAAGGTTTTTGATGTCATATGTAAATGCTTTGCCTAGGCTTGATGCAGTTTGTTCTCCTCTCATCCACCTCGATGCGTCGATCAATCTCGAAATTTGTTGGAACACAGAAACGCGCCTTGTTGTCCCGCGCACATCACGAATTGAGCCAAAGTGGGCTTGACTGAATCGAGTTAAGGGATCAGCACTCCTGCCTTGATCAATAGGCCAACGAGTACTTTGAAGCTCCTCAAAGATTTACTCTGTACAAGATTGGGTTTCACCTTAGGTCCTCTCTGATGCGAAAAATATTTGGTTTAGTGAATGAGTACTTCCTGGCTTAGAAAGGTACACTAATTGGGCATAACATTATAACCACCTGGCTAATTTGCAGCCCAATACGGAACAAACAAATGTATTTTCAGGCAGCTTTCACTATTATGCAAAATTTACTTTTCTGAGCTTTCTACCATGTTTAATGTTTTCTACCATGTTGTGAGGAGTACTGAAGCACCTGGGCCACGAGGAGGGAGGGCTCTTAAAGTAACAGGGACCTAATTTGAGCGTTTCTCACAGAGTCAAATGATGAGTTTCTTCAAATAGGGTTTTTTCCAAAAAATATTGTGTTTTCTGACCAACAAAACCTTAAATGCTGATGTAAATTAATTTAAAAGTAAAAAAGCATAATATGGGCCCTTTAAAATCAACTCTGAAGTGTACTGGGAGCCATTGGAGGTAGTGCAGGATGAGACTGATGTGACTATTTAATTGAGTGTTTGTTAAAAGCAGAGCATATAAAAAGCATTACATTGATTTGACTTTGGCCAGAAGACGGAACTGGAAAAAGCTGGTTTTAACAATGCTGTCAAGTTTCAGACAGCTGTCAAACTTTCCTCCCAGGCTTTTTACAACAGGTTTACAGATGTCGCCGGTTCACCACTGTTTCTATCTTGTACCACTTTGATAAATACTGACTACTGAAAACCAGGAACAGCCCACAAGAGCTGCAGAGTTGGAGATGCTTCCAACACATCAACTTTGACGACAAAATACTCACTTTCCAGCCACTAACATATGCCAAGATGAAGAGAAATCTGTGTTACTCACTTCACCTGTTTGTGGTCATAATGTTATGGCTGATCTGTGTATTTATGTTTGTTTTCCGTTTGCTCCTCGCTCCAAAAACCAGGAACTCCCGTGTGGTTAAAGAGTGACTATTAGGGGTCAAAGGTCAGCCTCTTTTACACCTGCCGACCCGGGACCACCCACGGACTGGTGTTGCAGATGACCAACGATGACCCCCCTTCACTCCCAAGCCATAGGCAATCATGAGCCAGTCTTTGAAGGCGACACCAAGGAAATGCAATGAGAGCTGTAGCCAATATGTCACTTGTAAACTGGGATAGAGATTGTGGGATAGTGTCAGGGGACTCATGGGCATGTTATAAAAAAAAAAAACAGTAACAATATAAGAGCCATATGTTAGCAGCTAGGGTAATTAATAGGAATTGAACCTGATTTTTGCACTTTTCAATTTCCTGCTTTTTTAACTACCACTAAACGCAACATATCCTGTACATGTTAAAAAAGACTTTGATTGAACAACTGAATGGCACACTATATGTTTACAATGGCAGTGTGAGACAGGGTATACCTTGGCCAAAGCATTAGCCCTATCTCGCAATTCCTAGACTCGAACACGGAATTGTCTAGTTCAGGGGTAAATGCTCAAGTGATTGAGCTACAAAGCGCTTACACTTGTGCAGAATTTTCATAGTGATTTTATTTGTCTTTCTTCTAGGCCCATTACTGCATCTTGCACCAAACCAATGCTTTAGCCCTATCCCGCAATTCCTTGACCAGGAACCAGGAATCTTCAAGTTTAGGGGTAAATGCTCTAGTTAGTTAGTTATTGTAAGAATTTATTCTAATGTCAAGTCCTGAATATCAGTGTACTAAATTCAAAAGTAGCACTCAGGAAGGATTGACCTTGGGAATTGGCCCTATCTCACAATTCCTAGACTCGAACAAGGAACTGTCTAGTTCAGGGGTAAATGCTCCAGCTATTGAGCTACAAAGCCCTTACATCTCATAATGGTACAGGATTATCATAATTTTTGCATCTTGGCCCATTACTGCATCTTGCATCAAAATCACGGCCAAAGCATTAGCCCTATCTTGCAATTCCTTAACCACAAACAAGGAATCTTCTAGTTTAGGGGTAAATGCTCTAGCTACAAAGCCTTTACATCTTAAAATGGTACAGAATCATTGTAATGATTTATTACTTCTTCTTGGCCCATTACTGCATCTTGTATCAACATCTCAGCCTAAGCATTAGCCCTGTCTCGCAATTCCTTGACCACAAACCAGGAATCTTCTAGTTCAGGGGTAAATGCTCTAGCTATCATTGTAATGATTTATTCTAAGCTCATTACTGCATCTTGCTACAAAATCTGAGTCAAAACATAGCCTTATCTTGCAATTCCTTTTACTCCAGGGGTAAATGCTCCGGCTGTTAAGCTACAAAGCCCTTACAGTACAAAAATCTTCATAGTGACTTATTATTTCTTCAAAATTACTTCATCTGACCACTTTTTCCCATTAACAAATCAATTCCAGTAAAAACATAACTTCCTTGCACACTCATTTCTTTGCAACCATTACTGTACACCGGTGAAAAATAATTAAACATCCAAATCTTGCCAGATCACTTGAAACACAGTCTGTTAATGTGGAACGCTGCTCCCCGTTGGCCGTTGTCTTTTGAAGTTTATTAATTAGCCTAGAGAGAATGGCGACTTGCCTGAAAGGGCTTTCACATCAGGTGTTATACAACTGTTCAGGGAGGGGAACATTTTGTTGGCTTCCCAGATTCCAGGAAAATCCAGCTCATCCATAAACAAGACAACAAAATCTCTGAGAAATAATAAGTGTGTGTTCCATAAGATTTGCTTAATAAACTTGAGAAACCAATTTATTCAATAGACGATAAAAAAAAAAAAAAGCTAATTAGCAGCCGCTGTGTATATCGTCTTGAAGGCTTGCTGCGATGGCATTTATGTTGTAGGAACAGATGCAGCCTTGGCCAGCATTTGTTGATTTGTTGATTATTACATAAATGCAATATGTTCAGAATTTATAGAATTATTGTCCACAGTATGTTTACAGCCTCATTATTTTCAAGACTAATGAGCATTGCAAAAGTATACGTGTGGATGTACTGACAAAGAATTAAGTATTGCCAAAGTTGGAAAGTAGTTTTGTTTTGGTATTTATGGTAAAAGTACATTTTCTAAAACGTACATTTTCAAATACATTTTGAAGGGCAAAATGTTACCTTTAATCAAGTTTTTTTGTTTTTTAATCTATTAATGAAAAACAGTATTTTATTTATTTATTTATTTATTTTTTTTTTACGTCACTGGCAAAGTAGTTAGTAGTTAGTAGTTAGTAGCAGAAGCAGTACCAATAACAACAATAACAGTAGTAGTGTTAGTAGCAGGTGAAGTAATAGAAGTAGTGGATGTGTACTTTATTTTATTTTAATTTTTTTTAAATTTTTTTTAAGCAGTGGGAAAGGTGAAGTAGCATTTTTAGTAGAAGTTGCAGTTGGAGTATTTTTTATTTATTTTTTATTTTTTTGCCACAGCAGGGGAAGTAGATATTAGTAGAAGTAGTAGTAGTGGTAGTAGTAGTAGTAGTAGTACAACGCACAGCTGTAGAATTAAAAACAGCAGCAGCATTAGTAGCAGTTGTAGTAGAAGTAGCAGTGCTAGTATTTATTTATCACAGTGGGGAAATGGGTATTAGTAGAAGTAGCTGCTTTTACTAAAGTTTTTTTTTTTTTTTTTTAGAATTTGTAAATTAGTAACAGTATTTTTATTTTATCTCAGTGGTAGTAGTAGCAGTAGCAGAGTAGCAGAAGCAGTAGCAATAATAGTAGTAGCTACAGTTGGTAGCAGGTGAAGTAATAGAAAGAGTAGAAGTAGTGGATGTAGTAAATTATTTGATCAAAGTTGGAAAGTGGGTAATAGCAGTAGTAGCAGCAGCAGTAGTAGGATAAGTAGCAGTAGTATTTGTAGTAGCATCAGTAGCTGTTCTAGTAGAAGTAGCACTTGTATTATTTTATTTAACACAGTGGGTATTAGTAGAAGTAGTAGTAGTAGCAGCTGTAGTAGAAGTAGCAGTTGTATTTTATTTTTTTTTCTTCCACAGTGCGGTAGTGGGTATTAGTAGTAGTAGTACAACAAGCAGCAGTAGAAGTAATAACAGTAGCAATATTATAGTAGAAATGGCTGTATTTACACTGTGTAAATACTGTTTTACTACTTAATAACTCAAATAGAAGTAGCAGTAGTTGTACATTCTGTAACCTCTACTTCAGTAATATTTTTTGAAATAAGATTACTTTTACCTGAGTACAGAGTTTGAGTACATTTTCTGTAAGATGACTGGGGAAAACAGGTGCATTTTAGAATCAGTGTCTATTTTTAGAATTGAAGTGTTTTGCTTTACATGATTACAACCTAATTATGTTTAAGACTAATGAGCATTTCAAAAAAAGTATAGAAGGTATTTATTGCCTCACAAAAGTTGGAAGAGTTTTAAAATTATATTGAGTTTGCCTTAGGTTAAAAAAAATCATATAAACACAATCCTATTAGTACCACAGCCATCCATCCATCAGGGTTTCCATCTTGTATGAATATTGAGGACATGTATAGCATTGTCTTATCAAATATCAACATTTCTTATCTGCAATTAGCCGCCATATTTTCAAATGATGTGACAGAGCCTTAAGGCACTCATAGATTTTCTCTGTGTCTAATTTTATAGGATTATAAATTGTGCAGCCTTCTATAGGAGAGGGGAAAAAAGGGAATAGTGCACACGTCAATATGAGAAGTTATACAAGAGTTTAATGTATTTCAAACATGGCGGATATGAATTATTGATAAAGCACCCATGGGTTTAGGCAACTATAATAAGTGTATTCTGTTCTAATGGTGTGATATGTGGCATTATAAAACAAAAATAAGTATTTGTGTTCAGTGCAGTTTTGGCCCTCATTAGTATTTGATGAACTGGTGAGGGACTTGAATCCATGAGGGCCAAAACTCAAGCCACAAAGTCACCATTGTGCCAGCCCCAAGCCCTGAAAAACTGAGAAGGTTGTGTTAGGAAGGGCTTCCAGTATAAAAACCGATGCTTTTGGCAACCCCTGAAGGGAGCAACCGAAAGAAATGTGTGTTTGTAATAAGATAAACATTGAAAAAAAGTACAGTTAGAGGTATGAAGAGATCTCTCAAGGTATATTTAAGTAAAAGTAAAACAAGAAAGAAGTACAGCAACGTTTACTTCAGTAGAGAGTAATTACTACTACCACACTGCCACCACTAAATTAAAGGAATTCTCCCCAAACAACCACATTGTTGTAAACGTTTAAAAGCTTTCTTTCCAGCTGTGTAAGTGTGTGGTTTGGTAATCCAACTGTTAAAGAAAGGAAAGCTTTAAACTGTGGTTTGGTGGACAGTTTGGTGCGTGTTGACCGTCCCAGAGGACATTTCTAAACACAGACTTCTTTCTCTGGCATTACTTATCATTAATGACCCGACTAATCATCCTGCTCATGATATCTTTGAACTTCTCCCCTCATGGAAACACTATCATTCTGTTAAATGCAATACATCTTGCCATGCAAAAGCTTTTTTCCACAAGCTGTGATGACTTGGAACAATGCACTTTGAATTACCTTTCATTGGTTATTTATTCATACCTTGTGTTTTATGCTTTTTTAGCATTTGCTTGTTTATATGTTTTTGTCTGTTAACTTTGACAGTGCACTTGGGCTTATGCAATTGTTTTCCAGTGTTTTTTTTTTTGTTTTTTTTACTGCAATTGAACTGAACTACCATTACTAATACTTTTACAGTTAAAACTACTTCTGCTAACTTTGTCATTATCAGGACTATCACTGCTGCTGCTATTGCTTATACTATTACTATTACTACTATTACTTCTGCTATTATTATTGCTACTCACTTTATCACCTGGGTCTACAAATACTCACTTAGTGTTTTAGAGATTCTAAAACAAAAGTATTTACTATTATATTAATTTTATATTAAATGTATTTTCATCAATGTTTTCCTAAAGAATACTGACATTGTCTTAAAAAGTACTACATTGTACTTGTGTAGGGTGACCAGACATCCCTATTTAACCAGGACAGTCCTAATTTTAGGCACCTTGTCCCATGTCTCAAGACACTGATATGTCCAATTTATGTCCCATTTGTCTCCATTTGAACTAATAGAACATCATAAAAAAATAATAAAATAAAAAACTTAAAACATCTAAAGACTTGTGTAACTAAATTATATAAAATATCATTGTTTTTATTATTAAAATTCAAAATGTAAGCCCTGGTGTCATGCATTTTAATTGCATGACAGAAATTGGTGAGTTCAAATGCACTGTGATTAGTGGGAAAAAAATATGTCCCACTTTTTGGGTCTAAAAATCTAGTCACCCTATACTTGAGTAAATTATGTACATAGTTACTTCCACCTGACTACATTGAAATTTACATAACTAAAGTACTTTATACAACCTTGTATATGTTTGCTTAGAGCATACACAGTGTTGCCAATGCACCACTATGCATCTCCATATATTTTTAACTATTCATTTCATGCCCGAGGCTTAAAGAAGATTTTCCTACAGATGGTAAGAGATGGTGCAAGCTGGACACTCTAAACGCACTCCAATGGGCCGTCACAGTGCAAGAATATTAAAAAATAAATAAAACAAACACTATTTCTCAAAGGGGAGTGCGAGTCTGTGTGACTGTAATTTTCTTTCAAAGTGCAAGACATTCTGGAGGGCAGGGGGCCGCACAGACACCGCTTGCAAAAAAACGGTAGGGATGCTCTTTATGTAAGCCACGGACCAGCAAGTGTCCGAGTGCAGCAAGACCCACCGCGAGGAACAAAGGAGGGAGAAGATGTTGGAATCAGACAGGACATCAAAGCTACAGTCAAACAAGGAGGTGTCAATGGCTTAGAGGCATATCCGGACTTCACACAGTCCCCCAGCCAGAGGACACACACACACACACACACACACTATTGGTTTTCTAAGCAGATACAATAATAGTATAGTGAATTTAAACTTTGCAGTACCTAGATCTTTGCATGTTTATACCACTCAGTTATTTACATTATGACTAGGTATGTTTCAACTTTTTTTTGCTCCCGATCCGATCATTAAATATTTAGTTTTAGCCAATCCGATTCCTGATATCAATCTTTTTCATTATGTTTTGCATTTTGTAATAACACCTAACGTATCGCATAGTCTAGCCAATTTGGTGCCCTAGGCGAGATTGTGTTCTGGACTTAACTTGAGGACATTTTCACAGATTGGACCTCAGTGAATGTTTATTTATATCAGGGCAGCGCTATGAATGCAGGCAGCTTGTTGCACTTTTAAAGATACACAGTTGTTATTGAGAACAAGTGCGGTTAGTGTTGACCCGGCCCTCCGCAACCGGCCCAGATTCAAATGTGGCCCTCAGGAAAAAATAATTGCCCACCCCTGGTCTAATAGTTATGATACATAGTCAAGGCTAAATAAACGTGGCAGCACACTCACTGTCTTTAATTACAAAGTAACACCGTAACGCGCAGTTGCTAGCTACGGTGTAGTTTATTTCAACTTTGCTAGCCTCGTAGCTTGTGCATATGAAAAGTTAAATAGCAGTTTTTATTGTTAGAATAAACAACTACATACCTCTACTTTGGCCCCTTTTTTCCTCCTCCTCTTTTTTTCGCTTTCTGAAGGCAGCTCCTGATGGCTTGGACGGCCTTTTCATGATAACAAAATTGTCAAACTACTTGTTGATGTAACATCCATCAATTTAGGGACCGCTGCTGTGATGCGCGTCAACAATACGCCCAACCCCCTTGATTTTTAATTATTTGACATTTATTTAAAAATATACCTTTTTTTTTTTTCTTTTGGAGGGGTGCAGCTGGGTGCCCCCTCCAGCAGATGGTGCCCTAGGCAACCGCCTGGATGGCCTATGCCTAAAGCATAACCTATGCCTAATAGTTATGTTTTTACGCTAAATGTTGGTACAAAACAGCAGTGTGCATTACTCTCACAGTGACATTAGTCGGTTAAAAGACATTAAACAGAGCATGTGGCTAAGTAGCATACATTAAACAAAGTACGTAAAGACTCTCCACAGTCATTATATAGGCTGGTCTGGACACTATCAGTAGCATTAGCCACAACACCGTGAACAGCTGCAGCTCTTGGAGGAAGCTATTTCTACCTAAGTTGATTTTATGATGGACCCTCAAATTAATCAAATTAATTTGTTTTTTCGCCCGGCCCTACTACAGAAATGTTTGGTCACGATGCAGTGATTTGTGTTTTGGTTTGTGGCAGCTGTAAAACACAGAATCAGCCCGATCATGTGACTTAATCTGATCCAATCTGATCATTTAAAAATTCCTTGATCAACGCCAAATATCAATCTCTTAATCAGAATTGCAACATCCCTAATTATGACCACTGACAGGTGAAGTCAGTAAGCATGTTGATGTGTTAAAAGCAGGAAAAATAGGCAAGTATAAGGATTTGAGTGAGTTTGAAAGCTCAGATTGTCAATGTTTGACAACTATTTCAGAGCTTTTCCAAAACGGAAGCTCTTGTGGGGAACAGTGGTGGACGGTCGATAAGGGATGCACATGGGGAGCAGGTTTAGTTGTGAAGTAAATGCTGTTACTTTTGAAAATGCAAAGCCCAAGCTATCAATGTGTGCAAAAACATGACCTAGTTATCAAAGTCATTTTTGTACTATGAGCATTTCTGCATTATTACACTATCTGCATTGCTATCCTCCTGCCAATGGACACACTCGGACACACAATGATCAATCAAAAACCTCCGCCTCAGGTAGCAATGGCTTACAGACCGCACTGCCATGACAAAGCAGCCCTAGCTTTTCCCTAAGCCTTCCTCACTGAATACATTACATCCATATTATTCGGTTCCCTGTTTATCACTGGGAGGATTTGAGGTGTGCATCAGCAGAGTTGTTGCCTTTTCGCCTCTGCGTGCTCACTCTCACATACCCCCTTCGTGCTAAACAGAGCTAAGTGGGTCAGCGTCCTATTGAGATGGTTTTGAAAAAGAACACTTCACATAAGACCTTGCTATTGTGTTGCTTTTCACACGGCATTAATGACTGATTGTTTAAAAACAGGTTTATAGCAGCTTGTTCATTCACTGCCAATTTGCGAGCACACAAAGAAAATTATTGCATATTCAGTACTGCTTTGACACTCCTAATTCAATTCAATACATGTAGTGTACATTTGCGTTTGGGCTTCACAGTGTTTTATACCACAGATTATTATCCTTTCCAAGTACCATTATTTTTGTAGTACATGGATTTTTTAAAAAGTTTAATATTGTTTATTATTTCTACCCAGTTTGTTTTCTCTGCAGATTTTCTCAGATTTGGGCTTCTGACTCAGAGTAGGATTACAAATTACAAATAAAAACAAATTTTGGCAAAGTGGTCACAGAAAGAAGGTCCAAGGTTCGAATCCCAGACAATACTGGGCCTTTCTGTGTGGAATGTGCATGTTTTTCCTGGGTCTGAGTGGGTTTTTCCATGCACAAAAAGTTAATCCTCCATTTAGGTACTTCTGACCAGAATCCTGGCTCAAGATCTGGAAAGGTATCCCAAGGCGCTGCACCGTGGTCGCCCCCTGCTCCTGACAGGTTGCCCCAGTGACATCTAGGATGTTCTAATGTGGAGAAGAAATTCCCATGCATGCACGATAAAGTATACCTTTTATAGCTTTGATTCCTGAAAAATAAAGTCCTAAGTACTCCTGGACAGAGCTTATGTGCCACCTTTGGGACCCGTACCACAGTCTGAGAACCAATAGTTTAAGGGATACAAGATGTGGCTGGCTACGAGAGTTGGTTATTAAAGCCACAGCGTGCTTTGAAAAATAAGTAAAAGGGTGAATAAATAAAGGATGTCTCAAAACCCGTCTTTTCTATGAATATGAGTACTTATCATTAAGCACCCGCTGACACCTTGTACTGATAAAAGTACTTTATTTATGAGCCATACACAAATGTCAGAGCCTTGTTACTTCTTTTCAGATACTTTATCAGTGACAGGTTTTGAGGAGACCATTTCCCTCTTGACACTTCAACACCGTGCTGTTGTTTAGAGTTTGCTTTTATTATCGCCATTTGCAGTAAAATATGTCTAGACTATCAGAAGTAGAGAACAAAAACAGTAGCGTCTGAAGAAAGCGAGTATCTGAAGAAGTTATCTGAACCTGCAAATGAAATATTATGGCAGGTTAACATCTCACAACAAGCTGATCTCATGTGTTCCTTTACTGACCTTTTACAGCTGGAGTTTTGGCCCTATCCCGCAATGGTACAAAGATATAGTTTCTAGACATGGAAATTGTCTAGTAAATGCTGTATTTATTGGTTCACAAAGCCGTTATATCTCACAATAGCAAAGAATCTACAAAAACTTATTATTATAGTGACTGGAGTTAGTAATCCTGGCCTTATCTCACAGTGGATTAGAATCCCTTTAAAAAAATCCAGTATCCATAAAGTGATCTGCTTCTACGACAAGCCAACCAACCATCAATTACACAAAAATGGTGGTAAAAAGTCCAAAATTGGCCAAAAAGTTGGCTTAAATATGCAGCAACTTCACTTCAAAATCAGTTTGTTATTGGGCGAAAATTTATTAAGCAAACCATGGTACTCTGACAAGCAGTAATAATATATCTCTACTGGCTTTTCCCATGCACATTAATATGTTTGTATGTGGAGTTGCACAGTGGCACTCCAGCGGCGGTAGGGGAAATATATCCAAATGTGCAGACAGCTTGTCAAACAGTCCCAGGACAGGAGCTATAAATTGCCTTGGCCCCTGTAAACACGATTCGTTAAGTGCCAAAAGGTGCCTGGCGGTCCCCCATTCTGTTATGGGATGAGAGAATGACTTGTCATGCAAAGCTCTTGAGTTTATTAGGAGTCTTGTAAACACCAAACTGTCTTGGCTTAAAGACTTAGCAAGCTAGTCAAAGTTTAGGAGAACAAAAGGATAGGAACAAAGAAAGATGCAGTGGAAAGTGCAATAGTAAAAGATAATTTATTGTTTAGGGGTAAATGCTATTTGTGGCCCATTGAGCCATCAAAGCTTTATATCTCACAGTGGAAAAGAATCTACTATAACTAATAATTTGTTATTCTAGAGAGTGAAATGAGAATCTTCAATTCCCATCTCAAAATAAGTTGCCAAAATAAAATTAAACAATCATTAAAAATGCATTTACATTTACGGCAAAGGTCCCCTGTTCTGTCTGTTGTTTCCATCTCAAAAATATCCCTGGAGTATTATTATTATTAGTTATTTCATTCACACATGTTTGAGTAATGCTGTATGCTGAGGCGCTGCCCTTCTCAAGAGCTGAAAACGCTGGGTCTCACAGCTCTATGTTGACACGTGAAACCAGGAAGTGCTCCTGTACATTTGTAAAGCCCATACACTGTCAAAGGACTTAATCTGATAATTTCAGCACTTAAATTGTCATTATGAAGCAGTCAGCTCAATTATCTATCTGTTAGCGTCATTTTGCTAAGCTGTGCTAAATAACCATTTTATGCTCTGTCCAGTCCCCACCATTGCCAGCAGGGGGTGACAGACAACTAATACAAGTGTTCTCTACAAGATAACAGCTCACCTATGGAAGAAGTTTTCCATACTGTACATTATTTTAAGTTATAACTTAAAATACTTGTGCAAAGGTGTCCAAAATTATTTCAAAAAGCATAATATGTCCGCTTCAATGGCAACTGAAAATCAGTGGAATCATTCTACTGTACAACAAACATTTCCACTTGTGTTATCTTCCTTTACTATTTATTTTATGCCACAAAAAAATAATAAAAATGCATAATAATAATTCTTCAGCATTTGTCATACTGACCTCATTACATGTGAATAAAAAGTTCTAATCATTTGACCTGAACCTAAAAAATACAGAATGAAACGTAATATTCAAATAATATTGTTGAAAGAATGATTAAATAATTCAACTTAACCCTAGCAATGTACTTGTGTGCCACTAGCGGCCCCTGTACCCCCAGTTGGTAAACACTGTTACTGGGTCTATAGCAACCATAGCTCACCAATGGTGCATAAACTTTATTGCACTAGCATTGAAAGTTAGTAATACTGAGAGGCTTTGCTAACCCAAGGGCACAGAAAAACCCATTAAAAACCTATTAGCTCCTCATTATAAAGTGTTTGTCAATCCCTGAACTTACAAGCGTGCTACTTTCTTTGGTTAATTTTCATACAAAGGCAATCCGAAACTCAATACACTGTGACTAGACCTACTTTTAAAGACATCTCTCATTGTATCTGACACTTGCTCTATCCGCACACATTATTCCACTTAAGCCAGCTCGCCGTCCTAAGTACTGCTACTAATACTTATCTGCGGCGAGATAAAAGTGCAAATACTCAGCAGGTGAAATGAGAACAAGAAGGATTATAGCCTCAACAGGTTCTCACTTCATTAAACTTAGCCGTGAAGTATAGTCGAACAGGATTTGGGGAAGGACTTGGATCAATGTTGTAATCCTTTTACGTGCACCGTTGTTATCAATCATTAGGAATGGGAAAGTGTGTTAAAAATTACGGCGTCGTTATTTTTAACAAGGAATGCATGGCTGGCCGATTGCCTCAACTTTTTTTATGTATAATCCAATGCTAGCAGAGAAATTGAAGAGCAGAAATACTGAGTGGTTGGGAACAAATGCATATAAACATGTTTATAGCTCAAGCTACTGGTTTTATTGTTACAAGTTTGCTTTCAGGCGCCATTTTTCATTGGATATTTGACATAGCTCCATTTTATACATCTTCCTATACTACCTTTCAACTGTCTTCTTCAATTCACATAAAGATTATTATAGTAAGCAAATTATGATTATGATGATTATTATTATTGCAATTCAATTCAAACATACAATCAAACATAAAAAAAAAATAAAAAAAACTTAAGTAAACTAAGCACTTCCAGGACTTTCCTTATACTTAGACCCTTTTTCTTGGCAAGGAAAAACTCCTAAAAAAACACAGGTAATGTTGCACCATTGGGCAGTTTGAGTAGATTTGTATTGCTGATTGTGATAATGAATAAGATAAAAATTTATAAAAAGTGTAGAAATAAATAAGCTTTGATTCTTTCTGCTCCTTTTGAATATTAAATACTTCTTTTTATAAATATGAACTGATTTTATATCTGTTAACTGTATACCCTAAACTAAGTATTAATGTACATTGTATTTATATGTTCAATAAATTCATTCATTCATTCACCAATAGTCAAGGGACATATCATTCAGTTGCCAATGGTAAAAACACAGCGCCCAGAGCAGAGGATTTTTTTTTTTTTAGTTCAGGATAAATGCTGCATCCATTCAGCCACAAGCTACCAGTTTTATTGTCAATGTGCTGTTTTCCTTTGGATCCTTGACAGCACTTCAGTTTATGTACCTATACACAAGTCACATGTCTTCTTCAGCCTACAATTTTCATAGAAATTATATTCAGAAAATCAAGGTAATATGCTTATTAGCTGAAGGTTAAACCCAATTCCCATGTTTATACTAGAAAACAAAGAATCTTTAAGCAGTTAACCTTAGCTCAGTCTAGTTCTTTCACACTGATGATAAAAGCAAATGATGGGCTTATTCATTCAAGTAGTAACACTTTGGTGCCCTTGTTGAAAATGTTGACGTAAAATAAGAAAAGATATAATGAACAGAATGGGAGACATGACTTTAAAATTGAATTTGTACATTTGCAATTAACTGTAAAGTTCCAGCCAGAAAGTACTTTTTGTGCTGGTTCCAAGCCAGGATAAATGGCTGTTGAGCGTTGTGTCTGGTAGGGCATCCAACATATGCCAAATTAACGTACAGTTCATCAGTGTGATACCAAAAAAAAACTGAAGACATTTAAAAGGTCAAATAGCAACTCTGGGACAACTTGAAATCACTTGCTGCCATAACCATAATCATCAGAAAAATGGCTTCCAACACTGAAAGTTCCACGTAAAAAGCTAACTAAGACTTTACGACCAGTGAAAGTATGTCAACTTCAGTCATCGATAAAAGTTGGAAATAAAGTTTTACAATCTCCCAAGTGGAACGTGAACGAAAGCCAGTGTACCTTCTGGTGTGAGTGAGTCATCCATCTGTACTCCACATTTCAAGCATGCGTAATGTTCTCCTCTGTCAGCATTCCTCTTAAGGTCCCCACAGGATCCACTTAAAACAGGATTGTAGTTTAGTCAAGATCCACTCAATCTGCAAAAGATGTTTTCTGAATGGCGTAACCAGGTAATTCACATTGTCTTCTCAATTTATTTTGTGAAAATCAGACAAGGATAAAATATTCTGGTCTCTGAAAGGCTCACTTTTTGGTGTCTTTTAACCCAGGCATGATCCTAAGATAACACTGTGGAGCTAACAAAGGCTTATGTTTGCGTCCAACATTTCTTAACAAAAACACATTGCATTAAACATGCTATCTTCTAGGGATGTAACGATACACTAACTGTATCGATGAATTGATTTTTTTTCCTATGATACAACTACATCGATACACATGACCTTGTATCGTATCGTATCCTTTTCTAGGAAGTGAATATCGATACACATGAAGTATCGATCGATTATATCGGAAATATCAAAATAAGTAATTTGTATGTTAAAAAAATAAAACCAGATATGGCTTTTTGGAGATAAATATAGTGTTTTTAATTAAATAAAATGTTATATTCAACTTTTCTTCACTTTCTGTCTGCTGGACATAATCAACCCCAGCCACGGTGCTACATTTGAGAGTAAACTTTTATGATTTTTGGCAAAAAGTTGCTGTATCGATTATCAATATGAAGGTGTTGAATTGTATTGAATCGTATCATTCCAATACTGTTCTTGAATCATATCAAAACACTTCTAAATGATACATATCGTATCGTTGCAAAAATGTATCTTTACACCCCTGCTATCTTCATATATCTGCTTTGGCATAGGTTTTACTTTGGATGCCCTTCCACACCCCACATTGATCCGGGCTTGGTCATTTGTTCCTCCACCAGCCACTGTTTTCCATGTTTTGTCCTAAATGCTAGGTCCATCTCATCAAATTATGCTTTTTAACCTGCAAGTTAAACACTGGGATATTGGCAATTTGGGCCAATTGAGAATGAAGCCAATAAAAAATGCTTTGAGGGTCACTTTTGAGCCCCAGCCCATAGTTTGGACACCCCTGATCTAAATGCATTTTCTAAAATATGTGCAAAATGGCATAAGTGACATGAGGAGCGAAAGAAGGCTAGATTTTAATCCAACAGAAGTGTAGAAGTTTATTTGGCCACAGGAATTCACAAGCCAATGTACTTTTTGTTCTGTCCCAAGCCTGGATAAATGGAGGCGGATACACCAGGAACAGCATCCAGGAAAATGCTAAAACTACAAAGATTTTGCCTCTAAATAATAAAATATACATATAAACAAATGATAACTCGTTCGACAAATTAGCATTAAATGTAAAAAATAAACAGTATATTCTTCTGTTAATTAGGAAAAATGTTGCTTGTGCCCATTGCCGGTCCTGTACATTTGGGGGCCCGAAGCAAGATAGGTTTGGGGGCCAATCATTTTAGTCATTTTGTACGCCAGGTAAAATTTAACACAGTATACATTTCATTTCTTTTAAACATACATCTAAGTTCATAAATGCTTTCATAATTGACAAACTTCTCGAAATCAGAAGAGGGGCCCCAGGTGAACAGGCAGCATGGAATTGGTCCCTAGATTTAGATTAACTCGATAAAATATAACACACGGCAATAAACATATGGAAAAAATTACGTAACCTGCATAGGCAACCAAAAAAAAATTAATAAATAAGATAAATTAATAAAAAGGAGACAAAGCTAAAGATTTAGGGGCCCTCTAAAATCTGCAGCTGCTTACCTTGCCTATAGGAAGGGCCAGCCATGCATATTCCTTTTTGGCTTTAAGGTTTTATGCCAAAATCAGTATAAAAAGTACTATTCTTGTAGCCTTTTGCAATTGTTCTATGCATAATTCCAGATTTTCCGTGTTGTTGTAATCCTTTGATCCTCGCCCGAAGCGCAGACTGTTGTTGTGCCCCTGGGCAAGACACTTCACCCACATTGCCTTCTCCAGTCACCGTATGTGTTTGGTTGCGACAGGAAGGACATCCGGCATAAAAACACGTCGAATCACCAGAGAATCTAAATAAGCATGCTTCCATTTTAACATCTTAGCATGCATTACATTATATGCTATTTACAAGGTTATAGCTCTCATTATATATTGAATTTGCTCATTTTCTGCAACTAAAACACAACCAAAGTTCATTTAGGGTAATACAGTAGTTCAGGCACAGTTGTTTTTGTGCATTCTTCTTGTCACCTGTGCCACTTACTATGGTGTGAAATCATTATAATTATTTTCTTGTTCCACAGGAGTAAAAATATGATCTGATGCATGTGGTGAGATCAACTTTGTTTGGTTTGGCTTCTGCACTCTGCCTTTTTTTTTTACAGACCTCGTAACTGCTGAGGAGGTGATACAGGGATAACACTTTCTACATCATGCACTGTTATAATTAGATGAAAAATAAAATTATGGCCACATTTGCAGGCTAAAAATACGGCGAAAGAACAAATAATTCGTCTCCAATCCAGCCTTGGCTGCACATCCACTTTTCTACGTGAATGTCTGCTTATAAGCAACAAAAACATTGGAATCAGTACCAGCTGCTACTCACATGGTGGCTAATTTTAGCTTAGCGACTCACAGAAATGCTAAATATGCCACAAAATGGTTGATGAAGCAAGAGTTTGTTTTATAAGGCTCTTAAAGTTAATACCAAGGGAATAGGAGACCAACTGGAGGTAAACAGTAGGGGTTTCTGAGCCTCAGAAGCTGCTATAAAGGATTTGCTAAGCCGTCTTGTCATTTGCCAGATAGGCAGACTATTCTTGTTGGTGATTTAATTGGGTCCATTGAGGCAAAGTAATCAGTCACGAAACAAAGCTATTTCGACATATGGACAGAAAGGGTGACCTTGGTTTGGGTGGGAAAGAAGCCCTATACCGCAAACAACCTTAACTTCCTGTATGGAAATGAATTTGGATAATGGCTCAGTGGCAAGCAAATTTTCTTTATGCAAAAACAAAGGAAGTGAGAAATGGAAACTAGGAGTAGTGCCGTACAAACAAAACGTATTCATTTGCACATTTCATGAAACACAATAGGACGTAAACAGTTTGTACATTGTCTAAAACAGTGGTTTCCTGCCTTTTTAGTTTTGTGTACCCCCTGTGCTTTTGTGTCATACTGTGAGTACCCCTCTCACTCATGTGTTGCTGAGTCTTCAAAAAGCGGTATTATAAAGCATTTAGACATTAGACATTTTGTAATGTGTTGTATTTTAATTAAAAAATCTGAATTAAACAAATAAAATGAATAATCCACCTTTTAAAATAAAATATAACCATATAAATGCTATTAAATTGACTTATTTTACTAAGTATTTTATATTTAAAATGACTCACTCTATAGAAGGCTATATAATTTTCAAACAATATTCTTTAGCAGTTTTACAAATATTTTCTCATCCTCTTGAAAATAAATGATGTAATAATTCCCAATAATTACCCCCTGCAAAGTGCCTGCATACCCCTAGGGGTCCCCATACCCCTGGTTGGGAAACATGGGTCTCAAACATCTTTTCTTAAAGTCAGGGGCATCGTGGCCCCTTTAAAAAGTACGACGATCCCGAGTGGACCCCCAACAATGAAACTCCACTTTATTCAAAAGTCTTTGTCATGTTTTCCCCAATAGCTTATTATAAAAACATTACAAAAACACAAACAGTTAATGAAGTAATATTTTAAAATAAATTCTTAATTGTAATTGAGTAATCTATTTTTATGTACTTAACCTATGGCGGCCCCCAGGCAGTATCTTCGCAGCTCACCAGTGGGCCCCAGACCCCACATTGGGAACCACTGGTCTAAAGCATAATTCACTTTTCTGAATATTTAAATGTACATTTAGAATTTATAAATAAAGGAAAAGTATTATTATATGTTTTACCTCAGTGGCAAAGTGGTAGTAGTAACAGTAGCAATAGTAGTACTTTGGTAGAAACAATAATAAAGGTAGTTGTAGTTATTGTAGTAATAGTATTAGTACCATTTTTTATTAATAACGGTGGTGTTCTATTGTAAATAAAATATCATTTCATAAGATTTGCATTCTGTTTCTACATTTTACAGAGTGCCCCAGCTTATTTCCAGAATCTGGTTATTTTTTTTTTTTAAAACCAGTTTAGGCTGAGTACCAGGCAAAACTGAAACTACATTTTCTCTTGGTATAGTGCAGGAACATGGGCATTTTTTCCTCGAGGCGAGCTTCCAGACTCGAGGCGTCCCTGAGGAAAACTTTTTGTTCACCTTTAGCCAATCGAGTGACTCCCCCAGCCTAAATAATTCACCAGCCAGACACCATCCTCCTGTTTCTTCACTATTTGAGAATTGGAATGGGATTTTTAAATGTGGATATGTGAAATTTAATTCTGAACTTTGAACATAATACTGTACATTTGGCTGCAGAATACAAAAGGACTTGAATATAAGATTTCAAATATGAGACCAAGAAGGAGTAAGTGGTATGGTAATGGCCCTAGTTTGCATGTTTGTAAATCTAATACGACCCATCTGATTTTGGGACACCATAAGAAGGCAGGAGTGTGCAGACTTCTCTTTTAACTCTTCCTTCTACTTTTTTAAAGGGTCACCAAGGGATTCCTGGGTCATAGAAATTCTCCTCTCAACTTGGTGAAAGCAAGCTACCATTTTCTATAAACCAATGCTTCAGACCCAGGTGCTAATCTGTAAAACTATCACATTGCAAGCTATAAGTACTATCTATTTTTCTTTTCCCTGTTAGCAGTTGAGGGTGGCTGCAGTCTATACCAGAAACTATGGTCCTTATGTGGGGTAGATCCTGGACAGTGGCCCGTTAAGGGTCCTGCGCAGATTAATGTGCTCATGCAAAAAGATCAAGCTACACAAAAAAGATTATTATTATTATTTTCTTTTTTTTCTTATCAGACATATCAAAAATGTATGATTTTTATTTATTTTTAACCCTTAAATTGTCAGTATTATTTATTTTTTGTTATTGTTATTATTTTGACCTTTATTTAAGCAGGAAAGTCCCACTGAGATTCAGAATCCAATTTACAGGGGAGTCCTGGCCCCATGGGGGACCTATTGTACATGTTTGTGGTGGTA
This sequence comes from Bostrychus sinensis, assembly GCA_020698575.1. Classification (NCBI taxonomy): domain Eukaryota; kingdom Metazoa; phylum Chordata; class Actinopteri; order Gobiiformes; family Eleotridae; genus Bostrychus; species Bostrychus sinensis. Next base: position 9,827,686 of record CM036261.1, on the reverse strand, counting down.
GGGGAAACCGTAGCACCCGGAGAAAACCACTCAGAAAGGCCCTACACGGATTGGGAGTCAAACCCGGGACCTTCTTAATGTGAGGGAAAAGTGCTAACCACTATGCCACTGAAAATCCCACGCAGACCCCCAACTATAAAAGATTATGTCATGTTTTTCTCCATAGATTTCTATTTAAAAAAAACAAAAAAACACACTGACTGTTGGCTAAAAGTAATATTTTTAGAGAAGTATACAACTATATTTCATTTCAGGTTATTTGAGACATACAGCCATAAAATTAACCAAGAGAGTGCACTCAGAGAAAAGATCGAACCCACAACCTCCTTGCTAAGAATCAGAAACGCTCACCACTCAAGATATACGTTGGCTAAATGGTTAAGATAGTTTCAGTATTACTGTACATGTGCACTAAAAATGTCATGACTTTAACTCCGTACCTTGCTAGTTTTATGCCATCCCATGACTTATGTATGGCCCTATTTAATTTATAGTTCATAGGAAGAGCCATAATGTCGATTTGTGTCAGTCACTGCGCTGAAATGAGACGCTGGAATCTAAATGAGATCAAAAGGCCACACAGACACTTTTGGCTTTGATGGAAGATAGTGGCGGCCTAATTGCTGCTGTTGGAGCTAATTATGCTAATTTAAGCAAGCTGTCAATTTCAGAACATTTTATCAGTGTCACTCTCGTCAGCTTCTGATGCTGATGATTATCATTTTGCTACTGCCCCGGGAGAACACATGAAGGATGCCACTGCTAACCGAGGCGGCCATTTTGGAGCAAGATTTTTATAGACATAATCAAGGACATTTGCATTTTTTATACATGAAGTGGGTTTGGTTAAGTCATTCAGAAATCTTTTTTTAAAATATCAAAAGTAACACTGTGAGTTTACAAAGTGACACACGACAAAGAAAAAAGTTTTTAAACTATTACAAATAATAAAAAAACATGTCTTTGGGGCGCTTTTGTGGCTCACCTTGTAGAGCTCACTGTAGTGGCCCCAGTTTGATTCATGGCTTGGGCCTGTTTTCTCCAGCATTGCTCAGTCTTTCACACTCATGTCTGGGCTGCTGTCTCTGTCAAATAAAGGCAAAAAAGCTGAAAAAAAAAAAAAAGATTCATACCCTGACGCTTAACAACAAGAAACTGCAGACAGAAGAACCTAAAGAACCTAAGAACCTAAAGCCAAAGAACAAAAGATAAGAGCAATGGCAAGAAAGCCTTCTAACATCATGGACCTGGAGAACTATGGAAAAATGTGCAAAAATGTGCCAAAAAAAAATAAATAAAAATTGGACATGGACCATTTTGTCAAAATATGAAATTAAATAAAAAGAGATTGATTATGATTATGTAGTAGTAGTATGTAATAATGTTGTAGTCAAGACTGCACTAACTGAGACCAAACACTGAACCAACACTAAATACCTTAATCATTATTTTAATGAACTAATGCAACCTACTCCAGAAACAAACAGAGACATCATTTACCTGGCTCTTCTAAATTGGAAAAGTAATTACGCCAAAATTATCAAGAACTGCAGCTGAAACCGAGATGAGACCAATATCTCAAGACATGACCAGTCTCGGGCGCTACAACATAATGTAGTACTGTGTAGTAAAAGTATCTTTACCCCAGTATCTTACAGTCTTTTGCCACTTTGTCATTTCCATCCAGAGTAAAAATTCACTTTAACTTTGTGTCTTTGCTGGTCTCGAAATGTGCTGTGTGAAAATATTGCTCTTTTCACACTTGACTTCAAGAGTGCTACTGAATATATCAACTTAATTTGTTGTGTCTTCCTTTATAATCCGACAATCAATCCCATTATCCAGATGTGTTAGTGCGATTAAAAGAAATTCAATGGCCTTAAATTCATGAAGTTTAACATTTTAGCTGCAATAATTTAAATTTCATGCCTGTAAACATAGTGATTAATGTGCATTGGTAAGTTTCCGGAGCAGCTCCCACCTCCAAATCTCCCGAGACTTCTATTGTCAGGTTCTAAGGTTGCAGAATCTAAAATTCAACACCCTTCTCTTCTCACTTCCTATTTAAATTCAGATTGAAGTAACACGGGGACTTCATATAAAAGAGTTCACGAGTACCAAGTAGTTATCCTCCAAAGGCTTCTACAAAGGGAGCATATTGTGTTGCATAGGTCAGTGCATTAGCATATCGCGGTCATCCATCTTCCCGTCAGCAACATGACTGACAGTGAACGGGCCAGGTGCACACGGCAGCTCACAGTCTGTTCAATGAATACTGAACGAGCCAAGTCATAACGGCACTGTGCAGGTATCTGAACGCAAAGTATATCCATTACTTTTTGGAGTAAGATATTGTTGTAAGGGTTGATTGTTATTTCAGATATAGCCGTAGCTGCTGCATTAGTCAAGACTTCTATCCACAATGGGTAAAGGTTTTAGTTTTGTGAATTGTGCTTCATGCCATCAATCCATTTTTTGAGATTCTAACAAATATATCAATAAGGTGAAAGAGATAGCAAAATTAAAAGCAAAATTAAAAAGTATGAAGGGTACTACTACTACCACCACCACTCACTACTAAAAATATAAAGCCCTATAAAGTTAATTTGTCATATGTCAGCATTCTTTGTTCCAAATTTCATGACTTTGTGACTCTTTATGCAACTGTAGCCCTACTTTTTTACACACTCACAAAATTACGTCTGAGGCTTGTCCCGAAAAAGTGTTTTTTGGGATCCTGGGGCCAAACGTCTATGGTATACCCTAACATAAAAAAAAAATAGTTAGCAAAAAGGTAGCAAAAAATATCCCTATAGGGGGGGTCTGGCTCCTGTCCTATATCACATGAGATAATATAAGAAAATAAAACAAAAACTTTGCAGTATTTGCAGTACTGTTCAGCAAATATTCCAGACTACTTCATTTAGAATATCCTCAGAGGCCTTTGCGTATTTATTTATCTTCAATTCCTTATAGCAGACATAATATTGTTTCTCATTAGCCAAGCTGCACCTGCATTTTTTGCTTAGTAATGTTCTGAGACGCAAACAAAACATGCCGCTTTCAAAGTATTTGCTCTCATTACTAATGAACCCCACTGTTGTGCCGAGACTAATAAAGCACAGATCGTGGATAGATAGTGCATTATGAATATGTGCATGTATCAAGGGGAATGATGTGGCAAAAATCCCCTAGTGGTAAAGAGGTGACCTAATCAAATCAAGTTGATTTGTAGAGCCGAGAAACAATTACTAATGTTCCCCAAAGCAAGGAGAGATGCCATCCTGGTACAAAGCTACAAATCAGAAGCGGAATACAGCTGTGCAGTTCACTTTTTTACAGTTTATAGTCAAGCTGTGTAATGGAGAAAGCATTCTATTATAGACTTTAGGCTTTGTAAACAATGCCAACTATAAGCCACCAAATATTGCAAATTAACAAGACAGTTTTGGCAAATGACAACTAAAGAAGTGTGTGTGTGTAATGAACATTAGCAACATTTAACTATATTGCAAAATTAGCATATAAGCTAAAAATCACCAAAAAAGCTTGGTAGTTTATGCTTAGATTTGTTCTGTCAATCACCACAAACCCCACTTTTATAATAAGAAACTATAAGATATTAGGGCTATTAATTTAATAAAAGTTTTAACAAACAATACTGTAACAACAACCAATAATTTTTGCCACAAACATTTTACTATATTGTTTTTAGTTAGCTGATATTTTTCACAAACAGATGAATTGTAACTGAGTAGAAGGTTACTCCCTGTTTTTTGTTCAGATTTTTTAAATAGTAATAATAATAATAATAATAATAAACTATACAGTGAATAGAAGTGCAATTATAAATGTACTGCATGTTGCCAACAAACCTTTTTTTTATTGTTTTTTGAAATTATTAATTATCTATTGTCCATTTAATTGACTGCTGCCTTTCTTTCCACTTTTTTTTTTAAGTCAGACAACACTGATGGAGCCAAAAAGTGGATGGTTACCAAAATAAGATAAAATGCTATTTGGACACACACAACTTTGAACACTTTTCACCATATTATAGCCTTATATTTTGGCCAAAACTGGGTTGTCTGGCAAACTTAAAATATCCTTAGGTCTGTTTATCAATGCCCATGATGTTATTTTAATATATTTTCGACCAAAAAATGGAGGAGAACCAAATGATAACTGTCTAAATTTATCGCAAATTTTGGAGATATAAGGTTATTACCTGGAAAGTGTGTTTATTTAGTTACTATAGTTACCATGCTTCGTACTAGTTTCAGAAATATAAATGATCCTTTCCTCACTTGCTTGTGCAATGTGGCAGCAGCTACAGCATGACGCAAATGAACAGTTTTTTATTTGAGTCTATTTTTCTAAGTGAACTTTTCTTTTCTTCATATATATAAATAGCATTTCCATCAACATTAAAAATGACCATACCGTACATTTCTGCTAAGTAGTTGTTCTCTACTTGGCCTTACTGCTTTGAGGTTGCACTTGTTTAGACCGGTAAGAGCACAAGGGTAGGCCAAAATCAATCAAGTGTTTTCACCATTGTACTCATGAAAGGATTTGAGTGCGTAGTTCCATATTACCACTCCCTGCCTCCTTTCTCAAATGAGCTTTTAGCATGGTGAGTTCAGAAAGTGGACACATTAAGATGGAGAAACAGATTTGACCCTCAACCCACGTAGTACATTACGAGAAAGACGTCTTCAGCCTTACTGCTCTAGATGTTCGTCAACAATACTAAAACTAGAGATGTAATGGTTTGGTTAATGGTGTTTCTGCACGGACGCTTTTAAGTGACGGACTGCATACAATGTTACCATGGCAAACACTTTTTACCATCTTACCTTCCTACGGTCTAACAAACAATGCCTTTATTTTTCATCATGGCTGAGCGGTCAAATGACAGAAAAATATACTTGATACGAAGAGGGGAAGACGAAAGTAAAGCTGAGCGAGGGATCACAAATGGACTTGTGAGTATTTACAATAGTGCTAGAGTTACTAAGTTCCTCTTTAAAACGGCGTTACCCGACTGTAAAAGTCACAGCAGATTATGCTTTTAAGCAGCCGTTATCGAGCTAAAGCAATGACCCACATGGACACATGGTTTAGTCTTGGTTTATACCTGATTTAGTCCTGATTTAGACATGGTTTAGTCCTGGTTTAGACCTGGTTTAGACCTGGTTTAGTCCTGGTTTAGACCTGGTTTAGTCCTGGTTTAGACCTGGTTTAGCCATGGTTTAGTCCTGGTTTAGACCTGGTTTAGTCCTGGTTTAGACCTTGCTTAGTCCTGGATTAGTCCTGGTTTAGACATGGTTTAATCTGGGTGTAACAGGTTTAGGCCTGGTTTAGGCTTGGATTAGACCTGGTTTAGACCAGGTTGAGTCCTGGTTTAGACCTGGTTTAGACTTGGTTTAGACCTGGTTTAGTCCTGGTTTAGACCTGGATTAGACCTGGTTTAGTCCTGGTTTAGTCCTGGTTTAGACCTGGTTTAGACCTGGTTTAGTCCTGGTTTAGACCTGGTTTAGACCTGGTTTAATCCTGGTTTAGACCTGGTTTAGACCTGGTTTAGACTTGGTTTAGTCCTGGTTTAGTCCTGGTTTAGACCTGGTTTAGACCTGGTTTAGTCCTGGTTTAGACCTGGTTTAGACCTGGTTTAATCCTGGTTTAGACCTGGTTTAGACTTGGTTTAGTCCTGGTTTAGACCTGGTTTAGATTTGGTTTAGTCCTGGTTTAGACCTGGTTTAGTCCTGGTTTAGACCTGGTTTAGACTTGGTTTAGTCCTGGTTTAGTCCTGGTTTAGTCCTGGTTTAGACCTGGTTTAGACCTGGTTTAATCCTGGTTTAGACCTGGTTTTGATTTGGTTTAGTCCTGGTTTAGACCTGGTTTAGTCCTGGTTTAGACCTGGTTTAGACTTGGTTTAGTCCTGGTTTAGTCCTGGTTTAGTCCTGGTTTAGACCTGGTTTAGACCTGGTTTAGTCCTGGTTTAGACCTGGTTTAGACCTGGTTTAGTCCTGGTTTAGACCTGGTTTAGACTTGGTTTAGTCCTGGTTTAGTCCTGGTTTAGTCCTGGTTTAGACCTGGTTTAGACCTGGTTTAGTCCTGGTGTAACAGGTTTATTTATGGCTTAGTCATGATGGTTCAGTTATAAACTAAATGTATTATAAAAATCCTGAGGTGTGGACCTCTGTGACCTCTGTGACCTCTGTGACCTCTGTGACCTCTGTGACCTCTGTGGTGAGTACGGTCGTGTCTCTGACCACAGATGGATGGACATCACAGGCTACAGAAAGATACGTAAAAGTAATAGCTACATTACATCACAGTAGGAGCTAAATAAATTTGGCAAGTTTTTTTTTTTCTGCTTTTTTTTTGTACCAAAAACTGAACCAAACTGAACTGTGATTTTAGCAACAAACTTTGGATTTCTGGATCTTTATTCTGGGCAACTGTTCAACTTAGCTGGTAAAGGACGATACCTTAAAGCAATAGGTGACCCAATTGATTGCAAATATGAAATAATCAAATGTATCTAGGATTTGTCAGGAATCAAAATGATCTACCTTTAGAAATGAGTTTGGCAATTTTTTCTAAGGATGATTATTAGAAACAGATTTCTCAAATTCCATTTTGTTTAGAGAAAGTGTGTAAAATAAAGGTAGGAAACAGAGATAAAGATTAACATGCAAAATCTGTGCTCAAGTAAAAAGTACTATCGCCTCAAGAAGTAAAGGTACTCATCACAATTATAATCTTAACTCCTTTTGTTTATTATTACTACTACTACAACTACTGCAACCAAATAGTTAAAAAATATAGTACAAATACATGTTTTTTTTTTTTTTCTTTAGATATGTATTCAAGAAAAAGAAAGAACTAGAAAATGTTATCAGAAAGAACATGTTGTTGTAAATGTTTAAAACTATTTGTCAGGGGTGTCCAAACTTTTATCGCTGAGGGCCACACGCTAAAAAATATTTGTGGAGCAGGGCCACTCACTAAAGATGATAGATTCCATCCCACCATAAAAGAAAGTCCAATTTGGCTGCTCTGTTTCTTTCAGAGGACACCAAAGTGATCTCTTGATGCCTTTCCACAAACCCACTTTTTTTCTGGGCTGGGAACTGGCACATCGTATGGCTGAACCACAAATTTCCATTTTGTCTTCCTTGATCCTGCAGGTCCTTCTGACATCATCTTTTTTTACCTGTTCCTTTAAACCTTAAACCTTAAACAGTATGCCTATGGAAAATTGGATCATTTGAGAAGAATTGAGACACATGAGGGTAAAAAAAAAACACCCCAGGACACCCCTAAAAGACTAGCTACTTTCCACAGAGTTAATATTTTTTTGTTGTTGGCATGCAGCATTATTTGCAGAACACAACATAAGATTTAAGCACACAATATAGAGAGTGCAGCCTCCTCCAGCACCACCACATGCTAATCACTTTTCCGTTCGTGCATTAGAGCCTCCAGAATCTAATTTACAAGTGCAGTGTAAAGGCTTTCCTCAGAGTTTTCTTGGGGGATAGAAACACACTTTAACACATTTATTTCTTAGTTTTAATACTCTGTGATCCTTGTGCAAAAGAGAGCTTTGGGTTACATTAATGTGTTAGTCTTAAATAGTGACCCCTCTGTTTGAATGTATTTTCAAAAAAGCCCTATTGAGTTCTTTGTAAAGTTTTATTTCATTACAGTTCATATGGCACAAACATGTTTTTGTATGGCAGTCACCTTTGGGTGGCGTTGACCTTTTACAGAGGCAAAATAAACATCCAAAACTATAAACTAAACCACAAAAGCTGCTGCTCAATTTGTATAACATAGGTACTGAAGTAAAACCACTTTTCAACTTCTCCTACTACTACTACCACTACTACTACTACTCTTTAAGTGGTACTCAAAACATGTACGGAAGTAAAATTGTGCTTACTTAAGTAGTATGGTTGTAAAAGTAGTCACAGAGTTACAGTAAAAAACACAACAATTAATATTGCTACTGCTACTACTACTACCTTTTGGAGGAAAAGTGGAAAGTACTCAAATAAAAGTACTCTTCCGTCAAAGTTGTATTACTCAAGTAGAAGGAAAAGTAGTCAACAGACTTATTACTTCAGTTAAAGTAAAAAAACACTACTATTACTGCTGCTGCCACTACTTCTACTACACTACCACTACTACCAGTGCTACCTTTTAGGGTAAGGGTGGAAAGTACTCAAAATATGTACTCAAGTAAAAGTACTCTTTCATCAAAATTATATTACTCAAGTAGAAGTAAAAGTAGCCAACAACATTATTACTTGAGAAGAAGTAGAAAAAACACTTCTACTACTACTACAGTACTACCACTGCTAAGTAAGTACTCTTTTTTCCAAATAATACAGTATTACTCAAGTAATAATAAAAGTAGTCGACCAAATTATTACTTAAGTTAAAGAAAAATACTACTACTACTAGTGATAGTCCCAGATTTAAAGTAAAACACACAACAATTAATATTGCTATCGCTACTGCTACTACTACTACTACTACTACCTTTTGGGATAAGAGTGGAAAGTACTCAAGTAAAAGTACTCTTCCTTCAAAATTGAATTACTCAAGTAGAAGGAAAAGTAGTCAACAGACGTATTACTTCAGTTAAAGTAGAAAAACACTACTATTACTGCTGCTGCCACTACTTATACTACAATACTACTACTACTACTACCAGTACTACCTTTTAGGGTAAGGGTGAAAAGTATATATGTACTCAAGTAAAAGTACTCTTGCGACAAAATTATATTACTCAAGTAGAAGTAAAAGTAACCAACAACGTTATTACTTGAGAAGAAGAAGTAGAAAAAACACTTCTACTACTACTACTACAGTACTACCACTGCTACCTTTTGGGGTAAAGGTGGAAAGTACTCAAAATCTGTACTCAAGTAAAAGTACTCTTGCTTCTAAATAATACAGTATTACTCAATCAATAATAAAAGTAGTCGACCAAATTATTACTTAAGTTAAAGAAAAATACTACAACTACTACTGCTACTACAGTACTACCACTGATAAGCAAGCACTGAAAGTACGCAAGTAAAAATCATTTTTCTTCAAAATTGTATTACTCATTTAGAAGTAATAGTAGTTTCTTGAGTTAAAGTAGAAAAATCCTACTACTACTGCTCCTGCTGTTACTAATACTTTCTTTTGAGGCCAAGGTTGTAAGTACTTATAATCTGTACACAAGTAAAAATATGTAGTAATATTCAAGTGGTCAATCAAATGATTACTTGAGTAAGAAAAATACTACTTTTACTACTACTACTACCATTTCAGGTAAAGGGGGAAGAATCTAAAAATCTCTCCTATTTCTTTTTAGAAAATCCTATTGAGTTTTTTTGCTTTGCGCGATTTCATTACAAGCGTGTAATGGCACAAACATGTTTATGAGTGGCGTCTCTTTTTTACGATGTTGACCTTCCAAGAAAGCAACTGTAAAATAAACATCTTAAAGTACTAGTATCTCCCATAAACTCTGGTGCTTAATCTGTCTCAATCCTCCTGTTATAATAGCGGGCAGACTTTTTTTTCTTTTTTTTTAACCCCACTCTTGGAAACATAACCCTCTTAAGCTCGCTCAAATTTCGTGCCTCTCAAGTTGTGCCTGGAGTGTGGTTTTCACCGGCCAAGGACTGAGAGCTGCCATCTGTCTGGGTCGTCCACAATAGCCCACAAACTTTTGACTTTTTGATCACACTCGGTCCATTCAAATTCAAATAACACTCACCAGGGATTTTCTAAGACGCATTAGTAGAGGAGAAAATGGCCTGCTTTCTTTCAATTTTACAATGTGATATTCTAATCTGTAAGAGGTCAGATCAGCACGTCACTGTGATTAAGTGTGTTGCCTTTAATACAGTTTGCATAGGAATTATTTCCACCCAATGCAGCCGAGAAACAGACGAGAAATGTTGAAAAGAATCCAGTCACAAGGGATCACAAGCAAGTGCCTGTGTCAGCCACAAGCCTGTATAAATGAGGAGAGTTGCATCAGGAAGGGCATCCAGTGTAAAACCTAAAATTGTATGCAAATTAGTGGATGCTAGAAGTCAAACGATTTGGTGGTACTCAAATTATATCTTGTTACCATAGTATTGTTTTCTGCACATAGGTATTGTCTAGTTTGTATTTAGTATATGTTGCTTCTGACATATATTTTGAACTTAATGTATATTGAAATTATTATATTTTTATTTTTGTCTATTTTTATCTGTTGAAACACTGTAAGAAGAGAGCAGAAACCGTATTTTGATCCCCCTGGGTGTCTGAAATTGACAATAAAGAATCTTGAATCTTGCCCAAGAGACAAAGGTATACAGTATAATGCGGGTGCAGGAATCTGACTGCCAACCTTCCTGTTAGTGGGCGACCGGCTCTTCCTCCTGAGCTACTGCAGCGACCTCAGAATAGAAACACTGAATGGAAAGAAAAAGGAGTACAAGCTTTTAAAACAATACACAAAGCTTCCTTTTCTAATTATATACTCTTTGCAGTTGCCTTGCTAATGCCCTTCCGCCTCATTGCAACTTGCAGCAGCAGTAGACCTAATAGCTATAATTATAGATGTCATATCGCAAGTAAAAACAAGCATTAGGAGTTTCACTACATTGTTCCACTTAATACACCCATGGACATTATCTTTTCATATGTAGTAAGAAGTGACGCTTAACTTCAGTGCTGCTATTAACATGAAATCTAATTAGGCTAATCTTTAAAAAAAAAGGAAGCCCGGAGATGTTATTCATTAGTTGAGATCACACATAATAATTTTTTTTGAGATAACCGATCAACCAAATGACCAAGCTTGCAGCAGCTAGCCAAGTACTCACTGTTCTTTGGAGCATGGCAAACTCACAAAAAATGATGAAAAATTTTGAATGCAAATTTCTGCAAATTATTTCCTGATTTCATCACCCTTTTTTTTTTTTTTTTTTTTTCGGTGCACTGATGAATGCATCCAAAGACAAGTGAAAATTAATAAAGAAAGTTAGGAGTCTGTAAAATGGCAAAATGTTATTAGGACAAAGTGTAAAATGTACATCTTTTTTTTTTTATGTAGAAAGTGTAGCTAGCTGGGAACAAGCTACAAAGCCATAAAACATAATAAAATGCTTATTAATTTTATCATTGCATAGCATAAGGCGCTTTTATGGTACTTACAGTGTGGGGTATTCTCTAAGTGCAACACAGCAAAAAGGATACTAACATAAAAGTCCCTTTTTTATAGTGAATGCTGATAGAACTCATTTTTTTATATGCCCTAATTTATAATATTAAGTGCACCATCTACTCAAGCTATTCACAGTTTCTCACACTGAAGCAATGGGGATAAGTAATACAACTAGAAGCTTCTGAAAGGCCTCCACCAAGGCACTGGCCATGTCTCGCAACAGTGAAAATATAGTTATTCTGTAGATGTTAGGGTAACTTTTCCCCGGTCTTTCCTTTTAGTTTTTCCCACCTCCATGCATGCAGTGATTTGCATATTGATTTGGTATATATTTTATGCCAGATGCCCTTCCTGACGTAACCTACTCCATTTATCCAGGGTTGGGACTGGCACTAAAGGGTTACTGGCTTGTGACCCACTGTGGCTGTAGTAATGGTAAAGAATCCACTAAATTGTTTTTTTTAATTGTTGTTTATTGACCCTTAGTGGCTATAGTTTGTATCTTTAGCCCTGTCCTGCAATGTTTTAAAAAAATTAAAAAATCACCGATCCATGGTTTTTCCTTGGCTTAATTCACTTTTCAATTCATTTCCATTGTATTTGTATAACTCAAAAGACTTCACAAACAGTTAATGAAACATAACACACAATCAACACAAACAATAACTACACTAAACTACTAACTGTCCTTGGACCCTCTTTCTCACTAAGGAAAAACACCTAAAAAAACCCAGCTGTGGGGGAAAAAAAGAAGAAACGTTATGGCTCAGAACTGATCATTCCCAAAAATGTCTTCTAAGTTTGACAATTGCTTTTTGAGATGTCTTGCTAACGTGCTAACAAATCAACAAACCCACTAATAGCAGCAAAAACATAATCTTCTATGTTGAGGCAAAAAAAAAAAAAAAAAAAAGGTATGTGAAATAAAACCATTCAATTAAAATATAGTGGAATTAAAATAATATGCAAAATTATATGTTTAAAATAATAGCTAAGCAGGTTTTTGGAGCCAGCATCTAGTGGTCGTCAAAGGTATTGCACTTTTTTATTGAGGTCACTGTTATCTGCCCCTGGGGTCACTCAAACACACCACTGCACACATTTCATGACACGCCGAGTTGCTTTACGGCGGACACTTGGTCCTAGTGTCACACCCCCCGGGGGTCACAGGTCAACGGCAACATGTGAACAACAAATAAACCTGTAACAGCAGATTTCCAGAGGGGCCCCAGGTGATGTCAAATGAGGACAGTGACTTTTCCACACAAAGAAAGGAACGAATTATAGTGCTTTCTAAATCCCTTAAGGAAAAGTGACAAGTCCGACTTAATCCTGTAATGTCCATTTGAAGTCTGCTTTTAAAAATCCATACGCATTTACACTTTATTGGTAGAAGCATTACTTTCTTTTGCATTCCCTTTGGGTAAAAAAGATCTAATCCACACAAAGCATATGCCTCCCAATAATAGCTAGGTTGTTCCATTTAGGACCTTACGACCCAATTCTACTTTTTGTTTTGCAGTTATTTAACACTCCCACTATGTGTAATATGTTAAAATTAGGGGCCCGAGGTGGTGTCAAGGGCTATTTGGACTCTGTGTGTGAATACTCCAGCTATTTGTATTTGTGCCAATGCTGCAGAAACTCCGTGACCTGACTCCCAGCAAATTACCAAGGGATTTGTGTCCAGGGATGTGTATATCTATAAAAGTAAAAAAAAAAAAAACTATAGGCTTTTTCGAAAACTCATCACAACCGGGGTCAGATAGTGTAAGGTACTACAGCAGATGGGGAATGAAATTTGTCTGATAGCTGTAAAATGCAACACTAGTTTGCAGAGTATACCTGTGAGGGGGTTTAGAACTGGATCATTAAGCTAAATGATTACTCATAATATACTGCTTTTACTACATTAGGCATATGCCAGTTTGTTTTTGTATGTATTTTTCTGTATAGTTTCTCTGATTTTTGTTTGTGGCCATGAATACAATTTATTTTAAGATTATCATTACTTTGCTTTATTACAACTTTTTGGCAGAACTGTTCAAAGTCAGGCTTGGGGGCCAGTCATGGTACCTGGCAAGATTTCATATTGCCATTGCCTTCTATAGTAAAATAAATGGTTTAAGGCCCTACAAATAGTGTCAGCATGTTGCCCATTTGGTGTTAATCTAAAAACACATTTCTTATCAAACTGTGCATTTAAATGTAAACACAAAATATCATCTGTCATTGGCTTTTGGGAAGAAAAAACAAGACTGGTTAGGGGCTCTTTAAACTATCAATAAATCATAAAAAATGCACCAAGAAGACTTTAATTTGCCATAGCCCCAAAGCGAGTTATTATGCAATTTCTGTCCCTCCTTTAAATTTATGCTAATGTAAATCAGAACTATGATTAGCATTATTCTTTTTGGTATATTTTAACCACAATCACTTTGATTGCTGGAGATATTTTAGCTTTCTTCACGGTGAATGGAGAATTATGGGAGCTTTAAAACACAGGTAAAACCACATCTGCCAATTTCAAGTCATTTTTATTTGACATTCAATTAGGAGCTAAAACTCAACCTGCTTTGTAAAAATGTGGAATTAATTTGTAATGATTTTCTTTTTATTTTATTTTCATTAATGAAGTCACAAAGTTTGAAGATAGTTTTATCAGGACTTTTTTTTTTTTCCCTTCAGTGTGTTTTTTCCAGCCTTTTTAGCTTTATTTGTTGACAGCTGAGTAATGAAGAGAGCAAGGAAAGTCATTCAGCAAAATGTCAGAGTCCAGACTCAAACCAATGATGCCAAGGCAGGCTGTAGTTGCCCTACATATGCTCCACAGCACTACCAGCTATACCACAGTGCAATGTGTACATTTTTAACTAATGATAAAACATTCATAGACCAACTATTACAGACAACAGAATGCAAAATTAAAGTGGGCCCGGAGTTGAGCCTTGTGGTACACCATTTAAAGAAAAGGAAGCAGTACACACATTTTGACTGATATAAAAGTACTGTTAATGATGTATTAGTAGATGTGAAAGTAATATCTTTTTTTTTTTTACTCGAATAAAAGTAAAAATGTATTCTAAACTGTAAAATGTGTATGTAAACTTTGAGATGATTTTGAGCGTGTTTTGTTCTCGCACTGCAGAATCTACTACTACTACCACTACTAAGATTGCATGGTAAGCATGTTATTCACTTTACCCTCAAGGTAAAAAAAATAAAAAAATCTCAAGGTGTAGTGTATCGATTTTCTACTGTTTGAAGGGGCAAGCTAATACATGCTAAAGCTGTTAACTGCCCTTGTCAGATCATAGCTGCTAACGAAACAGATTAAAATATGAGGTGTATTTCATAGCTAAAGGTGCACACAACACAAAAGTCAGCTCTAAATGTCACTGAAAGAAAAAAGTCATTTGTGGTTACGCTGTAGTCCTGCTTCCTGATATTATGAACCCATGCAGGCGAGCGTGTTGGCAGGAGTGACCGCAGTCCGCTGAGCACAGCACCCTGCCCTAAGATTCACGTCGCAGTACATCACAGTACTAATGACTCAATGGTGTGGACAGACTCTGGCAATTAGAGGTACAGTGTGGGGATGTAGAGGGAAAATGTGGACTGGGAAGATGCAGTGAGGTTGTGGGGGTTTGGAGAAAAAAAACAAAAAACAAAAAAAACCTGACCTTTACTTGAGTATTTTTTAAAAAGAAAGAAAAAGACATCTAAAATTGATCTTGGTTTTAAATTGTAACACATTGTATTCTGAAGATCATAGGTTCAATACAGTAGTAGCAGGCTAGTAGTAATTAATAGTAGTGCAATTTGTGACATTGGAAAAAGGCAAAACAACTTAAAATGTAGATTTTAGTTAATTAAACTTTTACTCAAGTAATACTTTTGCTATTACTTATGCTTCTACTTGCAATTTTTGAAGGAAAAAAGTTAGTTACTGATATAAAATGTAAATTGTCCAGCTTAGTAACTGTTTTAGTAGTAGTAGAACTTGTGCACTTTATACTTAATATTTGAAGTTTTGAAGTAATTTGTACTTTTACTTCTACTTCTACTTGAGTAATAATAACGAATTAAAGAACACATTTTGGACAAAAAATGTTACAGCAGTATATATATTTGTAATGCGTGCATTTTTGGAGCACTGAACATTTTCATATATCCAGAATTATAGATAACAAAATGCAAAATTCTAGCGGGCCCATAGTGATGCCTTGTGGTACACCATTTGGAGTGTATTTTTTAACTTTTATTCAATTGATAGGAATGCTGAATACTTTTACTTCTATTTGAGTAATATTAAAAAGTAAATTCTGGAGGAAAAATGTTACTCAATTTAAAATGTAAATTCAGTCAACTCAGTGGCAAAGTATGTAACACCTGCAATGTAAAGGTTTCTTACAAGTTTGGGAACAAAAGTAGTAGTATTAGTAGTTGTTGAGTACTTTTACTTCTCCTTAAGTAATGTTAACTTTCACTAACAGTTCTTTTTCTTAGATTCTAAATACTTCTTGCAGCTCTGGTGAATTATGCACCAGGTCCTTTAAACTGTGTTGTTGGCAATAGGATGTGCAGGAGTAATGACTCGGCTGCGTCTGACAATAGAGGAAAAAATAAATAAAAGTGGAAATATAGTGGGATGTAGGGGTAATAGAATGCCCTCTCAGAGAACTCTCAAAGCGAATAAAAATAAGAAGCTTTTGGATTTCACATGTGGAAGAACTGCCCATTTTTCCCCATTTTTTATTTATGGATTATTACAATGGATGATATTGCTGGCTGTATCCAAGTGCATTTCATCTTTAAAAGACCACTCTAAAAAGATTGATGCTTTTATAATAGGAGATATTTAGCATTTCCTATCTGTTTGTTTCTGCAATCCTTTAGCTGCTACTAAGTGCATTGAAAAGTGTTATTTCACAGCATTTGCATAGGCATAAGGTGCAATAATGTAGGTGGCTGCTATGAATATTTATTATTGCCATTAAGGGGGGAAAAAATTCTGCAGATATTGCTGGCTGCTCTGATAATATTGCTTTGATTCTTGCTCATAATCAGATTCTGTGATATTTGGAGCAAAGTTAACATCACAGCTTATCTGATTTTGTTGCATCAGAGTTGCAAACAGCCAATTAATAGAGTGTAATGTGGAATATCACTCGAGTTAATGGGATTTGCTTGACACATGACAAGTGGTTTTCAATGTGTTTGAACTTTTCAGTTGGATTTTGAGTTGTAATTTTCAGCATTTGCATAAAAAATTTGAACCTCTTTCTTGTTTGGCTTTTTTTCCTTTAGTTGCCACAGAAAATCATCTTTGTTCTAGATCATGCAGTGATTCACATGTTCATTTTGTAAAGGCTTTGTGCTGGATGCCCTTCCTGACACATCACTCTTAAATTATCCAGGCTGGGGACCAACACAAACAGTACACTCTACACTGGCTTGCAATACAATACAAGTAGCTTTATCTTACTACCTCTCAAAATAAAGCATCATGTATCATTTTCTCATTGTCTTACCTTACAGTTTTATAATATTGTTATCTACGGCAGTGATTCATAAACTTTTTTGTCTTGTATACCCCCCGGGCTGTGTTGTCTTATGAGTACTCCCTCACTTAATAATAATAATAATGCATTGGATTTATATAGCGCCTTTCTAGATACCCAAAGCACTTTACGTTGCATTTTTCATTCACTTCTCAGTCACACTCAGTGGTAGTAAGCTGCTTCTATAACCACAGCTGTCCTGGGGCAGGCTGAGAGAGGTGTGGCTGCCAATGTGCCTACAGCACCTCCTACCACCACCAGACAGACTCATACAAACACAATCATACAGGCAAGGTGGGTGAAGTGTTCTGCCCAAGGACACAACGCCAGTTTGCAATGTTCAAACCGCCAACCTTCGGGTTCGTGGTAAATGTCTCTACTGCCTGAGCTACTGCCGCCACTTATACATCTGCTTTTATTAGTACAAATACATTTTATACTTACTTTATTGTTTTTCTTTCAAACTCAAATTGAATAATAATTCAACATAAAAAATAAAATTAATTGACAATTTGCATTTGGAATAGAAAATAATAGTTGTATTGCATTTGTAATTGTTAAAATATAACAAAAAAAAATCCAATGACCTTATTTTACCATATATTTGCTGTTCAAAATAAATATACAATATGCAATCTAAATGAATAGCTCCATTTTAAAACAGTCTATTAAACCTTATCTTTTATACATTTCAATAGTTCAATTTGAAAAGATGGCCAATTTTCTTATGATCTTTATGCTTTATGCTTTCTGTAACCCTGAATGGGAAACACTGCCATACAGTATTTATTATTTTATTTATTAACCTCTATTTAACCAGATAATAGAGTATGTTCAAGTATAACATTTGAGCTGCTTAATTTGTAGAATTTTAAATCCAAGGTTGTTGGTTGCTAACTACAGTTCAGTTTCAAAAGCATGATGCATCCATACCTAAGGTTATTAGGTGGATTCAGTATCACTCTATTTTTGCCTCAGGAGTTACCCCATACGAGTGCACATTTACATTATATGATACAGTGGGACTAATCCAATGAACTGGATTCAATGTCATGGTTCTTGGTTTACTCACTGCCCTACATAGATACTCGTAGCATACGTTGGCCTCATAAATTAAATAAAGAATCTGATTCAAATAAAATAAACATCTGAATGAAGTCTTGGTTCAAAGTAGTAGTAGTATTTGTAGTAGTGATGGTAATAGAGGCAGTAGTTGAAGTAGATTTGACGGGGTTAGGGTTAGATAAGTGATAATTTTGTTTTGACTTGAGTAATATTACATTTATGTAGCAGTACCTTTACTTGAGTATAGATTTTGAGTACTTTTTCCACCTTTGCCAAAAAATTCTGTCATGTTACCAGCCTCAGGTGACAGCAGTTTGATGGGTAAGTCTTCAAAAAGTTGACAGCTTGATTCTAAGACCATTAAAATATATGCTAAAGCTACCATCATCATCAAAGTGCATACTCCACTCACATACAGTCAGGGGTAGCATGCATATTATAGCTACTCAACACCTAAAAGCTGAGGCTCCATTTGAACATGCCACCTGACTTCCTCCGGGGCGAGATAAAACCTTACGCTGTTGAGTTTTCTCCAATTGCTCGCCTGAAGCTATCGCCGCACAAAAGATGCTGGGAAATATGCAACAGTAGAATCTTTAGTTCTTAGTTGTAATCCAATGCAATGGTGAATGGAATAGAGACAAGTAATAACAGGGTATGGTCAATTGTTCAAGATTTATTTCATTCAGTGTAATGCAATAATCATTGTGTGCTTGTCGGCTGTTGCTAAGTGTTATGACCCCATGGCAAAAGGGCAGTTACTGTATACTACTTCTATATTGAAAAGTGAAGTAACTATTTTAATCCAGCCACAAGGTGTCACAAGACAGTATACTAAAATAAAAATAAAAAAGCTGCTGCAGTTAGCTCACCTTAGCTTGTAGCCTTGTACAGACGAAAATATAAAATCCTCTCTCTTTGGCAAACAGCTGCAATAATCCAATCTGTTTTAGTCCTTAAAATGATGTGTTTAATGTAACACATATGGTTATTATTGAGAAATACTTGAGTGAAATACGTATTTGTTGCAGAGGTTTATTTACAGAAGCCCATTATCCGCAGAGTTTAGTGAGTAGCGCCGCCTGCTGTTTTAAATTTATTACACCTTTTATATGCAGAGTTTCTTCAGTGTGTCTGTAGCCTCTATTTGAGCTGACTATGGGAGACGTAAGGTGACAACAATCAGCCTGTAGGGCTATTCCCAAGCCCAGATAAATGAAAAATGTTGCATCAGGAATGCTGTAAGCATAATGTGTTTTGCTTTGCATTTGTTCGTTTTAATGGATTCAGCTATTTTGCTTTTTCTTTCTGAAGATCAAAATGATTCACTTACATCAGTGGCTCCCAAAGTAGCGTCCAGGACCCCCTGGTGGGCCATGAAGGTACTGCAGAGGGGCCCCCAGAGGTTGTCTACATTTAGTAAATAAAATCAAATTGAGTTTAAAATTGTACTCATTTAAAAAGATTACGTTGAAACAATTTTTAGCCATCAGTCTGTGTTTTTTTTTTGTTATGTTTTTTATAATAATAATAATAATAATACATCTTTATTTATATAGCACTTTTAAAAAACAAGGTTTACAAAGTGCTGAACAGCACACAGCAATGTAAGACAATAAAATCAACAAAGAAAAGACACATGCAAGAGTACAATTAGCCAGACAGAAGTACAAAAATAAAAAGTCATAGTAAAAATAATAATTAATAATAATTAATAATTAATAATAATAAATAATGTATATACAGAAATCTATGGAGAATCACCAGACATAATATTTTGAAAAGAGTGAAGTCTTATTGTTAGGGGTCTGCATGGAATAGTCTTATTTTTAAGGGGGCCGCAACACTTTTGACATTATACTGCACAACAGGAAGTCAGTTTGTTTATATTTTACCAAAGCTGTTTGCAAATTATTAAACAGTGGAGTAAAATACAGCAAAAAATCATCTCATGCTGTTTTGTTCTTCAGAATTAAAACAGCACAGTTCAAAAGCAGAAGAAACATATTCAGTTGTGTTAAGCATATGCAATCAAATATATTATCAGAGAAAGCACACATATCTGAAGTAATACTGACTCTTCCAGTCATTATTGCACTACATTCGGTTTAGACGCTGAGTTACACATGGTCGGGGGTTATATGCTGATGATACCTGCAGGTTGATCACATATTCTAATGCGATCAAAATGAAGAGCTATCAGAATAAAGTGCTCTTGTAATGTTTGGGCCCGTGGCATCTCTCTTTTGCGTGTGAGAAAGATGCATTTGCAGACATATCACCCTAATCCGCCGGCAAATAAGCTATGACACATTGTTGTCCCCTGTGTGAATAATAATTAGCCGCAAGCAAGCAGCACCAAACAACAAAAAATAATAATTTGCTTATTGGAATGGGTGTCACTGTTATATCTTGGTGATTACATGTGCAACAAGTGTTTACTCCCGAGGCTACAGGATGCAATCAAAGTTTATTTCTTTATGTTATTAACCCGTAAACCCTTTTCAAACCATAAATGCTTTTCAATCATTTGATTTTCCAATGGGGACACTTTGCAGTTTGTAGACACGCCAAGTTCCTCATAAATCTTTTTTTCTATGTTTATGTATTCTATGTCGTATAAGGTGCGTCTAAATTACCCCTTGTTTGAATTGTTCAACAGTATCCACAGTATTCTCTCAATATATCTGTCTGGTTGCATGGGAAGGGCATCTGGTGTAAAAAATCTGTCAAATTGTCCATGCTAATGCTTTGCTGTAGCGACCCCTGTGTGAAAGAGACTAGGCAACAACAATATCACAAGCATCACCATGAAAATAAATATATTTAAAGGTACTGTGAGCAGCATATGCGCTCTACTGGTTTGAAACGGTACTGCAGTCTAAACCAAAACAAAGGTCTTTTTTCTGATTGGGTGATTGGAAATGCAGTTTTAGAACCAAAACAAAAACTGTAAACAAAAACAACTTGGCCATTATGTAAAATATATTTTTAATTGTTAATAAATCAACTTTTCCATTGCTATCAGTAAAACTACTATTTGATTTAAACATGTTTACATCATGTCTTGGCACACATGTGGGTCATTTTTAGGAAACATAAAAAATATATACTGCTTATAGCACCTTTAACTTTGTGTATATGTATATTTTTCACTTTAAATTGAACTACAAAAAAAAAAAAAAAAAAAAAAAAAAAAAAAAAAAAAATCCACTGTTCCATGTTTCTAAATTATTGCTGTAAAGTATCTGGCATGTTCATGGTGCACCCCGCCTCAGGCTCATAGCTGCTGGGACACTCCATGAGAACAAGGGTTAGAAAATGAGTACATGTGCAACAAGTGTTTACTCCGGAGGCTACGCGATGCAATAACAGTTCATTCTCTTTATATTATTAACCCATAAACCCCTTTGCAAAATGGTGTCCTATAATTTGTTGCTTCAATGAGGCTATACATAAGCCATTTTGCAGGGGCAGGAGCGCCGACAAGCTCCTCTTGCTGGGGAAAGGCACAAATCTCTTGTTACCAGGAGGCACGGAGAGATAGGAGGTGTTGCTTCTCCTAATGGTGGCAGGGAAACACTTTCAGCCTCTGCCTCTGTGCGCCTAAAAAGCACCATAGATTGTACAATTTGACACTTTGCTGCACCCTTACTGCCACTACTATTTCAGATCTTGTGAAGTGGTTAAAAAAAAAAAAAAAAGGAGTTGAGAATCAGCGACGACGATGACTCACTGATGTACTGTAAGGTCTACAGCGAATGTACTTGATCTTTATTTAGCCGCGGCCGTTCTAGCAAACATAACGTTAATTTACATGGTTAAGACTTCGCCTCGTGTGACCTTATCAGCAAAACAAATGCACAATGGAACGATCTGAGCGACTGAGTCTGTCTAACTGGAGCCAGATGTGCTTCCCTGACTACACTGCAAACCCATTTCTATAAGGGGTAATGATAATAGTAGTAATAGTAGTTGCAGTAGAGGCAGTAATAGTGATGGTTGTAGTAGTAATTGTGCTTGTTCTTTCAGTGGTAGAAGCAGAAATAGTAGTTGTAGTAGCAGTAGTGGTATTTCTGACCAAAGAGGCAATGTGGATAGTAACAGCAGCTGTCAAAGAACTAGTAGTAGTAGTAGTAGTAGTAGTAGTAGTAGTAGTAGTAGTAGTAGTAACAGTTGTAGAAATTGGAGCAGTAGTGGTAATAAACATAGTTGTAAAAATAAGTAAGAAGTAGTAGTAGCTGTAGTAGTAATAGTGCTAGTAGAAGTAATAGTTGTAGTAGCAGTAGTAGCCGCAGTAGTGGTGGAAAGTGGATAATAGCAGTAATTCAAGTGGTAATGGTAAAATAATAGTAGTAATAGTAGTATTAGTTGTAGTATTAGTAGTAGTGGTGGTGGTTGTAGTAGTAGTAATAGTGCTAATTCTAGCAGTGGTAGATGCAGAATTAGTAGTAGTAGTGGTGGAAAGTGCATAATATTAGCAGTAATTGAAGTGGTAATGGTATAATAATAGTAGTAGTAATAGTAGTAATAGTGGTAGTAGCAGCAGTAGTGGTGGTATTTCTGACCAATGTGGATGATAACAGCAGCAGCTGAAGTGGTAGTAGTAGTAGTATCAGTAGCAGTAAAGTAGTGTTGATATTTTTGACAGTGGTAGCAAAGTGGGTAGTGATTGTAGTAGAAATAAGAGCAGTAGTGGGGATAAACATAATGTAATAATAAGTAAGTAGTAGTAGTAGTAGTAGTAGTAGTGGTATTATCTGTAGTAGTAATAGTAGTAATGCTGATAGATGTTATAGTAGCAATATTATCCACTTTGCTGGTTGCAAAGTGGATAATATTAGTAGCAGTATTAATAATAGTAGCAGTAGCAGTAGCAGTAGTATTTTTGACCATGGCCACTGACAGACTTGATAGGGCCCCGGACAAAACCTCTAGAGTGGAGGCCTCCTTTATATAATTGAACTAGTACAGGGCTGATTTTGGGGCCCCCTGACCTTGAGGCCTGGGGCAAATGTCCTGGTTAATACTAGCATTAGTACAAGTAGTGGTAATGGTAAAAATAATAGTAGTAGTAATAATAGTAGCAGCAGTAATGGTGGCAGTGGCAAAGTGGATAGTAATAGCAGCAGTAGTAGGGGTATTTTTGACCCAAGTGGCAAAGTGAGTAGTAATAGCAGTAGTCGAATTACTAATATAGCAGTAGTAGTAATGGCATTAGCAGTAAAGGTAGTAGTATCAGTATTTTTGTTTACCTTTAAAGCAAAATAGATAGTAGCAGCAGTAGCAATGTGGCAGTAGAGGTAATAATAATAATCATAGTCATAACAATAATAACAGCAGCAGTAGTGATGATATTTCTAATCTTGGTACTGTAGCTAAGTGGATAGTAATAGCAGTAGTCAAAGTAGTAGCAATAAAAATATAAATGGTAGTAGCGGCAGCAGTAGTCATGTGAATAACTTCCATTCACGTAGTTAAGGCTTTCCCTTGAATGACCTTATCAGCAGCAAAACAAATGTACAGTGGAACGATTTGAACGACTGATTCTGTCCAATTGGAACCAGCTGTGCATCCCTGCCTCCTCTGCAAAACCATTTCAATTAGGACTGCGGCATACCGAAGCTAATCATACATCACATCATCTGTTAGGCTGAAATATATTTCGGAGAGGAGAGGCCGACCAACCCTGAAAGATATGACAGAGGATCCGGAAGAAAGGCCAAAATGGGAAAAATGCAAATATGGAAAAAAAAAAAAAAAAAAAAAAAGTGAGCGGACATCTCCATTTTGTGTTTCATCATTCCAGCCCAAAACTCTTCGGCCCTTTGATTAGGAATTCCAATCAGCTCGCTTCGTGGGTCACTAACCCCCCCACTCCCCCTCGTCCCGCCCAGACTAAATCTAATTTAAGGGCGAGCAAAGATGAAGGTGGTTGCTGTGGCACATCTTGGACATTTGGTATGGTGCTGTTTTGTGATGTCAGACTTTGATGCAGGGGTTGCACGATGGCAGGAAGGAGATTGTGGGTTTGATTCCCAAGCAGGTCACCTGTTTGTGTGGGGATTCCGTGTCAGCTCCATGTTATCTGGCGTGCTGTCCCATGTATCCCGGTCATCCCAAGGCATGCATGAATAGGTAAACTTGGTGACTCTAAAGTACTTCTAGAGAATAAATGTAAGTGAATGGTTGTCTTTCAGTGTATGTCGCTAACTTTGAGCTTTACGCAGAGGTGGAAGAACTACGCAAAATCTGCACTTAAGTACTGATACTTCAGAATACTGTAATATTACTGATGTGAGAGGAAAATTAGTCAACGGAAATATTGCTTAAAGATACTGAATGAAAACTGTTCTTTATTAGAAAGTACTATCCGGGTACAGTGAAATCTATTCCTAGAAGAATACCACAACTACTACCACCACAACTACTACTACTGTACTACTTCCTACATTACTAGTACTACATCTACTACTATTTCTACCCTCCCAAACCTCAAACTTGGCCTAAACCCAGTGCTCAGTGATTGCACAGCAGAAATAATCATAATAATCATAATAACAATCATCAGCAAATGTTCCCAACTTGCACAGGGAGTATATAAAATGAGGCATGACGCAGTTGCAAGAGCTGTCCACCGGAATCATAGCAGGAAGTACCATCTCCCTCACAAGAAGTGGTATGAACACCAACCACAGTCTCGAACACTCAGGCCCCGCTCTTGTGGAACATGAAAACTCCTCGTCAAATGTTGCAATCCCGTGGGACTCCAGAGTTGAGTCAAAGGAGCAGGAGAAACACGATAAGTACGCAATGACAGTATGAATTGGGTAGAGATGGATTCGAACTGCCAACCTTCCAGTTATAGCATGACTGGTCTACCTCCTAAGCCACTGTTGCCCCAAATGCTCCCAAGAGATAAAAAATAGTATTAACTGAATACTTAACCACTGGCCCTGCGACTAACTGGCCATTGTCTAGAGCAGGGGTCATCAACATTTATCCAAGGGCCAGAATTTTTCTTGGCAGACATAGTGAGGGGCCAGATGATATCATAAAATAAAAAAGTAATATATGTATGTAATATATTAATATTCTACTTGCACATAAGCTTGACACCTGTTAAGTCTGATATTACAATGATCGTGTCAGCGGGAACTGTAATTTCTCCCATTAACCAAATTTTTGACAAAGAGTTTTTAGGTTTGACTTCATTTATATCTATGTTTTAGATGGCAGGCCTCCTTAATTTGATGTAAAGAGTACCATTTCTAATAACTGAGGCCTGTCACATTCATTTAGCTTTTGTATTTGCTTTTTGCTACGTGCAAGGCTTTTACTTATGTGTGGAAGAAAAGCCCAAGCAAGGACATATGTGAAAAATGACTATATTACTTTCAGAAAAAAAGTATATAGACATCTATTTTTTTTTTCCTCACTAGGCTATTCCTGAATTCAATAATATTCAGATGGAAAGCTCTGGCGGGCTGGATCTAAGCCCCGGGCCGTCACTTGACATTCACTGGTCTAGGATGTACCTCGCCTCAGGCCCGTAGTTGCTGGAACAATAAGAACAATAAGGGTTACAAAATAAATGAAGGACTTGAGCAAAAAGCTTGAATCGTCAGTAATAAAATAACAAAGTCAACATTTCGTTCTCATCTCTTCTTCACCACTGCTTGATAACACACAAAGGAACACTTCTGTATTCTCAGCCAGTATCTGTAGCAGGAGATAGATGTAGCATCCCGATAGTGCTACGGAGGTGAACACAGCATCAAAAAGTAAGAAAGTTTGCCTTAAAGCGCTTTGAAGTTTTTGGGAGGGAGAACTGTGGGACCAGCGCTGGAAGCAAAAATCGCCGTTTTTTTTTTTTTTTTTTTTTTTGGCGAGGAACAGCCACACTCTCTTAAGATACACACATGAAAGCAAACGCAGTCGTGGGGGGACTTCTTGTCAGACCAATGGAGTTGTTTACATCTACAGACTTTGACAAAGATTTGTGTCCTCAAACTCTGGCAGGACGCCCCGTGACCTGTAGCGAAGAAACAATGGGGCATTCAGAAAGAGATAAGTTAATACAATGTTACATAGAAGTAGTGGAAAGAAAAGATATGCATTTTTTTAAGTACTAAGTATTTTCTAAAACCCACTTTCACTACAATTTGGAGTAAAAAAAGGTATTTTTATACATAAGCATATCTTTAAGTAGTAGTAGTAGGTAGTAACAGCAGTTGCAGTCGTGGTTACAAAATTCAGATTAGTAGTAGCAGTAGTAGTAGTGATATTAGTAGTCGTTTAATAGTAGTAGCAGTAGTAGTAGTGGTAGTAGGAGGAGCAGTAATAATAATAATGGTGGAAGTATTTTTGCCCCTGGTGTCAACGTGGATAGTAATAACAGTAGCAGAAATAATAGCAGCAGTAGTGATGATAACAGTAGTAGTAATAGTAGCATCGGTACAAGTAATAGTATCAGTAGTAGTATTAATAGCAATACTAGTAGTGGTGGCATTTTTGACCCCGGTGGCAAAGTGGATTGTAATAGCAGTAGCAGTAACAGTGGTAATATAAATATTAATAAACGTAGCAGCAGCTCTAGTAGTAGCCTAGTGGTAGTAGCAGTAATGATAGTAGTGGTAATGATAATAGTAGTGGAGGTATTTTTGACCCTGGTGACAAAATGGATAGTAATGGCAGTAGTAGAAGTAGTACCAGTAGTGATAATAATACTAATAATACCGTTAGTAATAGTAGCAATGGTAGAAGTAATAGTATCAGTTGTAGTATTAATAGCAATACTAGTAGTGGTGGCATTTTTGACCCCGGTGGCAAAGCAGTAATGACAGTAGTGGTGGAAGTATTTTTGACCCTGGTGCCAGAGTGGATTGTAATAACAAAGGCAGTAACAGTGGTAATATAAGTATTAAAATAAGTAGTAGCAGCAGCAGTAGTAGTAGCCTAGTGGTAGTAGCAGTAATCATAGTGGTGGTAATGATAATAGTAGTGGAGGTATTTTTGACTCTGGTGACAAAATGGATAGTAATAGCAATAGTAGAAGTAGTACCAGTAGTGATAATAATACTAATAGTAGGGCTAGTAATAGTAGCAACAGTAGAAGTAATAGTATCAGTAGTAGTATTAAAATTAATACTAGTAGTGATGGCATATTTGACCCTGGTGGCAAAGTGGGTAGTAATAGCAGAAGTACAAGTAGTATCAGTTTTGATGATAATAATAGTAGTATTAGTAATAGCAGCAATGGTAGAAGTAATAGTATCAGTAGTAGTATTGATAGCAATACTTGTAATGATGGCATTTTTGACCCTGGTGGTACTAATAAAAGTAGCAGTAACAGTGGTAACATAAATAGTAGTATTAATAGTAGCAGCACTAGTAGTAGTAGTATCAGTAGTGGTAATAATATTAGTAGTAGAAGTAGTAGTGATAAGATAAATAGTAGTATTAATAGGAGCAGCAGCAGTAGTAGTACTAGCCTAGTAGTAGTAGCATTAAAAGTAGTAGTGGTGACGGAGCTCTAAGTACTTTACATTAAATGCTTTTTTTTATAATTTTATTTTTACACACATAATAATGATAATAAGTAATTCACTACTTTAGTAATATTCTCTTGAAGTACTTTGTTTTGATTCCAGACTTGGAGTACTTCTTCCACCTCGGATGAGTAAAATCTGCACCAGCTTAAAATATAGTCTTTTGTGGCATATTTCACAAACAACAGACAAATCAATGTCACTTTCTGCCATCTCCGCCATTGTTTTGTGGTCTATCCTGGTATAAAGGAGTTTTAGATTCCCGGTATCGGCAATGGAAGTGGCTAATTAGCATGGGCAGCCACTACAGAAGGGAACAAAGACAAAGACGGGCACAGCACCTACTCAAAACACTAAATCTGGAGAAGCGGTGAAGACAGTTTGATTGACAACTTATCTTTTGTACCAAGCATTAATTACTGCTTGAAGTACTGCTTTAGCGCCACACGTTTCAGCTAAATTAAATAAATGCTTAAGTAGAGGTAGCTTTGAGGCTTATTTTGGGGCATTTTGAGGTTTGCAGATTATTTTGTTTTACAGTAGTAAAGGTGCTCCTTGGACAGATTGTTTGAGGGTTTGACCCCACTGTGAGACCTTCATGGTTTTGTTTTCTCTTGCATTTGATGAAAACTAATTATTTAGTCACTAGCACAGCACAAAACACCTCATCTAGGCTTTTTTTTTAAGTGTTTTTGATAGGAAACTAGCGCAAGGACTGATTTTATTGACCAATCACATAATCATAACAAAAAGGGATGGTCTCATTTGGATCAGGGACACTTTTTTTGGTTGAGTACAAGCGTGTGCATGTCTGTTTACACTGGAGCAAATTTTCACAGTAAAAATTGGCTACAATGAGCCATTCAGATCCTCATGGTGCTTTGTGATCATCTTTTGCATGCACCAACATGGTCATAGAAGCTTTGTAAAACTAGATGATGTACAAATTTGAAGTACTGCTACTTCAACATATTAGTATTCAAGCTGAAGTGGAAGGGGTGAACCCATATAGTTACCATATCGATTAATTGATTTTTATTCCTATGATACAACTATATCAATATGCATCACCTTGTATCGAATCGTAGAAAATTATTGATCAATAGTGTTGGAAATATCGATATTAGAAATTTGCATGTTAAAATAAAACCAGATGCATCTTTTTAGAAATAAAATGTTATATTCCACTTTGCTTTGCTCTCTGTCTGCTGGACATAATAAACCCGGCCGCAATGCTAGATTTGAGAGTAAACTTGTATGATTTTTGGCAAAAGTTGCTGTATCAATTTTATCGATATGAAGGTGCTGAATCGTATTGAATTGAATAAATCTAAATCTGCCAATACTGTTCTTAAATTGGATCAAAAAAATTCTAATCAATACGTATTGTATTGTTGCAAAAACGTATTGTTATGCTGCATTCACACCGGAGGCGTTTGAGGCGTCAAATTCGTGTCAGACGCTTCTAGTTGGACGCTTGAACATTTTGAAGTCAGACGCTTTATTCGCGCGTCCAATTCGCTCTGTTCGCACGTCAAAACAAATGTGTTCAGATGCGAATTCGCGTCATGGGAGGAGTCTGTTGTGCCAGGGTAATGGCCGCTCATTCAGGGCTAATTCCAACTGAGACCATGCCAGTTTGCTCACCTGTGTCCCGGGTCGGTGTGAGGACAGGACACTACTGCTGTTTTTAAGCACTCAACACCAGCCGGAGAGCGGAGATATTGAGGAGTTTTTTCTTGTCTAATAGCAGTCTCTAGTGTTTTTTTAGCGGGTTATAGGCTAGGCTAGCACTCACTACACAGACTGTTTTTCCTTTTGTTTTGGGGAGTGCATTAACTGCTAATCCAACGTGCTCAGCTCAGCACATGCTAAATTTAAGGTCCCCTCTATGTCTTGTTACTATCTTTTTGACTGCTGTCTTTATAAAAGTAGCAGAGCTGCTGTAGGCTGTAGCTTATAGCTCCAGGTTCACATTGACAGCCTTGATAAGTCCGCCGTGATTGTTTTGATGGACCTCCGCTTTCTACGTCCTCCCACGTCACTGCAAGAGCTAGATCCTGATTGGTTAACGTGCCGCGAATATTGGCCAAAGTTCAGATTTTTCAACTCGGGCGTCTAGGGCGTCAGACGCTCGATTCGTGCGTCAGACGCGTCAACACTCAATTCGCGACATGCTATCAAAGCCCGATTTGCGACGCGCTGGACGCGTGATTCGCGCTGCAGGACATCCAGATGCACATTTACATAGACTTAACATGAAAACCAGACGCCTCAAACGCATCCAGTGTGAACGCAGCATTACACCCCTAGGAAGTACTTAACAAAACTGTTACTTAAATCAAAGAAGTACTGATGGTGAGGTTTACTTAAGTAGAATACTGTTACTACCTCTTACTGCTCCTCATTCTATTACTACTACTAAAAGTGAATTAGTACTGAAGGTGTGGTTTGCTTAGGTAGAATGTACTTACTGCTACTACCACTACCTATTACTTGTCATACTGACGACTATCACTACCACTATTAGTACCTACATTACTAGGTTACAGAACAACAAAAAAAATCTAATACTAGATTACTTTTTGAATAATGTACAAAATGCCTTTCTGTGTGGAGTGAATAGGTCAATCTAAATGACTCACAGTCAAAATGTCTATGGTGTAGCCCTGTGATAAATGCCAGACTCACACTAAAAGCATTATGAGCAACGACGAAAACCACAATCATTTATTTTCAATCGGGCCAGCGCAGTTGTTGCCAAATTCAGTGACCCAAGCATTGATGCGAAGCTTAACAAAGGTTGCATTATCAAAACCCATTAAGTAAACCAGGTTAGATTTTTCCTCACCATCTCCATGACATTGAACATCCAGACTACATTCACACGCTCACATTTTTAGGCCACACACAACCAACACAGAACCACGACCTTAAAAAATAAATCTATGTGGGTTTTTGTGTCACTGGAAGTTTGCCTTTATGTCTGACTGCGTGACGCCTTTATCGTTCATTCCCCCAAAAATAAGCCACTCGGGGGAGACACTCGATAATGTCAGGACTTTGGTGATCGGAAGAGACAAGCGCCACAAGCTGCTAGGCAAATCAGATGACAGATTTCGGTAATCAAACCGGCGGGCACCAACCGACGCTTCAATATTTGTGGCACAGTCTGCAGGCGAGGCAAACATAATGAGGCAGAACTGTGTTAGCAGCAGCCACATTCAGGCTTCTTTAGTAGAAATACTTACTGCTACTACTACTACTACTACCACCAGTACCTATTACTACTCCTACTGCTGCTGCTACCACTACCACAGCTACAACTTATACTAATACTATTCTCTTGCTATCACTACTGCTATTACTACTACCACTACCTATTACTACTACTTCTAAAGCCACTATCACTACCTACTTCAACTACTGATATATTTCTACGTCTACTGCTACCACTGCTACCACTACTACTACTACAACTACCACCACTATTACCACTACAGCTACTATACTTCTACTACCACTACTGCTACTATTATTACTGCTGTTACTGGTACTACTATTTTTTCTAAATCTATTCTCCTATGATACTACAACTGCTACTGCTATCACCGCTACTACAGCTATTACTACTACCACCATTACCTATTACTACTACTACTTCTACAGCCACTATCACTACCTAGGCCTACTACAATACTGCTATACTTCTATGTTTACTACAACCACAGCTTCCACTACTACTTTTGCTACTGCTACTCCTCCTATTACAACTACTCCTGCTGCTACTACTACTTATACTAATTATATACTCCTGCTAAGTCTACAGTCACTGCTACTACAACTACCGCCATTATCTATTACTACTACATCTATTACCATACTTATACTACTACTGCTGCTACTACTCCTGCTAATACTGCTACTAGTATGACTTTATACTAAATTGTTACTCCTATGATACTATAACCACTGCTAACACTACCTATTACTACTGCTTACAACCTATTATTACTACAACTACAGCTTTTACTATAGCTCTGTCACTACTGCAACTTTTGCTACTACTCCTCCTGCTACTACTACTTCTAACTAATACTGCTACTACTACTATTAGAGTTAGAAATATATTTTTCAGATTTCAGTAATCAAACCAGGGGACTCCAACCCGAGGCTTCAATATTTGTTGCAGTCTGCAGGCGAGGCAAACATAATGAGGCAGAACTGTGTTAGCAACAGCCACGTCATCAGAAAACGTTTTTTTTTTTTTTTTTTTGCTGCCTCTCCTAATCCCGAACACTCCTTTCCTGCTTACTCGCCATCTGATATTGTTTGCCAAATATGCATGGCAATCCGAGTCCCTAGCATGCGGCCCACACAAGCAGAGCAACCTGGCTACTAGAGATTAGCATCAGCGTGACAAATGAACCATGCGACGGGCAGTTTTTTTTTTTTTTGTTGGCCTCCATGTGTGCAAGATATGCTTTTCTTGATGCAAAGTACACTCACTGGCCACATTATTAGGTACACATGTTCCCATGCATTTTTTTATTTGCACCAGGTGACGAAAATATTGACATTTTCCAATAATGAAAGGAAGTTGCAAAATGTGCATATCTAATTGAAAAATCACATGGCAGGAGTAGAAAGTACTTACTGCTACTACCACTACTGCTACTGCTGCTACTATTACTCCTGCTGCCATGACTGCGGAGGCAAAATTCAGTCACTGGCCACATTATTATTGTTCTCATGCTTCTAAATGTGTATACTCTAATCAACAAATCACATGGCAGAAGTAGAAAGTACTTACTGCTACTACCACTACTACTACTAACACGATATGACTCCTACTACTTATGATACTACAATTATTACTTGCTCTGGCCAAATTATTAGGTACACTGGTTCTCATGCTTCTAAATGTGCATATCTAATTGACAAATCACTGGGCAGAAGTAGAAAGTACTTACTGCTACTACCACTACTACTACAAATACTAGTACGACTTCTACTATTTATAATACTATGACTATTACCTACACTGGCCACATAGGTACACCTTAAATGCTTCTAAGTGTACAAATCTAATTAACAAATAACATGGCAGAAGTAGAAAGTACTTACTGCTACTACCACTACTATCACTACTACTACTAACACTTGTACGACTCCTACTTCTTATAATACTACAGCTGTTACTTAATCTGGCCACATTATTAGGTACACCATTAATGCTTATAAAATAACAAATCCAATCAACAAATAACATGGCAGAAGTAGAATTTGTTTGGAGCTACTACTACAAACACTACCTATTACTACTCCTACTACTTGTACTGTTCTCATGCTTCTAAATGTAAACAGCTAATTGGCAAAAGCTCAATGTGTTAAGACTTGAAGATACAATTTCTTGATTAAAAAAGAGGAAATATCCAGTGATTAGATCAAATTGCTTGAATTCAGATCATCAATCTTGATTTAAGCAAAAATAACTAGGTTAGATTTATTTAGTTATTAGGTAATTTATAGATTATTTGCCTTGTTTTAAAGTATTTTTCCCTGTTTCAAGCTATCTTTACTTATTTCAAGCTAAATTATCTGTGCATGGGGTAAGATTTTTTTACTTATTTCAAGATTTCAAATTATCTTACCCCATGGACAGATAATTTTGCTTGAAATAAGTAAAAAAAAACTTGAAACAGGGAAAAAATACTTTGAAACAAGGCAAATAATCTAGTAATAAGTTATCTAATAAATAAATCCAATCTAGTGAAAAGTGCTCAAATCTAGATTGATGATCTGAATTTTTGCTCAAATCAAGAATAATAATCTGAAGTCAAGTTATTTTATCTAATGTAGATATAGAAAATTTGCAGTGTGTGGGCTCCAATCCCACCAAAGTTTTTCAATTGGATTAAAATCTAGTGACTGGAAATTCTTAAAATCTTTGGGAGGTTGAATATTTCTGATTGCAGCTGTAGCTATTTCCAATTTGAAGTGTGGCACACCAGATGTACTAAATATTAAAGCGAGTGTGGAATTGTCCCAGATGTTTGCTTTTTTTTTTTGATTCGTGACATATTATTGCAGCATACCAGACACGACATCTGACAAAATTTCCCCAAATCATGTCTTTACTGCTTCATAAACAGTGTGTTTAACAAGACGCTGTACAGCAAAGGGTGCAGCTGATGGATATTGTCACAGTGATTTCCAACAAAAGCATCTGGCGTTTTCTTAAAGGCACTTAAGTTTCTTTCCCCTCCGGGCCCATTGGCATGATTCGAGAGAATAAGGACAACAAGCAGCTTTGGATTATATAATCAGACAGCACTATATGCATGAAGGAGTTAGCTCAAAACCAAGTTTTAGTATGTTTGAAAAATGTCAGTGTCAGGCATTTGATAAGTGAACCTAATCTTCTAGTAATTGTGCCTTAATTCTCGATCTCTAATCATTTGGTGCTGCGGCCTGTAATTGATTTGGGTGCACCTTGGATTATTAGTCATTAGTCGCAGTGCTAACACAGTGGGACATGCTCTGACAAGAAATCAGACACTCCTTCATTCATTCCATATGGACAATTAAGATTCAATAGTTCAGCTGCAGACATTTTTAGAAGGTTTAAGAACATGTACCCAGTAAACCAGAGGGCTAACTACTCTGCCACCAAAGTTAAACGTGTTGCATGTGTTTTAGGTTGTGACAATCAATGCATATATTCAGGCTAGTTACCAACATTTGCTTCATAAAATAATATATTACCACAAAATACTGATTAATTCATTGTCTTAGTTTATTTTTCTTTGGCCCTTTGACAGAGGCCACAGCAAATCAGTTGTCTCCAAGCCTGCATAGGTTTGCATAGGTTTTACACCAGATGCCCTTCCTGATGCAAGTCATGCTGTTCGCTGGCCACATTATTAGGTACGCCTGTTCTAATGCTTCTAAATGTAAATATGTAATCAACAAATCACTTGGCAGGAATGGAAAGTATGTGCTGTTATATGGAAGCAAACATGTGTCAAGGTTTTGAATTGTAAATGCCTTTGGATTTATACCACTGAATTTTTTAACACTAAAAAAAAAAGAGTGTGATTTTTTTGTCTCAGTAATTTTCTCTG
Organism: Bostrychus sinensis; assembly: GCA_020698575.1. Taxonomy (NCBI): domain Eukaryota; kingdom Metazoa; phylum Chordata; class Actinopteri; order Gobiiformes; family Eleotridae; genus Bostrychus; species Bostrychus sinensis. Next base: position 9,793,146 of record CM036261.1, on the reverse strand, counting down.
TATTTTTCTGTAATCAAATTTTCAGAAAAAAACAAAAACGTATGCATATATCTTTGAGTCCTCAAATCTAGTTGACCAAAGTCTAAAATAAACTGTCAAAAAATTCAGCAAGGCAAAAGGCAAATTTTTTATTCTGAAATTTTGGTCACTGAAAAAATACTTCAAAATATTCGTAAAAAAAAAAAAAAAAAAAAAAAAAAAAAAAAAAAAAAAAAAAAACTGACTGACTTTTTTTTCTCAGTGTTATAAAAATCAGTGGTAGGAATTCCAAAGTATTTAATTCAAAATCCGACACAAGTTTGCTTCCATACTGCTACTACTATTACTGCTACTACTAAAACTACCTGTTACTACTATTACTCTAGTATTACTATCAGTTTACTAGCATGCAGCCCACACAAGCAGACAAATTTATCCAGTTTTGGGGCTGGTGCAAAGCATGTCTGCATTATCTTTATGAATATTTGATGACGTTATAACAAAATGGAGAAATCACGTCACCTTTATATTTGAACCTATTTTCCTAATGCTCAGTCTGTATTGTGTGTATAACCAGAACTAGTGCATGTCAGTACTCTCCAAAGACATGGACCCAAAGGAGAAATGGTATTTTTAGTTAAGGCTTTATTTTGTTTTGAACTCGGGGCTAGATCATCTGAGAACTGCTGTCGACTGGAATAAGTCTCTTTGGTCCTCCCTCCTCCCCTCCCCTCACTTGTCCCTCCAACATTATTAAACTCCTTTGTCCTCCTCAGGTGCACTTTTTTTTTTCTTCCTAAAACTGGCCCTCACACAACTCAACCTGTCCTGAGCAATTGTTCCCTAAATCAAGCCGTGACCTGGGACTCCTGAACAGTAATCAAATATGCTGGCGTAGAGTATTACTGTTCACTGCAGGGGGAAGCCCACAGGAGCTCCGAACCCTGGGGAGTAACAGCTCTGTGGAAGAAGACAGGGGGCTATTTGCACAAAATGGAACATAAAATTCACAACTGCGGTTTTATGAATTAGAACGGGGTAATCAGAATCACCTGGCTCTACGGGAGAGCAGAAAAGATGGTAAAATTGCAGAAAATAGCTGAATTTCATCATTTTTTGAGATGTCTTTTTTCATGCGAGGCAGTCTGTTGAGAATATTCTTCCCTTTCAGCTTTTCTGCCTCATGGTGTGTAGTGATGTGCAAGTAGGTTTATACATTGCCTTCCTTCTTGCCTTCTCCATTTATCCTGGCATAGGACTGGCACAAAGAGAACACTGGCTTGTGACCCTTTGCAGCTAGATTAATCTATTGACTATTTTTATGAAGCATAGCCTGTATTATTTCAATACATTTTTATTTATTTCTCCTCTACTGCTTATTCTTGTTAGCTACTTTGGGCCGTTAAGTGGGGTGAACCATGGACAAAGACAACTTAGTCAGGGCAGACACAGTGAGAGATGCCCTGGCCCCTGAAAATTCAGATTCACCATGAATATCTTTGGACAGGGTAATCAGAATCACCTGCAAAAACAGAAAAAAAGATGAAAAACTAGGCAAAAACAGCAGATTTTACAATGTATTTAGGCAGTCTAGCAGAACACAATGTCATAAAGATATTTTGGTACATTCAATTTTGTGTTTCTTACAGTTTTACCACCTTTGTAAATATATTTTTCCTGCTACTAACGGTGTCTGCATTGAACAACCCCAATTCTGAAAAAGTTAGGCAGTTTAAAATGTCAATAAGAACAAAATTAAATGGTTCGCAAATCTCATAAAACTTTAGTTTATTCATTGTGAATATAAATATTTGTTACATGTGGAGATATTTTAGGATTTGATGGAAAAAAAAAATATATTATTGTGGTTAAAATAATTATTATTTGTCATGAAGAGATAAAATATCTCAGTTTCAACACTGTTTATGGTCTATTACACTGTTTTTATTTGCATTTTAGTTCTAATTTTGAGGTTTGGGTAAAAAACAGTCTATACATCAAGCAGACAAATGCAAAGTTTAGGGTGACCAGATTTTTAGACCCCAAAAATTGGGACACCTATTTGTTTTTACTTATCACGGTGCATTTGAACTCACCCAGTTACAAAAAGTTTCCAAAATCCATACAATTTTCTGTTATGTAATTAAAGAACTTGGCATTTATTGGCAATTTAATAATAAAAATAATGACACTGAAAATATTTTATGTTATTTTTTTATTTTTTTTTATTTTTTTTATTTTTTTATTTTTAATTTTAGTGACATAAGTCTTTAAACAAATGTATTTTAAGTTTCCTATGCTTTTCTATTGGTTCAAATGGGGAAAACATAATGGGACATAATAGTGTTTTTACAGATATGTCTTAGAACATGGGACAAGGAGCCTAAAACTGGCACTATCCCGGTCAACCTAGCAATGTTATGAGTTTCTGACTGAATGTCTTATGAGTCCAGGTTGTATCTGTAACAATAACTTCTGATTTCAAACTATGCATTTCTTTTGGGTCGATACAACTGTACAGCTTTGAATTCTCCTCAGCCAGCTCTCCTCTCTGCAAAACTCAAATGGCAAACTGCAACTCCCTTCACCCCAGTGTCAGTGAATTACTAATTGAAAGCCCTGCATACATTATAAGTTATGGGTAATGTATCAGTGTCCTAGAATGAATTTCACATTGTTATCCTGCCTGGGTTAAAAGCAGGTCGACGCTATGAGACACATGATGTCCTGTTGCCTGAATAATGCATATTCATAGCCTCTGCATGCTAAAAGTGAGCCTAAATCCAATATGTTTTAATGAGCTATGGGTAAGAGACTACATTCCTCATTTAGGCTGCAGACTGGAGAGGTTAGAAATAAAGATTGAATGGAATGTAGAGCAGCGGTTCTTAAACTGTGGTAGTAGTCCCACTGGTGGTACACTGGCTTTTTCTAGTGGTACTTAGGAGTCTATGGGATTTTTAAAGATGAAAACACTTTGATTGCACTGGTTTTAGTCCTTTAGCTTAAATTTCCCATCATTGGACCATTGCTTAGTATCTGTTTATGCACGGTTTGTCCATAGCTTAGCTGCTAGCAAGGCAAGTAAGGGCTAACTGGGAAGTAGCTATAATTTAAAACATATTTAAGAGAGTTTTTGGTTATATCTCATTTATTTTTTAATATTTAACAGCTGTCTATTCTGTTTATGAAGCTTGTTTATTGTATTAACTGTCATTTTATTTGTATCTCCATATGTATTATAAGGTGGAGGCTTTAAAATAAGCCCTTCTGAGTTTTTTTTTGCCTCTCCCATGCACTTACACTGCTTTTTAAATACACATTCTGTGAAAATGTGTAAAATAAAATGTATTAAAATAAATAACATTACACAGATTACAGATTACATCATTTGCAAACAATGTTGAAGAGCATAGTAACTCAAAATGCTAATGCTAACTTCTTTTATACTTTTTGACACTAGAACTATAATTTACGCTAACTTTTCTGTTGGTATAATTAGTGCACAGGAGTTGGCTTAATTCTGGTTTAGTCATGCTTTTGTTCTGGCTCCTTGTTTTGGCTTTATTCCGTTATGCATTTTTCTGGATTCCTCCCTATATCTATCCCTGATTCCGACTAATTTTATTCCTTTAAAGATGTCACAGGGAAACTATTTTGAGAGGTGGTGTGAAAAGTTTGAGCACCACTGCCGTAGAACACCTCCTTCCTGCTCTACAACCCCCCCACCGTGCGCCGTGCTTTACGTCTTCGGATCACATTTTCAACATTGTAAATATCCCCACGCTCGCCGACCCGACATTGTCTTTGTTGCATAATTCATGTTATGTACAGTACACGCCTCCTCGCTGGGAAATTAATATTGCAGTAGGCTTGTATTTTATTCAGGTTATTTGCCAAGTTAATTGAGCCATGGGGAAGTCCTTGGAGGACAATGAGTTTCATCTAATCCCATCTTATTCCAACTAACCTCGCAGTCAGCGTTAATTAACAGACCTGTCGGGAGTGTGCTCTAATTATGGATGTGTCAAACTAACTCTTATGATTCTCATCTAGATTTTAACACAGTTTTTTTTATCCTTAGATCTTATCCAGACTACTTCTACCCAACTAGTCTTGTTAATATGCTCCACTTCTGTAAATCCCCAGAAGCTCCAGTAATCATTTTTCTGGCACAAAGTTTTATATCATTTACTAGAAAACACCATGTTTCTATTTTTCATGTTTCTATTATTTTTTCAATTAATAAATAATAATTGTATAGTAAAGTGTGAGCGAATGTCTAATTTTTTTCTCTCAAAATTTTACCAAGATGAAGCCACTTGATTTTCAGATATAGAATATAAACAGACACAATAATTTATACATTAAAAACACAAAATATAACTTCTCTTTTACTTTTTCGTTGAATGTACTGCACTGTCTTGATAATAAAACCTAAATTAGTTGATGATTATTTTAATAATCAGTTATAATTGATTAATTTGATTTCTTGTTGCAGTCTTAATAAAACTCATAAAACCTGAATGGAATGGGTCGCACCTTTTATAAAATTATTTACAATAGAGCATTAACAATATTTAAAACTGATATATTTTACCATTTTTATTTTGAATTAAATTGCAGTAACACAAAAGTTGGGGCTTGGTCACTGAGACTTGCAAACCATTACATTCTAATTATATTTACAATAAAACATCTTTTTTACTAATAACAATAAAAATAACTCTTTCTTCCTTCTGGATACATTTCTTCTTCAAGTATGGATAAGATTATTTTTCTCCACAACTTTATAGAAGTGATGTGCTCTTTTTGTGTGCTCACATCCTGAAGCTACACTTACCTCCTTGCAATCTTACATAACATTCAAGACTCAATCTTACCTTCTTATCTAACATTTTAATTGTCATCCTGAATATATTTAAGGCTTCTTCATCTTTTTTTTCCCCTTGCCAGACTCCCTCCAGATCTGCTTCTGGCAATTACTGATGTGCTACACTTTCAAGCATACTTCATGTCATCTGTAGAACAACATGGTGTCAGGTGTCTGCAGAGAGGAGCAGCATCTCACCGAGCGAGTTAATAAAACTGTTTTCTAGCCAAGTAGAGGCATCAGGCAGAACATTATGACCACTGAAAGGTGCAGTGATGGCACCTGTTAGTGGCTGGGATACATTAGGCAGCAGGTGAGCATTTTCTCCTCAAAGTGGATGTGTTAGAAGCAGGAAAAATGGGCAAGCATAAGGGCCAAAATGTGATGGGTAGACAACTGGGTTAGAGTATTTCCAAAAATGCAGCTCTTGCAGGACTATCCCAGTTTGCAGTGGTCAGAATCTGTCAAAAGTGAGCAAAATATGAGCTACAGTAGTTCATGTTGTTGAAGAGGTTAACCCTTATACGCCAACCTTAAAAAGTTACTGTTGACAAATGTGAGTGAAAATAAAAATTAAAATAAAATATTTTTTGCTTTTTTTGCCAAATACCAATGATTTAATTATTTTCAGAATTTTAACCCTTTTTGAGCTAGTTTATTATTATTATTATTATTATTATTATTATTATTATTATTATTATTATTATTATTATTATTATTATTATTAATTTAATCTTTTTTTGATAAAAAACAAAAATAAAAATTGTATTTTTAATATTTTCAAAGCAAAGTGGATTTTTCAAAAGAGGGCAGTTTTAACAGCCTTGGGTATGTTGTTGGTAATCTTTGAGCTACCCATGGCTGTAATAATCTCCCCCTAGAAAAATACACTTTGCATTGAAAATATTAAAAATATTTCATTTTTTTGTGTTTTTGCAAAAAAAAAAATTTAGACATTTTTACATATATTGGTGTAAAAAAAAGGGTTAAAATTCTGAAAATATTTACATGTTTGGTATTTATGATGAGGGTAAGTAACCCCCCCCCCCCCCCAAAAAAAAAAAAGTAGAAAAAGTATGAATGCATACTCTTTCTATGATGTTTTGTCACTTAACAGGAGCAACATAAATTTAGTCAGATAATGTAAATGATGTAATGTTAGATTTGTGTTTAGAATATCAAAATTTGTGATAAAATACACACCTGAGTCAAATTTTATAGAAAAGGTAACAACCACTGCAACTATATAAAAATAAAAAAAATAATAAAAAAAAAAAAAATTGTCCTCACTGGGGGACAAACTGGGGTTAAAGCTGGTTCTGATAGAAAGGTGTCAGAACACACAGTGACTCAGTTTGTTGCGTATGGGGCTTCATATTAGGCATAACATTTTGATGACTAATAATAAGCAGGTGGTCATAATGTTATGCCTGATCAGTCTACATGACAGTGATTGCGCTGTCATTTTGGGCACACTTCCTGTTGTCTCACTTTTAGACTAACGAGATGGGATGCGCGCTCCTATTTTTGGCTTGTGTAAACTCAACCCTGCAAGGCACAATTAAGTTATATGCACCTTCTTTATTTTGCCCCATGGTGCGCTAACACACAATTTGGGATCCTTTCATAACGTCTGACAAAGTGATGCCACCTCCTGCCTTTGCAAAGACCGGAGCCAAAAACCCACAGCTACAGACTCTGCCATGTTGCGAGATGCAATTTGGAGACAGCATGATTAAATCTGCACCACTGGCTGGATGCCTAATTTATGACAGAGATTGATCGTTTCAGTTTTAAATCTCTCGTTTGCACAATTAAACATTATTAATAACTCTGAAGTAATGGAGTTGTAAATTGATAGAATACTCCCCAGCATGATACTGAGCAATATAAATCTACAGTGAGAATATAGAGCACAAGCACTGATTATTGTTTAGGGAAATGTGTCTTAATCGGGAGATTAGACATGAGGCAAATTTTTACTACCCACTAAGTACCAGAAGTGGAAGATGTACCCAAAATCTTACTTAAAATACTGCTATGGCATGTAATGTTACTCAACTAGAAGTAAATCTCCCTTAACAACACAGTAAAACAAACAAACAAACAAATTACAGCTACTAGTATAGTGCATTGAGCCTCTATCCTCTGTCTCTATCTGCTCTTCCACTATCAGTGATATACAGTATTAGATTAAATCTCTAATCAGTTCATTGCTATTCATAAGTTGTCCGAACTGTTTCAGATGCGTGGCTGCTGTTAGTTGCCCCAGTGATGCCTGGACCTTAGCTAACCTCATCTGCGCTCCTCTCCCGCAACCTATGGCCCCTCAACCTCACCTCATATAAATGTCCCGGACCCCTACCTCACCCCCACTGACCTGTCTGGATGAATCCCTCCCCACCTGCTGCTTCCTTACAGACCTGAACTATGATACTATAGATGAGCTAATGGACATTTTTTAACAGTCTTAGACCTTTATGCAGCTGCTTACAATATAGGCATTACTACTACTATTACTACTACTTACTTGGTGGGGTCTATAAATGCTTACTTACCATCTTTAGAAATTACTTCAGTAAATGTTTTGCTCAGAAATCTACTCAAATAAATATGTTTCAAAAAATGTACTCAGAAAGCCACTTTCTCAAATAAGTTATTTAAGTATGGGGTTAGCAAAAAGAAGTGTGTGTGTGTGTGTGTGTAAATAGATTTGTCTGTATTAATACGTGTGCATATGAAGTTTTGCATGTGTGTATTAAGTTTTGTATGTGTGTAATTAGATTTGTATGTGCGTAATATGATTTGTGAAAGTGAAATACAATTTGTGCGTGCATAATACAATTTGTGCGTGCATGATATAGTTTGTGAGTGCGTAAAATGATTTGTGCGTAATACCTTTTGTGGGTGTGTACTGCAATTTGTGCATGCGTAAAACAATTTGTGCGTAATAAGATTTGTGGGTCTGTACTGCAATTTGTGTGTGCTTAAAAATTTTGTGTAATAAGATTTGTGGGTGTGTACTGCAATTTGTGCATGCGTAAAATGATTTGTGCGTGCATAATAAGAATTGTCTGTGTAAAATGATCTATCTGCAAATGTGTAAAAGTGCTAAATGTTGTAAGTCTTATGGACAAAGCTCTAATTACACACAGATCACAAAAAGTATGTACTTGCTACACAGACTGTTGTTTAGATGGATGGAGTATTTAACCTTGCATTGCATAAAAAGTGCTCAAGTGGACACAATGTGGCTTGTAGAGGGAATGTCCTCTCAGAACGTCCTGCAGCCAATTACATTACTTCAAGTGGTTTTATGGATATACTGTAGGGCATATGCGTTGTATTATCTCTCAGGATTTAGATCAAACTCGCAACTGAGGTCATTGTTGATTCCAGGCTTGTCCCTCTTCATTGTCCCTCCACTAATCAGCTCTTCCCCTACACACACACTTACCTCAGCTCTTCTTGTAAACCCTGTATGTTGCACTCCCACAGAGCTATAAGCTACATTGTATGTCAAGTCACATTTTACATTCCCTTTGTTATTACAGTTCTGTTTTTCCCTCGACTTGGTGCCCACTTTAGTGAACTCAGGTCATGTAAAATGCATGTGGTTTTTCCCATAGAACAGCATAAGGACATCAGGGGCAGCTCTTCATGGACATGTCTCACAAATAGAAGCCATTATGGCCAGGCCCTGAACTCCCAAGACTATTTTTTACATCAATAAGATTGCTGTGTTTGTATGAAATTATTAGCTGTGACCTTTCCTTCATCTGTACTTAGAAGTTCAATATCTTTTTTTAATCTTTAAAAAAAAAAACAAAAGCTTCAAACCTAGCCTCAAGGTATTTTTTGTTAATATGCTACACTTCTGCAAATCCCTTGAAGCTTTAGTATTAATGTTTCTAGCACAAAAAATACATTATTCACATTAGAAAATAGCATGTTTCTATGTATTAGTATAAACTCATTCATCTTTCGCTTATTCCTTTTAGGGGAAACAAGTGGCTGGAGCCAATCCTGGCAACTATGGGCATTAGGCAGGATACATACTGGACAAACCACCATTCACGCACATTCATTTACTAGTACTTTAGATTCAGCAATTCACCCGTACATGCATGATTTTGGATGGTAGGAGGAAGACAAAGAACCCAGAGAGAACTAAGTATCATGGAGAAAACATGGAGACATTGTAGTCAGCTGGTTAACCACTCTGCCACTGCACACCCTTATATCTTAGTATAACAATTTAACCCAAGACAACTTTAGCTACCATGCTATAATTAAGGAAAGACACTAAAAGTAACATTTTTTTTAAATTCAATTTTGAGAATTTTTCATCTCAAATAACTTAAAAGGCATCAAAATGAGTTTTCCCGCTCTGTGAGTCAGTAGCACCTACAAAAACCAAACTTTCCAATATGTCCAGTCTTAAAATATATTTTGATGACCTTTACCAAATGATTTATTGATGTATTCCTAGCCTGATTTAATGGGCATTTTACTTACACAAATATGGCGAAAAATTATTTCAAAGGCTATTGACAGTATTCTCAAAAACACAATTTAAGACATCCATACTTCCCTAAACCCTAATCTGATCATCTGTCGAAAATGAATCAATAATTTTAAACCAATTTAATGTTTAAATTTTGCATATTTAAAAATTAAACTTGCACCAGATTTGCGATACTTTTTTTTTCATGTTGATGCCAGTAATGTACTGAGGAAATTTCACAAAAAAGTTAATGTGTTAACTTACGCTTCAACCACTTCTCTTTGTCCCCCCCCCCCCTTCTTGTTTACTTTCTACTTTTTTTGGCTCCTTCACCCCGCATCCATTATTCTTCATTCTGCATCCGGTATCCCTCATCATCCCTTCATCTTATCCATATTCATTCAGCAATAAATATTTCAAATCTACCCTGCTGTTGTGTCTTTGTCCTTGCTAGTGATTTTAAATGTTTCTCAATTCACATTAAGGGTCTCACCTTGATATATATACAGTATAACTTTGCAGATTTCACTGTCAGGACATAATTTTTCTCTCATATAGAAAGGTATTATTGGCAGACACTGAGCTCCCAAGACCATTTTTCACATCAATAAGTCTTTGTGTTTGTATGAAATTATTATCTGTGACCTTTCATTCAGCCGGGGTCAACCTGCACTTAGATGTTGAATATCAGCCATAAAGTCCTTTGCAAGGATCTTTGCGAATTGAATGCATTTTGCAGGAATGCACATTTATGCTTTTTACAGACAAAGTGCTGTGCTGTGACTTGTCGATTCCGCTCAAGAGATATTTTCTTTAGTTCAAAAGAAAGTGGTAAAAGCCGCAGCTTGGAACCATGTCGTCTTTGTTGCTCGTCTCTTTCTGATGCCTCATAAAACGTCTGCAGACACCATCCTGTTTTTGTTTTTTTTGTTTTTTTGAATAGCACACATTTTGTTCTGCAATCAATTATTAATAGAGTTACAGAAAAGGAATGTGATCAAGGTATGCCAGTGAAGCTTAGTTTAGAAAAGTTGCACTGCTCAATAGGACCAAAGAGATACTGTGATGGCAGCATTTCTGTATTTTTCACACTAAAAAAGGACTCCAGTTTAGCTAACAGTAGGCATTTTGTTGGGCTTCAAGGAGCTTGAAGTTACGGATCACAAAACATCGGCTTCATTAGTCTGGCCTCGTCATTATGGAGTTTGCACAAAGGGAGTTTGCTGTAGCAGTACTTTTTAATCACTAAAGTTAGAGTACCTCAACAAATGTTATCTCCAAAATCCAGAGATAGATACTTCAGCGACCAGAACTCTTGACTTGACTTACGACTTGGACTTAGACCAATGTCTCAGCCTTGGCCTCAAACCTAGTCTCAGACTTAGACTTGGACTTGTGGACAATTACTTTGATTTGGGCAAAAGAATCTAGTTTGCTTTTATTTCGTTTTATTTAATCTTTATTTAAACAGGAAAAATCAAATTACATTAACAATTTGAGCAGCAGTACAAGCAAGCAATTGAACTTTAGACAGATGTACAACATAATCACTTGCATTTACAATCACAGGAAAACAAGACATTATGATTAAATATTAAGACATTTAAGATCCTGCACAACTACATGTTACAGGTGCAGCTGGTGACTACAAAATATTTTTTGTTTAAAACCAGAGAAAGGGATGAGAGACCCCAACCTCAGCCTGACCTGCAGATCATTCCAGGATCATGGCCCGGAACAGGACAGGCTCATCTTCCCTGACTCTGTCTGCACAAAAGGTACATTAAACCACAGCCAACTGCTGACTCTGAGGCTGAGTATTTTGGAGAGAAAAGAACTTGGAGCAGATATAGGAAAGAAACTTGCCCAAAATGGCTTTGCATATTAATATATACCAAGGCCACCCTACGAATATTGAGTATAAAGTACAATGGTGAGTCTGCTGATAAAAGCTGAAAGCCGTAACATCACTGCAATTTTTGTCAAGTCTGAGCAAAACCACTTCTTTCATAAACTCAGACTTGCACCTCCACTGAAGATGGCTCAACTAAGACTCATCTTTTATTGTTCTTAGGGGCCTTGACCTTGGAATTTTTATTAAATTACTAATGACTCAACTCAGACCAGTCTTTAGTGACTCAGACTTAGACCCAAATTCAAACACCAAGAACTTGAGAGCGACTTGAAATCGGAAACTAGTGACTCAACTGCAACACTGCCAAAATCTGGCCCACATAAGACCAAAATAATTAAATAAAAAAAAGCAGCAATCTAAATTTATCCAGGGCACAATATCTGCTCACGTATTTTTTCTTTCTTTTTTTTTTATAGCAGTAACAGCAGTAACAATGCAAATACTTCAGCCTACACTATTCTATCTTAAAGTGGCCACAGCGAGGAAGCAGGAAGATTTCTGTTCAAAGGTAAACAGACTGTCATGTGAAGCCCAGACTGTTATTTCAGAGTCTAAAAAAGCGGACTCGAAATAGCTGAAGGGATCGTGGCGGTTCATTACTGAAGTCACCGGAGAGTTACAAAAAAGTCAGGAGCTACAGTCTTCTGGCCATAGATATTCTCATTTATTTTTAATGTTTATTTTTTTACTTATCTGCGTCAAGTAAGTACGTCTTTGCCTTTGTCTGCCTTCAAATGTCAGATGCTTGCAGGAATGTTCTATCGATTTTTTGGCTCTTCACAAAAGCAGAGTTTCTGAAGGCATTTAAAAAGCCCACTTTGGGATTGGAAAATATAGACTGTTTGATCATTAATTTACTGAAAGCCAATACGGTACACTAATTTGGGATGAGGCTAACCTTTTCCAATGCGAGTTGTTGTGTTTCTAGTGCTCATTATACCGGTTGTAATATGCGGTGGAGAGCAGCCAGATGCAGAGGTCAGACTCTGGACTAGTGGGTGCTGATGGCAACGGCGGAGCTTGGCACGGGGAGAGCTTTTTTTATTTTATTTTCAAGGGCATTTGTCCTGGCGTGGGACCAGAGCGGCCTGTGTCATCTCAGACAAAGTGATGGGGATGGACAGCAGGGGCCCACTGTGACATAATGTGCCGTAATAATCATCCAAGAACATTTAGGATCGAAGACTGTTCACCTCGACCGTACATCATTCCAGCCATTTTCCACACATGGCTTTTTAAAAAGTGTATATTTGAAATCTTATCTTACTGACCATTCCTCCAAAGAACTGTGTGACCTCTGTATTCCTAAGATTTAGCTTGGCTGAGATGGTAACAAACTAAACAATTTCACTCAAATTGTGTACTTGGATAACCCATGCCAAAGGATACTGTGACCTCAAAAGCAAGAGGTCCGTAGTAGTGGTTGTGGTAGGAATATTAGAAGTAGTAATAATAACAATAGCTGCTTGTTATTCATGCCAAGATATCAGTGTGGATGGGGTACTAATGATGCAATCAGGTTGTCCTTGGAAACTCGGGAAAGTGTTTGTCTGAGTTGGAATATGGACATGAACGTCTGCACAGGTCAGGGAAGAAGTTCGGGAGTTGATGCCCGACTTCCCCTCTGAACGTTGGCAGAAAAGGGGCTGATCTACTGATTTGCATTTTCGCATATGAGCTTTTTTGACTAAACGCTGCAAATAATATGGGTTTTCAATTGAGTTCTGTCTTCTGTTTTCAGTTACAGATGATGTGAGAAAGAGACGAATGACTTCAAGGCAGTTTTTGTGAGAGGGATTTCTTTGTCTCCATTAGACAAAAGGGGAGACACACAGTACACAGGGCAATGTTAAGAATATATTGGCCCACTTAGAAGTAGCAGAGTAGCGTTAGAAAAGCTAATTATTGCCTAGATGTATTGGCATTTAGCTTTTTAGTTGTGAGGGCGCTAGCGTTGAATTTGACGAGTTAGGCATTTGACAGTATTGCTGTTGTTATTAAGGATGATGATTTTTTATTTTTATTTTTTTTTGTTGGTGATATCTCTGTTCTATGTGTTGACCCGTTCCTCTGCCTCATATGTCTGTACTGAGAAGGAAGTAATAAATACAAACATTAAAAAAAAGAAGGAAATTGTACTTACTTACTTACTTTGACAACTCTTTGCAATTTTAACGCTTGAGGCAGACTTTTAGATGCCAGTTTCCCAGCTCGATATCACAAACAAGATCAATACCTAGAAGCCTCCTGAGAGCGTTGACCTCTGCCAAGTCATTACAGTTTACTGACTCCTTGTAGCTAGCATTGGTATTTTTTTTGTCTAATCTCACAGTGGTAAAGGATCCTTAGGAAGAGGCTATATTTGCTTCTATTCACATTTTTAAAACAAACTTGGTCACCTCTAGAACATCGATTGTTTTACAATTTTTTAAAACATTGTGACTAAAAGAGAACGTTTTTAATAAGTACTCTCATGGTGCTGTAAAGAAACTGGTGAAGAGACCAGCAGAGGGCAGCAGAGGGCAGTAGAGGGCAGAATATTGCGATGTTTTGAACACATTGAAAGAAATCAGTGGAAACAGAGCTGTACACTGCTCTTTGGAAAAATGTATGAGAGCAGACTGGTTGCAGAGAGCTTGCTGATTGGTCAGTGCTTCCTGGAGTGGGCGGAGTTTCGTGGTTGTGGAGCCGAGCATTCTGAAACCTTAAAACAGCCATGCCAGAGAATAGAGGATTACTTAAACATGCGTAAATGAAGCAAAAGACAACTCCAGGTATGTTTTTGATGAGGGAACTACATTTTAACATGGTAGAAAGCTCAGAAAAGTCGATTTTACTATTTTTACTATTCGTGGATTCAGATGGATGTTCCAGATGCACACCAAAAAAACTGAAACAAGTGAGTTGGTTCATCAACGTCATCAAAATCTGCCTATTACCTTGCATTATCTTGCAAACATACTAACAAACCAGCACTAACAAAAACTTTCTTGGCTGAGCTCATGATTATTTTCTGTACATATCTTTGGGAAACTTGGTATCTGGTAAAGATCAGAATAAAACGTGAAAACCTGGAATAGCCTGTGCAGACCTCCACCACCAGAAACGCTGTTAAAAAGTACTGTGTTCAAATTGATTCCCCAAGTCCATGAACTACTGGAGGGACACACTGTTGTAAGAAATACAGCAGTGGCTAACAAGTCACTCCAAATTCTCCAGACCTGGTGACTGCGAACGGCACCAATGTAAGATTTAGTCAAGCACAGTACTTCAGGTTGGGAACATTGCCAAACTTTTTCTATTAGAGTCTGAATATTCTTTGACACTTCAAATCAATTCCAGTTTAGCACATTCCCAAGATCCTCATTAAGATGTCTTTACCTCATACAGTTACATATCTAAATCTTTGAGCTTTGAGTTTTTTTTTTGCATGCCCAAAGCGTACTCATTTATTAAATTTGGTTCTCTCTTCTTTTCTATTTATTAAATGTGTGTTAAGATGTTTTCAGTGTGGTTTTAACCTTGTATAATCCATTGCATTGACTAAACTAAAGGGCTTTCCAATTATCTTATGCTAACAAGAATGTCAAGCTTTAGAGCAAAGTCGGACAATATCATACAGCAATGTTTTGTGAATGCAACATTGATTTTTTTTTTTTTGCAGCAACAATGTCCCCTCTAGAATGTTTTATTCGAATGGCCTCCACTGTAAGCCTTCCATGGCGATAGTGCAAAAATTAAATGCAAAGTAGTTTCGCCGACATCTTCATCATCCGAAGCTACAAACGCGTCGCTTGCTGTGATTTAATTTCTCACATCGCCATGTTGAAGGTACCCAAACATAATTTCTGTTATGATTGCGCAGAAGGTCAAGCTAACAATATTTTATTCCAAGAAGCGACAATGACAGAGTTGCGAGAGATTGCAAAGGAGCTCTCCGACGGAGTAAAGCACCTGTAGTTACGGTTACATTGCTCAAAGTGATGCATTATACAGTACTGCACAGAAATCTGCAGAATTTTAAGAAAGGCTATGAGCAAAGAAAGGTACAAACACTGCAACACAAAAAGAAGAAAAGTCAAGTGTAAACCTCTGCTTGGTCCTATCTTGCAATAGTGCCCAGACCTAGACTCAGTGTCATAGATCATCTAGTTTAGGGGTAAATGCTCTTCTCATTGAGCCACAAATCAAACTGAAATTACTCAAACATGCGTAAATGAAGCAAATACAACTCCAGGTATGTTTTTTTTGTTTTTTGTTTTTTGTTTTTTTGGGGGGGTGAAACAACATTTTAACACGCTAAAAAGCTTAGAAAAGTCAATTTAGCATAATAGGTTCCAAGGGTGATTTTAGGATTATAGATTTAAGGGTGCTGAGGTCCAATTTAGGCAAGAAAGGTCACCAAAAAAAAAAAAAAAAAAAGCATTTGACACTAGATACAACATAGGAAAGATGTGATTTCCTATATTATGCAAGCTTTTATGGAGTTGTAGCTGTCTATTATTGATTCTGGGTAATGTTACGGCAAAATTTATAAAAAAAATGATGTACGCCTATGATTTGTATTGCCTTTTAAGATGATATTAATATCCCAGACCAACGTTTTTTTTTTTTTCTTTTTTTTTTCTGAGGCATCTTTCTCCCCCTCCCCTTTCCTTCGTCCTCCTTCTTCTTCTTCTCCAGCCAAGCGGCGCTTTTTAACAACCAATTCAGCGACATGCATCAAACCTCCACCGGATTGATTTGGGCCGACACGTGTGACATTGATATTCATGGTGATCAGGCAGGTCATTTCGGGCTCGTAGTACAGGGGGAATTATGGGAAAAGTGCAGAGAGGGGCATATTTGTCCGTCTAAAAAGCGTCTGGGACCGGAAGATGTCCTTGGATCGCCCCTCCATTTAGTGGACTCCTGTATTATAGAAGGTGTTTGTGTGTATGCGGCGTGCACAAACATGGACGCGTGCCAATTTGTCATCGTCTCAATATGTCTTCATGCTGATGAAGGACTCTGAGACCAAAATATCACTTCAGCCTTATGAATATGTAAACAATGATTTCAGCATTGGCCATTCGAGAGTTGGAAGGATTTGTCCTTGTCAGTCTTTACACAGAACATTTTTGGTTCAGATTTCAAGGTGCAATTGGAGGTCAGGACATATCCAGCTATTTTAAAAACACTTTAAAATAACTACACTGACTTACTATTAACATGACTTATTAAGAAACTAACAGCAGATACTCCAATAATAATAAACACATAGCTGTTTTAGTATTAAGTATTGTAGTCAAGACTGTACTAATCAAGAGAAAGAGTCCAGGTCCAGAGTGAACTGAGACCAAGAGACTTTCAAGGTTCGCAAATGAGACTTATAAGGACTTAGACCGAGTCCAGACCAAGACCAAGACAAATCGAGACCAGGTCAACACAAAACACTGTGACGAACACTAAATAAAAAAGGAAAAGTAAATAAATAAATAAATTACTGATTATTATTCTAATACAGACTTAGGAATAACAGACTCCACAAAGAAAAAGATAATTTCCCTGGTTCTTCTGATCCAGTAAACAAATTATTCCATAATATTATGAAGAATAGCATTTTCTTATAATGTTTGGATAAAAAAAATCTCAGAGACCACCACATTTAAGACTGAGACAAGACAGAGTATAATTGGATCCGAGACCAAGACTGAGTAAACTGAGACCGAGACGTGAAAAAAATGGTAATCTACGCTCATGTAAATTGATGCAAACGCACAGTATCTAGAAATGTGGAATTATTGTTAATGACATTTCATTTTATTTAACTCATATTATTTAGATGTAGTACAAAAAGACTTAAACATTTCAAGCATTTATTTAAATTGAGATGCTCATGACAAGTATCATATTTTGCCTTTTCTCTTCTGGAGTAGCCACAGCTCATCATCAGCCTCTTTGCATATTGATTTGACAAGTTTTACGCCAGATGTCCTTCCTGACAGACCTCTCCATTGATCAAGGCTTGGGACTGGCACAAAGAGTACATTGGTTTGTGACTCCTTGTCTTAATAATCACAATTGATAGAATATTTTATTTTTTCCACCGTGTGTGCACTGAATCCATATAATATGCATGACTTGAACTTTTAGAAATACTGTATATAGACTTTTCCACATTATTTTGTCGATTTTTAAAATTGATTGACGTGTTTCTGTACAAGGAAGGTCAGCACAAACTGTAAACTTACTGCTGTTTTATTTACATTGTTTGTTTTGAAATGCGTCTTCCATTTTTAGAAGCCTATTTCAGCTGTAAAAACACAGAATTGACAAAGGGGTATCCGAAATAATATATGCAAGACAATGTCGAGGTGCCCCAACAGAACTTTTCCCAAGTGCTGAAGAAGACGGTTAAATTTGATGCAAAATGTCAGATACTCTCTTTTTTTTTTTTTTTTGAGAAAGAGAGAGAAAATTTGCATAGTGCGCTTGACAGACTCGCACCTCTCTCAGCAGAAATGTATCAGCGGTGTGGAGCAAATGGAAAGATTCAAGTCACCGCAGTCTGCCAGTGTCACTCCCTATCTAGGTCATGCAAACTGGCAGATTTGCTAAATACTAAATGGCACCAATACTTCAATAGTCCCCCCAACTCTTTCCAGTGTATTGTGCTTTGAAAATGCCAAAAGACGGAATGAAAGAAGAAATTTAAATGCGGAAATTAAAATAAGAAAGGAAGGCAAAAGCCAAAAAGATAAGTCATAGGTTTAGGCGACCATCCAGAAGCATTTTTATTCATTTATCCAGGCTTGTCTGAAGGTTGTTTTGTCTTTATTACAAAAGCTTCATTTAGGTAACTGAATTTTTTTGCAATTAAAATTTAAATTCTAATTCTGATGAGATTTAAGCCACATACCCTGTATTCAATGTAAAAAAAAAAAAAAACAAAACAAAATATGTGGAAAAATAAAACCTTGTTGCTAAAAATTCAGTGTAATAAAATTCAGTGTCCCAAACTCTAACCTATCCAGAGGGAAAACTAAAGCAATCAATCCTGTTTCACATAGAACTAAGCCAATCAGATTTTAAGTTTACAGTCACATGACACTTTAACTTTGTCGTGGCACAGTTGCTCTGCAAGTTTGGGACTATGAATTTTATTTCAGTGAATTTTCTAGACTATTTTTTTCACACTTTGAATTGTTTTATTTTGTATTTTTATTCGCTGGATTAACAACACTATTTGACTTTTGAAATTTTATTCCCAGATTTTTTTTATCTGAATTTGAAGTAAAAAAACACAGTCCACATAATTCAACTGCAAAAAAATCGAGTTACATAATTCATTGTTTAAAAAAATCATGTGTAATAAAGATGTAAGACACAAAATAAACTTTATAGCTTAGAACTGGCACTGTGACAAGTCCTACGCTGTTTGCAAAACCAAGGCAATGTCTTAAACTGGCAGATTTGCAAAAAATGGCACCATTGCTTCACAAGTTCCCAACCACTTCCCAGTGTATTGTGCTTTGAAAATGCCTTTCTTTATTTGAATTGGGCATTTCGCAGATAAACCAGCTGCCAAAGAATAAAGGGTGAGTGAGCTGGCTACAAAGAGTGGGTCTGTCTTGGGGTTTTGGAGGTCTGTACACTATTATCTAAGGATCATACACCAAGGCTTTGATGTGCATCGATCTGGGGGGGGACTCTCCAATGAGGTCATGGCGTCTGCAGAGGATGAGCACTATCACAGTTATTGTGTTATGAATGGGGGCACAGTCTACGCAGGAAATACCGAGACACTGTGGTGCATGTGTCAGAAGGAGCCAAAAACTTATGTCAGCGATATATTTGAGCATTTTTTTGATCATCAAACAGATTTTGCAGATACTATTCACTTTTGTGCATCACGTAATGAGCAATAAAGAGGTACTGTTAGCATGTCTTATGTGGTTGTTCAGATGGTGGTGCAGCAGATGTGTAGCATTTTTTCATTGTCTTTAAAAATAGATGCTCAATATGGCTTTGTTTGTAGACTATTTATGGTGGTAATCCCTGCTTCTGCTGCTATCTGGCCTAAATAATAATGTGCATTAGTAAAAATGATCAGTTTAGGTTGGCTGTCTAATGTTTTAGCCCACTCTGGACTGGTGTGTCATTTAAAGAGAGAAAAACCTGTTAAACCATAGCGCATGGCCAATTTGCATAATTCAGTGTGTACCATTTATATCCAGAAATTTTGTAAAACATAAGGAATATGATGACCTTTCTTGGCAATTATCATCATCTCTGTCCACCTTATAAACTTTTGACAGTATTGAGCTTTTGCACAACAAAATTGACCTTTTCTATGCCAATTCTAAACTTCCAACAATGATAACAATGATACTTAACCAGTTTTATTGAGCACATTTTATACAGTGTACAGCATAGTTTAGAATAAAAATAAAATGTTCAATATAACCAACTTTAATTTGATGTATTAGGAAAAGTTAGAAGACACAAAGTTAGAGGAGAACAAATTTCCCCATGGGGACAACCTTAACTTGGCTTACTAATTACACCACTATAGTAGAAATTATATTCTTTTTGCTTGCTTTAGCTGTCATCTTTTATGAGTTTTTTCAGGATTTGGCCAAATAAGTTTGCCCCTGTCGAACTCCCTTGTATTCTTCTAAACTTTTTAAAATAAAATGCAAACCATTGCCATAGATATGTCTTTTACACATATTAAGAAGAACATTTTTACACCTTATATGCTAACATGAGCTATATAAATAACTGTATTCATAAACTTTACTACTAACCTCATTAATTATCAGCATCGCTTTGCATTTGTGCAAGCCTGTCAGCGACCCTACAAATTAACAGTCCTACAAGATGCTTAGAGACAGCAGGGCCCCGAGTGGCTTTGCACCTAGAGCCTCGCGCCAGTTGTTTTACAAGGTCAACTCTCCGTGAGTGCGTGCGTGTGCAGACAGCAAGACATAAGTTATTCAGCAATTAAATTACAGTCAAAACAGACCTTTATTAGAGCCAGAAATAGCTCAAAAGCAATTTATGATGAACTATGGCCTCTTAAAATAATGGATTATAGCAATATGTTTGCAAATGCCTCAATATTTGCTATTCATAAATATTTCCATAAACTAGAAGCACTTTGAGAGAAGAGATTTCTGCTAAGGCCCTACTTAAACTTGAAGGATTTTCTAATTTAGGGGTAAATGCGTTATCCATTGAATCAGAAAGCCCTTATGTCTCACAAAAAAGAGTAATCTACTTAATAATAATAAGTTATGACTTCTGGCTAGTTCTTCTGGATTATCCCTATCTCGCAATGGTACATAAATCTTTTTAAAAAATGTCTTGATTCAGCTTTCAGTGTTCTGGATCCAATTTTGACTTGATGTTGGACGTAGCTAGATGCAAAAGCTAGGCCGACGTCATATTAAATCACTTAAGTCATATGTGTGTAAAAGCAGGTTAGCTAATACTTTTGGAAATATACTGTATGTGCTAACAGACAAACCATGTGTTGGAGGTAAATATTAATAATAGCCCAGCAAGAAAACTCAATTTCAGTGGCTGCAAAAAAAAGAAAAGAAACCCAACCAAAATTCAATCTTGCCTTGTCTGTATTCGGCCAGCGATGCCAAACAAAGCTATATAGAGACATCCCACTTCTAAAACACCATTTATCACAACCTTGACATTTCTACAAAAGAACTGAAAGCCCTATAGATTCACAGTTCATCTTTTCAGCAGTACAAAGTAGTCCGCGTGGGCCTGCCTGTGCTGCTGCCATCTGGTTAGCATTGCACCTTAAGCTTTCTCAAAAAGGGAAATGTTTACAGCACAAGCCCAAGTTCTTTACGAGCGCATATGGACGGCCCCGGCTCTGCTTCCAGCCGAGGATTTTTACCAGACTTATCTGCTTTCACTTTTAACCCGTCGGAAGGTGATGGATTTTTTCCCCCCACTGGCAGAAGCTTAGGATCAAGCGCACCAGGAAGTCACGCTTTACAACTTGTCACATACGTTTAACTGCTGTAGAGGCATATTGACGCTGTGGAAAGAAAGTGCAAAGATGATATCAATTTGAATTTATGCCGAAAGGTTTGAAGACACCAACTTTTCTGGCACCTATACATTTGAGTGTATAGTTTGTCAAAAATAGGCACAACACTATTTAATTGCTGTGTACAAAGAAAAGTGCAGAAAGCATTTAAACAACAAGGTCGCCTTTTTAAAAATAAAAAAAATCCCTAAAGGAATCTGTTATGCTAAAAGCACATTGTTTGCTTTCAAACATTGCTGACTAAAAGCATTTAACTTGACTCCTTGTAAGTTTCTGAAACCTGTAATTTTAGAAAATGAAAGACGGGATAATAAACTGAGATCAAAACAGCATTATAGGACTAGAGTGTATATTAGCCTTTTACAATGGTGATTACAGTCTAATACTTATTCTCAAAGCAGTTTCAAGAGGTCTGTTCACAACATTGGTGCAATTTTGTATTCTTTTTTTTTTTTTCCAAAATAGGAAAGCACGCATAGCAATAAGTGACTCATGGCTTTGCAAATAACTTAACACATTCTGCATGGTTTCGCACAGCTTTTAGAGTTGACCCAAAGTAAAACTCAACTGTAAACAAGGAAACTATGGTTTGCTAAAGGCTGATTTTCGGACGACATTTTTATGCAGGGGTCGATTTTGAGATTTTGGAATAAAATAGTCCAATCTACACATTGAGTTGTTTCTTTTAATAACATTTTGTCAACTCATGTCTGCAGATTTCTACCTAGTCAAAAAGCTGTTTTCTCAAAATAGCTCCACTTTCCCTAAAAGCCCTAAGTTTTCCAGTCTTACACTTCACAACATTTTGAAACTTTTTACAGAAGGATTTGACATATTCCATTTTTCATTTTATTTTTATTTAACCAGATACAACCCATTAGGATCTTTTTTACAAAGGTGACCTGGCCAAGAGGTCTGCAGAACACATCATTTTAATTAGCTAGCACAAGTTACATCGACTAATTAAAAAGAACAACAACAATAAAGTGCATTAACTAATAAAAGTGCTAAATGCTAGTTTGAACTAAAAATATTCAAAAACACAGGCACCGTCCAATTGATTCATGCTTTCTACTGTACAAAAACACAACACTAAGATATTCATAATTTACAAAACCTTTAATCCAGCCTATTTAGGTAGATAATGGATAATTTTCATATTAGAGTTTTTGTTATTGCCACTAAATTCAAAATAAAAGTAGAAAATCTAAAACTTGACAACCATGGGGCAAAAACTCATAATGGCAGAACTCTAGACACACACTTTCATCATGTTTTGCTAAATCCAAAACACAATTATCTGCTTTTTAAATGCAGGTCAAAACTGAAAGACTTTGTTTTTTAGGATTTAAAACACTGGCCACCAAAATACTGCACTCAGAATCCGCAGACCTGAGACCAATGGGACAAAAAATAAACAGAAATCAGAAGATGAAGACACCTTTCGAGACAAATCCTTGGACTTTGATTTGTTACATCAAAAGAATAAAATCAAAAAGTGTGTTAAATTTCTCAGCGCAGTGTCTTGTTAGTGATTGCGTTTCATATTTGGACAACTGAGTGTCATTTTGTTTGATTTTGCACATGTTCTGAGATGTTTTGTTTAGTTTCGGAGTTTGTAAAGTTCTGCCACTCTGTCTACAAGTTTCAGAAAATGTGCTTTAACAATTCCAAAAAAAACTGTTAGACACATTTGTCATGTTGATGTCTGTAATCTACCGGAGAAGTTTCCCAGTATTTGTTAAAATTTTACAAAACATGTCTGCTCTGAACTGAAAAAACTCATTGTCATGGTATTGATGTGAGGAAAGCAGACAGAAAATGGAGCAATACTAAGAAAATTGCCCGAGTAAAATTTCCTCTCAGTCACAACTCGTGTCTTTGAGCGTCCTGCTATGTATTTTGATCGGCAATCTGCAACGTCTGATAGCGCGCATCAAATGATTTCAAAATGGCTTGTGTGTTTTGATAGAAAGACTAGCTTTTGTTGCCTGTCTGAAGTGCTGTGTCCGTAAAAGAGCTGATGTACCACTGTTCTGGTTGCTGTGTGAAGTTCTACAAAAGAACCCCGTGAATGGAAAAATATGAAAACTCAAAGCCTTGTATTTGCCACATATTCAATTCTGTTAATACCTGACAAAAATTACAAATTAGCAACTGGAAACTGTCTTTGGCACATACGCCTTTGTGCAAAAGTTTCAGCGTGGAGTGAAAAATTTGAACTAAGAGTGCTTCAAAAAGTTTAGTTTAGTTTTTTGTTGAAATTTCTGGAAATTGGTCTGTAATGGACCAAAAAAAAAAACTAAATTATAGTATGGACCTTGATGATGGTTTTAGATCAGGGCGTGCCTGAACTTTTGCTCTCTGAGGGCCAAAACAGAAACGTATTAGCAGGCCAATGATGAGATCATATGCAAACAGATCTATCATTAAACTTCTTTTAATCATTACATTATTAAAGTAAGATCCATTGACTATTGTGTATTTAGTGCATAATAGAATTAAAGTATGGATACTCCATATACATCAGATTCAACTCCTTCAAAGACCAAGTTTGGCCCCACTTTGGGCTTAGATCCAGCTGTATTTTTAGGAATTTTGTACTATTTTATTTTATTTTTTTATGGACTGAAGATACTAACTTCACTCACTTGTAGATTCTTTAACATTTTCAGATAAAAGGCTTTCGGTTACTCAATGAATAGAGCCTTTACCCCTGAACTAGAATATCTTCAGTCTGAGCATTTTATCTTTAAAATGCAACACAAATACAAAGTAAATAAATACAGTTACAATGAGCTGTATTAGGAAAATACAATTTAACAAGCCAACAAGAAGAGTAAATAAACCACCACTGAAAAAATAGTAACTAGACAATAGACGAGGAATTCCTCATGTGGGTTTCAAGGAATTTAGCTCAAGTTCGAGTCATGAGTATCAAGTCAAAGTCAAGTCAAGTCTTTTTGCAACTTTTGTCCTGTCTCCCAGCCTCTATTTTCTTCTTAAAAAATGAAAATGTGTGTTCACTTTTTTACATTGACACACTCTTCTTTTGCACAGTGCTGCAAGTTTGGAAACTTAAGACGGGACAACCAATGTTTACCAATGTTCCTCATCATTGCCCTGTAAAAAGTTGTTTGGTCACCTTGGAGTTAAGTGTAGTTCAGGGGTAAATTTTCTTTCTATTGAGCCACAAAAGCCTTATAGCTCACAAATGTAAAAAATAAAATCAAACACTAATCATTTGTTGTTTTAGTGAAGTCTGAAAAGTTAGCATGAACACATCCCCAGACCAGTTTTGCCTCACTGCGAAACCAAAGTCCCATTTGCTTTCCTTTCCCGGACTGACATGACGAATGGCTGCAATTGCAAACGGTTTACATGAGGAGGAAGTCCGCTGTTTGCCAATAGAACATTTTTAAGTGGTCCATTTCAGGCATTTCGGGGGATTGAGAGTGGAAAAAAAACTTTTTATTACGGATGCTGTTACCAAACATGAAACTTTTCCTCAGTACAGCTTTGCTTGTAAAACTTGTTTGTAAGAAATTAGCTCATTGGGTTTAGTTTACACTCGAAAACTCTTTTAATCTATCAGATAACATACACAATGAAAATGAGCTGGTAACCTTAAGTTGCCTGGCCACATTGTCTGGCAACATGCTTTGAAATTGGACAAGGGTTTATTGTCTAAACACGATCGCAAGCGGAGATTTCTTATCTATCAATGTCATAAAGAGATCCGCCGGCTGGGGCACGTCAAACTGACAAAACACAGCAGTCTCACGGGAACTCCTTGTGCTAAATCTTATGCAAATGTCAGACTTACGCAATCCCCGCAATATCTTCACTTATTATTTATCAAGGATAGAGTGGAGGTTCTTAAACAAACAACATCAAACAAAAGCTTTATTTGCACATTTAAGAATAAAGGGAGGTAAGGTCGCTGTCGTGCAGAGCAACCAACCATATACCAGTCGTTATTAAAATCTTCAAACAAAATCTGGTGGCTAGAAACTATGGAATGGAACTTGCTTTTGTGCAAACTGTGTTCAAATTGACTTTTCAGAACATTTTTTAATGCAGTGTTGCTTGAGACCTAAAGCATCCAATACATCCAATACTACTAATAAAATAAAAATAAAATGCTGTTCTAGATATTGTAATAGTACAATTTTTATTTCCAATCTTTTGTTGCCCTTGGCCCAAACTATTTGAGTTGTGTTTCTGTCATCAAATTCAAAATTAGCTTTAGCTTTTTTTTTTTTTACAAGAACTAGTTAAATGTTAATCCCTGATATTTTGCGCATCTTCTATTCTGAATTAAATGTGCGAACCATTGCATTCTGTGTTATTTACGTCATCCAAAATGCCCTATCTTGTTTTGTTTTGTTGTTGTTTTTTTTTTTGGGGGGGGGGGGGGGGGGTACATGAATAAAAAATACTATCCCATTTTGAATTTGATGGCAGCAACACATCTCGAAATAGCTGGGACAGTGCCGACAAAAGGCTAACATGTTATTTTTGTCATTATGAATTAAATAATGTTTTATGCTATTTGCACTGCATTATGTTTTTTAGTGCTGTAGTTAAAAAAAAAAAAGTAGCTAATTTTGAAATGGTTGACAGCAATACATCTTAAAAAGTTGAGACAGGCGCACCAAAAAACAAGTGGTAATAAAAAAAAATAAATAAATAAAAATTAAAAAACAACACAACAGGAGCATTTTGTAACTCAAAATAACAATATTTTTGTATTAAATTGTAAAATATTTTATGAAATTTGCAAACCATTGTATTTTTATTTATTTTATTTTTTTGGGGGGGGGGGGGGTCTTCAGTGCCACACACGTCACCAAGCTACTTCAGAGTCTTGCCCTTTACCTCGCCGCACCCCCACTCTAATGCACCGCCAAGGTCAAAGGTCATTAGCTCATATGTCACACCTTGACAGGCTCACTCTCCTGTTTCAGCAACGGGATACCTGGGGCCCCGTCCCTGTGGCCATCCTCAAAAAAATGCACTGCTATCATAGCCCGAGCAGACGCCGCCAATCAAGCCCTGTCAGGAGGACGGAGAGGCAGCTTAAATTCATCTCTCTGGCCCTACACTCGCCGATAATTAACTGGTGGGGGCCGTCTCGTGTTTGGGCGAAACCAAAGGGTGTGAATTCATCGATGGAAACGCGTCTTTAAATATTAATGAGAAAAGCAATTGGCTGTGTGCCGCATGGTTAGTCTCTAGACACATTGCGTTTGGATGTCATTCATTTATGGGCGAATTGCATTGATGGCATGCAACAAGTGGACCTAGATGTCATGCGGTTAATAGCAAGTCTTGGAATTGTCATTGTAAAGGCTTGAGGTTGGAGTGTTCATTCCTAGCAGAAAATAGCAGGGTCAGGTTTGTTTGGATTCAATACCTTTTAACATAAGGGGTTGTGCAAGTTTGGAGACTATCCCAACTTTGGGCCAGAGGTGAGCTAAACCCCTGCAGAATGGGATGTCACTTAATTTCATATGCGTGTAAAAGCAGAATATAGTGCACCTTTAATACATCTTTTCTCTTTCTTACTCTGGGTTGCTACAGCGAACCAGTTGCACGGTGATTTTGCTAGGTTTTTACACCAGATGCCCTTCCTGTTGCAACCAGCCACATACAGTGGAGTCGGCAATGTGGGTGAAGTGTCTTGCCCAGGGACACAATGACAGTATGCAATTTGGCTGAGATTTGAACTGGCATCCCCTACCTTTAATAAAAATATAATAGCCTAGTATAAATTCCTATTACATTATATGCATTATTTTACTATATATTTCAAATAAACATACAAAATAAAATAATCTTAAAATCAATAAATGTACCCCCCCCCCCCCCCCCCCCAAAAAAAAAAATAAAAAAAAAATATTAAACCCTGCTGCAACTACTGCTTTTTTGTGATATGTTTTGAAACAAAATCCATGTTACATTATTAAAGGCGTACTCTCCAAATGTCTGTTGTAAAAGCATCTGCATAATCTATAAAACACAAATTAGCAAGGTAGTCGAGCTAAGCATGCTCTATCCATTATAATGCAATATTCATCAGGGCTAATGTAGCGAGCTAATGCTAATATGCTGGTAATGGTGGAGTAAAACACATTAGTCAAATCCATTTACATATCAAACTTTATAATGCCACAAATTTTTCAAGTCGCACTGTTTTGGAATAAATCTGCTAGTATAATGTGCATCAATCAGGCATAACATTATGACCACCAGTGCTCCTGACCCAGACAATGAATATTATTTGAATATTATATTTTGTTACTGTTTTTTTTTTTTTTTTTTTGTTATTATTTCTTTCTTTGTAGTATTATTAAAGGCAGGAAGCTTATTATTTATTTACTTTAATCTTGAATTTACGGGACAAAAAGGATATGATCTAACACATCAGCTTTGAGGATTAAATGTCCACTTCTTGTGAGATAAATCCCGCCCACTAACAGGTGCCAGAATGAAGAGAAAATCTGTGTTATTCACTTCATCTGTAATTTATCGTAGCTCATTGGAAAAGGGCATTCGGGGCCAAGGATACTCGAGCCAACTAGCATCAAGTGGCAATTTAATTTTGTTCTACAACACGCTGTCAAGTACTGTGTTCCAATCTGTCCAATGTCAAAATATTAGCTTAGGGATTTGTAATCTTTTCAATTATCTAAATATTTACTTTCAGAAATCCCTTTAATAAACAGCCCAAGCTAAAAGGTTGATCTCTAGATTAGTGTCACTACAGGATGCTCCGTGACAAGAACCCCCCTCGAGCGTAGAATATGCATGTTCCACCATCTCTGCACCAGTTGTTTTACAAGGTCAACCGTCCCACCTGAAAACCACCCAACGGAGGGGAGACAAGTACCAGTTCAAGGACTCTCCACATAAATGAAAAACCCATATTCTCAAAGCCGTCTGGGAATAATGGTGGTCAATAATAGAGATTGTGTGATATGTGGCTTCTTTTTTTATGTTTCGGGTTGAAAAATGAAAAGGCCATAGACTTGAATGCTTCTCCTCTCACTCTCACTGTGTTATGGCTTCATCTGTCATCTGCGGGTCCCGGGACACTCTTTGCACCTCAATCTGTTACACCGCGAGCGAGAGAGCACAGGAAAAAAAAAACAAAAAAAAAACACAAACTGAAAAGAAGAAAGCATATGGGCCGCAACATACGACGGGGGGAGAGAGTTCAAAGGCAGGAAGTGAACTGTAAACAACATCTCATCGCTTCCATGGCTTCAGCGGTTAAGTATGTCCTCCAGAGCTCTTATTAGTACGAAGAGAAATGGAAAACACTACTATTAAATGTTGGGGACAGTTTTTTTTAATGCCCTAAATACATATTGCAATAGGAATCACCTTAACTCGCCAATGATTTAACAAGCCTCCAATGCAATCGTATAAAGAAACTGTGAATTAATAGCTGCTAAAACAGAGAAAAAGAGGTGGAAGAAGTACTCCAAACCTGCACTCAAGCAAATATAATAGTACTCAAGTAAAAGTACTCAATGGAAATTTAGGATTCAAAGATTAACAAAAAGGTTTATGTATTGTTGGCTATGTCTAAACAGCACACACTTGTTTTTTTCGCTGTTTTTGACCCACTAATGTAACTACTCACAAGTCCAATTGACTCCTATATCAGTGATTCTGAACAAGAGGGTCAGGACCTGCGCTAAGGGTCACCGAAGCTTCACAGGGGGTCGCAAGGGCCTCCTGGAAAAGAGGTCCAAGCTATAGGGCTGAATGGTAATGCAAGGAGGAAAAAAATATGTTTAGAAATTGTTGAAAATAGATTAATAATACTTCTGTGATGTTTTTGTTATGGGATTTAGGATAGGGAGGCTGTCAGTGGGGGTCACTTGGAAAAAAGGTTAGGAACCGCTGTCCTGTATGACCCTCGCTCGGCTTTACTTTTGATTTACCCCTCTCCGTATCAAAGTTGTTGTTTTTTTTCCATTTGGGCCGCTCTGCCATGAGAAAAATCGAGAAATAAAGCCATTGCTTTAGCTTGTTTGGTTAACCGTGATTTGCCGATTTCTTTTGCGAGACTTCCGTGACACTGGGTAGATGACGCTCATATTTGCAAGTGTTGTTTTCAGCCCAGCAGGGGGGGAGATGTCGGGACACTTTATTCCCCTTTATTCCTCCATTAACCATCAAACTGACTCTGCAACAGTTTATTTAAGGTTAAAAAAGTTACAGAGAGAACAAAAGCAACACTAAATATTGGCAATGCATTTACAACATGAGCACATGAGTGGCTATGCTAATGTTTGGGTTGTTTGGTCCTGCAACTGGGATGGAAGAATTTGGTAGTAGTGTTTTAACTAGTCTATAGGTGACATGGCAAATTTGAGAAATTAATTCCAAATCCACCTCTGTATCCTCTATAAAATGACATATAATGAAAGGATAATACAACACAGTGGTATATACCATTTTGGCCCTATATCAATTTGACTAGGACACTGCATACTGGAGATAATGAGCACACCGAAATGCAATGGGCCCTTACATTACTGCAAGGAAGGATTGTTCCGACTCGCATGCCACCCACCCGCCCACCACCGTTCCCTTTAAATCAGCCTCCCCTGTGCACCGCTGTTTATCCCCTGGACACAAACCACACCGACTTCTTCCTTTCTGGTCATATTTAGATTACCGTGACAGCCCCAATACCTGAGCTATGTGGGCCGACGGTAAACTTTTCCCGGGTCACACACACACGTTTACTCCTCTGGCACCAATAATCATCACAAAGAAACGCTGTAGCCTCCCCGCTTCACAGAAATTATTTATCCTCGCCTTGGCTGGGGCACAAACAGGACATGCTCACAAAAGAGGAGCTTAGAGTTTAGACATAAACAAAACATGCCAGGATTCTGCACGCCGACTTTCCACATCTTATTTTGTTTGTTATATGAGCAGATGTAAAAGCAGATGCATAATAAGGAACTTATTCTGTCAATTTGGAAATAATGGAATAATTCTGACTAAGCCAGTAGTAACTATAACTACCTGTAGTGTTGACTTTTTGGTTACAGAAGCAACATTTTAACCCTTATGCTCTGTTAAGGGAAATTTGTTTGGTTGAGGTTGCATTTATAAAGAGATAAATTTGGCTGTGGTTGTTCAATATCCATGAAAATTGGCAAGGAAGTGTGTTTTGCAATGACTTTTGACAAAAGTCATTGCAAAACACACTTCCTTGCTATCAGACGTTACATTTTTATTCAACCTGACATAAAACCAAAACAAATAATGCCCCAAAGTCAATCTTCTCACAGATTATTGAGATTGGTCATACTGAATACAATCCAAGTCAAGTCTGTTTTTATATTATTGAGTTTTAGTGTATTTTAAAGACTTAAAAAACTTGAATGAATGAAATTTAGAGGAGATTAAAATATGGTAATTTTGTGAATTTTTCAAATTTTCTTTATTTTGTAAAATTGTATGCAGTTTGCTGCAGGAAAATGGGAAATAAAAGACTAAATCCATTTTTTTTAATAGGTATGAATGGAAGTCTATGGCACAATAATGTTCAGTAACAGTACAAACACAACTTTATAATACTTTATATAAACTTTATAGTAAAAACTAATAATGCCCCAAAGTCAATCTTCTCAGTGATGATTGAGATAGTTAGGTCAAACATACTGATAACAGTAAAAGTTTATAATATGGAGTTATAGTGTATTTCTCATGAAAATGTTTCATATCAAAAACTGGCATCTTAAGGGTTACTTAATAAAATCATTTTATAATTTTTTTTATGAACCCCTTCATGAGAAAAATTAAGAAGAAAAAAAAAGCAAAAATATTCATCCTTAATCATTTTAGTTTAGATTTAAGTTCAGACCTTGCAGTTAACAGTATGACTGTAACTTTTTAAAGAAGGGCATAAGAGTTAATGTAGGATGAGAATAGCTTGATTTTGGCATTGCAAACTTTAATAACTATAGAAGAACTGAGGGTTATATATCTTGCAATCACGACCATGTAAGACATTTACGGTGAAATATTAATTTGGCATAGGTTTTCCAGTCCACTTTATTTATATAGCACTTTTTATACACAAAGACAGTTTCCAAAGTGCTGCACAAAATTATAAAAACAATAAATCAATACTCCATTTAACTTAGTTCCCAATAAAACAATAAAAACTAGTAAAATCAAATAAGACTAACAAATTTGGATGAGGTCCGTGATGTACTGTGGGGCCAGTCCATTTAAAGTCCATTTAAAGCCTAAAAATGAAGAGGAAGCCAGTGCAAATGTGACAAATTTGGGTTAATGTGCTAACGCTTTTTGCTTCCAGTTAAAAAACAAGCCACAGAATTTTTAACCAACTGTAAGCGTGCAAATGCATTGTGGCCCAGGCTTGGGACAGGCACAAAGTATAAACTAACTTATGGTTGGATATATCATGAAATAACATCAAGAAACTATTTACAGCGATCCAAATTAGCCAATTAAAAAGCATCTGGAGCCAACACCTAGTGGCCACAAGCGGTATTAAAAAATTCCCCTCTTTGGCACCAATAATCATCACAAAAGAAGGAGCCCGCTGCTTCACAGACATTATTCATCCTCGCCTTGGCTGGGGCACAAACAGGACACGCTCGCAAAGAGGAGCTTACAATTTACCCTCAGCCAACAAAGCACGCCTAGATTCCTGCACGCACACTTTCCAAATCTCATTTTGTTTGTTGCATGACCGCATGTAACACCTATGAAAGCATAATAAGCAGGTAAAATAGTTTTTGCAGGTGAAGCTATTTTGGGAGCAGTGTAGTTCTGTCCCGATGTACTTCTGATTATTTTATAGCAGTGACCACACACAGGTCATGTTGTTGTCAGGATATTTTTGGAAAGAATGACAAAAGGATGGACTTGAAAACGAAATTGGCAAAATTGACCAAAGCTCCTTGTGGTTGTAGCTACTTGCACACATCTTTTAATACAAAACAGTTCAAATACCATAAAATTAAGTTTGATTTTGGCATTGCAAGAGTTTAAGTGCCATAGACGAGTTTGCAGAATCAGAAGCACAAGCATAAAAATAGTAAAAAGTGATTGTTTCTTGCTGCCACTGCCATGTATGAAAGTAAAAGTACCCAAAATCGTAGTAGAAGTGAAAGTACAAGTATATTAAATGCAAACTTTACTTAAGTACAAAGTATTAAATATTTTTCGCCTGTCTTTTAATGGACCAGGACTCAAACTGGAGAACTGAACAAATGAATTAATGTAATAGATTCAACTTTTTTACTTCAAATTGTGATTAAATTTCAGTGAATAAAATTGTCAAATACACAAAAATTTGGAACACTGAATCTTTATATTGTTTTTTGTACACTGGACTTAAGTTTACTGTCCACTTTGCCAAAAATATTTTAACTCGTATAAAGAAAAATATAGTTACCTAAAAGTAAGATAAATTCCTTTCAATATTTGACTCAAGAAAAAGTATTTTTGTTATATTTTCTCCAAAATCATATTAGTATTTAGTTACTTTACATATACCATGAAACGAAATATGATTAATTAAGATGTTACTGTTTATAGGGGTAGAATAAACTATTTAGAATACAATTAATAAACAATTTGTCTAAGTAAAGCTGTATAACAATACCTAAGCTGTATTCCAAATATTTACATAATCAAATAGTACAGACGGTTCGACAGAAACACACTCGCCACTCCAAGATCCATGTGCCAGGAATATGTTTGTCTGATAAACAAATTTATAAAAGTATGTAAAGTTATTCAAACAAATGACGTCAAGAAACAGTATAGTAATAGTATCAGGAGCCAACACCTAGTGGCCAACAATGGTATTACAAATTCCACTTTTCATAGCCTTATGAACTTCTGTCCCTTGTCGATGTGCAGTTGACTGAATTCTGTGCATTTTTTTTTTTTTTTACTTACGGCATGCTTATCAGGCAAAAACAAGCTCATAAAAGATTACTTAAAGTGGAGTAAACACTTCTGCATTTGTGCGATTACATTTCTTTCAAAGAATGTTACAACTACATAATGTTTTATGTTTATTTCTCATAAAAATCAGTCTACAGCAGTGGCTACTTATAAAAACTGACAGAAAGTGTATGAAGATCCAAAGTCAGTCCAATAATTTTAAGGCTGACTGTGTATTTGTACTCTTATCTGGAAATTGATGTGTTTTTTTATATTGTTCCATTAGCTTCTGTTTTGGAGGCATATATTCTCTAAGGCAGTGGTTCTCAAACTTGGGTATGGTTACAAATGGTGGTACATGGGCTTTTGCTGCTGGTACTGAGCAGTCTTTTGCAGTTTAAGTCTGATTTATTTTTAAAGTTTAAACAATTGCTTTGTCCTTGTACTGGTTTAGTCTTGGTTTGACCCAGTTTAGTCTGGTTTAGATTGGATTTAGTCTTTGTTCTGTCCTGGTTTGTCTTGTTGTTATCCTGGTTTAGTTCTGTTATAGTCCTGGTTTAGATCTGGCTTGACTTTGTTCAGTGGTTTAGACCTGGGTTAGTTCTGGATTGACCTGGTTTAGTCCAGGTTTAGTTTTAGGTTGACCAGTCTTGGTTTGACCAGATCTAGTCTTGGTTTGACCTAGTTTAGTCCTGGTTTAGTCTTGGTTTGACCTGGTTTAATTCTGGTTTAGTCTTGGCTTGACCATGTCTAATCTTGGTTTAACCTAGTTTAGTCCTGGTTTAGTCTTGGTTTGACCTGGTTTAGTCTTGATTTGACCTGGTTTAGTCTTAGTTTGACCTGGTTTAATTCTGGTTTAGTCTTGGTTTGACCTGGTTTAGTCTTGGTTTGACCTGGTTTAATTCTGGTTTAGTCTTGGCTTGACCATGTCTAATCTTGGTTTAACCTAGTTTAGTCCTGGTTTAGTCTTGGTTTGACCTGGTTTAGTCTTGATTTGACCTGGTTTAGTCTTAGTTTGACCTGGTTTAATTCTGGTTTAGTCTTGGTTTGACCTGGTTTAGTCTTGGTTTGACCTGGTTTAATTCTGGTTTAGTCTTGGCTTGACCATGTCTAATCTTGGTCTAACCTAGTTTAGTCCTGGTTTAGTCTTGGTTTGACCTGGTTTAGTCTTGATTTGACCTGGTTTGGTCATGGTTTAGTCTTGGTTTGGCCTGGTTTAGTCTTGGTTTAACCTAGTTTAGTCCTGGTTTAGTCTTGGTTTGGCCTGGTTTAATTCTGGTTTAGTCTTGGCTTGACCATGTCTAATCTTGGTTTAACCTAGTTTAGTCCTGGTTTAGTCTTGGTTTGGCCTGGTTTAGTCCAGGTTTAGTCTTAGTTTGACCAGGTTTAATTCTGGTTTAGTCTTGGCTTGACCATGTCTAATCTTGGTTTGACCTAGTTTAGTCCTGGTTTAGTCTTGGTTTGACCTGTTTAGTCCAGGTTTAGTCTTAGTTTGACCAGGTTTAATTCTGGTTTAGTCTTGGCTTGACCATGTCTAATCTTGGTTTGACCTAGTTTAGTCCTGGTTTAGTCTTGGTTTGACCTGTTTAGTCCAGGTTTAGTCTTAGTTTGACCAGGTTTAATTCTGGTTTAGTCTTGGCTTGTCCATATCTCATGTTGGTTTAACCTAGTTTAGTCCTGGTTTAGTCTTGGTTTGGCCTGGTTTAGTCCAGGTTTAGTCTTAGTTTGACCAGGTTTAATTCTGGTTTAGTCTTGGCTTGTCCATATCTCATGTTGGTTTAACCTAGTTTAGTCCTGGTTTAGTCTTGGTTTGACCTGGTTTAGTCATTGTTTAACCTAGCATAGTCTTGGTTTTACCTGATTTAATCCTGATTTAATTTTAATTTGACCTGTGTAGTCCTGGTTTGACCTGGCTTAGTTGTGATATAGTCTTGCTTTAATCCTGGTTTAGTCTTGGTTTGACCTGTTTAGTCCAGTTTGACCTGGCATAGCCTAGGTTCAGCCCTAGTTTACCATGTTATAGTCCCGGTTTTCTTCAGTTTATTTACTGTTCCCTTTTCTCTATTGATCCTTATTTCATCCTTTGGTTTAGACCTGGGTTAGTCCTGATCCAGTCCTTTACAGACAGTACATAAAAAGCCAAATACTTTTTCAGTTGCCCTTGGTGTAAAACATTTAACTGCTCTATAAAAAGTGTAGTCCAGCTGGATGCACACTGCTCCCAAGCCTGGGTTTGTGCTGGACAAGTAAGTAAGTAAGACACAGTGAATTTATTAATAGACATAAAGTGAACAGGGGCTAACCGAAGAAGGCTAACTCAACCTGACAAATAAATAAATTGAAAAACAAATCAGTAATGAACAGCTGCAGCCTCCCGGGACTCACCAATATACTCTCCACAGAAGTAACCGGCAAGAGTGGCATTTTATCTTCTTAGTTTGGCCAAGTGGAACGCACCGTACGGTCAGGTGGACACCGAATGCTGTTATTGTGACACTTTGGTAGCACTTGAGTAACCATATGCTTACTTTTCAACTGTATTCCCCCGGTGGAGCTGCATAATCTGCTCGCCAAATATTAGCTACCACCCTCGAGCCGCTAATGCAAGCTAATGGCGCACACCTGCTTCCACTGTCCGCCTGCATGAGTAGATTGACCAAAATGAGCAGCCTGTCCCATGTGCAGAACTCAAGCAATGCACCAGTTCAATTATTTTATTCCAAAGTGAGGGATTTGCATAAAAAATGGTGCATTAATGAAAAACAAAGACATCAGGCATAACATTATAACCACCTAAATCTAAATCTCCTCTTTCTAACTCTTAAACATGCTATAAACAGTATATATATATTTTTCATATTTAATAAAAATGACCTACATGTGTCCCAAGATATGATGTAAACATGTTTAAATTAACAAATAAATATATGTTTTATATAATGGCCAAGTTGTTTTTGTTTTTGTTTTAAAAGTGCAAGGCCAACTGTCCAATCAGAAAAAAAGACCATTGTTTTGATTTAGTCTGCAGTACCGTTTTCAAACCAGTAGGAGCGCATGCTGCTTACAGTACCTTTAAACTCAAATTCAAAATAAAAAATAAATAAAAATCTCCCTGTCTTTAAAATAAAATAAAATAAAAAATAAATAAATAAATAAATAAAACCTATTACATTTACTGATTTTACTATATATTTTCTGTTTTAAATAAACTAAAATAAAAATGTATAAAAATAAAAATAATATAAATAAGAAAAAATGAAACATTTACTCATAATAAAACAAATATATTTAAAATATAATAAATAGAAAATTAAATTTGAAGTTTAAAATATGTAACAAAAATAATGTACAATAATACTGAGCTTGTCTTCCAGAAGTGTCAGTATAAAATGATTAAAAATGTTTTCTTGCCATTGTATAAATTATGAAATAAATCCAAGTCCCCCCTGCAAAGTTCTTACATACCCCTGGAGGTCCTCGTACCCCTGGTTGGGAAACACAGCCATATGCAACACTCCCCGAGAGCAGTTTTGGAGATGCTTTGACTTAATGTCTAATTCACATTGTGTCCCTTGTAAAACACCCAATCCTTATCATATTTGCCCATTTTTCCTGCTTCTAACACATCAACTGTGCGGACAAAATCTTTACTTGCTGCCACTCATGAAGAGGAAATAATCTGTGTCACTCACATTCACATTTTGCCTGATCCGTATTATTTCCATATCAGTAAGAGTGCTATACATTTACACAAGTTTTCACAATGGCAACTGTAGAATACCTTCCATCTCCCACAAAACTATTTTTCAAACTCGCCTACTCACTGTTACGCAGGTAAAGAGAGCACATTGATTTTAATTCCAAGCCTGTATGGTGGGTGGATTAAATTGGACTTTATGTGTGCGCTGCAAAATTTTAGCATTGCCACTTCCAAGCTTTAGTTTTGTTCAACTAAAATGTAAGTAGATATTCTGGTAGGCTGTGCACATTGACATGCTATAATACACTGAAGAAATTGGTGCCTCAAGACTCAAACCATAGATTTTCCAGTTTAAGGGCAATGGAAATAAGATGTTTTCCTAGCATATAAATTATTTTAGGTTATAAAACATGAACTGCTAATGGAAAAGTGTCCAAAGCTATTTCAGAAAGCCAGAAAATAGCATAATAC
This sequence comes from Bostrychus sinensis, assembly GCA_020698575.1. Classification (NCBI taxonomy): domain Eukaryota; kingdom Metazoa; phylum Chordata; class Actinopteri; order Gobiiformes; family Eleotridae; genus Bostrychus; species Bostrychus sinensis. Next base: position 9,755,677 of record CM036261.1, on the reverse strand, counting down.
AGGAACTTAAAGCCACAAAAAACTGTTCAAACTACTATAATCTTCTGTTTTGCGCTACTATACTTTTACTATTACTACCACTACTACTGCTATTATTACTACTAATTCAAATTACTTTCTATTATCCCTACTACCAATGCTAATTCTAAAAAAGTCTCAAAAATGCACACACAAAAAAAAATCATCCTAAAGTTGTTTTACACTACTAATACCAGTGATGGAAGAAGTTTCTTCACTTAAGTAAAAGTAGAAAACTTTGAAATGTACTTGCAAGGAATAAAGTTAAAGTATTTCACACAGACTTGACGACTTATTAATGTGTTAAATGTTAGGATTTTTGCAGAAAAACTGTGTTGATTCCAGATGAAATTAATTAACTGGTGCAGTAGAAGACACTGAATCTGTCACCAAGGTCTTCTGTCTTTATTATTCTGATGTTTTGATTGTCATTTTTGTCTACAATGAGGGCCAAGACAAAAAACACATGATTTTAAACCAGAATACTTTTTACTTTTTTACACTCAAAAGTAAAAGTACCCCTTGCAGCTATTCCATATTGTGGTGCTGTTGTTGTTGCAGTGCAGAGAAACGTTTCGCCTTTCCCATCACCTGACCGATACTGTTATAGGTGGAGGGCATTTAAATCCTGTGTTGACAACTTGTGTGTTTACAGTCAGCAGTCTTAAGCCGCATACCGACGGACAGAAAGCACCTAAGCCACACCAGGTCTGCCGTTAACAAATAGGTGTGGACGGCTTTAAAAAACGCTGAAAAGGCAACTGTGACAAAAGCTAGGATATTAATCACACAACCTCTGTAAAATTACCCCATGAGTAACTTACTTGCCCGACACTTTGTACCATTTGCATAATGATTTATCCTTTGCATTGTAGACTTGGACATTTGCCGCTGACTATTTGAATAGCAAATGAGTTTGTGGCTGCTGTTGCTCCCTGGGAAAGGAGGTCTAGTATTTTGACACAAAGAATGACAGGGAAACAAGCGGAGGTTGCAGAGAAGGAACAAGATTGTGTATGTATGCGGAAAAGCAGAGTAGAAGAGTTAAATGTATGCATGGAAAAGGGAACAACAATAACACAAAAAGAGGAAAAGAAGAAAAAGTGTTTGGAGAAAAGGACAATGATAAAGATACAAGAAGGGACAAAGGGAAGTTGGTGGAGCCAGAGCTGTTGTGCTGTGTTTATAGGTCCCAGATGTCCGGAGGTAATTGTACTGAGAGAGCTGTGTGCAGACATCTGGCTGCAGCAAGATCTCTCCCTCACACAAACACTATTCTGTCCAAGAGCTGCATATAATCCCATTGGTGTGCAGCTTACAGCGAGATTTAAATTACTTGGAAGGATACTTTGACAGGAAAATGTTTCTTTGGAACAATCTGTAAAATGAGGGATCCTATCACAAAACATGTGTCCTGTTGTAGTTCCAAAACAAATGTTGTTGTTGTTGTTTTTTTTCATGTGACTGGAGTTTTTAGTGGTCTATTCATAAACAAGCGGAGTACAGACCTCGACTCAAACCAGTGAGCTTCTGGTTCAGGGGTAAATGCTCTACCCAGTGAGTTGCAAATAATCTACTAAGTCATTTGTTCCTATACTGAGAAACTATTGCTAGAATAAGTATAGTTGGCCCTATCTCACAATGGTACAGAATTCTTAAAAAAAAAAAAAAAAAAAATCCCAAAAAATTCAACTTAATTTAAATTACTTGGAAAGATATGTTAACAGTTTTTTACTTTTTATTTTCTTCTTCTTATTATTATTATTTTTACTATTTAACAATCTAACCTTTTTGTGACCAGGACTCAAACTGGGGAACTTCTATTTCAGGGGTAAATGCTCTATCCAGTGGGCAACAAATAATTCACTAAATCTAATCATTTGTTCCTTTACTGACACTCCTTGGCTAGAATTAGTGTTGTTGGCCCTATCTCACAATGGCACAGAATTCTTTTAAAAAAAATCCTGAAGAAATAAAAAAATAAAAAAAATTCCACACTCACTATATCCTCTGGTGCATTAGATTTAAATGATGTATAAACTTTGACTAGACATTTTCATAGTCTACACGTTGATATAACTCAAACTGGAGGACTTCAGGTTCAGGGGTAAATGCTCTATCCAGTGAGCCACAAAAAATCCACTAAATAATAATTTGTTCCTTTACTGACCCCTACAGAGTTAGAATCAATAACAGTGCAAAAGAAGCATTGGAAGACCTCTGTTAAGCCACTGTCCCTATCTCGTAATGGTAAAGTACACCATACACCATACATTGAGCCAGAAAGCCCTTATATCTCACTATTAAGGAAAGCAGTAAGACTTATGTGTTACTTCGCTGACCTCTTGTGGCTGGAGTTAGTATTTTTGACCCTATCTCGCAATGGTAGCAAATAACAACAACAAAAAATCTCACTATTCCATCCAAAGAGCTCCACATAATCCACAGCTATGATTGAAATCACATCTGGTTGAAAGAATACTTTGACGAGAAAATGTTTCTATTTAACAATTTGTGAAATGAGCTTTTTTTCTTCCAACCATCTGTCCAAATACTGTTTTTTTAAAGTTGTATGTTAATTTCTTTTGTCTATTTTTTTCCTTCTTCCTAACATGTGATGTGTCTACAGTCTCAGGTGGACTGGGATTCGGATCAAGATGCTGGTGGACCGTTTGATGCTGTTGCCATGTGTTGCCGACTGCAGTCCGCCGCAGCCTTCTCTTCCTCCCCATTCGCTCCACTTTTAAGCCTGCCAGTCAACGTGCGCCTTGGGGAAGATGTTAAAATTCAACTGGCAGACGCGCTTTGAGAGCAGTTGTAATATTTGCAAAATGCATTCATGATTTTTGGTTATTGTAGGTACACAGTGTTGCACGGTTGAAGCTTTAGGGGAGCTGTATGAAGTGTTGCGCAAAAGTCTTTTTAAGGTTTTTAAGAAAGGCTAAGAACAAAGAAAGGTGGATAAAAATGGTCACAATTACAAAAAAAGAGGGGGAAAAATCCAAACTGGCACTAGCAGAAAGTGTTGACCTCTGCCAAAGCGCTGGTCCTATCTTGCTAGAGTGCCCAAACCTGGAATCAAGCTTATAGTTCAGGGATAAATGCTTTTCCAATTGAGCACAATGATAAAACATCTACTAAAACTAAATATTTGCTTTTCTAGTTAGTAAAATTTGTATATTTAGTCTGTATAACAAAAATGAAAATCTATTATATTTATTAAATGTACTGTATTTATTAAAGCACTCTTAAGGTGCTTTTCCATTGGGGGAACAAAAGTTGTGTTAAAAAATTTAATTAAAACATGTGTGAAGCTAATTTTTTAACATGAACACAGTGGTGATATTTAATAAAAAGACAAATGTAAATCCTGGTGTGTGTCTGTGTGAGGCTGGTGTGTGTCTGTGTGAGGCTGGCGTGCGTCTGTGTGAGGCTGGTGTGCGTCTGTGTGAGGCTGGCGTGCGTCTGTGTGAGGCTGGTGTGTGTCTGTGTGAGGCTGGTGTGTGTCTGTGTGAGGCTGGCGTGCGTCTGTGTGAGGCTGGCGTGCGTCTGTGTGAGGCTGGTGTGTGTCTGTGTGAGGCTGGTGTGTGTCTGTGTGAGGCCGATGTGTGTCTGTGTGAGGCTGGTGTGAGTCTGTGTGAGGCTGGTGTGAGTCTGTGTGAGGCTGGTGTGTGTCTGTGTGAGGCTGGTGTGTGTCTGTGTGAGGCCGGTGTGTGCCTGTGTGAGGCTGGTGTGAGTCTGTGTGAGGCTGGTGTGTGTCTGTGTGAGGCTGGTGTGTGTCTGTGTGAGGCCGGTGTGTGTCTGTGTGAGGCTGGTGTGAGTCTGTGTGAGGCTGGTGTGTGTCTGTGTGAGGCCGGTGTGTGCCTGTGTGAGGCCGGCGTGCGTCTGTGTGAGGCTGGTGTGTGTCTGTGTGAGGCTGGCGTGTGTCTGTGTGAGGCTGGTGTGCGTCTGTGTGAGGCTGGTGTGTGTCTGTGTGAGGCTGGTGTGTGTCTGTGTGAGGTCGGTGTGTGTCTGTGTGAGGCCGGCGTGCGTCTCTGTGAGGCTGGCGTGTGTCTGTGTGAGGCTGGTGTGCGTCTGTGTGAGGCTGGTGTGTGTCTGTGTGAGGCTGGTGTGTGTCTGTGTGAGGTCGGTGTGTGTCTGTGTGAGGCCGGCGTGCGTCTGTGTGAGGCTGGTGTGTGTCTGTGTGAGGCTGGTGTGCATCTGTGCAAGGCTAGAGGTAAAGCTGTATTAGCTTCAGTAAATAGGAGTCTGCTTTACTGCCAGCTTTCTGTGCATTAAATTCACTTTACTGCACCACTTTTACACATTTTAACAACAAACTTTATAACGACATGAGTTTAACTAGAGTTTGAACCAATCTAAACTAAAAGTGAAATGTTTAGCTTCTCAAAGCGAGAGCTGTACTCCTCCAAACCAGAAACAGCTGTAGCTAATATACGCAAGCTTTATTTTTAGAAAAAGTCGACAACATTCAGCTCTCGTACTCTCTGTGAATACGATTGTTTATCACAAGGAAAAGAAAAAACATTTCCCTTTTATTTCTGACCTTTGGCTTGTTGTTTTTGCCCAAGTGTGGATTCTCTCTCGTCCAATCAACTCACAGCAGTGCCTCACCTCTAAAGCCTGGGACACACCAACCCATCGCCCGGCCGCAACTGTTTTGTCGCCTCACGTCTCCGCTTGCCGCTACTAAAAATAGCTGCGGACACACTGGAGCGATTCTAACCCACAAGTGAGCAGTGCGTTAGCTCTGTGCATGTTTAAGGCTTAATAACTGTGTGCAACAGCAGGTGGCGCTAGTCACTAAATTCCACGGTTACATAAGACTTTTCAACAGAACTCTGCAGCACTCAGGTGTTTAACTCAAGTTTATATCAGTGAATAATAGTCATACCTGCTATATTAAACTCACAGTAATGAATAAAAAGGACTGGATTATTATTATTGCGTTGCTTTCATCTGCACGAGGCTAAAGCTAAGGTAAGCTAACTGCAGCACATTAGCGTCACAGATGTGGGAAACATAATGAAGTAGCTGTAACAAAAGTTTCTTATATTTTGATGTTAAACGGGACAAATTGTGAATGGGACACACAGCCAATCAGAGCTCGTTGAGCACGACGCCTGATGCCGATTCACCATGTTCCATCAGCCAGAATTAGGTCCAACTGTGTCCCACTACAACACACCAAACAGACTCACATTGCCAACCGCGTCAAACTATCCAACCACGCCAGATGACCGATAATCATCCCAGTGCGTCCCGGCCTTAACCGTTGCAGGCCGCATAACCGCGCTGGCACCCAACACAAAAAGAGTGCCAAAAGCAGAAAGGCTTGGTACGCTTTTTGGAAACACTTTGGAAATCTTTGGGAAGTGGAAACACCCTCAAACCAACCCGTCCCGCCTTGTTCCGTCCTAATGAAACAGCAGCCTTTTTTCACACTTCACTAAAACCTTTAACTGTATATCAGCCATGTAACATACAGCTTAAGTGGTTTTATATATTGGTTTCTTAAGCTGTCAATATTCACATTTCGAGCTTTTCAATTATGGGACAGAAATAAATGCAAAAAATGTCAAAGTCAAAAGTTGCTAAAACTGAGACACATGCTGTTATAATGGAAGAGAAAAAGGCATCAAAAACTTGTATGAATAGTTTGTCACCTTTCAAATGTTCATCAAATAAAAGTATAATTTTCAAGGCTGTTATGTGGCATTTCAGAGAAAAAGGGTTATAAATGCCACCATGGAAGTTGTGCTTCCGACGGTGTTTGTTTGTTAGTCTGTTGGCAATATAACTCAAAAGCAATGGTCAGATTTAATAAAAAAAATATCAAGAAAGATCAGAAAGGAAGAAAGTTGTTTTTTGGCCGTGGATCTGGAAACTTCTGTAACATTGCGTCTTATGGCCAAATACACTGACTTTTTTTTACCATTGTAAGATAGATTGAGAATTTCCCCTTGTCATCTGAAGTACAACACACAAATTAAGTTAAATATACAGCACCAAGAAACAGTTACTGGATGTAGCCCCAGTTCTCAGAGTGTAAGTATTTATTTTTAGTTTGCTATAAATAGCCTAAGCAACTTTTGTGCATTAGAGTTAGTTCCGGCTCTTTACAGATGAAAATGTAATATTCTTGGCATTAATTAGCTCTTTAGATGCAGAAGCTAGAAGATCCCCAGTTTAATTCCAGGCCAGGTGTACTATTGCGAGGTAGGGCCACTGTCTTAGCTGAGGTCTGCCTGTAGTCCTGCTGTTGTTCGAGTGTGGCAGTTGCTTAAGAGGTAGAATAGAGCCAGTTGCCCACTAACCGGAAAGTTGGCGAGTATCCCCTAGATGTCGGTGGCACTGGTGTATGAATGTGTTAGTGTGATTGTGTTTGATGGAGGTTGGAGAGGACCCCGCCACATTTTCACCAGTCTGCCTCAAGGAAATTATGGCCACAGGGGTAGCTCAGCAGCAGCAGTGTGTGACTGTGGAGTGAATGAATAATGGAGTAATGCAGTGTTTCCCAACCAGGGGTACATGGACCCTATTCTAAGTACCTCATTTTAAGGGGTACTATAATTTATTTTAGTGCAATCAAGATGATCAACACATGGAAATTTCTGTTGTGAAATGTAGAAATTCATATTCTTTTTAAGTTTTCTTTTGTGGTAAATCTTTATTTTTTTTCTTGAATTTGAATTTAAAAGAAAACTAAAAGCAGGAGAATTGTTATTTCCAAAAAAAAAAAAAAAAAAAAAAAAAAGGTCTAAAATGTCTGTACTCATAAAGATAGACATTAAAAAGGTAACACTTTAGTTTAAAGTCCACTTATTAACCATTATTAAGTGCTAATTAGCATGCTAGTTTGTGGTTAATTAGCTCTTAATTGCTAATTATAAAGTTATAAAGAGTTTATTAAAGGAAAAATGTTACTTAATTGCTAATTAGTTGTAGAATATATTCACACAGAATAAGGATTAATAGGTGCTTTATATTTACCAATTAAGAGCTAATTAACCACTAACTAGCATAATTAGCACTTAGTTAATGGTAAATTGGTGGACCCTAAACTAAAGTGTTACCTTTTTAATGTCTATCGTACAGACATTTTAGACTTTTTTTTTTTTTTTTTTTTTTTTGGAAATTCTCCTGCGTTTAGTTTTCTTTTAAATTCAAATTCAAGATAAAAATAAAGATTTACCACAAAGGAAAAAAAAAAAGGAATTTCTACGTTTCACAACAGAAATTTCCATTTAATGATCAGTTGTCACACATTTTATATGACCATTAAAAAAAAAAAAATCTAAAATGTGTATGACAAAAAGCCCAGGGGGTGCACAAGACAAAAGTAATGTAAAGGGATTGGATTTATATTAGTGCCAGTTGATGAATCCCAAGGACAAATCCAAACACCCCTGCATTTTGAACACATGCTCCAAAAAATGATTTAAAAGCAATTTGCAGCGAAATTGTTCTGACGACTGTATTTTAAAGTAGTACCCTAGAGATATGAGATACAAGTAACACTGGCTGCAGGCTGCTCCACACACGAAGCGCTGTGTTAGGGAGCACACTTGCCCATGATAAGCCGCCCCGGGACCGTTGCACAGAGCTGCCAGACAATACCAGACGCCTGACAGGAAGCACAGCCATTCAAGTCGCAGTCTGTCAGGCCAGCTAGATATGAATTTAACCCAGGCAGCCTCCACCATCACCAGATTGCCGTAAGAGTGCCATATGCCTGGAGAAAAATAAATAAATAAGTACACTATGAAGACAGGTTATTGAGTTACCTGGTATTTCCTGGCTCGGTATCTTTGCTAAGTGCCCAGTGTTATTGTTGCCTCCAGTCTCCGGCGGTGTGTTCGTCCTTGGTTTTTGTATTGGAGGTGTTCATCCCGGTTTATGTTCGGCACTTTCATCAACCGTGGATCTTTTTTTGGCCATAAAAATGAAGATACGGAGGTATCAGAAGCAGGTAGCAGGTGTTTTTAAGAATCTCTGTCAATGTCAAGGATTTTTTTGTTTTTGGTTACATCTGTCTGTATTTTAGTTGTAAATGACTTTGCCTTACTAAAGTAATCTAACACTTTCATAAAAAAAGTCAAAAAAAAGTTGGGATAATGTGTATAGTGTGTACAGAATCTACACACTTCAAAAAGAGTTGGGACAAGGCAACAAACAGCTTTTTTTTTTTACATTTTTCATGTTACTAAAATATTGCAAATGAGTTTAAGACGTTGTATTCTGTTTTCATTTACATTTTAGTGTCCCAACCTTTTTTGGAATTGGGATTGCGCATTACAAATAGATTAAACTACATAAATGGGTATGAATTCACCAGTATTAATGTTGAAGGCAGTCACATGGAAGAGAAATGTTTAAGTTTTCTTGTAAAATGGAACAAAGAATCAAAAGCTGAAGCTATTTTGGTCAGTTACATATGAGTTTTTGATACATCAGGGCACTTGAAACTTTAAATTCTATTTCAATTTCTGACCTAATAAAATTATTGGTCTTGGAATCAACCTTCCTGAAATTGTAATGAGTGCATTTGTAAGTGCAACCCAATTGCTAAAATTCTTTCTTCAGAAAACTGTCCCGGTCGCCTCAGCATTTGAAGCTGCCACTCTCACTCCACACTCTCTTTGTCAATGGGATAAGCTCTCAGCTCCTATTTTGGTCCATCCTTTCTTTTTAATGGCCAGACATCAAGGAGACGGATTCCAGACCTGGAGGATTCTGCGCCGGTGGACCTTTATAGAGCTTTCAAAGTGCCTTCTGCTAAACTAATCTCTCTCTCATAATGTCAAAAGGTATTTGGACTCTGCCGACAAGAAAACATCCAGGAGGGAAAAGAAAGAGGACAACGTTTAAAATATTTAAACGTATAGATGAAAAAATTAACTTAATAAACCGGGGTAAGTTGTCCCACTGCAGGTTTAAAAAAAAGCATAGGTTTGTACGCAAAAGTGCGACAGCAGTTTTGTGCCTCTCCATGGTCCAGTGCTCTGTCGTGCATATGAACGAATTTGTGGTTTGTTTTCTTGAGATGGTTGACAGTAAAAAAAAAAAAAAAAAAAAAAAAAAAAAAAACATTACAGTTATCTGTAATAATTTCCCTCTAGATACAAATCTTAAGAAAGCTTCTTGTCACAAATAATTAAATATACACATTTAAGAGTACTTTTAAGCACTCTATGTAAATTAAAGCAAAATAATCCAACTTTTCAAATTTCTTTGCTCTTTTGATTGGATTTTTCTCTACAGAGCTCCCTCTACATTTTGAAGTAAAGCACTATCAGATATGAGTCAGGTTGACTCCTGTGTGATCCCTTGCTCAGTTTGACACTTGTTTTCTCCTCTTTGTATCTGTGCAAAGTTTTTTCTGCCATTTAGCTTCTCTGCCTTTAGGAAATCTAAGAACTAAAACCACTGCTGGCTTGTTGTTATGGCTGGTATGAATCACTTTCTCATGGGAACCAGGATTTCAAGGATGCCATTTTATAGTTCCCATTCTTTCAAGGCTGGTTTTTCATCAAGCAGGGGAGTTAATTCACAATGCAAGAACTCATTTAGCCATCACACAGACTCCGAAACTGTTTAGTTAGGATAAAAAAGTTACATTGTTCTCATTTAATGGTACATTTTTTGGTTGGTGTTGTTGGTTTTTGGTGGAATTGTCCATTGTGACCCCATCTGAGGGGTACAGCAATCAAATAGATCGACAAAATATATACCCAGATCTTACTTTTTAACTGTAGTTTTTAACTCTTCAACATACTACTCAAGGTATCTCAAAGAATGGAAAAGGTTGACAACATTCCTAGGTTTCCTGTACTATTTTTGCATGCACTTTGAATGTACATAACATGGATAAGGCAATCAGAAACATTACAGTCCTATAGGTGTCCATAGGGAGAGGTGGTATAAGGAGGGTACTCTGCTCAGCAAAGTCAAACAATGAAACTGAACACACTGAGGCAAAAAAGGTGACGCGGATTCAGAATTTAATTACTTCCTTGTCTTATCTTGTGCGTTACCTTAGAGATGCTATCAATTTTACAGTAAGGAAAACACACATATAGGAAGATAAGCTATCTCGGTGTAATACTGTTATAAGAAATGGATTGCAATGTCATAAAAAATAACACACAAGCTATGATATGGGGTTAACCAAATACCCAAGGAAGGCAGTGGGGAATAGCCAATGCAAGCTACATACACTGCTTAGATCCAGGAGACCTTTAAGGCACCATTTGGAGATATGAAGATACTAACTTCACTCACAAAAAAACAACAACAATTGATTAGTTTAATGGCTCAATCGAAAGAGCATTTATTCTTCGAGTCCAGGTTTGGTCACTATAATTAATTCTCGTCGTACTGCGCTGTAAGTGTGGTCTTCTTCTCAAAAAGACATGGCAAAAATTCAAGTACAAAGGTGCAAGACTAGTTCTAGGATGGTCAATGAGAACAAGCAGAGATCTAATGTATCAGTCTTTCCTGGCTCAGTCTAAACCAAAGTATATTATTTACACTGGGCACCTTCATATACAGTATCATGGCGACCAAAGATGATATACATTGATTGTGAAAATGCCATTTTTTCCGTTAAAGCAAATAGTTTATTGCAGATCTTTTCATAATTACGATACCAGAATTGCAGCTAATGGTCATTTAATAACACTACACCCTAAAACCAATTTTATGAAGAGAACAGTTATGTGCTTTCAGCTAATGGGATCCATATAAGTAAACAAAAAACCATTAAGAGTGAAGAGAGAGATTGATTTTTCTTCTTTTTCTTACTTTTGTACATTAATATGCCTTTTTTGTTCATATTTTCTTAGAGAACTGTCGAAGGCTTTTGTACAGTACTGTATAACTCGGTGAAAGCCACTGTAATCAAGCATCGTTCCCAACTTCCCACTAGCTTCCCAAAGACGACACCATCCTGAAATATTTAATATATTAGCCATTTTGCTCCCAGTGTTCTGAGTTATCTGAAAGGACAAGGGTGCTTTTTTGTCAAGCTTCCCAGGAAGTCGTGCCCAAAACACAGTAGAAGAAGACAAACACTCACCTTCCACTTCTACAACCCGCTGTGTTGGTCTTAAAGGTTCACTGTGGGAATAAGTCTTAAAACGGATTATACACAGTGGACCTCGGAGCAGTTAAACTTTAGTGGAAAAAACAAAATTACGTACTTTCTTTGATCCGAGGCACAATTTAGAAGGCAAAATGGATGTGTCACCCCAGAATGTATTTTTACATTACAGTTGGTTGCTGCTCGCTTGCATAATCAAGCAAGAACATCAAAGGGGAAAGAAGGCTACTGAAATCCTTATTTGCAGTTGGTTGCTATTTTACGGTCCGGAGCTGTAACACTGAAGTTTAATTTTAACTCTGGAAGTTTGGGAATTAACCCTTTCTGTAACTTCTGTCTCTGGGCCACAGCTAATTGAAAATAGACTGGTAATGGCAAATGGAAAACTGTTCCATGGTCAAATGAACCAGATTTAGAAAAAAATACAATTTAAATTAGCCCAGACAAGACAGGACTGTTCAGTATTGTGTTGCCTAGCCAGTCAGACTCTTTTCATATTCTATACAAATGTTAGGCTGGAATCCCTTCACTTAAGTTTTGTTTCTTTGGACGGAAGAATCACATGGGTTTGGCTTTTGTCTAGACATCTGTATTTTGTCTAGATGTCTGACTTTTGTCTAGATGTCTGGCTTTTGTCTAGACGTCTGACTTTTGTCTAGACGTCTGACTTTTGTCTAGACGTCTGACTTTTGTCTAGACGTCTGACTTTTGTCTAGACGTCTGACTTTTGTCTAGACGTCTGATTTTTGTCTAGACGTCTGTATTTTGTCTAGACGACTGACTTTTGTCTAGAGTCTGTATTTTGTCTAGACGTCTGTATTTTGTCTAGACGTCTGACTTTTGTCTAGATGTCTGGCTTTTGTCTAGACGTCTGACTTTTGTCTAGACGTCTGACTTTTGTCTAGACGTCTGACTTTTGTCTTGAGTCTGTATTTTGTCTAGACGTCTGTATTTTGTCTAGACGTCTATTTGTCTGATTTTTGTCTAGACGTCTGTATTTTGTCTAGACGTGACTTTTGTCTAGACGTCTGTATTTTGTCTAGACGTTTGACTTTTGTCTAGACGACTGACTTTTGTCTAGACGTCTGTATTTTGTCTAGACGTTTGACTTTTGTCTAGACGACTGACTTTTGTCTAGATGTCTGTATTTTGTCTAGACGTCTGTATTTTGTCTAGACGTTTGACTTTTGTCTAGATGTCTGTATTTTGTCTAGACGACAGACTTTTGTCTAGACGTCTGACTTTTGTCTAGACGTCTGACTTTTGTCTTGAGTCTGTATTTTGTCTAGACGTCTGTATTTTGTCTAGACGTTTGACTTTTGTCTAGACGACTGACTTTTGTCTAGATGTCTGTATTTTGTCTAGACGACAGACTTTTGTCTAGACGTCTGACTTTTGTCTAGATGTCTGGCTTTTGTCTAGACGTCTGACTTTTGTCTAGACGTCTGACTTTTGTCTTGAGTCTGTATTTTGTCTAGACATCTGTATTTTGTCTAGACATCTGTATTTTGTCTAGACGTCTATTTGTCTGACTTTTGTCTAGACGTCTGACTTTTGTCTTGAGTCTGTATTTTGTCTAGACGTCTGTATTTTGTCTAGACGTCTGTATTTTGTCTAGACGTGACTTTTGTCTAGACGTCTGTATTTTGTCTAGACGTTTGACTTTTGTCTAGACGACTGACTTTTGTCTAGACGTCTGTATTTTGTCTAGACGTTTGACTTTTGTCTAGACATCTGACTTTTGTCTAGACGTCTGACTTTTGTCTAGACGTCTGACTTTTGTCTAGACGTCTGGCTTTTGTCTAGACATTCATTTGTCTGGCTTTCTTCTGGATGTCTATATATCTAGCTTTTGTCTGGACGTCCATTCGTCTGGCTTTTGTTTAGATGAAGGCTGGATGTCTAGATGTCTGGCTTTTGTCTAGACATCCGACTTTTGTCTAGACATCTATACGAAAGTCATCTACAGGAAAGCGCTTAGACGCAGTGGAGACAGTGTAGCCCTTCCTCACTTCTGACAGCTCACAACCTAGTAAATAAATAAATAAATAAATAAACTGAAAATCTTAGGTGTTGAAACTTTACAATGTCATGAAAAAAATAAAGGGTTATGTTTGAATTTGGTTGCAGGAACAAATCTCAAAAGGGACAAGGGAAATAAAAGGCTGTAAAAGTATATTGTACATGACACAGCTTTAAAATTACGTTTATTTTTATTAATGTCACCTTCTTTGCCTGTCTTTTCTTTTGCCACTGTTCCAACTTTTTCAGTGTTGCTCCAATCAAGTTCAAAACGAGCTCCTACTTCTAATGCAATCTGTGTAATTCAATGTGTTCTACTTTTCATGAGATTTCCGAACCACTGCATTCTGTTTTCATTTATCACATTGGCCTAACTTTATTGGAATTTGGGTTGCATTAAGTTGTAGAGGGACATCATCTTAATTTTTATTACATCTTACTGTCCTTCCTCGACTCTCTCCTGATCAGTGGAGCGGGAAATGGATCCCACAGAACACAGTGATATAACCGCGTTATCTAATAGCCAATTGAAAACCGCCCAATTTACATCAAGCACAATTTGATGTAAATGACCTTCTTAAAAGTACGCTCCGACATCCTGTTAGCGCTACCCCTGCTATCAGCTTTGTACTTGTGTCCCTGTCGCATTGATATGACCAGCTATGTGAACATGTTCGTCGCCCCATTCATTTACATTCACAATTTTGTCCACTCAGACTGAAAGCTGGTGACAAGGTGTCGAGACACACTGAGATTTTGGCCAGTGGCTTTCTTGGTTCCTTCAGGGGATGACCAGGGTAAATTACTGTAAGTGACTTTGTGTGGATATGTTTCCTTAAAATACTTCCCTCTGTTTACACTTTTGTTACCTGCAGACAATATTTAATTACCAAATAAAACAATTGTTCTAGCATAACCCTTGATGCCTGATTATTATACATTTTTTCCCCAATTCCTTACAATTTCTTGTGTTAATGCTCTCAAGCAGAAACTAAATTACGTGGGGATTGTTGTTTGAATTTAGCACATGTACATTTAGGTATGCCACAAATTAGCGACAGGAGTAATAAATAGGAATACATAGGAATAAAACACATTTTTTTCCATCTCAGGTCAAAAGATTATTTTATTGATGGGACCACAACTTCATTTCAGTGTCATGAATAGGAGTGAACAAGGTCTGAAAACAAGAATAAACCCAGACTGACCCTGAACTAAACCCAGACTGAACCAAATTTTAGGGAACAATTTTTTGTACAGATTGCACAGTTTCATAATTTGGCAGAGTTTTGTTGCATGAGTGTCTTCCAGATCAGCTTTTGTCTTTTCTTCTTGCAGCAGCAGCTGATGATTGAAAAGTACATACATTTTTATTTACATTATAACATGTTCTGATTGTTACAACTTACATTCATAAATATATGTAACAACCAAAAAGGCGAAACTCATTATTACTGCTGTTTTCATCATCTGGTATTGGTGTAGTCACTTGCCCCACTGTCACTGAGGTCAGGTGGAACTCTGGTCTGAAGTTCACCAGCTCACCTCCCATAGGACACTGATGGTTTCATTTTGTTCTGCACAATATAAAAGGCAGAAATTAGATCCCAGAATGCTATTTTCATAATGACTACAGAAATTAAGTAGAATGGCATTTTCTAAAGAAGATTGTGTAAGTGGTGAAAGCTATCTAAACACAGCATAGTAAACCAGGACTAAACAAGAACTAAACCCAGGAATAAACCAGAACTAAACCAGGACTGAACCAGGATTGGTGTAGGATTGAACCAGGGCTGACGCAGGAATAAACCAGGACAAAACCTGGACAAAATCAGGTCTAAACCAGGAATAACGATAACAGAAATGAACTAGAATGGCATTTCCCAAGAAAATGTGTGTGAGTGCTGAAAACCATCTAAATACAGCATTAAAATTGGCAAAACCTGTGGGGCCAAATGTCGCAAACTCGCAACAAATGGAAATCTTCCTTCAAAGTAAAAAATATTTGTCACATATAGTCTAGCCTGATACGTTAGCTCCATTTGCGCTCCATTTGTAACAGGAAACATCCAACGTTCCGAGAACCGGATGTAGTTCCCACTCCGACCTGCCCCCCCCCCAAAAAAAAATAAAAATAAACAGTCCCTCCAAATGGTTCCTAGGAATATATTGAACACTGGTGTTGGGGAAATTCTTTCAGTCTTGTGGCTGCATTCTTAATGGAAGCAGTTTATTGCAAATTTGCAGTACTGAGCGCTAAGGGCTTAAAAGAAACTACATCAAAGTAATTTAAATAATGCATTGTTTACATAAGTTGAATAATTAACTTTTAAACAAAATGGTAATAATGTTTTGACTAAAGAAAATTTTGCATTTATTTAATGATGATCACTATGATGATTATGTATTTTTATATAACATGCAAATTTTATGAATTCCTGAATTTGGGTTTTCTTTATTTAATTTAACTTGTGCTTTTACAACTAAATCTGTTACCTATAGTTTTATTATGTTAAAAAATCATAATATTTCAACACACCAAAAAATTTGTCACCTCAAAATACAAATATAGGACATCAAACTAAAATTTGGAGCTTAAACTTCTAGATCTCAGTTTAGTTTTAGCCCAGTTTAACTATAACTCATAATTATCACAATTAAAATAAATAAATGCTTAAAATATTTCACTCATTGAATCTATATAATTGAGTGTCCTTTGCCCCATTCATTTACATACACTGTTCTTTAGACTCAGAGCAAGGCTGCTGACAAGGTGTCGAGACAAGCTGAGATTTTGGCCAGTGGCATCCCGGGTCCTTCGGGGGTTGACCGGGCAAAAATACTGTCAGCGACTTTGTGTGGATGTGTGTGTCCCTAGCTTGTGCCACTTTTTAGCAACACCGAGAGACGCTGGCTTGAAGACCATTACCGTTATAACCCATGACAAGCTCGTAACTATACAAGGTCATTATAGCCAAAATGCAGGCTTAATGATAGCTGGATGTACAGTAAGAAGAGGAGTATAGTCGGATAGTAATGAGATCCTTTAGAATTTCTACATCCTTTTTCAAGATCTTGTCATTAGTGGCTAGTCTGCAATGATAATCCAACGCAATGCAGGATGATAATTTTGATTTAGATGAAAGCGAGGAGCTGACAGAAAAATCCTTTTTGGGAGCTTCAAAAAGGAAAGAAAGCAAAGACCTGCGTGACAGCTAAATTGAGTACTCAACGAAACAGGATCCTAGTGTACTAAATGAGCGAGGCCAGTTTGGCTCTATATTATGCTGTCTGTTTGGACAGTTGACGTAGCTTTGTGCTAAAGAAGGGATTATTATCTGGAAAATTAAATTTGTCAGGCAAACCATACCAGAAAATATGACTTTTATAACCTGTCTCAGTTATATTCCTATTTTAAGATCTTTCCACGTACTCTTAACATTGCAAAGTCATGGTAAATAATACAGGAGCAATAAACTAGACTACTGAGAAAAAGTGAGAAAAGAAACTCATACGTACATTACATAGATTTAGTACATACATTTCAAGCTTTTATTATATTATATTGTATGTAATGACTATGGCTTGCAGTACAACATTCTGTATCCCATAAAATTTGCATATTACAAAATGTTACTCATAAAGTGCTTCACTTTCTGAATTGAACCAAGCCAGCCACAAAGGGTTACACCCAGAGCTTGACATTCACACTCGGCAAACGGCCAAATGCAGGTAGATTTCCATTTTGGCTGTAACACATTAACTCCCATTAGCCACTTTGGCCAGAAAAATATGAATTTAGACAAAATAGCATGTTTTAAAAGATGCCACATACACAGACATACAATGTATTCTGCCTATAGGTGGACATGTTTTTTTTAATATTCTATAAATCCTTGTCTATACATAAAAAAAAGAAAAAAAATACGTATGAAATTGTGGCTGGTAAAAACAATAATTGGCTAGCAACTTTTGACAATGATTAGCCAAGGTGGCCAGAGAGCAAAACCGTAAATGTCAAGCCCTGGTTACAACCTTAGTGTACATTTTATGTCAGTCCCAAGCCTTCATAAATGGAGACGGTTGTGTCAGGAAGGGCATCTGGCTGAAAACTTATGCTTAATCAATATGCAAATCACTGCACACTAGGAAGTAGATGATTTACTATAGCAACAAAACAAAACTAAAACTGAATGAAAATATGACTTTTTGAAATGAACTACTGAAATAATATTTTCCACAATATTCTTAGGCACACATGAATAAATCATCAAAAATGTAATATACTGACTCCTCCTGTGCTCCTGTGTGTTGGTTTGATTTCAAAGAGTCATCAGTTCCCTTATCTAAATGTAAAATAATGTGAATCAGTTTTTGAGGCAAAGTTGTATTTAAAATAGCAGTTGCTAATGAAGGCCTGCACAGCTCCTTTTACAACATTATGCGCCTGAACTCTGCACGGCAACCCTGATCGCCCACATGCCTTCCCTCGGCCCTCAGGGTGTAAAACTCTCTCTGTATGAATCACATGTGAGCGGTCTGCAGCCTCGGTCCTCACAATTCACACTTTACTTCTCCCACTGATGATGTTTGAAAACCTCTCTTGGGGAAGTGACACATGCAATAGCTTTGATAAGGCAGAACTTTTTTTTTGGCAGCGAGCAAGCAGGGGCACTGCAAACCTTTTGAATCTCATGTTGCGAATTCGACCTGCTATTCAAAAACACATTGATAAAATTTCCTGGAAGACATATTCTGTTGTGATTTTATAAAACGCACAATATCACATGAGTATTTTTTTGAATGGGGCCTTAAAGTCAAAACATTTGAGCCCACAAGCTGTGATGATTATCGTACTTGTTGGTTTGACACTGAAGGGAAGACATTCATCAATATGGGGAATGCCAAGCTAGAAACACTTTTCTTCACTCAAAGATGCACAATGTAGCCTTTTATGATTGAAAAGTTTCTCTATTAACCCTTATGAACCACCACTTAATATGCTGGATTCACATAATTTGCAATAAAGCTATGCCACGAGTTATTACAATTCACAAAATGGTCATCCAGAGACATTTATCATCAAGATTGAGTCATTTGTGAGCCAATGTAAAACCATCTCTTGCAAAAATGAAAAACTGATTGAGGACTGAACTGATTTTCAATATAAAATACTTGTTATGTTACTTTCTGGCATTTCATTACCCATGAAAGCTTTAAAACCAAGTGCCCAATGCAAATGTAACTTACCTGAATTTCAATGTGCTGAGCCAGGTAGCAATTTCGGCTTGAGTTCCAAATACATGAAGAAAAAAATATTCGTTTTTTGAAGTGGATTCTTTTCCATTGTTAAATAGGGCTAAAGATACTGTATTTCAACCAGGAGAGGCTTAAAATAAACAGACAAAAGAGTGAAGTTTAATGGCAGGTAGACATGGCAGTCATTTAATGGAGAGGCTGAGGAGGCTGATGGTTATGCTGCTGCGGTGGAGCTTGAGAGATTGGCTGACGGTGACAGACAGGTGATAGAGTATGGACAGGGAAAATAAATCAGCCTTCCTGGTTGCATAGAGCTTCATTGACTCCAACCAAGTGGTCAGGCAAAAATAATTTGTATAGGTAATTTTGACATGTTTTATGCCAGATGCCCTGGGACTTGTACATCCTAGTTGGAGATTTTTGCTCTACATGTGGAAATTGAACCCATGACCTTCTGCAACAAAGATGGGGAAGCTAACCACTTCAACTAAACATGGCTTCTTGTCAGATGTGGGTCTAACAAATTATTATTTTTTGTGGATTATTTACCATTGTAATATGATTGCACCATAAGGGATCACAAGCCAGTTTACGCTTTATGCCAGTCCCAAGCCTGGATAAATGGAAAGGAAGGTAATACACAGCAACCTCAGAAGGGAAGAGCCAATAGGAAAGATTTTTATTAAAGAAAGTCTATCATTTTGGGTGTGTGAATATGCAAATCATATGCAAATGTCTTAAAATATTAATTTACAAACAAAATCTTTGGCCACACTTTATTTTACACTACACTTTTTACATTGTATCCTACCTCATTAATTACAATGTAACAAACTGTGTAACTAACTGTAATAACATGTAACTACATTGTACTTAGGGTTAGTTAATTCCATCATGTAAGTACAATGTTACATGTTATTACAGTTAGTTACACAGTTTGTTACATTGTAATTAATGAGGTAGATACAATGTAAAAAGTGTAGTGTAAAATAAAGTGTTACCGAATCTTTTTACTTCAAATGACAGTTAACACATCACTAATAATGACAAAAGAGAAAGAGAGAGAAAAAAATCCAGTATTTTGTTTTGTTTTATTTTTATTTTATTTTTTTTACATAGTTTTATAGAAGGGGTACAAAGTGACCTCACTCAGTAATTTATCTATGTAACAGGTTGGCAAGAGGAGGATTAAACCTTATTTCTTAAAAGTTTGTATAATTACCAGACACACTGTTGTATGCGGAAGAAGTAGTGCAATATTTTTTTTATTGTTAAAATAATGCTTTTACAACCTCTCCATTACTCTGGACAGACATGAATACAATGCTGGGACTATGTAAGGTAAAACAAAGTGAATCAGATGGGCCTATAGAGCCACTGTATCAGGAAATCTTCAACTAAAACAGCCCATTAGGAAACGCTGGGCCCACAATGGCTCTGAGCAATATAAACCTTCAGCTGATAAGTCGAGGTAAAGAGATCTTCAGACGAATCTTTATAGACGTTTTCCGATAAATCCGGAGAATGATGCAAATATGCTCATGAGGCCAATCCACTGCTCACAATCCACTTTATTGCACTGAGAGTTGGAGACTTTCAGAGGAATTGTCTTTTTGTTCTTCCACATCAAACTGACTGACTTCCTAAGACGCAATTAAGCAAAGAAATCAGTATGCAGGCTTACGGATTTGGGGGAGGTTTCAGAAGATCCTCACACCTGAAAAAGAAAAAAAAAAAAAAAGAAAACATGAAAAATTGCTGAGGTAATCCATCATAGTAAACACTGAAGCCTTAATTTGGGTTTTTGTCAGAAGTTTGTTTAATGGTTTTTTCATTGTGCCACAGTCGAGTGTCTTCTTATCAGCGCTGCATTATAGTACACAGCTCGCAGTCAATCACTTGTCACCTATCCCGGAAAGAAATGGGACTCTAAACTCGGAATAATCCGTCAAAATGTGTCAGCCGAAGCCCTCTACCCAGCATCCCTTTTGAAGACGCAATTTTATCTTTAAATGTTTATAGGAATTCGTAATAAATTCAAACTTGTATTGCAATGTTTTTCGGGGACAAAGCCTGAATGCAAAAAAAAAAAAAGTGAGGATGGAGCTTAAAGACGGCGTCTCAAGCTGTGACAGAAATCATTAAAAAAAATGGCACACTACATGACAGTTAGGAAGCTGACATTTTATAAAGGTTGAAGTGACTGGCATTTTCGCTGCAGTTGCTAAGTGTTGGTAAAAGCTCAGTTTCCATACCAACATAATATAGAAACACATAAGAAAACATGATGAATAAAAGGGGGGAAGAAAATCATGCTGTGTTTCTTTCAAGTCAGGACAACATCGGTGCACCTTGTCATTACTTCCTCAAATATTGGCACTTAAAAAAAATCTAGTATCTGTCTGCAATTAGTGTCCGATCTGATAACTGTAATTTCCATAGTAAATGATTACCTATGTTTCTGTTCATTTCCTGATCAACCATGCCTTGGGGATTGATCAAATTGTACACAGCTTAAGGTTATTTTCACACATTCATTATTATTATTTTTTTCAGTTATAGTCTACTCTATATTTCCAAATCTATTCATTCACCCACCCAATTAAATGAATTAGGATTATTAGATTGTTTTTCAGGAGCTGGGCTTGGCCTCTTAGTTCCAGTAAAAGGAACTCTGAATGATTCAGCATCAAGAGATTTTGGACAATCCCAAAACTGTTCCCAACTTTGTGGGAACAGTTTGGGGATGGCCACTTCCTGTCCCAACATGACTGCTGGATGAGTGAGTTTGGAGTCCTGACCTCAAGCTGATAGGACACGTTTGGGATGAATTAGAGTGAAGACTGTGAGCCAGGACAAAGCATGGGCCGATGTTATATTAAACCTTACAGATTAAGAATGGAACATCACTTAAGTTCATGTGTAAAGGCAGCTGAGTTCATATTTTTGGAAATATAGTCTATTTTCAACAGTATCTAAACACATTTTCTGTCTTCCTTACATTATCATTCAGCCCAAACTTGGACCTGTTTTTCAAGAGACCCTCGCGACCCACTGTGAAGCTTTGGCAACCCGTAGGCGGTGTCCCGACCCCAGGTTGGGAATCACTGAACTGGGGGCATCTTTGGACTGTGGCAGGAAGCCAGAGAAGTACTCGAAGTGAGCCCACGATAACACAAGCAGGAACTGCAGACTCCATTCAAAATCTCTTGATGAGTAAAAGTATTTTTTGACCCCAGTGAGAGCAGTAGTAGTAATAGTAATACTGGTGGTAGAGGTAGTAGTGTTAGTAGTAGTAGATATTACTGTGAAATTTGTACTTAAATGTTAACTTTATACTTTCTTATAATGCAAGTACTTTACCTTCTACATGAGTAAAATATTTTGCAGGAACAGTACACCACACAAATTATTTAACAAAACTCCAAATATAAGGTTTACCTGCTTCTGCCTAACTTGAAAATATGCTTGCATTTGTGAAGACATGCAGACATACACCAGAGGACAGCGCGGTGCAAGGCGACAGATGACAGCATTTTACAAAAGAGAATAACAAGAAGTCTGGGCATGACATCTCCAACAGTAGACATATTTGGTATTCAGTGATGCATGAGGAAAGTACAGGTTCTCTGCAAATGCAATTCTTAGTTTCAAATTAAACTTTTGCTAATTCTGCTTTTTAATTACACTCATTTTAATTTGATACTTTATAATTAGTTAGCCATAGACTGTTTACTGCACACTTTGTTATGACTTATTGTGGTTTTATATTATAATATGGATAATCAATGATGCCAGGCTATTTCCAACAGTTTTTTTGTCAATGCAGAAGGTGGTATAAATACTCAAAATTTGTACTTATGTAAATATAATGTTACTTCAAAATAAGTTTTTATAATATCACTCGGGTAGGAGAAGAAGTAGTCAACAAAAATATTACTGAAGAAAAATTAAAAAGCAACAAATTGAATGTTTATTTAAGTATTTTTTAATTTCAGTGCAAAATCTACGACTACTACTATTACTACAACTACAGCTACTACTACTACTACTTAAAAATGGCTTGAACCCTCAAAAAATACTATAAAATACTCTTTAAGGGTCTTTTTCCCTTTAAGAAAGTGTTTCCAATAATTACTTCACAACTGCAGCAGACCAGAAATGTGCAGCTCTGGCATAGTTTTTTTTATTTTTTTATTTTTTTTATGCAGAAACATAGAAAAAGAGTTGTTTTTTTACTTCCTTGAACTTTTGTATGATACCATTTTACTACAAAATGAAAAATAGCTATGAGGAATCAGTGAAAGCAGAATGAATGAGAGCAGAGTGGATGTAGAGGGCTTTGTTGATTGGTCAGTGCTTCCAGGAGTGGGCGGGCGTTTGTGGAACCAAGCGTTCTGAAGCCTCAGAAACTCAGCGCCGGAGACTACCTCATTACTCAAACAGGAGTGAATGAAACAAAACACAACTCCAGGCATGTTTTTGACGAGGGAACAACACTGAAACATGGTAGAAAGCTCAAAAAAGTAAATTTTGCATTAGAGATCCCTTTTAAAAATGACTAAACTAAACTAAAAATAGGATTTCTTTACACCACTGTTGACATACATACATGTTTAAATTATGTAAATGACTTTGTTAAAATGTAAGCTCCCAAGTTGTAAATCCTTCTTTTAATGCAGTGGCTGCTCACTATAGGCTCTGATCAGCTCCAATGGCTCCAACACAATTACATTAAATCTTTCATTTCATATTTTGGCACTGAACCCCGAAGCCTTTAATTGTGTATTACAGTGCATCTGGCGTCCTGTTCCCCTCATCTAACTTTCTATTGAGAATCTCATTCATTTTGCATTCATGTATCTCAAACTGACAGCCGGAAGTGTCACCTTAGGAAAGTCACATACACCAATCAGGCATAACATTACAACCACTGACAGGTGAAGTGAATAACACAGATTATCTCTTCATCATGGCTGCTGTTAGTGGGTGGGATGTATCAGGAAGGAAGCAAGTTGTCAGAGTTATTGTGTGGCTATAGACCAGTGGTTTCCAACCTTTTGTGTCTTGCGTACCCCCTTGGGCTTTTTGTCATACCACAAGTACCCCCTTCACCCACACATGTTCATCTTTCAGAAAGTAGTCATAAAAAACATCTCACAAAGTAATAGTACAAGACATTTTATACTTCTTTATTGCAAATACTAATTCCTCTGCATTCTTTACTTAAAAATAAAGAAGGAAAAATTGCTTAAAAAATAATACTCAGAAAGTAATTGAGTGGAAGGATTTTATTTTATTTTTTACCTCTGTACTACATAAAGGTCTAAAAAAAAAAAAAACTATACAAAATAATACATTCACTAGACTCTCTTGGCTTAAATAAATAAATCAATAAAAAATTCTAAAATAAATACCTAAATAAACTTTTTCTTGACCTTATTTTCCTATATATTTTATGTTCAAAATAAAAAAATAACTCAATATAAATTTATTAGATGAAAAAAAAAATCAACCTATTAAACCTTAAAAAAACAAAATATTTTTTAGCAGTTTCACCTCCTTTTAATCAATCAAAGAGACACTTGAGCTTTTTTGTTTTTCATAGGTTTTAATAGTTTAATATTTAAAAACTATTAAAACTGCAGGGGAAGTATTTGGCATTTTCAAGTCCAAACTTTTTAAAGAAAAAAAAAAAAACATCGCTCTATTCTTGATTTTAGATTGATGGTGCCATGCCTACAGTGTGCACACATAAACAGCCCAAACTGTTTAAATGTTCTCCTATCAAATGATGAAATTATTCTATGTTCTATCTGCAAAGTGTCTGTGTTCCCAACCAGGGGTGCGGGGACCCCTAGGTGTATAAGAGCACTTTGCAGGGTGTACGTGGAATTATTTGATAATTTATGTGAAAAATCATGAGAAAATATTTACAATCTTCACATTAAACTATTGAAACGTACAAAAGACAAGCGGGGTCAAGTGTCCCAGTGACAATGAATATCCAAATTTGGTCCAAAACAACAAGGGATCTTACTGAATGATATATTTTGTTACAAATGTTTTTAAGTTAAGTTTAAAAGCTTTTTTTTTATTTACAATTTAAATTTTGTTTAAATAAAGTATACAGTAAAATAAGTTAAAGAAAATAATAACGTTTACATTGTAATATGTTTAATTTAATATTTCCGCTGTTTCTTGAATTTTTAACTTTTCAGTAATGTAGAAGAATTTGTATTTACAATCAAGTAAGTATACGATGTCTTTGCACTAATTTTTTTTTTTTTTTTTTTTTTAGAGATAATCAGGGGTACTCATGGTATGGCACAAGCTCCATGGGGTACTCAAGGCAAAAAAGGTTGGCTAGACGACCACCAATCCAATCAGATCCACCAATAACAGGCAGGTGGTCATAATCTTCTGCCTCATCATTGTATATCACCTGAATCCAGATTTCGACGACAGAAAAAGCAGCTTGTTATCCATATTTTCTTCATGATTTGCCTTGGAAATGCCCTTAAGTCACACTCGCTGCTCCCACCTGCAAGTGCCAAATGACAACTTATGCAATCCTCCGACTGCCACTGCACTGATGTCACCGTCCTTGAGAAATGATTGCAAAAGACGATACTGAACTTGCCGTTGCTTGCGTTTACACGTCCGTAACGACTTTAAAAACTGCTCTTTAAGGGTGAGCTTCTCTCTTCTCTTCAGAGCCATTAGTTTGTTTTCATTCAGTGCATTATCCATGGTCAGTGGAATGTAAGCCCAGCCCCATTGTTATGGTATCATTAATCAGTATTTTCTACTATACAAAGGCTTAAGGATCCATTAAGTGGGCTTAGATGAAGATTCATTCCATGTTGGCGACTTTCCGATTAAGCTGTGCCATGCCATTTTAATATATCATTAGCTTAATTTAGCTTTAGGTTTAGCCTTTCACACTGCTGTTTATTAGTCTCTACAAACAGTGTGTATGCTAGTTTACATTAGGTATTATGGTTGTTAATGCTAAGGTCTTTGTTGCCATTGGTAGGAGGCTGCACCTTATCTGCGAAAAGTGACTCATAGTATCAGCTACTATTATAGACTGGAAATGTCAGTGTCTCAAATGTATATGGAATTTCAGGTGTGCAGAAAAAATAGTATCCGTATAGTTAGGGTTGGGACTAGGATTGTTTTTGTTTTTTTTTTTGCATAAGGCAGTACCAATAAAGATGGCAGACCTCAAGCAAAGCAATGGCCCAATCTAATAATGTACTCAGACCAAACCTCGAACCAGGGATCTTCCAGTTCTGGGGTAAATGCTCTATCCATTGAGCCACAAAGCCTGTGCATGACATAATGGTAAAGAATCCACACAGATCTTATGTTTCAATGGAGGATAAACAGCGTGGCTCCCAGTTTCACTCTCTGTGCTCTCCTTTTTGCTGCTGTTCACAGCGGCATGTTACAATAATGCCCCATGTAGGCTGCACACACATAGTATAAATGTGCACTAAAAATTCTCAGGATGCTCGGGACCCGGTATGTTTTTGTTTGACAGCCTGCTCCTGCTTGAGACCTCGTCAATACTGTCTAATCCCAAGAGATTTGGGTCGGTCCACTGAATTTCCCGCCTGCTGCAGGTCTCAGACAGAAAATTAATCATTCTCTCATTCATTCACAAAGAGCTATTTAGATTCACCAATTCATCTAATATGCATAGTTTTGGTAACCTGGAAAAAGCCAGATAAATATTACTTTAGCATAGACTTGCTAACATTATATCAATCTAGAATAGGTCCCGTTGAGAATGTTTGTGAAGGGGCGGGACATTAAGTAGAATATTTGGAGGTGATTGGATAAAGTGCCAGCTTTGTAGCTAAACAACAAACTGCTACGACAATAAAACAACAAAATAGAGATGTAGTTAGAAGAATTTTGTTGTTTTTGTAAACATTTACATTACATTTTACAGTGTCACCATGTTGTTAACAAGTATCGCTAAAAGAACTTGTTGTTGTCGGCAAATCTAAACCCTGCCCACTCACGGCAATACTGCCACACCAATGGCCCGGGCCACCACCAGCTCAGACCCAAACGGATCAGCAGGAGCCTGACAAGATGGATTTCGTGAATTTGTGAACTCACAAATTTCACGACAATCCAGCTTACTATTCAAGGTAATGGTAATTGAACCCACAACCATTTTGCAGATAGACAAGAACACAAACCACCACATATTGCATTTTTAGATTAAATTATAATTGAGACGTAGATTTTTTCACAACAGTGCACTGTTAAACTGACAGGTTAAAATAAGAAAATAGCACCCTAGATTTCAATGACCGAGAACCAAAGACCCATTTGTGCAACAACAATGAAACATTCCAACCACTCACTGTCATCTGAACTACTTATTTTCTTCTTTTTTTAACCACACTCACATGCCAGAATATGAACAGGCCCTTCAGGGCAAGTCTCTTTGATTCGTTCCAAAATGGCAGCTGCCATTGTCATTTGAGCCACACCTGTGAAAAATTAAGCAGGGCCACCCCAGCTGACACCCTTTACATCGTGCTCAGAAAGCTCGGCGCGCTGTCAGCCCGGCCTCACAGACAACCCCTCAGCAAAATGTCCTCATTTTACTATGCACAAGTAAAAGTACTTTTACTGCAGATTAACACTGTACAGTAGAGGTGAAAGTACTCAACACAATTATTAGCCTTGAACAAATTAGCACTGAATTGCCCCAATTTCTGATACTACTAGGCCTACTAGTATTACTACCACAACTGTACTTTTAGAAGTAAAAGTACTCAACATCATTTCTAATTGAGTAAAAGTGCTGAATGTAAAGTAGAAACTACTTCAAACTACTATCATTACTACTACCACTACTTCTTCTACTAGCACTACTACT
The DNA here is from genome assembly GCA_020698575.1 of Bostrychus sinensis. NCBI lineage: Eukaryota > Metazoa > Chordata > Actinopteri > Gobiiformes > Eleotridae > Bostrychus > Bostrychus sinensis. Next base: position 9,728,366 of record CM036261.1, on the reverse strand, counting down.
ACTACAACTGCTACTAATACCACAACTGCTTATTGTATTACTACTACTATTGCTGCTACCTCTATTACTACTTCTATTGGTGGTACTATTACTACTATAGCCACACATTGACTTGAGTACATTTTCCCTCAGAAAGTGCATACAGTATGCTTTAAAATGTATTGAATGAAAATATTTTTATTTTATTTTATTTTTTACCTTTGTACTACATACAGGTCTATTTATGTTTCTACCCCATTATAAAACCAGCTATGCAAAATAATACATTCACAAGACTCTCCATCTTGGCTCAAGCAAACAATTAAATAAGAGTAAGACAGAAAGAAAAGGTCACAGTCTCATTTGTATCCTGAGGTGGTGGCTTCCCTGTAATGCGTGTCCACAAAACTCTGTCTGCCTCACGAAAAACACAAACAGCATGACCAATACAATCTGCCAGGGATCCCATAGGTCCAACAGCGAGAGCCTGACAAAGATGTTAGAGGATATAATTAAGGTCCATTGTCAAAATAAGGACTACCATAGTATTGAGAGAAAGTTTATGTTTTCTTAAGGAGGTTGTGGGTACAATTTCCCTAGGTGGAGTCTGCAGGGTTGCTGTAGGTTCTCTTTGGGTGCTATGGTTTCATCCCACTTAAAATTAACCTAAAACAAGGGAATAGAACACTAAAGAAGGACTAAACCAGGTCTAAAACCAGAACTCAACCAGGAATAAACCAGGACAAAATTAGGAACAAACCAGGTCTAAACCAGGACTAAACCAGGATTAAGCCAGCTCCAAACCAGGACTAAAGCAGGTTCTGGGGGTACATAAGACCAAAAAGGTTGGGAACCACTGCTCTAAAGGGTATAATAGTAGTAATAGTACCAGCAATAGTAGTAGTATAAAAGGTAGAATACATAGTGGTATTAGTAGTAATAGCATGTATTTTTTATCCTCAGTGGCAAAGTAGACAGTGGTGGTTATACTGGTAGCAGAAATACTAGTAGTAATATATACAATAAATAGTAGCAGTATTAGTAGCAGTAGTGGTAGTAGCAGCAGTAGTAATAGTAGTAGTAGTAATGTTAGTAGTCTAAAGTAAGTAAACTTTTCATTCAGCACTTTTTACTCAAGTAGTAATTTTGTTGAGTACTTTTACCTCTAAAAGTACAGTTGTAGTAGTAGTACTAATGTTTAATGTTTAATTGCTTTGTTTTTATGTTTTTTCATGTAACCCTAAGTAACCTAAGGTCCATAGTTGCTCACAGAAATAAGCGTTAATTAAATGTTTGGGTTTGTATGTTTTGGCCTTTTTGGTGGCATCTAGTGGCAGAAGTGCAGACTGCAAAACGCAACATGTAAGAACACATTTTGGTGGGAATTGATATTTTAAACTAGCATTATAAAAAAGGTATCCACCAAAAAAATATAGTTAGGTTAGGCCTAAATGAAAAAAAAAAAAAAAAAAAAAAACATAACATGCAAAATTGTGCATTAAACAGAACAGCATTGGCCTTATCTCACAATGGTAAAAATGAGCCGGAGAGCTCCTAATCCAGGGGTAAATGCTCAAGCCATCACAAAATGCCTCATTTGTGGCTGAAGTTAAAAATGATGGTCCTGTGTAGCTTTTGTACAGAATCTGAAGCTGCAATTTTAAACTAGTCAATTAATTAAAGTGACCTTCATGCACACAGTAAATAAGCCGTGCTTCCGCTCCAACAGTGCACAGTTTGTTCACAGAGCTGGAAGTACAGAGACTATTGTATCACTCTCAGTACTACCAGTATAAAGAATAATAATGGCACTAGACATTAATGGATATATAAATGCTCATTTTTGTAACACTAGCAGAGACAAGGATGATTTTCATTCTCAAGGACAGTTTATGGCAAATGTGCACTCCATCAGAAGCCTCCCAACATTTTGCAGTTTCCTTGCATAACTTTCAGAAAGCAGTCCATTCTACATTTAATGAGATTCGGGCCAAGAATTTTCGAATGCATCTATAAATAGCCCATGGTGCAAACAGTTGGAAAGTCCAGAAGCTATGGACTCAAACTTGCATTATTTTTATTTGTAAGGAAAGTAAAAAAGCAATTGTGTGGGAGTGAAAAAAAAAAAAAAAAAAAAAAAGGAAGAAGAAGAAGATAGTGACGGAAATGGGAAGAGGCGAGGAGAATTGGGAAGAATCCGCTGAGGAATAGGACTGAAGAGGCCAAGCTCCGGGGGCCCGCATCCTGCCTTTCACCGAAGTGACAGGCGGCTGGAGCTCCTGCAGGGGCTGGAGGTGAGTGTGGGGATCCGGTTACACAAATCCCCATACACTCGTGCACCTTTTCACAGGAGGCCAAGCTTCTTTTAAGGTCGTGTTGCTGTACAGCGTGGAGCCGATGAGACCACAAGCAGCCAAGTGGTTGACAGCTTAAGGTGAGGTGAACGGGGCAAAAAATGTTAACAGATACCAGGCATCAACATAAAAAAAAAAAAAGTATTGCAAGGTTGTTGTTTTTTTTTACTTTTTTAAAAAAAAAATGTATTTCTTCTTTACTAAATTAGCCCAAGGCTAATTTCCATTTGCTGTCCCTAGAGAGGTTGATGTAATCATAAAACTAATACACACAGTAAAAACAATACACCTAGACAGACAATACAATAATACAGAGTGACATAAAGAAATGGTCAGTCGCAAGATCACAGACTCAGCCCAACTAAAGGGAGCTGGATTATTTGATCAAAATTGCACGCTGCCCTGTTTAGTTAAGGTGCCAGTGTATAAGTATTGCACCCAGCCCATTGCTAAAATTATTATAGAACATTGCACATCCCTAAAAAGATAAAGTGCAAGGTGAAATTGCTAAATAACCCGGCTTATAAAGTGCTATTCTACAATGTATTGCATGTGCCCTCAAAGGTAATATTCATTAGTATATTGCATATTGCCTGTAAGTAAAGTATTAATAAATAATTGATTAATTAATAGTATATTGCCCATTGCACATTATAAACTATTGTACATGATCACACACCTGTGTTGACCTGAGCCATGTCTTTAAATGGCCTTTAAAAGCAGTGAAACTGGGGGAGTCTCTAACTGTGGGTGGTAAACTGTTCCACAGAACACTGCCCTTATATGAAAACACATTTTGACTGAATGAAGTTTTTCTGTCAGGCACCTCACAGTCACCTCTGGTTGTGGCCCTGGTGGAGCGAGATGTAAGAGTTGACCTGTACCTAATATAGTCATTGAGTGCGGGTGGAGCTAATTTTGAACACTCTGAGTTCAACCATGGAAGAAAGTTGTTGTTTTTTTTTCCTATTAATTGTGGTTTTAGAAAAGGGCTGACTAACTTCCTGAATTTTTTTAAGAAATAATTCTGAACAGGTGTCAGTGTCATCAGTTGACCATAGATTTCCTCAATTCAAGTCACTTAATGCTCTTTCCACATTTTTTTCTTGATTTTTTGGTATAATATTGAATTTTGATTGCTTATTTGAATGATTAGTATTTGAATTTTCAAAACGTTGTTTACTTAGTTTTCTCAAACAGAAGATTGCGTTATGATCAGAAAGACCAGTCAAGTAAATTTTGTGTTTTAGTGATTCTTTCAGGTTTGTTGGAGAACAGCAGGTCAATTCTGGATGCTGAACGATGAGTGACTCTTGTGGGATGCTGTATTAGCTGGGTGAAATTAAATTGGTCAGTTATTAATTTGAGTTTTTCCCTGTCCTTTTTGTCATCCCAATTTATATTGAAATCCCCTATTAGAATTATTTCTTTTTTATGGTTGCACATATTTAGGAGGGCTTTGAAATGGTCATAAAAGTCTATTTTAGCAGAAGGTTTTTCGATAAAGACAGATAACAGTGAGTGACATTTCAGCTGAAAGGAGGATATCTACGCCCACACATTCTAATTTGATATTACTAGGCCACACTATTTGGTTAGATTTGTATTTATTTGAAACATACAATAACGCACCACCTCCTTTACCCTTATTCCTGTCCTTCCTGAAAGTACTGAAGCCTGGTAAGGATATCTCTGAGTCAGGGGAAGACTTGTGTAACCATGTTTCAGAAAGGGCAAAATAATCAATGTTAGAGTTACATATCAGATGTTCCAACTGTTCACGTTTAGACCATACTACGGACATTTAAATGGCCCCCAAACAATCCATTTTTCTTTAACAATGGGTCCCAAACAGCTCTTGCATTATTTAATGTATTAAATATTTTTAGGCGCTTTTTCATTACTGGATTTCTGTACTTTACCACCGTTGTGACTGAATGTGCATCTGAGGCTCCCGCACGGCCCCGCTGACCTCGCAGCCCCCGGTGCGCTGGTGGAGGGGGAAGCCCAGGTGACGTTTTCCACCCATCCCCGATGCGTTGGACCCCCGCGCGGCCCTGCCGAACTCGCCGCTGCCGGTGCGCTGGTGGAGGGGGAAGCCCAGGTGACGTTTTCCACCCGTCCCCGATGCGTTGGACCCCCGCGCGGCCCTGCCGAACTCGCCGCTGCCGGTGCGCTGGTGGAGGGGGAAGCCCAGGTGACGTTTCCACCCGTCCCCGATGCGTTGGACCCCCGCGCGGCCCTGCCGAACTCGCCGCTGCCGGTGCGCTGGTGGAGGGGGAGGCCCAGGCGACGTTCCTCGCCCGTCCCCGGTACGCCGGACCCCGGCGCGGCCCCGCTGAACTCGCCGACGCCGGTGCGCTGGCGGAGGGGGAAGCCCACCTGACGTTCTCCACTTGCCTCCCCACCGGGTGACCCACCGCCATATTGTCCTGCCCTACACCGGTCCACACGGGACGACCCAGGTAGGCAATGTTTTGTTTTGTTGCCCATGTTAGCACGTCTGCTAAGGGTAGCCAGGTTAGCTGCGGTTGAAAGGCTACCTGTTGTTGAGAGGCATACCCATGGCTGTAATAGTTGAGCTAACAATGGTAATCCAAATGGTCCCGGCAATTGTGATGGATGAATTATTGGGAGGTACACAGGCCCTGGTGGCTGTAGTTGTTGAATTGGCTCGGGTAGCCGTGCGGGCAATGCATAGTTGGGACTGCGGTCCCGGGTTAATCTCCACATCTCCATCTAATAATATCATAAATGCCAAGTGCATGAGACTCATATATGCACTAGTTGAATATGACTTAGCTTGCTTTGTAGTGGGTATCTTGAGAAGTCCCTTATCCAGAAATGCCTGGAGTATAGACGTGGCCGGAGTTTGTGATTATAAACCGCCATCTCATTGATATTAGAAGAAGACTAACACTCATTATGACACCTAGAATCCACCTTGATGTTACTTTGGTGGAATTTGATGGTTTACAAGGAACATACCCAGCACCTGCCTGACTGTGCATGCTGTCGCTTACTCAGAGCATACACTGGTATACTATTGTGATTTGTCACAACTACTTGTCCAGACATTACCATGACATTAAAATATCAAGATATTTATAGCATAGCCAATATGCTAAATATATCCGCTAATTGCTACATTAACATGGGCTGTGTCCAAACGTCATCCCTAATCCCTCTACTAAGTAATTTATTTATTTTTTTAATTTTATTTATTTATTTATATGGGACAGTGTGTATTAATGAACGGCTAGTGCTGTAAATACACCGGATTATAGCTCAGAGCTAATTTCCATCCGTAGTCCCCACTCACTCACTCACTCACTCACATTCACACCCTTACATTAATCCCTTACTTAGGGATTTATGTAAAAATGTCAAAGTTTGCATCAAAAACAGTTTAAAATTCTTAGTTCACTCTGTTGAGATGAGGATTTCTTTAATTTATATCTATATAATTGATTTATTTTACACAGAAAATAATGGACATCTTATTTTGAGTGTTTTGTTGAATTAAAAAACAAACAAACAAACAAACAAAAAGGATGATGTCAAGTTTAAGATCCTTGGTTCATTTCGATATGAGGATTTATTTTAATTTTTATTTTCTTTTTTTATTTTATACAGGGAATAATTTTGAGTTTTTTGTGTAAATAAAAAAAATGTATTTTGAGTTTTTTGTGTTTTGTGTAAATTAGAGAATATTGCATTAAAAACACAGATAGAGCCAGTTTAAAATGCGTGGCTCTTTCAGATTTTGTTCAGATGAGTATTTTATTTAATTTTCTTTTTATTTTTTAATTTTACACAGAAAACAACAGACTTCTTCTTTTTTTTTTTTTTTTTTTTTGTAAATTAGACATATTGCAAAACAATAAACAAAAAACTAAACAAAAACAAAAACATGAATAAATCATTCATGTTTTTTTTTGGTTTGTTTGTTGTTTTTTTTGCCGTACAATGGCTAGGGATTATGAGATTAGCCTGAAAGCTTACACACCAAAAATCTCAAAACTGTTAAAAAAATGTACCTGTAGTGTCTTGCCCTAAAGTATCAGACCTGGCACAGTGTCTGGTTCCTCTCCAATACTTTAAATATCCCACCACAATAAAAAAGTCTGTCTTGCTTGAAGGGATTTAACTATGAATCACCACATAAGGCGGTGAGGGTCTGACTGTGACGTGTGCCAGAGTTCATGCGGTAATGTGGAGGCAGTCAGAGCTGCATTTTTACACTAAATATTGATTAACAGGAGTCACGTTGGGCTGAAAACACATGCAAAACCACACAATAAGGAAAGAGCTGTGCATATGTAGGAGTGTGTGAGGTTGTCATCAGGAATAAATTAGCCCGCATGGCGTGATCTGCTGTGGGTGGTGAGTGGAAAGCAGATGCTAGTTTGAAAGAGGTACAGAAGACCAAAACTTTGCAGAAGTCAATTTAATACAACTACTATAAGCATTTTTTATGTAGCCAAATGTGTGCAAGGATAGGAATAATGTATTTGTATGAGTAAGAAACCATTTGGCTGACTTTAGCAATTGGGTAGCTATCAAAAAATGTTCCAACACTCTGCCAATATGGAGAAGCAGACAGGTGCAAAGCTACAGAGGCTACAGGGTTGCACTGAAAAGCATTAAAAGTCATTGAATTGATTTTGCAAAAAGCATTACATTTTATTCCAACATTCCAAAAATTTAAAATAGTTCTGAAGTAAAATTGCTGACGTTATTAGTTTTATTTGTGAATATAAATATGTATATATAAATAATATAATTTACTATTTCCTTTATGATTGTAAAAATACTTGAAAATAAACTTACTGTACTGTAAGCAGCAAGCACTCCTACTGGTTTGAACACAGTACTGCAGTCTAAATCAAAACAGTGGTCTCTTTTCTGATTGGACAACCGGCGATGCAAAACAAAACAAACCATTATGTAAAACATATTCTCAATTGTTAATAACTCAATCAAACTAATATTTGATTTGAACATGTTTACATCACATCTGGGCACACACTTTTTTTTTTTTTTTTTAAATAACATATAAAAAAAAGAGCGCTCATAGTACCTTTAAGGTGTTGTAATTGTATGTTTGTGGCATTAAAAAGCACTAAATTAGACTTGTTGATACCTGCAGGAACCCTGGACTAAAAAACATGTTCTGCTGTAAATTGGTGAAGTGAAAATGTGTCCCTACAGGCACAACAGTGGACTCCTGTGGCAGTCCCAAGCCTGGATAAATGGAGAGAGTTGCGCCACAAAGGGCATCCAAGGCAAAATTCTAAACAATATTATTATGCAAATGATTACATGCTAGAAGGCAGCTGTAATGACACCAGAGTGGAAAAGCCAAAAGAGAAAAAAAGCAATTTGGAGAAGCAGACAGGTGCAAAGCCACAGAGACTACGGTTGTAAATTGTTCCAGTGAAACATTAACATTTAAAACATGAAACGACTTAAATGTCATATTAAATGTGTGGTCCATGGAGAATATTTTCATGATATGTTGTTAAGGAGCGACCCATATTTTGGTATGGCATTTACAGTTAGGTCCATAAGTATTCGGACACTGATACAGGTTTTGTTATTTTAGTCTTTTATACCAAAACTTATTCAAAATAGAATGTGGTTAAACTCTCAGCTGTAATTGAAGCGTATTCACGTCCAAAAACCCAAAATCTCAACTTTTCAACAATTAATATTTTTTTGTTCATTTAATATGATGTTCATATGTCTAAAAGCTTCCAATTTTTAAGCTTTAGTCACTATCAATATATATTTTTTTAACTCCCCTTACAGCCAACTTACTATCCATTATTAAAAAGTACTATTCTTTTGTTAAATTTGGTATATTTAGTTTTGGATGGCTGTAAGAGTTTTTTTTACAGTGCATTAAATTCACAAGATTCACCAATTCACCTAACACATGCATGCGTATTTGAACAGCTGGGAGATCAGCATGAGGATCGAACCCACAACCTCTGTGCTTATAACAATTCAGGTTAATCAATGGTTTTGCACAGTTAATTTTATATTTTCTAGTTTATATTTTTAATGTTACATATTTTTGCTTTTGCTTTTTCTTGTACATAATTTATATTGCACCTTTTTGTTTGCGTGCTTACTTAAAGTTACACTGTGTAAGATTCCCGGTCTTGCGCCTCCAGAGGCCACAGGTGCCACTGCACCGTCGCAAAATGTAAACACTAGGGCCCCTCCTCCTTCTGAAACTGTGCGAGCGTGCGTCTATTTCCATCATTGTTTCAACTTTAGTTGACCTGCTGCTACCTTTGGAAGTTTGGACTGGATCTTCTATAGAGTTAGCGCTAGCGTTAGCTTATCAACAAATGTCGCGCAATGGTCGCAGTAAAAACAACTAATAACTGTATGAAAAAGCACGTTCTAAAGAAACAAAGAGGCTAATTTACCTGCCCAACAATAAAGATGCAAAAACGTGATCCGATTTGCAGCCTTCTCTGTCTCTCATCTGACGCCAGCGAGCAAAAGTTTGTCCTGATGTTGACTCTTGTTTGCGATCTGGTGCGGTCCCTTTCACATTTTCTTCTTCTTGCCTCGTCCGACATTGTCTTCATCTTCTTGTGTCCTTCGGCCCTGACGAACTGGCGAAAATAACAACGCTAAAAGTAGCTTCCTGTTTATACCTGCGCCTCAAGTCGTTCCCTGTCACGTGACTCTTCCTGAACAGCGGAGCGCTCCCGGCCAAGTTGCGAGGGCGGTTTCTCAGTACGGAAGCCCCGCTCGGAGCAACAGATCGCACCTCAGGCCTTATAATCGTTCAAAAAATCACAAAAACAAGTCAGTATGCCCCACATATTTAGGAGAAAAGTTACACAGTGTAACTTTAATTTTCTTGCTTTCTGCACATTATTCTATATAAAGAGCTGCCTGAACAAGTTAATTTCTCCACTGTAATAAAGTTCAGTCTAATCTAATCTAACCACATGCATATCTTTAACAGTCTGAAGAAGCTGGAGAGTGACTTGTGAGGTAGAAGTGCTAACCACTCTGCCACTGTGCACCCTTTTACATACAAATACATTTGCAATACACATTTTTCCACATTTACAAAATCCTGGACCATCCCCTTTCTTAACAATCCTTGCAGAATCTATTGTGCTTTCATTCTGACTACTCATTGTTAACTTCCATGCCCTTTTTCTTCCGCTTGATACATCATGCAGTAGGTTGCACTCTGAGCTGCACTTCAACAACGCCGGAGTACACAGACCGAGACATCCACAAACAAAATCAGCAACAACAAAAATCTGCATCCCGGCAAGTGAAGCATGCAAGCCGGGGCGTGCAGTCAGTGTCAACCCCCAAAAGAGCCTGTGTGTATTATTGCAATAGCTGCTTATGTAAATCCGTATGCGGTGAGGTCTCGCTTTCACCTCGGACATAAATCATAACCGAGGCTTGATTGTGTTGCGCGAGCCCTTCTTGTGCAATCAGTATTTCTCCCGTGCTCTCCTGTGTCATTTATTACCAGCCCAACACGATATAAAAACTGTCTTTTGATTGTATCCACGATCCCTACGGAGGATTGAAACTTATACTGCCTTTATATTTAGTGAAAATACTAATTAGGGATTTGTTAAAGTTGAAAATGAAGTAGATTCTGGAGCCACAGTTGGAATAAATATTTAATAAGTCTTTGAAGAGGGATGAAGAATGCCGTTGTGGAAAGAAAAACAAAAAAACTAAACTTGCAGGATCTATGCAATACAAGGCCATTGGTTACTTAATTGTTTTGACATAAACAAGAAGGAACACATGCAGCCTAAAGCCAAGGATGCAAGACTAGAGTTTGAAAAAAAAAGTGCAATAAAGGGCAAATCTGAACCCCCTGCTGTGGATATACAGTGGAGCGCTTAATAGGACTTATGTGTATCTGTCTTTGCACCAAAAGAATGCATAGAAATGAGAATATGCAAGTTAAAATCATGCAAAGACTTAAACCTTACAGTGTGTAAGAAAGCTGCTCATATCTTCTGTGTGAGGAGGTCAAACTTGACTCAGTGCAGTGTTTCCCAACCAGGGGTACAGGGACCCCCAGGGGTACACGAACACTTTGCAGAGGGTACGTGGAATCATTTCATCATTTGATAGGAGAACATTTAAACAGTTGGAGCTGTTTGTTCGTGCACATCTGTAGGCATGGGACCATCTAAAATCATTGAGCTATGTTTTTACTTCTTTAAAAAGTTTGGGCTTGAAAATGCCAAATACTTAGTGTTATCCAAACTCTTGCTCCTCCTGTGGGCTCCCCTGCAGTTTCAATAGTTTTTGATATTAAACTAGAACCAGTCGGAGAGCGCAGACCTCCGCCAAGCCATAGGGCCACTCACCTGAGAAGAACCACTAAAGGCCCGGATCTAGCTCAAAAAGTATTAAAGATGAACATGAAATCTGTGAACATACTTCTGAAAGACAAAAACCTCACCTTTTATTTGGCGTTATTTGCAAGTGTGTAGCTACATTTGTTGCTGTGCAAATCCAACTTCATATGTACCCCCTATATTTAGAACCATCTGGATCACCAGAACCAGAATATCAACATGATCCAGGTCAAACTGCCATCTTGTAATTATTTCTTGCCAATGATTCTGGCAGTATTTGTTGAGTTAGAAGCTTTAATGTCTAAATAACTCTGTCCATAACTGTTTGAGTTATGTTGCTAACAAACAAACAGATGGACAGACAAACCAGCGTCGCCATAAACATTACTTCCTCCATGAAATATATAGGAAAATAAGTTAAAGACATTTTTTTTATATAAATTTGCTTTGATTTATTTATTTAAAGTTACACTGTGTAAGATTCCCGGTCTTGCGCCTCTAGAGGCCACAGGTGCCACTGCACCGTCGCAAAACTGTAAACACTAGGGCCCCTCCTCCTTCTGAAACTGTGCGAGCGTGCGTCGATTTCCATCATTGTTTCAACTTTAGTTGACCTGCTGCTACCTTTGGAAGTTTGGACTGGATCTTCCATAGAGTTAGTGCTAGCGTTAGCTTATCAACAAATATCGCGCAATGGTCGCAGTAAAAACAACTAATAACTGTATGAAAAAGCACTGTTCTAAAGAAAAAATAAAGAGGCTAATTTACCTGCCCAACAATAAAGATGCAAAAACGTGATCCGATTTGCAGCCTTCTCTGTCTCTCATCTGACGCCAGCGAGCAAAAGTTTGTCCGATGTTGACTCTTGTTTGCGATCTGGTGCGGTCCCTTTCACATTTTCTTTTTCTTGCCTCGTCCGACATTGTCTTCATCTTCTTGTGTCCTTCGGCCCTGACGAACTGGCGAAAATAACAACTGCTAAAAGTAGCTTCCTGGTTATACCTGCGCCTCAAGTCGTTCCTTGTCACGTGACTCTTCCTCAACAGCGGAGCACTCCCGGCCAAGTTGCGAGGGCGGTTTCTCAGTACGGAAGCCCCGCTCGGAGCAACAGATCGCACCTCAGGCCTTATAATCGCTCAAAAAATCACAAAAACAAGTCAATATGCCCCACATATTTAGGAGAAAAGTTACACAGTGTAACTTTAAAGCAATTGTTTGTTTTTTATTTTTAAGTAAAACAGGCAGAAGTATTAGCATTTACAATAAAAAAGTATAAAATGTCTTTTGTTATCTTCAGGAGACAAAATGTAGGTGGCATTCAAACAAAATCAACAAAATTGTCATTACCAATGCAAAGTGGATTCTGCAACCACCAAAACAAACAACACTGCAGTCACATTTTGCCTCCCAGTCACCACGTATGTGCAGTAAACAACAACAGTGAAGTATTATATTGCAATACTGTAATACTAGCATTGTTTTATCTCAGAGGTTACTTGTTAGGCATTCATTAATGCTATTTTTTTGACCCTATATGGACATTTAATCCTAAACTACACTGCTCATTCAAATGTTTAAATTCACTCATTACATTTGGAGTTTGGAACGAGGTTAAAATTCCTTTCTATTTTACTAAAAGGTAATGCTTAGTTTGTCCACTCTGGGCAAAAAGATAGTACAGCTTTAGCTTGGAAATGAAGCATGAAACAGAATCAAGGCCTTAAAAGTATTAAACATTATGAGTAGGTATTAAATTTTGTTCATCTAGGTCTTAAAATTTTACAAAACATTATGTTAATATTCCAAAAAAGTAGTCACTCCAATAACAAAATATATTTATTGCAGAAATGTTATCAAAATGCATGATTCATTTATTCATGATTTTTAATGCAGCAGTGGAGCTTTTTCAAACATATTAGACTTTTAAAATAAAACCCTTGAGTTTCAGAGAGTTGTGCAGATAATTCCTTAGTGTAAAATTCTTACAGATTATTGTTCTGTTGTCCACAATGCTGGCATTAAATTTCACTCTAATTGGCCTTAAAAAGTCTTAGAAAGGTCTTACATTTCACAAGGCAAAACATGGAGCTACCCTGAATAATAATGGTTAATTTATCTGTCAATCTGAACTCAGCTACAAACCATTAAGCTGCTAATTTCTGACACATAACACACTGATATCACAAAAGCCAGACAAGAGAAGTAATAAACATTTCAATTTCAAAATACTTACCGACTTTGATTTCCAACTTCTTTGTAACAATCCGATAGTGTTTCTTTCAAGCACTACAGCGGCAGCCATCTTGGTTCTTCTTGCACATGTGTTTTATGTTGACTTCTTGACTCATTGGCTCTTCCGCTAAATTTGCGATTAACTTGACTTTGCAAAGTTGGTAAAACAATTATATAAATCTCAAGATCTCAAATCCTCAGTCACGTTATTGCAATGACTGATAATCAATGGTGGCCATGATTAAAAATTGCATACCCACGGAAAGACAATAACACAAACATCAATAAGCTGCTCCTGGCCATTCATCATATTATTGTTTATTGACTTAAAGGCATTTTAATCTTATGAGAACACGGGACCCAAGATCATTGCTTTATTATTAGAAAATATTAATAAAGATGGGCTTGTGTTTAATCCTGGGGTTTATATGCATTTTATTGAGAAAATGAATGTTCCTGAAAAAAATAATAAATAAATAAAATGCCTCTTCATTTTTTACAATGCTTTAGGGTCAACTTTAGAGATGTTACTCCAATAAATTAATATAAAATTGAAGAAGTACTCAATCTGTAGTAGTCTAGCAGACAAAGAAGTACACAAAGGTCTTTTATTAGGCTTTTTGAAATACCTTTGCATTGGTATTTCACGTTTTATAACTTAAAACAATGTAAACGTATGGAAATCTTTTGGGGAGCTGTTACTTTGACTTTGCAGAGAACACATACAAGATTATTCAAACATGTGTGAATGAAACAAAGTACTACTTCAGGTATGTTTTTGAGGTGGAAACAACATGGTTAAGAGCTCAAAAAAGTCGATTTTGCAGAATAGGGCACTTTTAAATATTGTTTTATCTACTACTATTACTACTAGAACTAAAAATACTAAATTTATTATTTCTTCTACTACTACAAGGCCGCCGCAAAACCAAGGCACATTCTCATTGAACTAGTGTAATACAATATACCCAGTACCCACTTTGCCAAAGAGGTTAAATAAAACACGACTAAGACTTTAAAAATCTACTTGAGGAAAAGTGCAATTTTACTCCGAAAGTACATAAAATGTGCATGTGCAGTTTCTAATTTAAACTTTTATAGATGGTGTCACAGTGAAATGTAATAGATTAATTGCACAATGGAAACACATATTAAACATAAGCAGATGTTTAGCAAAAGTGACCGGGAACTAGTTCTTCGAAAAGCCCCATTTCCTTTGCATTGAGATCAATCCTCTTCCCTTAAATCCACAAGATTAAGGACTGTCTTATAATTCCAAATAAGAGGCTTCAGAAGTCCCTACAGGAGCCCCGGGGGACTTAATGGTTTCACCAGGGGACCATCCTAAGCCACCCCATGCATTAAATGTGTTAGTGGAACCCCCCTAGACGCTCTATGGTTGACCCGTGAGTAACATCTGTGTGACTGACTTCTGGGATGGCCTTGTTGACTTGCTCCAGAAAAAACAGCATTTTAATCTGCCATTTAGACTTTGGTTAGTGTTTTTAACGAGCAGGCGCTACTGTGGAGATTGGAAAGCAGACAGCGGCTTAATGGCAGATTTAACGGATTAACACTGACATGCACTGGCTTTGTTTGGCTGCCATTGTTGTTTGGTGCTCATCACTCTTAGATCAGTCACCCATACTCTCCGTTTTAGTTAGAGACATCTGGGACAACAGCATGTAGAGCAAGTTACTACATCTTTTTTTTGGGTCATTTTCTGCATAATATTCATTCATTGAACTCTTTTCTCAAACATAACACTATTTTGCATTGTGACACTTGTTTCATTTTGATGGCAAACTTTAGTATAATGAGAAACAAATTTGTTATTCACTCTCATTCAATTAACTGATTAAAAAAAACATGTCTTAAAGGCCTCCAATTATGCTGAATTTACGTTTTGGAGCTTTTAACCATGTTATAATGTTGTTTTCACCACAAAAACATACCTGGAGCTCAGTATTTACTTAAATTGCTGTCACTACAACACAGGCAGCTCAGTTTATCTATCTGTTAGCGTCATGTTGCTAATAGCTGTGGTAAATAACCAATTTATGCTCTTTCCAGTTCCCGTAGTTGCCAGCAGGGGGCAAAAGACATCTAATCTAAGTGTTCTCTGCAAAGTCAATACTCAGGCCTATAAGTAAACTTAACTTAGCTGCTTAGGGCCCCGGGGCCTCCAGAGGGCCTCCAAAGAGCACCTGATTTGTTAAAACACATATTATATCAGTTTAAATGTATGTTTTGTATATGTATAGAAAACAAGAAGATTGCCTTTTTTATTATTATTATTATTATTATTATTATTATTATTATTATATACCAAAATTGAATATAATATTACAAATATAATCCATTGTTTTATACAGTCTACCCAGCAGAACACCTTCTAAAATGCACCAGCATACAGGAAATATTGTCTGTTCTATTAAAATTTTAATAGTTGTTCACTGGTGGCACTGATGCAGTGGGGCCCCTCAAGTCAAATTCTGCTTAGGGCCCCATAAAGGCTTGGTCCGGCCCTGTCAATATGAATGCAAAAGTGTAAATATCTCAAAAAAGCTTGCAGAACGGATGATATAGGACCTTTCAAATACATAGGATTCAGTCAGTGCCAGAAAGGAGAAGTAGCAACTATATTTGAAATGGCAAAAAGGAGCAGGGTGCAGAGCTGTTACAGTCTTATTTCCATAAACTTTTTGTATGATGCCATTTTACTACAAAATGAAAAATAGCTGTGAGGAATCAGTGGAAACAGAGCTGTACTCAGTGTTTTTGGACAAATGAATGGGAGCAGACTGGATGTAGAGGTCTTGTTGATTGGTTAGTGCTTCCTGGAGTGGGCGGGGGTTTGTGGGAGAGGCGGAGGTTTGTGCAACCAAGCATTTTGAGGACTCAAAAACACAGCGCTAGAGAATACACCATTGCTCATACGTGTGAATGAAGCTAAACACGAGGTATGTTTTCCAGGTATGTTTTTGATAAGGGAACAACAATATAACATAGTAGAAAGCTCAGAAAAGTTGGTTTTAGATAATATATCATCCTTTAAATTATTCATACACAAAAGATTTTCCCAGAGTCAGATCAGTACATAGCCATTTTTTTACTTCTCCTGTAAAGTTAGCAAAACTTACTTGGTTGCAAACACTTCATTTAGTAATTTCAGGAACAACTACATTTTCACATAAGGCCAACAGACTTTTTTTTTTTTTTACAAAATACATAATTTCCTGAGGTTCTCAAGCCTTGTGTGAAGAGGGCTTTAGTTGCTTGAGAAATGCCAAACAAACACTTATCTTCTCTAGGCCTCGAGCAGCTTTTTTAAACAAAGGGATGATCCGTCCAACACACAGGGCTTGGTACAGTGCTTCTTCAATCTAGGCCCTGTCAATAATGACCCTGGTGTAGAACTCCTCTGCTTGTTTGCCATTCCATTTTGACATTCCTGAAGCCCTTACACCTTGTCGAAACCTGTAGCCTTCTTTCGGGTTATTATCTCTGGTATTTAGCAAATTTTGTTCATGTTCTTGAATCTGCACAGACTGAAAAACTGGCTTGTACCGTGTCATAGTTCCGTCAAAACAGTGGTAAGCTCAGGCTAATGAGATGACATAAAAGCACTGCAGATGCCCCCGAGTTACTGCCTTGTCAAACTTTATATGTTGTAAGAGTCGCACATACATGCTCTGCCCTCAAAGTTTGGGTTAAGATGGAGAGCTATAGTAATGCATGAGGTGCCAGAAGTTCCTTAGTCCGAATTAAACATTAAAATTATTTGTGATGGCTTTGGTTTTGAAGAAAAAAACCCAGCTCAAGGCAGTTTGTTTAACCTTATGTATAGCAAGTTGAAGCACAAGGCATGGCAAGCACACCGGCCCTTAATCATTACACCGACTATTTTGTTTGGGCTTGCAAGATATTACTTTTTTATAATAAGCAGCCTACAGATGTGGAAAATAAAAATAGGTGCAGTGATTGCAACTGCATCCTTCTGGTCATAAAGACAAATGTATTATGTGAGATTCCATATAATGCAGGGTTGAAAGTTCACAAATAAAAAAAAAAGAGTCAACAAAAGGCTGCAAAAGTATGTAGTAAAAAACTGCTTCAGGATATAATACCTGATATTTTTTTAAGGTCTTATTTTTTTAAGTGGTGTGCTTTTTTAATTGGGGTAGGATTATGTTTACTGTGCACAATTTATGTGTTCCCAAACTCATAATAATCCATTATTTTAGGCTCTCACTAATTTGTTTGGATTCCCGAGGCTGGCGTTTTGGATAAATGGTGTAAATGTACTGCAGCGAGTGGACAGGTTGTAGGTAAGGTGGATGGATTCAAATATCGATAGTACTGCAATCTAAATCAAAACGATGGTCTGTGGGTTGCCAGTCTTTCCGCTTTTCTGATTGGACGATCAGCAATGCAGGGTTTTAGAACCAAAACAGAAAATGTAAACATGAACAACTGGGGCATTACGTTCAATATTTTTCTTATTATGAATAAATCAGCTGTACAGTTGTTATCGGTAAAACTAAAATTTGATTTGAACATGTTTACCTAATTTCTTGGGACACACGTGGATCATTTTTATGAAAAAAAAAAAAAAATACTGCTCATAGTACCTTTAACATAGACTTAACAGTACAAATAAATAATAACAAACTTGTTTAAGAGGCAAAGACGACCGCGCAATCCTTTTATAAAAGCACATAAGCTGCCTATGTGTACAAAGTATTGGTATTGGCGATACAGGCCTGCTATTTACTTGGTATTGGAATGGTTAAAAAAAAAAAAAAGCAGTATATAATACGTCAATATAATGGCAAGACTTGTTAACAACATGGCAATGCTGAAAAATGCAAAGTATGCTGCTATATATTAACAAAAACAGCAAACATTATGAATTGAATCTACTGTCATAGCAATTTTCTTATTTAGCTATGTATTTTGCCAAGTTGGGATTATGTGGTATTTCATACAAAGTTCACTTTCTGCAAAAGGATTGTGAGTTTCTCTAATTGATACGAGTTAAATGAACTTCTTTTTCTCTGACACAAAGAGAGGAAGTTGGACAAAGTAAAAAAAAAACGAGCCTGAAACAGACGGAAACACAAAATGAGACACATAAGGAACAGTCTTACATCTCCCGCCTTTGTGTTTTGCATGTCAGCTCTTTGAGGACTGAGGAGGAGATAGCTGCGAGCCACTGCAGCCGTACCACTGATGCTGGCACACTATGAAACATTTAATTGCACCATCATTCAGAGGAAGGAAGGGAAGGACGGATCACGCCGCTCTACCCCGGTCTTCTGCAGCCATGAAAGCCCCATCAGTGATCCCGTTCAGTGTTCCAAGTGGGCCGGGCCTTGGCACTTTGTGAATCGGGTCATTAGCTTGTAGTATTATTAGCAACACTCAGGGCGACCATCTCATATTTCAGAAATGTGATCATAAGAGAGGATTTGTTCAAAAGAGTGACTTGTGACTCTGTCTTGGAGAGATTTTTTTTTTTTTTCCTGCAGTTTGCTTAAATGCTAAGAATTGTTCATAGGCCAAATACATATCAAAACGACCACAAAAGTCAGAAAAATATGAAAATAACCCTTTCAACATGCTGATTTCAAAGAAGTTAGGACATTCCGTAAAAGAAATGAGAAAAAAACGGAACATAATAATATAAGAATGTATTTTTAAAGTGCCTTTCTTCACAAAGAACTCCCTCTGCAGCCATGCCATGCCGACGACCACCAGCTAACACACCACCACAATCACACACCAGTGTCACAGACATTGGAGACAAATTTGGGTATAGTGACTTGCCCAAGGACACAACGGCTCTATGAACTGGGAAGATCGACCTGCCAACCTTACAAATATGGACGACTTGGCCTGCCTCCTGAGCTGCGGCTGCCCTAAATACTGTATAAACAACATATTGCATAAGGAAACTTAAAATTTTACCACCAGCTTTTTTATTGCCCCTGTCTACACTTTTTGAGATGTGTTGCTAACATCAAAATTAGGTATTATTTTTAATAAAACAGTTAAATAACATAGAATCTCTTGTTTATTTTCTACTGTGAGCAAAATAGTGTATGGCATTTGCAGTGCAAGCTGTTTTGAAGGCTTTTTTCCCTGCATTTTAGTTTCCTTTTTTTTTTTTTTCAGTGTCATGTCGCACTCTGGCTCTGCTCATGCTCAGCAAACTCCCACTGTGTTTTCTGAGACATAACATAAAGCTTGTATTCGACATGGCTATACATGCTGCATATATGTTATGTCCGCACGGATAGGCCTCTCCTCAACTGTAAAATCCGACTCATTGATTCCATAGAGAATCACGGCACTTCTGGAATAACAATGGTTCAGTGCACTGGCTTTTTTTCCATTTGCTTTCGTACATGAACGGCCGGGTCATCTGTGAGGTCCCACATCATCACATCTGTCACTCTACTGTCTGCCGGTGAACTTTTTACACCAAGTACCACCTCAAAGACTTGCAAAGTACCATCTGTTACTAACTAAAATTTGCCGAAATCTGGACTAACTTAGATAAAAAAGCAAGGGATAAATTAGGGGTTAACCAAAATAGGCAATAATGAAGATAAATCATGGACTATCAGGGCAAAACCATGGACTAAATTATTTCTAAGACAGGATTAGGAAGGATTAAACTAGGACAAAACCAGAACTAAGTCAGGACTAAACCAGCAATAATGATCAAACCAAGACTAAACCAGGTCTAAACTAGGACTAAACTATTTCTAAGCCAGGACTATACCAGGAGAAAAAAACAGAACTAAACCAGGACTTATCCAGGACAAATGCTGCTGTTCATTAATACACGCTGTCCCATATAAATAAATAAATAAAAAAAAAAAAAAAAAAAAAAAAAATCTGGGTCTAAACCAGGACAAAAACAGATCAAAATTAGGACAAAATTATTTCTAAGCCAGGATTAAACCAGAAATAAATGAGGACAAAACCAGAACTGAACCAGGAGTAAAGCAGGGCTAAACAAGGCCAAAATCAGGTCTAAAGCAGGACTAAACTAGATCTAAACCACAAGAAACCTGAAACAAAACCAAGATGATTCAGAGACTAAAAGAAGAAGCCTGCGTACCACCATTGGTACCCTTACTACAGTTTGAGAACCACTGCCCTATTCACTATTGCTGAGAGCTTAAAGAACAAAAGACTGAAAGCATATGAGCAGCATACATTCTGAGCTGTCAGAGTGCAAGGAAAAACATCTTTTTTTTTTTTTTTTTTTCAGATTTATTCCACTGTACATTTAGTGAGAACAAAAAAAAAAAAAAAGCTTTTCTTTTAATACCATTGATGTGACCCAAGGTTGCCGTCTTCTCTCAATGAAAGACATTCGAGCATCTTTTATTGATGTTTTCACAAGGGAATGGTTGTTAAATTGAGTGCTCTAATGCATTCAGGCATAAGCTTTACCCAGTGCCAAAGGCTAATGACAACGGAAGTCGAGCTGGAAGCTAGACTTTATAAAAACACAATGGCCTCCCTCATTTAAAAGTACAATGGGCGGGTTAGAAAGGCAAAACGGGCTCTCAGTGTAATGTGTTTTTCTTATCAGTAGCTTTATACAGTTTTATGAGAGTTTTTGTATCATTGACTAAATAACAGACGGCAACAAACTGAATAGAGAAATTTATAAAGTGGCACAATGGTAGAGTGGTTAACTGCCTCTAAGAAAAGAGGAAATAGATTGCCGTCCAAAGATATGTTAGGTGAATTGGTGAATTTAAATTCCATCCATCCATCTATCCATCCATCTTCTTCCACTTATCTGGGGCTGGGTCATGGGGGCAGCAGTTTAAGCAGCAGACTTTCCTCTCCCTGGAAACTCTCTTCAGTTTGCCCGGAGGAACGCCAAGGTGTTCCCAGGCCAGCCAGGAGACATGGTCCCTCCAATGTGTCCTAGGTCTTCCCCAAGGGCCTCCTCCCACTGGGACATGTCCGGAACGTCTCTAACAGAAGCTGCTACCTCTTGATGTCAAGGAGTAGCGGCTCTACTCCGAGCTCCTCCCAGGGAACCGAGCTCTTCATCCTATCTTTAAGGGAGCACCAAGCCACCGTGCTCAGATTTGCCGGGCTACGTTTCCCAGCCAGCTGTGACTCCCAATGAAGATAAGATTATTGAATGAATAAATTATTAATGGTAATAATGGTTAATTTAATTTGTCTACAGTATATATACTCAACATACATTTCCATACTTTTCATGAAATTTGCAGTGACATTGCAGTGATATAAATATCTACCTTATCATTAATTCAGCTAATGAAAGTCTGAGCATTAGGTGCATCTGCAGTAATACTAACATATGGATGTCCAATATCTCTGATTCAATCTGCATGTTTATATTAGTTGTACTATTTTGCTTAGCTTCAATGTCCATTTTACAAGCCCAGGCTCCTAAAGAGTAGATTTGCAAAGATGGGAACTGCAAATCTGGAACTGATGTTTGTTTGTTTTTTTTTAGAAAAGAAGACAAAATGTTTGGAAATCCCCTTCAAACACCGCAGTCACAGCAGGAAACTCTATTTGAACATCACAATATCATGTTCTAACTTAGACATAAAATACGTTTACAATGTCAATGTTGGACTGTTAAAAACAAATATTTTGATATCTGATTTGTAATATGTACTGTTTTGCAGCAACATTTTATAAATATTTTATGTCCTTGGTGCTGTTTATTACCCTTAGTATTTTGGCAGCTACCAGCTCATGCATTTTTAGTATATGAAATAATTGAACAGTGTCCTTGGATGGCACTTTTTGTAACACAGCTACATGGCATACTGAGGGCCATTTGTTTACATGCAAAAAATTCTATATACAGTACAAAATCACCAGCCAAATTCATTTTAATTTAAAAATTCATAGTAGATTTAATTCAGGATTCCTTCAGGCTATCAGCAAGTCTAATTTAAAGCCATTTTAATGCAATTTTTAACATTTTTAATGCCACAAATATACAGTCGCGGCAGCTGAAATTTTCAAAATTTATTCGCAAGCATTGTACAATACAGCTCATAAAGCACCAATAATGTTGACAGTCAAACATCTAATGTTTGGATAATTTGGTCCTGCTGGGAGAAAACTATTAGTAGGGTTATTTGATTATAGACAAATGTAATAATTACGATTACTTAGGTCATAATTGGAATCACTATTACTGAAAATGATTATTCATGTACTGCCAAAAAAAAAAAAAAAAAAAAAAAAAAACATCATTCAGAGTCCAAGTTAATTAATCGTTTTTTCTTGATTATATAGATTTTGTAATTGTTGGAAGCCAAAATCGTAATTACAAATAAAATTTGATTAATTGCACAGCCCTACTTTTAAGTATAGGCTACAAAAATGATAAATTATTATTTATAAATTCACAAATAAAACTAATAATGTCAGTAATTTTACTTCAAAACTAGTTACATTTTGTAATGCCTATTGGAAGCAAATTCAAAGCTTTTTTAATGCCATTTTTAAGGCCTTAATTTTTGCTAAATCAATCAAATGACTTTTAATGCTTGTAAATTCAGCACAAGGAACCCAGTCAAACACAAATAGGTCACTGCATAAATAAATACATACCAATATAAATAAGCACATTTACATATATATTTTTTTTCCTTTGACTTTTTTACCACTAGCCTTTTGTTGCCCCTGTCCTCACCTTTGGAGATGTGTTGCAGCTATCAGAATTACCTATTATTTTTTCATAAAATTGTAAAAATCTCCACCTTTTGTTGTTTATGTCCTATTGTGAATGAAATACGGCTTAAAATATGACATTTGTGAACCACAGAACTCTTTATTTATTTACATTTTACACATTGTCCTACCTTATTTGGAACTAAATAGGATGTGATAATGTCTTTTAACATTCTACCACAGTTCTGACACATAAGAAGAAACTTTTCCACTACCAGCAAAACATCGTCTGGCTAAAGATGCATTTCCCTCTTGTATTGACTAATCTTAGCTGTACACCTGAAAGGCTCCTCTTCGAAGTACACACAGTACATCCCATGACTGTAGTACTTTTGATGTTTTTCGATGGAAAAAGTGGGTCACCAGCTTTGCTTCTCTAACCGTTTGCCAGGCGTACAACAGGATAGAGGTTCAATGTCCACGGCTTTGGTAGCAAGCTGCTCTTCTTGGCAGCCGACAGTGGAAGATGGCCCCTGGGTAAGGATCTGCAACAAACTGGACTTGGTCAGTGTGTGTACTTGCAGACACAAAGTTACCACACATAATAGTACTTCATTCATGGCGGCGACTCTGGAGTACTTCACACTGCACTGGGAACAGAGATGAAAGAAAAATTGTACTCAAATAAATGTACTGTTACTGCAAATATTCTTACTCTTAGGAAAAAGTATTTACCAAAACTGTTGCTTGAGTAAAAGAATTAAAATGTGTACTGGACTAGACCTACTACTACAACCAGTACTTCTTCTACTACTACTACCATTGTTGCTACTGCTGCTGCTGTTACTATTACTACTACAACTATTACCGCTATTAACTGTTTCTACTACTACTACAACCTTCATTACTACTAGTACTGCTGCTACCCTTACTACTAATGCTACTTTTACTATCACTACTACAACTGTTTCTACTACTACCTTCATTACTACTAGTACTGCTGCTACTCCTATGCTACTGCTACTATCACTACTATTACTTTTACCACTATTAACTAAGGGTGCTCCGATCGATCGGCCGCCGATCATGATCGGCCGATCATGGCTAAAAATAGAGTGATCGGTGATCGGTAAAATGGGCCGATCAGAAGGGCCGATCAAATTACAACAAACACGGGAGGCTCTCACATTTACTGTCCTGCGACTCCGGTTTGATTAAACAGCAGTAGCGTTATTTTAGCAGTGTTTTTAAGTTAAGCCCTGGTTATAACTAACACAAACCTGCCCTGGAGGCGCTGCTTTGTGTCCCCGCTGTGTCCCCGCCTGCTTTAGGAGCGCACGGGACAGAACCGAGGCGCAGCAGTGCGTGTATTTGCAAACACCAACGTAAATAGAGCTACAGCTAACCCGCTAACATTTACGTTAAAAGGATTAAGAAAGTTCAGAGTCTGCCTGTGTCTTGTTGCGCGGAGAAAACTGTGCGTTTTGTGGCTTAAACTGCACCAAATGGCTGCTAATGGAAAGAGAAAGTAAAAAGGCAGCCCATGTGTCCGTGTGTCTGAGAGGAGCACCTTTCATCGTTGTCTTCTCTGCTCTCTTTGCACGTTTTCTTCATTCAGACGTTGTCAAAACTGGCAGCAGGAGCTGTCTGCTGTTTAGTCCACTGTGTTTCAACCTGGTTTGGCTGCGCGTTACGCGGACACAGGCGCTGCACCCGCAGACTCGCATTAAAGGAACCAATTAAGAACAGCTGATTTTTACATCAGCGGAGCATTCAAACAAAGCCACAGACACTGGGCACACATTAAAGACCAATAATGCAACAAAACCTCTTCTAAAACAAAAATAAGTAGAATTTTGTTGTTCTTTTATATTTACAAAGGCTACAGTATTTTTCAAATGGAACTAATAATAGCCTGCATACAATACATTACTACATTGAAGACCACGTGATCGGTATCGGCCATGATCGGTATCGGCCGATCACAGCAGAGGCTGATCGGTGATCGGTGATCGGCCTCAAAAACCCTGATCGGAGCACCCTTACTATTAACTGTTACTACTACTACCTTTATTACTACTAGGACTGCTGCTATCCCTACTACTACTGCTGTTGCTACTGCTACTATCATTACTACAACTATTAACACTATTTCTACTACTACTACCGTCATTACTACTAGTGCTGCTGCTACAACTACTAATACTACTGCAACTATTGCTACTACAACAATTACCACTAATAACAGTTTCTACTACTACTACCTTTATTGCTACTACTGCTGCTACTGCTACTATCATTACTACAACTATTACCTGTATTAACTGTTGCTGCTACTACTACTTTCATTACTACGAGTACTGCTGCTACCTCTACTACTAATACTACTGCTATCACTACTGCAACTGTTACCACTATTAACTGTTTCTACTGCTACTACCTTTATTACTACTAGTACTGCTGCTACCCTTACTACTTATGCTACTTTTACTATCACTACTACAACTGTTACTAGTATTAACTGTTTCTACTACTACTTCCATTACTACTAGTACTGCTGCTACTCCTATACTACTGCTACTATCACTACAATTACTTTTACCACTATTAACTGTTTCCACTACTACTACTACCTTTATTACTACTAGTACTGCTGCTACTGCTACTATCATTACTACAACTATTACCTGTATTAACTGTTGCCACTACTACTACTTCCATTACTAGTACTGCTGCTACCCTTACTACTAATGCTACTTTTACTATCACTACTATAACTTTTACCACAATTAACTACTTCTATTAGTACTGCTAGGACTACTACTAGTACAACTACAAATACCAATGAACTAACTACTTTTATTACTACTACCTACTTTAACGTGGTTGAGAATACTCATTTAGAGATTAGAAAAATAATGAAAAGTATGTTTTTTTAAAAATGTGTACTTAAAAGTATCACCTCATACCTTTGTAACACTGACAATACTAACACTTCTCAATTAGCATATGATTACAGCTAAATTCACAGCCTCTGCGGCACTTAGCATGCAACCCAGCTCTCCCCTCGCCCCACTGCATTCTGGGATACACTTCAGCTCCCCCATATTTACATAAGATGAGGGATGATCGATGGGTGTGCATTGCAGTCTTTATCATGGTTCATCTATTAATTAATACGCCAGCGATAAAAAACGCCATGAGGAGAATCTTAAAGACCCCGAGTGCAAACTTACAGCCATTTGGTGTCTTGTGATGGATGACGACTTCACTTTGAGTCTATCTAAATAGCTAGTATTTATGAAGAGAACACATGGTGGAAAATCAGTCAAATTTGCAGCATCATTCTTTAATAAACTATAAAATTATGTGGCATTTAGAAACCCTTGCGTATTTTGAAGGTCAGAAATTAGTTATGTTATGTGATAAAGTAATTTGCACATGTACAAATCATGCACAACAGATAGTCAGCCATATTGGGTACAGGCAACGCCACTAGGACAAACATAATATAATATGTAATTAATCTAATTTACTTGAACTATATGAAAACAAAATATATATTCCTGTGACTAACTGGCCATTTTTCAAGGTTAAGTACATTTTTTTAAGGAAAAGTACATTCTGAGTACATTTTGTAGAATATACTTTTACTTGAGTAAAACTTTGTCTGAAAAGTTAAAAGTACTTTTTTGGCCTTTGTGGTGTAGTGGGTAGCATGACTTGCAGAAGAAGATTTTGCCAAAAACATTAAAACATTTTACTTAAGTATATTTTATACTCGATACTTTTTTCGTTTTACTGAAGTAGAATTTTTGTTGGGTACTTTTACTTCACCTTAAGTAATATTATTTTTGAAGTAACAGTACTTTTACTTGAGCACGGTTTTTGAGTACTTTGTCCAGCACTGGCTTTCCCCGCCTAAGTTGTTGTTGTCATACTATATATGTAGAAAGATATCTTAAAATTGCTAGAAAATTATGTTAAAGTTGCAAAAAGAAAAAACACAATAAAAGTCTATGTAACAGTTTCAAGTACAGTAACAATATAATAATACTAACAACAACAACTATTATTATTATCATCATCTAAATAATAAATAAATGAATTAATCAATCATTAAACTAATAATAGGACAATAAAAACTATAGATTTTTGTTAAGTTATACACAATAATATGCATATGTGAGCTACAAAATGCTGGACATAAACATCTTCTATCTCACTCTTCTTGAAGAGATAAATAGACCTCTAACTCTCCGATGTAACTCTCACTTCTCATTACACCTCGGCAGGAGTTCAAGCCGAGCATGATGGGCAATGCGGTCCAGTAATTGTCCGCTCATACTCCAAAGAACCTGGGCAAAGTTTGAGCTTAACAACACAACATCTCCTCTGGGCAAAACATCCCATTTTTGTGTGTCCAAGATATGAATACTAATGATCTTTCGCCAGACGCAATTTGAGGTGTAATAGGTTGGTTAGATGATAAAGATTTTTCACACCGGCTTTTGAAAACATTTTTTTTTCCCTCCAAATAATACTAATACATCATTTGTGTGACATGAAACACAAGCTATCCAATATTGCAATAAACGGAGCAACCTGAGCAATAATATGCTGTTATTTTTGCATCAAACGGCATTATTACTGTATGTATTTTCTGCACTTGGGTACCCATGTGCGACAGGTTAATTACATTTTGAGTCGTAGGAAATTATTTTTATCTGGTTGCAGTGTTCCCAGAGCTCTGTTTGCTCACATTTCTAAGTAATCGAACTATATTATAGAGAAAAATATGTTTCTTTCTTTATGTGTGTAACTCTAATGCTAGCAGTAAGTCCTAACCCTTAAAAAAAAAAAAAAAAAAAAAAAAAAAGTGGGAACATAGTGTTGTGGGAACATATGACCTAGTTTTGAAAAATTAAAAAACAAAAATAAAATGTGGGAAAATTAATCTGTGGAAACATAGGGACTATTTAAAAATAATAATTATAATAAAAATATTTAAAAAATGGACACATAGGGCTCTGTGAACATATAGTATAAATAAACAAATAAGGTTGTAGGGCCTAATTAAAAATTATAATAATAATTAATAATAAAAAAACATAGGGCTCTGGGAATATAGGTCCTAGTTTTAGAAAAAAAAAAAAAAAATCTTTGAAATCTGGGAACAGAGAGTTGTTGGAACATGGGGCTTAATTCTGAAAAATAAAATCATGGACATCTGGGAACAGTGCTGTGGGAACATAAAAAAAAAAAAATCAGAAAAGTGGCAACATTAGGACTCTGGGAACATAGGGCATACATTTAAAAAAAATAAAAAAATAAAAACAGAAATGTGGAAACATGGGGTTGTGGTACCATAGGGCCTTGTTTAGAAAAAAAAAATCATTGAAATGTGGTAAGATAGGACTCTGGGAACATACAGGGGGAAAAAAGTGGCTTATTTTGGAAAAGAACATACAGTATAGGGCTGTGGGAACATTAGGATAATGTTACTTAGCTACATGAGACAGCCAGTATTGTAATAAGGGAAGCAAACTGTGCAACAATATGCTATGTTTTGCTTGCATCAAACATTATTATGTACTGTATTTTCGGCTGCTGGCTGCTCATGTGCGACAAGTTAATTACATTTTGCGTCAAAGGAAATTATTTTTTATCAGGTTGCACAGACAAAACAACAAACTTAGGCTGCTCTGAAAATCAATTGTAAATACAGTCACAGTTGGTTGTTATGTTTGAGGTCGGGTCTGTGCATTTGTTTGCCTGTATGATTAGGGCTTATAGACTGTTTGCATCTGCGGCACAGCTGTGAGCGAGAGGAAACGCAGGACTATGTAAACAACACATCACTATACCGCAGCCACCATTTAATTAAATGTTTGATTTAGATGTGAATATTTCACATTGTTCACCTTTCTATATAATCACATTATGTTATGTGTGTGAGTGAGCAAACAAGAATATGCATTTGTAGCAGCTGCTTCCTCGACATGAACAGTCATTAGAGCTCCTTTGTTTATGCTGAACATTTACAAAGCTATCTAAGGCTGCCAAAATTGTAATATGTAAAATAAGCTGCAAAACCTTTTATTTATGAATGAACACAAATCTTACCTGTTGCTGTGCTCTCTTAATTACTGACCCTGAATAATAATAATAATAATGATTTGCAAATTTCATTAACAGTATGTTATTCAAGTGCTGAACCTAAGATATTTTACTATTTCATGAAATAAAACAAAATAAATGAAAAGAATAACACGTCTCAAAAAAGTTAAGCTAAAAAACAAGCCTGGAAAAGTAAAAAGGTTTCAGGGAAATAAAATGAAAGTAAAAACAGCTGGAGAACGATTTTGCATCAAAGTATCACATACTATACCAGCCCTTTGTAGCTCTTGCCCCATAATGTTTGATGTGTGTTGCTCTCATCAGTTTTAATAGCATTTATTTTTTTGTTAAATGTCACTTTTAACTGATATGTTTTTTACTTTCTTTTGTCTGTTGAGCTTTGCCAACCATTCTAACATTTGTATTTGCTGTACACAGTAAAAAAAAAAAAAAAAAAAACACTTCTTATTAACTACGGTGACTAAAGTTAATTAAACTGCCAATGTCATATGAAGAAAGAAACCTTTATCTGTATGCCAAAATGACACAAACAACAGCAATGACAGGAATGCTGAACCTGCACATTTAAACAGGTTGTTGGTTCAAAGTTGCTGAGCAGCCATAACAAACATGACTGTGTGTTCAGACTTGTCGTGTTAGTTCCAGTTAATCCCAGTTACCCAATTTATTGTCTATTTGTCAACAACAGCTCAACTTTCTTGCCTTTAATTTAGGAGATCTTGACTAATTCACCATAAAAATATACTATACATGAGATCAAAAACAGGTTTTAAGCTTACGTTTCTTATTATTTGAAATGTTATATTTAGTTTTTGTTTTAACAATTTTTTTCCAGACCAACCTATATGAGCTTGATAACATATGTCATATATATATTTTTCACTGATGATTAAACAGTTTTCCTGAAGAATAAATAAACAGGGTAAAACATGACTCTAAGCTAAATATTTTTGTCATATTTTTGAGACACTTTAGTTTATTTTTCTAATTTGTCAAGACTTTGTCTATTTGTAGTCAAGTCCAGAGATTCACCATCAAAACCAGAACAATATCCTTTCTAATTTTTTAAAATCTGAAAATGATTTGCATATTTACTATGATTTTTTAATTGCAATTTTAATTTCAGTTTATAGAATGTAATTTAATTTGAATTAAAACCAAAAATAAATAAATACATTTTTAAAAAGTTGAATATTTTGATGTTATACTGTTTACAGACTCATTTGGGGCCTAAAGTGACCCCACTTTACCGTAATTCATGTATAAAACAGGTTCATGTGCCAAAAAAATATAATGCTTACAAAATGGAGACACATAGACTTTCCCATTTACAGTAACTACTTCTATTTCTCCAACACTAACCTCTGTATATTTATGCTCTGTACTAACTTTTAAACACTGCTGTTTTGTGTGAGATGGGCGCCTTGGTGAGTTTCGGGTCAAAAGCGAATCCATTTATTTGAAGGCGATCCCTCAGGTATAGAAATCGCTCTCTAAACACAGCTATGCACTCTGCTAATGCCTCACCTCTCTATTGCTTATGAGTCTCGCAGGAACCAGCAATAGATGATGATGCTTTCCCTCCCTGCTGTGCGCGTGTTTGTGGGTGCGTGTCGTGCGATCGCCTGCATACAAATCTATAAACATTTATTTATTCATGTTCGGGAAGTGTCTCCATGTGACTGCGGTCCGTGAAGAAGGTTAAGGCGTGTGCTCTCGCAAGGAAGATTCAAATGCATCAGTTATGATAGAAAATGGTGGAATTAGTGCGCCCAGTGTTTCCCCTGGAGATGGGCTGCGAAATGAAAGTCATGCTGAAAAAGAAACGGCTGGCGAGAAGCCCCGGAGCCATTGTTGTGTGATTAAGGACTAGGTTTGGAGCCATTGTGGGGGGCTAAATAATTCACGCAGCGGGGAGAACAAGCAAATGGTGTGTACACAAGAACATGCGTGAGCGTATCTGTACCGCAGAGTCATGTAGTGGTGACGGCCGATAACACGCTGGGAAAAAGGTCGTTTTAGGATTGGTTGGTGACCATCAATTTGCAAAGAGACTGCATGATAGGGGAAAGCACTGAAGCTAAAAGATTGTCTATAAGATTGAAATAGTCACTTGGTTATTAACTAAACAGAGAGAGTTGTTGAAGAGGAGTATTTCTATGGTAAAAGTTGACAGAGCCAAATAGAATAATCCCAATAAATCCACCAAAAAACTTTAATATAGAAATTTGGGCCACACTTTATTTAACACTACACTTTTTACATTGTATATACCTCATTAATTACATTGTGACAAAATGTGTAACTAACATGTAACTACATTGTACTTACATGATGGAATTAAGTGTAAGGGTTAGGGTTAGTTAATTCCATCATGTAAGTACAATGTAGTTACATGTTATTACAGTTACACAGTTTGTTACATTGTAATTAATGAGGTAGATACAATGTAAAAAGTGTAGTGTAAAATAAAGTGTGGCCGAAATGTGTTTTTTTATTACATTGCAAATAAGGATCATTTATTTATTTATTATT
Source organism: Bostrychus sinensis (assembly GCA_020698575.1). Classification (NCBI taxonomy): domain Eukaryota; kingdom Metazoa; phylum Chordata; class Actinopteri; order Gobiiformes; family Eleotridae; genus Bostrychus; species Bostrychus sinensis. The sequence continues at coordinate 9,697,048 of CM036261.1, read as the reverse complement.
ATTATTTTTAATCAGTAATGTGGCTGAATCAGGTCAAACTTAAAAATGAGCCCCTAACCTCACTCTAGAGAGGGGTCCGATAAATATTAATGTTTTGTAAAAGAAAAACTAATTCAAGTGATAAAAAACATTAAAAATACACTGGCGACAATAGGTGCTTTTGACTCGGGTCATTATTGGCCCTGATTCTCAAATTACGTCAGAAACCAAGAACAACTATCTGAAGCTGAAGACTACAAGTAGCCCTACAAAGTCATGAAAAATCAGAGCAATGAAATAAAGCATCTCTGAGAAATTAGCAAAAAAAAAAAAAAAAAATAAAATAAAAAATACGCATGGGGTCACATTGTACCCCACTTGGTTGGATGAGAGTTAATATAATGTGTGTATTTGGACTAAACACACTAGTATGTTGTGGTCATATAATGTGCTGTATTTCAATATGTATGTACATGCAGAGGTGGAAAATAACAAGAAAAACTAAAATTAAAGTATATTTTAATTATATATAGGAACACACTTTTACTCAGATAATAGTTTAGAATCTGTAAATAAGTAAAAGTTTTTCATTGACCTTGATGCCAAAGTGGGTGGTAGCGCTAGCAGGTCCACTGACAGGCTTGCTGGGGCCCAGGGCAAGAAGGCTTCACCTGGGCCTATTATGATAAAAAAAAATATATAAGAAGACCCTGAGGCCCGGGCCTGAGTGGTAGTATTAGTAGGAATTGTGTGTAGCAGCGGTAGCAGTAGTAGCAATAGCAGTCATAGTAGTAGTAATGATACTAGCAATAGCATAAATGTAGAAGTAGTGGTTGTATTAGCAGCAATAGTAGTAGCACTGAAAGGATAAGTTGCATTGTAGTAGTAGCAGCACCAGAAGTAACAAGAGTAGTAGTAGTAGTAGTAGTATGAGTAAGTACTTTACACCCAATGACCTATGAACAGATGAGGCGATAATCCAGCCACAATTGGTCAGATAGCGTACTTTTTGTCCTGGTCCCAAGCCCAAATAAATAGAGAGGCTTGCATCAGGAAGGGAATTGGACATAACACCTGTGACATATTAAAACGATAATCACCAATGTGACCTCCATACCACAGGGGGCAGAAGAATTACTGTGTCGACCCCTGAACAGGAAAGATATAGATAAGGGGTGCAATAACCGTTATATTGTAACACCTAATCATAACCATGAAGACTTGTTAAAGGCTAATAGGCAGTAACAATCAATTATGCATGTGGACAAGGTCGTGGCCATTATCACAATGAGAAATTCATTATAATTTCTGTCCCGTGATGAAAGACAGCTTAGCCAGATCACAGAAAGCCTGGAGTCAATCACACACGCCAATTACTGCCCATATGGCCCGCTTTTAATTTTTAATAACCGTGAAATTCTTGCATAAGTATTTACAGAAGTACTATTAGAGGCCGTTAAGAAAGTGCAAACCATCAGATTGACTCAAAATATTGACTTCATATTTCTAAAGAGAAGTTCACAGTGTTTTTCCTTTTAAATTGGAGTCAGTTGGTGCCAAGGTTTTTTGGAGTCAGCATATAGCCTGCCGTGGGTGGAATAACACTTCTCTATACTTCTCCATTTCCCACACTTCTTGTTGCGCTTTGAAAAATATACAACATCTTTTAAACTAGCCATAATATCATTCTTTATTTCTTTTATCAGTTTTACAACTTCTGGTATATTCTGTACAGCACTGAAGGCACACAAAAAAACAAAGATATATAATAATAATAATAATATTAATAATAATAATAATGAACATAAGTATATACAAAATATACAGAATAAATAAGTCAATCTATTTCAGTATAAAAGCTACCGAGCATGTGCTTGGATGAACCGTTCGTAACTAGACAACTTAATAATATGCAAGAGTATTATTCCATTCACCAGTGCTGTTGGTACAATGTCAGTGGAGAAACCAAAATTCATTGCTAATGCATAAATAGCATCCATTTCAAATCAGTTCAGAAACAGTTCAAGTTGTAGCATGAGGAAGCAAGAACGTTCCTAGAATCCATTTGCAATAAAAATAAGACTCCCATTCAACCATTCACATCCTCATATGTGGCTCATGTTAAAATAAAAAACGTCATCAGCAGGACTTGATTGTCATGCACCATCTTATGGCATTGGAATAGTGCAGTGCATTTGTACAAGATTGTGTAGAATATACTGTACTTTTTAAGTGCTATTACTTTCTATAGGAGAACTAAATCACCATTAAAGTGTATCTGTATAAAAATAAATAAAGGTCCTTTGACTGCAACACTGCAGTATGTCAAAAACGGACAAGGAAACAGCAATGAAACCATACTCCTATCACTATATATCCTGTGTATAGTTGGCATTTTGCTGACTCTATACGGCACAATGAGCTTTCTGGAAACAGGCGCTGCATCTGGCTTATGTTGACAGAGGGGTGTAATCAGGTCATAGCCCGACTCGGGATATTCTGATTAAACAGCAATTCTGGGTCAAGTGGTGATTGAAATTCACTCACTTCTTCTCACAAACATCTGCTTCATCCTGCCAGGGGTGTTGGGACAGGGGGCAGGGCGGGGGATGGTGTGGTGTGTGAAGTGGATCAATGTGTTTGGCAGGAGAGTGCCATTGAAATGTAATCAATCATAGAAAGCTGATTGAGTGGAATACGAACAAAGTTAAAACCTGCCCACCCTTAACATAATGATTCCTTTAAATATACTGTACACCAATCAGGCATAACATTATGACCACCAATATGCAGCCCCATATGCAACAAACTGTCTATCAGAACCAATATGAGTTGTTTTTTTCTGCAATTTAATAAACAATAGCCTTCGTTGCACACATGCATCACCTGGTCGCTGGTTCACCACTGTCCCTTCAAGAGCCGCAGTTTAAGAAATGCTCTGAACCAGGCCTTTAGCCATCACAATTTGGCCCTTGTCAAAATGGCTCAAATCCTTACACTTACCCATTTTTCTTGCTTTTAACACATCAACTTTGAGTACAAAATGTTCTCTTGCTGTCCAAGTATCTCCAACACTCTAACAAATGCCATGATGAAGAGATAATCTGTGTTCTTCACGTCACCTGTCAGTGGTCATAATGTTATGCCTGATTGGCGTATATAAATTTGGCCTGAATTTGTACACTTTTCACCAGCTACATAAAATGGCGGTCAACAGTGGATAACAGGGAACAGTTACACAGGATAAACCAGTTACATTCTGTGCTACTTAAACTTAAGTGATGTGCCCATGATACGTTTTTCACACTGTGGAAAGAAGCAAACAGGACAAGGCACTTGGTTCCAAACAATATTATATATCTGTATTGTCTTTTAGTTAAAAGGAGTTTGATGCTCCAAAACTTCCAAGTAGTCCGGCTCAGTGTGCAAGTTTCGCCTTGAGTTCAAAGTACTCATTCTTAGTTTGCTCTAGCATCACCTTGCGTGGTCTTGAGTACATAATTGTCTCCATCAGCTTTAACTCTTCCTGATGTCCTGGGACCTGCATGTCCACCGCCGACTGAAGCTGGGGCATGTTTTTCCGAAGGTATTCCGTTATTCCGAGTTGCTGTAGCTCCTTTTCCCGCTCCAAAATGTTCCTGTACAGTGAATTGGGGTTACCCAGTGTGACGAACTCCGCAGGGCACTCCCCGGTTATTGGCCTGTATTTGGGATTCCCGGTGAGTGGAGAGGTGTTCTCCTTTTCCATGATACTCCGGCACACTTGGTGCTTCATGCCGGGATCTTCCAAGCTGTAATCCATATCAGCATCGTGCTCCTTGTGTTGGGCGCAGTAGGTGGGGTTTCGGCATATCTGCACGATGGGACTATGTGATCTTTCCTCATACAGAGTGGAAGACCCCGTTCGTTGGGTGAGTGTGTGGTGCGTAGTTTTTTGGCCGTACATGCTGTAGTGTAAGTGAATTGGGCTGCTGCTTGCATTTTCTCTGGGTTGCTCTTCCGCTGCCTTCCTCTTTGCCCTCCTCCTACGCCGGTGCACCACAAACACCACCAGTCCGGCCGAGCAGAATATAATCATTAAGACAAACACAAGCATGCTCAAAATTAGCACCGACAAGGGGACAGTCTCCGTCAAAGAACTTAGCAAACCCCTTCCGCTATTGTCAGGACCAAGTGTAGCTGTAACAACATCCTCTCCATTTGGATAATAAGTCCCCAAGCTTGGACACAACACCTCATGACGGAGACTTGTCAGCTCCGACTGGACCACTTTCTTTGGCGTGTGGCACAAAATGGACCCCATCACCGTGTCCTTTCGCAGTTTCTCCACCCATTGTTTGAGGCTGAGCAAGTCGCAGCTGCAGTCCCAGGGGTTGTCCTCTAAATAAATCTTCTCCAGCGAGTCGAGTTGATCAAGCACATTGCTCACTGGCAGGTGCATGAGTAGATTCTTTCGCAAGTTTAGTGTGGAGAGGGGGACATTGCGGAATATCTGTGGCGGAAGCGAGCTGAGGAGGTTGTTGTTCAATAACAAGAGCTTCAGGTTCGGCAGGGGATTAAAGGTGCCAGGAGCAATCTCTTTGATAAGGTTGTACTCCAGATACAGGGACTCAAGGTTATGAAGGCCAACGAACATAGTGGAGAACAGTTTTTCAATTCTGTTGCCATTCAAGTAGAGTTTTTTCAGACCACTCAAGCTAAGAAAAGTTTCATTGTCTATGTAATCAATTCTGTTGTTGGCAAGGTTCAGCAACTCCAGACTATCATATGTGACAAAGTCCGATTTACGAAGCTTTTGAATCATATTCCCAGTCATGACTAGTTTAGTGGGGCTTTGCTCGAGTATCCCAATATCTGCCACCTCTTGGATCCCCCGGTCCTGACAATGCATCAGAAATCCTGTTATGGGGTGATTGTGACAGGCACAGTACTCTATACAAGGGCTGCCAGGAACGTGAGACGGAGTTGGGACCTTGGCGTCATCTTTGGCGTCGCTCTGTTTTGGAATCTGGGACAGCTTAGATGAAGGAGTGACCACCATATCAAGTGACTTAGAAGGCTCCTCCAAGTTAATATCGGCATGGGAGGGGCATAGTACGTCTCGCTTAACTTTAGCCAGGATGATCCCTTTAAGGTGGTGAGGCCGGCTGCACACCACATCACTTATTGCTGACTGCGCCCGCATGTTTTCCATCCAGATTTTTAAGTGTAAAATGTCACAGTCACACACCCAGTCGTTGTCTTCGAGGAGCAGCTCCATAATGCGGCCGATGTGCTCCAAGAAGCCAACATAGGGGAGCGTTTGAAGCTTATTGCCCCGCAAGTCAAGGTGGGTGAGGGGCACGAAGCGGAATATGTTGTTGGGTAAAAACTCAATGGAATTATCATTCAGGATGAGGACCTTAAGGCGGATCAGTTTGTTGAAGGCCCCCGGCTCAATGACCCGGATGAAATTCGTGTCAGCTTGTAGAAACTCCAAATTCACTAGGCCTTGAAAAGTGTCCTCTTTCAGGGTGACGAGGAAATTGCTATTTATGTGGAGTTTTTTCAGTGAACCGAGAGCGCTGAAGACCCCTGGCTCCAACTCTTGTATGCTATTACCCCCGATGTGCAGTGAAAGGGCATGCTTAAGCCCTTCCATTTCTTCCGCACGCAGCTCGACCAAGTCATTTTTGTAAAGGTTCAGGTGGAAGGGCACTCCTGACGGGATTTTGATTTGAGAGATTTTGCTTATGTTTCGCTGCTCGCAGTTCAAATGCAGGATGCCGTCTTTGCCCTCACAGGAACAGAGAGAGTCACAGGACTCACTAAGAGAGGATGATGCCTCTGAGGGATGGATATCTTGGGATCTGGCCGCGGAGAGGAACAAGCCGATGAAAATGATACAGGACTGCATTTCAGCGGATCTGAAACTGACAGAAGGGGAGGGGGGAGAAGAAAGAGACCATTAAGTATACATACTTCTGTAAAGATTGACACAAATTACATGTATAGCCTGAACAATATTATTATTACATTATGTTAGCATGTCTGTTACTGACAAATGATATTCCATCCCAGAGGATCCAGATCATGCATTTTTCATGTGCTACAACAAATGAACTTTAGTTGTAAAAGTGTAACAGCGTAAAATAACATATATGTGTGCTTTGTATGCATGAGAGGATGTCACACTCATCCCGGCCAGTGAAGAACAGGCTTTATATAGTAATAATGTATTAAAGATGTATAAAATGAAAAGGCAAACAGTGTTTACATGGGCACTGTCCCAAACCAAGCTGTGAATGTTTCTATAGTTGCATTGTCTTCTCTTTTAGGGGTCCTTGTCCTAGTGTTGCCTTACACAGAACTGTATAGTAAGGCTGCACAATATATTACAAATGCTATTGCATCGTTATTGTGGCATTTGCAAATGTAATATCAATATTGCTTGTTAGTAAGTAAGTTAGTGTCTGTAATTTGACAGAAATGTATACTTTATAACCAAATAAAAAACTGATTCAGAGCGCTGTATCTCTTCATAAATTAAAATTTTATTTAATTTTGACTATCTATATCTATATATTAATAAAGTCTTAACATAATCAGGGGTATCCCAATATTTGCAATCATTTTGTTAGTGCAGCATTCAACATATTGCATATTTTTCTAGTATTACCCAGCCCTATTTTCTACTTAGAAGTTGTGCTGCAAACATGAAATCTGATAACCCATCATTTCTTGTAGGTTGCAGTATTTTATGAGTAAATACAGTACATATCAAAGCCTGAGTAATGTCTATAGAAGGACATTTGTCTCCAGTGACTCAGCGCTATAATGGTCCTGAGAAAATACCCTCTACTTGAATGATTTTTTGCCCTTTATATGTATTCGAACAAAGACAATGACTCAGCCAATGCACAAGTCAAATCTGTCCTTTTTAAGCCTGCAGAACAAATGAACACATTTAGAACATGACTGCCAACGATAAGCAATATACATGCACTCCGCGAAACTAAAAGTGAACTAATCATGTCTCAGGCTCCTGCTCATTGATTAGACAATTAGGTTAAACACTTGTCAAATTGTATAGCAATACAATCGGGCTAATTGCGTAATTAAATGTGAGGTTGATGGCGAGAGGCTTCAGCTCATTGTCGGAAAGTATCACACTAATTTGACTAGATTTGCATGGATCAAAGGCCAGATTGTGCACAAAGGGATCGGTGAAGTGTGTATGGCTTGATGAGGGATGAGGAGAAATCTGCTGTCATCTAAAAGCATACTGAGAAGACACAAGCTTAAGCTCATTTAATGAACAAAATTGGTATCTGGGCAGTAGTAGAAAGTAACTAGATTTTAAACATGTACTTAAAATGTTACTTGTACATTTTTTTTATCCTCTTGGTGAGTAAACGTATTTAGTTTTGTCTAAGTAGCAAGTGGGTAGCATGATCAGCTTGCAATCAGAAGGTCATGAGTTCAAGACAGGTTTGGGACAAGTACTATTAGTAGTAGTAGCAGAAGTAGACCTCTTATTTTATCCCCTTAGTAGTAAAGTGGGTGCTAGTAATAGAAGTAGAAATAATAGTCATAATAGTAGAAATATCAATAATAGTAGCAATAGTAGTATTAGTAGCTGTTACTAGTAGTTGTCATGGTGGTGGCAATAGTAGTAGTGGTAGTACTTTAAACTTTACACACTTTTACTTAAATAATACTGTTGTTGAGTACTTTTACTTCGATCTGAGCACATTTTTTTTGAGCACTTCCTCCACTTAACCCAACTCAGTATCCTACTTGTTCAACCATACACTACATGCAGTAAAATCTCTAGGCGACACTATTTGTCACAGAGTGAAACCTATCACTTCCAATCTTACTGACGCCACCCTGCCCCTCTTTTCATAAGTTCCAGTACGTACTCCTTGTCTATTGAAAGTCAATGAGACGTGGCAGCCATTTCTGCAAGTGTACGCGCTTGAATGTGTAGTGAAGATTGTAAAGAAAAGGCAGTTTGGAATGTAAAATGCTTGTGCAAATGCAGACATATTGGCAGGCATAGTTCTTCTATATGAATACCACAGAGGTCAACAAAAGAAGCGGGTGTTGGAGAACTAGACAGCCTGAGATTTATTTGCAAAGGCCACTCAATTAGGAAAGCCTAGCAAAATGTATTTTTCCTGAAAAAGCACTATGTTTTGGTTCCACCGAGAAGCAAATCTGGTCCTCTTTATTGAATATTAACAATACCTCAGCAGCAGAAACAAAAGGAAAAGTTATTGAATTTTTGCCTCATTTCTCTTCCGCCTTCTTCCCCTAAGCTACCTCTCAAAAGATATTTCTGCTGGTGGGTAAAAGTCAAAATTATTGATGAAAAACCAAGTCAATGCTATCTCCTGCGTCTTTGATGTATTCAGGTACACTGCACTGTGTATCTGAAGGTCATTGATAACTTTTAGCTGCAACTTGCTTTTACTTCCTTTATGTGGCAATGACTGTGAAATCATGCAATAGAAATCTTACAGTGGGCCATTAGGTATACATTTACATTCAGTAGTTAGAGCATTTCTGTTAAAGACTATAAGGATATCTATTGATTCAGTAACAAGTCACAAGCCACTGTACTCCGGTCAGAAGTGGAAATAGTACTCAAATGGCTCAGTTGGTAGAGCTGTGGCGCCTATATAGGGCAACTACAGCCTGCCTTGGTGTTGTGGGTTCGAATCTGGAGTGCCACAATTTGCTGAATGTCTCTCCCAGATTTTCTTCTATACTGTTCCATCAACAAAGTCTACAAATGGCCCAAAAAAATCACAGACAAAATAATAATACAAATAATATTACTCTAAAGTACTCAATATAATTACTTTAAAAAAAGGATTGGTTATAAAGTTAACTTAAAGTAAATTTAAACTTCCTATATTATGCTTTTTCAGGCTTCTTGAAATAATTTTAGACACGTTTGCATTGGTATTTCACATTTTTGCAACTTAAAATAATGTATATGTATGAAAAATGTCTTCTTTTGTGGAGGTGTTTCTTTGACTTTGCAGAGAAATTTGGATTAGTTGTTCGGTAGGGAATGGATAGAGCATAAAGTGGCTATTTAGCATGACAATTAGCAACATGACGCTAGCTTTACAGAAAAATGTACTACTGCTACTGTATCACCTACCTTTTAGTGTGCAGTGATTTGCATATTCATTTGGAAAAGTTAGTATGCCGGATGCCCTTCCTGGCGAATCCTCTTGATTTAGCCAGGTTTGGGACTGGCACAAGAAATACAATGTGACCCCTCTCTGGCAGGATTACTACATCTATCCATGCACTACCTTCAAAACCAGTATCAGACTCTGAGTGCGAAACCAAAAATGCTACCCCCTTTCCCAGTGAGGTCAAAAAATATTTATTAGTGAAGATAAAATACTTAAGTAGAAGTATTTAGTTACTTTTCCACCTCTAGCTACAGATGCAAGCCCACATAAATAAAAAGGTGGGTTGTGACATGAAGGAATCCAGCGCAAAACCTATTTCAAATCTCTCCAAACTAGGAGGCATTTGCAGTGGCAAACCTGCAAAGCAATAGCCGGAAGGAACGAAGATAGGTATCATTTATGCACCACACTGAAGCATACTTAACCAATCTGTATATGAAGTTATATAAATAAGTGACATTTCCAAAGACACTATAAACATAGGTTTGCTATGATAAAAAGTATACGCTCCTCAGACGAGACACAACTTTACAATTGGATTTGAGATAAGTTTATCGCACAGGACACGAAAATCTCATTTGCTGAACCTATTATGTATGCATTGTTCAAGCACTGTGATAACGTTAAACAAAAGGGGGGCTCCAAATTTTGGTGCTGGAAGATATCTTTGGCCGTTTTCATTATTTATTCATGTCAGCTCAGTCAGACGTCTGGCGGTGGTCAAGATAGCCCCCGAGACTCACCTCCTGTTCTGCCCACTAGCTTATAAGACAAAGCAAAATGAAACAAAGGCTATTAACAGATGCTATCGTGTCTAACTCTGGCCAGATATGAAGAGGCATATAAGCTTCATGCAGACAGTCCTCCTTCTGGACTTCAAACGGACTCTGTAACTGATCCATTTTTACAGGCATTCGGCGTTGCATGGAAGTCGCCGTGACAAACAGGAGATGAAACATTCCTGCTGTGCCAGGCTACATCAGGCTCACAATATTTTCGCTTGTGCATATCTTGCCATAGACACAATTCAATTAGGAAATGCCTGGACGGCGTCTTTTGAAAAAGGCTCAAAAGTTCATCCAACATCAAAATATTCAAAGCAAAATCCATGAAATGACGAAGATCAGAGGACAATGTTTACCACACGCTAAGCTCTATGTCTTGCACTCTAACAGGCTTTAACCATTTAAAATCCCATAAACATGTACTGGTTCCAACTACTAGTATTTTCCTTTCTAGTGGCATCTCATAAAGTATTCACAACTACTTTCATTCATCTTCTGCTTCATTTCTGTTGCAAATAGCAGGAGCCTATCCCAGCAACTATGGGCAATAGCCAGTAAATGACAAGGCCCACGCAGAGACATACAGCAAATAAGTTTAAGTAATGATAACAATTTTAGGGGCAGTCATTTCTGGTGTGGATACAGATCACTGTTAAGATCCAGATAGACACTAAACAGGTGTGGAAAGTTAGCCCGTGAGTGAAACAACCTGCCCCACAGATGTTGGGGGGGCTATAGGCCCACTGACAACTCATCTACCACCGACTTTGAGGGAGCTGAGATCCTTAAATGGTTAGTTTCAGTAGGTTCTTTACCATTGTGAGAGTTTTTCCTGCACAATAGAAAAAGCATTTACCCCTGAACTAGAAGATCTTCTAGAGTTTGAGTACAGGTTTGGGCAGGTATTCATCATTAGAACCTTTCGCACTGTATGGACCTTTTGCAGTTCATATAACCTTTTGAGGAACTATCACGTTTTATCACACGTTTGCACATGATAGGAACTGGGAACTGGGACCATAGTTACTACCGCTACTTCAGAGCAGGAACTTTTTATATTTTCATATCCGGTTGCTATCGGCAGTGTGAAAGTGAGCTGGCAAAAGAGTCCTGGGGTTGGGGAGTTCCTATACTGAATATAAGGTGTGTGTGTGTGTGTGTGTGGGGGGGGGGGTTCTCATAACTAGGTTCCTACAACTGTTTTGTGCAAATGCGCCTATTGTAAGACCCTCTCAAAGTGCTTCAAGTTTAGATTTTTGTAATTTGGTGTATTTATAAACATTGATATAACTTTCTTTCTTCATAGCCTTTCTTAAAAACCCATCTAAAACTTTTGCACAATATCGTACGCTGCCAGACCTGAACCATTTACTTGCATAGTCGCCTTTTCCACGCCTGCAAAAGTCCAATCAAGGGTAAATAATGCCATATTCTCAAACTCTTGTATCCGTCAGTGCGCATTGCTGCTCTAACAAGCTGCCTCTGCCTCATATTGATCAATTATTGTAATGGCTGCTGACATTTAGTAATGGCCCAGTACCATGTGAATCACTCACAATACGTTTAACAGGTCTGGTATCCTGCAGGGAATCCTTAACACGTCGTTTTACTGAGGCAACAAAGTGGGTCAATTGCCAATGACTCCTAAATGACATTTACAGAATGCCCTGGCAAAATACCACAGGGACATTACACTATGCTCATTATGGTGTGCTGAATGATTTTGTACAAAGAAAAATGATAAAAATAATAGTTGTTATTATTGATTTTAACTAATAACTTTCTCTCATGCACTAATTGCCATGTTGCGGTAAAGGTTTTTCGAGCATAAATGCTGTAAAAAAACATTAATTACTATTATTATTACTGTTTATTTTTATTAGTTTTTGAGTTTTACTTCAAAAGTAGTTCAAGTTTTTAAGTGGCAAATGTAACTGGATAATTTATTTGAGTACCATTTTATATATATATATATTTTTTTTTTTTTTGGGGAAGAAATTGAACTTCTCTCCCCCAAAATCCTGTTACTAAGAAAAAAGCTGAGAAAGGTCAAAGTACTTTTTGATTTTGGTGGAAAATGTTAATAACAGTAGTAGTAATGAATATCAGTAGTATAGTACTGGCAGCAGTCAGAGTAGTGAAAAATGTAAGTAGTAGCAATAGTAGTAATAGTACTAGTAATAGTAGTAGTAAAAGTACATTTTACACTCAATACTTTGTCAGTTTTACTTTAATTTTGTTTAGTACTTCTACTTGAGTAATATTATTTTGAAGTAAATAGTACTTATACTTGAGTACAAATTTTAAGTACTTCTTCCACCTCTATTAGTTTTTCTATACTTAGGATTAACAGTACTTTTTGATTTAGGTGGAAAAGTATTAGTAGTAATAGTAGTACATTAAATTGTAAGAGTGGTAATAATAGTAGTAGTAGTAGTAATAGCAGTAGTAATATCAGTAGAATTAGTAATAGCAGCAGTGAGAGTAGTGGAAAATGTAGTAGTAGCAGTAGTAGTAAATAGGAAATTTTACATTCAATACTTATTCAATTTTTCTTCAGTAACAATTTTAATGTTAAGTACTTCTACTTCAGTAATATTATTTTGAAGTAACTGTACTTAAACTTGAGTACATATTGTGAGAACCTTTTCCACCTCTGTTCATTTCTACATACTTACAATTAAAGTATTTTTTGATTTAAGTGGAAAAGTATTTGTAGTCAGAGTAGTACGGTAGGTGAAATTGTACTAGTGGTACTAATAGTAGTAGTTGTAGTAGTAATATCAGTAGAATTAGTAACAGTGAGTGAACTAAGCAGTGAGAGTTGTGGAAAATGTAGTAGTAGGAGCAGTAGTACTAGTAATAGTACATTTTACGTTCAATACTTTTTTCAGTTTTCCTTAAGTTTAAGTGGAAAAGTATTTGTAGTAATAGTAGTACCTGACATTGCACTAATGGTACTAGTAGTAGTAGTATCATAAGTAGTAGAAAATACATTTTACATGCAAGTCATACTTATACAGTTTCATTGGAGTAACAATTTTGCTAAATACTTCTACTTGAGTAATATTATTTTGAAGTAACTGTACTTACATACGATTAAACTTTATCTCTATAAAACCATGCACACTGCTTAACAGGGTTTGTACTTTGAAATATTCTTCTTTTACCACACACTTTCTTGATGTGTTTTGCAATGCCGCTGCTATTTTTAACCAACCATGACAACGTTTTATTTCCACATTCAGGCTGATCTGCAGTAGCTTTTCCTTAGCCAGTTTTCCATGTTGTTGTTTTGTATTCACCATCCACAAACATCACTTATAGACATTTATGCCAGTAACTGCGATTGTATTTTCAGAGCCGTGCTTGTTAGTAAAGTCTTTCCAAAACCAAACTTCTGGAAGACCAATCTGAAATCAAATGATCAGTGAGCACGTTCCCATTACTGGACAGCAGCCTACACGTGCCCTTGCTCCGTATCGATTTTACATGGTTCACTCAGTGCATGGTCCGCTGCAGTGCAATCGCCGCAGCAGCACAACTTATTTTTACCCGCATTTGTCATAGTTTGCAGTGAATTGACATATATGACACAACCAAGCTTTGCACTTCACCGAGTGGCGTGCGCTCTGCCCAGTTTAGGACCGTATTTTTAGATATTATACAAACATATCTACAGTCATGTTCTGTCCCCATCACTGTCAGAGTAAGCAAGGCATGACTGGAGCTGCAAATAGCCCAGGAGGCACAGGCCTAATTCCTCCTCCTGTAGCGTGAGGCGACTTGATGTACAAGTATGAAAGGGTTGTTATCCCCAGTGGCAGCGAGCACATAGAACTAGTCTCCCAACTCCGTCAGCACTGATAAAAGTCAGCGTCTTCTGGGTTTTTTTTTTTTTTTTTCTGAAACTTCATGCTGTGTTAGAAAGCTGCCCACGTCTTTTAAGTTAGAGGGTCACTTTTGACCCATGAGCCCAAAATATGAACACTCATTATAATCAAGTGTTTTTGTTGTTTTGTTTGTTTGTTTTTTAACTTGATTTGAACTCATGCATGTAAAAAAAAAATGTTTTTGGACCACTATACCTCTTTTTATTAATTGTATAATTATGTTTAAATTCTCTCACTACACTATTGATACGCAAACTGAAAAAAAAAAAAGACAGTAATTATGTTTTCTGGTTGTTTGGACTAATATTAGAAAATACCTTTTACCATAAATTGCTTAATGAATTTTATTTAATGTTATATTTTTAACCTTTGTGGCATTGTTGTGTTACAAGTCAAAAATGACCTCTGCATATTCATGTTAGAAAACAGGTTAAAATTGCTTTCTATTTAAAATTAAATGACATTTATTTTACAAAAATTGAAAATGCACATAGAACATGAACAATCCAGCTGCAGGGGATCACAAGATGGTGCTTTCTCTGTGCCAGTCCCAAGGAAGGGCATCTGGAGTAAAAAATATGAAAGGCCAGTTTGACCATCCTGCACAGCCCTATGTTCCCCAGTACCTATGTTCCCCAAAGAACATTAGGTTTAGGGTTAAGAGTAGGTGCCAGCGCTAAAGTTAGGGAACTTCAGGACTTACCAGAATGTTTGGTCCATTACTTATCTTCCATGGTGTCTATGGTACTCGGGAACATAGGTACAGGCTTTGGATTTGTGAAAGTGCCTATGTTCCCCAGTTTCTATGGTTCCCTGTCCATAGAAATGGGGGGACATCGGTCCTGGGGAACATAGGTACTCTACTAAGACAGTTACATGTTTTGTGTGTTACAATGGGTTCTAGTCTTGTTGTAAATAGTACTTTTTATTGTTAGCGTGTAAATGGGACAACACTGGCTTGAACACAATATTCTTTAAGAGTTGAACATCCTGTGGAGAGTCTTGGCAGTCACCTGGCGCTTAGCATTTTATGACCTTAGTCCTTTAGTTACTTGGCCACCTACAGTGATGCTGATTTATGGATGTTGACAAGGCAGAGGTTGTACGAGTAAATTTTAATTCTCCAAAGTCTGAGCTTCCTGTCAGCATGGTATAAATAGTGCTTAATATACCAGGGCCTGTCTCTCTCTGAAAGCTAATATACGGCTCGCACTTTTCAAAGGCAACAAACACTTTAATGCATTAAACCCTGCACTGTATTTTTGAAGTGGCCTTTTCCGTTCAACAGCCTCTTTGATATATGACAATAAATAACCTCTGCATTAAGTCAAGCTGCTTATATCAGAATATTCAGGTGTCCTTGCTCTGTACAAAGACAACACAGTATATCCACATAACACTTAAAGTTTACCAAACTTGTGTGACCTATTCTAGACAATCAATGTACGCCTTAGGAACAGCTTGTTGCAATGCCAATGCCATCTTTTGTGCTGAATGTTGAATGTTGTTAAGCAGTACAGTCCATTATACGTTACACATCTGACCCTGCTACCTGCGTTTCCTTGTGCAACTGTGTGCTATTATTTGCTTATGAAACACTTACTGACAAAAGTGGCTCCATGTATAGGCATTTTGTATGTTTATGTCAAATTTCTTTCATCAGATCATCCATTGTACTTTGCACTGCTGCATCTGACCTTTCCACTTGTGAGTTTAGAGTTAGCTTGTGGAATATTTGCATAAAAAAAAAAAAAAAAAAAAAACACTTACTGATACAAGTGGTTTGGGCTATGTATTGGCAAGTGCCCGGCAATACGATAAGTATCACAATATAAGTAATACACTCATGAAAAAGAGAGAAGTATTCTCTCATTGAGCTTTCCCTGTATAAAGTTTTTAAATAATAAGTGTCACAATGCAAAATATGTATACATATGTGATACAATAACAATGAGAATTATTTTGAATTTTTGCAATATATGATGACTATGATGAATATTGCAAGAATATAACTGCAATATTAGTAATGCATTGAATTTAAATGGGCTATATATGCAAAAACATGCTATAATATTGTTCCCACATCAAGAACATACCTGGAGTTGTGTTTTGTTTCATTCATGCCTGTTTGACTAATACTGTTCAATTTCTGAGACTTTAAAACGCTCGGTATACCACGAACCTCCGCCTCTCCCATGATCCCCTGCCCACTCCAGGAAGCACTGACCAATCAACAAAGCCCTCTACATTCAGTCTGCTCTCATTATTATCCCCAAAAACTGCACACAGCTCTGTTTCCACTAATTCCTCACAGCTATTTTTAATTTTATATTTAAACTGTAATATACAAAAGGTTTAAAAAAAAAGTAACAGTTTTTTGTTACCGTTTCTGCACAACAGAGCTGCACTCTGCTGCCCTCTACTGGTCTCTTCAGTTGTTTCATTACGGCACAAGTAAAGAATATATTGGAAATGTTTTCTTCTAGTCACATAATGTTTTTAAAAGACTACTACTGCTATTATTACTACTGCAAAAACCTCTACTACTATTACTACCCAACTCGCCACCTAAATAAAAAAATACAGGTAATTACTGTTTATTTTCTAATTCAAATGTTTCAAATTGCATACTGCAGAATTGCTTATTAAACAGGAATAAAGGGAGATGCAGTTACTACATCCTTCTTCCTTCCTTTCAGAAACCAGATGCCCCTTCTGACACAACCTTCTCCATTTATCTGGGCATTGGACCAGCACAAAAAAAGTAGCTTGACTTTAGCTTGTAGAGGTCGACCGATATGCATTCTTCTATGGCCCATGCCTATGCTGATTTTTAAAATTCAGAGCAGTTTGTCGATAAACACTACAGATTTTTTGGCCCAAGGGCTGATTTTCTTAATTTTATGAAAGAAATGAATTGCTTTTGGTTGCCCTGGACATGTGCCTGACCAAAAAACGGCATAAAAGTGCAAGAATCTGCCTGATATCCAGTGAACCACTAATAGCTTGTGTGGTATTTGCTCATCAAAGTCTTACTGATACAACTCAGATGTGCTAAGCCAGTAAAACGGGCCTGTCCTGCACCCATTGAGAAAGAAGCTTGACAGTAAAAATTACAACAAATTGCCCATTAAACTGCAATAATGGCAGTTACAGTAGCTACATGGACCATTTAATTCCTTATTATTTTTTTTACCTGGGCAACAACAGCAGCATCAGCAGCACACACATTGCAAGTCCTTGCCTCCAAACGGTCCCTCCATGCAGAAACGCATTCCCTTTGGCATCGCTGGCGGCACACAAACACACGCACACACACACAGCCACTGCAGCCCGGGTGCTCCCTCCCTCTGCTACAAGACTCAGCTGTGTTGTGTAACATTTAACAGCTGGCTTCCATAAGAACTACAAATGCATATCTACCTACAGTGTGCATTTTTTTTCCCTCATTCATGCTACCATACCTCGCCTGGTGGGCCTTAATTTTCTGAGATGAAACATATGCAGGATAGGGACTAATAATAGCAGCACAAAGACTGAGCTGGAGATGGAAAGGGGAGGGTGTAGGGGAGCGGGTAGGGATGGGGAGGGGGCAAGGGAGGCAGGCACGGCTCCCCTGGCAAGCGTGATTTAGCAGGCTTGCATTTCAAATGGTCTGTTTAACTAATGCGCAGTAATTAGTTCTCCAGAAATGAGCAGACAGATTACAGGGACGTTACTGTAGTATCAAGGTGTTTGCACTGAGGAAAAGACAGCTGCATAAAAATAGATGCTTGTTGTTTCTGTGTTTTTTTATTTTTCCGCTTTTTGGAGAGTAAATTCTGCAGAGCTTATTCATAAATACACTGGAAATGATCTGAATATGGGGCCACTGAAAAACACTAATACAGTATGAGACATCAGTTTGAAGATAGGAGCTTTGGCTGCACGATATTTCAACTCATGCAATATGCAATAACTATAATGAGTATATGGTAAATGCTCACATTTATATAGCGCTTTTCTACCTCCAAGGGCACTCGAAGCAGTTTTACTTCAAGGAAAACCATTCACACTCACAAACACTCACACATACGTACACAAGAGCGCGCAGACACTGGAGGCAAGGTGGGTTATGTGTCTTGCCCAAGGGCAGTGCAACAACAGTATCTAACACTGGGAGCAGGGTTTGCACCGCCAACCTTCTGATTAGTGGATGAATGGCTCTACCGACTTCACCCACATTTCATATCATTTATTCTGATTTCCTCACTTTCTAATCAGTTTTTAAAGATATATTTTGTCCATTAAAGGCACCATATTAATGCTTTTTTCAGGCTTTTTGAAATAATTTTGGACACATATATTTACCTTTAAGGCTTTACTAGATACAGGACAGGACAGTCAGGTGATGAAAAGGGACTGGAGAAGATCAGGGAGAAACATTCAGTAACTCAATTTAAGCAGAAATACAAGTCTCTATTACTGTACTAGTCCAAACAAGGTCAAAATAAAAAGACTAAACCAGGGCTAAATTGAAATATCAAGACTAAATCAGGTTAAAGCTTTTGTGATAAGCATTTAGTTTATTTCGATATGGATGCTGTACTTGCTGATATCGCATTAATGATGCATTTCCAATTGTGCAGCTCAATCTGGAGCTTACCTTAAACATTCTTGTTGTAGATTTAGACTTATCTCTTCCTCAATACCTCACTTCTCATTTTCAATATTTATCCATTTTTTATTTGGCTTCCTCTTTTCCTTTCATGATTTTCTTCTTTTGGCTGGTTCTCTGTGTAAACATATCAAGCCCTTTTTCTAACTCAGAGAGGGTTTCATGGCTCAATAAGCTGAATTTAAGACTTTTTAGACCATTTTAAGACCACTGTTGAAGAAATTTAAGATCTATTTCATAAGCTCAGAGTGCACAAGAAGCAGTTATAAACGTGGCCTCATCATTTAATCGTGACTATTGACGACAAAGTATTTTTTTCTTATCAAGAACTCGTATGGGTGATGATGATGATCTGTTTAACCATATTTAAGACCTTTACTCTGCATTTTGTCAAATTTAAGACTTTTAGACTTTTTAAGACGCTGCAGAAACCTTATAAAATCATTAATAACAAAGCCTATATGAAATCCATCCAGAGGGGTCACAAGCCAGTGTATCTTTGTGCCAGTCCCGAGCCTAGATAAAGTCAAGATTGCATCAGGAAGAGAATCGGGAGTAAAACCTTTGCCAAATCATTATGCAAATAGATGCACATTTTCTCTGGAGTATGCACTTTTGGAACAACAAAAAACTCTGCTATTAAATCCACTTAAAATGATCAGAAAATGGCACACCACAATCAAATAAAGAAGGAAAAATAGGACATGGCTTTCTATGGATGTTTCATAGCAGATATAATGACGTTAGCCTTAATTGCTTGTAAGTGTAAGTCTGTTATGCCTCTCTTAAGTTTCAGTGCACCATAACAATACATCTTCTGTTCCCTCTAAACGACAGAAGTGAAAAAAGCCACAGGGTGATGGTAATGCCAGTCCCATGATTCAATCCATAAATAGGTGTAGACGTACTCTTTGATACGCAAAACCTCAGCCTCAAAGGAACACACTATAGGTAAACCGACCTGCTACTGCCAAACAAACATACAAAGGGCAGAATCTAGAACGCGCTGTTCCCGATGCAACGCAAGCGAGCGGCCAATTAAAGCGGTGTTTGTATTGTCCGTCTAAAAAAAAACCGAACTATTTTCTTCATCTGCATGCGCTCACAAAGGAATACAAATTAAAGCAGCTAATGAGAAAGTTTCAGTGTATGGCTGTTTGCATGCGCCTGTTTAGACAGGCAACAAAATACATACCACTGACACTTTAAGTGATCTGTTATAACATGTGTGGGATGCATGCTTTTAAGTATCTTTGAGTACCTTCAGTAAAACATACACTTACTTGAAATAATATATATTTTGGAGAAGCAACTGTTACTTTTACCCAAGAATTTATTGGACTTAAAGTGGTAAAAGTTGGTTGCAAGTTCATGGGTTTGAGAAAAGTGAAGGAACAGTGGTAGAAGTAGTAGTAGTACTTTTTGCTAATGGGTTTGTAGGATTCAATTCAGTTCAGTTTTATTTCTATAGCCCAGTATCACAACAAAAGTCGCCTCAAAGGGCTTCACAAACAGTTAATCAAACTTAAACAGACAATCAACACAAACAATAACTACACTAAACTAAACTGACCCAGAACATCACTGTCTTTAGACCCTCCTTCTCGTTAAGGAAAAACTCCTAAAAAAAACCTAGCTTTGTGGAAAAAAAAAAAGAAGAAACCTTATGGAGACTGTATTAAAAGTAGTATGTTTACATTTATTACTGCAGTAAAAGTTGTGTTGGGTACTATTACTTCTTGAGTGATGTTAATTTGAAGCAAAATCACTTTTACTTGATTTTAAAAACTTATTTGATCTCTGCTGAACACCAACAAACCATGCTATAGTAGTATTTGTTCTTACAGTAGTAGTACTTTTACTTCTACTTGAGTAGCATTCATTTGAAGTAGCAGTACTTTTACTCGAGTGCGAACAATGCAATAGTAGTATTTGTTGTTAGAGCAGCAGCAGTAGTCACAAGCCAGTGTACTTTTTGTGCCAGTCCCAAGCCTGGATAAATGGAGAGGACTGACTTAGGAAGGGCATCCGGTGTAAAACCTATGCCAAATCAATATCAAAATGACTGCATGATGATTTGGAGCGCTTATATAACCTCTGTTAAACACCAAGGAACCACACTGTTTACTCTATTTTAACTTGACAGATTTACAATCGCAGTACGAGTTTCGAGTTGTTCTTCCAAGCTGTGTTTATTTTGAGAGCAGCAATTCAAGAAATAGTAAAAAAAAAAAAAAAAGGCTATGACTTGTCTAAAACCACATGAAGACGAGAACAACACAGCAGCATCACAGAAGATTAGGAGAAAGTCACACACACTGTTTGGGAAAACGTGCTCTGGCAAGTTTTACCTCCACAACAAAACCATGGCAAAGATCATGTAAAACCTCTACTTTGATGTGATATTTTCTGATTTATTTACATGTGAAATACAAGTCCGCAGAAGTACCTCCGCAATCCAAAAAAGCAAGTAATTCTTTGAAGGATACCCAATGAAAAATGACACTTAATGTGCTTAAAATGATCTAAGTACATGTTAAGTTTGGCACTGCAAATCCAATAGTGCATCTTACTAAAATAAGGTAATTGTAGCTAGTTTTGCTAAGGGGGATATATTATGCTTTTATTCATATTTTTAAACCAAGTGTGGTCACCTCTAGAATAGCACTGCATGTTTTACAAACTTTTAAAACATTATCTGACTAAAAGAAAACTTTTAATAATTGCAGGTCTTTTATAGCTTTGAGTACCTCAAAGATTACCAACATTAATTTATATTTTTTGTAGTAACAATGGGAGTTGTTTTTTACTTTGTACTGCAGGTTTTACAAACTTTTAAAACATTATCTGACTAAAAGAAAACTTTTAATAATTGCAGGTCTTTTATAGCTTTGAGTACCTCAAAGATTACCAACATTAATTTATATTTTTTGTAGTAACAATGGGAGTTGTTTTTTTACTTTGTACTGCAGGTTTTACAAACTTTTAAAACATTATCTGACTAAAAGAAAACTTTTAATAATTGCAGCTCTTTTATAGCTTTGAGTACCTCAAAGATTACCAACATTAATTTATATTTTTTGTAGTAACAATGGGAGTTGTTTTTTACTTTGTACTGCAGGTTTTACAAACTTTTAAAACATTATCTGACTAAAAGAAAACTTTTAATAATTGCAGATCTTTTACAGCCTTGAGTAAAGATTACCAACAACATTCATTTAGATTTTTTGTAGTAACAATGGGAGTTGTTTTTTTACTTTGTACACAGCACTGGAAAAAAGAAAAAAAAAATCCTAAAAATAAATGTACTGAGAATGCTCTGAGAATATTAAAAATATAAATTTTTTTGTGTGTTTTACAAAAAAATGTTAATGGTATTACATACACTGGCATAAAAAGGGTTAAAATTGTAAAAATAATTAAATATTTGGTCTTTATGGTCAGGGCAAAAGTAAAAAATAAGATGTTTTGTGAGGGGGTCACTTTTGTCACTTAACTGTAACAATGTAACTTGTTAAAATTGGGATAAAAGGGTTAAAAAGTTTGATGCAATCTGTTTTCCAGGTTTATTTGAGTTAAAATAATGTACAGTGTCGAGTTTTACAAGCCAGTACAACCAACTTAACACTCAGACAACTCAGATTCTTCAAGGAAGCCCAATGGAACAACATCAAGATTTGTTAGAAGTGTCAGCATCAGACAAACAGCAGAGACAGACTTTTCTAGCTTGACGGATGGAGAAGCCTTTTTTTTTTTTTTTTTCCTCTCCAAAAGGCAGAAACATATGCTCTCGTCTCCAAACATCATCAGGATAAGAAGACAGCGATAAAAGAATCTGCACCATACAGAGCAACACTTTTAAATATAGCAGACGCATTTCCAGGGGCTTTGGATTTGATAAAGAACGACCATTATAGAAAGCAGTAATGTCAGCGATGTCGAACGTTTTTGGTCATGATACAGAATTGTCTGTGACTAATCTATAAGAGGAGTCTGACTCATACGACATGACTAACGGCTTTTAAAAGTTTGGGAGCAGAGAATGGGTGATTTGAGTCAACCACAACTCATTCGATTATAGTTTTTGTGCAAAGGAAGACTTGTCCACACTGGTTGCAAAAAAATGCGTTCATTATGACTTAGGGATCAGTTAGCATTGATGTTAAGAGTCAAGTCTCCATAATCTTTTCAATAAAATGGCAGTAATAATAACCCGCAGCTGTATAAATTAGTCATGTTTACAAAACGAACTTTTCCATTGAAATGCTGAGACAAGAACAAAATAACTGTAATGAATATATGAGTGTAAGTGGTTAGTGGTGGGTACTGTTCAGATTTTTTTAATACCAGTACTTAAACCAGGTGTAGGCAACCTCTGGCTCGTGGGCCAAACTTAGCTCTTGGCCAGATAACGTTGGCCCTCGTCAACTTTTTAGCTGATATCCACTTTTATTAATTGCTATTACTTGGTAGCTTTTAACCCCATGGAGCTGTCAGTGAATGAGGTCACTGTAAGACCCCATTTGCAAGCATACAGCTCTCTGTCATGGTTTCATGGTTTTAGTTGCCTCCTTAAATGATACCTGGTTTGGTACCTGAGCAATGCTTTTTCTGGTACCTATGGTGTGCCAAGTCATCTTCTACAATCATAAAACACAGTAATATTGAATAAAAGACTCATTTTTGGAGGAATATTCTTAGCTGTAGTTTTAACACTGTAAAAAAAATAAAAATAAATGTTGCAAAAACTCAAAGCAACAGGATTCCTCAAGATTTTTGGGGCAAATTCAAAATCTCAATTTCAATTTTCAATTTAACGTTCATATGTCCAAATACTTTCAATTTTAAGTTTTAATCACTATCTTTTTTTTTTTTTTTTTTACTTACTACCCATTGTTGAGAAAAAAATGTTGTTCATTCATTCATTCATTCATTCATTCATTCATTTTCTACCGCTTATTCCCGTTAGGGGTTGCAGGTGACTTAGTATATTAAGTTTTTATTATAATCAAGAATAATACTTTCTCTGAACAATTGATAGTCAGTTGGCTCTAAAGTTAAATTGAACAAAAAAAAAACATATTTGTTGAAAACTCAAAAATCTTGAGGGATTCATGTCTTGAGTTTTTGCAGCATTTTTTTTTTTTTTTTTACACTGTATGACTTATTCTATGTTATTTGATTCATACACGCAAAGGGACATTAAAGGTCCCACTAGGTACTGAATAATTATGTTTATATTATATGTACTGTAACTTTTCTTTCAATACCACAAATGTATGAACAGTTTAACAGTACCCAGCCCTCATGCACTTGTATTAATTCAATCACCTTCTTCAGCTTAGTTCTGGCTGGAGCCTATCACCGCAACTATGGGCCTTAGGCAGTGGACGCCCTATGCAGCAGCCAGTTAGTCACAGAGACATACACTGACAGACAACCAATCACTCTCATATTCACTTCCTAAGGGAAATGAGTCACCAATTCTTCTAAGCGGGAGGGAGTTAGAGTACCCAGAGAGAACGTGCAAGAAGAGATGAGATCGTAGTCAGCCAGGCAGCCCGAGGATTCAACCTACAACCTCCTTGCAGGGAGCGGCAGGAGTGCTAACCAAGTGGTCCGCTCATTTTGACATCAAACTAATTCAAGTGGTGCCCTGACTATTGATGCCGGCTCTTTAAAATGAACGGTGAGAGCTGGTTCCCATCTGTGAGCCATTTTTTTTTTTTCCCCTGAAATGATCTTTTCAAAAACAGGGCAGATAATAACAGAGAGAAGAAACCAGATCAGCCTCTAAACGGAGGCACATATCTTTCCACACATCTTATATCAAAACATCATCACTTCTATGATACTACACTTGAAATCCTTTACTGCATACCATAATCTGCATACTAGAGACATTCCCATCATTGTAAGTAGGATAAGACTTCAGAGTTGTTAAAATGTGATTAAGGCTGTTACCTATCACTGCTCTACTTCAAGTAATCTTGTTTTTTTTCCCTCTCTGTCCAATCCATTTATACTCCCCTTTTTAATCAGGTGCCAGGAGTTAATTGAGTGTCTGATGACTTAACCACCACAGAGACTGGAGTTGACCTGCTCCGTCTTCACTGAACAAGACCTTTCACGACCAAATTAAACGGGAATGCAACTGCGGGCGGATAGAGAGGAGCTGGACGCCATTCCGGGACACCTGTTTAAACATTTTAACACACCAAAGCCTTTCGAAGTCAGATTAAAGCAACATTACTAGAGTTTCTTCTCGCTGTCAAGCCAGTGGTGCAATACAGAAATGTGTTAGCCTTCAGTACAAGAACAGCAAAGCTACAGTTCCTGCTTTTATTTTAGCACTGTAGCAAATCTAACACCGTAAAGTATGATATTGGGTTGAAGTTTGGAGCTGACCCCAAATTTCTAGCTCTGACTTTGACTCAAGACTGATGTGAATCTTGAGTTGGCCATGTTTATCCAGAGCAAACTCATTTTCAGACCAATACGTTTTTAAATCATTAATAATAAAACCTATATGACATCTTGAGGTCTTGTTTTTTCACTGAATATGTCTTTTTTTTTTCCTTTATGGCTTTTCTTTTCCGGGGGTCACCACAGCAAATCCTCCTGGTGTGCAGTAATTTATCTTTTTTTGTTTTTTTATGCCGGATGCCCTACCCTGATGCAACTCTCACCATTTATCCAGGCTTGGCACCGGCACAAAGGGAACACTGCCTTATTATAGAAGTCTTTTAAGGCTGTGATTTTCTTTTTTTTTTGTTTTATTTTAGGCCTTTTTTGGGCTTTATTAGATAGTGCAGTCAAGAAACCACGAGGAGAGAGTAGGGAGAGACTTTTAGCAATGCGTCAGAGTCCGGATTTGAACCCACAACACAGAGGCAGGCTGTAGTTGCCGTGTATATGCATCGCAACTCTACCAACTGAGCTATACCACGGCACAAGGCAGTCATTTTCAAACCTTTTACCTGAAGTACCACCTCCGAAAATATTTGACTTAGCTTTAATCGGCCAAAATGGGCCTAAACCAGGACTAACCTGGGACTTAACCACGACTAAATCATGACTTAGTTAAACCAAGACTAAACAAAGAATAATTCAAGACTAAACCAGGAATAAAACTGGCTCTAAATTAAAAAACAAAACAAAAACAATAAGATAAATTGCAAAAGACTCCTGAGTACCACCAGAAGAAGCCCGTGTACCACCAGAGGTCCCTGTACCACAGTTTGAGAACCACTATTTTAAGGGATTCTATACCATTTTGAGACATAAACCAAAGATACTAACTTCACTCACTGCAAAAACAAATGATTCATTTTTGTTCATTCTTTACCATTATGAGAAAGAAGACGTTTTGTGGCTCAATGGAAAGAGCATTTACCCCGGAACTAGTAGATCTTTTGGCTGTATATCTTTACCATTGCAAGAGCAGTGCATCAGTATTAGTCTACCATCTCTGAATGCTTAGTTTTCCTTGCAGTTTTCTGTATTTTGGTACATTGACACACCTTTCTTTATTCATATTCCTAAAATTGAGAGACAAAAGCAATCCATAAATACATACAAGCAGCAGAAAGTAGTGTTGCCATTCAGACAGAAGCTGTTTATTGTACTTTGTAATTTGCTCGGTGGGCATTGCAGACCATCGCTTTGACTGTGCTACTTCTCAGCTGCAGTTATTTTCTCCCATTCCAACTAATCATTGGGACAAATAGATCCCATACGTATGGATCTTTACATTTCTTCCACATTGATTGGCCGCCATTAATCTGCGGCTTTTCGAATGATTTTGGACTCGGGCTAGAACTCAAGAACTACACTCCAGTCTAACCTCGGAGCCTTGTGAAAACTATCGACAGACCAAGACTCTAATAACAAAGCCCACCAGTCCCCGAGAGTCCACCTCAGCCCATACGTTGCTTAATAACCAACTGTAGTGAGAAGAGCTCTTAACAGTAAAAGGGCATTTTCTTCCAAGTATTATCCTTCTAAAAAAAAAAAAAATTAAAAACAGCAGACGCTAGGTAAACACTAGCTTCAAAAATAAGCCTTGCAATTACTTCAAGAGCGTCTCGAAATAAGGGTTCATTTATTAGCCCCATTCTTTGTTACAGTCTCTCAAAACATCATTTTTTTCTGAGCCAAAATTATAGGTTCACAACAAAATTCAAACCTAAGTCCATAACAAGTTGGGACACTGTAAAAATGTGTAAATGATTTAATTCCTAATAGAAAACAGAAACAACTTACGAAGAATTTTTAACATTTCATGAAACATAAAATAGATGATTTTGAATTTAAAGGTGGCAACACATCTAAAAAAAAAGTTGGGACAGGGCAACAAAAGGCTGGAAAAGCAAGTAGTAGGCTGCTAATGCCGCAAAAAAGTTAGTTACACTAGTTTTGACTACTTCTTTACTTATTGGGTTACATTATTGGGTTGCAGTAGCTTAGTTTAGCGCCAACTGTCCACTAACCTGAAGGTTGATGGTTCAAACCCGCTCCCACTTTTGCATACTGTTGTTGTGTCCTTGGGCAAGACACTCAACCCACCTTGCCTCCTGTGTCTGCGTGCTTTGACTAGTGTAGTGTTTTTACTTATTGTGCTACATTAGTTGACTTGTTTCAAAAATATTTCTGACTTGTTTCCAGATATATTTGTCTTATTTTAAGCAAAAATATCTGCTCATGGAGTAAGAATTATTATTATTTTTTCATCTCAAGAGCAATTTTGTAATCCACTGGTGGGTAATTTAGTTTGAAATGAGGAGCTATATTTTGAAACAAGTCTAATAATGTGGCCCAATAAGTAAAAAAAAAACTACACTAGTCAAAAACTAATCAAAAAAACAAACAAATATTCTGAATTCAAGCCATTTAAATGATGTATATTCATTTATTGGAGTGTGCAGAGAAATATAATTGCAAAATGCAGATCTGTTTTTATTAGTATCACTCTGTTGCCCCTGTCTCAACATTTTGAGATGTGTTGCTGCAATCAAATTCAAAATGTGCCATTACTTTCTTCATAAAAAGGTCAAATATCTCAGCACCTGATAAGTTGTGTTCCATTTTAAATGAAACATGGTTTTATGCGATTTGCAACTCATTAAATTCTATTTGTACACTTCACACTGTGTCCCATTTTTTAGGAGGGAATTGGGGTTGCATGATGAATGTTTCCAACTCAACAATGTGCACAAGTCTCTTTGTTTTGGTAGTATTGTTAGCTTGAATATTAGCATATAAAGTAGGGTTAGGGAAATAGAAATATTACTGTTGTTACATGGAAATTATCAATTGATTACATATAACTTTATGTTTAAACTAGTTATGATTCTTGTATAACCAAACATACAGGTGACCAATCAAAACTTGCCTATGAACAGTTAAAAATCTGTGTATTTTGTCTTATAGAGGAAAAAATTGGAGGACATGCAATGCAAGAATTGTTCCATTTGGCTGACATGGGACAGCAGACTAGCGCCCCCTACCCGCACTCACACACACGCTTTGTAACATCCCTCTAGTTCCAAAGGTGCCCCGCTGTGTTCCCAAGCGCCAATTATTGTGGTCCTTTTTTTTCCTCCCTTTGCGATTGGAAGTGATGCTTCTGCTTGCCCTACAGGTCGGCACCACTGCTACACCCACGCATCTTGCAGAAGTTCAGGAGGAATGATAATTATGACATCCGCCCACACTGAAAGGCAAGAGCTAGTTCAACTCCCATGCCCCTTGTTCGAGCCTTTTTTTTTTTTTTTTTTTTTTTTTGGCTGATTCAATATTCTGTTGGCTATAGTGCTGCCTACTTTCTGTATGCTGTCCAATATGTCTGCAGGGAGATTTTCTGTTTTAAAGTAGTGTGTTTTCATAAAGTTTCACAATGCATCCTCACCTCTGCAGGGCCTTAAGCTGATACTCGCAAGCTACCAACGCTGCCCAGACCAATTTCCTTTGGCAATTTAACACACTAAAATAACACCAATTGAATTTCTTATTGACTTTAAAGGCTGTTATTGGAGTAAATAAACAACAGGTCATGTATTGATCGAGACCGATTGCTTATACAGTACTGTGTAAAGGTTTTAGTGGCTCAATTTAAAGAGCATCTACCTCTGAACTAGTAGATATTTGAGTTTGAGTCCAAGTCTTGGCCCTATATCTTTACCATTGTGAGATAAAACTGGTGTTTCTAGTTTAAATTCTTCTTGATTACATATAGATTCCACAAAGTTGTATAATTCAACACAACATAATAGCAACACATTTAAATCTATGAACAACATCACATTTGCAAAATAAAACCACAAACAATTGATTCGTATTCAAAAGGATATACGCTTGTCCACCTGTAGTAATAAAATGGCTAAAATACCTCTCAGCTTATTCACCCAAGCACAAAATTAGAGATCCAAAACTCATTATGAACTTGACAACTTAAGACTAATTAGACAGCTATGGCCTTAATTACCTTACACCTATTTTAATAGGTGCTAGCCCTGAAAAAAAGTGTGGCCATGTAGAGCAAGCAAGCAAGTCTGGTGTGCACAAGGCAGTGTTCAAAGTGAAGGTTAGTATAACTTGCCTTTTTAGACTTTTGTTTCCCCTGTCTCTACTTTTTTGACATGTGTTGCTGCCTTTAAATTCAAAATGAGCTCTTATTTGTACTGTGAAACACCTGACATTTTGCACAGCGCTTCAACTTATTCGTAATTGTCTTTGTATAATAACCAACCCCAAAATTACGCACCGTCTCCCTAACAAAATACGCTCAATGCAATTTCTCATCAATCCATCCACATCCTGGCGTTCAAACAGCTCATTAAAAATACTCATATCGCATTTCTGTGAATTTTGCATGGCAATAATCGCGATGGCAATCAAGCTGTTACCGCAATTACAGCAACCATAAAACCACAAACAGGGAATTCTGTGCGTAATAATGCTGTGATCAACTACGTGTGGCAGACGGCCAGGTGTGCTCGAGGTAATGAAGCCCCCCTCCGGAAAAAGATGCACTGGTCCCATTCTGTTCCCCTCCTCACTGTCAAATAAAAAAAAATGTCTCTTTTTTTTCCTTCCCCATCTTTTCTTGTTGTGCTACTGAACGCGTTTCTTGTTAAGATTGACGCATTTGTGCCTTAAGCGAAACTGTACACGTCAATTTAGAAGTCTTTCGTTTTCTCAAGTGGTCAAAAACTCGGGGGCAAATACCTCAAAGGAACACCTAAGCCAGTTGGAACATGTCTTTTACTGACTGCCCTGGATTCCTATGCAAACATTAGTTCAAAAGTCAAAGTTGTTTACATACACCAAGACTGGAGACGTTCAAGTGAGTCTGGTCGTGACTTACCAACTCAAACTGGTGCAGAAATGAAGTCCAAAAAAAACAACGTCCAGCCCATACGAAGCGCAGAATGGTTGCTTACATTGATACAAAAAAGAATCTCCAAGACTCCTTCAATGCGCGCTGTCAAACACACGCACACGCACACACGCGTAAACGGGCAAACTTCACCGCTTCTTTCAGTATGTCCTTGTCCTTAACCCGTCCACAGTCCCTCCTCAGTCTTGTCCTTATAGCGCGGACACACACGGGCTACTAATTATTCCGCTGCGTAAGACGTCTGTCCCGGGATGATGGTGATGACTTGAGCTCCTTCCACTCTAAAAAAAAATAAAAAAATAAAAAAAATAGAGTGAATAAGTAGCAGCAGACAAAAATAAATAAGTCTCGTTTCGTGTACAGTCCACTGGTGATGGTGACAGCGTGCGCGCACCGTGTCCGTCTCCTGCGCATGCAAGGCGCGCTCTGAGTTGTTAACCAATCTGCGATATGTTGGACTTGCTTCGTAATTTGCATGCTGTAGAGGTGGACTATAGGGGAAAGAAGGAAGCGGTGTCAAGTTGCGCGAGTGAAAAACACGGGTTCCTATTGGCGCTTTCAAAGTAAAAGCACGGTAACGCAACACGAGCGCCAACCTTCCCTTCAGTATAAAAATAGGCTTTTATTAGCGTAGTAGGATGAAACAATGAGGAATAAACGCCAAAAAAAAAAAAAAAAGATTAGCACACTTTTTTTTTTTTTTGGCATTTTAGTGATTAGCATTTAATTTACCCAAGTAAAAAGCACGCTACTGATACTAATTATGACATATTACTTACGGAATACATTTTCTTTTTGTTGTTTTGTTTTTTACATTTTAGTTTTCAAGATTGTTTTATTTATTCACTTGCATTCAGGGGTGGATGAAGAAATCAATTTCTTTACTTAGATAAAGGATGAGCGAAAATGTACTGAAGTAGGACTCAAAAGTAACACACAATTTGTATTTAAGTGAAAGTAATGAAGTACTCACTTTTAAATGTACTTGTGGGTTTAAAAAAAAAAGTATTATAAAAGTATTTCAAATAGATTCAACAACTGTAATTAATGAATGCCTCAGTAGAGATGTTCGCCCTCTAACCCAAAGATTGGCGGTTCGATTCCCGCAACTAGTTTTGCATACTGCTGTTGTGTCCTTGGGCATCTTTTATATTTAGGTATTGTTTGTCTATAATGGGAACACAGCAAAAACAAATGTTTTTAAACGAAAATTCTAAATTTGTTGTGCTTGAGACCAATTAAAAAATGTTAGAATAGAATAGATTAGAAAATATTAGAGTAAAAAGTACTGATACTTGCTGTAAAATGTTGTATAATCTACCAAAATTTGAAAATTGTACTTAAGCAAAACAACTAAGTACTTTGACTTTTTTTAGTTGGAAGAAGTACTCAAAACTGTACTTAAGTAAAGTACTGTTACTTCAAAAAATAATAATACACAAGTAAAAGTAGTCAACAACATTTAGAAGTAAAGTATACAGTGTCAATTCTACTGCAAATAGGTCCAAATTAACAAAAGACACTGTTTTATTTGGTATTTTTGTTATGATTTCTTTTTATTAATTCACTTGCATTTAAATAGTGGCTGAAGAAGTACTCAAAAACTGTAATCAAAACATTTTTTAATACTTGCATAAACATAGTAACCAAAATTATTACTTCATTTTAATTTGTAAAGGAAAGAAACTACTACTGCCTCTACGCTACAGCTGCTAAGTCTCAAACACTTCAACAAAACTCCGCCTCTTTTCCTGTACACTGAGTAATATTCCACCTCAATATTAATGTATATGATTAAAATAAACTATAGGGTGCTCAAAATATGCTATGAATCATCTCGAGGGGCGTATGGAACCAGACAAAGTCCGCTGACAAGCTCTAATGGGTTAAAACGGCAACGTCATCCATCAGGCGCTGATGTAGGGTCCACTCATCCGTGAGCTTGACACATAAAGACAAAGCGTGACCTTTGACCCCCCACGTATCACCAGGACTCGTTGGTATTCATGGTTCGGCCTCATATTTACATGACAAGGGGTCAGGCCGGTGACCCCCAGACACTGTGTTACTGTTGGGATACAATAACATGACATAAACATCATAAATATGTCCACTATGCACAAGCTTGTATGTGTTCATGTTTTCATAATGTACACACTTCCAATTGCCTTTTTTAATTTAATATAACACATAAATCATGACTGAATACAAATTCATAGATGGCAGGAGGTGGGGCAACCTACGCATTTATCAAAATCTGTATTGTAAAGTACTTTTTAGAAGAAAAGGTATTCAACAACAACAACAAAAAAGAAAAATAAAATAAAATAAACAGCAATAATGTGTTTCAGGTTAAAATGTTCTGCCATTGAAAGTACTGCTACTACTACCACCATTACTACTTCTACTAGTACTACTACTATGACAACTGCTATAACTACTACCACTATTATTGCCACTACTACTACAACTTGTTGTGCTACCCTCTATAGAAATCCTCCAGTAACTGTTGCTCCCATTATCACTACTACTACTACTACTACTACTACTACTGCTACTACTCATTCTACTACTATACTGCTCCCATTATACTATCACTACAATAACTACCCCATTACTACTAATACACATCTTGAGGTAAAAAAAAAAAAAAAGTTACTTATTTAGAGAAAGCAGAAAGCATCAGAGAGTGTTTCTATTTCTAATTATTACTTTTATTAACACTACTACACCGACTGAGGCAAAAACTTACTGTACTTCAACTAATTTAGAGATTCTAAATAGTAATATTTTTTCTTTATTGTACTCGGATAAGAAAAAAAAAATACTTGAAAAAATTGCCTAGTTATTTTCTAACCACTTAATTCAAGGGCAATTTGAAACTAGGCTTAGATTTAGACAGACTTTATTGATACACAAGGGAAATTACTTTGACATAGTAGCTCAGATGCAAAGGGACTCACTATAAAAGGGAATTAAATCAGTTGTGATGCAAGTAACACTTTTGCTGAAGAGCCACACTGCTCCCATGTAAAAATAAAATAAAATTAAATAAAATACAGTGGCCCAAAAATTGACCTTTTCTTACATTATACATATCTTACACACAGCTAAAAAGAACAGTTTTTAGCCTGGACTTAATTAAAATTCAGAGTAGAGGGTTGTCTTACATAATCTAGAGACCAGAGGCTGTCAATATTAAGTACAGAAAAAGAAATTAAGTTATATACTTGTTTAAAAATATTACTACAGTGTTTTTTGTAATGTTTTTTTATAGAAATATATGGAGAAAAAGTCTTTTGAATAGTGGGAAGTTGTATAGTTGGGGGTCCATGTGGGGTTTTTGGAAATTTAAGGGGGCCACAACAGTCTTGACTTTGGGAATAGGAATATTTATTGCAAGAAACTGAAATGCTGCTTCACCGTCCGTGTTTAGTCCTGACTCTGGGCCCCAGCAGAAGGCCCCCAACACAGAAACCCTCAGTCCAGGAATCAAACGGGCTAAAAAGTGCAGAAAAATCCAATAAATTTAAAATCTCACAGGTTACTTCCCAGTCCCATATCCAGACAAGAGCGAGCACCTGACTGTCCTTTTGAAATACCGCCTGTAATCCTACGCAGCTCAAGACTTGATCACTTTCAGATGGCCTCCAAACACTCCTCTTATGTTTTTTGTTTTATGTGTCTCCGGCTCCGAGCCAAGTGGGTTTGTCTCAGTATTAGTGTGAATTTACCTCCCCATCTGGAACATCCCAAAGTCTCGGCGTGACCTCCCCAGTAGCCCGACCCAGATAGAACCGCTCAAATATGACAATCCTGAAAATACAGCTTTTTAATGGGGTTTTTATTTCTTCAATTTTGCACAAAGTTATGACAGAACCAAATGAAACAGTGTACGAAATCATAAATCTAAAAATATGGGGTATTTTAAGTTTAGTGCTGACAATAGTATCCCAAAGAGGTGCTGTGTATTTATAACTGTCACATTGAAAAGAACAGTGTATCTTTGACAGCTTTCCATAGTAGCTTTTAAGTTATTAAAGTCACAAAAGCCATTATAATTTTTGTCACCTTGCTTTTGTGATATGAAAATAAATGCTGTATCGAGCACAAATCTGTATTTAAGTAGAAACAAGCGCTACTATTACTTAAAAGTAAAAAAAAAAAACGTACTGAGGGTAGAAAGTAGAAAAATTTGAATTCTTTTTTGCAACTGCAGAAAAACTACTGCTGTTACTGCTACTACTAATAGTAATACAACTATTACTTTTACTATTACCACCTTGACCACTGTTGACTACTACAACTGTTACTGTTACTGCTTATAACTACTACAAATACAATTAATACTTCTTGCCTCCAGTGGCTGCGTACATTGATGTAGGAATGTGTTACTACTTACTACTACTTCTACTACTAGGACTTCCCTCTTAAATATTACTACCTCAAC
This sequence comes from Bostrychus sinensis, assembly GCA_020698575.1. Lineage (NCBI taxonomy): Eukaryota > Metazoa > Chordata > Actinopteri > Gobiiformes > Eleotridae > Bostrychus > Bostrychus sinensis. The sequence goes on along the minus strand of CM036261.1, from coordinate 9,662,686 downwards.
CACTGCAGTATATATCGAAAATATTGTTTTTTCCCCCTCTAAAATAGAAAATGTACTCAGGAACAGGGCTTGACATTAACTTTTTTTGTTTACTGACCATTTTGGCTGGTGTTCTTTAAAGGTTACCAACCATTTAGTTTTTTTCTTGATGTTGCAACATTGATTCATATGTAGTATACAAAACAATATGTTGTCTTTATAATTATTTTGAAGAATACCAATCCAGTTCATTCCACTTCACTTATATAGATATTTATTTATAAACAAAGACAGTTTCCAAAGTCATTTATCATCATCAAAAAGTAAAAGATTATTTTGACTCTGGATCTGTATATTTTAGTTTTTTGTGTGTCTTTTTTTTATCATCATTTACATATTTTCAGTTAAAGAGTGAATTTTCTCTGCTGATGATCTTTACAGTTTTAAATTATGTATGTATATGTATAAGCATAGCAGCAGAACGTCAAGTCTAAAGTAGTTCAAATAAATAAAAATAATCAATGTGTCTGGCCAAAATGGAAATCTATCTGCATTTCAGTTAATGTGTTAATGTCAAGTCCTGCTCAGGAAGTATATATATATAGATAAATCTCTTAATTGTTTGTGTACTGTGCAGTTAACAGTACAGATCTGTATCAGTATTGTTCTTGTGTGTGGGTGGACCTGGGCAGGTCAGGACATCTATCTCCTAGAGGACAATAACTGTTTAATGATTTTATCACCACACTGTGTGCACAATCTCTTTATTATTTGCTTTATATATTAGTTTTTCCAGTGGGCTGATGCAAGCAGACACTTAATTGACGTAAATTAATAACATAGCTCATATATTCCAGATACTTTGAGCCTTTCAATCAGATTGCTTACAGGATACTGGATTTTCCACGCTGTAAAACCCCCCCAAATTGAATGTAATACGTCTTTTAGCTTGTACGTAGAGGTTTTTGATCCATAAACATGTTATCGTGCTCTGCTAGTTTCAACACATCTGAGTGTGTGAATTACTTCAGCTTGAATGGATTTAAAAAGCCAAGTTAATCATGTCCATGGAGTTGGTGGCAGAATTCAATTAGTTACAATCCAACAATCATCAGAAAGAATAATTTAGTATGCTGAGTACTGTGTGTTCTGTTTGACATGTTACTCTTCATGCATTTAAGATGATTGTATATACTATTCAAGTTTAACAGTATACTTTTTTATCTTCAGTTCCTCAGGATATGTAAAATTATACAATTTTTTTTTTTTACCTTTCTACTATGGTATAATGTTGCTCCCTTTCTAAAAAAAAAAACATACTTGGAAGTTGTGTTATGTTTCATTCAAGCCTGTTTTAGTAATCCTGTAGTCTCTGGTGCTGTTTCTGAGGCCACAGAATGCTCGGCCTCTCCCACAAACTCCCGCCCACTCCAGGAAGCACTGACCAATCAACGAGCCCTCTACATCCAGTCTGACCTCATTAATTCATCCAAAAAACAGCGTACTGCTCAGTTTTGTTTGATTCCTCACAACATTTTTTTTTTAAATTTGGGTAAAATTACAGCATACAAAAAGTTTAAGGAAGTAAAAAGCTTTTTATCTCTGTTTTTGTTCAAAAGACTTCAACACTCTGCTGCCCTCTGCTGGTCTCTTCACCTGTTTCTTAATGGCAGTAGTAAAATAATTATTGTAAACGTTTTTTTTTTGTTTTTTTTTTGTTCTTTTTTGTTTTTTTTTGTCTCATAATGTTTGTAAAGGCAGTCAAATGTGCTGCTGTTCTGGAGGTTGGTTTAAATATATGATTAAAATCAAAATATAGCCTCTTTAGGTAAAAAATAAAATAAAATAAAATAAGCACTAGATAAATTAACTGTTTTTTTTTATTTGACTTTTACTTCATGCATCACATTTTCTACAACAAATACCACAAAAAATGCATACAAAAAAAAAAAAAAAAAAAGTGGAAAAAGTGATGTTTCTGCCAAAGAAGGAAATTATCAAACCACAGCCAATACACGCAGACTTTTAGAGATTAGGGTCCACATCTGTTCTTAATAGGCTAAGTGTGCTTTTAGAGTGCTCCTAATGGGAGTGAAAATTGTCAAAGTGCAATGTGGGCTGCTTACCAACTTGGCAACCAATAAAAACTCAGATCAGGGACTGAGTTACGTGCAGACACTGGATGATATAAGGTAGCAACGTGAGTAGAGGCAGTAGTATTAGTATTTGAGATCGGAATATTTATTAGAAGTAGGAGTAATAGTCGTAGAAGTAGTGGCAATCAAGTACATGTGCTAAATCTCTAAATGATAAATATTTGGTAACACTTTAGAATAACTCGCACAATAAAGCAGTAATTAAGTATTAGTTAAGGTTAAGTAACCAGTTAACAGAGTATTTACACAGCATCACTTCAGCAGCAATAAACAGCATTGAGTTATAAACATTGTTATTTATTACTGCTTAATAGTGGTGAGCTATTCTAAAGTGTTTACCTTGGTAGCAAAGTGGGTAATAGTAGTAGTTGTGGTAGTACTAATACTAGCAGTACTAGTAGAGGTAGTGTTAGTAATGGTTCTGGTGATAATAATAGTGGTCAAAGTAGCAGTAATTACTTTTGACTTAAACTTACAACCATACACTCACATATTTTTGTTGAATACTTTCAATACTTTTCAGTGGTGGATCTAGAGAAAAAAATAGAGGGTGGCAAATAAAATAATGGATAATTTAGCGGTGGCAAACGGTTTAAAACATTATATCTACTGCCAATGTTTAAACAAAATAGCATAAATGAAAAAATAACAGCATAGGACAGGCTACACTCATTCAATTAACTTAATTTTCAACATTTTTGTTTATTCTTAGTCATTGAAGTACTTTTCTTGTATGAAGTTTAAATTTAAATATATGAAAATACTCGGAAATCAGAGTTTTCCTCAAAAATGTCTGACCCATGTCAAAAATTTGCATTTTCACGTCAGCCTTTTACAGGTGGCAGTTGCCCCCCTGTGCCACCCCTCTAGATCCTTCCCTGTTTCTTCTCCTTAAATGTTGAAGTATCAGTACTTTTACTCACTTCTGCCTCTCTTATAGAAGCCCATGCCCAAGAAAATAGTTTTGTTGTCCTTTGATACTTTTTAAACTGTTTTTAGTGTTTGTTTTTTTGTCATGGGACTCTAACATTATGTGGCTATTACTGCGCTTTAGGCTACATCTGCAATCAATGTATAATAAAAAAAGTAGGATAAACTCACAAAGGAGTGACTGTTGCCCACTTCTGTCCTATTTTTTTTCTATTTTAGTGCTAACAAAACACATTACAGTATGTTATGACCTTGTGTACAGCTTCTGCAGTGTTACCTCTGTATTATCTCTATACACTGCAGCTATTCTATCCACACAATTACAAGCCTCCCACTCGTCTGATAGAGAAGTAGATAGGTAGGCTTGAGCCGGACGCCCCGAGGTATTTAAGGGCAAGGATGGCATAAGGCTTTCTCCAATAGGAATGTTTAATCTGGCTCAGTTAAATTAAAAAGACAGTGTTTGGGACGTGGGCTGAAGAATCTGCAAAGGGAGCATGCTGGGTAGGATGTTGTGGCTTGCACTGAGGACAACTCAAATACAGTTTCCTAGTTACTATTGTGTTAAAGCATGCATTTGAATTTTACCGTTTACAAGGCGATTTAAGAATTTCACATAAATGTCCAAAGTGAGATTTCGTATGGCCCTCAGCTTCCATTATAATATGTTTTGTTTATGGACCTTCAGCACTATTAAGCAGTATTTCTCAAGCCAGATCTGAACTTTTTATTGATTGATTGATTGATTTTTATTTCAAACCTGGTTATATAAAATAAAAATAAAAACAAACAAACATATAGTGTTCAAAAAGGAGTAGGTTATGTAACCCTAACCCTACCCCCTTCTCACTTTTCTTCTCTTATTTTATACATAGTGTTTTTTGGTTTGCAATTAACATTATAGCACCTTAAACTGTCAATACTTATTCATTTTCTATTTTTCTTTTTTGTTTTTGCAAAATTACCAAAACAATTAACACATTCATCCGATTCATAAAGTACAGGTACAAGAGATAACTAATTTCTCCATAATAACAGAGACAACAATGTTTCTTTTTCCACAGCAATTCAGTTTATCCCAATAGCAATCAGCCCAACTGCTTCTCATCATTGCATATACAAATTGGTTAGTTTGAAATCAACTTAAATCTGAATTTATGACCGATTGTATTGTATTAACTAGGTGATGTAATGACTATTAAAAAATGAACCTGACCTAAAACAAAATTACCAAGAATATTTTTGTTAAGTTTACCAATTCTTGAAAAAATGGTGTCTTGCATTGCCATAAAAAATGCCAGCCCTTGGACATTTTTGCTTACTCATATCTGGCCCTAAAGGAAAAATGTTTGGACACCCTGCTGTAAGTTGTTTAAAAACACTGTAGGTACTGTTGTTGCCAGAATTTTACCATTAAAAAAAAAAAAAAAAAAAAATTCTGGTGACTTTTACATTAAAACTAAACACTTTTTCTGCCTTGTCTATGACTCACTGTCCTTGATCTCCATAAAAAACAACATTGTTTTATGGTACTGCAATGGAAAAATGAAGGTAATTCATAGTAAGTTTTTATATTGTCACCAATTTTTTTTAGGGTAAAATTCTGGTAACCAAAGCTGCCAGTAATTTATCGTAAATTTTTACATATTTTGTCTTATCGTGAAGGCAAAAATAAATGTTTGTTGTTCATATATTTGTTAAAATTTAGTTACTTGCTCCCAGATCTGCTTGTCAGTTCCATTTGCTAACTTATTAAATGGTACTTGTGGTGATTGATCTGAGCACACACACACACACACACACACACACACACACACACACACACACACACACACACACACACACACACACACACACACACACACAAAACTGGACTGGACAGAGCAAAAAATCGCTATTTAGCATGGCTATTAGCAACATGATGCTAGCAGATAGATAAATGAGTCCATTGCTTCATAGTGATGCAGTTTAAGCACTGAAATTATCAAAATGAGTCAGGGGCATCAGACTGGGGAGGGGGGGTTACTCCAGGTAGGGGCCCACTCCAGGTAGGGGCCTTTAAAAAGCCTAGGATATGTGTGAGAGATATTGCTAAAGTGAGCAAGGGGGCTCACCAAAACGGTTTATACAAAGGGCCCAGGAATTTGTGCTACACCCCTGGTGACGGTGTATGGGCTTGGGAAACACCCAAGTGTATTTCCTGGTTTCTCGTGTCTATGCGGAGCGATGGAACCAAGTGTTTTCAGCTCCTGAGAAAAAGACAACCTCAACAAACAGGATTACTCAAACATGCGAATGAGACAAACTACAACTCCAGGTGTGTTTATGATTTGCAAACAACAATATAACATGGTTAAAACCTTAAAGTCAATTTATTATAACCAAGAAACATAATATTTGCCCTTTATGCTAATTACTGCATATATGTTAATTGCTACTACGGCTAAAACTTGATACACTCACTAATGTTTTCTGACTAGGCTCTGACTTACATACATATAGTTGCCAAAACCATCTTGATTTTTGTTAATTTGCCATATTTGTGCTAATGCTAATTGAAAATGTATTGTGGTCTGTTTAGCCTAAAGTCCTATTTTTTTTCAAACAAAGTTGTATTGTAAACAAAAGTATTTTGTGCACTTTCTTTTTTTTTCTTTTAATGCCATTGTTACATCTTTTTGCATAATGACTTTATAACAATATGCACAATTAGCATCAGCTCATTCCACAGCTGTCATCTCCACAGTCAAGGTCATTTTGTCTTTTGCATTTTAACCACTCCATCCTCTTGCATTGTTTGTCTTGGAGGCATCATCTTTCTCTCCCCATTTTAGCTAACTATTTAGAGTCATGCACTCCCCTACTACCGCATTTATTCCCTCTCATGTCACATTTGGTCATCTTCAGACAAAGTAGCACATTGGATCCCCAAAAGAAAGAAGAAAAGAAAGAAAAATAAAAAAATAAAGCCAAAGGACAAAAACACTTTAGCATGATTGGATTTGAAAGACAGGGCTGGACGTTTGCTTATCCCGGATGGAGGATCTCTCATTGCCAATAATGGAATAGCCTCTGTGTATTTGGTAACAAGTGTGTTTTTGTCTTGGCTCAAGCAGCTATAGCCCACCCACAGTGCTCTATGCAGCAAACAGAGAAGCGTGTTGCAAGCTGAGATGTCTTGCATGGTCTGCGTCAGGGATTCTCAGGGAGGAAGAGAAAAAAAAAAAATGTCTTGGCAAAATCCAGACTGGATAAATTTAGTGCTACTCCCTGCTACTTCTCCTGTCAAGAGGGGAGCTGTCACACACAGGCCGCGGTACCTGAACATATTGGGTCTTTTACTGTTTTCCACTTAATCAGAAAAGGTCATCAGTGTAAAGAGATTAGAGCGGTGAGGTTACAGTGTTTAGGAGAGAAGGAAAAACTTAATTGCTGAGAAGGATTTATCTATTTATTCATGAATCTTCCTCCACTTATGGGCCTCAGGTGGGGTATCCCTGGACTCTCATTCATTCACAAAAGGCAATTTAGATTCACTAATTATCCTTACACATGCATGAGTTTGAACAGTGGGCAGGGGTGGACATGGTGGATGATTTTATTTGTACTTTTACTTGAGTAAAACTTTAAATTGTCTAAGGAAGTAAAAGTAGTTTTTGTAGTGTAGTGGGTAGCACGACTGACTTACAATCAGAAGGTTCTGGGTTCAGAGAAGAAGAAGAAGAACAAGAAGAAGAAGTAGAAAAAGGAAGGAAGTAAGGAAAGAAGAAGAAATATTTTTGTTGGGTACTTTTCCTTCTACTTGATTATTTTTGAAGTAACAGTACTTTTACTTGAGTACAGCTTTTGAGAACGTTGTCCACCACTGACAGTGGAAGGAAGTCAAAGTACTCAGAGGGAACCTTGACTAAGATGGGAGAGGCAGGAGGGCTCACCACTCTGCCACAGTGCAACCTGAAGTAGTTTTAAGAGTAAAAAAAGATGGGTAAAGGCTCAAAAAAGGAAAATTTGCATAATAGGTGACCTTAAAAATGTATATTACTCAGCCTTCAGCTTATAAGTTAATTACTGTGTATATGTTAATTGCTACGCTGATACATTCAAATGAATTTTAATATTTAGTTAAATTTAGCATATTTAGTTTTTATTATTATCAATAATTATATTTTTTTTCTGAATAGTGGATAGTAAGTTGACTGTAAGATGAGTTAAAAGTATAATGATAGTGAATAAAACTTCAAATTTAAAGTTTGTAGACATATGATCATAAAATTAGTTGAACAAAAAGTATTTGTTGAAAACTTGAGATTTTGAGTTGGCCCTAAAACTTAAAAATCTTGAGGCATCCTGTTGCCTTGAGTTTGTGCAACATTTTTTTTTTTTTTTTTTTTTTTTTTTTTTTACAGTGTAGCATCCAATTGCCATAGCCTAACCTCATTCCCCATTATTAAAATACGTGTTACACTCAACTACACCTTCCAACTCTTAGCAGCCTCACTGAAATGTTGAAAGACTCACCTATGGAAAGGAATCACTTATGGCCGTCTTTAGCTTCATGCTTTATTAAGTCTCCAGTTGCTGTTTGTTTAGCCTTTAACATGTTAGCGTGTCACCATTAAAACTTCCATATAACACTTCATTCATTCCCCAGAGTCCCGGTCATGGAAGTCTGTGTGGTGCTGCACTTGTGGTCTCGTAGATTGCCCCCGTGGTTTTGCCTAATTGACCCTAGAGACCTCACAAGGCTGCCGCGGTCAGACTAAGTGGCCTTTTGATTTGTGCAAATAGTGTTCTGGTTAGACAAAGAAACAACTAACAGCTTAATTATGTGCTAGTGTAGGCTTTTAATTACAAAACTCACATTTTTGTAGGGCCATAAAAACCACCAAGGTCAAAAAAATTGTAATTTTAGACTTTAAACAAGTAAAGTATCTAGTCACTTTCCACCTCTAGTAACAAAAAATAGTGATTATGTGCTACTCAAGAGCTGGATCCACATAATATTTTTTTAGCAGTAAACAATCCAAGTGAAATTTACATTCTGAACTGCAGTGGCCGGTCAGTGGACGCCTGCAGCGAGCCTGATATTTACGCTTGCTAATGCTTAAAGCTCATGATGACAGGGCCTTTCATCACACTGTGGGGTCAGCTGCTTGTCTCTTGTTAGCACTGTGACTTAGCGCTGACAGAACCAAGAAGATTTCCTATCACTTCCCATGCTTTAGTTTCCCTGTCAACACAGATCTACACTTGTTAAGAGATTTGATCATCGAGTCCGACATCTTTTTTGTTTGGTTTTGTGAATCCGAGGCTCCTTTAGGCTTCAACCGCTAGCCGCCGAACATTCATTAACATTTTTTTTTATAATAAAATGGTTGTTTGTAAGTGTTTGTCTCTGTGTGTCGGCCCTGCAACCTGCTTAAGGCCCATAGTCGGAGCTGGGATAGGCTCCAGCCACCTGCGCCCCATAACAAAACTCAGAAATAGAAGATTAGTGAAAGAATTTGAGTTATTTTTAAATTGAGTAAACATTACATACTGAAATTGATAGCTATTGACAATATAAATGTTTTTTGGAGTGGTACTAGTCTTACAAACATAAATGGATTACCAAAGAAAAGGAGTTTCATGGACAAGCAAACAACTTTTGATGAGAAAACAGCAAAGGTAGGACAGAATTTGTAATCGTGGCTTTTTTGGCAGCTTTTTTCTGTTTTCTTTGTTAGTTTGGTGAGTTTTAGAGCTACAGAAATGGGACTGGTATTGTTAGATTCAGCTTGGCGTTAGCTTAAGGTTAGCTCACCTGCCTTAACACGCTTATGAACTTAAGTGACGTCCCATTCTTGATACACAGGGTTTGTTATGATGTGGGCTTAAACTTTTGCATCTATCTACGTCGGACATCAGTGTCTTTGCGTTCTCATCCAACGTCGGCTCGCAGTCTTCGCTCTAATTCATCCCAAAAGTGTTCTATTGGGTTGCGGTCAGGTCACCATAATCCAAATTCAGTTATTTTGGCATGTAAGTAAATACTTTAATAAATATAGTGTATACAGCTTGCTGCATTAGCGTTTGATTTGTGAAAGCTTTTAGCACATAAGCAAGATTTTGACAAAACGGCTGTATTTTCACATTTGCCTCTATTATTGCTTGTTGTTTGAGCTGTGGTCTGTTGACATGAAATTGGTTTTATTTTTTTTATTTTTATTTTTTTTTAGCTGAGTTTCTCTAGTTTTTGCAGGTGTATAGCATGTGTGTGTTATTTTAAGCATCTCCCATCTTGACAAGAAAAACAAAAGGATGCAGCGGGCTTAAAGGGTTAAGAGTTGCCCCACCTTAGCCCACCTTAGGCCCATAGTCGCTGGGATAGTCTCCAGCACTCCTAACAGGAATAAGCAGTAGAAATTTGAGCTTTTGTGGACCACTTGTTATATCTACATACTTAAACTGACATTGTTAATAATGCAAGAAGGTTTTTGAACTGTGTCTACTGAAGAAACAATATATAAGGGACTTTTTGCATATGAAAGTCTGGTTTGAAACACATTGAAATGGCTACGGGCAAGTCATGTACTTTGTTAACATACACATGACAGAATATGATGTTCTATAGTCTATTATTTTTTATTGGGAAAATGCAGCTTATCTGCTTTCCTCAAGCCATAACATGCTCCAGTTAAGCCTTCGTTCACAAAGACTTGTTTTTCTTTTCCTTTGCTTACCCTTTGGTTAGAGATGATTTATGGTTTGCATGAATGTGTCTCTGTGTAAATACTGCAAAGGGGGAAAAAAAAGAAAAAGAACAAAATCAAAGACGTTTAATAGAACAGGGCTGTAGGTTATTATACCCCAACAGCTTTGGCTTTGAAAGAACTAGAGAGGTTGTTTTTAATTTAAAATTTCATTATATTTTTTTTATCATGTTTTGCTAAATGTTAATTGAAATGGTTGGCTGTGTTGGTAACATGTTGATATAGAGCAAAGGGCAAATAAAAAATAAGAAATGCAAACTGGCCTTAAAGGAAATGTGTGTTAAGTGCAAAATGTAAAATAAATGTAGTCAAAATACAAGCTGATAGGAGGAATCCCTCACCAGAAGTGGAAATAACTAAATACTTTTACTCAAGTATACCTTTGCATTTTTAAGAAAATGTTATTTTCTGAGTAAAATATGTTTTGACCTTGATGGCAAAGAAGTAGTAGTAGTAGTTGCAACAGCACCAGTAGTTGTAGTAAATTTTGTAAACAAAATAAAAATAATAACTCTTTTATTGAAATAATAATAATAATATAATAATAATAATAATAATAATAATAATAATAATAATAATTTGACCTTACTGGCAAAGAAGTAGTAGTAGTGTGGAAAAAAATGACTCTTATTTAAGTACATTTTTATAGTCTTGTAATGGGGAAAAAAAAGAAAGAAAATGACCTCACTGACAAAGTAGTAGTAGTAGCAGTAGTAGTTGCAGCAGCACCAGTAGTAGTAGTGCATTTTCTTTAAAAAAATAAAATAAAATAAAATAAAAAATAATAATAATAATAATAAATACTTTTAAATCAATTTGTATATTGTGACCTAAGTGGCAAAGTAGTATTAATAGCAGGAGCAGTAGTAAGATTAGCAGTTACCATTGTCATGAAATGTGCAAATGTACTTTGCATTTAAGTAAGATTTTTATTTCATACTTATTACTTTGGTCGAGTGCTTTTACATCTAGTTGAGTAATATTTTTTTGTAGTTACAGTATTTTTTTTACTTGAATACTTCTTTCACCTTTGCCTGTCAAATGATTACTTCAAGTGATGACCACAGCATATATGCAGATTACATTGTATTTAATTTAATTTTATTCGTGTTCATGGTCAGTGGAGTATAAAGTTCACTTTTCATTCACTGTCGGTATAACTGTAGCTGGCGCTTTTTGTTCCTTTGCTTTTACTTTTACGCAGCTACCACTGACAGAGGTCAAAGGTCAGAGCATGGCAGCCAGATGCGAAGCCACAGCGGGACATGGCAGGTGTCAGATTTGATCCCCTTCCCCTCAGGGCGACACTGCTTCATGTGTGTGGCCAAACAGGTGCTAGGGCTACACCTGCACAAGAACTGAGACGTGACAGCAGAGGACACACAAATACTGCAATATTCTGGAAAAAAAAATACTAAAATAAGTTTCCAAAGTTTTAGAGATGACAATTTTCTTCCCTAATTATTCCAAACAGGCAAGACACTTTTGTTGGAGCACTTTTTTAAAAACATAATTTTACTTTAGTACAGTTACAGTGTTCAAAAGGGGAAAAAAATATGTTTACCTTGGTGGCAAAGTGGGTAGTATTTGCAGATGTAGAGTAGAGTATAAGTTGCAGTACTAGAAGTGATGATAATAGTAGTTAGAGTTTTAATATTAGGAGCAGAAAAGCAGTAAAAGTAAGAGAAGTAGCAGTTGCAGTAGTAGTGCTAATCAAAAAACTGCAGTTATAATAACATATAATGGTAGTTGTATTAGTAGTAGCAGTAGAAAATTAGTAGTAGTAGTAGCATTATTGTTAGTAAGAATAGTAGTAGCTGGATTAGAAATAGTAGTAGTAGCAGAAGTGATAATAATAGTAGTAGCAACAGCAGTTACAGTAGTTTTATTATTGGTAGAAAAGTAGTGATAGCAGTGATTCATATTAGTAGAAGTAGTACTATTGTTATTAACAGTAGTAGTAAAGAGAGTAGTAACAGCACTATTTATAAGAATAGGAGCTGTTGCATTAATAATAGTAGTAGTAGCTGCAGTACTAGTAGAAGAAAAGCTGTAGTAGTTACAGGAGTAGTAGTAGTATTATTGTTACAAACAGTAGTAGTAGTAGTAGTAAATACTCTTTACCTAAATAAACTTTACACACAATACCTTTTTTTTTTTTTTAACTTTTACTCAAGTAACAGTTTTGCTGACTACTTTTACTTCTACTTGATTAATATTATTTTGAAGTAACAGTACTTTTACTTGAAAACTGATTCCGAGTACTTCTTCCACCTCTTTTTCTTCAAACGAACTTTGTTCCAGAGCTGATTTTTCTGTAGATGACAATTCCTTCCCTAATCACTGCAAACAAGATACTTTTTTTAGCACTTTTTTTAAAAAACACCTCATTTCACTTTAGTACAATTACAATGTAATTAATAATAATAAAAAAAGTTTATCTAGTTGCAGTACTGGAAGTATTATTATTAGTAGTAGTAGTAGTAGAAAAACAGTAGTAGTAATAGGAGTAGCAGTTGCATGAGTAACAGAACAAAAAACAGCAGTAGTAAAAGTAGTAGTAGCATCAAGTAGGCAGTTGTATTAGTAATGTGTAAAAGTATGTTTACCTTAATGGAAAAGTGGGTAGTATTTGTAATAGTAGTAGCTGTAGTAGTAGAAGTGATAATAACAGTACCAGTAGTAATAGAAAAACAGTAGTAGTAGTAGTAGTAGTAGTAGTAGTAGTAGTAGTAGTAGTAGTAGTAGTAGTAGTAGTAGTAGTAGCAGCATTATTGTTAGTAACAGTAGCAGTAGTGTAGTAGTAGTATTAAGAGTAGTAATAAGAGTAGTAGTAGCATTATAATTAGTAACAGTAGCAGTAGTGTAGTAGTAGTATTAAGAGTAGTAACAAGAGTAGTAGTAGCAATATTTTTAATAACAGTAATAGTAGTGTAGTGGTAGTATTAAGAGTAGTAACAAGAGTATTAGTAGTATTATTGTTACTAAGAATAATAATAATAATAATAATAGTAGTAGTGGTAGTAGTAGTAGTAGTAGTAGAAAAAGAAAAGCAGGGGTTGTAACAGGAGGAGCTGCAGTAGTGGCATTAGCAGTAAATACTCTCTGCCTAAATAAACTTTACACACAATACATTTTTTACTTTTACTCAAGTAACAATTTGAATGACTACTTTTACTTCTACTTGATTAATGCTATTTTGGAACCAACAGTACTTTTACTTGAGTACCGATTCCGAGTACTTCTTCAAACAAACTTTCCTCCGGAGCTGATTTTTCTGTAGATGACAATTCCTCCCCTAATTACTGCAAACACGCAAACTTGGCAAACGTTCAGGAGGACCAATTAAAACGGCCTCTATACATTTGGGTCGAACGCACAATACACTCTGACACACTGTAAGTCACGCTTATCAGGTAACAGACCTTAATTAAGCACACCTGTCCAGGATCTTGCTAGGGCACATGGGAAATGCAGTTTTTGATGGCTAAAAAAACCGCCTATGCATTGGAACAAAGTTGGTGTCAAAGTTTCATCGCGGTCCTTGAGGTATAAAAAGTCTGAGATTCATTTTGTTTCTCGTTTTCACAACTTTTTCTGTACTTTTAACCCAATGTCCAAGTCTTCCTGTCAAGATGTCGGAAAATCAAGATGTGCAACATATCCAGGGTTCTGTTGATGCCTCACATTTTCTGGTAAAGGTGAGAAGTGTTGTCAGGCCAGACTATCACTAATACATCTGGCCACAGCTTTCAGTAAAGTTTTATACAAGAGCCTGACTTTTGAGAAGTCGTCTGCAAACACAAAAAATAAAATGGTCTTACGTATTACTTACACTTGAGCAATGTATGTACAAACCTAGGGCTAAATCCAAATGAACCAGGAGGTCTAAACCAGGACTAAACTAAAGATAATCTAGGACTAAACTAGGTCTAAGCCAGGACTAAATCGGGTCTAAATCAGGACAAAACCGCGAGAAAAAAAGAACTAATGTAGGACTAAACCTGGTCTAAACCAGGACTAAACCAGGAGTAAACCAGGTCTAAACCAGGACTAAACCAGGTAGGACTAAACCAGGAGCAAGCAGGTCTAAACCAGGATTAAACAATTACTAATCTAGGACTAAACCAGATGTAAACCAGGAATGAACCAGGACTAATCTAGGACTAAACCAAGACTAAACTAGGTATAAACCAGGACTAATCTAGGACTAAACAAGGACTAAACCAGGTGGAAGCCAGGTCTAAACCATGTCCAAACCCGGACTAATCTAGGACTAAACCAGGTGTAAACTGGGACTAAACCAAAAGCAAACCAGGTCTAAACCAGGTCTAAAGCTAAACTAGGTATAAACCAGATCTAAACCAGGGCTGAGCAGTGGTGCACTTCACATTTATTAGTAGCAGTAGTAACAGTAATAAATACTATTACTGTTACAGTTGCAGCATGAGTAGTAGTAGTAGTAGTAGTAGTAGTAGTAGTAGTAGTAGTAGCAGTTTATGTAGTAGTAGTTCTAGTAGTGGTACATAGTTTCTCCTTAAGTAAACTATACTCATTGTTATCATATTAGTAGTTGTAGTACTGGTGATAGCAGTAAGTACTTTAAGTAAACTTCATTTACTCAGGTTGGCAAGCAGTAGTAGTGGTTGTAGCAGCTGTTATCGTTAGTAGTAGTGGTAATACCAGTAAGTACTTTTTACTTAAAGGTGCTAAGAGCAGTATATATTTCTTATATTTCATATTTCAAATTTAGCATTTGTGTTAAGATATGATGTAAGCATGTTTAAACATTTGTTTTACTGATGATGGTACAGTTGCTGTATTAACAAATAAAAATGTTAATTAAAAACATAATGGCTAAGTTGGTTTTGTTTTCATTTTTGTTTTGTTTTTTGTTTTTTTGTTTGTTTTGGTTCTAAACACTGTACTAAACACTGTACTGGAAGCACATATGCTGCTTCCAGTACCTTTAGGTGTGCTTTATACTGATTACTGGATACTTTCACTTTTACTCAAGGGACAATTTTGTGGCACAAGGAATAGTTGAAGTAGTAGCAATAGTTGAAGTACTAGCAATAGTTGAAGTAGTAGCGATAGTTGAAGTACTAGCAATAGTTGAAGTAGTAGCGATAGTTGAAGTAGTAGCAATAGTTGAAGTAGTAGCAATAGTTTAGCAGTACGTTCTTTCTGCTAAACTCTGTAGGTTTACTTTAACTCAAGCAACAATTTTGCTTCGAACCTTTCCTTGGACTCATTTTTTCACCTCTGTCGCAAAACAATTGCCCATTGTCCAAAAAAAGAAAACCACAATCCTGACTCTCTTAACATGATCCCTTTGACATACAACCAAACAATAGCATCTGAAGCCCACTGTCCTCGAAGTATAGCGGCCTTATGTCCCACACAGGCGTTACTCACTCCACCTCAGCCCCATTGATCTATTATTGAGCCAGGACTTTATTAACAATCCACTGCCATTTGTCATAGAGTGCCCTTCCCGACGGCATCAACTCCATATGACTCACAACGCATGAGCCGTAACCTTCTGCGTACCTCCGACACCTGTGTACCCCCCTCCTTGAGATATCTGATCCGACTTTAGTCAGACCCCCACACCCTCTCAATATCCTGTTTATTGTCCTTCTGGGGCCGGTTTTAATTAAAATCTAACGCGGCTATTGTGTTGCTGACAATGCAGGCCGTGCTATTGTAAGGAGGCGAAGAGGACGCAGGCCCTTTGTGCTATGTACACTTGCTTTATTGACTCGAGATAGGAGGAGCCAGGTAACATACTGACCTGTGAGACCAAGGCTGGACTGGAGACATCAAATAGGACAGAGACCTCATTGGGGCGGGACGCCTCATTGTCCCGTGGTTGAGTGCAGTGGTTCTTCACAGCAAGGACCACCTTAAAACAATGTTTAGCTTTCAAAATAACGTCTTGAACATAGATAAGGACAAAACTGGGACTAAACCAGAACATGACCAGGACAAATCAAGTGCAAAACCTGGTCTAAAGCAGGTCTAACCCCAAACTAGACCAGGAGAAGACTAGGTCTAAACCAGGACTAAACCAAAGCTAAAGTAGGACTAAACCAGATCTAAACCAGGACTCAGTCAGGTAAGAAACCAGGTCTAAACCAGGACTAAATCAAGTATAAACCAGGACTATACCAAGAGGAAAACTGGACTAAACAAGGACAAATCTAGAACTAAACCAGGACTAAATCAGACTTAAACCAGGTCTAAACCAGAACTAAACCAGGACTAAACCAGGTATAAACCATGGTCTATGGCAGGTCTAAACCAGGTCTAATCTAGGACTAAACCAGAAGCTAAATCAGACCTGACCCAGCACTAAAATAGGACTAAATCAGGTATTTACCAGGTCTATACCAGGACTAAATAAAATACAAAATGGGACTAAACCAGGACTAATCTAGAACTAAACAAGGTCTAAACCAGCACTAAACCAGGACTAAACCAGGGCTAATCCAGAACTAATCTAGGACTAAACAAGGTCTAAACCAGGAATAAACCAGGTCTAAGCCAGGTCAAAACCAGGTCTAAACTAGGACTAATCTCTTGGTCTAAACCAGGATGAATCTAATACTTAACCAGATATAAACCAGGTCTAAACCAGGACTAAACTAGGACTAAAACCAGGACTAAATCAGTTTTAAAGCGGGAATAAACCAAATTTAACCCATGACTAAACCAGGTCTAATCCAGGACTGCACCAGGTCTAAGCAGTGCTACACTTCTCATTTCTTGCCAACCAGAGCAGGGCCAAAACAATACCAGAAATAGCTTGCGTACCATTAGTGGCACCTGTACCACACTTTGAGAACCACTGCTCTGTGATTTTGCATTTGTTTTGCTTAAGGTCACTGCATATTTGATTCCCAGTTTGGGTCAGTGGTCTCAAACCTAAATGAGTTTATTTCTAATTGATATTTTTGCCATTTAAATATGATAGCACACTTTAAATATAAGTTAAAAATACATATGCATGGTTTAAATAATACAAGACAGGGCAGAACAAGTTCTATCACCTAACATTTCAACTGGATCCTCTGTAAAATTGTTAGTGTTTAGTCGCCCTCTACTGGCGGTTTGGCCAAATGACACTGATGCTGGCTCTTAGAAATACAACTAAAGTAAATGCAGTAAATTTACTAAGTCAGGCTTGGGATAGTTGATTTCTTTTCATAGTAATATTGTTCTTATTAAATCAAAGGAAAAGTACTTGGTCATGCATGAAAACATCATTTCCTATAAGAAAATAGGCATCAGTTTGAAAAAAAATGGCTTGTTGTTGTGAGGTATAGCTATTAATTGCAGTTGTTCCCATTACATAAGCCTAAGCTTCTACCTGGAGACTGTCTTAAAAATAACTGGACATTAAAATAGATACCAGCACATTTCTGGATGGACACCTGCTTCTTGGTGACTCAGTTCCCCAGCACCCACACAAAGTGACTTGTGCTGCATAACACTCTGTACAACTGTAACTTATGCTAACTAAAATCTATTGTATTTTGTCTTAATGGGAAAGCAAACGAGTTTCTGACTTCTGATAACAAATTTGCAATGATATTTTGTAGCATTAGCACACTGGCTTTAGTATTAAGGCAATATGTTATGCTTTTTTTGCATTCAGGGGCGTAACTTGGTGATGGATGGCCCCAGAGCAGGTCTTTAAATTGGGCCCCAGAGGTCTGAAGCACATTTGAATAGCTTCATTTAATCAATTTATTGTTCATTATTTAAAGAAAAAAAAGTTTGAAATAAAACAATTGGTGTTTTATTGATTTATTTTTTTTATCTTAAAACATTTTGCAGAAAAATAAATTATACACCCTAGTTTTGTACTTTAAAAAAAAAATCTCAATGAAGTGCAGTTTTTTTTTTTTTTTATAATTATGACTATAAAAGGACCATTAATAGACAAGGCCCACTCTCAGGGGCCCCTAGACTTCCTGGGCCCCAGTGCTGTTGCCCTGGCTGCACTGCCTGATGCATTAGTATGTCACATTTTATAACTTAAAAAAAATGTATATGTATGGCAAATGTCTTATTTGGGGAGCTGTCCCTTTGGCTTTGTAGAGAACGCTTGGATTAGGAGCCTGACTCCCCCTGCTGGCAACAGTGGGGAACGGGCAGAGCATAAAGAGACTGGTGACAGTGTATGGGCTTTAGAAAAACAAGGGAGCACTTCCTGGTTTCATGTTTCTATGTAAAGCAGTGAAGAAAAAAAAGAAAAGATAGACTCAGCAAACATGCAAGAATGAAACCATTTACTACTCCAGGTATGTTTTAAGGTGGAAACAACATTATAACATCGTTTAAAGATATATAAACAATATATACATAAACAATATTGAGGAAAATTAAGAGCTATTTCATGAAAATTAGAGGATATTGAGGAAAATTATGCAGTACTCACGTGAACCTTAGGTATACAGTAACATTATAGAACTGAATTTTTGGCTCTGGTTGAGTTACTTTTATATTTTTCTATTCTATATGTGTCACGCTACCACCTACTGCAAAGGAGTGTAAATTGATGATTTATTTTTAAAAATTAAACTTTCTTTTTTTGCCCTGGCAAAGGCTCGTGACCCACTGAAAACAGTTCTGCAGGCCCACTATTGGGTCCCGAGCCACCATATAAGAACCACTGCTTTAATTTTTGTGAACTGCTTTAATAGGTTGTTTCAAAAAATTATTCGAGGAGGAAAAGTAGAGAACAAAACTAACCCTAACCCTGTTACTTACTAAGAGTAAAAGTATTAAATGTAATCATCTTTGCGAGCACTATTACTGCTAGTAGTACTATCCCACCGGGCTCGAACCCACAACCCTCTGATTGCATATTACCATTGCATATACATATATATTATTATTAGGTATCTTCTTGAAATTGTACTTAGAGTGTACATTTTCTTCCACTTTCCATCATCGGTGTAATCCATTGATACTTTTCGTCTCTCTCTTCCATATCTGCCCCACCAAATACCAATTTCAGTTTGCCTTTTCTAATATCACATTCATTCAACAATAGCAGTAGATACACATACACACATACACAGCGTCCCGGGGCCTCAGCTGCAGGTTGCCCTCCACTGGCAATTACTCCCATCCACTGACTGTGACGGGCCACTGTTCCCCTTTGGGCTGGACACACAAAACACAACACCACACACCACTAACCCTCTGAGTCCCGAATCCTGGCATTGGTTCTGATCCCCTTCTTCACAATCCTCCTAAATGCCCCCTGATGGCTGCATGGTCAATGGGCCGTAGTCGGTCATGTTGGTCAAATACATGCCCACTCGAACCCACACTTTTACCGCCTCCTATAGACACTTTTGTAAACAATTTAACCAACGTTCTATTCAATTACCATATAAAATAAAAATAAAACATTTAAAAGGGCTGTATTTTTTCTACCATGATATAATGTTGTTTCCTTATTAAAAAAACATACCTAGAGTTGTGTTTTGCTTCATTCAGATTCAGATAACTTTATTCATCCCACCAGGGGCAATTTATCTGAGCAGCAAGATAAGACAAATAAACAAACAAAAACAACCACAAAAGTCAAACAACAAATACAGTGGAGCTCAATTAATATATACAAAATATAAGCCCTAAAATCATTCGAGTGAAAAGAATGAACAAGATTAGGAGATTGCAAAGAGTTTAAAAGACGTACAGCTGGTGCAATAAAGGATTTAGAGTATCAGTTTGTCCTCCTGTTTGAGTAATCTAGTATTCTCTGACATGCCCATTCTGAGGCCTCAAAACGCCCACTCCACCAATCAGAAAGCCCTCTAAATCCAGTCTGTTCTCATTTATTTATAAAAAAAAAAAAAACAGCTCTGTTTCCATTGATTCCTCACAGCTATTTTTCAGTTTGTAGTAAAAATGGCATCATACGTCAAGTGTTTTCTTTTTTCTTTGATTATGTTTAAAAGACTGCAACACTCTGCTGCCCTCTGCTGGTCTCTTCATTTGTTTCTTTATGGCACCAGCAGAGTACAATCCCTTTTAGTCAGATAATGTTTTTAAAGGTTGTTAAGCATGCAAGGTTCTAGAGGTGACCAAGATTTGTTTAAATATAAGAATAAAAGCATAATATAGCCCCATTTAAGCTAAACCATTTATAAATCATTACTACTCCTCTTTGTAACATGATTATAATGTTTGTAGGCACTTTCTGTAGTCTGTATAAAGTATTTTGCTACATTAAAAGCAACATGAGCGACTGAAGACAATCATTTATTCCCCTTGAACGTTCTGTACGCTGGATCGACAAGCGTCAAAAAAAAAAAACGTACCGAGCAACACAAATCATGTTCATGGTCAACTTTATGTGAATGTTGTGTGACATCGCTGAAGCAAACGCCAATCATGGAGCAAGATTTCATAGACAGACTCATTAGAGCATTCGATTTAAGCAAAAAAAGTCTCGTCTCAAACCTCCTGCTCCTGGCAAGTGGCTGGTGATCTAAATAAAGGGAACTAAACTTCACTTTTGCTATGAGTTCAACCTAAAAAAAAAAGAAAAAAAGATGGAGGTGAGCGTGCATGTGGCTACAAACCTTTCTGCAAGGAATATGGCGTAAAGTTTATACCAGCAGATGTTTTAATTCATTGCATGGCCCAAGAGACGCTTTTAAAAGTAATCATGCCTTTAATAGCAGCTGAAAATGAACTGTTTTTTGCCGATTATGTCCCTTATTTGTGAACAGGAAACTCAGCCAGTTGTCAGAGTGCATGCTGCCAACATGAGTATCTACTGAGTCACCGGCTGTCACTCATAATAATGCACAAGTCGATTCCTTCTTTAAGTGCGGCTAGGACAATTAGGAGTGAAAGGAGAGAGTGGAAGAGGACTTGAGGGAGTAGGCAGGGGATTACGGTGACGGTGTGTGCTAGGGGGATTTGTCCAGGGGTGCAGAGCGCTTTAAAAGCCGGAGTTAAGCCCTTGACAACTAAAGGTCAGTAACCAAACAGATTGAGTGCTTAGGCCGGGGATGAGAGGGGACGCTCGGGGGGCAAACAGGTGGAGCTGCCAGAGTCAAAGTGTCTATTGATGTGTGTCTGCATTTGTTAGGGTGAATGGAGTACGACTTAATGGCAATTAGACCGCAGTGGATGTGACAAACCTCGCCTTGGCCTCTGCTGCCTGTCAAGTAATGAGAGTGTACAGTATAGTGGCTTAAATGCCGAATCTATAAACAGGGATGCAAAGTTAGACAAGAATTAGCAAGTATGTTTTTTTTTTGTAGTCAAAGGCGACATGAAGGTAGTTGGTGTGAGAGAAGAGGATGCTTCACTGTTGATGGTTCACTGTTAGGAAACAATCTGACTTTTCCTTATAAACTACCTGTTAAAGTAGTTGGATAAGCAATCAGAATACAAGAGGTGGTATTAACATATGCAAATACTACTTTGGGACTGAGGTAAATTGAAAAACAAAAACAACCAATCAGACAAAGTGGGCAATGCTCAGTAGACAGTACAGTAGATTTCTGAACATATAGATATATTACTGCTATGGGGTTGTGGTTGATGTCTTTAGCTATTCTATAGACTTATTGTAATTTTTGGATATTTATTTGATGTCCATTTTGAGGTCTGTTGTGTGTATAGTATGTACACTATATTTCCAAAAGTATTATCTCACTTGCCTTTACACACATATGAACTTAAGTGACATCCCATTCTTCATCCATAGGGTTATCGTCCTCGAAATACAGTGTATGTGACAATAAAGTTGTCTGAATCTGTATCTTATCTTTCATTCTATACTGTGTATTATTGACATTATTATTGTTTGTGAAAGTTAAGCTTAGTGCACTCTAGACCAGTGGTTCTCAAAGTGTGGTATGCGTTTCCAGTGGTGGTATGCAGGGATCTTGTGGTGGTACTCATGAGTCTTTTGCACATACCATTCTGATTTAGTTTTGTTCATGTTCTAGTCCTGGTTTAGATCTTGTTTATCCCTGGTTTAGTCACGGTCAATTAGAGTAAGTCATAGGTTTGTTCTGTTTTAATACAGTATTAGTGATGGTTTAGACTTGTTTTCCCATGGTTTAGTCTTTGTTTGGCCCACTATTTTACTTATACTCCTGTAACTCATCTACAAAGGGTCATAATATAAACCAGTGTACTCTTTGTGCCAGCACCAATCCTGGATAAATGGTGAGAGTTGTATCAGGAAGGGCATCTGACATTGCAATGTAAAATTAGACAGAAGATTTACTTTAAAGTATGCACAGCTTTGTACACTTTGAATAGCGTACTGGTTACTACCACTTCAATGCTGTTGCTACTTGCTTTTTTATAAAGAAGCAAAACTTTGCTGGGAAGAAAGATGTCTAACTATTTCTCTGTAATTTCCTAATCGCCCTTCCAAAGCTAGTTAGCAGACATCTTCTCCAGCAGCTTGCATATGATTGCCGAACTTTTATCGCTTTAAAACTCCAATTTATTCATTATTCATGCACAACCAAACATACGGATTGGTCTTGCAGTTCAATGGGATATCTCTATTCAAATTACAGCTTGCAACACCTGCCGCACGGACCCCCAACCGCGTTTCAACTCCAGAAGTCCCTCCCCCATCCCCCCTTCGGTTCCTAACAGCCGGCCTTGTTTAGCACCGGGGACAAGGTCGTTTAAGTGATAATGAAATCGTCTCATTAACGGTAATGAGACACATTCATAATGAAGGTGATTTGCCAAAAAGTACACACACAAACACACATATACATAGGAGAACAAGTAGGCTGACGTGTGTATACCAAGATATTTCAAATGGCATCTAATTAGCGCAGCAAACCAAACATAATGTAACGGGATCGGCGGAAGGGTCAGCATATTCGCCACCATCAGTCAGGAGAGGAGCGCGGCATCTTTTTGTATTCGTTTATCTGTTTACGCCGAGCCATCTCCGGTAATTAGGGTACAGCAAAGCCAGACGCCGGCATCAATGTAGGGAGCACTTTGATTTAGGAGTTTAATTGATAGGAGCATGACATTAAAACTTTCTGCACAACTTTGAAAACGGAGAGAAGTATTTAAAGATGAACGACCGGTGACATGGGGGCTGCTGTTGGAAAAAATGCAACTCTTTTGATAAAATGTGTACATGAAAAGAGTATTTAGAGGGGGAAAGTACTTTTACTCATTTGGTAGAAAATTTACATTCCATGTACATACATTTTCTTGAGTATTTTTGAGGGGGAAAAAAGTTAAGGCATTATTTTATTACATAGCTTAAATGTCTTTCAATGAGAAGGTCCTAGGTTGGAGCCAGCTGTAGTAGTAGTAGTCATTTTCAACTGCAGTAGTTATCAAAACTTACTTTTGTAGCCCTGTTAAGTACTTATACTTCAGCAGGAGCTCAGTTGGTAGAGATGTTTGCCCGCTAACCCAAAGGTTGGCAGTTTGATTCCCCCTGTGTCCTTGGGCAAGACACTTCACCCAACTTGCCTGTATATGAATATTAGGGTGACTGTGTTTTTGGTGGTGGGCCAATAAGTGTGACTGAGGAGTGAATGAATAATGCACCTAACTGTAAAAGCGACTTTGAATTTGAGTAATATCATTTTGAAATAACAATGTTTTTAGTATTTTCTTCCTGAAAGTAATATATCAAAATACTGTACAACAAAATGTGTATATTTGTATGCCCTATTTTATGAATGCTTCCACCACATTAGCGATGTGTGATACCAGCTGTCTCACCTTCCATTCGATACCAATTGATATTAATACCGATCTCACCCCTTACAGTCACAACCATTGTTTTTTCCTCTATAATAATTTAAATTTTTTAAATGAAAAAAACCTATTGACACAGGATTTTTTCCAGGATTTTTTTTATAAGATTCTGGGCCAACTATACTAACTCCAGTCACCAGGGGTCAGTACATAAGCAAAAATAACAAGGAAAATTAAGGCCTCCGTGAGTATTTATCCCTGAGCTGGATAGAAGACCCCAGGAACATTGCAAGATAGGGCCTTGGTGGAGGTCTGTCGCTACTTTTACCGTACAGCAAATTTGAGGTTAATTGAGGTCCAATGAGGATACATTGGAACATTTTATTTCATGCAAATAAAAAGCAGAGGAGTGAAAGCCCACACACCACAAGTGTCTCATGTTTGTTTAACGAAAAACATCCATAACTTAACAAGCTCATGGTTCAATAATTAAAATTCATGGAGGTCAACAAAGCTGTCTTACTTACCATGTCATTGTTTTTATTGTTTACTGTTTGTGGCATTGGTGTTACTAACAGTTTTTGTTTAGTAAGAAAACTTGACATTTTGGTTTAAAGTTAGTTTGAAGTTTGGGCTAGGACACGAGGAGAGGATGCAAGGAAAGGAAACAAGTCTCAGCCAACTATGTCGTTATTCACAGTGCAACATATCAAGTGTGGACCATTTCCTAAATAGAATCTCAATTTGAATATAATGAACACTTTTTGGGAATTGGATTTGTCTAAGCCAGTGGTTCTCAACTGGTGGGTCACAGAACTGTTTTCAGTGGGTCGCGGGCCTTTGCTGGGAAAAAAGAAAAAAAAAAAAGGAAAAAAAAGAAGAAAGTTTATTTTTTTTAAATAAATCATCAATTTACACTCCTTAACAGTAGGTGGCAGTAGTGGGAGCATAGAATAATATAAAAGAAACTCAACCAGACAAAAAATCCAGTTCTATAACGTTACTGTTGTACCTAAACTTGACATGAGTACTACTTAATTTAAATTTTCCTGAAATATCTTTTAATTTTCCTCAGTATCTTTTTTTTTTTTTCGGGTTGTGACTTGTCATTATAGAGCGATGGTGGGTCCCGAAGCCAGATCAGTTGAGAACCAGTGGTCTAAGCAGTGGTTATTGCAGCCTTTTCACAACGTCCTGTTTAGCCACTACATTATGTATTACTCTCCATTACCCCTTTGACTTTGGGGTTGTCATCTTCTGAACGGTGTGCCCCCTGGTGGCCACTTTTTGTCACGCGTAGAACTGAAGTTGAACTTTTAACACTTAAAAGTCCTGGGGCGGTGTGTGAGATGAATGCAGTGGAATCAGTCCTGTTTTTATCTCACAAGTACAACAATATGACTTTTGCTGTACTTTTGTTGAGGTTCCTAAGTACAAAAGTAATAAAAATACTTCTTACACTACTCTACCAAAGTTCATCTTATGGCTGAAAACGTATCCAAATGTATAGTATTTTCTTTTAATGTTTGGTGTGAAAATATCTCTGAGACCGCCACATTCAAGACTGAGACAAGGCTGAGTAATTGTATTCGAGACCAAGACCAAGGCCGAGTAAAACTGCAGCTGAGACTGAGATGAGACCAAACATGCCCTGGTCTCAGGCACTACACTACACTAGTTCACATTACCACCTAGATAAAGTAGACATTGTACTTTCTGCAAAAGCAAAATGCACTTTGGTAGAGTAGTGTAACACTTTTTTTTAATTACATTTGTACCTTTTAAGCTGCAAGAACACGAAATCTATGTTGCATTTACATGATATTGAAGTTTGTTGCAGCCTGTACATTGTAGATAAAGTGTATCAAGTGTAGTGTAAAATAAAGTGTTACTAAACATGATTTTTAATGTTATCTTTGGCCCGATGGACATTTTATCTTAACTCATTCATTTAAAATGCAACTCATGTTTTCTTTAATTTTATAAATAAGCTGTTTGTGGGATTTTACTTTGTGTTACAAGTCCAAGTTACCCCAACAGATTTATGTTAGTAGTGAGGTTCAAATTCCTTCACTAACTTTATTTTGCCTAAAATTAAAAAAGGCAAATAGGATGTAAAAAATAGCAGTAACAACAGGCAGTTTCTATTTCTCTCACATTGATTCTTAGTTGGTCACAGTTGAGATGCCTCTTACTGAGCTACTATTTTGCTGTGTCTTGTTGTACTTTTTTATTTTTTTAACTTATAAATTGCTCAAATTTGACCCCAGCATAATAAGGGATACAGATTTCCTCACCTCTCTTGAGTGCAAACCCCAGGGTAAATCGCCTTTGTGGGAGTTCAGCCACAGGAGGGCACTGCTGTCTCTCCAAAACACCGGCTGCACAAGCACTAGTCAATCACACAGTCCACTGGGGTAAGTAGCCTATTTTGTCGTGCTTGTTCATATATAAATAGTCCCTCAAGGTGAGTACACTATAAATTACCTGTCTGGGACTAAAAGCCATCCCATTTTTGTCTGTCATTGGCAAGAGATTGAGATTGTGTAGCCAGCGCATGACCCTGTATCTCTTTTGCCACTCTGCATTCATTTCCTTGTACTTGTCTTTAGCCTACTACAAAGAGGGCACGTCAACTCCACCTGGGGGTCATAATAATATCCCGCGAATTGCCCCCCGGATCACTCGCAATAACCCCACCTATTAGCTTGTCACCCAATAGGCAAGGCATTCTGGGAGACATGCATCTTGCAGTCACGGTTGTCTGTCTTTTTTATTTTTTTACGTTACAAAGCATGGTCAGTGAAGGGGCGCCACTTGTCTTGTCCCAGGGCAATATGACGGCGAGGGGACACAAACATTATGGGATGCAGCAGAGTGAATGATGCTAAAAGGGGGAAATGAGAGGATTTTTTGTGGTACATGCATGTTTTTTATAATGTATATTTGTGTATTGGTGGTGTGTGTTTCTGCGTGGATTGCTGCTCATCTGTGCTTTATTTGTCCCAGTGGATGGCGAATGTGAGCACGCTGAAAGGAATCGTCACTCATCCAAAGGTATGAGGTAAAAATATGTATAGGCTGATAGTGATGTGTCCTATTAGTCTACCTGCATTTACACAACAGGTCTGCAAGATGAGAAGAATAAAAGGAAGGCCTATGTGACTATGCTCTGCCTATACTCTTCCACTACAGTGTTTGGATATTACACAGTAGATATCAATGCTGTGACATTATTGGTGGCACGTTTAACTTTTGTCACTGATTACAGTACGGAGTGCAGTTGATGACAATAATATCTAAGTATCTACCTACTATTTACATCAGCCATTCCCGAAGTTAATAGTGTCGCAGCCCCTTAAATTTCCAAAAATCTTATTCCAATATCATGTTTTTCTCCATAGATTTCTTTTAAAAATTTACAAAAAACACTGACTCTTGGCTAAAATTTGTTTTAAAGTAATATTTTTTATTGGTAATATTAAAACTGAATTGAGATTTTTTTTTGCAACATCTGGGGGGCCCTCCTGCAGTACATTTGCATCCCCCCACAGGCCCCCGGACCCCACTTTGGGAAACATTAACTTACATTTTCAAAAACATGCTTTTTTTTTTTTTTTTGAGACAAGATTGATAATAGTAGTAGTATAAGGAGAAGTTCTATTACTATAAAATGTATTAGTAAAGTATTAGTCCTAGTATTTTATTTTATTTTTTTCAGCTGCTTCCTTTTTTTATTAGGGGTCACCACAGCGAAACTGTTGCACAGGGATTTGTCAGGTTTTTTATACCAGATGCCATTCCAACCGGCCACATGTGACTGGAATAGGCAATGTGGGTGAAGTGTCCTGCCCAGGGACACCACGACAGAATGTGTTTCGAGTCGGAGTCGTTTTTCTGACCCTGCAGTTGTTGGCAAAACCCATTGCGCCTCTGTTGCCCCATCCCTACTGTTACTAATAGTAGCAGTAAAAGTAGTGGTGATCATAGCAGTAGTAGCAGTAGCAGCAGTTGTGTAAAAACAGCAGTAGTAATAGCAGTAGTGTTAGTGGCAGTAAATATGTTATAGTTTTTCTTTTAAAAAAAATAAAATTCAAAACACTTTTTACTACAGTGGCCCTGTGGTGCAGCATAATTTTTTTTGTCCACTAGAAAAATAAAAGCAGAGGCAGATTTTATTTTGAAATCTTGTCTTGAAAAGAAACCCATCCCTAAAATTAAAAGAGGAGCATGTATTAAAAAGGAGCATCATCAAAAATGTTATTGTCCACTAGAAAAAATAAAGCACTTTTTTATTTTAATCAAAGTTTATTTTATTTTGATGTATTCATTTTTTTTTAAAACAAGCTGTTTAAAAATCAAGACATGGGTTTATTTTAAAGAATATTTTTAATTCTTAGAGATGGGTTTCTTTTTTGCAACAAATTAAAAATTCTTCAGCTTTTCTTTTTTTTTATTTGAGGGATGGGTTTCTTTTTAATGCACCTCACGGCCACCATATTTCACTATTACACAAGTAACAATTTTGTTGACTATTTTTTACTTTTACTAGACTGACATTATTTTGAAGTAACAGTATTTATAATGACATGTATTTTTACCTCTGTTTCTGCAATGTAAAAAAAGAAAGCTGGCATACATTTCCAACCATATTCAGGGCAACAGTATCTAAACAAAACATAAAATTTCATTATCTTGGTTAAGACTTGCAATTATTGTGATTTTTGTTTGGTAAATTACAGTGCATTTCTTTACCCCCATAAAATAACACTACATTCTGTTGAATAAATCGTCCCACTCTAATCTTTCCATTTCCAGTGGATTTGTCGCAGCCTAAAAACATGTTGCTCTCTCCGCATCCCACTACCTTCTCCGCCCCACACGCTGCGCCGCTCCTGCTGTCCATATCAATTAGCAGCATTTAGCCGGTCACACCACTGCGCTACAGATGACTACATTTCCCACATCCTAGCAAGCCAGATTGCCTCCTATTATTAATGGCACTGCTGGGGAGGAGATAGTTGCTGAGTGCTCCACTGTGAACCTGCTCTTGAATCGGTGCCATGAGAGTGCTGCAGAAAAGCCCCTCCTCTCTCCGCTAAAGGTCAGCCATCCTCATAGCGCCGTTCTCCCCTGGATTCAGCAAATTTCATCAAGCATCTGTTTAGCTCGCAAACTCCTGAAAGAGATTTTTATATGCGTGGATGCATATAATTTTGAAAAACAGTCTGCTCTTAAAAAGCATTAGTCTTTATTATGGTTGTTTTCTGCTATTTTGTTATGGTGCTCCTAATGGAGAATGGACCTAGTACTGCATTATATTATCTTTTCAACTGTTTAGAGTTTGAGTATCTATTTGATCACCTCTACAGAAAAATATAAATCATCCAACATTAACCTTTAAGATTTCAACCAGAAGAAAAAAGCTTTTTACTTCCTAAACTTTTTATATAATGTCATTTTACTACAAAATTAAAAATAGCTGTGAGGAATCAGTAAAAACAGAACTGCACATATTTTGGGGGGGAAATAAATGAGAGCGGACTGGATGTAGAGGGCTCGTTGATTGGTCAGTGCTTCCTGGAGAAGGCGGGGGTTTGTGGGAGAGGCGGAGATTTGAGGAACCAAGCATTCTGAGGCCTCCGAAACGCAGTGCCAGGAAATACAGGATTACTCAAACAGGCGTGAATGACACAAACCACAACTCCAGGTATGTTTTTGATGAGGGAATAACATTATAATATGGTTAAAAGCTCAGAAAAGTCAATTTTGCACACTATAGCCCCTTTAAGATTCGCAGTCAACCATGTTTTTCACACTCAAAACTAAGTTTGTTGTAGAGTTGAAGACATTTTGCAGCTCATCAGTGATCTAGTTGAGAGGCGAAACAGCTTCAAGTCTGCATAACACTTCCAGATGACGTCTTTGCAACCTATTTTTTATAATCTCCATAAACCATCACTAGTGTAGCGAAGTGCAAATGTGTAGTCCCTTTAGTCTTAAGCAAACATAATATCAGAAGGTTTCTAGGTTAACAGATTTA
Source organism: Bostrychus sinensis (assembly GCA_020698575.1). Classification (NCBI taxonomy): domain Eukaryota; kingdom Metazoa; phylum Chordata; class Actinopteri; order Gobiiformes; family Eleotridae; genus Bostrychus; species Bostrychus sinensis. The sequence continues at coordinate 9,633,086 of CM036261.1, read as the reverse complement.
TATTAAAAACCTCTGTTCTGCAATTGAGTTATGTACCATTCCTGTTTATTATAAATATTTTAAATCCATACTGACCATAGAAGGACAAGGGCCCACTTTTATGGACCCCTAAACCCCATGGGCCCCAGTGCCTGATGTTACGCCCCTGGTCCAGCGTGTACCCTGCCTAAGATGGATAAATAAAATACAAAAATGGCTTCATCAGTGACTGTAATGCGATCCTGTGGTTTTATTTCTAGCAGTGCACCAAATGAACATGTGTAAACCAATCCAGCCCTTGTCCAACAAATACACAAGATCGCCATCAGCATTTAGAAAGCATTGTGTGTAATATAAGACATTAGATAGGCATTAGGAAAACAGTATCGTAAGTTAGTCAGTAGACCGCATGCCGCATATGAGAAGTGCTCCATGCATGCACCAGTACATACCCTTGGCAGACGGGGGACGAGGGTCGGAGCTGGAGGCAGGCCAAGGGGTGACGGATCGATCTTGGCGTGGTGTTAATAGTTCCAATGATGGAAAGGCATGACCGCGTGTTTGTGTGTGCGCGCGTACCTCACGAGCTTTATCGATCATGTTCCAGCAGTGCGGGGTTAACGTGCGAGTGCTCTGGGCCGACAACAGCCAAAGTCACTCCATGAAAAAGGGCTGTTGGCATGGGATCTGCCTATCTAATCCTTAAATCAAGATGAAGGGGTTAAATGTTGCGTGTCACCTTCATATAGAGTGACTGGAAGAGGCAAAGAGCACTTAAGAGCCAGACTGCTGGGGTTTGGCTTCTCAAGATGGGAAAATTTAAGACATAGACACAACTGTATTGACTCCTCTGTCGAAGCGTAACAGTCAATTGTGGTATTGGAAATAAATCTCATGGAAAATGTATGTTAGCCTTGTATTTTGACCAGTAACATATGTAAATACTGTAATAGTATTTATTTTAATGTGCCAAAGAAGTTGTAGAAAAAGTAGTAGCAGTGCAATGCATGTGTATGTAATCTAAAACAAACCAAAAACAAACTGGATGACTTGAATGGCTGGTGTCCTGGAAATTAGTAATAGGTGGATGGAGGCAGAGTGGTTAGCCCTCCTTCTTCTCAGCAAGAAGGTTGCAGGTTTAATCGCTAGGCAGGCTTTCTCCAGACATCCAAAGACCTGCACATTTTAGCTAAATTGGTGACAAAATTTCCTATAGAGAATGACTGTGAGAGTGAATTTTTGTCTTTAACCAACTGACCACTGTCCAAGGCCCATAGTTGCTGGGATAGGCTCCAGCCACCCCGGACCACAAACAGGAATAATCTGACAATTAAAGCTATGTATGGCAGAAAATACAAATATTTAATACTGTAAGGCAAATAATTTTCCTAACGTTTTGTGAATTTATCATGTATTTATATAAAAAGAGAAATAGATTTTTTTGTCTGTTGGTATAAGATTGGTTGCAGCTGTGTCATCTCTCTAAAAGTCTGGAAGTGTTTATTCACTAAAAGTGCACTTTCAGTCTAAATGACTAAATCAATTTGGTGTGTGCCCATTTACACTAAACGCATTAGGTATACAGTAGTAGTGTTATGCCCTTGCTTTGAACAAAATGCTGTACTGTCTCTTTTTGGAGTTCCACTTCGGGAGGTCAAAGGTTAATAAGTCTTTTACAAGTTCACTGTCCTCTGGAGGTCACCGCAGACAATAACAAACACATTACTGGCACAGTTTTTGAAAATAGTGGCTTTTAATAGAAATGTAGTTATAGGAAGGTCAATGATAGTGCGGACCTAAAGCATGTACATAAATAACTATTATCTATTTATAGAATTCATCTTCTGCTTATTCCTGTTTGAAGTTGCAGGTGTCTAGAGCCTATCCTTGCAACTATGGGCTTGAGGCGGGGTACACACTGATCAATGGTTAGTTAGTTGCAAACAGACATTTCACCCTCACATTTATTCACTCTGGGCAAATTTTACATTGACCAACACATGCATGAACCCACAGAAACACAGGGAGGACATGAAGACTTTAGAAGACTTCCGAAACATATGTAGCGGCTCTACTCCAAGCTCCTTTTGACCGCTTGTCTGAGATCTTATCCTTTCGGTCATGACAACAGGTGAGTACATACCTTGACCGGTAAAACGACTACTGACTATGGACTAACAGGAACTGGACACATCTTGTTTTTTTTAGGATGCATTCATACAAACAATCAGGCATAACATTATAAACACCTGCCTAAATGTGTGTTCATGATGTTTTATGTCTACTATGCAGCCCCATAGGCATCAAATGGCAACAAACAGCGTATTCTGACACCTTTCTCCAGCTACAATAGCTCATTTGACCACTTTTGATAGCTACAGACCCCTGCAGACCGTAAACACCCCACAAGAGCTGCAGTTTTGGAGATGCTCTGATCCAGTCGTGTTGCCATCACAATCTAACCGGCACAAATTGTTACGCTTGGCCATTTTTCCTGCTTCTAACACATCAAAACGTTCACTTGCTGCCTAATATCTCCCGCCCGCTAACAGATGCCATGATGAAGAGATAATGTGCTGTTCACTTCACCTGTCAGTGGTTATAATGCAATCAATGTAAATAATTCTTCTATCCATATGTGGTGATTTTGTATTATTTTGCATTATAAATCCAAATCCCCACCCTTTAAGTGAAGTAAAATGACTGTGCTAAACATTAATTATGGTTCTTTAATTCCTCAAATAGCTGCCCGTGCCACAATGAAGCCTTTGAAAATCAGAAAACTCCATGCCATTTGCCACCTTTTTTTTGTAGAGGCGGGAGGTCGGGAACAAACCGCTGATTCCAGCAGCGAGATGTGTCTGGCAGCATCCACCTCCACTTAACTTAACGGCCCTCATAAAATTAACAGTGGCAGTAAAACACATACCACAAAAGTATGTTTCTAATGGCACCTGGAGGCCCTCAGGTCATTTATGTTGGAAATTATACAGTAAAATATTATGAACACCAACAGCTGCGCGGGATCGCCAGGCGCGGTGGTAGAGAGAGAGCTCAAGGTGGAACACAGCAAGAAGTTTAGCCTTGTTAAACATGTCGTTCCATTAAAAAGGTAATTATTTAGTGAGAAATCTCTTTAAAAGGAGATTTGTTATCATAGATCTTCTCCAATTTAGTTTGTTATGTACTACTTCTTGTTTGCTTTCGGCTTTTCCTTTCCTTTCTTTACCTCTTCACCTTCATATGCCATAGGTTTTACACTGGATGGCCTCCTGACACAATTCTCTGAATTTACCCAGGCTTGGGACTGTCACAAGAAGCACACTGCCTTTAATTTCATAATGTGTAATAATATTATTTTTGCAATTTGAATGATCACCTATGCATTGCCTATTTACTGTATACATGCACACATTTTATTTTTCTTTACTCCTCCTTTTTTAAACAACAAGTCACAACATACAGTATATTTACATAAATCTCAGTGTGGAGGGTGCCCCTTTCTATATAATGATGATCACACCGGTGTCCTATGTTTGGCTGTGCACCCTGAGGAAGGCCTTTGAGCCGAAACGCGTTGGTGTGGAAGTTTTTAATTCATTAACCACGTTTCAAAAGGCTTTTTTTTTTTTAGTGGAGAAACAGTCAGAATGCTTTGGATTCATTTGTTTTTCAGTACACTGTCTTGTGTTCCCTTGTGGGGCACATTTGTGTTAGCAATTTCAATATATCCAACTCTGTATTTATAAATTTGCCTAACAACCTAACAACAAGATGCTGCAGAATAGTTTTATACTTGCGTCTGTTATTGACTATGGACATCATAACTTCATAAATATCCACTAAATGTGCAAAAAATGTGGTAAGATATGGCTAGATGTCCATGTATTGGACACATTGGTGTACCCCACCTCGGGCCCATAGTTGCTGGGCTAGGCTGCAGCCCAACTCGACTCCTGAGGCTTGATAATGAACAAATACTAATTTTAAATCTTCATAAAACCCAACAAAAAAAAAAAAAAAAGGCACTGTTGTTTATTTCTGTTGCTGTCTTTACAACTACCCAGAAGAAACAAACTAAGCACATTGAGGAAAGAAGCACACATAAGTTAATTATGATGCATTTTACCATCATTTTAACTGATCAATATGTCCCTGCAGGGCTACCGTAGCTGCTCATATCGGCTGTAGAAAGGAAAAGTGTGAGGCGTTGCAATTTCACCTTAGAAAAGCAAACTATTTTAACTCAAAACAATTTTCTTTGCATCCTACATTACTTTTACAAAATAACTATTGCATGTGCTATATAAGCAACTTCAAAAACCAGAACAAGGTATTTTACCCAAGATACACCTCTCAATAGGTTGCAAAACGCCTGGAGAAACACTGGAATTGAAAAATCATCTTTACTGTGCGGCTGTGCGGAGTAAATGACCCAATACTTTGGAGAGATGAGAGAAAAATAAGTCTGTATCTGTTGCTCCTTGGCCTGGCTGTCCTGAAAGCTTTGGGGCCCCTCCAGGGACGTATGTTTAGACAGCGAGTTATTTTTACATCGCAGGCAATGGACAGATGGGACAATGTTTCATTTTAGTTTTATGTTTCCAGCGACGCTCATTACATCTCATTATATCTCAATCGCTTAACAATGCACCTTGTCGTCTTTTCTAGGACAACTATTATTTTGAGGGGAAAAAAAATACTGTGGAGGTTGGAGAAATGGTGAAATAAACAGCTTTTATTTATCACTTAATTGCAATGTGTTCATATAAATGTCTTTGTGCAGCAATTTATACTAATAATAATGCATCGGCCTTATATAGCGCTGAGACAGTCAGAGAGGCTTTACAATTTGGTGCATTATTCATTTATTCATTATTCTTCTGTAGCCACAGCTGCCCTGGGACAGACTGAAGGAAGTATGGCTGCCAATCTGTGCCTACGGCCCCTCCAGTGACCACCAAACACACAAATACACACACATTCATACAGGCAAGGTGGGTGAAGTGCCTTGCCCAAGGACACAACAACAGTATGTAAAGTGGCTAGCGGGGATCGAACCGCCAACCTGTGGGTTAGCGAGTGAAGGTAAGCTACTACCTCCAAATTTAAAAGTATCAATATCAATAATAATAATTATAATACAAAAACATATTTAGGTATTAATTATATATATAAACAATCAATTCAATTTATTCAAGGTATTACTACTACTACTACTACTACTACTACTACTACTACTACTACTACTACTACTAATAATAATAATAATGATAATACAGTAACAGGTAGAGTAACACAATAATAATAATAACACAAAAACATATTTAGGTATTAATTATATATATAAACAATCAGTTCAATTTATCCAAGGTAGTAGTACTACTACTACTACTACTACTACTACTACTACTACTACTACTACTACTACTACTACTACTACTACTACTACTACTACTACTACTACTACTACTACTACTACTACTACTACTACTACTACTACTACTACTACTACTACTACTACTACTAATAATAATAATAATAATAATAATAATAATATAGTAACATAGGTATAGTAACACATTAATAATACACACAAAAACACATAACAACAACAACAACAATAACAATAATAATAATATCACAAAAACATATATAGGTATTAATTATCTATATAAACAATCAGTTCAATTTATTCAATGTATTACTTCTACTACTACTACTACTACTACTACTACTACTACTACTAATAATAATAATAATAATAATAATAATAATAATGTAACATAGGTACAGTAACACAATAATAATAATAATACACACAAAAACACATAATAATAATAATAATAATAATAATAATAATAATAATAATAATAATAATAATAATAATAATAGGTATTTACACCAGATGCCCTTCCTGACACAACCCTCCCCATTTACCCAGGCCTGGGACTGGCTCAAAAACTACACTTAACTGCGCCTCCTAGTGGCTGGATTAATTGTATTATGTATATATTGGTTTCACTTTCTTCTTCACATTTATACCCAGCGTATTCTCTGATTGTAAATTCCTTCTAATACTCAGTACAGCGGTCCTTGTACTAACAGAGGACTATCAAGCGCCTTCAGTGACGACTTCTCGCCGCATCACACTGGCAGGGAGCGCAGAGGCCACAAATTAGCCCACAGTCTTAATTCTTGGTCAGCAGGGAGAGCATGTGATTCAGCGCCTGGGCTCCTCTTCCTGCGAGATCACAGAAGGGAACATGTGACGGGATGAGTCAGTCGTGAGGCAGCCGCGAGGAAGCGACCAAAAAGAATGCTTTATTAACTTTTTTCTTTCCTTTTTTTCCCAGGATGCAAGCTGTCTACGACCTAATATAGTATAGACACGACATACATTTACATCATGGGGGATACTTGCTTGAAGTTGGGTCTCAAAACTTTAATTTCATATCTTTTGGGTTGCTAAGTAAAGGGACAGTCAAAATATGCCACAGCAAAAGTTGCACAGTGCTTTGGTTTTTTTTTTTTTTTTTTTTTCATCTGGATGCCCTCCCTGTTACAACCTTCCATATATTGTGATTGGACAGGATTCATACGGTTATGGAAAATCTGGAAAGGTCATGATATTATTTAAAATGCAGTTTCCAGGCCTTTGGACATGTTATGGAATTTTATGTTTGTTTTTTTCAAAATTTTGGAAATTTAAAGAGTGGGTGCAATTCTGGTAGTGACCCTTTTTTTTTTTTTTTTTTTTTTTTTTTTTTTTTTTTTTTTTTTTTTTTGAACGCTTAACCCACTACACCACTGTCACCCCCTCATATTGAACATATTATTATTTATCATTTTAATTTGCAAACAAGACAACAAGCACAGTACACCCTACAAACTATTACACATAAAATATATACACACACACATTAATGGACCAAAAAAAAAAAAAAAAAAAGTATATACCATTCAATGTTGAGGAGAATTCCAAGGATCTTACTCACAACCTCCTTGCTGGGAGAAAAGAGGGTCAACCACTCTGCCACTGTGCACCCCATTATCATTTTTTCTCTGACAAAAAAGAGTAATAATACATCCTGCAAAGAAAAAAAAATGCATCTGAGAGACATGAAATATAAGAAGTTACCTGTCCAAAAGTAATACTATATTTTACAGATACAGCAATGCAGTTGCAGTATTTTGCTACTACAAAGTGATGTCGTGTTGCTCAGATATCACTTCCCAAGATAAGTTTCATATTTATGGTTCATTTTTTTCCAAACAAACAAAATGTGCATTGAAAACAAACCTTCATCTACAAAGTGCAGTTCACTGAATGTCAGCTAGAGGGCATTAAAGGCTTGTACCTCGAGCCTTGGCCCCTGCGCGTGTCTCTGTGTGAGGGATGGTTATGTCATTGGCTCTCTCTGCCTTGGCTCTGCTACAGGAAGCTACATTCTGTAAATTTAGGTTCACCAACAATGGGCCGGTGTTTATGCCAATGTCCCACTTTCGGGGTAACTGCTATCGTCCCGCTAAAGATACAGTGTTGTCATTGAAATAAGTCAGACTGAGGAGGAAGGGCTTTAAAAAAAAAAAAAAAAAAGATAAAAATAAAAATATAACAGCACGTGCCGAATGCTGATTGGTGGATTAGCTGACGTGATGCTACCAGCTGATTAGCATAATTAGATTTTTTTTTTTTTTTTTTTTTTTTAAACAATGACAGAGCCTTCATAACTGTTGCCATGACTCAAGTGCGGTGTTACTTCACTGTATAATGAGCAGAACTAGAAGAAGAAGTACTGTACTACTACTAAATCTGTACTCAAGTCAAAGTACTACAAGTTACTGCAAAATAATACTTACAATTATTTCTTCAGTCTTTTTTTCTTTTTTTTCCCCTTTTGGGCGCCATTGCAAAGCATCTGCATAATAACGTGCAGTGATTTATGTATTGATTTGACAGAGGTTTTAAGCCAGATGAGCTTCCTGGTGATTTATCCAGGCTTGGAACTGGCACAAAGCATACACTAGCTTGCAATTGCTTTATTTTTTATACATATATTTTTTAAGTTTTCAATGTAGAATGCATTATTAAAGTTGTTTTTTTTTCTACTACTACTACTACTACTACTACTACTACTACTACTACTACTGCTACTACTACTACTGCTAGTGCTACTGCTACTGCTACAAGACAAATAGTACTACCCACTGCCACAGAGGTCAAAAAGTACTTTAACTTATTTGGAGAAAAAGTAACATTTTATGCTCTTATATGGGTCAGTAGAAATGTTTGCCCCCTAGACAGAAGATTGGTGGTTCAATTCCAGCTTGACGCTGTACCCTTGGGCAAGACACTTAACTATTAATCCAGGATTTTCTCAAGTACAAGAAAACATACAAACAAAGGTCATTTTCTTTCTTATTTGAGGGGAGATATTGTTTTACTTTTTTAGCACTGATAATGAAAAGTAGTTGATATATCTGAAGAAAAATCACCGTCTGCCCTGATGCTCCTGTCTTCTTCAAAATACAACGTCTTGTCTCTGTTCGCATGTCTTTATTTAGCAAGCATGAATAACATTTAAATGGAAATTGTTTCCAAAAAGTGAAGGTAACAGAACAACAAGAACGGGATGTCAACCGTTTTCAAATAGCTGGGCTTATTTTAGTTTGTTTGAATGCAGATTTGAGGCTAAAACAGTAATAATTATCATATTGTTTTATTTTTTGGACTGGAAGTAGAAAAAAAAAGTCCAAATAAAGAGATGTTTAATAATATGTTTTAGCAAGAACTGATTTGTTGATATTGTTTGTTGGTTAGACTCTTTTAGTCGGTTGGCTACACAACCTATAAACATTTTCTGGAAAGGTTAAAAAATGGGCCAAGGAAGAAATTTTTAGTTTTTGGTCTAGATCTGGCACAAGGTCTGAATCCAGGATTTTTTTTAAAAAAGATTATGGGCTCAACACAGTCAAACTGAAGGGAATTTCAGGTTTTAAACAATTGGGGAAAGGAAATTAGGCAAATTAGGCTTTTACAGCAAGATTTTGTTCAAATTGAATTAAGTAGATTTTTCTTTTTTTTTTTTTTGAGTCTTTTCTATAACAAGAAAAAAACATGCCTGCACCCCATTTTGCAGGAAAAAAAAAAGATGAATAAGCTATTGCCCAGATAAAACGAGGGTATTATTTGTTGCTCCATGTTGATCTCAGTGACTAAGTGTCCTGTCCACTCATTGGTCCATTGATGAAACTCCCTCTGATTGGTTCTCGTTGGGCGATCGCACTGAAAAGTTGGACATTTTTCAACTTTCTAACTACTTTCTACTCCATGTGTCCGTGACTGACTTTTTACATTTTGAGTGTTGCAGTTTCTTTTGGTTTTGGTGAATCAGCACCTTCGGTCTGTGTATGTGACTTAAATAAATTACCCATCAAGCATTTCTCTCTTTATCAGAATGTTTATAAATAATGATAATCCAATTTATATTAAAGCTCTGGCTTCAGTAATTGTACAATAGATTTAGTCGTTGTATTTTTTTGTATATTTTCGTGTTTATTAATTGACTACCCATGAGTTTAGGGACTGTGGAAAATGAATTAACTTAGTGTGACAGAAGCATAAATAACACGGCTTTTTTTGTGTAATTGTACACATCTGAACTTCAACACAGGTTTGGGAGCTCAGAAGAGTCAAATGTGCTGTTCTGAGTTGTGCCCAAGTTTCCGGATCCAAGCAAACAGTTACCGGTTCACACTCGGATGTTGCTCCGGCAGGATCAGGCACTGGCGACAGGTGATGCCCATTTCCAAAGAATGGTCCTCACAAACCACATACAACTGTGTACATTTTAGTTCTCTCTCTCATCCTCAGAGCTCCGTATCGACTGTGACGGGTTAACCACAAAAGAGCAGTTTGTTGTTAATAATCAGTGGCACGAAAACTACAGAATCTCAATCTATTGATTGCAGGAGGAACTGTAGCCATACATCAGTATAGGTGGAGGGCTATTTCATTCTGCTGATTAAGACTCCCGGGGGGGAAGGGTTTAAAGGGAGAAATTGTAATCACTGTGGCTTTGAAGAAGTAGGTTATTTATAACTGCTTCTCCACGGATAAGTGTCCTCAGTTCCCATAAGAAAACACAGGATGTCTTTGTACAACTATGGCCAGAGCAGAGTGTATTGAGGCCGTCTGCTTTTTTCATCTGGCTTTGAAAAAAAAAAAAAGTGTTGTGTAGAAGGTTGTGTATTGTATAGGAAGACATCTTTAAACTGATTCATTACTGGTGTACTGTGACCACTAAAGACCTGCAAACCCTACACTTCAATGTCAGCACGCTTTCTACAGATTATTATTATTATTCCCAGTTCCTTTCATCATTGATAAGATGAGACGGGCTTCAAACTTCTCATAGAAACCTGTTGCATTAGAATATAAAATGTTATAAAAAAGGTAATAATGTTAGAATAATAATAATAGGATGTTAAAGTGCAGTGCCTAGAGTTTAAAATTGTGATGGCTTTTTAAAAGAAACTGGAACTGAAAAGAAAATGTTTTATTGGGGGAAAATACCAATAAATGTGACAGCAGATGAAAAGTATTTATATAGTATTTTGAGAATTACACCACTAAAATGATAATTAAAGAATGGAGGGGAAAAAAAAGAATCCTCCTGATGTGCAAAATTGGATACAGGAAGTAAAAATGAATGGGAACACAAAACAGGTTTTTGAAAAAAAAAGATGGATTATGAAGGATATGTAATTTTGATTGTACAATTACACAATAAATATAGTAGTTATGTATGTAATATATTATCGGGGATTATGGTAAATGTCTATTTATGTATTTATACGCGGATAGAAATGATGAATTAATGTAAATGTCTATAATATTAAGGCTATTTAAATGTATATATATTCCCTTTTTATTTCACTGTGTTATTTTATTTTGTATTTTTATATTTTTTTCTTATTTTGGGGGAGGAAAGGAGGAGTGGGGAAGTATTGTGGTGGTTATTACGTTTTGCACTGGTTATATTTAAAAAAGTAAAGTATCAAAAAAAAAAAAAAAAAAAAAAAATAGGGACGAATGGTTTCTTGTAAACATTTTTCCGAGCCGGTGGGACTTTGTATCTTCTTCCTGAGTCCTGGTCACGGTCAACTGTGACATCAACTCGCCACTTCTAATTAAATTCCCCACCCTTTCCACTGTATTCTAATTCAAAGATGTGCGCATGTACCGCTGTTACATTTGGCAACATGCAACAAAACCTGTCAAAATCTCACTTTCAAAATAGGTTAGTGGGTTATCCAGCGGCTTGAACATCACTGACACAGAACGGCGTACGTCGGCTCCAGCTTGTGCGTGGGTTTGCATACACAACATCATCTGCGGGAGTGTTTTGACATATGTTATTGTTTCTTTGCCCTCCCTACAGCTTATTAAACCAGGTCATGGAAATGTCGGGCCATGCTAATATTACATTAGCCTCACATGATTGGAAACATACAGATAATAGCCTAGTACATTGATTATCTAAGAGCTTGCAGTACCATGGACAGCAACACAAGATGGTTATGTTTTTTATTTTTGCCATAAATTGGTTAGGAAAACATTAATGACATTGATTGAAAAACATTGCCATTTTACTCTCATAGACATAGAACAAAACATATTAAAGCTGTGAAGCATATTGGGTGAAGAGCAGACTGACAAAGAAAGCTTTTAAAATGGAACACAGAGGCAGACTGAATGGAAAAAAAAAAGTGTTACCTGGATGTGTACAATGCCGGCTTCTAAAGGAGTAAATGGAGACGGATATTTGGACCTATTTTGGTGTAAAAAGGGGTCGCTTTGTATCCTTAAATTCATTGCTGACTAATGAAAGTAAAAGCGTGCCTTAATATTTTAAACAAATGTGAGCCGGATGTGACAAACATGAAAACACTCATTTTCCTGTAAATTAACAGTGAAATGCTGAAAATCTTACAATAATAATACAAGGTTAGTTTGCAATGATAGGGCCCAGTCTTAAAACCTTGCCGCTGCCCTTATTGTATTGTATTGATGCAAGCAAATTATTATTATTATTTTTTTTTGTTATATATATAATATTATTTGCCTTACTTTGAATACAATCAGATGTTTTTATTTTTTATTTTTATTTTTTTACATATTTACTGGTCAAAAATGGATTCAGATTTAACATATGATGACCCCTAATGATATTTTGCCATTTTTAAATCACAAGTTACTCAGGTCCCTGTTGATTTGAATTAAATTTCCACGACAAGGAACAAATAATTTCAAATGCAACTGAGTTTGAATACATCTAGACAAACAAACAACCAATCAGAATTTAGGAGATAGTATCGAGAAATAGACAACAACTTCAGAACCAAGACATGGCGGCAGTAGCTCAGTAGGTAGAGCTGTTCGCCCACTAAACGGAAAATTGACGATCTATCACCACTGTGTCTATGGGCAAGACACTTCACCCATTTATTAATTGTTGTTGCTATTATTAAAAACATAATCCAACACAGAAACAAGAACCTCATAAGATCTGCCCCTTTCTATATAAATGCTTTTGGTTGGATTGATTTTCATAGAAATAGAACTACAGTGGGTCCAGACACACTTTGGGATAAAATGCATGTCTAGTCAGGCTGAAAAAAGACATCTAAACCAGCATTTTCTTCTATTTTAAAATGTCTTAGGCTGAAAACATCAACATGCCATGGAAACAAAAAGCTATTTTGTGCAAATCCATTAAGCTGCATATTCACTTAATGCATAAAACTTTCTGGGATGATGATACCAAATGCATTACCACCTCCATACATCAATATGTGTTTCAAGCCTGTGGAGGGTGCAAATGTGTTCCTCGACTTATTATATTTTTTCCCCTCAATAGATCTGCTGCTGTTTGATGGCCATAGATCAGAAAAAGGATGCCCAATATTGCTTATTCCCGTATTTTTTTATTTTTTTTTTTCCACTGCAACAATAGGGCACAGATGAATGGTCGGAGACTGTATAAAGTATTAGGTATATCCAGTGTTGAGGTCATTCCAATCCAGCAGGGTCAGACTTCCCTATTACCCCTCTGTTGACATTATGTTGGTTGCAGTTTTCAAGATTGGGTGCAAACATATTTAACATAAACCCAGAGTAGCCAGAACAAAGTGTACAATGGTTGCTTAAAAGTTAATTGTCCAAACCTCGATCCCCTAAAATTAAAATTTCCTTGGTGCATTGCAGTGGGTGAGAATGTGAGGGTCTACCTAAATCAGTGTTTACGGACTTTTTTGGTCTTGTATACCCCCTTGGCTTTTTTGGGAAGCATTGTTATAGAAAATGTACTCAGAAAGTAAAAAGTACTCATGTATTTTCCACCTCTGGTAAAAAAAAAAATGTCTCCACCAACACAGGAGTGAAGTACTACATACAACTAGTGGGCAGTGGGTTTTTGAGAGGTACAGTACATCTGTGCAATAAAGCCAAATTATACTACCATGCATCTGAGGAATCTTTACATTACTTAGCAAGTAAGAGTGGCACAAATGCAAGATGGTTTTTAGATTCTCCAGGGAGGTCAACAAGAGGATTTCTTGTTTCACTGACATACTATGGGTTTTGTGGATGATTATAAAAATGACAATGCTGTGTGGCTTTTTACTGTATAAACCATTATATTGTGCAACGTGACAACTCTTCTACCACACATTGCTCAAAATTGTCCTTGCTGTTCCAAAACACACACAATAACTTCAGCCTTGAAAGTTTATTGACAAATATGTGCTTGTTGCTGCAAATGATTTTAATGTTTCATAAAAATAAAAAAAAATGGAATGGGTCACAGAGCTCACAAGACTGTATTTCATTCACAATAGATCTTAAACTAGTGGCTCCCAAAGTGGAGGCTGGGGGCCCCTGGGGATCCACTATGGTACTGCAGTGGGGGCCTAGAGGCTGTCTATATCAATAACATAAGAATAAATTGAGTTTGAAATGAACTACAACTTTGTTTAAAATACAACTTTTAGCCATCAGTCAGTGGTTTTTGCATTTTTTTAATTTATTTTTTTATAGAAATTTAGGGAGAAAAACATTACATAATCTTTATAACAGAGTGAAATGTTCTTGTTGGGGGTCCACGTAGGATTTTTGGAAATTTAAGGGGGCCACGACAGTCTTGACTTTGGGAATGATTGCCTTAAACCATATATCATTAATTTAAATTGGGGTGAGGTTGGGGTAAGGCAACAAAAATGTGAAGATTTTTAAGTTGAATTGCAAATTTTCTGCAAGATGACGGGATATAAATGTGTTCATCACTCCATTATTTTATTTTTTTTCTTTTTGCACCGCCCCAACATTTGGAAAGGGTTTTGGTACCGTCAAATCAAACATGGTGCCCTTTGTGAATGAACGTGAGAATGAATAGTGGGCTGTCTCTCTCTGTGTCCAGGCATGCGATTACCAGGCTTTTGTCCATGGTACCCCACCTAAGTCCCATAGTTGCTGGGATAGGCTCTCCTGTGACTCCTAGTGAAAATAAGCAGAAGAGAATGAGTTATTAGCTCTTTAAAAACACATTTTTCTACATCCATATACACTGGCCAGTAACAGTCTCCGCTGGTGCCGTTTATAAATGCATGTATGCAGATGTATTGTGCATGTGCCTGTGGTGCTGTTAAATATGCATGTACATTTTTGCATGTGGACATATTGTCAGGGTGTGCTAGATTCTTGTTTTTTTTTTAATTATCATTTGATTGAAAGTGAACCCAATCTTTGGCAGTAGCATAATGTACTCATCTGGTACTTTCACCTACTACAGAGAAGAGTATTTCTATGCAGTATTAACATAATAACTTGTTTTCTACCAACTACCACCTTAGAAAATATTTGGTTTTCAAAGTAGCATCTTAAAATGGATGAAATGAGGTCAAAGTTCAGGGCTAAACCAGGACTAAACAAGGAATTAATTGGTATACAATCAGGATTAAACTGCAGGAGAAATCTAAGGCTAAATCAGGGCTATACTAGGACTAAAACAGGACTAAAACCAACACCAAAGCAGGACTAATCTAGGACTAAACCAGTACTAAACCAGGACAAGTCTAGGTCTAAACCAGAGCTAATCTTGGATTAAAACCAGGTATAAACCAGAACTATACCAGCACATAACCAGGACTAAAGAAGGACTAATCTAGGGCTAAACCACAAATAATTCAGGACATAAGCAGGACTAAAACTAGGACTAAACAAGGTATAAACCAGGACTATACCAGCACATAACCAGGACTAAACCTAGCACTAAAACAGGACTAAAATATGGGCTAAACCAGGTCTAAACAAGGGCTCTACCAGCACATTACCTGGACTAATCTACGTCTAAACCAGGACTAATCTTGTATTAAAACCAGGCATAAACCAAGAATAATCCAGGACATAAGCAGAACTAAACTAGGACTAAACAAGGTGTTTACTATCAGGAGTAATTTAGGGCTAAACCAGGACTAATCCAGGACATAACCAGGTCTAAAACTAGCACTAAAACCAGGTCTAAACCAGGTCTGAACAAGGTCTAAAAAAGGACTCTACCAGCACATAACCACGATTAAGCAGAACAAATCTTGTGCTAAACCAGAACTAAAACCAGGACTAATTTAGCACTAAACAAGGTATAAGACAGGATTAGACCAACACATAACCAGAACTAATCCAGGGCTAAACCAGGACTAAACAAGGAATTAATTGGTATACAATCAGGACTAAACTGCAGGAGAAATCTAAGGCTAAATCAGGGCTATACTAGGACTAAAACAGGACTAAAACCAACACCAAAGCAGGACTAATCTAGGACTAAACCAGTACTAAACCAGGACAAGTCTAGGTCTAAACCAGAGCTAATCTTGGATTAAAACCAGGTATAAACCAAGAATAATCCAGGACATAAGCAGAACTAAACTAGGACTAAACAAGGTGTTTACTATCAGGAGTAATCTAGGGCTAAACCAGGACTAATCCAGGACATAACCAGGTCTAAAACTAGCACTAAAACGAGGTCTAAACCAGGTTTGAACAAGGTCTAAAAAAGGCTTTACCAGCACATAACCAGGATTAAGCAGAACAAATCTTGTGCTAAACCAGAACTAAAACCAGGACTAATCTAGCACTAAACAAGGTATAAGACAGGATTAGACCAACACATAACCAGAACTAATCTAGGGCTAAACCAGGACTAAAGCAGCACATAATATGGTCTAAATCAAAACTAATCTGGGACAAAACCAGGACTAAGCAAATATATTTCCCCAACCAGAGAAGGCCTAAAACAGGGATAAAACTGTCTCTAAACCAAATCAGTGCACTCCTGAGTACCACCAGAGGTACCCTTACCACAGTTTGAGAACCACCGTACTAGTGCCTTTGACTCAGCACCCCTTGAGCAGTGTGGGACCCGTGAGCTGTCTCTGTCGCCCGTCACTCCACTGTATGTGCACATTACTATGACTAAAAAAGAAGTCGTGGTGCATGATGGGAATTTGTGTGTCACCGTGCCCAAAGCAGGGCGGAATACAGCTGAGAGGGGAGGGAGAGCTGAGAGCTGTCACAGGAGGGGAGGCAAAAGGAAAAAAAAGTGGTTGGAGATGGCTGGGGCTTGAAGGGCTGCCCACGTGTTTTCTGTCACCTCATAGATTCAGAACGAATCCATCTGAGAGGCGCCACATGGGCCTGGGACGATCACAGCACATCAAAAAGCATGCTACTACTCTAATACTTTACTGGGAACCACTGTTTACCACTTACACACCACCTGAGTTGCCAAATGCAGAGGTACTTTTACTGTTAAGCCATTTACTTTATTGACTGATTGCTTTAAATAATACTTTAAAAAATAGTCACGGGTCCAGATTTCATATGGCCCTCAGCTTCTATAATAAAATGTATTACTTATGGCCCACAAGTGTTTCCGTAGCTTGACCTGTGCATTTGTGCATCTCATGAACTACTCTGCCATTTGTCTTTTAATGAGTTGGTCGGAAAATACTTAAAGTTGTGTCTCTGTAGATTACACAAAAAGTTGTATAAAAGTTCAGTGCAAGATTTGTATGGGCTGAAGTATCAGAAACTCTGTCATTACTCATAGTAAGCGTTAAAAATATATGACCTAGGGGAGATGTTTTTTTTTTTTTTTTTATGTTCAAAGATGTTATTTTGTTGGGACTTAGATTTTGTTGTCAAAGGTAAAAGAAATTATAAGTCTTTTGAAAACAAGTGTTGGCCCTTTACATTTGCACATCTTCAAATCTGGCCCTCTTTGGGAAAAGTCTGGACACCCCTGATTTAAAGGATACACATTTTTAGTACATTTTACATTTTATTGTGAAAAAAATAAATAAATAAAAAAAATCACTTAAAATTACTTAAAATAATGGACACAGTGAAAATCCATGCTGTAAAACTGGATGCAATTACTGAGGTGAAAAACTCGACATGGTAAAATTGAATGTCATAAAACACAGAATGTGTAGAAATCACACTTTATGTGAAAAAGTGAAAATGCTAAGAGTTAATGTAAAAAAAAAATTAGATGGCCAAACTTTCAGGCTGCTTTCAATGATTTACTGCACAGCTTTTTGCTTCTCATTATTCAAATTTCACATTTCATAGCGCACTTGCTTGATTTATTTATTTTTACTTCCTGTAGCATCAGAATATGGCAGCAGCTACAGCACAACAGCGCCGTGTTGTAGTCCACGGTTAGATTCCCATTCATTTGAGTGGTACTATACTCCTGACCAGGGGTGGCACTGTGGCATGCACTCCTGTTTATTCAGCTGGAGCCTGGAGCTCCCAAAACTTTCCAGTGTAGGTGACCACTGTGACAAAAAATGGTAAGTGGCTAAGCTCATAAATGTCTAGTATTTTGTATTTTGTTTACCTCTAAGGGAAAGTGAATGAAATAGTAATTGAAGCGGTGGTAGTAGAAGTAATAAACAGTGGTATAGTAATAGAAGTAACAGTAATAGAAGTACCAGTGGCAGTAGTAGTTGTAGCTGTCAGTATTTTTATTTATTTTTTGATTACTCAAGAAATATTTTTGCTGGGTACTTTTACCTCTACTTGAGTCATAAACTTTGAAGTAATGATACTTTTACTCAAGTTCGGATTCCAACTCAAGTGTGAAAATTCCACTTATAGTACTTTGCAACTACTAACTCCTACTTTGCTCACTTTTTCTTGCTAACCCAAGTCTTAAGACATTCCCTGCTATCTCTTTCATTTTATCTCCAACTTTCTGATTGGAGCTAAAGGAAATCTGCATGACGTCTTAAAAGAACCAAGGCACAGCGTGAATCAAAAGCCTTGCCCTTGCCGACGAACACTATATTTTTCTCTTTTTCCCTCACGAATCACTCAGCGGTGTTGTCACAATCAATGACATTAGCTTAATCAAACAACCCGGTGCTGGAGATGGGACGCTTCACCACTGCTGGATGAACCCAAATTCAGCTCGGAAAATGCCATGACTTCAAAAAGATATAGCTGCTTTTTGAAGTGGCGTGACGGCTTGCTAAGCTGTTGCTAGCAAGTAAAGGATTTATGAGTTTGAATCCGAAAAAGCCTAAGTTCCTACAGGCAGCACAGGTGAAGGTGGTAGCATTTTTAAATAACAGATATTAATGTGAGACTTCTCCAGTCAATTAAGGGCATCAACATTATGTTTTAATATGGAAATCAACCCTAAATCAGACTAAGTGGGGTACAATGTGACCCCAGGTGTATGTTTTTTTTTTTGTCATACAGAGATATCATCATGATTTTGTTGTCTTCGACTTTATATAGGGTTTGGTTTTCTGATGTAAACCTATGTAGAATCATGGTTACACATCCAGGTTGACAAATACCCAACAAAAATTCTCTAAATCTACTGGATATCAGGTTTGTTTTTTCTTCAGTGTTCATCCAAACACCTTCATCAGTTTGACTTTACAGGAAACAGGAAGTCACTGGCTTTAAATACACAGCTGAAGGTCACATGATCAATCAGTGTGTGTCCTGCCTCTCCACTGTAACATAGATGGGCCTCCTTTAAGTCCCTTTCGAACATCCTGGTCCTGAAATCTGTGTTAATGTTGTTGTAGATGTAAAAACACTGCTGAGTCCTGTCCCGAGGAGCTGGGCCATCAGTGTTGGTACATGCGCTTGTGTAGAGGCTGCTTGGTCTCATCTATGTACAGGTCTCTACACTGTTATCTGATGTAATTTGAGAATTTTATAAACAGAAAGATATTGGGGTCGCTAATGACCCCAGTCAAAACTACATATTTTTGCCTATGTATTTTTTATGTTTTTATTACTGTAATTAGTGTTTCATTTATAAAACATAAATATTTGATGTGCAACACACTAGAGGGAGGTCAGGGGCTCACTGTATGTCATTTTTAAGTTTTTACAGGTTTACTGAGGCCCTCAAGACCACACTGCCACACAAAACTGCGATCCTGTAATCACAATGTGGGCTTCACTCTAGGCTCTTACTAAGAGAGAAAACTATTATTTGAAGTAAAAATCATTATAAGGATCACTCAAAACAAAGTCCTGACAGAGTCTGGACTGAGTTGGGATCATGTCAAGTCACTCAGGTCCTTTTCCAGTCGTACACAACAGTCCTGGTCTCAAGAACCATCAATATTTGTGGAAATACTGTGGAAAAGTCAAAATATTTCAAGCATGAATTGATTTTAATTGTGGTGATTATGTAATGTTATGTTACACTCTCATTTTATGTGATACTGAGTTTTGGTTTTCATTAATCATAATCACATAATCACCACAATTAAAATTAAATGCTAAAATATGTTTATAGTGTGTACTGAAGCGCACCAACAAATTAGAATATTGTGGGAAAGTGGTTGTTTTTTCATTCTAGAATGTAACGATAGGGGAAAGAGCCAGTTTTCTTTATGTTAGATGCAATTTTCATAAGAAATATCCACAAGGAAAATCCACAAAATTATCATTTATATTAGTGACAAGGTCCAGGATCTCACTATATATCCCATTCATTCATCTTCTTCCACTTATTCCCATTAGGGGTCACAGGTGATTGGAGCCTGTCCCAGTAACTTTGGGCCTTAGGCGGAGTACACCCTGGACAGGGGCCAGCTAGTCACAGGGCTGACACAGAGACATTCACTCACACGTTCATTCACTAGGGGGCAATTTAGAGTCACCAATCCAATCCAATCCACTTTATTTGTATAGCACATTTTACAAACAAAACAGTTTCCAAAGTGCTGCACATAGAACACTAAATAACAATAAATAACTCCATTCAGCTCCACCAGTCCCCATTAAATAATAAGAACCAGTAAAACCAAATAAAAATAATACAATAAAATAACAATAAATAAATGCCAAGAATTAAATAATAAAAACAAAACAATAAAACACAATAAAAGACAACAGAGGACCACACAATTCACGTCGAGTTAAAAGCCAGAGAATAAAAATGAGTCTTAAGACGAGACTTAAAACATTTGACTGTGGGGGCCGCTCTGATGTGGGGGCAGAGTGTTCCATAGTTTGGGGCCAGCAACAGAGAGGGCCCGGTCCCCCCTGGTTTTAAGTCTCGTCCTAGGGACCACGAGCTGGAGCTGGCTCTCGGACCTCAGAGAACGCGCCGGAGTGTAAATTTGTATAAGGTCAGTAATATACTGTGGGGCCAAACCATTCAGTGCTTTAAAAACAAACAATAAAATCTTGAAATCAATTCTAAAATGAACAGGAAGCCAATGTAGGGAGGCGAGGATGGGAGTGATGTGCTCATGTTTTTTACTTCCTGTTAAAAGACGCGCAGCAGCATTTTGGACTAACTGTAAACGATAAAGTGCAGTGTGATTAATTCCAATGTAAAGTGCATTACAGTAGTCCAGACGTGATGAGATAAAAGCATGGATTAAACGCTCAAAGTCTTTAAAAGATAAAATCGATTTAATTTTGGCCAATTTTTACCTAACACATGCACGTCTTTGGATGTTGGGAGGAAGCCGGAGCACCTGGAGAGAACCCACAGTTACTTTTTAAATTGTATTTATTATTATGGTAATTGAATATTATGTAATATTCAAATTTTATGGGATACTGTGTGTATTGAATTGACATAATGAATTAAAGCACTGAAATAAAAACAATTCTATTCTGTTGACAGGAGCCTGTATGTCCATATTTTCTATCATATGACCAAATAAGCAATAAATAAATAAATAAATAAATAATAATAAATCGTTTATATGTTGTTTAGAATGTATCACTAAGGATTTAAATATTTGAGAATGTACAAGTTATGGTAGAAAGCTTTGGCCAATCACACGCTCACATAAAAGTGGGTGTGCTATCATTTAAACAAGGCACACTCCCATTGGCTGTGTAGTCTAACTTCTGTACACTAATAACACTTGCTCAATATCATCATAAAAACATCTTTCTTCCCATAACTTGTTTAACATTAGATCAAACTTATTAATAGTGCATCACATGTCACAAACTAAATTTATCATTTTTATATCCGCCATTGCAAAACACTGCATATCTTAGGAAATATGCTAAGCGCTTAGATTAAATACGCTATCTCCCATTTGCTTTAATTCACATGTGGATAATGGTTGCCTTCCTCTGGCGTAAATCTCAACAAAATTAACTGGGGAGGGGAGCGGCATAAATAACGGTTTTTAAGCCACAAGATGAATAGCCCAAATAAAACAGCCATACCTCACGAAAATATGCTCAAGCAATAAGCGTAAGTAGCGCTGTGGGCTGTGTTTTATGTTCAAATTCCCTCAATGCAAAGTAAAGGTAGGCAGCAGCTGTATGTTTGATGGCCTGACATATGCCTTCGCTCCAAAGAAATGAGGGTATTTCAAAATCTACTGCGGCATGCATAGTCTTTGAGATATCTTTGGAAATATAGAGATAAATCAACATCTAGTACTGTATTATTAGTAATTTGCTTTGTCAGATACAGCGAGTGGGAAAGAGAGGGCACAGAATTATTAAAAAAACAATACAAAGGTGAGAAAACAAGCCATTGCAGTATTTCTATGGGAATAAGGAGCATTAGTTATTGTTTTAACCAGACAGTTGTACTAATCTGATAAAGTAGTGTGAGCTGAAAACTTTGCATCGAATTGTTTTATCTCAGGCGATAAAAAGAGTTGGGAAAGAAAAAACTTTAAACTTTAAATTCAAACAAAAATCCATACATATCCATTAATGGAATGGATAATCAATGGGTACCCTCTCTTGTATCAGGGAAAGGCTGTTTGAATCAGTTTGTTTGTGGAAATGTCTGTTTTTTTCCAAGAAAGAAAAGAATGCAGGGATGTAATTACGCTCAAAATGTACCTTTGTCAGCTGAATAATACCACTAAACCATACACAAAGCAATTTTAAATCAAGGTAGCAACCTATTTATTGGCATCTGATTGTGCAAACTATGTATCTGTCAAATTTGTGGGTAAAAAAAACCCAACAATCTCAGTGTCATTTATGTAACCCGAAGTTGTTCCTATTGATTGTGTTCTGTGTGCTCTTGTTTTGTCATAATGCACCCAGGATCAGGGGCAAAAAGCACCACATAATCACATTTTTTTTTTAATACAGATAATCCTAATGGTCCAAACTTCACCACTGACATCTTATACACATGAACCACTTTTCCTTTATTCATAGAAGTAGTACAAGTTCTTTCCCTCCCACTTACGCTGACATTAATAATATTTTTAGCTAGATATCTAATGTACTAAAGGGCTAGGCGGGTCAAGTACGTCGTCTTGAATTCCCGGGTTGGCGTACTTGGCCCATTTTTTTGTCTACAGTGCAATGTTCTAGATCAGGACATCTTTTTTAGTATTCTGTAACCCACCCCGCGAGGAAAGGCCTGCACAAAATGTAACTCAAATCTATATGGAAGGAAATAATTAACTCTTATTTTCTTTTAGGGTCAAATTTGACCTATTTACAAGCTATAACATATAAAGGTACTGTCTATATATATTTTTACAGAGACTTTTTACAAGATATTCTCAGAAAAGTCTATTAAAAAAAAAACATCTGTAGTGATAGTAGTCAAAACTGACCCACCAAAAATCCACTTGAGAGAAAGAACTTTTTATGTTTGCTGTTTTTTATCTTCTATCTCCATTTTCAATTTCAAGTTTATTTTTTGTACAACATTGTTGATTAGAGAGGAATGTTCTGTCTCTTAACAAATATCTGTACGAATCAGTTTATAATACAATAACAAGTAAAAAAATAAAATAAAATAAAATAAAAAAATCCCACAACCAATTTATTTCATGAGGTATTTTCTAATTATTAGTCTATAAAGGTCAGAAAACAAGAAAATACACATTGTTTTCACTATATCAAATGCAATGAGTATATTTAAACATTTCTAGAATATAATGACCAGTATAGTACAGCTGTGTTTCCCAACCAGGGGTACAGGGACCCCTCGGGGTACGCAAGTACTTTGCAGGGGGTACTTGAATTTATTTCCTAATTTATTTCCACAAACCATATAGGACAGTCATATTGGATTATTGAAACTTATGAGTTCAAGTGTTAGTTGAATATTGTACCGTATTTTGTTACATCTTATTTAGGTTCAAATAGGTTCATTGCAGAGTTACTCAAATGTTGTTGTTTTTTTTATTGTTTTTTTTTTTTGTTTGTTTTTTTTGGTAGGAAATTTAATGTGTTCAAAATTACTATATATTTTTATTTTTTTAAGTTTATTTAGAACATAAAATATATAGTAAAATAAGTAAATGCGACAGGAGTTTATATTGTTATTTCTATTTTTTTATATCGAATTTAAGTTTAAATGAAAATGATGCAAAAACAAACAAACAAACAAACAAAAACTAATAACACAGGTGTTATGTTTGATATAAGCACTTTTTGATGAGTAGAGGGGTACTCATGGTATGACAAAAAGCCCAGGGGGTACACGCGCCGAAAAAAGTTGGGAAACACTGTTGTAAAAAAAAAAAAAAAAAAAAAAAAAAACACACACAAATGCTTACATGGATACTATTGCATAACAATTTACATGTGAGGTAATAATAATAATAATAATAATAATAATAATAAATCAATACTGGATGATAATGACCTAATTTATTTTGGGCTGAGTTAACTGGGGTCAACTTTGACCCAGTAATTAGAGCTGGCCAATAATGTATTTTTTTTTACCATTCCAATACCAATCCAACTGATACTTTATACATATAGACCTACAAACAGCATTTGTGCGTTTGTGTAGGGACAAGCAGTGTGTCTTCAATCTGAATACATTTTCTAACCACTAAATTAGTTTGATTTTTAATGTTTTCCACTGCTAAAACCCAAAACTGACTTGCCAGAAGTTTTGCAGGGAGAAAAAGCAGCAGAAAGGATCTCATCAAGCTAGATCCAATACTGACAAACATTGGCATCAATACTATGGTTATGGTTATATGACAGTTAAATACAGTAACATCCCATCAGTTGACTCCTTTTCTTTTGACAACTATCTTTGTTTAACACATTAAGTGAAGTTGATTGGATCCAAGGGGATATTAGTGTTAATAAGACATTGAATACAGTCTGCACACTATTGGATTTCAGTCTCTCTCTCTGCTGTTGACCATTTCATGAACTTATTTTCTTTATTTATGTTTTTATCTGTGTTGCATATATCAAGAATCCAATTTGCGCCAGACTTGTAAATACTAGCCCTCGCCTCTTGTTCGTAATTGCCCCCTAATTAAATTCCATCATGTTATGAGGATCGCTTCGGAAACCTCCCATGAAATGATCAAAAATATATCACGGCATTATGGGAATTTCCAGTTGTGCACACAAAAATCAATGGACAAATTGGAGAGATTTGCAGAAACTAAGTTAACTGAGGTCTTGTGTACATTGATTTGTTTATTAATTTAGCATATATGTTTTATGCTGGATACCCTTCCTAACACAACCTTCTCTATTTATTTGGGCTTGGGATTGGCACATAAAGTACACTGGCTTGGGATCACCATGACTAGATTTATGACCTCAAAAAATACTACTGAAACAGAAGTATGAAACAAAATCTTAGCAAGAGTATTCAATGCACATTTTATTTAAGTACAAAAAGTGAAATACTACTACTACAACTTCTACTACTACTACTACTACTACCTGTTTACTGAAAACACACTTGTTTTCTTTGCTGTTCAATACTGGTTAGACTAGATATACTGGCTTTTATCTTTATTTTATCCTTTTTGTTTTTGCTTCAACTGTATTTTATCATTTCACATTAACCTGTATTTATTGTCTGATATACGTATCACATGATTGATTTTATTCTATTTATTAATTCATTTTATTGTTCTATTTATTGTATTTTATTTTTGACTACCACTACTAACTTGATGCTAACTTGCTACTGAGGTTAAAAGTACTTGGGTAAAAGCAGGCCCGTTGACACAGGGGGGGCAAAGAGGTCTGTTGTCCCGGGCCTCGGGGTCAGAGGGGCCCAGAAATGGTCCCTCTTCTTATATTCTCTATTACCATGGGCCCATGTGAAGCCTTCTTGCCCCGGGCCCCAGCAAACTTGTCAACGAGCCTGGGTAAAAGTAACAAATTTAAACCTTGCCACCACTGAAAACATCAGACGCAATGAAGATTTTTTTATATATATTTTGAGTTAAACATGAATCCATAATTTCCATTATATTCATCATTTCAAAAACTCTATCCATTATTTAAAACTGATATACTTTATTTGCGTACACACTATTCTGCTCCAAGTATAATTAAATTTGGATCCCTATAGCTGTGTCCAGTTTCAAAACCTCCACATTAGTCTATTTCTAGCACTAATAACTTCATTTCTGCATAACTTCAAACGTAATGCACTCTCTCAACTCTCCGGCCACATCGCCTCCTCTGACCTGCTCTTTCTGATTCACTGAAAGATTTGTCATGTGCCTAATTTAGATATTCTATATTCTAGGTTTTCGCACCCACAGGGAAGGACATAATTGAATAGGCTGTGTCAAAGCCTCCCCCACTCGGCGAAAAAACCTCCCAGGGACAGCCTAACGTTAATTATCTCCCATTGCAATATGGCCTAGTTTTATAATTACTGGTCCTGCCAAATATATTACAACATACAAAAAAGCTCTCTGCAGACAATTATTAATTTACTGCCCATGATCCATAGTCACTTGTCACAGAATTTGCTTTCTTTAATTATTTACAGTGTTTGCATGTGAGGTGCTGTTGCAGTTGAGTGGCGCAATTAAACACTGTTGTTGAAAAAACACAAAGACATTTTCATAATTAGTTTTTATAGCCATTTTGTTAGAAGCAGATTTCCTTGAGTGCTAAAATATTTAAGTGGCCATTAAGAATGAGATATGCAACAAAGAAGAAATTTCGGTTGCTTTATTTGTTGGTTATAGTCTGTTGGTGAAATAAATAAAAAGACATACTTCCAAACATACTAACTCCAGCCACAAGGGGTCAGTGCAGGAACAAATGATTAGTTGCAGTGGGTTGTTTGCTATTGCTAGATGGATGGACAACTTTTTTGGCTTTTGGTGTCAAGTAGCAGTAGAGGCTAGTTTTTTGGAACACAATTTAGCCTTGTTTCTTTTGCCATCTCAGCAAAAGTATTGTTCAGGACTGCTACAATCTTGTATGCCAGGATAACTTTCCAATATGACAACAGAAAACACAACGTGCCAACTGCTTTGTCTAAACCACACATCTGCAATCTATGGTTTGAGAGCCAGATGTGGCTCTTTAGCCCTCCTCTTGCAGCTCTTTGAGCATTTGACATCTGGTTATGTAAAGTCAACAAATGAATACGTAGGCAACTTTGAAACAACCTGCATATGCCTCATTCTGTAAATTTAAAATAAAACTTTTTCCATGTTTTCTAGAATATGCTAAGGATTTATAATAAACTGCTGTTTGTAGCCTTTACATGCAGAAGTTAAATAAACAGCAAGAAGAAATAGTTACTAGATGTAACTCCAGTTCTCTGAGTGTGCATGGCTCCTGTATTACACTGCTGGTTAGTGGCCTATTAAAAAATAATTTCTGCAGTGCCAGTGAGTATTTAGTACATTTCTTTGCTAGTTTGTAATAATTAATGACCACCCAGAAACTAGAGGCTCAGCGACTTTAAATGAGTTGCTGCTCTAAGTAACAGTAACCTCTCAGGCTCTGTGATTGGACGTGCAGAGCAGATACATCCAAGCTCTCCAAACTTTAACCTCAGCATCCTTTTACTCATATATTCACTATGTCTCCTCTGTACACCTCCATTTGACCTCTCTGACTTCACCTATCTCCAAAACACCTCACATGTCCCTCTTCCCATCCTCGTCACTCCTCAACATCTTCAGCTCTGCTTCCTGTCTCTTTCTCAGTGCCAATTTCCATGGATAGAGAAATTAACTTTTAGCTAGAAAGCTCCAGGTCTTGGCACCATAATTTTAGAATTCTGAAATAGGGTCAAAACCTTGTCAGTAGTGCTTCTATTTTACTTAGCAATTCTTGAAACTGTGACCCAAGAAGCTAGCAGGGAATTTATTACTAATATTTATCATGCTGATTCAGATGTGATATCTTGTCTGTCATGCAAATCTACACTGAGAATTCACACTGGGTTTTAGCTATGTGGCTCTGTAGGGGTTAGAATAACAAGCTAATACTTGGAAATGTGAACTCTAGTGTAGAATCCGGGATTATTGTGCACAACTGGTACTGCATATCTTGAATGCTTTGTGTCATATTTATCAGTTTTTCGATGTCTCTGTAGACCAAGACAGCATGATAAAATGAATAGCAGCACGGGTCATTATGCGGCTGCATGTTTGTGTGTTTAGCATAAGTGACACTTGTGTTGCTAGCTTGAGTAAATATTTCCACATGTATGTCCCACTGGAAACCCCGAGAGTCTCCTTTCTGTGTCTTTTGGTGATGTTTTGCATGCATAGAAACTGGTGGAGGAAGGGTTATAGTGAAAAAGTAGGTTAGTGCATTGTGCAAAATGTACAGAAAACAAAAAGGAATTATTTGCAAATCTCATAAAACCACATTTTATTTTCAGCAGGAAATAAACAACATTATAGGTTTTGAAGCTGCGCAATTTTATATGAAAAAGATTGGTTTGTTTTGAATTTGATGGCAGCAACATATCTCAAAAAAGATGACATGAGCAACAAAAGTCAGTTGACTGTGGCATCAGGTAAAATGCTTTAAGGCCAGATAAATCAAACTTTAAAAAAACAAAAAACAAAATCCATCCATCAAATGCCATCCTTCTTCTTCTACTTATTCGGGGCAAGGTCATGGGTGCCACAGTCTAAGCAGGGCCGCCAGACTTTCCCCTCCCCAGACACTTCCTCCAGCTCCCCCAGAGGAACCCCAAGGCATTTCCAGGCCACCCAAGAGACGTGGTCCCTCCAGCGTGTTCTAGGTCTTCCCCTGGGCCTATTCCCGGTGGGACATGCCCGGAACACCTCCCCAGGAAGGCGTCCAGGAGGCATCCAAAAAAAAGATGCCCGAGCTTGCTTTTCTCGATGTGAAGGAGCAGCGTCTCTACTCCGAGCTCTTCCCAAGCAACTGAGCTCCTCACGCTATCTCTAGGGAGGCATCCAATACATCTACCACTAATAATACAGACCCCTTCAATGTTAAGTAATAGCAAGATGCTGCTGTTTTTTTTTTTATAACTATCACTAGCCTTGTAGCCTTTTGTTACCAGTTTTTTAGAGATGTGTTTCTGCTATTAAATTCAAAATTATCCATTTTCTCCCATTAGTTTTGTAAGTTAGTTTTAACACTTCATATTTTGTTTTTGTTCTATTGTGAATAAAATGTTTTCATGAGATTTGCCAACCTTTGCAATCTGCTTTTAATTACATTTTGCAGCAGTGTCCCAACTTTCTGTATATAGGTTTGTATTTTACTTAGTGCCAAATTGCTTCGCCTATATGCACACCATTCCTTATAGCAGCCCAGAGCCACACGGGGACACTTTTATGACTCCAATTACTGACTCTAAAATTAAGACTTGCAATTAAAAGGCATACCACTTACCCAAATGATATCATTGACAAAAGGTTAACTGCTGGCACGGCTCAATATAGTTTTGTAGATAGCGCTAATTCGGAAACTTTTTTTTTTTTTCCCTCAGAGTTGGTCCCATTGCGTTTGCCTTACATGGGGAAGGCCACCGCAGATCCTGTTAACCCTGTGCTAAGATTTTACAGCTTTGATCCCCCAAGCAATGATCTATATCAAGCATAGCCTCTTCACCTCCATTAGCATAAACACTGGCTAAAAGTAAAGTATATGGTCCTGGTAATGCCCTACTTTTAGCGTGTGTGTGCAAAGCTAAACTATATTTACATCCCTGTACCACTCCAGTATTTCTGTTTTATCACTTTTATTGATCTAAGTGAATAAAAGGCTTGCCGCTTAACCTTCCATTTCACTTCCCCGTTAGCTTTACTTCCTTGTATTTGTCTTGAGAATATAAGGGCAGGCTGTATCATTGGCCAAGGGCTTTAGGGTCACAAATGGAGTTTCCACTTTTAATAGAGAAAATAATGTAGTCGTTATTGCAGCGATTACACAAAGTATGCCGGCTGAATATGAATTGAATTTAAATTTCATCAGAGAAGGGGCTGTAATTCATGGTAAAACAGCATGACTCTTTTGAGGGCAGAAGTTAGCAAAACTAGGCCATAAAAAATAAAAATACTTAACACTGCTGCGCTAAGGAAACAGTATGTTGTCAATTTAGATTCAGCTTAACATAAACAAAAACAAATCTTGTAAAAATAAACAAATAACAATAACAATTCAGTCTCAGGGAAGACTGCAGGAAATTTGACGGGGTATGGCAGCCTCTTCTGGACCATCCGCTCTGTGACCAGTTTTAAATTTTGTGTTTTTGTGGTTGTTCTCGTCATTCTTATTTTTCCTGTTTATATTTGTTGAAAAATAACAAAACATTAACACTAGAGTTAGAAAAAAATGTTTACTGTGTTTTCAAACAAAAAAAAAAAAATTAAAGTCACTATATATGTTTACAATGCATTATTATTTATTTTATTTTGACATGTTATTTATTTATTTTTTGTTTGTTTGTTCGTTTTTTGGCAGGGGTTAAGGCTCAGTTACCAATACCTGAACAATTTATTTGTAAGTAGATGGTGGCTGTTGTACTCACATTTGTAGTACTAGTGCTAGTATTAAAAATAGTAGCATTAGTAGTATAAACTGGAAATAGTAGTAATAGTAATAGAGATAGTGGTAATAAAAGCTTTAAATTTGTTGTGTTTAAAAATACTTTTTCTTAATTTTAGGAATTATATTTCTTTGTTTTAGTGTTTGTTTGCTGTTACATATTTTTATTTTTGTTTATGTTAAGCTGAACTAATATTGACCCAATAGAGTAGGCCAGTTCTCAAGATAAATAGACTGAGCTGCAAGTTCCAATACGTTTACTATATTTTTAACATCGACTTATGAAGACAATCTGTTTTCTTGTACTTGTATGAACGACAGTGATTTTAATATATTTCGAGCAACAGCTTCAGATAACTGTCTAATCAAACTCAACTATGATTGAGTGTCCTATTCTTGTTGAAAAAACTTGACCAATTCTGACAGTTATTGCGACCAGCCTTAAATGATGGCATCAGATTTCAGCAAACATGACATTTCTTCAGATTTATAACCCTTGACAGAACAGTAAATCCCAACCTTTTCTCTTACAACTCAGTACCATCTTGATTCTTGTCACTTCGTATTTGAAAGCAGACATTCATCAGATCATTTGTCAAACACAAGTGGGTCTCTGTCAGCGCAACAAAAGCAGATTGTGCTGTAATCACTCACGTACCCAACACACTGCTATTCTTACAAAGTTATCGCCTTCAGGAGTTTAACAACAGTCTGCTCCACCCACAGACGCACACACACTGGGATATTAACATCAGAAACCAGAAGAGCAAAAATAGAAAGTAACTTGACACTTTTACTCAAGTATTTTACATGTACTTGAGTAATTCTTTTGAGGAATTACACTTTTTCTTTTAATTTTAATATAAATTATAATGATGATAATGGTTATTATTATGGATTCCTTTATTTATTTATTTGTATTTGTATTTTTTGTTTTACTCTAGTAATAATACTAACACATGAGGTACACTGTAAAAAAAATGTTGCAAAAACTCAAGGCAACAGGATCCCTCAAGATTTCCAATCAAGTTTTCCACAATGAGTTTTTTTTTTTACTCACCCAATGTAATGTTCACACATCTAAAAATGTAAAATTTTAGGTTTCACTCTCTATCATTTTTTTTTTTTTTTTACTCCTCCTACCACCAACTGACTATCCATTGTTCAGAAAAGGTATAATTATTGATTGTAATAAAAACTAAATATACTAAATTTGACAAAAGAATAATGCTTTTTCTGAGCAATGGATAGTTAGTTCACTGTAAGATGAGTTTAAAAAAAATAATGATAGAGTAAAACTTAAAATTTTAAGTTTTTAGACACATTAACAAAAAATATTTGTTGTGGAAAACCTAATAATTTGAGTTGACCCCAAAGCTCAAAAGTTTTGAGAGATCATGTTGCTTTGAGCTTTTGCAGCATGTTTTTTTTTTTTTTTTTTTTTTACACAGTGTAGTTGTAGGTCATAACATTTTAAGCATTTTTAGTCCTAGCAATAGTAAAAGCAGTAGTAGTAATAGTGGTTATAGAAGTTGTAGCAGTGAAAATGCTGCACAGTTGCATTCTTAAAATGCAAAATTTAAATTCACTTTCTTGCATACTTTTACTTCTACTTGTGTAATATCATTTTGAAGTAACAGTACTAGCGACTACACCTTTCTAAAATTCTCCTTTTCCTGAAAGGTTACCTATATAAAAAGAAAATACTCACTTCATGCATTTTTTATTAGTAAATCCCTGCTTTTTGTTGCTTTATCACAACTCTTTCAAAATCAGCTATTATTTCTGCAACACTTCAACATGTTTTCATTCCCTACTTTTTAAAATTTTGAATTGTAATTACCATCATCTTTTTTTTTTCTTTCTCCGTTTTATAATTTCTTCAAAAAATCCTCCAAGAACTGCACATCATAATAAAATAAGACTTATTCCCCCCCCATTCTTGTCAGTGGAGCTCGAATCTTCTCTCTAGATGCAAGCCTTTTCCTTGACACTGCCCCAGGTTGTCAGGTGAACATCTGCCTGTACTGCATTAACCCAGTGATGAACTCGCACACTACTTGCTGTCAAAAACACAAGTACAAAGACATTAATTTACTTCTTCCTTTTTTTCCCTTTGTTTCCTCGAATGCACACTATCGCCTTAAGTAGTGAAACGCAATGGCGGCAGACGAAGCTAGTCACCTTGGACACCATCCTCCTCCCACTCCAAGGGGTCACTCAGAAGTTGTCAAGGTGCTCCTTTATGTAATAAGCATTATGCGTCGGCTGTTGTATAATGTGAAATAAATTGAACAAAAGAGGATAAGCTTTAGTGCATACCATCATCAAGGGCAAATAGCAAGGCAATTAAATTAAAGGCACTGTTAAAAGCTGGTAAAGTGTTTGGCTTTGCTGTATAAAAAAGTATGGTGGAATAACCATGAAAGCAGTCTGGTATTGAACCACCACTAACACAAAGATAATCATTCTTTGTTTGACACCAGACTGCTTCCTTGTTATGGTATTTTTACCATAGAAAGTACTCAATTTCTGCACTCAGATAATGCAAAATAACATATATGTGCAGAACAAAAGTATTGGTTAAAGTAATAAAGCAGGAGTGTTCAAACTATGGCCCTTGGACCGTTTATTGTTGGCCCTTGGTTTTCATTCTCAATGGCCCAATTTGCAGCAGTTTAAGGTATAATCCATTCATATTAGTGTGAGGTGGACCTGGCATAAAGGTAAAAAAAAAAAAAAAAAAAAAAAAAAAAGGAAATTTGTGGTTGTGGCACTAAAAAAAAAAAGCATATACATATACTGTATATGCTATGTGCCAGTCCCAAGCCCGGATAAATATTGAGTTGAACAGTCAAATGGGAAACATGTCACATCTCATGAGTGGCCCTTTCCCACATGTATTTTTGAGTATGTGGCCCCCAGTAAAGCTTGGACACTGTTGTATAATACAATATTGAGGGTAAAGAACACTTATGTAGGAAGTAATTTCGGCTACTACCGCTATGACTAAGAGTAATAATGCATAACAGTCACTTTACAGTTACATCATTCAGTCACTCCTCAGTCACACTCAATGGTGGTGAGAGGTGCAGTTTTATGCAGCAAAACTCTGGAACAGTCTTCCTGTCGATGTTAGACAGACCTCTACTCTGACAATGTTCAAGTCCAGACTTAACGCTTTTCTTTTTAGCTGTGCATATGACAACTGACAGTGTTTTATCTGCACTCTTCTCTTTGAATTTCATTTTAAATGGATTCTTAATCATATTTTTTTATTTGATTTTACTGTTTTAATTGTAATTCTATGTACTTTTACCGTGTTTTTTTTTTCTTTTTTTTTCTGTAAAGCACTTTGAATTACTCTGTGTATGAATTGTGCTATACAAATACATTTATTATACAAATACTTGCTACCACTACTACAATGGCTACTACTAGTGTACTGCTAAAAGTAGTAATAACAGCTAAAATATTGTTAGAAAGTACCTACTGCTACCACTACAATACTGCAACTACAACTAATAGTACAAATAATATTACTACTTCTACTACTACTACTACTGTACCTCTACTACTACAACTACTAATTATTATAACTTCTAAAAATATTGTTAGAAAGTACCTACTCCTTCCACTTGCCACTACCACAACTACAACTAATAGTGCAAATACTACTACTACTACTACTACTACTACTACTACTGTTGCTGTTAATACCACTATTACAACTGTACTGCTATCACTCCTACTGCCCACTTTGCTTCAGATGTCAGAAATATATGTACTTGTATATTTATTTGAGTAAAAGCATTTTTTTTTCATTTAATACAAGTAGTTTTATAAAATATACTCAGAAAACACAAAGTATCCAGGTATTAGTACCATTTGTCCCATGGTACTCCACTATGTCTTCTCTATAATGCCCATAATCCTACAATTAAACATTTAAACCATATCAAAAGAAGTTCTTGTGACCTTTTTTTTTTTTTTTTTTTTGTCTGTGCCCAGAACTGCAGCAGAGTTCCTGACCGGTTATCCACTCCGAAGCAATAGCCGCACTCTCCTGGAGTTATTTTAAGGTTGGTTTAATTTCAAAAAGAGCAATATGAAAAGTCAGGAGCAGCGTGTCAATGTTTGATTGTGGGCTTACACTGGCCTCACTCTTACATCATGTTGTCCAAGGTGCTCCAACTTTTCAGCCTGTTTCATCATGCATTCATACGCCGTCACTATCCAGACCCCTTTACAGAACAACTTTCAGTCTGTTAGGTGCATTCAAGTCGATGCTGGGAATTTGCGTTTTTTTCAAATGCAAACCCAATTTTAAAGAAGCTAGGAGCCTGTAAAAGGTAAATAAAAACTGAATGCAGATCTCATGAATCAATTATTTAAAGCTTGACTACTCCCTGGGCTTTTTTGTTATATCATAATAAAAAAAATAAAAATAAAAAATGGTAGTTGAAAACATTTCATACTTACTTTATTATAAATGCTAATTCTCTTACATTTTTTTTGCTTTAAAAATGAAATTCAAGATAAAAAATGCCTTTAAATAACTATTACATTTTATTACATTCATTTATTTTACTACATATTTCAGGTTCAAAATGAAAAATAATAATAATTTACAAAAAATACTAAGACATTTACATTACTAAGAAATCAGTTAACTAAGAAAAATGTATCAAAAATAATAATTATTTGAATCATAAGCTATTAAATTAAAAAACAACAAAAAACTAATATTTTTTAGCAGTTTGACCTCATTTTTGTCATTCAGCTTGATTTTCACTTTTAATTCACACACACACATTAAAAAAAAAAGTTTTGAGTTTAGAGGCCAACTCAAAATCTCAAGTTATCAACAACTAATATTTTTTGTTACAGTGTAGTTTACTATGAAAATGATAGAATAGTTCTATTGATTTAAAGCATAAACAAGACAATTTTACCACTACAACTGCATGTACTACTACAACTACTACTGCTTCTGCTACTATTAACCTACTACTACCCACATGAGCTTCCACTATTACTGAGATAACTGCTGCAACTCTAAACTACCAACTTTTCCTCCACTTCATTAAAAGTACTTGCTTATTTTGCATTTGGATGGCATGCACCACGTAACAAGTAAGTTATGTAAAGGAGCAACAAAAGGCTACAAAAGTAAATGGTAGTAATAAAAATCTGGTGGAGCATTTTGCATCTAATTAGGTTAATAGCCAACAATTTTGGAAGATGGCTTCATTTAAAAGGAGCATTTTAAAAAGGCAGAGTGTGTATTATTAGTATTGGATCTATCGGATGCTCATGGGTGCTGTGGTTTTCCCCTTCAACCTCAAAACATGCACACCAGGCTTTATTGATAGGCAAGTATAGTAGAAAATCAGGGAGAGACATTCAGCAAACTGTAAGAGCCCAGACTCAAAACCCATGACACCGAGGCAGGCTGTAGTTGCCCTGCATGTACTCTACCACTGAGCCAAATTTAGATGGCTTAGCTTCATTATTCTTTTAATAATAAGAAGAATAAAACTAATAAAATATCTCACTTTCAACATATGCTGTTTATGTTCTATTGCAAACTTTTCAGTCCTGTATCCCTTCAGCAATGTACCCCCTACTCACTTTATAAAAGTGTCTGTACAGCACATATTAAATTGCATTTCTTACTTCTCACCAAATTTAACTATTTATCAATAAATACCAGCATTTCAGTGAGCAGTTCACTTGTAAAAAAAAAAAAAAAGAACTCTACCAAACATTTAGCCTATAATCTGTACTTCCTGATGCAATTTATACCAGGATTGAGACTAGGGTCCTGTCTGTTTTTTAGTTGTGCTCAGCCATTTAGGCATCTGTTCCCCTGTCCCACTTAGTAAGATAATGTCCCTCTTTTTCATATTTGCTCAGTGGGTCTTGTTAAAAAAAATAAAATAAAATAAAATAAAAGAGAGAGAGATTTAAGTAGCCCAAAGAACAAGATAAG
This sequence comes from Bostrychus sinensis, assembly GCA_020698575.1. Classification (NCBI taxonomy): domain Eukaryota; kingdom Metazoa; phylum Chordata; class Actinopteri; order Gobiiformes; family Eleotridae; genus Bostrychus; species Bostrychus sinensis. Next base: position 9,596,778 of record CM036261.1, on the reverse strand, counting down.
GTCAGTATCCCTTGTGTAAAATGTAGAAATGTAGAATAGGTTGGAATATATGGTTGATTGGACTGAGAGCTTTGTTTTTTTCTGGTCCATATTTTTAATTCCAATGAATAAAGTCTCAATAAAGACATTACTTTGCAAAATCATGTGTGTTTTGGGGGATAAAAACAGCACATCTGATGTTTTCTAGGCCCCAAACTGGAGCAACGTGTATCTCAGTAAGTTTTTTTTTTTTTTTTTTTTTTTTTTTTATTGGCACAGTGTCCTAACTTTTTTTTTTTAAACTGGTTTGTATTTAGTGGAGAAGTCATGATGCTGAAAGAAAGAAAAGAAAAACCATTCATCTATTATGGCAGGTGGTAATAAGGAATGACATTAGAGGAAGCCTTTTTCTTATTACTGAATGTTTGCCGTGCCATTCATCCTCTCAGCCTTGCCATTTTCATTGTACTCTAGGTCCCACTATATTACCATTATGTCTCTGAACTGCACCCCTCACGGCTATACAAAATCTTTTTACTACTCCCTCTGCGCGTTCATTTTTCATTGGTCCGGCCTTGTTAATTAAAATGCTCAATGGCACACTTTAGGGTTGCGAACGCAAAATTTTGTTGTCTGACCTTTTCTCGTCGCTCGTATCCAGTGCTGCCCGAGTATGACGCATTGAGGAATGGATAATGTAGGCTACTATCCCAGCTGACAGGTCGCTTTGGTGAAATTAATGAGAACATAGTGTGCAAGGAAGGGGACTCGGGATTGCAAAGAGGGAGTTTCTTTCAGCTTTTTCACAATCAGAGTGTTAGTAATGCATTTGAGAATGAGTAAAAGGTTGCAATGTTATTTATCTACGTACAGAGAGATAAAAAAGATGGCCATAGAGAGTTTGGAGGCTAAATGGATGGCAAGACAGCAATGACAATCAAAAAACAATGAACATTAGTTGAGGACATAATTCTACCCAAGTTGTAATACAATAGATGTTATGCATGGGCTTCTATGGCTTAGAAACTTTCATTATTAAAGGGGCTATATTTTGCTTTTGTGTATCTTTTTAAACCAGCCTCTAGAACAGCATTGGATGTTTTACTGCCTTTAAAAACATTATCTGGCTAAAAGAAAATGTTTTTAATAAATACACACTGCAGTTCCATTGTGCTCTTTTGAACGAAAACAGAAAAAAAAGCTATTTACTTCCTTGAACTGATGGAATTGTATGACGCAATTTTACTACAAAATGAAAAATAACTGTGAGGAAACAAAAGAAACAGAGCTATATCGGCTTTTAGATAGTAGGATTTACACTGAGCACTGGACTCGAACCTTAGTTGCTCAACTTTGTAGTTTACCAGGTGAACCACACTTTTTACCTTTCCTTTTTTTAAGATTTTTGTTTTAGAAGGACCCTGACAAAAATGGGGGTTACAAACAAAAGGTGCCCCTATTTTAAAGTTTTGTTCCCGTTTGATAAACTTCACTAAATGCCTTTGGACTACCATAACCTTTTAACTTACGACCATGTAAACAGGCATGGTCAGGGGCGGAGTGGGGCTCCGAAAAACACCGGGAGAGTTGTTACCGTACTAGCCCCCATCACCACCACCAGCCCCTTTTGTTTGGTGCTGGCAGGGCGCTATGGTTAGAGCACAGTCCCCATAGTTAGACTAATGATTGGACTATTATAAGGCAAGGGGGGTCTGGAAATCAGGAAATCTGGACAGAAGGCGACCAAAAGCTTTAATCGGGACGTCTGGACTCATGTTTTATGTTGCTTTTATAATAATACAGCTAGAATATTGCGAGACAGGCGTTGCAGTAATCCATGCATCTTTCACTCATATTATTTCACGAGCTCTTTATGATCGTATCTCTGCGAGTAAGAGGTCGATTATCATCAAACAAAACATGATTTAAAGCTTGACAAGTGTAGAACACATCTATGGACTCAAAACTCTCCCCAGTGTCCATCATTTCTGGGTATATACTGTTATTGATCAGGCTCTTTAAGCCTTTCTCTGGGCCGCCCCCTGTCTTACATTCTCCCAATTACCACTCCACCTCTGGGCATGGTGTAAAATATGATAATTCAACAATGGCTGCTGCAGTAACTTGTTGACTTCTTTGCCTTATGTAATTATCGTAGATCCATGTCGTTCAGAATACATTGGTAATTAGTATTTGTATAATTTTGAAACCTCTACTTTGGAAGAAATAATTTTCCTTGTCCCCAGGTAGCACATAATGGCGAAGGGAATCTTATTCATAATAAGAATGAATATAAATAGATTTTTCTTAATCACTTCCTGATTGGATAATTCCTTCTTTCCCCTCGCCGCTTCATTCCCTCATTTAGCCAACGACCATTAGCAAAAGACGTGCAGAAAATGAAATGGACAGAACCTATTATGCGCTTGGAAATTAGTAAAGCCTTCTTGACAGTCACATGACTCATTAGGAAAAGGTAAAAATGCGTCTCCAGTACATTAACAAGGTCTTCATATAAGGTAATAAATGGTGCTTGGCCTCTATGATGGCCACTGATGGGCTGCAGTGGATAGATCCCGATGTGAAGCCTAATTAAGCGGCTCTCCACCTGACGCTCCAAGAGACTACTTCACGTCGTCAAGGAGACCACTACCAAGAATTACACAAGGCCCGTTCGTATATACTACACTATTACAAGTGGCGTAACAAAGCATTTACTTAAAGAACTCCAAGTTCAGGTACGTTGCGGGATAGGACTAGTTGCTTGGGGGAGGTTTACGTCATGTAATTGAACATATCCAGGGCTTGGAGGCAAAGGGGTGTAAGTGGCATTTTGGGCGGAAATGAGTATTATGTACCAAATGAAAGCTTTTAGTGAGATCTTTTCAATGGCAAAAGGACAGAGCTGAAATGATGACCCAGAAGATGTAATAAAAAAAAAAGGCAGGGTTTTATTCAGTGCCAAAAAGGTGTAAGTTCACATATGCCTTAACATATAAAATAAAAAAGGGTAAAATAAGATGTAAATGGACTAATCTAAATTGACTAAAAATACAGATATGAATTAAACAGACTGTAAAGTTTAAACTCTCAAGCAGAATAACACACTAGACTCCCTTTATTAAAAGATTAGTAGAAAAGGAGATGTGTAGATGGTTATGATGTACTGAAAATATAATTAATACTAGTCGCAGTAATAGTTGATACTTTTTTGATGTTTTTTTAAAGAAAAAAATAGCATCAGTTTATTTGATACAGTACTTTACCCCTAAAATATAAAGAGCCTTGTGCAAGTTCTTCATTCTGGCTCCAGTTGTTTACTTACGCCCAAGTTCTATGTTTATTCCATAAGTTTTATGGGTCAAAAAGAGGTATTACACTTTTATTATTATTATTATTATTATTATTATTATTATTATTATTATTATTATTATTATTATTATTATTTTGCCATTTTAAGAAAGTTTAATAAATAATTTCCAACTTAGATTGCACTAGTATGAAAAAAAAAAAAAAAAAAAAAAAAAAATCAAATGTTGTGTTTGGTATAAAGCAGCAGCATCTGATTCAATTTTGGTGAAAATTTGTTTTGGCTCTCTTTTTCCTGAATATTTTGATTAAAAACTTTTGCAGCATGGCATATAAAAGCAAGCTGGAAAAAAATGTAGACAGAAGCTTATGTTTTTGTTTTGTTTTGTTTTAACTATTTTGATTGTAATTCGTGTCTATGTACTTTAAACTTTTAACTCATCTTCTGCTGCTTATTTTCATTGGGGCTCATGGGAGTCTAGAACCTATCCCAGCAATGAGCCTCAGAAAGGGTATGTGCTAGAGCTAGACCAGCCGTCCTAAAGTCAAGGGGCCCAATTAAAAGTCAGACAATCCAACACGGACCCCCAACAATTAAACTATATTAATTTCAAAAGTATGTCATATTTTCCTCCATACATTTGTTTAAAAATTGTTTCAAAGTGCTTATTTAAATATGTTTTCTATTGTAATTTATTTCACACTCAGTTACTTTTCATGTACAATTAATGCAGGCAACTTTTGACAGCTCACCTGCAGTTCCTTTGCGGCCCACCAGGGGGCCCTGGACCCCACTTTGAGAACCACTGAGCTAGACAATGGCCAGTTAGTTGCAGGGCTGACAAAGACAATTTTGAATCACCAGTTGACCTCTAAAGTATTTAATAAAGTGATTTTACTTAGTTAAATCCAAGTTGGACAGGAATTCAGCCACAAGTAATGTGTCAGTTTGTGCCAGTCCCAAGCCCTGATAAATGGAGATGGTTCTAGTCACCAAGAAAAAGAAAAAATCGCAATTGGCCAACAATGTCACCTCACACCCCTGGAAGAATATTTAGGCAATACAGACACCTGTTGGTTACCAATTTAACGCTTTGAACAAAAATATATCAACTAAAGGTCAGAGGTGGAAAGTAACTACTAGGTACTTTTACTCAAGTAACTTACTCAGGTACATTTTGTGAAGAAAGTGTGTACTTTGTGTGTAAATTTTCTAAAATATACTTTTACTTTAGTTAGATGAAGTTGAGTTGAAGAAAAATGTGTTACTGTGTTACTAATTCTCAATTTGTAGACTTTAATAGGTATCATGCACTAGAGTTCTGTGTGCAACTCCAGAAAACTGCTTTCAAAAATTATTGCTTTATTTTTTTCTTTTTCTTTCTTTTACTCCTTATTTTAATATAATACTTTTACTTCTAGCTTTGCAATAACAGTACTTTTACTTGAGTACAGCTTTGGAATACTTCTCGCTCTTCTGCTAAAGCCATTTTAGTTTCAACTTGTGTCAAATGTGTTCTATGTACAGCATCCAAGCAAGCAAAGAAAACAAAAAGTGAAAGTTTTGAAATGTCCTCATTAGCAGTGTACTTTTCTGAGTAATGTCGAACGAGACTGACAGTTCCTTGTGCAGTATATAAATGTCTGACATGGGAGATCAACGGGCATTATAAATCTGTGTTGTTAAAGCTTTTATTGCAAAACCAACATTAGCGGACGCCACTAACTGCTGTAAATATAGCCTCTCTGTAGATAATCAGTCACCGCATTTCTAAGCTAATCAGATCCTTCAACTTTTCTATCATCCGACTTTGTGAAAACGTTGATTGATTCCCGTGCCGCTTGTCCTTGGAAACAGATAATTGCCTGTTTTAGCGTTCGATGTACAACCGAGGGCGCCCACCCCAGAGGCGAGGAGCGTTTGAACACTCACGGTCATTAGCTCGTCGCTGTCCGTGGTGCTGACATCCAGTCGTGTGATTCACTTCAGACAAGGCTGGGTGCGCTAATTGGCTTAACAAGGCGATGTGCGAGTTGGAAATTGTATCTGACAAAGATAGCATACCTCCAGCATGAAGATCCCTGCGCAGTGCCACCTTTACTGCCCCTGCCTACATAATTATTGCTTTACATAATGAAATAAAGTAAGTTTTTATGTCTTCTGTTTTTATGTTTCGTTATTGTGGGTTTTAGCTTAAGATCATTTGAGAACTTTTTAGGTCCACAGTGGTAAATTATAGCAGTAAGTTTGAGCAGTCGTAGAAGTTTCTGAAAAAAAAAAAAAAAAAAAAAAAATCAGATTTCTCACAATATAGGCCAGAAACAAAATACAGAATAAATAATTAGTAAATTTGGAGATCAGTGTTTTACACATTTTGTACATTTACGACATGGTTTATATTTTCTTTTCCTTTTTTTTTTCTTATTTATTTGTTTATTATTGTTGTTTGCTCCAACATTTATCGGATCATGGAGATTTTAACTGTGCATTCCAAATTCTGTAATAATAATCTCTCAGTTTTGTATTTATTATTACTTCCTTCAAAGTACAGACACAGAGCAGATAAACTAGGCCTCATACTAGGACAGAGTACACACCTAGAACAGATAAACTGAACAGCATCCTGGGACAAAAATGTCACCTAAAATGACACCTACAAAATGACCACCTAAAAAAAAAAAGTGTATTGTAAATATACAGAGTATTCCCTTTTCTACCATGCATATAAGACAGACACCATCCCAGGAAATTCTGTAATAATAATAATAATAAAAAATAACCATTACTTAAACATTTTTTTATTCATTTTGTTGCCATGTTCCACGTTTGAGACATGTTTCTGCTAAAAACAAACAAACAAATAAACATTAAAAAAATATATATAAAAAAATTAAAATAGATTTCTTAATGAAATGATAGAATATCTAATTTTCAACACCTGCTATATTGTTTATGGTCCATTGTGAATATTGTTTAGATTACTTGTATGTTCCTAACTTTTAAATGCTACTAATTCAATTTGATAGAAATTATGGATGTCATGACTGAAAATCCTCAATGCTTTCAGAGGTAGAAGTTAGTTACTTCCAACACTGGCTTTTCAAAGACTATTTTAATTCTTTAGTAAAAAAAAAAAAAAAAAAAAAAAAAAATCTTTGGAGGAGAACAAAAGGACAAAGATGCAAGCTATTGATTTACCATTGTTCTTCATATTGACCCTGTTGCAGCCTTTCGGAGTACATTCAGTCAATATATTTTGTCTATTTAAATTTAAAATATGTTATAAGTAAAATCTTTCTAATTCTGACACAGAGATTAGATTAGATTGAACCCACAACCTCCTTCCTGCCCATACTTCCATCTGAATTTAGATGACATATTTTAGATTAGATGTTATTTTACTTTTTAAATCAAAAATGGACATTGTTTGTGATTGCATTGCTCTGTTCTTTTAATAAGTTACTGTCTGTACATGGCACTCCAAACCACTCTCTTATAAGTAACCAAATGAATTACAGTAGTTGAAGTTTCTTTAATCATAGCCCATAAGTACACATTTGAATATTATTCAAAACTAAAGCTTATATAATAAACCAGCTGAGACAAAGACATCAAGAGCACACTACATAAAAGATGCATCTTATTTTAAAACAGTACATATAGATCAATATCATATCATATTTTATTTAACTTAAAATGAAAAGGAGAACTCATTTATTCACCATTCTTGTTCAGATGTGTTTCTATTCATCACAAAGAAGGGTTGACCTCAGCCTGCTCTGCAATGTTTTCACTCAGAATGCTTGTTTTTTTTTTTTGTTTTTGTTTTTGTTTTTTCCATAGTCCAAACAGGGCTTACATAACCCTCGAAACAACAACTTGGCACAATGTGTCACAAACTCACCTCCGTTCTTGTACAAATAACGCTACACTTGCATCAGTACAAGAGGACAGGTTCACTCAGTCTAACATTTTAAATGAACTATAAGGACTCATCGCGCCCAAGGACAACAAGAAAATGGAAAATCTCTGAAAAAAAAAGCAAAAACATGAATTTAATATGTATCTGCAAAAGAAGTTACAATTTAGAAAAACTTTACTAGGCTTTTTTAAGCAATAACAATAATATTTAACAACTGCTTATTCATATGAGCCTAGTGAAGTGGTAGAAAGTAACTCGAAACTTTTACCCAAACTATTTACTTAAAGGCATTAAGGAGGATCTTTTCAACAGCTGAGAATCCAACGTGCATGTTCAGAGCCACCCCCTGCTTTAGCAAACAGCCGCTTGCGTTACAGTGTCACAATATAAGTTGAAATGTTTCAGTAGCTACAGAAAAAAAAGGCCTATTTCCACAAAACAATAAAGTAAAGTTACCTGTCCAGCAGAAACTTGGTGACCATTGCATCGGTCTCAAGTCCTTTTGTGTTATATCCAGCACTAGCACCTAGGTCATGTTTTTTTTTCTATTTTCATTGTGAATTTCCCTTTTGCCCTGCTGGATTTTTGGATACCATAGCCGTAGTTTGTGTAATAAACACATATTGAATCAGACTTGAGTTGAGTCGTGCTATTTGGGTTCATCCCTTTACATTGTGTTTCTTCAGTGCATGCCATCATTTAAAAAAAATCACCAAGAACCACAAATGTTTTACTTACTCTGTGGTTCTTCTCCTCTTCCCGTACACCTCAGGAACAGTTTTCTGGTTTTCCTCAGCCATTTTGCACTTTGAAGTGAGGCCAGTGGAGCTACTATGAGGCCAATGCCTCAATACCAGGCCGAAACCAGGAAGTCGATGGACAAATGTTTTATGATCACCATGCGGAAGCGATTGGTTGAAGTTTTCAGGTCGCACAGAGTCCACAGGATAATTTTTTCCCCCTTTTTTTCCTAATACATCAGTGGGGCCAATTTTCATTAATATTGCAAATATGTATATTTATAAGCAAGCTGCCTAATACCTTTGAGTAATTAGGCCCGAGCCCCCAGAGATGGCGCAGGGCCTATTGTGATTGAACAGCAGTGCGCCCCAAAAGTGCGCGAAGCGCACGTAAATCAGAGCGCGAAGCGCTCATCCCTCACCAAACACTCACGTACACACTCATGGCATCGTGCACTTTCAGTGCATATAGGTATGTGGTGGGAAAAACGCATATTTATAATTGTTCAGAGCTAAAGTAGCTCAATGGGCGAAGCCCATGCATAAGTCGTGCTCGTCAGTGACCCAGGACCCCAATGAACAAGTAGCAATGCGCGCGAGCTTTCCGAAAATATATATATCGTGGTAGCCGCGAAAGCGGCTACATTGTTATTGTAAGGAATATTATATTATTATTAGGCCCGAGCCCCCAGAGATGGCGTAGGGCCTATTGTGATTGAACAGCAGTGGCATCGTGCACTTTCAGTGCATATAGGTATGTGGTGGGAAAAATGCATATTTATAATTGTTCAGAGCTAAAGTAGCTCAATGGGCGAAGCCCATGCATAAGTCACTGACGAGCATGATAGTGCTCGTCAGTGACCCAGGACCCCCATGAACAGGTAGGAATGCGCGCGAGCTTTCCAAAAATATATATATTGCGGTAGCCGCGAAAGCGGCTACATTGTTATTGAAAGGAATATTCTTCTTCTTCTTATTTTTCTTCTTACTTCACGGTATCGCAAATTTCACCCAGTGAACATTTACGAACTTGCACAAAAATTTGCCCAAAATTCAGGTTGGTGGCAAGCTAATTTTTATTATAGGCCATATTAACAAATAATAAAATTTGGCGCGACAGCGCCACCACAAAATTTTTATAACATTGCGCCTATGGGAGTACGGTCAAAACAAATTTCATCGTATTATCACCAAATTTGGTACACAGATGCATTATGACAGGACAAGTAAAAAATATTATTATGGCAACGCCGCACGACAAACAGGAAGTCGTCCATATTGGAATAAAAATCCGAAAGCATGACTCAGCAGTTTTTGTACACGTCGTACGTTTTCTATCTCCTCCTGGGGCGTTTATCCGAATGTGCTCAAATTTGGTCAAATTTATCTTGACAAGTGTGGCATCAAAAGTTATCCAAATTTTTGTAGAATCTTTTACGGTTTTCATGCGGCGAAGCCGCAAACTTTACAAAATTTTTATCAATTTTTACGTAAACATAAAATGCTACAGTTCGCGTAAACGAACTCCAATTTTCCTCAAATTTGAAACACTTATTAATCTCCCACTCTTTGATCCATTTAGAAAGAAGAAATCAAATTTGGCACGTTAGCGCCCCCTACAGAATGAAGCTAATATTTATATGGTATGCAAAAAAATTACTTTTTTAGAATTGTACGAAATTTGGCAGAAAATTCTGTTATGTCACCCTGATCAAAAAAGCCAATGAGACCTATGTCATTTTTTTTTATGGTGTTGCCGTGGCAATGATTGAAACCCCCCATTTTATTCTAATGGGAAAACACTATAAATCTTTATTACAACAGAAAAAATTTAGTTCATCATAAATGTGCAAAATTTGGCACACATCTGCGTCTCACCCCGACAACAAAAAAAGTCAATGGGACCCATGTTCTAACGCTAACTGTGTTTCCGTGGCAACAACAGAAAACCTATCATTAAATTTGAATGGGAATCCTACACAATGTAATCCTATGGACCACAAAATTATGTCACATTTGGTAAATTTCTACAGAGCCAAATGCAGCAAGTTTAGTAAATCTGGCACAGCTCCGGGTCGCGGCGGGCGAGGGCCTATGATTGCCGCTTGCGGCTATATTTTATTATTATTATTATTATTATTATTATTATTATTATTTTATTTTGTTTTATTATTATTTTTATTTTTATTATTATTAATTTTATTTTTCACTTTAGTAGATTTTGGAGATTTTTTTTTTTTTTTTTTACTTTTTTTTTTTCTTTTTATTTTACTCTTTTTTTCAATATCCCAGAGTGACTGGATCCATTTACAGCATACTATTATATGGCATTTAGAGTAGTAGCAATAGTAGCAGCAGAATGGTATTAAAGCGGCAGTAATTTTTGAAGATTTATACTCTACTGTCAAATTTCTACTGTAACCTTTATATGTATCACCATTTTACTTACTCAAGTGACATTTTTGCTCAAGTACTTTTGGTTCTACGTATTTCAAAAGCAACAGTATCTTCCATTTTTGCTCTAACACTACAGGCTCTTTGCTGGGAATTTAAGCTGAGCACCAAACTTCAAATGTACCCTGTTAACATATGTAAAAGCAAAAAGCAAGCAACATTAGCCCCCAAAAAGATGACAAATCCCTTACTCCAGGCGATAAAATCCAACCAGTCAGATGTTCCTGTCACTGTAGCTTTTTTAACAAATTCCACTTGACAGAAATGGTCATCTCATGCTCCTGCGTGAGTAAAAAGGATGTATTTATTTGCCTATATCTCACGCACTGTGAATCATGAAGACTTGAAGGGTTTATAGCTGAGCGAAGAAAAAAAATAAAAATAAAAATCAGACTCCTGTAGGGAAACAGCTTGTGGTGTGTGTGGTGGCTTTTTGCAGTCACATGCCACTGTGGTCTGCCTGCATGCATCTCCTTCCATTTCTGCTTCTTCTTGTTCTTAAACCCTGGGAGCAACGTTTGGGTTTTTATGTAGGACACTGCTGCCTGTGATGTTTCTTGTTGGGTAGGGGGGTGGGGTGCAAGAAGCGGCGTCTGTTTTTTTTTTTTTTTTTTTTTTGAGGAACGGAGATATGATTCAAAGCCTTGACAATCGCACGCCGAGCAGAGGAACAACAACTATTTTTGGGTTGCGCAACCTAACACAGGATGTTCCGTGTGAAGATGGTACAGAGGATGGGGTTTTTGGTGTTAGGAGGATGGCAGGAAAGGGGAAGGGCGACACACTGATAAAAAAAAATACCCAGAAACATTGCTAAATTATACACGTTAATGCTTATGAATCCTGAAACACAAGTGACAAAATGCTGTACTGTAATGGTGGTTTGTGGTTGCATAGTTTTTCAACCTTAAACCATAAGCAAGATTAGACCTACTTTTCCTTCCCTAAAAGAAGGAAAAGTGTGCTATGTAGATGTATTTCAAACTGGTATTGACAAATTTGTTGATCCGATCTACTGGAAACCAAATACTGTAGCAAAAGAATCACCCCTGACCTCCATTAGGACTGCCGCTGCTATAAACATACGTTCAGTTTAATAAAGTCATTTATTTCCATCAACAAATTAGGAAGTTGCAGTAAGTTCCACTCCGGCACTGCAGCATGAGGAACATCCAATGGTGAAATATGTAGGCAGTCATCCTATAGACACGTTTAATAGCAATATGGCTGCATTTGCAATAATGATGCCATAAGCTAAACACACCACAATACATTTTCGGTGGAGGAATTAGCCTTATAGAAATTTATGTCAAGTCAAGATGGTTTTGACTGACCCTAACCCTAACCATTCGACTTCATGTAAGCAATGTGAGAGTCTTAGCGGCTTTTTTAGCAAGTGTATAGCTGTTTCATTTAATTATACTATAAAAATAGCATACAAGCTAAAGGCTAAAGAATAAAGATTTGCTATTTTTTTATGTTATACTGGGCAAGTAGGTGCAGAAATGTCAGTGTACGCTCAGATTCACCATTTACCACAAATCCAATTAAAAGGTACAACTAATAACTAACAGATCTGGGTGCTATTAAGAGGAGACACAAGGCAAAAATGCATTTTTTTTCCAATCTTGAGGTTTTGAACCAGTTTGTTCCTTTAACATATAGCTTTTACATTAAAGAAAATGTCCAAATTAGCAATTAAGGTGTTTGCTCTAATACAGTGGTTCCCAAAGTGCAGTCCGGGACCTCCATGGGGGCCTCAAGGGTACTGCAAGGGGCCCCCAGAGGTTGTCTATAATAAGTACATAAAAACACATTTAGTTTTAAATAAAATACAGTTATATACTTGTTCAAAAATAATACTTTAAAACAAATTTTAGCCAAGACATCTATGGTGAAAAACATTACATAGACTGAAGTTTGATTTTTGGTATTTTTTGGAAATTTAAGAGGGCCACAACACACTTGAATTTGGGAATGTTCTAATACATTCACTAAACTCGTGTCCATAGATTTCCATTAGAAATATTTCTATAGTCAATCAAATATCTCCACTTCAGTACCACATTTTCCAGTCTTGTACATAACAATATTTTGAAGGCTTTTACAGAGCGATTTCTTGATAGGCAGCCTAGTCTGTCATTTTATTCCTTAAAAAACAAGGCAAAAATTGATTTATTAAAGGTTACTTTCAGAATTTTTGAATATACTTAAAAACAAAATCAGATATCCAAAATCCTCTTCGTAAAAGCCCTTTTTATGTAGCATGTCGACAAAATGAATCAGGAATTTTAAACCTGGCTCAATCCAATATTCATATTAGTTTTTGGAAATGTATGCAAAGTGGCACCTTTCTGTGCATAAAAAGGCCCAATTTGCCTAAACAACCATTCATTTTTTGCCATTCTTTTCTTTTTTCTTTTAGTTTTCTCCCTTGTCAAATGAATAGGAATAACATTAGCCTTCTCATCAAGCTGCTGTAGCTCCTCTAATAAAAAGAGTGATACAGTAAATAATAATAGTGGTTCAGAAAGGTAGGCTGTTGACAAATGGTGAGTTCTACTCCAATTTGCACAGATGGCGTACAACACTGGAACAACATGAGCCAAAAAAGAAACTTGTGAAAAATCTAAGAAACTACTACAAATATAGAGTAAATGCCCTTTTGAAAAGGAATAGTTTTAATTACAGTCGCATTAATAGCATTGCGCAGAGTGATAAACATTATCCTAAATCTCGCCTTAAAGGTAGTGACACTGCTACATCTCTATATCTAAAATTAACCGTACACTTCTTTGCATTCCTCCCTTAATTAAAGAGTTGTGTAGAAGTTGTGCTCGTTATGAAAGAAGGTGATTAATCTTTGCAGTTAAATAATAGGAGCTTCTTTTTATGGTGACTAAGCATTCCGGGGTGCGAAGCATTGGTCACGGCCAGCTGGTGGATTTTAGAGCTACTTAAGGGAATGAGACACTGCTACAATTGGAAGAAAGAAAAAAACAAAACAAAAAACAAAACTGGATTAGCATTTAAAGATTTTAAGCCTGACGTATACCCCTGCTGTGCTCATCTTTGCACACAAACATTGCACCTTGTGACATTCAAATACCATTAATCTAATCCAACTTAGCTTTATTTATACAGTATATTTTACAAAGAACATTTACAGAGGTACACAAAACAATATAAAAGCGGTGATTAAAATGCTAAATGAGTTAATAGCTTTGATTAAAATATTTAAAACTAAAATAATGAAAAAAGTAAATAAACAATCTAACACTGAATGTAAAATGCTAACTTTTTTAAGACTTTTATATCCAAGGTTATTGCTGCCTTTGTAAACATGTTTTGAATTAGTAACATGTATTTGTGTTTCTCTTTATTTCCCCTTTTTTCATTCATATTTTCCTGTCTTGCACCATTTCTCTGTGTAACAAGACATTTAACTCAACAGTACTTTGTCTTACTTTCACTTTCTTTTTCTAACTTAATCATAAATCATTCATAATAAAGCCCATTTGATGTCTTGTAGGGGCTATATTATGGTTTAATTTATCTTTTTAAACCAATTTTGGTCACCTCTAGAACAACATTTCACGTTCAAAAACATAATTTGACTAAAATAAAGTGTTTCTAATAATTACTTTACTACTGCCAAAAAGAAATAGGTGAAGAGACCAGCAGAGGACAGCAGAGTTCAGCATGTTGTGCTCTTTTGGACAGAATCAGAAGGAGGAAAAAAAAAAAAATCACTTCCTTAAACTTTTTGTATGATGCCATTTTACTACAAAATGAAAAATACCTGTGAGGAATCAGTGGAAACAGAGCTGTACACTGTTTTTTTAAATAAATGAATGAGAACAGACTGGATGTAGAGGGCTTGTTGATTGGTCATTGCTTCCTGGAGTGGGCGGGATTTGTGGGACCGAGCATTCTGATGCCTCGGAAACTCTGCGCCAAAGAATAGAGGATTACTCTGAGTATGTTTTTGATGAGGGAACATGATAGAAAGCTAAAAAAAAAAAGTTGATTTTGCACAATATAGCCATTTAAGGTACATTTTTTTTACATATTATTTCTGTTACAATCTTGCTTTTTATCTTCTGGAGTAACACATTTCTGAGATTTATTATTTATTATGTGCAGTCATTTTCATATTGATTTGGCATAGGTTAGGTTTTATGCCTGATGCCTTGCCTTACGCAACCGTCTTATCCAGGCTTTGAAATTTTGACAAAAAATAAGTTGTGCAGCCGAAAAACAAACTAGAGGAATGACAAAAAACATAAAATCCAATGCAATCTGTTTCTCTAAAGGAGACAGTCATGCATGGATAGCATTTTAGAGCATTTTTCTGGACAATTTAACCACCGTATTAAATGAGGAACATATTTTATCACTCTTCCACATTTGTCCTCTGTTGTCCGCTGCTCGGGACTCTAAGGAAACACAAAGGCTATCCGCCGTCCCGTCCCCTATCGCATGCATCATCTGTGTTCATTAGCACCGCCATTAACGTCTATGTCATCGTTCCTGGTGGCTCACGGGCCTGGAACCGCTTCCAATTTGAAACATTATCTAAAGATGTGCCTTCGGTGTTAAATGACCCTCGCCGTGCTACACCGAGGGAACGGCACTGCAAAGACACATGCCCGGGCTAATCCCAAATGACCGAATTTACATTTCTAAGGCAAACATACATTATAGCATATAGCGACGATCATATGGCCACCAGCTCTGAAGCACCAATGTAGAAAATGCATTAGAAAATAAATAGAGAATTCATCACAGTGACGCCATCCACTTAAGAAGAACAAAATGCTGTTTGGAGAAAGAGAGACAGAGATGTTTGATAGTTACAGGAGAGTACTTAGTGTTCCCCATTTATCAAAGATTGTCGACTTTTGCTCTTATGTGTTTTCCAAAGAAGACTGATGAACAGTAAAGTGTCTCAGCAGCAGTATCTAGATGGCTGTGCTATTTGTGATCTGCAGTAAGTGGAATTAGGAAAAAAAAAAAAAAAGGATATCATTAAAGTGGAAAATATTGAACACAAAGCGAAAATCTAGCAAAAATCCTTCATTCCTTTTCCATTTTTTGGGTCACCACAGCAAATCATCTACCTCATTTTGTTCAGTGATTTGCATAATGATTTACACCAGATGCCAATGTAACAATTTTGTAGGCTAGGGTAGACTACGAAGAAGGCAGGTTCATAAAGGAGCCCGAGGTGTGAATAAACGAGAGGAGTCAGGAAGTTCAGTTTTAAATTAAATTAAATGTATTGATTAAATTATAAACAAAGACAATAATACAAAAACAATAATAATGTAATTCGAGCTTGAGTGTGAGTGTAGTGTTGCGGTGTTGCAACAGTCCAAGTATCCTTTAGGTTTGTATTTCCAGTTTTGGTTGAAATGTTCAAAGTTTGGTTAATATTTGTATTTCCTTGTTGAAGTAATGTTCTATTTTCCAACAGTCCACAAAAAGGGCGGAAGGTTCGAGTGTTGGTTGTATCCTAGCGTATAGGTAGATCACGGGTAGCTCGCCATCTGAAGGTGGGTTGAAGAGTTGAGGTTCATTTTTGAATCCCAGAAAAAAAAACCTGACCTACAAAAGGTCAAAGACCTAAACAACCATTTACTTTGTGAATAAATATCTGCATGTGTACAATATGTATAGAATACATATTTACATATGCAGACAAAATATGAAACATTTTATCCAATATGAATATAAACTGAATTAATCATTCAACTGTATTGCTATATTGTAACCAGCTATACATTAAATTATGTGACTAGTAAACACTCATTTACCAAAGTCTAAATTCTTTAACAAGCAAGTGCACTTTTCTTTTGTTTCATAAATTGAAAACACTTAAATAATCGAAAAGTATTAAATCAACAGATGAAACTATTCAATAGTAATCATAAATACTCAAGCAGATGCTTGGATTAATAATTCAAAGTTGCGCAACAAATCAAAAATTATCGTAGCTACGTTAGTTCATTCATAGAGACTAAAGAAAACAAAACAGAAGCTTATAACCACTTTAGTTGTGGTACAAAAAGTTATCAAATTGAGGTGACTCAATACAAATTGACCAAATAGACGAATCATTTCAACAATCTAGTTAATTATCTACAATTCGGCTTCATTAGAATCATAACTGTGTTTTATATTTAAGCAATAAATGCCGTGTTTTAAGTTTTACCCGCGCCACCGAAGACCGCTAATTTTAGCCTAGGTGCTATGCAGTTCTGAATGGGAGAGTCAGCGCCGCAGCTTAAACATTATCTCTAACCATGAAACTAAGACGCCGAAGGACACTCAACAACTCACCGTTGATGGGTGGACAAGGATTTTAGTTTTAGCCCACAACTCTACTGGTTTGTCCGAGAGAACGCCGACCCGAGCACGCTACAGCCACGTGAGGAGCGGAGGAGGGGAGTGACCTCTGGTGACCCCGGTTTTTAAAGGAAGTCAGGGCCGCACTCAACAGGAAGGTGTCCATCAAAATAAAGGGATTCAGGAAGTGTGGGTTACACCAGCCTCTGCATCTCCATTTATCCAGGCTAGGGACCAGCAAAAAAAAACAAAAAAAAAACAAACAAACTTGTGACCCCCTGTGAATAGATTTTATTTCCTATAATCCTAAATACATGCAATTACTTTCCATTGCCTATTTAAATGAAAACTTAAGTGTGCCCAGGTTGGTGCCCTGATGTACACCTTATTTCCAAAATCTACAAATTCCATTGTATAAAAATATCATTATCAGTAACCATGGCTGTACTTTCTCTACTGCTTACTCTGGGGCCATTTTGCAAGAGGAAAGAGTCTAAGCAGAGACACCCAGTCTTCCCTCTACCCAGACACTTACTAACACAGGAATCAGCCATGCGGATGAAATGTTATTGTTAACAAAGATCAACCCAATCTGTTAAATGCAGTACGTGGCAGTTATTTAATTCATTTAATTCAACAGCACCAATGCAAAAACTGGCAAGGGAAGTAAATATACTCTCAAGGCTCATGAAATTAGATTTGGTAAATAAAAATATATGGATCAGGCATAACATTATGACCACTGACGGGTGGAGTAAATAACAGATTATCTCTTCATCATGACACCTCTTAGTGGGTTGAATATACTGTAATAAGTAAGTAAACATTGTGTCCTCAAAGTTGAGGTGTTAGAAAGAAGAAAAATGGGCAAGCATAAGGATTTGAGTGTGTCTGACAAGGGCCAAATTGTGAGTATTCCCCAAAACTGCAGCTCTTGCGGGGTGTTCTCTGTCTGCAGTCGTGACTACCTATCAAAATGCTTCTTCTGACAGAAAGGTGTCAGAATACACATAACGCATCAAAATTTGTTTCATATGGGGCAGCATATTAAGTACGTGGTCATAATGTTATGGCTGCTTTATGTAAATTGTCATTCGTGCTAAGGCCTGAGCAGTTATTAGCAACTATGGGTTTACCAAAGACAATCCTGGTAGTCTGAATCTTGTCCCAATTTTAAAATAAGGCTCTCCGAAAGTTTTTAGGTCATTTTGGGGACTGCAGTAACACATCAGGGAACACAATGGCATCAGATAAAACCTCCTTTAATTGAATAATTATCTCCAACTGGGACGTTCCAAAGTCACCGCGCAAGGCCTAATCTTGGAAAAAAAAAAAAAAAAAAAGCCACACAACCTATCTTTAATTGCATTATAAGTGGCTAAGAGAGAAGCCTTTTTTTTTTTTTTTTTTTATTTGTTAGTGTCTGGATTACCGTGCACCGTGAGGCCCGTCAAGGTTATGGTATCAGATAATAATGGGACATAAAGTGGAGGCAGTTAGCGAATGGGAAAAATGTGAACTCATCCGATTGCTGGTACATTGACTAACTCGCTGCTGCTGCTGCGCTTTGCTCGCCCCCCTCCCCACCACCACCACCAGCGTCCGTGCGATGACTTGACTCAGGTTGCCATGGAAACAGGAATTACCAAAAGCTCAATAATAACTGGATGGAGGGCAGAGAGAGGGAGCGAGAGAGAGACGGAGAGTTGCAGATATTTTACTGTGGGAAGGGTGATTTTAATTTTTATGTATGAAACAGAGGTTGGACTTGTAAAAATGATGAAGTTGATATGCGACAGGAGCTCAAATTCAAAATGTCATATTGTATTACTGGGATGTTTTAATAATGTGGAGCCACCTCCTGCCCTTTCTTCCTACTTTAGGAAGTGCCACCTGTCCTGAAATGGCATTTAAATATGTCACATGATACCCACACTGCCATATCAACCAATCAGAACACAGAGCTGACAGACTGGAGGATCACATCAAAGCTAAGTTGCAAATGCAGTAAATGTAGAATACATTGGAGACACGAACAGAGGTGGAGGATGTATTTCATATCTGTGATTAAGTAAAGGAACTATTTCTTCAAAATAGTATTCCTCAAGTCGAACTATTCAACAAAATTGATGAGTAAAACTAAAAATGTATAGAATGTAGTTTACCTATGTAGAAAATACCACTGCTGCAAGCACACTTGCAGTGCAGTCACTAGGGTAGGCAAGGTCGGCAATTGCCTATGGCCCATATCTGAAGAGGGGCCCCAAGGACAGCTATTTACCTGTATAATAGTACAGAAAACAAAATGTGACACTGCCTGGCATTTCTATTAAAAGTGGAGAGAGGTAAAACCATAAATTGTAGCCAGCCTAAAATATTAATCATGTAAAATGCACCAGAATACAGAAAATCACATATGGTTCATTCAGGTTTTGCTGAGGAAAGACTCTCGGACCACCCTGCCTTATTTTGTCCCATATTCACCTGTCTGTTATATGCATGGCCACAATTTAGGATATGAAGCACAAAAAAAAAAAAAAAAAAATCTTATAATAAAGCTTAGATATATTGTATCAAATGCCTCTTGTTACCATGTTTTTGAGCCTATATAGGGCTTCAGTTGTCCCTCTTGCCTAGGGCCCCTAAAGGTTCTAGAAACAGCTCTGGACACTGGTATACTACTAGTACTTGTGCTGTTATAACAACAACTACTACTACTACTACCTTTACTACTATAAAATGCCATGGTGACCACTACTACAACTACTATAGCCACTACAGTACTGCTACACTGCTACTACTACAATTACTATAGCAACTACTACAACAACAACAACTATTACGACTACCCATTTTCCAACAAATGTAACAAATTACTTTAAACGACATCAAGATTTTATACTTAACTTTTTTCCCCTTAAAAATTGTTTTATGACAAAAAAAAAAAAAAAAAAAAAAAAAAAAATCGTTAAAAAAATGTACTTAAGTAAAGTATTGGAGTAAAAGTATCTACTTACTTTCCACCACTGGACACTAATTTGATGATACCACCATAGAAGGATTAAAGCCGCACAAATAAAGCAGACTTGAGCTGGCACACACAGAACTGGCCCCGACTGCAGTTTTCTCTTCTACTGTTTTTGACAATGAAGGCTGAATGCTTTGAGGGAGCGGATGTTTCAATTTCACTGGAAGGGGCTGTCAGAAGTCAGGCCAACTAAAATGGACAACACAGAGAAGCCAAACCAGATGGGACTGCAGTCCAATGTGATTCAGTTTTCAAATCTTGCATCAAAGACGACTCACACAGCACTGTTCTTCCCAACAGAATATATGCTCAGAACTCTTGGGATTTTTTTTTTCCTCCCAGTTTTATTTAAAAGAGGCAAGTATGTTTCATTTAATAAAATTGTATACTACAGCATTTATAGCTAATTTATGTGATGCCCGTCCATTAGAAGTCCCTTTACAAACACAGATACACATGACAAAGTAAATTAGTTAAAGCAGAACTCAGTAACTATTCTACCTTAAATAAAGTGTTTCATGGTCTGTGTGATGGTTAAATGACTGGGTGTGGGGTAAGTGAAGCATCTGGCATCACCCCCCCCCCCACCCCCCCCCGCTGTCTCTGGGCCAAAAATGACACTTGCAATTATGAGCACCGCTGACCCGGTGTCACAGAAGTCTTGAATCTCACAAGAACGTGACACATAGTAAAACAACAAATGAGTGAAGGCTTTATTTCTTAATTTTTCGTCATGGCAGTGCTTTACTCCGAAATGTAGGGGGAGCTCCAGAGAGGAAAATGAGGCAAAACAGCAAAGAAGCAATTGTCCTCTCTTTGAAAGATGACAATGATGATGAATACACTGATTATTAATTATTAAATTATAAAAATATTTAATCTATTTTTGACCCCAGTCTCAAGAAGCAGGAATTTCCATAGTAATGTTTATCATTATTACAGTGGTTCCCAAAGTGGGGTCCGGGGCCCCCTGGGGGTCCGCGAAGTTTTTTATGATTATTATTTCAGACACATGGTTTTGGTTCATAAAAACAAATAAAACATGAAAAAATATAAAAAGTCAATGAAAATATTAATATTAAGTACCATAAAAAACATTTGAAATTAATTACAGTTGTATACTTGTTTAAAATATTATTTTAAAACAACTTTTAGTCAATAATCAGTGTTTTTGTAATGTTTTCTATATAAAAAAAAAAAAAAAATGGAGAAAAATATAGCAGAGTCTTTTGAACAGAGGGAAGTTTTATCGTTGGGGGTCCGCGAGGGAAATTTAAGGGGGCCATGACAGTCTTGACTTTGGGAATGGCTGCATTATTATATACATTTGCTTACAATCTCCACACAAACAGAGGCAAATCAGGAAGGGCATCCGGCATAAAATTTTGTTAGAAATAATACGCATATGTAAGAAAATAAAACTAATCTGGCTTCTCAGTATGTTACTATCAAAATTTATGATCATGGTCTTAGCCTAAAAACATTTATTTTTTTTGGCCCATGCAACTTTATGCTAGGTATTAACTTACAAAATGCACACTGCAAAATCCAAACTCACTTGTTTGACCAACGATAAAATCCAAGAAAAGAAAATACACTCTATTCTTCACAGTTGATTGGGTTCAACAGAGGATTGCAGCCCTCGTCACAGCCATTAACAGCTATTGTATAAATTGCATGACGTCATTGTAGTACTTCTATGTCTGCCCAGTGTTTCATTCAACACTAACCAAAAATAATAAAACATCACATATTCATAAGTATACAGTTTCACCAATAGGATCCAGGCCTTTCACAGCTCCGGCAATACAGCTATATTTGTCAGAAGTGTCTGTCTTTTGTTCCATTTTGCACATGCGCTAGTCAATTGCCCATGGCACCTTTCAATCTCTCTCTTCCCATGCTATCTCCGACATTATCTCACGCCTAGCCACCACGTTACGCGAAAAGACATATTTTCACCCCCTATGAATTAATCTGTCAGCAGCAGGATCGCACCCCCCCCACCCCCCCCCCCCCCCCCACTCCCTCCCTACCGCCTTCCCTTTCCCCAGCCGCCTCTTATCACTGCTCCGAGGCAACTTTTTAAGTACAGATAAGATGAGTCGCCGGAATGAGATATCGGGGAACTAAACGGAGATTTAATTTGTGATGGAATTTCGGAGCATGTGGTGTGACGCGGGCGCAGGTAACACGTTGGGGGGTATGAGGGCTCCATCTGGGCTAACAATTGCTCTCCGCTTGTGCAAACAATCCCTAATTACTGGAGTCTGATTAACTGGAGATTCTGACTCAGGGCCCAGACACAAATAAGCCACAGGTGCGTGCAGGGCAGACATTTTTATGATTGTGTTCTAGGCCGGCGAGTCGATGAGTTATGCAAGTGGCTTTCCCTTTGATGAATGTCAACACACTGATAATCCGGATAAGGCTGTGCTCTCAGTGTGACATAAATGTCTCTAAGAGGAGCGAAGAGACACATGTTGCTAAGAAGAATTCACGAGACTATGAAAGGTACTACTTAAAGCTAATAGTATATATAGAAAAAAAGATATTAAGAAGTAATATAGGCTTTATTATTAATGATTTCACAAAAGAGGTGCAGTTAAAAATGAAAGCGAAACTAAGACAAAGCATGTATTTTAACACTGAATACACTGGTTGACACATGGATATTGTCAATATCTCGTTATTGACTTTAACAATATGGAATGGTATGCTCCTGCAGCTAATATGCTCTTTTTTTTTTTTTTTTTTTTTTTGCAGCAGAATGGTAAAAAAGCAGAGGGAACTACATAGACCAGAGTTCCCAAGTCAGTTTGGGGAACCCTAGCGGTACACAAGCAGCCATTTGATAAGAAAATTTTTGTGATCTTTCGGTATTAAACTATTAAGAACAAACAGGCTCAAGTGTCTCTGATGGAAACGCTGAGAAAATAGCTTTCAGTAGACCTATTATAAACCTATATATTATTATTTATTATTTAATTTTACAGTAAAATAAGTGAATTTAAAACTGGTTTCTAAAATATTATTATTTTTATATTTATTTTAAAAGGATTTTTTTTTTTATCTTGAATTTGATTTTCAAAGCAAAACCAGGCCCTAAAATTAGCATTTACAATAAAGTATGAAATGTCTTTGTACTCACACAGATTATGATGAAACACAGATGTTTTCTATGACCAAGTTTTGAAAAAAATAACACCTGTGCAAGTCAGGGTTACTTACGGTAAAACAAAAAGCCCAGGTGCTACACAAGATACAGACACACAGATCATGTCCAATGTGACAAATTTATTGTCATTAGGCACGCATTTAGACCTAATCTTTTAGAAATATCACAATAATTAATGCACTAAAAGCTCGCCAGGGCTTTTTTAGAGAATACACTTTGTTATCGTGAGCATTTCAATGATACCGTATGTCTCCTCACAATATCACAATAAATATCATACCGTGAGGTTAATATCATTATAATACCATAATGTATGTGGATATCATTACATCCCTAAGAGAATCAGTGCAAAAATTCGATGCTGCCATCAATTGAGCAACATTAATTCCATAAGCATGTATAAAATACTCCAAAGATGCCTAAAGCTGCTGAGCTAAATGGCACAAAAAAAGTTCAGTTTTAATTATGGAAAGCAGATAGCTATGATGGTGTTGGAGTTGCTGTAAGTTTAAGGATGCATGAGCAAATCTATCTTTTCCCTGTCCTCACATTAAACTCCGCTAATCTCCAAAGATCTATTACAAATCTTACTGTCTGTTACCTCATGTCACCCTCTCACTAAGTTTCTGATTCCATTAGTTTCGCTCACACCATACAAAGCCTCTATGGATACGCCCAGAAGCCAGACGCCAAATTAGCCGTCCTCATAAATTCTTATATCTCCCACGGTCCCAATGTGGGACTCCCCAAATTATCGACATCTGTGTAGGCCAGCCCTGAGCATGGCACTGGGCCGATCAAGACATCAAAAAACGATTCATCATTAAGGAACATGCGTAGAACAGTCTTTCTTTCATTTAGTTTGTTTGAATATTCAAGAATCCCTTTCATCTGAATGTCTATATTGTAGTGTCAGTCTTGATTTGCCAAAAAACTCGCCTGTCTCTTCTGACCAAAAGAGTGTAAAAATAGCTTCCAGATAAAGGACTAGCTTTTACACTGTATTGTGCATTGCAAAAGAACTAGCAAGGAGTCTTTAGCTTCTCACTGCAGCACAAAATCTTAGTATCAAAATGTAAAACGTAGACATACACCAATCAGGCATAACATTATGACCACCTGCCTACAAACTCTATCAGAATCAGCATTGGAGGACACGGGCCAGCCTTCGCTCCATGGTGTGCATCATCTATTGCCAGTTCACCACTGCCCCCTCCTTGGACCACTTAGACAAACTCTTTTCCTATTAGAAGTTAGTCTGGTACTCCTTTGCTTAAATTCCATTTCTATGGGTGGAACAATAACAGGCGGAGTAACCAATCAGGGAAACAAAAAGTGGGATGTGAGTAGTGCATTGCTGACCCAAACAAACATGGCGGTTTGCTGTTTTTGCAATAAAACACCAGAATATGGCATCTTATGAGCATGGGGTCAGCAGCAAACGCCAATTGTACAAAGACTTTGGTTTGTTTGAATGTCGCTGTTACGTTGGACATCAATGGGACTTTACTGTTGTTAAAAAGGCAACAAGACAAAGAAAAAAATCATACAGAGGACTGAACAACAACGCAGATTTCAGCAGAATCAACAGGTAACGAAGGAAAGCACTAAACCGCATTAATCAGGTCAGAGAAGTTATGCCTTGTAAATAAACGGCCAGTTCCAAATTGACTGAAATGAAACGCTTCAGTGAGGAACCAGACTGTCCTGCTTTCAAAAAGAAAGTCGGAGAGGCTGGCTGTTTCCTGCTTCTAACACATACACTTTAAAATGTTTAGGTGCTGCAGACTATATCCCAGCTACTAATAGGTGCCATGACAAAGAGAGATCTGTGTTATTTACTTCTTTATGTTACATAATGCATGATTGGTGTATCTGGGCTTGGGTCTGGCATAAAGAGTTCACTGGCTTGTGACTCCTTGTGGCTTCAGAAAATGTCCAAGACTATCTATAGCCTTATCTGCCCATCTGTACTCCCATCATGTATGACTTGACCTGACATGTTGCTATCTTTACCCTGACTGTCTCCCTCCCTCAATCTCACAAGTGCTGCCCTGAATAGTTTTTCCTTAAATGGAGGTCCCTGCGGTCACCCGGAGAATCCAATGGCACCTAGGAAAAAGACTGCCGAGGCTCTAATCCATTTACATCCCCAACGGCTTCCAAACTCCTCTCTCCCTCCTGCGAAAGAAGGACAGTGGCTAACATCCACAATCGTTCTTTGGTCACTACTTTTTCATTTGTCCATGGAGACATCTGCTGCTACAACTGTGATATGTGTGTGTGTTTGTTTTTGGGGATAAGACAAGATGACTAGCTTGCCTTGTATCTTCAAGTGGATTCACTTTGAGTATTAGATATAGTTATTTCATGCAAAAGTCCCTTTGATTAAAGCCGTTGATACACTAGCCCCATACGCAGTTCATCAGTAAGAAATGTGCTGCATGTGCTACTTTGGAGATTGCAAAGAGGTAGGCGGTCTAAAGAGAGCAGTAATGGAAGCATGGAAAAATAGCTTTTAATATCCCCAAAAAAGAGACGCCGCTTGATGAAGTTCCCAGCTACAAATCAGCCTTATAAAATGCATTTTGCAGTGCACGCAGCTAAAGTGGTTAACACAACTACATTTGCATTTGATTTGAGAGCTTTTCTTGCATTTAGCGATGGATGTAGCTCCAGTGTGCGAACACTGTTGAACAAGTATCTGAAATGTTGTGTAGAGAAATCCCATTTCAGGGTTCAATGGCTCTTTGGAAGCTCCTCATCCGGGCAGCCGTGAAATATATGCCCTTGTAAAGCTTGTCTATTCAATCAATTTTTCTATTTTCAATTACCGACATTACAGAGAGGCATGCTGCTGTTTTTGCACAAACTGTATCAAGTCAGTTTTAGGCTGAGAGGGCAGTTACAGTGGATATCCTTATGGGATGGAGAGTACACAGACTTTATCTTTACTTTTTTTTCTTTGATATACAGTAGTTAAGGCAATACGTTGAAGCACTGTATATCTATGTATATAAATGTATCAAATAGAAAGCAATGGTTTGGAGTTCTTGCAATGAGTCTCAAAAGCATGGGGCAGAGGCTTCAAAAGTGGATTTGTATTTTTCACTGGTAATTTATGTAATAGTTTTCCGTCTTAACTTAGTCCATTAAAAAACAAACTTTTGTCCAGAGAAGACAGCAGTGTTTCTGGATCATGGCTCCTTGAGGGTGACAGGCCAGTGTACTCTTTGTACCAATCCCAAGCATGGATAAATTAAGAGGGTCACGTCAGGAAGGGCAACCAGTATAAATCCTATGCCATATTAATAGCAGTTCACTGCACGATAGGAAGCTGGTGATTTGGTGTGGTGACCCTGAAAGGTAAAAGCAAAAGAAAGCAGTTCTGAATACAATACAATCAATTCTGATACAGCTGCGGCTTGCATTTAAGCAAATTGGGTTTAAAGAAAATGACTTTTGAAGTGTTCCTGATCCATGTACTAATTTAGAGTAAAGAATAATGCCTATAATGCCTATAATTTTCTATATATATATATATATATATATATATATATATATATAAATGTAAATACAATGCCACTTGAAGACGAGACATGTTTTAGCAACCTGTACATCCAATACTAATATTAGAGACCCTGCCTTTCCAAAAAATGCTTTTTTTTTTTTTACCTTGACATTTATCTGAAATTTTGTCCTTGTCTGGCTGCCATAAAATTCTAAATGTGCTATTATTTTTTTATGCAATATTAAAATATCTGTTTTTAATGGTCCCCTGTTATGCTAAATTGACTTTTTTTTTGTGCTTTTAACCATGTTATAATGTTGTTCGCACCTCAAAAACATACCTGGAGTAGTATTTTGTTTCATTCACTCATGTTTGAGTAATCCAGTATGCTGAGGCCGTTCTCTTCTCAAGAGCTGAAAACACTCGGTTTCATGTCTGTACTTGAGACCGAGCCACCGTCACTGTTCTGATCATTTCAGTGATTAAAATGCTTTCACTACCAAGCAGACATCTCATTCATCTATCTGTTAGCATCATGTTACTAATAACCATGCTAACTAGCCATTTTATGCTCTGTCAATTCCCCACTATTGCCAGCAGGAGGCAACAGACCTCAAAAGTCAAAGTAACAGCTCCCCAGTTTTATACATTAAGTGAAATACTATTGCGAAAGTGTCCAAAACGCTATTTCAAAAAGCCTTAAAAAAGACCATCAAGTTATATTGTGACTAAATTATAGTTTTATGCGGATTGCAAAACATTGCATTTCCGTTTTATTTGTACAGTGTCCCAGCATTTGGATTGGTAGTTTAATGAGGAACTGGCAAAATACCAGCTTACACAACAGTTGTTTACATCCACCGTTCACCCCATCCCTGACACAGATACACACCTCTCCAAACGCAACAGCTTCACCAATGGTATTATGGTGCTGTTTTCACATATTGCATTTACATTTACCTCAGTGTGATGGTGTTGACGGCAGGGCTGTTGTGACTCACGGACGCCCAGCTGAAAATCTGCACAACACTGAGATGTGACAAAAATCCCTGCATTACTCACTTGACCCGCTTATTACATAAACCACTTTTTGTTTTCATATATTAGCATGAATCATAGCCATCAGTGACGAGGGCTGCACATGAGAAGGCCAAAACTGGGATTCACTAACGTCATCCTGGCAGAGGTGGTAACTGGGTACTTTTAAGTAATTTTAAATATATGTTTTTACATTAGTACTTTTTTTTTTTTTTCAAGTATCTAAATTAGTAAAGTGGGTATAGTGTTAGCAGTATGAATGTGTGAATGTGAGTGAGTGGGGACTACGGATGGAAATTAGCTCTGAGCTATAATCCGGTTCATTAAAACACGCTGTCCCATTCAAAAAAAAAAAAAAAAAAAAAAAAAAAAAAGTCGTAGTATAGTAGTAGCAGAAGTAGTAGCGGTTGTACTAATAATAGTGGTAGAAATGTAGAAATAATACTATAGTGGTGGTAGTAGTAACAGTAGCAGTTATAGTAGTCATATTAGAAGTATTTTTTTAACATTGGTGGATAGCAGTAGAGGTAGCAATAGCAGTAGTGAGAGTAGTAGAAGTCATAGTAGTAGTACAGTAACAAAAGTTGCAACAGTAGTAATAGTAATGCTAGTAGCATATTCTACTTTAGTAAACTATACGTCTTTACTTTGTAGCAATAGTAGTACTACTAATGGAAGTAGTTATAGAAGTAGTAGCAGTGATAGCAATAGCAGTAGTGATAGTAGTAGAAGTAGTAGTCATGGTTTTAATACAGTAACAATAATGGTGGCAGAAGTAGTACTGATAGTGGTAGTGGTCAAAGTAGTAGTTACAGTTATGCTAGTAGTACTCCAACTACTTTCTACTTAAGCAAACTTTACATGTTTACCTGGTAGCAATAGCAGTAGTGATAGTAGTAGAAGTAGTAGCCGTGGTAGGCAGCAGTAGTAGTAATAGTAGTAATAATGCTTGCAGTATTGCAAGTACTTTCTACTTAAGTAAACTTTATGTCTTTACTTGGTAGCAATAGCAGTAGTGATAGTAGTAGAAGTAGTAGCCGTGATTGTAGTACAGTAAGAATAGTGGTGGCAGCAGTACTAATAGTGGTAGTGGTCATGGTAATAGTAATAGTAGTAAAATACCATCATTAGTACTACACTAATGCTAATAGTACTGCAAGTAAGTAAACTTCATGTCTTTACTTGGTTGCGATAGTAATAGTAGTCATGGATGTAGTTATAGAAGTAATAGTAGTAGCAGTAGTAGTGATATTAGAGGTAGTAGAAGTACAAGTAGTGGTAGTAGCACTGCAAGTACTTTCTACTCAAGTAAACTTTACACTTCATCCATTTGGTCGAGTACTTTTACTTCTGCTTGAGTAATATCACTAAACAGATTTTGAGTACTTCCACCTCTGCAGTACTGGGAGCCCATTTGTTATTCTGACACATCATTTTGCCCTTTTAATTGTACTTGCTGTATTTTGTGGAAGTACAAGGCTGGACCAGTGTTGCTGCAGGCGTCCGGGCATGTTCTCTGCAGTGTGTGTGTGTGTGAGAGCGCACGTGGCGGACCCATGCAGAAAATGACAGTCTGCCATATGGACCACATGCAGAGGTCTTGCACAGTAAGTCAAGCTGGTCACTTTAGGAAAGCTGTTGAGTCCGATCCGGTCCAAGTGGCCCGCTGGGATCTCCTCCTGGTTTTCCTGATTAGCCAGACCATCCCAGGATCACTGCAGAGTCCGTCAGACCAATGAACCTCTTTACTTCTTGTACTAGCCCAAATTATAGCGACTTGTTGATGGGCTGCATGCAATAAGTCTGCGGCAGATACATTTTAACAGTTTTTGGTTGTTTCTGGTTCTTTATGGTTAAGTTTAGGATTGAAATACAATGGTTAAGATTAGGGTCCATGTACTGTATTTTACTTATAATCTAAAAGTCCTATTGGGTAACGATCTTAAACCAGTGTTTCCCAACCAGGGGTACGGGGACCCCTAGGGGTACATGAGCACATCGCAGGGGGTAGGTGAGTTAGTTTATTTATAGAACCTTTTCAGAAAGACTACAATTAACCTAAATCTGCAGTAACCCAGGACTATGTTAAGGATAAAACAGGGATTAACAGAAAAAAGGCAACACTAAAGAAGGACACAACAGGGACTAAACCTGAACTAAACCAGGTCTAAAGCCAGAACTAAACCAGATCAAAACTCAAACCAGAACTAAACCAGGAAAATAAATAGGACTAAACCAGGAATAAACTAAGTCTAAACCAGGTCAAAACTCAAACCAGAACTAAACCAGGAAAATAAATAGAACTAAACCAGGAATAAACTAGGTCTAAACCAGGTAAAACTAGGGTTTAAACTAAGGCTAAACCAGGTCTAAACCAGATCAGGACTCAATGCCAAATCAAAACTAAACCAGGACTAACCCCAGTCCTGGGGGTACACACCACCAAAAAGGTTGGGAACCACTGCCTTAGACAAGTAAAACTGTGCCTTGTTATGTTTAGACATTGTGTCTTATGTATCTAATTTAGAAAACAGAATCTCCAGTATTTTATCAATACATAAATGACAGTTACTGTTTTAGTGTTAAACATATTTGAATGTAGCGGAACATTGCTCTATTTAAGCAACAAATAATGATTTATTATATACAGTACAGTGCCAAGGTTTTCATGAAGTGTGAAAACATGCTGTTGACTAAGAGTGCTTTAACGTTAGCTCTTCAATCAATCTGCTATGTCTCCTGCTGAAAATGTTTGAAAACGGAGGGGACTTCAGGTACAATATTTTGATGTGATTAAAGTACCAGCTAGAGACCTGCAGCGGGCGGGAAATCCCACGGGTCCTGCATGACCTAACTCAAATCCTTCGAGATTGGGTGGCATTGACGTGGTCTCATACGGGAGTGGGCGGTCAAGGAAAAACATACCAAGTCCCGAGCGTCTCGAGACTTTTGAGTACATGGTTATACTAGTCTTTAAGGTAGGGGTCATGTCTAAATGTAGGCAAGTGTGCAGCTTACATGGGGCATTACGGTAGAATGCTACTGCGAAGACACAGAACAAAGCACGGAGAGTGAAACTAGGAGCCACGCTTTTTATTCTTCACTGTAACACGTGAACCCAGAGCTTTAATAGAATTTTAAACACGAGTTAGCTTTCTGCTCTTCTCCTGGCATGTGTCAGTACAGGCAGACACACCAATGCCCCGTGGAAAACACTGTCATATTAAAAAGACGTCAGTACCAGGACAGGAGCGGTCAGAGCGCTTTTGGGAGTGGGCAAGAGCAGGATTGAAAAGTCAGGTCTCTTGTACCAGCCAGTGACCATCTCCCATGATTTGCTAGCCAGTCACAGCAAGGACTCATATGAGCAAGCCAAACAACAAACCACTTCACCCACCTTGTCTATGTATAAATGGATTAGTGTGACTGTGTTTGGTGGTGGTTGGAGAGGCTGTGGGCAGCTACGTCTCTGGCAGTCAGAGTACAGAAGTAGTTTTCCACCATAGTGTGACTGAGGAGTGAAGACTTTGAGTATCTAGAGAAGCACTATATATGTACATCTAATTCATTGCTATTATTATTAAAAATGTTGTTGGAGGAAAAATAATCCACTTATATATGTATATGTATAGCAGCATATGTTTTTTTTCTTTTTTTTTCATCAACAAAGAGGCTCATGGCTGAAGACAATCTAAAATCCACCCACACATGACCGCACTGCCACACCATTCGTTCCGAACCACCACCATACAGGACCCAAACAAATCAGCGAGAGCCATTCAAGATAGATTTTTGCGTCTTTGTGAACTCTTGTACAAACCCAAGGCACTATACCTTTACTATTATGAGACAGAACCAATGCTTTGGCAGAGGTCTACATCATTTTGTTTAAGAATCAGCCAGATTCCTCTACTCTTAAGGTGGAGACACATGACGTAATAAAGTGACTGCTTCTTTGCGAGCTGTTTCTGGATTGTCAGCGAGAAGGAGAAATCAGATTTTGTCTAGTGTACACAAAAATAAAAATACTCACTGCTAAATGGGAAGAAAAATAACACAATGGCGTCCAAATTTGCCTCCGCTCAGCAATTTGTTTGAGCTAATTGACAGGGATGATTAAATATTATGTAACCCTTGACAGGCCATGCTTAAATGGAATTAGCTCTGCGGTAAGCTATGTCAGCAGGATTCATTGGCCAATGTGGTACACTGGTATTTGTCTTCGGAAACACCAGCTGGACCGTTGACTGCATGTTCAGGGGTAAACACCGAAGCATTTGTTCTGGTTTACACTGGGCTCAAGATGTCAGAATGTAAATGTAAATATGTCTGGGAATGGTTCAGATGACTGACGGGGGCCAAGACACGCCGTTGTACTAATTGTCTGTGTATGTACATGCAGCTTGAGACAAAATGACCAATTTTGATGTCTATTTTCTATGTTTTCCATTTATATAATATTTTGCTCCATAACATTAGCTTTTAATTAACAAACTTTTTTTTATCTAAAATACCATAGTGATTAAATGTGGGGGTGTCAACCTAAGGCCCAAAGTAGCTGGGAAAGACTGGGAAAGACTGGGAAAGACTTCTACCACAAGCAACCCCTAATAAAAAAACAAAAAACAAAACAAAACAAAAAAGCTAGTACAAGTGGTGGCAGTAGCTCAGTCATTAGAGACATTCACCCATTAACCTGAAGGTTGCCAGTTTGATCCCTGCTATACTGTTGTTGTGTCCTTGGGCAAGACACTTCTCCCACCTTGCCTGAATGAATATCCAAATCCACTTTATTTGAATAGCACATTTTACAAACAAGTAAAACAACAAAAAAATTATGCTATTTACCTCTACTAGTAATAATAAGAATGTGTAAAACTAAATAAAAGCAATACAATAAAATAACAATAAATAAGTATAATAACAACAATGAAGTAAATAAAAACAAAGCAATATAACAAGACCACAAGATACAGGACAACATATAAGACACAGGGCCACACAATTCACGACAAATTAAAAGCCAGAGAATAAAAGTGGGGGACAAGACTTAAAACATTAGGTGAGTGTGACTGTTTAGTGGTGGTTGGAGGGGCCATAGGCACAGATTGGCCGCCATTTTTCTGTCAGTCTGCCCCAGGGCAGCTGTGGCTACAGAAGTAGCTCGCTGCCACCGACTGACGGAGGAGTGAATGAATAATGCACCAAATTTTAAAGTGACTTTGTGTGTCTAGAAAAAATTGCTATATAAGACTATTATTAGCATATTAGCATTATTATTATTATTAGTTTAAATGTTTTGAAATTAGATGTAATGCTAATGGCTAATGCTAATACGACTTTAAAAGATTATATTGTATTTATTTTTAACACATACACGTCTCAAGGAAAACAAAATCCATTTTCTCAACCAGTGGTTCCCAAAGTGGGGTCTGGGGCTACAACGGTATTGTCTATGAAGTACATAAAAATAAAAATAAAAAAAACTACAGTTATACACTTTCAAAATATTACTTTAAAACTATATTTTGCCATCAGTCAGTGATTTTGCTAACATTCAAAATCTATGGATTAAAAACATTGGGTAGACTTTTGAATAGAGAAGTTTTGTTGTTGGGGTCTGCGAGAGATAAAAAAAAAAATAAGTGGGCCACAATACTCATGACTTTGGGAATGGCTGTTCTAAACTATATTATAACCACTACTACTTTCTTCTTTTTTGTAGCATATTAAATTGGCTTAAGTTTTAAGCCAGATGCTCATCCTGACGATAGCCTTCCCATTTGTCCAGGCTTGGGACTGGCACAAAGACTACACCCCTTGTGACTAGAATATGCATATTATTAAAATCTATTAAATAAGTAATTAAATAGCAACAATTAGCGAGCACTGACGAAGCATGCACAAAGGTGAACTCTTCTGTATATCTTTAGTTATTTGTGGCCTTTGGTAGACTTGCCTCCCCCCTTCCCGTCCCGCCCACTGTCGATAACAACACAGTTTAGTGTGCTGCTCCGCCCAGTTCGATCGCTCCGCTCTCCGAAGCCTCGGAAGACGAGCTGCAGGAAGACATATGCACTGTCACTTCCAAATCTAATCAAGCCCAGGCTACACTACGTGATATCGATGCCGCCATTGAAAAGGCTGGTAATGGGGCTGTGTTGCTACTGTTTGCATGTCAGTGTTGGAACGCTTAATGTTATGTGATAATCCTTAACCAAGTGCAACATCAAAATACATATAGTTGCTTTAGTTTTCTTAAACCATGGGAATACTATAATAATAATAATAAAAAAAAATAAAGTTACGCAGTGCTTTAGCCTTACACACTGTCTTTGTGGAAGAGTGGTGAAGAGTAACTGGATTTTTTACTAATGCAGTATTTGTAGAAAAAAAAAAAACTTTTACTTTTACAAATATTACTTTTTTGAGAATATCTAAATAAGTAAAAATATGTTAAACAGGCAACAATAGCAGTAGTTTCTGAGGTAGCAGTAGTAAATATATACCTTAAGTAGACGTAGAACTACATACCTGAAAATGTTTTAGAGGGCAGTAACAATAGCAGTAGTATTTGTAGTACTAGTAGTAGCTCTAGCAGTAGTCAAGCCTGTCAACAGGGGGGCAAAGGGGACTCATAGGGGCCCAAAAATGTTCCCTTTTCTAATATTTTCTTGCCCTAGGCCCCTTCAAGCCTCTCAGTGGATCTGGCAGTAGTGTTAGTAGTAGTAGGAGGAGGAGTACTTAACATTTTCACTCAATATTTTACATTTACTCAACTTTGCAACTTTGATCTCAGCTCTCTCACTGAGGGTACATTTAACAGCACATTCATTCATTTTTTTAAAGTTCAGAGAAATCTCCATTCTTACAGTTCATTTGCATTCCTGACCGGTTTTTCAGAAACACACAATCGTTACCTGATTTACGACCCACTTCTTTTACCGTAGCCCTTCTCTCTGACCCTTCGGCTCAACCTATACTTCCAAGTCTCGCCTCAAATAATTACTTAGATTAACCCGCTACAAGGATGGCCTGACTTACCTGATATTTTTCTTCTTCTTCTCTAGTATCCCCTGTGTCCCTAAAGTATACTGTGGTATCAATGTACAATGCCTATAACTATTGATATTTGATATTGTAGGTGTTGGAAGTTTTAAATTCCTTACAAACAATGGCAAATTTCTATTCTCAAAATGTACCATCCCCCCAAAAATTGTTTTCTTTTTTTCAGTGTGTTCTTTAATGAAGTATTGAGAAATAAGGACAATGAGTACTTAACCAGGTCTAATTCAGAAATAAACTAGGACTAAAGCAGGTCAAAATCAAGGAATAAGGAAGGGAAGGAAATGCATTACGAAATAATGACTAAACTTTAGCAAAATCAGTACTAAACTAGGCCTAAACCAGGTCCAGAACAGGTCTAAACCATTTTTAAATTAGGTCTAAATAAGGACTTAAACCTTAGACTTAAATAGGACAAAACCAAGACTAAACCAAGGAATAAAGAGTGGATAAACTCAGAAATTAAAAATAGTAATAGGGAAGATTAAACTCTAGCTAAACCAGGTCTAAATCAGGACTAAACTAGAACAAAACTAAGACTAAACCATGGATCAAGCTAGAGAGGACTTCTAAGTAAAGAATATGCACACTTTTAACCAATTATGACTGGCTGTGTGCTCAAACTGATTATTAGTAATGTATGTCTTTCAAAAATGCATGAAAATAAACTTAAAAATTAACATCTACTATTACATTTTGAAGCCTTGATAAGAAAGATTTAGTATCACCATAAGCCTACTTTACCCATACAGCTTCTTGATCATGTTCTCAACTAACACAAGGATTTCTTTCACCCCCAACAAGAAAGCAGTCTTTAAAGTGAACGATGAAAGAGTTTTGGACTTTTCTTTACCTTTTTAGAAGTGGCACAGTCTGTTTACACTTTTATAGAGATCCCTATGTGCTTCCTTGATCTGATTTCTATCTTACAGCAATGCACACAGTTCTTTATTGCCTATGGATCAGGCACAGACACTCCTGCTGCTTGCATCTACTAAAGGAATCTTTAAACACTGCAACAAAATGTTTTTTGGGGGTGGACCTTTTTTTTTTTTTTGCCTTGAGTCGAGTGTAGTGTTTACAGTTTTATGTTCTATTTGCAGCACTTCAGATGTTGGGACATCACTGTGCAATGTGTACTCGGCAAATATCAAGATTTTGAAAGTTCAGATACTCCAATGCTGTTTGCTTTGGGTTTGGGAGAATGTTTTTTTTTTTCATGCACAGAAATAGTAAAACTGTAAGTGTATGGAAATAACTGGAAGCAGAATGCAAGACAAGGCAATTACCCTCTCATCTCGCGATGGTAAAAAATACAATGCTCAGATATGGACTCAGACCTGAAATCTTCTGGTTCAAGGGTAAATGCTCTATCCATGAAACTACAAAGCACTTATAGTGTATCTCACAATGATAAAGAATCTGCTAATATTATTCATTCATTCACCCCTTTTCCCATTAGGAGCCTATCCCAGCAACTATGGGCCTTCACTAGGGGGCAAGAGCGCTAACCACTCTGCTACCATGTAACGCTAATCATTTGTTGCTTTATTGAGCTCTTGGGGCATGGAGTTAGCATCTTTGGTCCTATCTTGCAATGGCACAGATGGATCCAAACCAAGTTAAGTTAATTTCGTCATTGGCCCATTACTGGCCTTTCCTGAAAATTTTATTTCTTTATTTTTTTAACCTTTATTTAACCAGATAGGTCGATTGAGAACCAATTCTCATTTACAACGACGACCTGGCCAAGAGGCAGCAGCGTGATATACACCACATCAAAACAGTAATCACAATACAAAATCTGACAGAGGACAGTTAAAAACAAGAAATCAACTATCATACATTATTTACAATATAAACAAGAGAGCCATGAAAACATCAATAACAAGTGCACTGATCAG
Organism: Bostrychus sinensis; assembly: GCA_020698575.1. NCBI lineage: Eukaryota > Metazoa > Chordata > Actinopteri > Gobiiformes > Eleotridae > Bostrychus > Bostrychus sinensis. The sequence goes on along the minus strand of CM036261.1, from coordinate 9,560,298 downwards.
AAACTACAGAGTCTAATAAGGATTTGAAAGAAGGCAATGGGATCAAGGTATGGAGCTTTAATGTTTTTTGAAGCTCGTTCGAATCGTTGGGAGCAGCAAAATGAAATGAAAAACGACCAAAAGAAGTACGGACTTTTGGAATGGAGAAAGTGATGAAGTTACTGGAACGTAAGTTGTGGGTTGTATTAGAAACGATGAGTAGTGAACGAAGGTAGGAAGGGGTTTTACCGATGATGGTTTTATAGATGAAATTTTACCAATGCAACAATCTACGGGAATGAAGTGAAGGCCGGTTAATAAGAGAGTAAAGATTACAATGATGAGTGTTAAAAGGGGCACCGGTGACAAAACGAATTGCAGAGTGATACATAACGTCCAGTTTATGGAGGAGAGTTTTGGAGGCGGATCTATAGATTATATCACCATAATCTAGGATGGGGAGGACAGTCATTTTGACCAGGCTGAGTGGGTGAAGGATGATTTATTGCGATACAAGAAACCAATTCTTGTTTTGACTTTAGAAAGTAGTGTGTTTAAGTGAGTGAACTGTCAATCCACATACCTAGATATTTGTATGAGCTGACCATTTGTAGAGCAGTACCATCAAGAGAGGAGATGTGAGGATGGCAGGGAGTCTGGGGTAGGCTACGGTTAAAAATCATGAATTTGGTTTTATTTGTGTTTAACCGAAGATGAAGATTGGAAAGGGCATATTGGAGATTGTTAAAGCTGTTTTGCAGGGAAGACAGGGCAGTGTTTAATGTTGGACTGGAAGTATACAAGATTGTGTCGTCAGCATATAGATGGTAGCAAATGCTATTGTTGCATTATTAAAATGCATTATTTTTTATGGATAATTAGTTTATAGTTACTGTGTTGACACTGATGTTTATAATTTTGCTTTAATTTATATAATTCATTATTATTATTATTATTATTATTATTATTAATGTATTTACTTTTTTATGGCATAGGAGATTGAGTCGCCCAATAATCGGATGATCAGCGGTTCAATTCCTGTACACCTTCCTGTTGTTGTGTCCTTGAGCAAGACATTTTGCACCCACAGTGGAAGGCACTGTGGGTCCAGTCACAATATGTGTCTTGATGCGACAGGAAGGGCATCTGGTGTAAAAAAAAAATCACTGTGCAAACATAACATGAAGTTTTTAATTCAAAGACTAAACTTTAATAACAGTGGCATTTATTAACATTGTAATAGTAATGTTAAAATAATGCTGTATCTGTTTACTAGTACTTAACTAATGCTTTATAGTGAGTTATTCTGAAGTGTTACAAAAAAAAAAAAATAAAATAAAATACTTTACCATAATAGTGTGTAGAAAATAAAGGCTTCTTGTCTGAGCATAATTAGACTTTCAAATAGGATCACAAGCTACTAGATGCTACTGCCGCTGCACAGAAGTTGCTTGTGTCGGTTGCTTTTGTGCAGTGATTAGGTCAACACAGCCTGGAGTGTTATATCCCACTAATTTCACTCACAAACACACTTATAGAGCCACTCGGGCTAGAGAGGGGACATCAGGGAGACGAAAAAGAAAAAAAAAAGAACAAAGAGGCGTGTGCATAGTGTGGTTCTGCAGTTGTTATCCCATTTCTCAGACACACTTTTAAACAATCAATGGCGTCTCTAGAGTAATCCATATGCTCTATATCGGTGTTTGGACGACGCGAAAACAATCAATTATTATGTCAAATTTTATTCAGAAGTGGAGAGCGACAAGTAGGGCATACAAATGAGGCTAAATATTTACATTGCTACACTTTCCATGATATGCCACCAGCAAAAGCAATCAGTTTTTCCGAAAGCAGAGGGGAAAGGAAAGGAGGGGGGACTTGCTAAGCTAACGTACATAATGAAAAGTGCAAGCTCTGTCATATTGCGCAGATAAAAGTGTTCTGATGAGAGCGGGAGACAATAGCAGCGCATTAATCTCCTTGACATGGCCCGGGCTGTGGCTTTAAAATACTCACCTCCCCCCACATTCAGGAGCACTATCTATCTGTGGCCATATACTTGCTGCAAAAAAGAAGAAAAAGAATTAGGGGTGCAAAAATGACAACGGAAAATGCACCTTTTTGAGGAGGCAGGGCACGTAAATAAATGGACGCAATCATAAATACAAGCGCGTACAAACACTGAACAAAAAGGACAAAAACTTTGACATTCAGTTGGATTTTTAACAGAATATCACAAATACAGGTGCACAATAAAATATTTTAAGAATGTATCTATTATTATGATTATGTAATATTAAAATTTCATGAAATAAGCCATTTTTTTTGCAATGAAACGTGCTTGGAATTTTCATTGCTGCAATACTGTCCAAACTTTGCTCTCCTTTTTATGTCTTATGTCAGAAGAAATTTCATTCATACATTCAGTCATTCAATTTTTATTAAGGATACAGAGAGATCAAATGATCCATAGCTAAATATATGTAAAAATAGTATATTAAAATTACAAGAAAGACAAAGAAATAGTAGAGCATATTCAGGCCATAATTCTGCTCATCTCAGGACAAACTAGAGCTTGTAAAATAGCATTAGATGAGTTCATAGTTCTACACAAAAAATTGTAACAAAAATGATGTTTTGCAGCTGCACAGGAACGTATCCCACAGTGAGCAAACATCTGAGCATATTTTCTTTTAAACATACATTAACTTTTGCTTGAAATGAAAAAAAAAAGTTACTTTTACTTAATTATACATATATCGTTTTAGTAGAATTTTGTTTTTTCACCTCAGTAATTTCCTTAAGCACTTTTACTGTTTGTTTGTAGTTAAGTACAGAGTTTGAATACTTATACTCCATCTGAACTATCCCACAAATACTGTCACGCACCATGGCTAAAAGTGGCTATTACTTCTACCTACTGTATATGCAAATCTAACAAATAAAACGTCCCATGTTACTTTACAGGATACATTGAGTTGACATCCCATCCTCCATCACTATGCCACCCTGTGAACCAGTGTCTGTACTTGAATAAACACTGCAGATAATGTGGGCATTAGCGCTGGAAGATGTATGGACGCCATAGTGCAACCACTTTAGGATGACACAAAGCAATAGCGCACCATTTCCCAGTTTTTTTTTTTTTTTTCTGACCTTCACAGGCGGCTGCTGCTACAAACCCAATAAGATGAGCCTCTAAGTGCCCTTTATACTTCTCTGTTGTTGCTTTTGTTTCTAATAAGCCCCTCATCTCAATATAGAACGCCATATGCTTCTACTGATATTGCATGTTCTTATCTCGCTCCTATGTAAAGACTCAGCCAGGTATATGTTTATTTTTGACATTTTTTTTTCTTTCTGGCGCTTTATTGCTTTTTAATCTTTCATTGGCAAGTGATGTATGGCGGCGAATGTGCAAATAACGTTTTGAAGGACAGTTTGAATTATTTTATAGACGCCGAGGCTGTCTTGGGTTTCATCTTGCATAATGATGACAGGCCCGGGCAGGCTGTGAGCTAGTGATTGGCACTGGTTGGGGTTTTACGTTTGGTATTTGGAGAGAAATGAAGGATTCTGACAAGCACAAAGACTTCACATCTCTCTAATCTATATATAATATCCCTGTAGCTGGATTGTTTTCCTTGGTTTTCTGTGAAGTTTCGGCGCCGCCTCAGACTCCGGTCATTTTGCTGCTGCCTCAGCAACTCACTCATTATGATTAGAGCTCCTCGCTGCACATTGCAAACCATGTGCCTTGCATCTCTGTCTGGCATTACACAGCCACACATTCAGAAGGAAATGTACTTTCTGAATACATGCTTTAACTTGAGTACATTTTTTAAAAAGAAAACATAACTTTGTGATTAGGGCAGGTACCATTAAACGATACCTTTGTGGTGTTGAAAGAAAAGTTACAATACTGCTGGTATTGAACAAATACATTTTATTCAATACCAAGTTTCAATACCTAGTGGGACCTTTAATGTTCCTTTGCATGTATGAATCAAATAAATAACAATAAATCATACAAACTACTGGTTTAACTTACAGCTGAGATTTTTGCTCCAAAAATGTGTATTTTATTCAATATTTTTGTGTTTTATGATTGTTGAAAATGAATTAGCACACCATAGGTATCAGAGGAATTATTGCTCAGGTACCAGTGTTGAAAACCAGGTATTGTTTAAGTAATGGTATTGAAAAAACCTGAATGGTACCCAGCCCTAGTTGTGATAGGACCAATGCCTTGAACAAAATGATTATTTCGTCTTCCTGTTCTGACAACTGCCCAGAGCAGTGCTGGAGGAGCAGCATACTCAACCTTTTTTTTTTTTTTTTTTCTGTATTTAGACAGTTATGCATAGAATTGCAATCTGGAAATTACTACTAGAGGCCACCAAAAAAATGATTTGATCAATACTTTGTTGCTCCTAAAGTAAACTGATTCATGTAAATAATTTTTATCGTTTGTCATTTCAGTTTTTCCCTCCCATTGTCATCACAGCAAATCATCTTCCAGATCACATATTGGTTTGGCAGGTTTTTACATAAGATGCCCTTCCTGACACAACTGTCTCCATTTATCTCGGCTTGGGACCCTCTGTGACTGGGTTGTTATTATCCAAATATGCAAACTATATTCAAATACAGCGGTGGGAGCTACCATAGAATACATCTTACACATTTGGACTTTCACTTACTTCCATGTTATAATGTTCCCTCATCAAAAAAGCAGTGGTGGAATGCAATGAAGTAAAAGTCCTTAGTTACTTTACTTAAGTACATTTTTAATTTATCTGTACTTTACTTGAGTAAATTTTACAAGGGATACTTTTACTTTTACTTAACTACATTTTAGAGCTTCATCTGGAATCTGCACAATTTTTCAGCAAAATCCCTCACATTTAACACATTAATTTTGAGTCGAAATACTTTTACTTTGTTACTTGCAAATATATTTAAAAGTAAGTACTTTTATACTTTTACTTAAGCAGAACTCCTACTTTTACTCGAGTAAATCTTTGCTCCTGTATCTGTACTTTTACTTAAGTAGAGAAATTCAGTACTTCTTCCAGTACTGTCAAAAACAGACCTGGAGTTGTGTTTTGCTTTATTCACGCCTGTTTGAGTAATGCTGTCAGTCTCTGGCGCTGACTTTCTGAAACCTCAGAACAATTGGTTGAACAAACCCCACCCACTCCAGGCTGCACTGACCAATCAACAAGCCTTCTTCATCCAGTCTGCTCTCATTATATTAAAGCTATATAAGAATCACAGCTATTTTTCTATTTGCAGTAAAATGGCATCATCCAAAAAAGTTTAAGGAAGTGAAGTGCTTTTCTCACTTTTTATGTTCAAAGGATTGCAACAACACTCTCCTGTTCTCCGTTGGCCATTTTCTTTATGGCACCAGTAGAGTATTTATTAAAAATGTTCTCTTTTAGTCACATAATGTTTTTAAAGGTTGTAAAACATTCTAGAGGTGACCAAGATTGCTTTAAAGCTATAAATAAAAAACATAATAAAGCTAATTTTTTCCCCTTATGATGCAATGGCTAAAATTAGTTTTAATTAAAGACCAAAATATGGCAGGAGACCTCTGTACGGAGACTAAAATTAGCACCGGGCAAAAGCCAAATGCCAATAAAAAATGGCTGTGGTGGTGGATGAATCAATACGACACCAGCAGCCTATGAGCAGGTAACCTTTTTAGCCGAGGAACAGTCTTTGCTGATACATTACTGTTATTTTATCCCTAATGACCTGCTGGTTCTTAGTTTAAGGATAAGAAATGGCCATGTACTACACTGCTTAATGTCTAAATGGGACATCTCATTTTGAGCGGCCGATACGTTAGAACAGGTTATGAAAATAAATCTAATGATGTATAGAAAATGGCATATGTCCTTCGGTGTTAGTGTTCTTTGTGACCCCGTTCATCGATGTATATATTTCTTAAGAGACTACATAGGAAACTCCTGTGACAAGCGCCCGGGGGCCCGCTAACGATGACAGAGGAACTTCCCACACAATCAGGCACTGCATCAGTCTCCCGCTCGCAGCCCAAAGGAGGTGCGTGTATATACTGTGAGTGTGTGTGTGTGTGTGTGTGTGTGCGTGCGTGACAGAGCTAGAGGGTGAGTAAAAGGCGTTTGACATTTGTTTGGCAGTGCGGCGCTCGCTAAGTCAAATGAGTTGGCTGAGGTGAGGAAAGTCCGTGTGAAAATAAAAGAATGCTGTGGGAATAAACAAGGAGTAGTTCTGACGAATATACCGTACTGTGGTCTTTAACAGAGGCTATGCACCAAGAGTGGTGTATCAATGTGCAGCAGTGGTTCTCAACTGGTGGGTCCAGACCCAAAAGCGGGTTGCAGAACTGTTTTCAGTGGGTCGCGGGCCTTTACCAAGGCAAAAAAAGAAAGTTTAATTTTTTTTAAGTAGGTGGCAGTGTGGGACATACAGAATAGAATAATATAAAAGAAACTCAACCAGAACAAAAAGCAACTGTTCTATAACGTTACTGTTATACGTAAGGTTGACGTGAGTACTGCTTACTTTTCCTCAATATCTTAAAATTTTCTTGAAATATCTCTTAATTATTTACTAAATCTCTTATTTTTCCTAAAATATCTCTTAAATTTCCTCAGTATCTTTAAATTTTTCTCAATATCTTCTAATTTTCTTGAAATATTTCTTAATTTTCCACAATATCTTTTAATTTTCCTGAACTATCTCTTAATTTTTCTTCACATTTCTTAATTTTTATGAAATCTCATAATTTTCCTCAATATCTCTTAATTAAAAAAAAAAAATCTTCAATATCTTTTAATTTTTTCTGAAATATCTCTTAATTTTTTGCAATATCTCTTAATTTTCCTAAAATTTCTTAATTTTCTTTTTTTTTTTCTTTCTAAAATATTTTATAATTTTCCTAAATTTCCTAAATTTTCATTTGGGTGACAGCTTGTCATTATGGAGTGATAGTTGTGTCCCAAAGACAGATCAGTTGAAAAGGAGAACGTAGACCTCACAACGGTAAAGCTACAGTGTCCAGACCTGAACTCAAACTCAAAGATCTTCTAGTTCAGGGGTAAATACTCTTTCCATTGAGCCACAAAACCCTTATATCTCACAATGGTAAAGAATCCACTGTTGTAAAACTAATCATTTGTTCTTTTAGCGAGTAAAGCCAGTGTCTTTGGGCTTTATCTCAGAAGAATCCCTGGATCTCAACAGTGATCTGGATCCACACCAAAATATATTGTCCTTGGCCCAAAAGTCCTGAAAATCCCATAGCAAAAAACAAAAAAATGGCGATTCATGGCGCCCTAATGTAGACTTTCAGCTACAACTGCAATCAAAACTCTAAATTCTGCTTAATGTATAACAATATGACTCATGAGGACCTGCTTTGCCAATTGCCGAGGATGTAATCTGCCCCATGCACTAAGCAGCACTGAAAAAATCTGTCAAATGTACTGTAGAAAAGAACAAAAAGGTCAATGATGAGGGTCATTAGTTCTGTTCCAATCAAATACTACAGATGTAATTGAAGTTTTATTTGTGTGTTTCTGTATATTTCGTGTCTAAAAGTACCATAATAATGTTAATATCATGCTAATACAGTTATAATTGCATGTAGAAATATGCAGACTTCAAAAACATGTCTAAAACGAAAACAGTTTCTAGTCTTTCTATTGTCCGTAAAGGCCAAGAGCTCAAGAAAACACAATTTCCAACAAGTTTGTTCCATGAAGTTTGCCTCATCTCATATAAATACATTAGTAACACTCTACAATAACTCACAACATAACACATAACAACTATATACATTAATTAATATCATTGAGTTATAAACCTTGTTATTAATGTTTAATTCTTGAGTTATAAGCTCATGTAGTTCAATGCAAATATAAACATCATTTTTTATTCAGTACCTTTAAACTGCTAATTAAGTATACTATTAATAATTACACATTTTTTCTGTGTTACTGCTTCAGTACTGCTTAACCCTCATCCTACCAACCTGTTTTGCATACATGGATTTCTGAGTGGGGTTGCACCACGCAGATTACAAATTTGTAAAAAAAACAAAACAAAAAACAAAACAAAAAACAAAAAAAAGAACAAAATACTGATATTTTTCTCTTTGCTCATCATTAGTAATGCGTTAACTGTCAAGTAAAAAGTTTCAGTTTGTAAATTATTATTTATATTTTATAGATTTACATATCATTTTCATATTTACACACGAGAAATTCTAGACTTTCTTTAATACAAATTGCACACTTTATGTCAGGAACAACCCACAATAACATAAACAAAGCTCATTTACCACTCTTCATTCTAATGTGGTTTAGTTTAAAATGAATGAAAAGAAAATTTACTAATTTTTAGACAAATATTTACTGTTAAAAGTGTCCAGGGCCAAATTCACTGCAATATAGAATAATCCCAATCTTCTCGCATGTGGTACATCAAATGAGTAATATGTTTTACAAAATAAAAACTAATGAAAGTGATAAAAACATTAACAATACATAGGTGAAAATAGGTCATTAGTGACCCTGATAAGTTTCTGTTTATAAAACTCTCAAATTTCATCAGTAACCAAAAACAACTGTATAAAGTCATAGACTACAAATAACCTGACAAAGTCATGAAAAAACAACGCTGAGATATGACAAAAAATATACTTCTGGGGTCACGTTTTACCCCCCTTGGTTGGATGAAGGTTAATGGTGCACTGATGTGGTCCTTGGAAATTCGGGAAAATGTTTTTCCGAGTTAAAAGATGCACATGAATTCCTGCACAAGTCGGAAAAAGAACTCAGGAACTCGGGTCAGAACCTGCTGCCTGACTTTTCCACCTCACTTCTGCTTCATGGACAGAGCAGAAAAGCTGATTTATTTATTTACATTTTATTAGCTCTTTGCTAATAATATGAGTTCACTATAAGCTGTTGTTCGCAGAGAAGTAACAAAATTGTGTTAGAAATGCTAATCATTACCATTCATTTATTTTACACCTAACGTCCAAAAGCTTTTGAAAAATATATTAACGTTCAGCCTTTTAGTAGTGAGAAAGCTAATGCTAAATGTTGTTAATGCTAATTAATAACATTACTGCCCAATAACTTCACTGGGCTAGCTATGGTAATGTGAATATCCTAACTTTCCGAGATAAAAACACAAAGACGTAAATAAGTCGGGAAAACGGCTTCTCATCTCAGAAAGACAAGCCCCCATTTTACACCCGATGCCCTTCCTGTAATACAACCCTCTCATTTATCCAGGCGTGATTCATTTTTATGAGATTTTATGCAGACAAATCCACAGTGAGCCCAAAACCGTGTTCCAAGCTGCATCCTATGACAGTGAATAACACGCCTGCGAGCGGCTGACGACTGTTGGCAGCCAAACCAGAAAGTTTGTTTTTCGACTGTCAGCCCGCATTTATAAGTCAATCTGAGAATCCGTGCACGCTAGTCTTGCCTCTTTTGCAACGGCGTGCTTAGTCAGACTCCTTCCCCATCTCATCTCTCTTTCTCTTTACCCATTCCCTCTGTCTCGCCCTTTAATTTTCCAGTCTTGTCACTTCCCTTGTGCTCTTGTCGAAGTCTTTGTGGTTTTGATCTTATGGTGATGTCAGCGAGCCCGCTTGCCTGTGATGTTATATGGGCGTTTTTTGTTTTTTTTTTAAATCTAGGCTGCTGGAAGTGGAGCTTATTTTTGAGTAGTGCTGACGTAATGGTTGTTATCTGTAATGCTTTGAGGGATGCTTGTAAGACGCTGCAACCAAGAGCATCTGAGGAAAAGAATTAATCATCTTCAAGAACTTGTAAAGCGACATACACACCCGCTCCGAGGTAGAAGAAGAAGTACTCATGTAAAAGTACTGTTACTACACAATAATATTACTGAAGTAGAAGTATGCAGCAAGATTATCACTTGCAAAAAAAAAAAAGCTGTGAATGTGAAAGTGTACTATAACCTACTACTACTATTATTACAAGTGCTACTATTGCTGCTCCTACTATTTCTACTACAACTATTGCTAACATTACTACTACATTACTAATACTGCTATTCACTTTGGCACCAAGAGCGAAAAATTCTTGCACTTTTACAATTACAAGTGCTACTCCTACTATTACTACTATACTTACTTTAGAAATGTTTAAGATTTACTACTGCTAATACAACTATGAGTGCTACTACTGCTACTACTATTTCTGCTACTAATACTACTACAACTATTGCTAATATGACAATTCTACTATTGCTTCCCACTTTGGCATCAAGGTTGAAAAATAGTGTTACAACTTACTACAGCTATAACCATTACTACTATCACATTGACACCAAAGTAAAATATTCCTTTAATCATTTAGCAATTTTGAAAATTAAGAGATATTTCAGGAAAATTAAAAGATATTGAGGAAAATTAAGCAGTTTTCACATCAAACTTAAGTATAACAGTAACGTTACTACTACTAGAACTAGATTTTTTGCTCTGGTTGAGTTTCTTTTATAGTTTTCTATTCCATATGTCCCACACTGCCACCTACTGTTAAGAAATGTAATCTGATGATTTATTTTTACAAATTATACTTTCTTTTTTTGCCCTGGCAAAGGCCCGTGACCTTCTGAAAACAGTTCTGCGATCCGCTTTTGGGTCCTGACTCATCAGCTGAGAAACACAGCTCTAGAGTGCAATGAAGATAAGCAGCAGAACACAAAATTGTCTACCATTTTTACACAGTGACATAACCATAGGCTCCAAAATCTTCTGCAAAAGATCTATACTTGAGTAAAAATATCTGGTTACTCTCCACCTCTGTGCACTCGCTGGAACAGTGAGAGCGATGGTTAGATACAGCAGGGGTGCAGACATTTTGCTCACAAGCGTTGGAAGATTGGTGTTGCAGCAGACTTCAAGGCGTTGGATGTCTCCCCAGGGATAGAGCCATGTGACAGGCAGCGAGAGTGCAGGACGGACACCAAACCTGCTACAAATGTCAAGTAAGTATTCTGTGCCTTGTGGTCAGTTGACAGTTGGTGCAGAGGCTCGCAAAAAAACTGTCTATTTCCCCAATGCAATGTAATTAATTCAATTAAACAATCTTTCTGTGAGTCATTGTTGAGGTCGAGGTGCCAAAAGGGTTTCGAGGCAGAGGCAGAGCTGTCACTGCTAATGGCAAATTGGCCCAGCTAGAGCTCAGTGCCAAATTAACAGTGTAGGTCCAATCATCCAATGAAAGAGTACAACAGATATACATTTGAGTAATGACAGCCATGAGTGACCCACTATTTGCAATTATACCAGACAATGATATGTTCCCCTTGGCAGTACGGCGAGTTGGCACAGCTTCTGAATGTAGAAACATAGTGACATGTGGCGTTTGTTTTTTTCCCGCCAACAATACTCAACATCGAGTCGTCCCTCGGTGCCGTGGATTTTTTTGCGCCCGGATCATTCGACTCTGACTCCGTCTAAACTGGCACACGTCATTTGAAAGGCTGTTGGAGCTAAAGGCAGCTCTGCTTCTCTCTTTGGCGGAGTCCTAAAAGGCAGTTAGACGTGAGAAAAGAGAGGCCAAACTCGTGTTGTGTTTCTCCGAATTGAACCCGACCATTAAGGGCAGCCATTAGGCCTAATGAGAGCCCAAAATACAAATTGTAATTAATCCAAGTATCCCTTATTTAAAGTCTAAACTACTGTTCCTCGGAGATGGGGCGCAAGAGACACATTACTGTCCGACCAAACAATCATTATTAGTCAACAGTTAACTGATAAAATAGTATAATGGCATCATTAAGCAATGTGCAAGTACAGTACTTACAGTTAATGTATACTACTGTGACCAAACAACCTCCATGTTCTACATAACTGAGTCTCAATGGACTTATTTGTCTTCACTGTAATAATGGGCATCTCGATAACATTATTATTAGTTATTTTGCATTTGGTGAATATTATTTTCGGATGCATGATGGCAGAGGGTGGTTAGTGCCCATGCCCAGTGCCAGTCCTCAACATCTGGGGATGCTAAGCAGGATGTGGACTCATTTTTGAGATCATTTAAATTTGGACCAGCCTTGCCCGTGCCTTTCAGCAAGGAAGTTGTGGGTTCGATCCTCAGATCCATAGGCAACACCACTGCTGTGTCCAAATGTCATCCCCTAATTCTTCTACATAATGCACTATATAATGGTTCGCCATTTTGTAGTGGTGTGCGAATGTCTAGTGAATGAAAAGAAGTGCACTCAAAATTTCTGACACTGCATTTTGAAAAGAAGTGAACATCAATGGCCACTTAGACAGTCAATATAGACCAGAATTAGTTTTGAAGGGGAACAGCGGGATCTCGACAGGTCTTAAAACCAGTTAGAGATGCTATTACTTTCTGTTTTGTCCTCATTTTGAATACATTGCTTTAGCTTACCTTAGCTTTACAAAAGGTAAAAAAGAGCTGCTATAATCCAATCCAAAAATAACACGTTTTATTATGTTTTCTCTATAAATACTGAAATATCACTCAAGTCTGGTTGGGCTTTTTCACAGTTTGGTGAAGGTTTTTTTTTTTTTTCCATGAGTGACGGTGAGTTACAAACAGTGAGCAAGTGTCCAAACTTTTCACAAAATGAGTGCACTCTATAGTCTGCTACATAGTGCAGAACTTTAGTGATTGGGGGGTTAGGGCAGAGGTCTGCAACCGTCCGGAGTCAAAGAGCCAATTGTTCCTAAAAATACCAAATTTGAATCTGTAAAGAGACACAACCAATTTTAATGCACATATGTCGCTTAGCCCAGTGTTTGCCAACCAGGCGTACAGGGACCCCTAGGGGTAGGTGAGCACATTGCAGGGGGTACAAAGAGTTATATGATCATTTGTAGTGCATTTATATATTTGGCTTTGAAAGACTAAAATTAACCTAGGGAATGCAACACTAAAGAAGGACTAAACCAGGACTAAACCAGGTCTAAAACTAGAATTAAACCAGGACTAAAACCAAAACTAAACCAGGACAAAACTAGGGATAAACCAGGTCTAAACCTAGTCTAAACCAGGATTAAACAAGGTCTAAACCAGCACTAAAAGAGGATTAAGCCAGGTCCAAACTAGGACAAAACCACAACTCAACCAGGACAAAAACAGGCCCAAAGCTAAAACTAAACCAAGACAAAACTAGGAACAAACCAGGTCTAAACTAGGTCTTTTAAACCAGCTCTTAACCCAGTCTAAACCAGGATTAAACAAGGTCTAAACCAGCACTAAAAGAGGATTAAGCCAGGTCCTGTGGGTACACAAGACCAAAAAGTATGGGAACCACTGGCTTAGCCTATAACTGAAATGTGTCCAATATGGGTTGAAACCAACAAAGAACTGTATTAAATACTGCAGGTCTTGGTGCATGTGTGTGGTACTTTTATCAAGCCATGTATGCAACTGTGTAGACAACAGTTAAGTCCACAGTATATATTGTAAAACAGGGAGAAAGTCTTTATTTTAAATTGACAAGATGATGCAGATGCAGGTTGTTTTCTAGCTGTCTACTGATTCCTTTATTGACTTCACATAACCAGATGTCAGATGTCTAAGAGCTAGGGAGGCCATATGCACACAGTACATGCCTCTCACCTCTGTGGGCGGGGCTAAACCATAAAGTGATGGAAAATGGAGGAGGGGAGAATAAGACACACATGTGCAGGTGAAATGGTGAATCTAAATTGACTGTAGTGAATGAGTGAGAATAATGTGAGAATAAATGGATGTACCCTGCTTAAGGCCCAAAGTTGCTGAACCCTAGCCACTCACAACCCGTAAGAAGATAAATGAAGGAATATTATTTTTAATTAGCAACCCACAGGACAATCAGCTACACTGTAAAAAAAAAAAAAAGTTGCAAAAACTCAAGGAAACAGGATGCCTCAATATTTTTGAGTTTTGGGCCAACTCAAAATCTAAAGTTTCCAACAAAGAATATTTTTTTGTTCACCTAATTTGATGTTCATGCATCTAAAACCCTGTTGCCTTGAGTTTTTGCTGCATTTTTTTTTTGTTTAACAGTGTACCAATAAACAGTATATGTCACCGAACAAAAAACAAGCAGGACAAAGACAGATGGTGGAAAAAACAAATAAATAAATAAAGTCAAATGCAGAGGTGAGACTAGGCCTTATCCAATACAGAATGCAAACTAAATCATAATCATAATTCATTGCCTCTGGCTGTGCTATTCTAAGCCATACATGCCAGTTCAGTTTGTTGGGTAATTAATTTTTACTGACGTATTAAGACATTGATTTGGACTAAAACTGATTTTGTGGGCGTCGTGGAGCAGCCTTAAGCACCTATAGGCCTATAAAAACCACTTCATTACCATACCCAATAAAGCAGTCAGCATTAGTTCAGTGCAATAATTACCAAATGTACAAAGTCATAATATTGGATTTGCTTTTGTCTGCTCTCCTCCACTCCACTCCTCTTCATTTCCTGTCTGCCGGAGCCCCCCCCTCACCCTCCCCTTCCCCCTCCCTCCCAAAGCCGGGGCCTGTCTCCAGCACCTCGGAGACAGGCCTTTTATTAAGATGACATGCAGCGGCAAGTGTGGCAGGCTAAAAATAACAAGAGTTCAAGCGTCGCAAAGGAAGCCAAACATGAGTTCTCAGTGGTCAGCTCACACGCCTGACCGCTGCAGACACAGTCCGTGGCCCTGGCCTGATCTGATGGACTGGAATAAGGTTGGCCCCACTGTACCCACAATGCAACAGGAGCACCGCCATCCATTGAGAGACAGACTGACCGACTTCCACACAACCCTGACACAGAAACCTTTATGCCTCTGTTGCTTTAAACTTCGATTACTTCTTCTTTTCAGTTTGCTAGGACTTTTTTTCCCATTATGACAGCGCCAGTTATTTATAAATGGTGTCCTAAACAAGTAATGAAAATGAATACTCGGAGATACCAAATATTAATGAACAAAAATGGCAATGACAATGACTTTTGATATGCTTTAGGAGACTTTTGTTGCACAGTAATTCTTGAAAATGCTCTAACTGAATAGGGAATTAGTCAGACCAAGTTTAGTCTCAGATTTAGTCCTATACTCCCAAACTTTTTCGTCTTGTGTACCCCCTGGACTTTTTGTTATACCATGAGTACCCCCTCACTCATAGGGGTTGATAATTATTCAAAAAAAACAAAACAAAAAAAAAACTTACTTGTTAACCTAAATGCTAATTCTCCTGCATTTTTTTTCTTTAAACTCAAATGCCTTTAAAAGCAAAATGAAACAATATAAATTCCTGTTATACATTATTTTACTATATTTTTATTATTTACTTTATATTTTAGGTCATCTAAAATTAAAATTATTTGAATAACATTTTAAAACGAGCCATTAAACCTACAAATATACAAGAATATAACATTCAAATAATATTATTTACCAGTTTTCCTTTTCAGGTCATCCAGGCAGTGAAATATAATCTTCCAAGAATCAGAATATTCCATTATATCGGATGTGTAATAAAGTCAAATATTGTATGTCTAAATTATGTGAATATGTGAGCATGCATTAGTTTGAAATGTACTGTTTAGATTAAATGAGAAAATTTAAAAAAATGCAAAAATAATGATACATTTCAAACTCTGAGACATAGTTTGGGTTTATAATATAGATGAAAGTGTTTTACTCTTTGTCAACCTATAGAGGTCAATGTTCAGCCTTGCTTCAAGTATGCAGAACACCAAGTACTCTGCCAAAGTATATCTCTTCATAAACACCAGAAGTACTACCAAATGAACAGTATATATTTTTTGCACTCCTTTAAACCAGACATATTTAAGTATACAGCCCAGCACATACCC
This sequence comes from Bostrychus sinensis, assembly GCA_020698575.1. Lineage (NCBI taxonomy): Eukaryota > Metazoa > Chordata > Actinopteri > Gobiiformes > Eleotridae > Bostrychus > Bostrychus sinensis. The sequence continues at coordinate 9,544,435 of CM036261.1, read as the reverse complement.
CTGAGAGAGTTGAAGTACAGGATAAAAGCTCAGCCTTCGGAGAGCTCTTTCAGTGAAGTTATCAATTGGCAAAGTTAAAAAATAATCTCATACACCATCGCCGAGCCGGTGATCATCAAGTCCCAGGGAGTATGTCTGCTTCTCATGGGTCTATGGTCTTTTATCAGCGAGAGCCCCGGAGGGTTTTCAGCCAACAAGCATGTGTATCATCCAATTCGTCCGAGATATTGCTTCCTGCTCTGTTTTATATCTTCCCCATCGCTGTTTTCAGAGTGCCATTTGTACTGTTTCAATGAGGAGAAAGAAAGCTTGAGGGAGGCTCGACTTCCCACTGTCCTATAGAAAAAGAAATGGCTGGCTTTGCTGAATAAAAAGCAGTTATTGAATCGAATGGACTTTTTATCGAGCGTGAAGTACATCAATGTAGATGTAACGGGTGCTTAGCCTTTACAACATGCCACTATCTTATGGAAAAAGTGGACATAATAAGGTGAGACACTGCAGGTGAACAGGGTCAGGTTTTTAACAAATATCAGGGTAAAACTTCTCTCGTAGATTAAGCATTATCTACTTAGATATGCACTGATTAAACAAATTATTATCTGGATTTCTTTTAAACACACTGATATTTTTGTGTCGTACCTTGACATGTTTTGGCTGCTAACATATTACATCACTAACATCTCTTGACATTTTTGAGGAAGACCGCAGAAAAATAAACAGCCAAAATATGTCAAGGTACGACACAAAAATATTAGTCTGTCTATCAGAAATCCACATATTTATATTAGTAGAAGACCAAATTAACCTTTTCAAATAAAATTCCTGGTTATTTTTGTTGACATATACTATAATACCTATGGATTAAGAATGGGATGTCACTTAAGTTCATATGCGTGTAGAGGCAGGTGAGCTAATACTTTTGGAAATAAAGTGTATTTAATGAAAGCTTTTTTTTTTTACACATAAAATTATGAAGAATGAAAGTTTTGTATAGATATCCATCCATCCATCTTCTTCCGCTTATCCGGGACCGGGTCGCGGAGGCAGCAGTCTAAGCAAAGATGCCCAGACTTCCCTATCTACAGACACTTCCTCCAGCTCTACCGGGGGGACCCCAAGGCGTTCCCAGGCCAGCCGAGAGACATAGTCCCTCCAGCGTGTCCTAGGTCTTCCCCGGGGCCTCCTCCCGGTGGGACATGCCCGGAACACCTCCCCAGGGAGGCGACCGGGAGGCATCCGTAACAGATGCCCAAGCCACCTCAACTGACTCCTCTCAATGTGGAGGAGCAGCGGCTCTACTCCGAGCTCCTCCCGTGTGACAGAGCTCCTCACCTTATCTCTAAAGGAGCGCCCAGCCACCCTGCGGAGGAAACTGATTTCGGCCGCTTGTATCCGGGATCTTGTCCTTTCGGCCATGACCCAAAGCTCATGACTATAGGTGAGAGTAGGAACGTAGATCGACCGATAAATCGAGAGCTTCGCCTTTCGGCTCAGCTCCTTCTTTACCACAACAGACCAATACAACGACCGCATTACTGCAGACGTTGCACCGATCCGCCTGACGATCTCACGCAAGTTTTGTATAGATATTTGAAAATAAATGGTTAAAAAACACATGAAATTATGATATTTTATTTTGTGTTTTTTAGGAGAATACTGTTTTTTGTTTGTTTTTTTTCATGTACGTAAAATGCTCTCATGAAAGTTATATATCAACTGATAAAGGCCTTCAAGTAAATAACATACAGTTGGAGATTATCTCTTCACCTATTACTGGGATAAAAAAGGCATCAATTGAACATTTTGTTCAAGTTGATGTGTTAGAAGCAGGAAAAATGAGCAAGCACAAGGATTGGAGTGAGTTTTTCAAAAGCCAAATTGTGATGGCTTGACAACTGGGTTAGGGCCTCTCCGAAACAGCAGCTCTTGTGCGCTGTTCCCAGTCTTCAGAGGTCAGTATCCATCAAAAGTGGTCCAAGGAAGGAACAGTGATGAACCGGCGACAGGTGATGCACGTGAGGAGCGAATTTTGGCCCGACAGACGAGCAACTGTAGTTTATGCTCCTTCTGACAGAAAATCAGGCATGTGGTTATAACACAAAACATTATGACCACCAATATTAAACAGGTAGTCATCATGTAATGCTTGATTGCATGTTTTTACTTGCAGTGTCTCACCTTAAGAAAAAGCCAGATAAAAATAAACTTTGAAGTGCTTCTAAATCAAAAGTAAAATGCACAGGAGAGTCATTAATTTCAACAGGAGTTAGCAGTTGGTGCTGATTAAAAGAGGTTCACAGATCCGCTCTTTTATGCCATATTTCAAAGCGACAAGAGTTTCAAAGAGCCCACCTAGTGCTGTATTTATAGGTGTATTAGCCACAGAGACAGCAAGTGTTTGATTTGGCAAATGCAACAGACAGAAAAATGAAACATATGCCGGGCACGGAGGAACTGTTGGCAAGATGGCAAGTGCCAAAGTGCACGCATAAAGCATGGAAAACACGTATCAGGACAGTTACCAATGTGAACAGAACACATTGGGTTGTCGAAAAATATAATGATTTAACAATATTTCCTCCCAGAAGGCATCATTAACATGGTAGGAATTATCCAACATGTTTTTCACCACGCAATACTTAATTAAGGAATAGAACAGACTTATTTACACCCCCAAAACAAGTGACGGTAAAATTCAACAGAGACATACACTGAAAGACAACCATTCACTCTCGCATTAATTCACGAGGGGCAGTTTAGAGTCACCAAATTAACCAAACACATGCATGTCTTTGGACGATGGGGGAAAGCTGGAGCTAGCCGAGCTGAGCCTCTTTGCTGAGAAGAAGGAGCGCTAACCATTCTGCCACTGTGCAAACCAGGTGAAGGTTTGTTTAGAAGAATGGCTTATTGTGCTTCTAACCGTCACATAAAGAAATACTGTGCATTCATATTGACATATAGATGGTAAGTATAGATGGAAATATAATAGAAAAATAGCAAACAGTAAGAAGGTTGCAGACACTAGATCATGTAAGCCTAGGGGAGCTGAAAATGTTTCTCATCTAAAACTAAGGAGAAAAACAACGTCTGTCTTACTGCAAACACAACTTTCCTTTGGGTTTTTTCTTCTCAAGTTGCCACAACAAACCATCTGTCTTCTACTCTACTGTACATTTTTACGCCTGATGCAAACCTCTTCATTTATCCAGGCTTGGGGCCAAAGGCTTGTCCCCCTCTTGTGGGTGGATTCACTGTGAATTTATATTATGTAATGATGCATGTTGCTGAAAGATTGTGGTTGGGTAGCCTTACAGAAGTGCTTGCATGATTCATAAGTTCTAGGGTAAAGGTGAAAGATTTTATTAATAACATGGTAACACTTTAGAATAACTCACTACTATTAAGCAGTGTGGCAATAATAACAATAATAGAGCCTGAATTATGCCTGACGTTTTAATTTTGCACTGATTTTACATAAGCATATTACTAAAAAAAAAAAAAAAAAAAAAAAAAAAATGCATGCAACAAATGTAATCTCTAGTTGGTGAACAAAAAAAAAATAAAATAAAAAAATGCTGGGATAAGTCTTTGGAATAGCATGCAAAAAGGGAATCCTGCAGCTCCCAGCCCTGGTGTAGATTGTGCACCATGTAAACAGACTATAGGGAGCCATAAGGTCAGATAATTGCTTGGCATGATCATATTATACCCAGCCCACGACAAGGTCATTTGGCAGCAGAGGCCCCCCCATGGAGTGAATACTGTCTCCTCCATGTTTCCGTGTAGAGCGATAATGGAGTCCCCAGTGACTAACAGCAGCCAGCCAGCCACAAACCAACAAGAAACACAGAAAAATAAAATGGATAGAAATGTATTTAGAGCGTTCACAATGGCTACAAACTGTACTGTCTGTGGATACATGGACTGGCACAGCGGTTCACCTCAGTTACTGCATGAGTGGAGCGGTCCAAGGACAAATGTGTTTCTACCAGCTACATCTAAATAAAAATAAAAATACTGAATGATTTTGGTGTAAAAAAAAAAAAAAAAGCTGTAATCTAAGAATCTTTTATGATATGAAAGAAAAAGGTTACGCATCAGTATTTTAAGGGATTCCTGTACCATTTTGAGATACGGACTGAAGATACTAACACCACTCACTAACAGAACAAATTATTAGCTTTAGCAAATTCTTTACCATTGTAACATAAAATGTTTATTGGCTCAATGGAAGGAGCATTTACCCTTGAACTAGAAGAGTTTGCATTCAGGTCTGGGCACTATATCTTTACCATTGGACCAGTGCCTTGTCAAATGCCTATGCTGTTTTATTTTATTGTATTCTTTTATTTTTTATTTTATTATATTGTTTTATTTTATTTTTTATTTTTTTTATATGTATTTATATTTTATGTTTAATTTTTTTTTTAACTTTTTTTGTTAGTTTTTTTTTTTTTTTTTTTTTTTACATTTATTTACCTCACTTTGGCTATAGCCTTTTTAAAAAAAATATGTGCGCATTACTTAGTTAAATTAAAATAAGTGGAAAAAGGTTAGGCTTTACATATTGCCAATAAAACCATTATGAATTGAATCAAAAGCATACAGCAAACCAATCACATTATCAGCCTGCACAGAATCAAAATTTAAAAAATTGCTTGCTTGTTCTGAAATGCCAAATAATCTTACACAGGATCATCGCATTCAAGAAGGATTTAGGCCAAAGTTCAAATGCACCGTGATTTGATCCGTCCCTCTTTATCAGTCATGGCAGCGGGATAAGGGCAAAGTCATCCTCGCCCTGCAACAAACCTCCTTCCAGCTTTTCCCAGGGAGATCCCACGGCGGTCCCCAGATAGGATGTGTAATCCCCCCCGGTGCTGCTGATGCTGGAGCCCAGAGGGGGTCTGCACCACATGAAGAGATTTCTATCACATGACCAGAGCTGGGATATGCTTCTGATTCTGAAGGTCCCCAATAACCTTACAGAAATATATGATTCATGAGTCGGTGTTGTTAAACTTAATGATATATGAATTGCATATTGTTATAAGAATCATCAAGCCATCAGTTATAGGTCTGTGGGGCCCAATTTTATCCCTGATTGTTTTATTTTGACACAATCCAGCAACAAGGGGCCACAAGCCACTGGCCCCATATGGAGAGTGTAATAGGTTCATTTTGTCTTTATGTTATAATTTATTGCTATTCTGTTTATTTATCTCAGACAAACAATTTTAGGAGATGTTTTTTTACCTTCCAATTCATGGTTTGCATGTCCCACTTCCTGATTTCAGTTGCTTCTTTAATCCAACATTTGGATTTGTTTGGTTCCTGCCTGACTATTTTTGCGTTGTCCTAGTTCATGACGTGTTTTTTTTTTTTTTTTTTTTTTTTTTTTTTTTTTGCAGTTGCCTGATATTGCAGATCAGTCCTCATCCAAAAATATATTAAGGTAAAAACAACATCTCCTAAAATTGTTTGGAAAAAAAAAAATAAGAAAAGAAAGTATAATAAACCTTCATTTGTTGCATGCTGCATGACAAATACAAACATGTTTTTTTTTTAGCCAAATTGAGGATATTTTTTTAAGATTTTTTTTTTTGAGCAGCACAGTGGCACACAGCAAGACGGTCCCGGGTTAGATTCCAGGACTGGACAGGATTAGAGTGGGTTAACAGCTCAGGACTAACCCTCCATCTGACCATTGTTGTAATTTTGCTTTAAACCTTGTATGAATAATGGCAAATAAAGCACTTTAACGCAACTTTAACTTTTCATTTTGAGGTGGGGCATAAGTTTTATAATAAACTGGATAAAAAGGTCCAGAAAATTATTTTAAAATGCTAGCGTCAAACAATTACATTTATGTTTTGTTTTTTTGTTTTTTTTGGGGGGGGTTTTGTACCCTTATAGGTAAAATTTGCTTACACTATGAGATACATTAGATTCATTAATTTACGTGTTAATTTTACAAAAAGTGGTCAGAGTGGTCATCTGTGTTTATTAGTACAAAGACATTTTATGCTTACTTTACTGTAAATAGTAATTCTCCTGCATTTTTGGATGTGAAAACTTTATTCAAGATACAAACATCTCTTTAAAGAACAATAGGTACATAAAAAACACAAATATAGCAAATAAATATAATAATAAAAACATCTAAAATCTAAAACTTCTAATAAAATTTGAGAATAAAATAACTCTCCTTTCAAACAAGCTTCATAATAGGCCTATTCAAATAATATTTTTAGTAGTTTCATCTCATTTTAATCAATAATGAGACGCTGGGTCATCACAACATGCACACCTACAATAATTCTTAGCACTACATAGATTCCCATTTAATAACAGCTATCTAATCTATGATATCAAACTGTAATATCTATCTGCACAATGGTTTTCGTGTCATCCATTTTTGCTTGGGAGGAAATTGAATGTGATTGTCTTCCGAGATGACTACCTTCCCTTTTGTCATGAGACCAATCATTTTCTGAACCACACACGCGTATTTAAGTGTTAAAAATAAGCTTGATACTGGAGATGACGCACTGTTGGCTGAAAGTAGTCAGGGCAAATCAGAGGTCAGACGTAGGTGCCGGCTTCACCAATGGGACCGAACCGTGGCGCTTTGTATCATGATCGGCTTTCAGGGCCAAAGTGAATGGATATATACCTGAGTGAGTCACTGTTCAAAGGCTTTCAGACCATGTACTTAAAGGTGAGACGACTCAAGTACGTTTCACTCGGTATAATGTGCAGCTGCTCTTTCATCCACGTCTGACGTTTTATTTTTTATTTTTTAGAAATTTTTAAATCTGAGGTAAACACATGCGTATACATATCAAACATAAGTGTTGATAATGCAGCTGTGTTTAACTCCAAACTTTAATTGTATTTGTAGATAATTGATATGTGCAACAGTGGTTCCCAAAGTGAGGTCCGGGGTCTGCGAAGGTACTGCAGGAGGCCCCCCAGAGGCTGTCTATATTTCCAATTCAACTTCAATTTCAATTCTTTCTTTATTTCAGGCACATGGGTTTGGTCCATAACATTAAAACATACAAAAAAATAAAAAGACAATTTTATTAAATGAAATTAAATGAAACATAATGAAAATATGAAGTACGTAAAAATATTAAGTACATAGAAAACATCTAATTTGAAATGAATTACAGTTGTATACTTTAAAATATTACTTATAACTAATTTAGCCAACAGTCAGTTTTTTGTAATGTTTTTTTTAATAAAAATATAGCAGACATCTGCACACAGATCATGGTTACTCAAATGTGCCATTCAACAGTTTGCTCAGACATAAACACATGCTTCTTTGTACTAAACGCATGGTCGACACAGGTTATTACGCTGTAAAGGTACATAAATTCAACTGCCTCCTCAAAATGTCCGTGTAAAGCAAACTGGTAAAATATTGATGCACCATAAAGCTGCAACTTTGCCCTAAGGGCACGAACTACATCCAGTCAATAGACTTTAAAAACCCATCCTGCTAATCACTAAATGTTTATGACCCAAAAAAATCACTGCCTTAATTATAAGCCAAGTAGAGACAAAAGGCATTTTCCCCCTTGCAGCTTGCACATGTATCCATACAGAGCTAGCAGAGTTTAGCCTTTCATAATAAGATTAATACCAGCGTTTTCACTCCTGGGTAATCAGTCGTCCCAGATCCCAGATGATTCCATCATACACATACAATTATAGCTAAGGTCACATGAGAATAGGGCATATGCAGTGTTAGTGTGGTCCTCAGGTTGATGCACATGAACGTATGCAAAAGTAGGAACAAGGAACTGTGGTTAAAGTGTGTTGCCTGACTTTACGACTTCATGCATCATTGAAATGACAATGGTGATTCGCGTTTTGTGCATTAGCTCTTTGATTACTGAGTTGTCACTCACATAATTAACAGAATTGTTTAATATTGAGTTGAACATGTTGCCTCGGCATCAGGCGTCAGCCTCAAAGGAGTGCTCTGATTGGCTGTGTGCTCCTTGTTCTAACAACTGCACTTTACTCATATTTGTGTGAGTAAAAGTGCAGTTAGCTGACCTTAGCTTGTAGCCTTTTGCAGACAAAAATATAACAGCCTCCCTCTGAGGCTGCATCCAGTCTGTACTGTAATAAGATGGGTTTAATGTAAGATTATCCATTGATAAATATTTGCATGAAACAGTGCTGTGGAGGTTTATTTACAGAAGCCCATTATCCACAGAGTTTAGTAACTAGTGCCATCTGCTGTTCTAAATAGTTACTATGTCTTTCACATGCACATTTACTACACACATCTCTGTAGTGGTGTGTCTGTAGCCACTTTTTGTGCGGACCTGGGGAGACGTGACTAATGCAAGGTGAAAAAGCAGTCACCCTGCATCTTCTGATAGTGGTCAGGCTGATGTGTCCCGGGCTTTACATCAGATGTCCTTCCTGACACAAACCTTAGGACTTATTACATTATTACATTTATTATTAAACTCTTGTTAATAGCATCCACAACAACAAACACTCTATTGGTCTATAAGTAGGGATGAAATGAAAGCACATAAACCAAATTAGAAAAAAAAAAAAAAAACACATTTCACACACACACACGCTCACCGCCCCCCTGGAGGTGTCTTTGCCCACTCAGAGGTATTAAGGGATCACGGTGGAGAGGTAATTACTAACTCACAGGGGGAGAGAGCTGAACAAACCGCTGCCTAAACCAGGACTAAAGAGGAGTCAAGGCCTCTTTAGTCCAGAGCAGGTCAGGACCGTGGCCCGACTAGAGCCCACTGCACCACAGGTAACGCTAACACAGTGCTAAGGTTCAACTGCTTAAACTCCACCAAGGTCTGAGAGCTGACATGATGAAGCAGCACAGAGGGGCGTAGCTGTAGGCAATGAATCAATGGCAGTTGTGTCAGTGATCGACGCTTACTCGATAGCAATACAGCCTTTTTTGTGTGGAGTTTGCATGTTCTCCCTGTGTTGTTTTCTCCAGATGTTCCCTAATCAACCTAAACCATGCACAATTAATCTTCTAACTATTGATACTCCTGACCATGAACCTGACCCAAAATCTGGAGAAGGGTCCCATGGAGCTGCACTGTGGTCACCCACTGCTCCCGACAGTTTGCCCCAGCAGCAATGAAGGATGGGTCAAATGCAGAGAGAAAATAAACATGATGCATGAAATATGTTGCTTAAAATACTTACGCTGATTTATTGAAATGAATATGTTGAATGTAAGTTCAGTGTAAGCTGTCCATCAGTGAGAAAAGTGGTGGAAGTACTCTTTTTTAAAAAAAATAAAAGTACATATATAGGGCTAGAAATGTCTAGGTTTGTGAAACCCTTTGAGGCAACTTTTGTTGTGATACTGGGCAATATGAATAAAAATTAATTGATTTGAAAAATGTACTCAAGTAAACGGAAAGGTATCACATGAAAATTTTGAATGAAGTAAAAGTATAAAAGTATATACATTCAAATGTACTTGTAAGTAAAATATAAAGTATTTTGCACAGATTCAAGAACTAATGACTGTATTAAATATGAGGGATTTTGCTAAAAAAACTGCAGAAAACGATTAGTTAACGGTGCAATAGAACAGACTGAATCTGTTGGCAAGGTTTTTCTGAAGAGTACTACTTTACTGCATCTTTTATACTTATACTATGCTATACTATACTTATACTATACTGTGTCTACAATGACGACACAGCAAAAATTAATGATTTTAAACCAAACTCAAAATACTTTTTACTTCAAACCAATTCACAAAATGTTGTGGATTTAAAAAGTACAGATACTTACTAAAAGTTAAAGTACCCCTTGTAAAATTTACTCAAAGGATTTTTTATTATTATTTTTTTTTACACCAAGGGTTCTCAGCTGATTATGGGACCCAATTTTATCACTAATCCTTTATGGTACACTTTCACAAAACACGACAAACCCACATTTCTAAGCTCAGTTTGTTCTATTTGTGTCGCCAGCCCACCCTTCAGGTCACTGTTACCATTATTATAACTAATATTTTACAGAACAATTTTTTATTTTTCTAAATTATATTTGCAGTTAGAAATCTCTTTCACAAAGCAATAATAAAAAAGCAGAACATTAAAGTTAAATTCAACCTACACAGCCAAACAGCAAGTTCCTAATTGCAGTAAGCATCTGTCTTTAGGCTTCAAAGTTGCCAAAAAAAAAATTGCACCAACAACAATAAGACAATCGGATATGCCAGAGTCTGATTATCTCCACTGCTGATGCAAATGAACAAGCACGATGACTGTAATGTAAGGTGAAAAAGAGCAATGTATGCATGACTAATAGATGTCTTTTCAAATTACTTTGTGGAAAAGCACCTTTGAATAACGCCATGTTCATTAAAGATACACTTAGTAGCTCTTGTTTATTGAACAGTTATGTCTCATTAGTTTTCAAGGTTGCAGTGGTTGCTCTCGTAGTACACAGTGTATTGTAGCATTTCAGAGTGTGAATGAAAAACATGGGGCTGTGTGTATTGGAAAGTACCTAGGAGTGCTTTAATAAATACATCTTCCTTTTATTTTATTTTATTTTATTTTTTTCCCTTTTTTTTATTTCAGGTAAGGTCAGTTATGGAGCATTCTGACCGTTTTTTTTTTAGATCTAAGAGTGTTAATGAACTCTCTACCATTTTAAGGTTACAGTCTGAATACTTCACTCACTAAATGAATAAATGTTTTGCTTTAGTACATTTTTCACCATTGTGAATTATAAGAGTTTTGTAGCTCAATGGAAAGCGCATTTACCCCTGAATTAAAAGTTTGTATTAATGTCTGGACACTATATTTTTACCATTGGGAAATACATTTTGTGTAATTTTGTGCATTAATTTCTTAAAACCTATATAAGTCTAAGTGTCACAATACAATAAAACACACAATTTAATGTTTTACACATGCTTCTTATGGCATTGTGTTGAAATCTTCTGTTAGTGGTGCTCCAGTCCTGCATCACAGGCTCCAGAAGCTTTTGTCAGGACATCTGGACTAATGTTTTATGTTGCTTTTCTAATAATACAACTAAAATATTGTGAAAAAAGGTGTCGTGCACTGCCACAGTAACATCGCATCTTTCCTTACTGCACGTTTTATTCCACGAGCTGTTTATGATTGTATCTCCACAAGTAAGAGGTCAATTGTCATCAAACAAAAAAGTGATTTGAAGCTTAACAGGTGTAGAACACATCTATGGGCTCAAAACTCTCCCCAGTGGCCATCATTGCTAGGTAAATACTGTTATTGATCATGCTAAGTAAGCCTTATTGTGCGCTGAAACACGGGGCAGTTGCAGGCGCCCCTCAGTCACTCTGCGCCCTGAGCATTTGCCAAGGGCCAGCTCTGAAACTTAAACAGCAACTGCAAATCCATTTTCCATTAATAAGCATTGGGCGCCAAATAAAGCAACATAAAGGGATTAAATACTTAGAAAGAGATGGAAAGAACTGTGATTATAACTTGCATTCAGCTGCCCATTAACTTACAATGGCACAATAAAGCTCCTCTTGGCCTAATATTATTCCATTAGTTGCCCAATCGCTCACCATTACACATCCCCCCTGCCACGAAAGCCTGCATTTCGATATGACATGTTGCACAAAGCAGTCACTGACTAAAAGGAGTTGTGAGGTCAATGGGGCGTTCGCTTATTGACCAAGTCCGATGCTAATTAAAGATTGTGAAAGCGGGAGAGCAAAATTGAGAAGTATTTTAAGCCGCATGTCAGTCCCAAAAGCATAGAGCTATTACTGAAAAGAACAAACCCAGTGCAGAGTCAGCCACTGTCCACTCGGATTATTGATTCCCTCAGGATCTGCATTTCTTTAGCTTGAAGAGACTTAAAAATAAGGACATACTTGTTTTTCTCCTTTTCTTTTAGTCACTCTGATTTATATGCCACTTCTGAGAAACAAAACATTTTCAGAAAAACTATGCTGGTCCTGGTTCTGCCGCCAAGAACTCTTTTGTTCCTTTATCTTTAAGTTATAGACAGGTTGAATTTTTTTGGTTGATGAAATGTTGTTGTGTGCAGTGAAATTCTGAGCATTTTTATAAAAATAGTCTCCCCAGCCATTCTAATTCTTTTTTGTCCAATATAAATGCAGTCAAACATATGCAGAAGACTATATAAACTGAACCATCATTAGAAACAACGCATCACACAAAGGCCGCCGTATTTTGATTATACTTGGCTGGTGAGATCAATATAGAAAAGCTTTCTTCACCCAAAAGGTGCATACAAACATAAAGGGATAAAATATTCTATTATTATTACTCTCTCAAGCTTGGTATGTCATTTTTATTATCATTTTTTTATTCCTAAAAATCATTATCATTATGTTTACATCATTGGTTTAGCCAGAAAGTAAGGGCTGCACAATTTCAGAAAAACATGTGATATATGACAACTATGTTAACTTTACAATTGTAATAACAATATAATTAGCTGTTTTAATAATGATAATAAAAGTGATGCATTGGCACCTTTCATTATTCCCTCACTCCTCAGTCACACTCACTGGTGGTGAGCTACTTCTGTAGCCACAGATGCTCTGGGGCAGACTGACAGAAGCGTGGCTGCCAATGTGCGCCTAAGGCCCTTATGACCACCGCCAAACACACACATACACATTGAGTTGTGGGCCCAACTCAGAATCCTAAGTTTTGTTTTGTTTTTAACGGTTATATGTGTAAAAACTTTTAATTTTAAGTTTTACTGACTATCATTTTTTTAAATTCATTTTATAGCCAACTGACTATCCATTGTTCAAAAAAATAGTTGTTAAAACATAATGATAGTGAGGGAAACTTAAAATTGAAAGTTTTTACACATATAACCTTGAGATTAAACTTGATAAACTTGAGATTTTGAGTTGGCCCCAAAACTCAAAAATCTTGAGGGATCCTGTAGCCTTGACTTTTTGACTTTTCACAACTTTTTTTTTTTCAGTGTGTTGTAATGTTTCCACCTCAAAAACACACCTGCAGTTATATTTTGTCTCAGTAATTGTTTGCTGAGCCACTGCCCTTTTCAAGAGCTGGAAATGCTCAGTTCCATTGCTTGAGACAGACACACCAGACTCGGTCAGCTCATTTATCTATGTGTTAGCGTCATGTTGCTAATAACCATGCGATACATTGCGCAGCCTTACCAAAAAGCACTGTGTTTCATTAAACATATTACAAATATTAAAAAGAAAATAAAACAAAGTGTAAGGGTGGTGTTTGAGTGTCCAAAGACTGCTTACCTGGGTCAACACTGGGTCAGATAAGGGGTATGGCTATATAACAAAAAAACACAACTCAGCATGTTCTTATTTTGTTTTAGAGCTAAAAATAACAGCCCTTACATTGCCATCATGTTATTATTATGATCCATATCCATTACCATCAAAGTCAAAGTGGAAAGAACAGTACATTTTCACCATCCTCTCACTTCTATTTGGTACATTTCCAACCTTGTGAGTGTCCTGCTGTTTTAGTCAGATGCAAACTCAGTGTGGGGGCAGTTACAGCACACAGGCCGACCCCCCTCCAAAAAAAAAAAAAAAAAAAAAAGTCTGTATTTTTAGATGACTTCATGCAGCCGCTATCCATCATTCAGTCAAATTACGACAGAATCATTATTACAGGCCAATTCCAGCTTGATGCTGGCACATCTGCTGACTCAAAAAGCAATGGGTTTCATAAAAGCTTTATGCTTGGTGGATTTTACATAGGTCAAAAGAACTCAAACTACAATATGCAGAAGAATATACAGCTTCATAAATCATGGGAGTACAATTGAAGGAGTTTTTGAAAAGGCAATGGTTTGTAGTTGTTCTTTGAATGGCTGTCAGAATTATTGATCATATCCTTTACCATTATAATGAATGTCGTTTCATTGCATAGGGTATGGACTGTTTTTTTTTTTTTTACTAAAATCTTATACAATCTTTTTTTGTTGTTTTTTGTTTAGTTTTTTTGACAGACATATTGACCCTGTTAGTGTTTATATCCATATCATAGTGTCTTTAAGTTATTTTAAAACTATTATTATTATTATTTTATTATTTATTCATTTATTTTTTATTGCAAATTAAGGCATAATCACACCCACACCAGACATGTCCATTGTTCTGCTTCTTTAGTCCTATTTTTTCCATTTGGTTCAGATCACTTTCTGATTGCACTTTTTGGAAGTGGACTAAAACGTGTAAACAAACCCATGCCTGTGACAATTGCTGCACCCACAGGACACAAATGATGGGGCGGTGGAAAGAAAAATTGCAGTTGCTATTACTGTGAGTTGCTCCACAGCTGTTTACTACCTGGCTACCCCCAAAAAAGGCTGATGTTGTTTGGAGCTGGCCCGGATTGAGACTGGTTCCTATTCAGACCGGAGTTTGTTTGGAAGAGAAACAAGACCACCTCTTCAGATGGGCCTCGGACCAGAGTGTATTCACATCTGCACAAGGTCTGTACTCATGGGAGAAACAAATGTGAAAACACCCCACTAACAAACAACATGGTTATCAAAGTTTAGCCATTGTATTTAATGTAGCTTTTAGCATAATATAATTAGCATATAAGCTAAAGGCTAAATAAGAAGCTTTGGAAGTTTTACTTTATGTGTAGTAGTTACAGAAATGAGTAGCAACTGATTATGTAATAATGGCTAATAATGTAATACCTGCAAATAACATAATCATTTTGCCAATTTTAAATGTAATAAAGTAAATAACATAATAAAGATTTGCCAGTAATGTAATAAGTTAGTACATTATTGGCCTAGTATTAAACCAATCCTTTGAAAATGTAATAACTGCAGCCTATAATGTAATAATACATTAACAGGACTGCATTTCTTGGAAATAAGATGTTATCTTTTTGTTTTTATTTTATTTATTTATTTATTTTTGCAGTTTTGTGCAGTTTGCTCCTCTGAAATAAGTAAGTAAACTTTATTTATATAGCACCTTTCACAGACAAAATCACAAAGTGCTTTACAGAGTGCAAGTAAAAACAAATAAAGTGCAAAACAATGAACATTCAAACAGGTAAATAAGACGATGAGCAGTGTAATTAACTAAAAGCTTGTCTGAATAACAGTGTCTTCAGTTGCTTTTTGAAGGAATCAACAGAGTCGGCTGCACGGAGAGACAGGGGCAGGGCATTCCACAGTCTAGGGGCTACTGCTTGAAAGGACAGGTCTCCTCGAGTTTTAAACCGGGTCTTAGGGACCTTCAGGAGGTTCTGGCCCGAAGACCGGAGGGAGCGACCAGAGGAGTAAGGAATCAACATTTCCGAGATATACTCAGGGGCCTGTCCATTAAAAGCTCTAAAAGTCAAGACTAAAATTTTAAAATCAATTCTAAATTTGACAGGTAGCCAATGTAAAAAGGATAAAACCGGTGTAATGTGTGCCCTTCTGTTGGTTCCTGTTAAAAGCCTTGCTGCAGCGTCCTGGACCAACTGGAGACGAGTGACTGCAGCTTTGTTAAAACAAGTAAAAAGAGAGTTACAATAATCTAAACGAGAAGAAATAAAAGCATGGATAATCAACTCCAGGTCAGATTTGGATAACATAACACTCAATTTAGAGATAGTTCTCAGATGGTAAAAGCAGTTTTTAACCAAATGTCTAGAATGGCTGTCCAGGGACATTGACCGGTCAAATAGAACACCAAGGTTTCTGAGACTGGGCTGGGAGGAGGAGCCCAGAGAACCCAGGTGATGTTTGATAAAAGGAACTTTCTTCTCAGGAGCAATGATCAGAGTTTCAGTTTTCCTATAATTTAATTGAAGGCTGTTATGAGCAAGCCAGTCCTTAATGCATGAAACATTAACCTAAATAGGTTTAGTGAATGGCATAGTTATGATTGCAAGAGCCAATTTGAGAATGTTTTTCTTGTACAAAATGTTCTTTTTAGAATGTCATTAATTTGTTTAGATATCACAACATAAAAGCAATTAAAAATAAATCACCTGGACTTAGTGAGCCTATTTATGTTGGCTTTATTACATTAAAAATTGGGCAAAGGGGTCTGTTGTCCCAGGCCTCAGAGTCAGAGGGGCCCGGAAATTGTCCCTCTTCTTATATTTTCTATTATAAGGGGGTCTATGTGAAGCCTCCTTGCCCCGGGCCCCAGCAAACCTGTCGACGGGCCTGACTGTGGGCTACATATATGCTTTATATGCTGTATGTGCATTAAACTGTGAAGGTTTGAGATTTGTGATGGTTTCCATGACGACTGTGGTTTCCATGACAATCACTTATAATGGGGTCAATTAGGCTGCTCAGTAGGATACCACACGATATTAGCAATAATCCCAGAAAAGCTGCCAAAACAATGCATGATTTGGAGGTTGCAGCAGATTTTCACTTGGAAATATACGTGAGATAATGCATAGGCAATCTGTCACAATCTCCATGGGTTGAGTGTAGCCTACTGTTGCATATAAACAGCAAATATAGAAGGGGAAAAAAGGATTTTCCATGATGGAGATGGCAAAGTGCTCCCACACAGAGCCCCTTCCTCCCATCTATTGCTCTCATCCATCAGCCTTGAGATGAAGACTTTCAAGAGATGCATTGTTGTGTGCCAGCTGTTGTCAGCAAGCCTCCCAATCCCCGCCTCAGTCCTCACACTTTATTGAGTTTTTTGGGGAGGAGTGAAAAATCTTTGCATTGCGTTCGTGTACATTGACCAGGCATAACATTATGATCACTGAGAGGTGAATAGCACGGATTATCTCAACATCCTGGCACTAGTTGATGTATTAGAGGCAGGTCAAATGGACAAAGGCCAAACGGTGATGGCTGGAGACGACTGGGTCAGAGCAGCTCCAAAAGTGTAGCTCTTGTGGGGTGTTCCCGGTCTGCAGTGGTCAGTATCCATCAAGGAAGGAAGTGCTGAACTGACGACAGGTGCACAGTAAAATTTCAAGAGTAAATTTTACTCTGTGTCAGAGTGTATATGACGCTTATGTATATAGTGTTGAATTTACACTTTTTAGCGTCTCATTCCCTCATTCCCCTGTCTGAATGAGGCCCACCTGCTGCATCCTTACAGACCTGCACTATGATCCTATAGATGAGCTAATGGACTTTATTTAATAGTCCTAGACACATTTTACCTGTCAGTCCTGGAAGAGGTCTCCATAAGGTTTCTTCTTTTTAATTGAAGAGTTTTTCCTTACCGAGAAGGAGGTGTCTAAGGAAAGCAAAATTTCATGTCCTGGGTCTGTTTTTGTTTAGTGTAGTTATTGTTTGTGTTGATTGTGTAGGTGTATGTTTGATTAACTGTTTGTGAAGCCTTTTGAGGCGACTGTTGTTGTGATACTGGGCTATAGAAATAAAATTAAATTAAAATTGTCAAAATTTTGGTTGAGAAAAAAGACGAAAAATGTACATGCACATGTAAAATGCAAATATACATTCTAGTCTGACTGGAGGAACTGATGTAATCTTTATAGAAAAATGAGTTTATGTAAATATATATATACACTTATTATTAATCTGTCAAGAAAATTTTAGTTTCTAAGGAAATGTGTGCCCAGTTGTTGCAGGGGTCATGTGTGTCACTGTTCCTCTGAGTCATGGTTGGACCATGACCGATGTGGACTGTGCTATGTTATAAATGGAGTTATGAGTACAGTTGAACATATATTAGAATAGAATAAAATAGAATAGAATAGTGCTTTATTGTCTCCCATTTGCAACAAAAGGCAGAAATTTGTCACCATACACATTCCATAGTCACACGCTCATTAAAAACACATTAATTATAAAAACACATCTCTAAGTTAATGTAATAAATGAAAAGGTTAAAGTTAAATAAGTTAGGGACACAATAGCAGCAAGCAGCAAAACAATAGAGACCAGTTACACAAATAAAAATGCTAAGTGCCGAGCCACAGTTAAGCATTTAGGCTTTGACTGATTCAGAGTTTTCAGGGCAAAAGGAATAAAATAATGCTTGCAGATGTTTTTCTTGGCACAGGGAAGTCTGTATCTTTGTCCAGGTGGAAGAAGAAGAAAAAGGTGGGAAAGAGGATTGCTCTGTATAATTTTGTGACTGAGACAATGAACTGCTGAGACATGTGAGTCTGTATCTGGCCTGTTTTGATTTGTTTTTGAACAGTTAAGTGACCAACTAAGAGACTATATTAAATATCGGTGTACTCTCTTTCAAGGACTAATAAACCCTCATTAAAATATCATCACTAACTTCAAAATGCAAAGGAACATTTTTTTCAATTTTAACACTAAAGAGAGTTAATTTAACACTTGGAATAGAGTAAAATTTGCTCTTGGAAATTCACTGTGTGGTCATAATGATATGCATGATTTATACAAAAAGTAAGTTGAAAATACATATACGCTGGCTTTGTTTTGCCTGCCTTGCCCTTTGTGGTTTTTGGATTGCTGGTCACCTTTGTTTCCCGCGGCGGTGACGTCATTGAGTCACATGACGCGGTGCGGCCAATCGCGTAAATTTATTATGGTGCTGTGATTCAGTAGTATTAGATGCGATGGGGAAGCTAACTGAGAGGCTAGGCGAAAACTAAACAATGATATGCACTCAGAGTAAGAGCCAAATGGTTGTTCATGAATTCTAGGGAAATGCATTTATGTAATTAACTGTTTCATGCCTTTTTAAGTGCCTTTTTGAAGTTTCTTAATGAATGTTAGTGATATCTGAAGCACTTTAGCTTTGCTCTTTTGACCTGAAATGTATTTTGGCAAAGAATAAGCTAACTAGCACAGCTAACATTTTAGCACTTTATGAAATGTGAATACTGGTTTATATTGTGATATCTTTTATTGATGAATTGTTGTTTTGGAATTAAGTATTGTGCAATTAGTGCTATATTTTTTATGAATTGTGTCCACACTGAGAATGAGATATGATGTTAGCTTACCCGTTATCTCAGGGTAATGCTAACATATGATTCATTGAGACTTTGTTCCTGTTATCCAGGCCAGGTCCAGATGGCGAGCTAAACCTAGGAACCTGAACCTACAGAGTTGAAGAGAGTGTCGAGGAGCCGCATCCTTCCACCGGGCCGGTAGGGGGCTCTTAGCAGCCCGTTAAAACTCTCACCCCACTTGAGCTCACACCATCGCCCACTGAACTGCCATACAATTCAACTCAATCCGAGTGCACTTACCTCCCTCTGGATATTGATGAACTGTGGGCGGGTTGGATCCTCTGTTTTTCTGTGGTACACTTAACTATTGCTGGACTCTCGATATTGCACTTAACTATTGCTGGACTCTCGATATTGCACTTAACTATTGCTGGACTCTCGATATTGCACTTAACTATTGCTGAACTCTCGATATTGCACTTAACTATTGCTGAACTCTCGATATTGCACATAACTATTGCTGAACTCTCGATATTGCACTTAACTATTGCTGAACTCTCGATATTGCACTTAACTATTGCTGAACTCTCGATATTGCACATAACTATTGCTGAACTCTCGATATTGCACTTAACTATTGCTGGACTCTCGATATTGCACATAACTATTGCTGAACTCTCGATATTGCACTTAACTATTGCTGGACTCTCGATATTGCACTTAACTATTGCTGAACTCTCGATATTGCACTTAACTATTGCTGAACTCTCGATATTGCACATAACTATTGCTGGACTCTCGATATTGCACTTAACTATTGCTGGACTCTCGATATTGCACTTAACTGTTGCTGGACTTTCGATATTGCACTTAACTACTGCTGATCTTTAACTTTGAAGTGCTTGTGTATATGAATGGCCATTTGCTTTGTTTTGTCAATCACTGTAACTATTTTTTTCACAATATATGGTACCAAACCAAGACAACCTTCAGTTTCCTGCCCCTCCCTCCTTGAGCCGAATACTAGACTTCTGGTCACTAGCCCATTATATTATTACATCATTTGTACACTACTCACTAACTGTCCATTTAGTGTACTTTTCTGTGACGCAGTTGCTACATACTACACCTAGCTTATCAGTACACACTCCACCATTGCCCTTCGAAAGTAATTGGACACAAAAAGGTCACATTTAGATGACAGATGTCCATGTTCTTCAGCCTTCACTTTTTTCCCTTAATACATCAAAGTGGCTCTGCTTCCATCAGTGCATTTGATAGAAGTCGAATTCACAAGGCCACGGCGTCCATGTCGTGCGGTCACCTCAGTTCAGAAAAGCACGTCCCGTTTAACTGTGTGCTAGTGAAGGACGTGCCTTTTATATTCAGCTGCTCGTGTGATGCCAGCAAAGTCGAAACATTTTAGTAAAGAGAGACAAATTAAATAACTATTGAAATGTGGTTAACGTTATGAACTATTCGCTTGGTGTTGTGGTTAAACAATGTTGTAAAGCCACAGTCTCATGTTGAATAAAAAACAAAAAATTCATTAAATTCATGATGAAAAGCAAATTATCCAGGCTCTAAAAGTACTTCAGCTGACATAATAAATCTACACTGACCTTTGACCCCTTGGCCAACAGACACAAATAAGCTACGCCAGCAGTTACATATATTCAAAAGTGGACAGTAATGAAGTAAATTTACTTGAGTTAAGTATAGTTTTTGAGAATCTGTACTTTAGTATTTTTAGGGGTAACCTACCACTTTTACTCCACATATCAAAAAAATAAATATAATACTTTTTAAACATTTATACTAAATAAAAAAAAAAAAAAGTAACTTGTCTTAAAACCAAAAGACAATTGACTTAGAGCCTAAAAATAATCATTTACTACATAATACTACTCATATTTGCTCTCAGGAATAAAAAGAACCTCTGAAAGTGTTTTAGCTTTTGCTTTGAACATTATTTGCACAATTCTATAATAAACCAATTTACAAATAATTGATTGGTATAATCATAATACCCAGCCTTATTTATAATATGTATGGCTCATTTTTGTGGCAGAACAATCTTATCTATTATGGTTTTATAAGCTGGTCCTTGCATTTCCTCACTAAAATCATGTAAAATGTATTTTATTGATATTTTTTGAGCTGCAGATTTGTGACTTGAGTAGAAATTGTACCCAAAATTCGTGACTGCACTCATTTGAAATGCATTGTAAACATTTTTTTTAAGTACTTTGGATTCTTAAGCATTTTTGAAAGCACATATTCCACTACTTTAACTCAAGTAAAAATTTGACTTAGGTTACACGTCTTCAAAGTTTTGCTAAGTGCTAAACCGAAATATTTTGAATCAATCAAAAATCAGAAGGGCAGCACATCGAGCTTTCACCAAAACAATTAGGACAGAAATGCTCACATCTTGCAGTATACTTTTTTTTCAAAGAGACAGCCAAAACATCTAAAGAGCATTAAATTCAATCAACAACTTGCTTCAATCTAGAAAACACTTTAAATTAAAATCATAATCACTGAGTCCATTTAGTGCCATTGTGTTGAGCCAAAACATTTCCTTTTGTGACAGCTTCTTTATAATGTTGCTTCCTCAAAAAACACAAAACATTTAGAACATTTGCAAATATAAATGGTTGTTTTTGAATCTGATTAGATCTGATCAGCTTTTTAATTTGTTAAAAGAGATATATTGTGCAAAATTGACTTTTCCGAGCCTTCTACCAATTTATGATGTTTCCTCATCAAAAACATACTTTGAGTTGTGTTTTGCTTCTTTTATCTATGTTTAAGTAATCCTTTATTCTGGCATGGCCGTTCTGAGCCCTCAAAACGCTCAGTTGCACAAGCCTCCACTTCTTCTAACAAACCCCCGCCCACTTCAGGAAGCACTGACCTATTAGCATGCCCTTTACATCCAGTCTGCTCTCTTTCATTTACCCCCCCCCCCCAAAAAAGACAGTGTACAGCTCTGTTTCCATTGATTCCTCACAGCTATTTTTTTCATTTTGTCAGTAAAATGGCATCATACAAAAGGTTTAAGGAAATAAAAACCTTTTTTTTTTTCTGTTTGTGTTCAAAAGATGGCAACACGCTTCACTCTCCTGCCCTCTGCTGCTCTCTGATGGTCTCTTCTTTATGGCACCAGTAGAGTACTTACTAAAGTTCTGTTTTAGTCAGATAATGTTTTAAATGTTGTAAAGACCAAAACTGGTTCAAAAATATATCCCTTTAAATTACAACAATACACTTATGCTAATGTTGCCAAAACCTTAGTTTTTAATAATTTGCAATATTTAGAAATGCTAATTCCTCCATTTAAAATGTACTATGCACACAGCATGGTTTTACTTTTAGTTAAGCAGATTTTTGGTTTATTTTCTTGTATTTATTTAATCCTAAGAACAGGTTTTGCAGTTAACTCTTCCAAAAATCCATCATAATTTTAACAGAAAATGCTGCCATCTAATCAGGGAACATAGCAGGCAACAGAGCTTAAAATAGTCTGTGATTCTGCCAATGTTTTCCTTTTGGAGACTGCCATATTTATTCATAAAAATCTCCGCACTGGAATTGAGGCCTTGATTTCTGTGGAAACTTTTGACAATGTAAGATATGGGACTCCACACAATGATTTAAACAGATAGCAAAACACATTAAAGTATAGAAGTCTCACCAGTGTGGTCTAATTATGGGTCAACAACGATTCTATGTTGTATGCATCAAAGGCTGAAGTGCACGTGTGAATGAGATCTCCACTTCAAAAAAGATGAAACACATGCAGCACACCTATGGGCAACGACGCAGAAGTGATGAAGCAGCCAATATAGACTTTTTTTAAGCGCGGCTAATAGGTCGGCATGAATTGTGCCTGGAAGGATGCGCCACTGCATGTCGAAGGATTTGAAAGCGGCTAAAACTAAATTTAGACGCCTCTGCAATTCGATAGAGACACGGACCACTGCGTTGGGGTAGAGGCAGTCATTAGGCTTTAAAAGCAAACCTCATCCGCGTGAAGAGAGGAGTCTTTAGTGATTGTTTCTGTTGCTGAAGAGAAGGAGGGGGCGGTGTTGAAGGGGGGTTTGCTATTGATATACCCCATGCAGCGCCAACACCTGACTAATTTTTGCACAACCATTCAAACGACTGCATCCCCACCGAGAGGAGCAGGTCAATGCAAATGAGACGCGAAAAGCCTAATCGGGAGCGTGCTATGGCCTACGCAGTGGAGGCAACTAAATTACATAGTACCTCTACAGGGGTAAGTATGGAATAAGTACATTGATGTGTGCATTTCTGGTAGGAATACTTTGCTTCTTTTAAAGCATAGACAAAAAAAAAAAAAACATCCATCATAATTTAGTAGCTTACAATCATTACCAATACTATATATCATAGGCAAAATATAATGAGAATTTTTTTTTTATGCATATGCAAAAATTATGGCAAAAAAACCCAACACACTTGACATACATATTATTCTGAATGTGTGTGCATGAAGATAATCAGTAAAAAAAATAAAATTCAAATTAAATTGTAAAAACAAACCATACATACTCCTTGAGAGTGTGATATGTAAATAATTATTTGGAGATTCCCAATAACAGAACATGTCCTGAACATGTCCTCTCCTGTGTTCATTATACACAGAATCCAAACTTGGGTTTGTGTTCATCAAAACAGCTGTTCATTAAAATCAGAAAAAGTAAGAACATTTTTTTTTTTTTTAAATGGAGAATTGATGACATGTTCTGTTACATGATTTACCCGTTAAACATTTGCTTGCACAATATATTTGCTTTTTGTAATCTCTCTTTTTGGTAACAAATACTGGGTTATATTACATGACATTTCTATCGCCCCTGCAACATGTGCAAAGTGTTTGTTTGTTTACTTATGGCTGAGGACGGGAACGGGAATGGCCCTGACTCTATATCGATGTAAACATGTTTTGTCACCTGTTTTGCATAATAGTCACAGGTTTAACTGGAGTCGTGTGTTTGTGCATGACTGTCATACACTATATTTCCAAAAAAATTAGCTCACCTGCCTTTACACGCATATGAACTTAAGTGACATCCTATTCTTAATCCATAGGGTTTAATATGACGTGGGCCCACCCTTTGCATCTATCTACATCAGACATCTTTGTGTCTGATGTTCTCGTCCAATATGAGACACAGACTACAAAGTAAAGCAACACAATTTTCCAAAACACTAGTAGTACAATAGGTTTGCTAAGTAGAGACCTGAAAGTACCAAAGCTATGTAAAGCATGTAAAAATGATCTCTCAGAGTGCTACAATAGAGAAGTACTGCTACTGTCCTGCTCTTATCTACTATTCAAATGGACTTACCAGAGCGAGAATTGAGGTTAGAGATTAAAAACCATTCAGATGAGAAGGATGGTCATTACTGCAAAAGACTATCACCCACTGCGTGTGAACCCCCCAGTCGCACATAAACACAGGTATTAAAATGGAGCCATCCTAATTTAGCCGCAAGCAATCACACATAGACCACAGTGATGAGAATTCAATTAAAAAGTAATTCATAGCAGCTAAAAAAAAAAAAAAAAAAAAAAAACTTGGATGGCTTTCAAAGATGATGAGATGTTTGGCTTTCAAATATAATTCAGATCTTGGTATGCATAGTGTGACATTGCAAAAAGTAACGCATTAGTATATTCATGGTTTTGATACCTGGGATAAAAAGGTCTTAAGGGCATGTAAAAGCTGCATATAAAACATGAAAAAAAACAAGCTGAACGTGGCAGGAATTTAACTTGTCAGAAGTGTCCCCATGAAGTAAATGTGGAGAGTGACTTTGATACCACTTCACAACGTTAAGAGATAAAGGGGTTATTTTGGGGCACTTTTCCACTTTGTGCTTCCATAATGCAAGGTTATTAAAAAAAAGATAGGACTTGAATTACTTTTTTTTTCCACACATATTTTGATAAGGGTGTTTGGTCAATGTCAAAATATTGTTAGGTATATAGGAAGATTACAGCGGATTTGCAATGGTGAATGATGTAAAGCCCATTCACAGTGTAAAAAGGCTTTACTGTGAAATAAAAGACAATGTGTTACTAAAATGCCAAATAATGCATGCCAAATTCTTTAAGACATATACTGTTTAATGTTTTTTTCTAAAGAGAATTGTATGACAGATATAAATGTGTATTAGGAACAAGTAATTACTGGCCAGCCCAAGGATTGAACCCCCAACCTCCATGCTAAGAGGCAGGAGCGCTAACCACTCTGCCACAGTCCTCCTTGCTTTTGGTCTCATATAAGCTGATCATCTGTGGGTTCCCTCTGGGTACCATCTAAGTGAATAAATGAGAGAGCTAATGGTTGACTGTCAGTGTATGTCTCTAAGTGTTAGCCCTGCGACTAACTGACCATTGTCCTGGGTGTAGACCGCTTAAGGCCCATAGTTGGTGTATGCTCCAAGCCACCAACAACTCCTAATGGGACTCGGTGAAAGAAAAATGAAGGCATATACAAAATACAGAAAAAAAAAACATGTTTTAATGACAATCAATTGTGACATTGTTGTTCTCTGGAAAAAAACATGTTTGGAGTCATTACTTGTGCCTCAGTGCTGGTGTGCAGTTCTTAGTCATATGTCAGCCGTAAGTATTAAACATGTTATTTTGTGAGGAAATTGCTTAAAATGATAGTTGCAAATAGTAAATTATCCAGTGTCATTTGGTACGTTTTTCTTCCTGGAACATCTACAATGGGTTTGGTCTATCTGCACTGTTTCAACACAGTGAGTAAAGCTGTGCGTCAATACATTCTATACTAAACAATGTAAGAGCAGGGAAATTTGGATCTCACCTAAGCCAGATACACTATATTTCCAGAAGTATTAGCTCACCTGCCTTTACAAGCATATGAAGCTATGTGGCATCACATTTTTAATCCATACAGTTTAATATGACATCAACCCGACATCTATGCTATCTATCTATGTCTCTGTCTGACGTTGGACGAGAAGGCCTGGCTCACAGTCTTAGCTCTAATTTATCCTAAAGAT
This sequence comes from Bostrychus sinensis, assembly GCA_020698575.1. NCBI lineage: Eukaryota > Metazoa > Chordata > Actinopteri > Gobiiformes > Eleotridae > Bostrychus > Bostrychus sinensis. Next base: position 9,518,450 of record CM036261.1, on the reverse strand, counting down.
GTTCTATCAAGTTGAGGTCAGGACTCTGTGCAGCCCAGTCGACTTCTTCCACACGAAACTTGCTCATCCATGTCTTTATGGACCGTGCTTTGTGCCCTGGTGCAGTCATGTGGGCAAAGGAATCCCCAAAAGTTGGAAGCATGGAACTGTCCAAAATCTCTTGGTGCTGAGCATTCAGAGTTCCTTTCACTGGAATTTAGGAGCCAACCCCAGCTCCTAAAAACAACCCACACCATAATTCTGAATTCAGTTATTTGGGTGAGTGAGAAAATACTTTTGGAAATATAGTGTATATCAACAAATATCCCTTTAATTACCACAAAAAGCATGCTATATTAAGTTTGCCTGCAAGTGCAGAGCTATTTGCACTGTCCATGGTCCTGAATCATCAAAACAAACAGGCAGAGTTTTGTGTCTTTACAGCTCATTAAAAAAATAAAGAAATAAGGGAATGAATGGTTGTCAGTACATGTCTCTGTGTCAACCCTGTGACTAACTGTCCAGGCTGTACCCCATCTAGGGCCCATAGTTGCTGGGATATAAGGTCCAGTCACCCATGACCCCTAACGAAAATACGCGGAATCATTATTTGTGCCTGTGTGTCTTTCTTAGTCATATGCCAATCGCAAATTTCAGACCTGTTATTTTGGGAAAAAAAATTGCTAAAATTGATCTCGCAAAATCATATTAAATTATTCAGTGTAATTTTGTACTTTTCTCCTGGGACACCTACAGTGGTTCCACTCTATCCCCACTTGTTTAACACAGCAAGTCAGCCAAGCTTAAATTTATTCCAATCACTATAGTCACTTAATTATGTCATACTTTGTTCCAACTAATTTGTCATCAAGCTGGTTTACACGCAGCAAACAGCTAAAGAATTCAGCAATGATTGAAGAGACGAGCCACACAAATGCACAGAAGCACAAACCTTTCTGGAGTATTAAAGCTTACATTTGTATTCAAAGGGATCATGGTTCAGGGGGAAACACTTTAGCTAAGTTCCAGGTAGCTATAAATATGTATTTGGGAACACACCGAGCAGAAAATTCTCCTCCACCAAACCCCCTGCCAGTTAGTTTGCCACACAGCGAAGTCGGTCCCGGCAGTTTTTATGCTGTTGCTTTTTAATGGGATTCAGGAATGAAAAATGAGATTTTGTTTTCACAAGTTATGAATCTTGGGGCCACTGCAGAAAGTAGTTAAAGATTTACCACTAGGGGGGAGAAAGTTTGCAATGATAGCATTAAATATTTTTACTACTGTCTACTGAATATGTATTTTATCTGCCTGAGTGCCTTTGCCATAAAAAAATCTCTTCAATATGCATGGTTTTTAAATTACCCTGGATTGTTGCCCAAATAGGTGATGGGTAAAGGAAGTAAAATACACCGATCAGGCACAACATTATGAACACTGACATAAGTTGATGTTTTAGAAGCAGGGGAAATGGGCAACCATAGAGATTTGACAAGGGGGGGCAATTGTGAAGGCTAGAATACTGGGTCAGAATATCCCCAGAATTGCAGCTCTGGGGTGGGGTTTTCTTGCGGGGCGTACTACGAAAATGAAATTGCTGGTTAAGCTCGCTGAGTGTAGCCAAAACCCAGCATCCATCAACACTTCAACTTTAGGTTATCAGCCAACTTTGTTAAGCCAGGATTTGACCTTCAGCTTCAGTCTGTGCACACCATGGGACAGGGGGGCATGTGCATGTCATGACGGTTTTTAGGCACAGAACTGTTCCAGGAGCTCCAGATAAAAAGATAAAAATTATAAAAATGAAAGTCGCATTGTGCGCATGCCACTCATACTGCAAACTGACTGTGAATGTGTGGTGTAAGATACTATAGCCTAATAATGAACAGAAATAATGGGTTAAATCTTTTTTATTAATTAAACATTATGTATTTGATATATGTATTACACTGTGCACCTGTTTATTAAGAAATTAAAAAGTATTTTAGTAACGCAGTAGATTCAAACTAACATAAGGCTATACATATCTCTATTGGGCTTTATTTGACTTTAATTTTAATAACTTTTAACATAATTATCTTTTATTCTGAAGCTTCTTCTGTGCCTAAAAATCGTCAAATGCCCCTTTCCCGTGAGCATGCACAAATGCTGAAGATCAAACCCTGGCTTAACAAAGCCAATAATAGTCATTGTGATACTTGTTATATCAGAGCTGCAGTTCAGACTTTGAGTAGCCAGCTCACTCACATAAAGCCTGGCTATGTCCAGCTTCCTTTATGATATCCTTCTCTGGTCTGCAGTGGTCATCAAAAATGTAGCTCAAGCTCAGTTTGCTGAATAAAGTCTTGCTGGTTCTGATAGAAAGTTTGTTGCACATGGGGTTGCATATGAGGCACACGGTCATAACACATGAAACTAACAACAATAACGAGCAGGAGGTCAAAATGTCAAAGCTGATCAATGGATATCTGCACAAACCATGATGCTTTTGCAAGCTTTACTTCTTTTCAGAGCAAGGACACAATGAATTGCACCAGTGTCATTCAAGTTCTCTGCTTATTAACAGAGAATGGGGCTTCAGTGTATTTTTTTTTTTTTTTCCATTGACGCGCTGAATATTTCTTTGTGAATAGAAAGAAGATAATATGGCGACACAATGGTTTGCGGCGTCACTGGACCATTCTTGAAAGTGAAGATACAGTATCTGCTGGAATGTTAAGCTTATTTCAATACCACAAAGAAAGAAATGTACCGAGACGACATTGCTGAAGTGTCACTACATACTACCCACACACTCATCCACTGGATAGATACATGAAGGAAAAAAACATAACAATACTTTTTGAAAGGCTGGGGGACACATAAACTTTTGGTGTAAACAGTAATGGAAGAATGTGGCTTTCAGGTCACAGAAAAGAGCAATCTTCTGTACAATACACCAGATTTAATAACAGGTTTTAGATGCTCAAAACACAATCACATCTGGCCAAAGTGTGCTCATTGTTATATATGACACAGAACTGACTGAAACCCAACCAATACACAGTTCCACAAGAGACATTAAAAGAAGTTGCACAGGGGATTAAAACTTGTGACAATTGTTGCACGTACTGGACAGAAATGGAGACGGGGCAGAGACGCAGATGTTGAGGTAAACAATATTAATATATAAACAATATATTTATTCTGTTTTTACATAAAAACTAACAAAAAAATCTGTGAAAACCATTTGGAGTGTCAAGAGCTGCTAATTCTTTAACCGGAGATCAAGATCTGATAGTCAGTTCTATTTGCTGAAGGTAATTTATTACATGATTTGTTGTAATTCATTAAGTGCCATTTCCATACTTGTCTAACATAAAAATTCTGAAACTCATTATTTAGCCTTTAGCTTACATGATAATTATGCATGCTAAATAATGCTAATTTCAGTAAATAAAACTGTAAAACTTTATCATATTTTTTTCTTTTTTTTTTTTTTAATTAAGTTTTTTGGCTTTATTTGATAGCACAGTTATGAAGTGACAGGAAAACATGGAATACAGTGCAGGGAAAGACACTTGGGAACATATCAGTGTACGGACTTGAACCCACAACGCTGAGGCAGGCTGTAGTTGAACCGTCAAACATCATTATTTATATATTGTGATATTTGATGGATAATGTTATTTCTTTTTTACAGAAAAGCTACTGGGATCTACTGTAGGGGGGCACCAGTGTTTTCAGTTGCATTGTTTAAGGGTTAGGGCTAGGCTTTACATCAAGGAACCATTCACCCATTCACAAACACTAGGCCGGGGTTTGAACCTCCAACCTACGAACAGCTGTACCATCTGAGCTACATCAAATTTTACCCTGTTCTTTTCTGTCAGTACGTCTTAACTAAGGTATATTTTTGACCTTGCGCATCATTTGATTGTGGCTAACAATAAGAACACATCTCTCACTTACTCATCTCGTCCTCTTTCAAGACAGGAGAATACATCATCAGCCAAGTGCAGCGGGTACAAAGACAGCTGGCTCCTCACATTAATTTCACCATCTCCCTTTTTCTCCCCTCTGTGCAAAAAACATAATTCATTTACTTGATATTCAACGCAGGTGAATCACTCCTGCCTTCCTCGGACTACGCTCTAACAGACAACCGCATTCTGTAAAGAGACACAGAAATACACAGTGTCAGGACAATCGCTTTGCCCAGGCACAGGGCCAAGGGCTGTGTAAGGAGCGTAATTTCATCTCATTGCTTAGCTGGGTCACCTTATGCTCGACCTAGCCATTGGTGTGTGGGCGTTTGTGAGGATGCCGCAGATAAGAGAGTGTCCACTGGCACTGTAAAAGGCTTTAATGGAATAGGGAAACACTGCAGGTGGCTTCGGAGGACTGAGGTGAATGCCCAATACAGTACAGGCAGACTTTATAACTGGCAGCGCTTGTTGTGGCTCTGCTTTATCTCATCTTTAAGTGGCAGGAAAGAAATGGCGACGTGAAATGGCAGAGTCATTTTCTAAAGCTGCAGTCGCCTCCCAATATACTGTAATAATGGGACTATTTCTGTCCTGTGTGTGGGGCTTTTACTATCCTGGTCACACATGTGGGTCTAGTATCCCTTTGCAGCAATTTCCACTGGCTTTATGCAATTATTTGTTTCTTTGAGTGCATGTTGCATTCAGACGCAATTTATAACTATCCTGACCAGCCAATACCTGATCACTTGCTCACAAAGTAGCAACAATATTCACTTTTCTTTGTTTCTTTGATTACATGTTGCATCTAGAAGTGATTCATCATTTTTTTTTTAAGCTTTTGACCCTGTTTTAATGTCGTTTTAACCTCAAAACATTCAAATAGAAAAATGACACGCGCATCCAGAACAAATAAGCTTGTGTGCTAGAACCAAAAGACCATAAGTAAAAATTCAAAATTAAGCTCTGCACAACAAATGAAGCACCCTGATTTTTTATTTGTTTCACACACATGATGTTTCAGGCACATGCCCTTCATCAGACATGACTGCAGTTGCACACACCTGGTTTTATAATAATAGTCACCTGAGTAGTCATGTGACCAATCATATTACTGCTATTACATATGCAGGTGGCTCTACAAATGCTGAAGTGGTGAAACATTTTAATCAATATAAACAAAATGTACATCATTTACATATAAATAAAAATGTTTGAGATAGGAGTATTAGCACCAACACTACATCAATGGCGTATTTTAAGAAATATACACAAAACCACAGAATGGAATGGTGATGGTAACATCAGTCTAATATTGCAAAGTATACTCTAAATATGCACACATGAGTTACAGGAAATGCATTACAACAATAAAAGAAACATACCTGGAGTAGTATTCTTTTATAATAATAATAATACATCAATTTTATATAGCCCTTTTCAGAAAACTCAAAGATGCTTTACAAGAAAACAAACATATGACAAACAAATGAACAAAAGAACAGGAGAGATGTTACTGAGGGTTGAAAGCTTGTTTAAAGAGGTAGGTTTTTAACTGTTTTTTGGAAGTTTATAGAGAGTCTGAGGCACGGATGTGTGTGGGGAGAGAGTTCCAGAGGGTGGGGGCAGCTATGGCGAAGGCTCTGTCCCCCAAGGTTCATGTTCGTTTGAGTAATCCTCTATGCCGAGCTGAAAACGCTCTCACAGCTCCACCTAGACGCATGAAACCAGGAAGTGCTCCGGCGAGTTTCTAAAGTCCATACATTCTGATCATTTCAGTGTTTTAACTGCCATCACTATGAAGCAGTCAGCTCATTTATCTATTTATTAGCATCATGTTGCTAATACTCGTGCTAATTAGCCTGTCTATTGCACATCGTTGGCAGCAGAGGGCGACTAATCGTTCTCTGCAAAGTCAAAATAACACCTCCCCAAAAGAAGACAGTTTTCATACATACACATTATTTTAAGATATAACGTGAAAATCTATTGCAAATGTGTCCAGGAATCATTTTTAAAAAAGCCCAGAAAAGGCATAATTCAGGACGCTTTTTTATAATTATCAGTTCATTTTATTGTTATTTTAAAAAAGCAATGGTGAAACATTGCTTGACAGGTTTACTTTTAAGTAAATTAAGTATTTTATTCAGTCGATTTTGTAAAACACACTTTAAACAGGTCATTTTGTGAGGGAAATGTTTTACTACCTTTTACCAAATGCAAAATATAAAATAGGGGAAAAAAAGACAAGCAAAAAGCCTAAAAATATAATAAAATCTAAGTAAAGTTGCCATGATTTTAAATTTTACTAATCGACTAGAGTAATATTGTTTTAAAGCAGCAGTGTTTTTACCTGAATAAAGATTTCAGTACATTTTCCACTTCTGTCAGAAAGTATGATGACACAATAGCAGGAAAAATTGTCAAAACAAGTACTTTTTTTTAAATTAGAACCCATTAAAACCTAACCTTAATAAAGATTCTTCCAAGCTAATGCCAATATTCCAAAACATTATGCTAAGCTGCAGATAAGACCATGCAATTAAGCACGAAGCACATCATTCTCCACAACCTTGTCTTCGCCACAGCTCCTTAAAACTTTGAAAGAATTCAGACTACTTTTTGAGCCTTGCATCCCCTTTTTCAATCTTTCTAAAAAAAGCAATGCCACTTTACATCTGAAATAACTCGCAATGTCTATGCAATAGCCGGCTCGAAAAAAATTCCCCATGCCATTTGTGAGATGTGTTTAAAGGCACCTGCAGTCACATTCAGACAGTCCTCGGGTCTCCATATGGCAGCGAACGTGCCGCGAGATGTGCTCACTCTATTGTGACCTGTCTGAATTGCGCGACGGGATAGAAATCAGATGGGGAATTGCATTTTCTACACAACATATTCATATAGCATAGGCACTGGTTTATGACTGCGTTTCTCAATACACTCGAGCATTTATGAGTTTAACTGAGGCATTCACTGTCGTACAAATAGTCTTGCAATTTAAGTACAGTATATACAAAGGTGTAGAGCAGCTTTTCCAAAATCAAAAGTGTTGTGGCCCCCTTAAAAATAACACAAATCCACATGGACCCGCAACAATATAACTTTACTGAATTCAAAAGTCTGTCATGTTTTCCCTCATAGATTTCTATAAAAAAAAAGTCAAGGTTATGAAGACTCCACTGCTTCAAATACAACCACGATACTCAAAAGGTACGACAAATAATACTACCAAAATACTATGAATGCAACTGCACAATACAACCAAAATACTACAAAAATAATTTGGATACTACTAGAAATAATAGTACAAATGCTTCAATTACAAAAAAAACCCTTAAAAGATACTACAAATAATACAAAAATACTACGAAACACTACTATAGATACTAGAACTAATAGTACAAAATACTTTGAATACAACTACAAATATATTACTAAAATACTATGAATACAACTACACATAATACTACCAAAATACAAATAAAACTACAGCAATAATTTAGATAATAATACAGAAATACTACAAACACTATTATAGATACTAGAAATAATAGTACAAAATACTTTGAATACAACTACAAATAATACTACAAAAATCATAATTCAATTTTTTGTTGTACCTAATGTTTTTTTTTTTTTTTGTACCTCTGGCGGGCCCCCTGCAGCACCTTTGCAGCCCCCACTTTGGGAACCCCTGGTGTATAGGAACTGACTCTATAGTGACAGAGGTGGAAGGAGTTACTGAAATTCTGTAATACTTGCATATTTACCAGTGCCGGTGCTGTATATTTGGGGTCCCTAAGCAAGATAGGTTTGGGGGCCAAAGTTCTTTATCATTGTGTACACTAAAGATTAAAACAGAACACATTTATTTTTATTTATGAATGCTTTCATTTTTACCAGAAAACATTTCTAACTCAACAAGAGGGGCCCCAGGTAAACAGTAAAACACTTTTTTTTGGCATTGGTCCCCAGTTTCTCAATTAAAATGACAGGAAGTATAAAGCTAAAAAGGCAACTAAAAGAAAAACCAAACAGTTGCAGAATCAGTCAAAACAATGCTAAAGTATGGGGGCCCTCTAATGCCTGTGGGGCCCGTTTTATTTCTAATTTACTAAAATCTAGTTTGAGATTACTTGTTTTCCTCTAAAATCGACCTGTAAAAAAGTACTGGTATTTCAATATTATAGTACAGCAATTGGAAGTAAAAGTACTCAATAAAATTATTTGAGTAAAAGTATTTAATATAAAGAACTACTTCAGCTTCAAATGACATCTGTTACTATGACTACGCCTACCACTACTACTAATTTCATTACTACAACAACTTACATACTATTACTACTACCATTACTCTTATTACCTCTATCACTACTACAATTACTACTATGATTGGAGATGACATTTTCTCTGTGGTGATACAATTAAAATGCAAATGTAGAAAATGGTTTTAGCCTATGAAGAGGGAAAACTGGTTGTTTTACAAATTGTAGCACAGAGCAAATTTGCTAATATTAAACTAGCATTAATTCCTGGAAGTTGTAATTCAATTTCGCAGAAAGTGGATTTAATTCAACAAATGCAAATTGGGTCTAAATCCTCTTAAGAGGGAAAAAAAGAAAGAACTTGTTTCCCTTTTGGTAAAAATTAGAATGGTAAAATGGAATGGCATTGCACTCTTTTAAGACTTTAAGGAGAACATAAATAAATCAATGGCCACTTAAATTGCAACCTCATACATGACTGGAGTTACTGACATCAAAATCTGTCTGTATTTGTATTTGCAAATCTTATAATTTTTATGCTTTCTATTCTAATATTACAATAAATTATAGTATGTATCCTATTTTATATTTGTATAGCTTACTTTTTAATTTTTTTTTATTAACCCTTGTGCCCCAATGAGAACAAAAGTGTCCTTTTCAAGTTATATTTTTTAATAACTTTGCAGTGGTTCTTAGCTTTTCTATGGAATTTGGAATTTAATATTAACTAATAATGTTGCTTTATTTTTACCCTCTAACAAAATTTGTGATGCTGTTACTGTTTATTGACAAAAGTGTCCCCATTACAAAAGATCATACGTAATAATAGTAGCACAGTTATGTTCATATTTTCTCTAATATCTAAATAATTTTATATACATTAAATTAATTAAATTTTATTTTGTACTGTTTACTACTGGCACTATTATGTACATAATCCTGTCTGGTATCTACTAATAATTTTTTTAACACACACAACTTGACTTAAACACATTCTTTTTGTTTTTTTCACATCTGTATATTTTGTAAATGTAAATCATTTATAGCTTATTTACTTTATTTTACTTTACAATATTTGATTCTGCATATTTCTTATCATACCTATTTGTTTTATGCGTGCACCAAATTACCAATTTCCCAACCTTTTCGCTTACAATAACAATAAACACCATTATGATTTTATGATTCTGATTGTGATTCAAATGAAAATAACCAGGGGGATTTTCGACATTTAAATTTTAATATTATAAAAACAAAACAATCATCTTTAGTCTTTTCTGTTGCACGCATTAGCAAAAGAAGAAAACATCAGTGCTGCCACGTCTAATCTCCAAAATATATTTAACCCGGGATTCCCCTGAATAATTTCATCCCGGGAATTACCCACAAAACACTGCATGCTGAGAGAAAACAACAAATCTCATTTTATCTCCAATCCCAACTGTGCAGAAGCAATAACAGTCAATGTTCATAATGCAGAATAGCTCCAATAGCTTCCCACCATTGCACTAAAATAATTAGCAACCAGTGCACACACAATATCAGACAAGTCTTCCAATCATCATCTGTCTTCTCAAAGGCAATGGGCTGCAGCTGTCAGGAGCCAAATAAAGAGGGATACGGAAGTTTGGCATTCAAACGTGATACGATGAGCTGCAAAACTGGCTATTTCATCAAATGTAAGGTACGCAAAATAACCCATACACAATCAATACAGTACACATCAACTGTAATGTACAATACATTTAAAGTGTCTAAAAAATGATGTAAAAGGACAGAGTTGTGCCAGGAATCCTATGTAAAGCCTATGCTAATTTAATATGCTAATCACTTTCTGTACCATTGCCAGATAGGGCCAAAAGAGGTCAGTGTAGAAACAAATGTTTAGTGGATGGATTTGTTATCATTGTGAGATATAAAGGGCTATGTGAGCATTTATCCCTGAACTAGAAGATGTCTGGTTTGAGTGAGTCCAGGTCTGGGCACTGTATCTTGTACATTGCGAGATAGGGTCATTACCTTGGTGGCGATGGAGAGTACTACCAGTTATTTCTATTTTTTTTTTTTTCATTTAATTGTGCATAATAAACATTCAGCTGAAACGTAAAAATAATAATAATAATAATAATGAATTACAATTGGGTACTTGTATAAAAATTTATCTTTGAAGCAATTTTTAGCCATTAGTCTCTGATTTTTGTAGTATTATTCGTAGTAGTTTAGTAGTGTTATTTGTAGTCATAGTATTTTTGTAGTATTATTTGTAGTACTTTTGTGATTGTATTTGAAGCAGTGAAGTCTTCATAACCTTAATGTTTTTATAGAAATCTATGGGAAAACATTACAGACTTTCAAATATAGTTACGTTTTACTGTTGGGGGTTCAGGCGGATTTGTCTGATTTTTTTTTTAAGGGGGCTGAGAGAGCATTTAGCCCTGAACTAGAAGCTCCACAGTTTGAGGCCAGATGTGGCCACTATATCTTTTCCATTGCGAGAATGCTTAATAGGCTGAGGTCTGCAATCTCTAAGTGCTTCTAACAGAGCGCTTGTGTCTTTAAGCACTGCCCTCAAAGTCAAGCCCACTTACAAAAGACAGCTTCATTAAAAGTAAGAGCTCTCTAAACAGAAAAAACAATAACATGATAATAATGACATGGCATAAATATCTATCGATGAGCAACTCAGCAGTTTCTTAACAAGCTTGTGTAATATCTATCTTGTGTGCTTTCTTCTGTGTACCAGCACTGCCCTGTCCACCCACTAACATTTTGACAATTCATGGGGCAATTGAGAACCAATGGGCAGCAAATGTATCTACCAAGGGCGGAAACTTGATCGCGGGCCAAAAACAGCGTGCTCAGCAAAACCAGGGCCCGGAATAATAACAGCAATAAACCACTTCAACAAGGACTACAGTATTTTATCGATCAACGATTCAGGGGTACTGTATGTCTGGGGATACATTTGCCACTAAACATAGACCATTACCCAACGTGCTCTGCAATGACAAATTCTGGCTGTGCTGGGGCATTTGACTGTTTTATTAGTAATACATTAATCAGGCATAACATTATGACCACCAGCTCGTTTACTGGGTCTGCCTTCGATCCCCATTCTTATCACCTTTTGCTGGTTCATCACTGTTCCTTTCTTGGGACACTTTTGATAGATACTCACCTACTGTTTTGGAGCTGTTCTGACCCAGTCATAGCCATCAGAATTCAGCCCATGACAAACTCACTCAAATCCTTACACTTGCCCATTTTTCTTGCTTCTAATACATGAATGTTAAGGACAAAATATTCACTTGCTGCCTAGTATTCCACCCATTAACAGCTGCCATGATGAAGCGATAATCTGTGTTAATGTCAGTGGTCATAATGTTATGGCTGATTGGTGTATCTACAAAGTATATTTATATTATCTAAATATTACTTATAGTTGGAACAAAAGTGCACACTAGGAGCATTACCACAAGCAAAACAAGCCTTGAGAACTGTGCTACTTTGAAAACTTTCTTCCAGACGAACACGGGCAGAGAACTCGCAGACAGTTAATTAGGTCAAATTAGACACCTGTTTGCAACAAGCAACAAGAAGTGAAGAAACACAAGCTTTAGCAGGAAATAGTTATAATTATAGTGCATTGTATGTGTTACACAATGCAAATTTGCATTAATGAGACATAAAATACCAAACTTGTTTTTAAAAGCTGTCTGTAAAATGTGGCTTTACTTACTTGCTTTAATATGGAAATAATCAATAATAGCAAAGAGCTGGTGAGTTACAATTTATGGTATGCACTGTGCATATGTAAAGTATCCATTATTTTTCTTAATTTTAGTAAAATGGCAAAAATTATCAAAAAATCATCACATCAAAATTTAGCCAATTTAGCCCCTAAGCCCCTCTGATCACTACCAAACACATTCATACAGGCAAGGGGGCTAAAGCGTCTTGCTCAAGGACACAACAACAGTTTGCAATGCTGGTAGCGGGGTTTCGAAGCACCAACCTCCGGATTAGTGGGCGATCGGCTCTACCAGCTGAGCCACTGTCGCCCCAAATAAGATGTTGTAGGAAACATTTGGGAAAAAGAAACCTTAAGATGTTATGCAGGCTTTATTATCAATGATTTTAATATACTGCCACACTTCACCAAGGGGTGCTCCCATTGGCTGCTGGAGAAAGTAAGAAGTGTTGAAAATCCCTGATTTTGCGCCCTCATTTCTCTTCCTTGTTCTTTTAACTTCTAAGCACAGCCAAAAAAAAAAAAAAAAAAAAAAGTTCATTTAGTTCAGGGGTAAATGCTTTTACAAAGCCTTTTTTCCCACAGTGGTTATAAATTGACTCATTTGTCTTAGACTGAAGACGTTTCAGGTCCACACACACAAAAAAAATCTAAAGTTAATTAAAGATATACACGGTACTACAACTCCCATGAGCACCACCTGCAAACACTGCTCAGTTCACTGTTTTTTTTTTTTTTTGCCAGGCTTTGATAAATCAAGTTATCGACAACACTGTAAACAGAATGCCCATGGCTGTATTGCAGTTTAAAGGAATTTAAAGTGGAATTTATGGTTTAAGCAGTTCTACCACTTTGCTTTCAGTACATAATACAATGGAAGTGACTACATTTTAAAGATTAAGGACAAGCAAAAATGGCACTTATAAAAATGGTCAATTTTTTTTACTGCAGAAGCTTTGCCAGAAGTCACTATCATTTAGAACAGGAAAAAGCTGCTTTTTTTTGTTTGTTTTGTTATTACATTAAGCAGAAAGATTTCAGTGCATATAACTTGTGCAATCTATATTTGCAGCTTCATAGTTCTTACCAGTGCTCACGATGACACTTTATTTGGAGGAGGGTTATGTTTAGTCATAAAAAAAACAACCTGATTATGTAACAAGTGTGATTAAACAAAATGCATTTTCTGTCTTGGCGAAAAATGGCTGCACGGTTTGGGGAGATTAGATGTGAGGCAAAGTGTTCATAATCAAATTCGGAGAAAGGTCCCAGAATAGAGAATGAGATTGCATTTTGGGGCGGCTTTTTGATTGAACTGGAGTCTATTAAGATAATGACTAAATATGAGAGACTTGAGCTGAGGGGTAATTTGCCGTAGTGGTTCTGCCAATCACATACGCTGCTTAATGAAATAAAAATAGTTGCGTGACACTTAGCCTGACCTTTATGAAGCTGATATAATAGTCACCTTTTTTCGCAGTTTCAAAAGCTGTTAAAAATTACTTTTTTTTTTTTTTTTGCGTGCCAAGGTGCTGCTGGTACAGTACTTCCAGAAGTAGCAGCATCAAACGAAGCCATCTTGCTTATGGCTTACCTTGAGGGAACAAAACAGCACAGAGGAAGTTTGCCATAAAAAGTTCAAAGACTGTTGGGGAAAGAAGGCCCTAGGAAATACATTTTGTTATCTTGCTTAATGTGAACAAAAAAAATATGGGTTACATAAAGGATGGGTTTTCACATGGGGTGCTTTTATTTTGAAATGTAACTTTTTTAAACGCAATATTATGTAGTTTCTAGTACTGGGGTGTCACGGTAACCCTCTTTGAGTCGAAATAGTGTATTGAGATTGTATTTGATGGGGAAAAAATGACTTCATTATGTTTTCTTCCTTCATAGAGGACAACATAACTTATCTTGCTCATGCCATTCAGCAAGGAGGTTGTGGGTTTGATCCCTACACAATCTCTTTAAATTGTGTCTGCATGTTCTTGCCATATTACCATGGCTTCTCTTGGGGTACTCTTTGCTTTCCACTATTGAAAAACCTGTATGTAATGGTGAATTAGTCAGCCATGTGACTAACTGTCCACTGTCACACAGCGTACCCCGCCTAAGGCCCATAGCTGGGATAGGCTACAATGGGCCAGGGTTGGTTTAAGGCAGTGGTTCATTGTTCCCCTGAAGAACCCTGTCACACATTATTGCTATACAAAGATTATATACTTTTAAATCGTGCATTTTTTTTCTTCAGAAAGTCAAATTCATGATAGCAATGAAATAACTAATCTGCTTACCTTTTAAAATAAAATATTAATATTTTAATATGAATAAAATATTTTGAATGACTCCTCTTTGAGCTATTAAACCTAAAAATATGTCATAAAATGTATAACTCAACTATTTTATTATTATTTTTTCAAGCAGTTTCACCTCCTCGCCGGTCACTGAGAAACATTTTTCATAACTTTCAATGTTCAATATGAAAAGATTGCAAATATTTTTTGAGATCTTGTAAATAAATTATGAAATAACTCCGCATACCCCCTGCAAAATGCTCGCGCACAGCCTAGGGGTCCTTGTACCCCTGCTTGGGAAACACAGTTTTAAGAGATTCTGTACAATTTTGAGATATGGGACTATAGATACTAACATTCTTTACCATTGTGTGATATAAGGGTTTTGTGGCTGAATGGAAAGAGCATTTACCCCTGAACTAGAAACTCCTTTCTTTGTCCATTGCCTTCAGAAATTTTTCACAGTACTGTTTGTATGCACGTGCATATGGAAATATACCTTTCTGTTTTCCATGCATGATATTAGCAAATGAATTGGATGCTAAGTGCTAAATGTTGCGCCACATAAAATTATACGCATCTCCTATTATGACAGATGGATTGAATCTCATATTATCCCAGCAGGAAGGTGTTCTCCTACTGATTTTCATGTTTGCACAGTCAGAACTCGCCATTAAACAATCCAAAGAGAAAGGAAAGCCACATTCAACATCCTTGAAGCTGCTATGATTTCTGAATATGGCTTATGCTAATCCAATCAGTGTGGAAAAGGCACGTGTGGATAATGGACCGTATCAGCTAAAGCCTGAGACCAGTTGCACTCGCCCGGTTATAACCAGCACTACCTGTAATCTGCCGCCATGCAAAAAGGGCACGGGCAATCTCGGTCGCAGCGTGAAGCCAAGGACAGGCAGAGATAGGCGGACACTATTTCCAGACAGGCTATTGTTCTCACTCACACAGAGAGGCCAGCACAGGTGGGGACCGACAAGGGCTCAGTGTGCTAACCAGCAAAACCTCCGAGGGCACTGCAAAATGGGAAGGTGTGTATAAAGGTGTGTACTGTGTGTGTGTGTGTGTCGGCTTGAGTGAAGACACAACACAATCGCACCTGTGGGTCTTTTCAAATCTCACACAGTGTAAAGCCAAAAAGGAAACCCTGGATTTGTCCTGGTGGAGAAAGCAAGATGTCTCTGTCCACAGCTGATAGGCACTGGGGTTGGAACGGAGAGTGCGGGCAATTAAATACATGGAAATGGCCTGTTTTTAAATAAGCCCTGGCTCCAAAACTGTCAGAGGTAGTTAACTCAGGTGAAAAAAAAAAAAATACTTCTCAAGTAGACAAAAAAGTACAAACAGAAACTACTTGACAAAAGTAAAAAGGTATTGATGGTTTGCTTAAGTAGAAAGTTCATTCATTCATTCATTTTCTACCGCTTATTCCCGTTAGGGGTCGCGGGTGACTGGAGCCTATCCCAGTAACTTTGGGCCGCAGGCGGGGTACACCCTGGACAGGGGCCAGCTTGTTGCCAGGGCTGACACAGAGACGAACACAGACAGACAACCATTCACTCTCACATTCATTCACTAGGGTCAATTTAGAGTCACCAATTCACCTAAAACATGCATGTCTTTGGACGGTGGGAGGAAGCCGGAGAACCCGGAGAGAACCCACGGTAACACGGGGAGGACATGCAGACTGGGAGGTGAGAACGCTAACCGCTCTGCCACCGTGCAAGTAGAAAGTTGTTTTATTGAAATAGCACAGGTTAAATTTATTCATCTACCAAGTGTACTACAAGTACTGGTACTGGTACTCCTACTACTGTACCTGTATTTATATTGAACCCTTCTGCTTGCAAGCATGCTACTTTACTAATTCAGAGACCTTAAAAATGTGCTGTTGTGTGTTGTTTGTCTAGTGTGTAATTTTCAGCCACAAGGGGGTCACAATCCAGTTTACTCTTTGTGCCAGTCCAAAGCATGGATAAACTAAGCTAAGATGAGTCAAAGTGTGGGATGACGACAGCCTTTTGGCATTACAAGGATGTTTTGAATGCACAAATTGAATGTTTTTGAACACGCTGACTTGAGCGAAAACGCAGCAGTAACATCTTAAATACATTTTTGCGTGGACAATGTGATCCCCACTAAGCAAACGAAGGTGTATGCAAAAACTAAACCCTGGATTACTGCAGATATTCAATCTCTTTTAATAAAAAAGGAACAAGCTTTTAAACAAAATGATAGGTGTACAGGCAAACAAATACAAAAAGAAAATCAACTGAAAATCATTCAAGCTAAAAGTGACTACAAAGATAAAGTTCAACAATTACTCACTAACAACAACGGAAGAGAGGCCTGGTGTGGAATTAAAACAATGGTTGGCATGAATTCCCAACCCACCAACCCTGCATATACGCATGACTTTGTTAATAATTTGAACTTATTCTTTGCAAGACACAAATCTGTCCACAGCCCCAGTCTCAATTTGCAAACAGAGTGGAGTATCGATGGCTCTTGTGGTTTCCAAAATCCACACCAAAAAATCATCTGGCCCTGATGGACTGGATCGTGTTGTCCTGAAAAAATATTGTAAGCAACTAAGTCCTGTATTTACAAATATTTTCCAGATTTCGCTTAATTCATAGCTAAAATCTGCGCCTACGATCACCACTAAACACAGTAACAGTAACACATTTATACAGGCAAGGTGGGTGAAGTATCTTGCCCAAGGACACAACAATGCCTGGAGCAGGGATCAAACCGGCAACCTTAGGGTTAGTGGGCGAACGTCTCTATTGATTGAGATACTATAAATAAATCAATATGGCCAAATCAAGCCAAAAGGAGGAAGAACCGTGGTCCTATGAAGACAAAACTGGAAACAATTGTAGCATAGACCTCTGCCAAGGCATTTTAGTTCCAAGCTGGATCCACACCAAAAGCTAATCATTTGTTCCCTTACTTATTAAGCATAGAATTTGTATCTTTGTGCCAGTTGGGAATTGAACCTAGTATCTAATCACTACATTACATTGCTAACAAAGAAAATTACCCTTTTAGGTAAGGAATAATTTTTTTGGATCCAGACAGTGTTGCAAATACACACCAAAAAGTAATCAGTTGTTTCTTGGCTCATTACTGATTTTATCTAAAAAAAAAAAAAAAAAAAAAAAAATCATCAACATCCAACCATTATTTTCATGTTATCTTGACAACCAACCAATAAACAAAATTGGAAGACTTGCCTGGTCTGTCCAATCTCTTCCAACTCATGTCATTTTCTGCATCTTACAAACTCTTGGTGGAAAACTTTCCAATAACTTTGTACCACCTTCTGCACTTCACAGTAGGATTCTGGATGAGACGCTAACTGGTAATGAGATCATTTTGTTACTGACATTTTGATATTTAACTTGGCGGCTCATCTAGTAGAGCCCCTAGTAGAGTGTACATACCACATGGAGAGATCAATTTATGCACACACCCTTGTTTCTCCCTGGGTTTCTTCTGTTACAACTTTCTCTCGCTGTTTAAAGAAAACCGACAACGGAAATGCAACCATAAAGCACTGTAATTAAAAATACATAAAGAAGACATTACAAATTATATTCTGCAAAAGTGTATCCTTACTCTTTGTTCTATATACGGATGGTGGGCAGTCCTTGAAATGCCCTGCAATATGGAGGCACTCCATGCTAAGGGCTACATCTGTCTAAGTGCCCTAAACTTAGTCATCCCCATGATATACCTGCTGCCACCATGCCACACTTTATGGTTTGGGCATTGCAGCTGCTCGGGGGGCAGCAATAAACCTTTGGGGTCAACGTCCTCCCGGCCAAATGCTCCAAACTTTTTTGCAATTTCCTGTGTCTCCAGAATAGCCGGCTTTTGCCACGTTTTCAAGCTCCATCAAAAGTGAACAAGGACAGAGACGTATGTGGCATAGTTTCATTGAAGTAGCGAGAGTAGTGGAAGTAATTTAAGTACATTTGTCGATAAAAAATGTATTTTTTCTGAGTACATTGCCTAAAACATTTACATTTTTAAGAGAAAAAAAAGATATGTACTCAATTTTTAGACTTTCATAATGATTTTTATTTTTATTTTTCCACCTCTGTGCCAAAGTGAGTATTAAGTGCACAAAAAGTAGTAGTAGCTGTTGTATAAGTAATCGTGGTAATAGGACCAGTGGTCGTAAAGTCATAATAAGAGTTGTAGTAGCAGTAGTTGTAGAAGTGTTGCTACATATAATGGTAGTAGCAGTATGATAGTAGTGGTAGTAGCAGTTGTAGTAGTAATAGTAGTAGCATCAGTGGTCAGTAGTAGAAGTTTTAGTACATGTAGTGGTAGTAGCAGTAAATATGTTCTTAAGTGAACTCTACATTAAATCCTCTGTTACTCACATAACATATTAGCTGAGTACTTCACTTTCTACTTGAGTCTGAAATTAATAAAAGTATTTTTTTTGCCCTGTGTCCCAAAGTGAGTATTAATAGTAATAGTGGAAGTAGTAATGATAGTAGAATTATTGGTAGTAGCTGTTGTAGAAATAGTAGTAGATCAATGGTCGTACTCATAATGGTAGTAGTAGAAGTAGAAGTGTTAGTATTTGTAGTGGTACTAGCATTAAATACGTTCTATCAAAGTAAACTCTACATTAAATACTCTGAATACTCTTTTACTTTTATTCAAGTAAGACATTTGTTGATTATTTTTGCTTCTACTTGAGTCTGGAATGAGTAAAAATATTTTTGGACATCTGTGCCAAAGTGAATATTAATAGTAGTAATTGTGCTAGCAATAGTAGTGATAGTAGTAGTAATTGTAGTAGTGGAAGGAGTAATAATTGTAATATATAATATATAGTACCAGGTGTTGTAATAATATTAGTAGTAGTAGTGGAAATAATAATAAAATAATAATAATAATAATAATAATAATAATAATAATAATAATAATAATAATAATGATAATAAGCCTAGTAGTAGTAGTAAAATTAGTAATAATAGTAGTGGTAACAGCTGTTGTGATAGTAGTAGTAGTAGCAGTAATAGTGGAGAAGTAATAAAAGTAATAAAAAATAGTGGTAACAGCTGTTGTAATAGTAGTTGTAATATCAATGGTTGTAATCATAATATTCATAGCTGTGGTAGTAGAAGTAGTAGTCCTCATAGTAGTTGTAGCAATAGAAGTGGAAGTACTAGCACTGGTCGTAGCAGTAAATATTTTCTATTTTATTAACTTTACATTCAGTGTTTTGTTTACTTACACTCAAGAACCAATGTCTAAAGTACTTACAATATTTTCAAGTGACAGTACTTGTACTTCAGTTTAAGAGTACTTTTTCCACCTCTGGGTCGCAATAGCCAACTTTTCAAGTGTAGGTTTAGTATATGTTACAATAGCAGCTCCCCTCTGGGCACAAGCTTCCCTTTCCTGCCTTTTATTGCTCAAGGCAAGCAATGTTCCCTGTGACTGTATTAGGCCGTAGCTCCTTATATTTCCACAGGTCCATTCATAATTAAAATTCTCCCCTGGCATTCCCCTAAATGACGTTTTGCAGAAGTGCTGTTGATGGCATTTTTTACATGTAAAAAAATAAAATAAAAAATGGCGTCCTTATTCTAGGTATATGTCCTTTTCACGTCTCTATCACGGACCGTTTAAGGAGAAGGTGAAGTAAAGGAGGAAGACTTCCGTGTAATGAATTTTTGAATCAAATGTCAAATTGTGTCCATGGATAACCCCCGCGCAGACTAACCATTTTGTAGATTAGAGATAGAGACCTTAAAAGGATCTGTCAAAAACAATTAATCACACGGCTGTTAAGCAAGAGCAAATGGGAGAAGCAGACTTCAATTAAATGTTACATGAATGAACGGAATTGGCACTGCAATACCCGGCAACAAATAGGACAAGTAAAAGGACGTAGTAAGGGATGGTGAAGGGTGTAAGGTGGCAGAGTGGTTAGTGCCCCAACTTTTAGATGGCTGACTATGATCTCATGCATGTTTCCTCAAGACATGCATGAGTTAGGAGAATAAGTTGATAAATTGCTCCTGTTTAAAAAAAAAAAAAAAAAAAAAGCCCATAAAAATACATGATGATAATAATACAAAGAAGCACTAAGATAGATAACTCAAAGTTCAGTCCTCTAGCTCAAGAGTAAATGCTCTTTCCATTGAGTCTTTATATCTCACAAAAGTAAAGAATCTACTGTCTACTTACTGAAGGAAAAAAAAAAAGTAAAGTTGGTACATTCGGTCTGTATCTCAAAATTGACAAAATCCCTTAAAACAGTGGTTTTCAACTGGTAGGTCAGGACCCAAAAGTGGGTTGCAGAACTGTTTTCAGTGGGTTGTGGGCCTTTGCCATAGAAAAAAAAAAAAGTTAAATTTTTAAAAATAAATCATCAATTTATACTCCTTAACAACAGGTGGCAGTGTGGGACATATAGAATAGAAAAATATAAAAGAAACTAAACCAGAGAAAAAAATCCAGTTCTATAACATTACTTTTATACCTAAGGTTGACGTGGGTACTGCTTACTTTTCTTCAATTTCTTTTAATTTTCCAGAAATATTTATTAATTTTCCTCAAAATCTTCTAATTTTCCGGAAATATCTCTTAATTTTCCTTAATTTTTTTTATTTGGGTCGCGGCTTGTCATTAGAGTGATGGTGGGTCCCAAAGCCAGATCAGTTGAGAACCACTGCCTTAAAACACTCAAATTAAATAATAATAATAATAATAATAATAATAATAATAATAATAAAAATTTAAAATAATAAAATAATAATAAAAATGCAATTCTGTATTTATTAAAGCACTCTTAGTTAACAGCATTTATCATACCCCCTCTAAAACGTTTGCACAGCACTGCAGCTAACTTGTCATTGTCCAGACTGTACCCTGCCTTAGGCCCACAGTTGCTGAGCTATGCTTCAGCCACCCACAAATAAGCTGAAGATAAATCAATAGTAGATGGTGTGTGCAACATTGCCAGAAATACAGCCCAAAAGTTTGATTAGAAATATCGTAAAATCCAGAAGCAAATGCTTATGGATCTTGGCTCTTGCTCAGGCCATGTCTTAATTAACTGATAGCAATAATTTGTCAAACTGCAGCAATTTAAGAGGCAACCAAAGAGCTGGATAGAGTCTATATAAAAATACAGCTAAGCAGAACTGAGCAAATTTCTTGACGTGCTACAAAAAGAATTAGAGATATGTAATATTAGTTAAAGGCCATCTGCGATTAAACTGTCCCCGTAATGGCGGATTAAATGGATAGACGAGCTCTGGTGACACTTAGGCATTAATCATTTTGGTTTGTAATCATCAAATTGTCAATCAAAAAATGGCAAAAAGTAAAGAAGTGTGACTTTATGGAGTCCATAAGACACTGTTTATTTTTCTCACATACCAATAAACAGAGGTGAAAGAAGCACTCATTATCTGTACTCAAATATGTTTACTTAAAAATAGCATTAATATAGAATAGAAGTAATAATAATGGCTTTGGTTTATATAGCACTCTTCAAGACACCCAACGCACTTTACAGCTGAGTTTGATAGTCATTCTCTTCTCAGTCACATACTAATCACGCTTTCATATTCACACAGGCAAGGTGGGTGAAGTGTTTTGCCCAAGAACACAACAGTAGTATGCAATACTGGTAGTGGAGATTGAACCAACAACCTTCGAATTAATGGGCAAACGTCTTTACCAACTGAGCTATTGCTGTCCCAAAAAGTATAGAAACTAAAGTTTAACCAAATAAAAAGTATTTACTACTACTACTGCAGCCGACATTCCTACTACTACTACAACTACTACTACTGCAGCCGACATTCCTACTACTACAACAACTACTACTGCCGCTACTGCCACTACTACTACTACTACTACTACTACTACTACTACTACAACAGCCAACATTACTACTACTGCTGCTACTACTGCTGCTATTACTGCCGCTACTGCCACTACTACTACTACTACTACTACTACACTGTTGAAAGTGTAAACTGCAAAAAGCACTTTTATTATGCATTTTTGTAATAGCAATGTCAAATCCACTATTACTACAATTATGACTACTTGTACTATTGCTACTATTACTAAAGCTACTTTTAATTGTACTATTACTAGTACTATTGTATTACTACAACAATTACTACCACTGCACTGTAGAAAGTGATAGTGCTTTTGATAATACATTTTTTTAAATTATACTGCTACTATTGCTACTACTATTACTGCACATACTACTGCTAGCCCTACTGCTACTACACTGTGCCCCAAGCTGAAACCCCCCCTGTACTTTGAGCTGTGAGGCCTGTGTGTTCTCACGTTACCACTGACTTACAAAATACTTCTAGTAAATTAATTGAGTCAAAGTATTTAGTTACTTCCCAGCACTGCATATAAATTCATTACATGATCCGAATATGAGCTGTCGAACTCGAGGCCCATTAAACCCTGTTCCACTCCAGCGCTAAAGCAAATTAGCAGGGGTCTTGAACTTCACTACGAGTAACGTGTTACCATTTACTTGCTCGATTAGTATTCTGCCTGGATGTACGCGCAGTAATCGGCAGGCGCGAGAGCATTAGGGCCGGAGTGAAAGAAAGAGGCTCCACGAACGGGTGAACACTGGCTGAGAAGAGAAAAACTCAAAGGACGTGGTAATGGGAAAGGGGGCTAAATCTCTATAGAAGAACCCTTTTCAATCAACAAGCACTTTAATCTATTTGTCTGTGCTATTCTCAATGGTATAATTCAATGCAGTGGTTCTCAAACTATGGTACAGGAGGCTGTGCAAGTGATAATTATGAGTCTTGTTTTCATTTCAAGTCCTGATTTAGTTTAATTTAGAGATGATTCCTGGTTCAGTCATTGATTTGTCCTTGTTTAATTCTGATTTAGAAATGGTTTGGCCGAGTTTATACCTGGTTTAGTGCTGGTGTAGCCCGAGTTTAGTTCTCGTTCTATTCTGATTTGTCCAAGTTTAGACCTGGTTTAGTCATGGTTTAGTTCTAGTGTAGTCCTGGAATCCTAATTTTGTTCTTGTATAGTCCGGGTTTGGTCTAGTTTAAACCTGGTGTAATTCTGGTGTAGCCCTAGTTTAATTCTCGTACTGTCTTGTTTTAGCCTGACCGTTTCTGGTTTAGACCTGGTTTAGTCATGGTTTATTTCTGGTGTAGTCCTAGTTTAGTTTTGGTATCTTTTAGTTCTCATATAGTACTAGTTGGTCCTGGTTTAGTGCTGGTTCAGTCCTGTTTTAGACCTGGTTTAGCCTAGTTTAAATCTGGTTTAGTTCTGGTGTAGTCCTAATTTAGGTGTCATATTGTCCTGTTTTTATTCTGATTTGTCCTAGTTTAGACCTGGTTTAGTCATGGTTTGGTTGTGATGCAGTCCAGGTATCCTAGTATAGTTCTTGTATAGTCCTGGTTTATCCTGATTTAGCCTAGTTTAGGCCTGGTGTAGTTCTGATGTAGCCCTAGTTTAGTTCTCACCGAGTCCTATTTTTAGTCTGATTTGTTCTGGTGTAGTCCTGGTATTAGTATCCTAACTAAACCAGGCCTAATCCAAAACAAACTAGGACTATACAAGGACTAGGATACCAGAACCAAACCAGACTGACCCAGGTTTAGTTCTGGTATCTTAGTTCTCATATAGTTCTGGTTTGTCCTAGTTTAGTTCTCGTACAGTCCTGTTTTAGCCTGGTTTGTCCTGGATTAGACTTGGCTTAGTTAGAATATCAGAACTAAACCTGGTATAGTTCTGGTATCCTAGTTCTTGTGTAGTCCTAGTTAGTTTTGGGTTAGACCTAGTTTATTTATCATATTAATACCAGGACTATACGAGAACGAGGATACCAGAACTAAACCAGGTTTAGTTCTGGTATCTTAGTTCTCATATAGTCCTGGTTTGTCCTAGTTTTGTTCTTATATAGTCCTGTTTTAGCCTGGTTTGTCCTGGTTTAGTCCTGGTTTAGTACTGTTTCAGTCCTGGTGTGGTCCCTGTTTTGTCCTCAAGTAATGCATTTTTCTGTGTTAAACCCTATATTTTTCTGTTTAGTTCATAGACATCATTTTTGTAATCCATCTATGTTCTTTTCTGCTGACTGCTTTTGTTATTTTGTGAGTTATTTTCAGTTATAGTTGAAAATGTTTTCTAATTAAAACATGGTCGGAACAAAAGTATTTTGTACTTGCAAAATGTATTATTATTAATTCTTAGCCTCACTAGCCATGCTAATTATTTTTCTTTTCTGAGCAGTTTGAAACAGCATTTTTCACACGTGAAAGTTTGCACCAAGGTCTGCATTCAGAACTCAAACAGATTGTTGCATTTTATTTATTTTATTTAATCATGAGCCATCTGTTTGAGCATGGTATAAACCAGCATAATTGGTAAGTTTACTAGATTTTTAAACTGTACAGAAGCTTATTTCTTTTTCCATCTTCTTTTGGCATTTATTCTTCTGTGTTATAATGTCTGTCGCTTCCTTGATTTGGTCCAAAAGTAAGAACTATCACAAAACATGCCTGTACACTACAAATGAACAAAAAGAAGCACCAGCTAGTGAAAGTCAACCATGAATTGTTTAGCCAAACGACTAGCAACCACTCATGTGACACTGCCAAAACACAAACCAATAGTAAACAAACAAATGTTACAAAAATGTTTTCATAAGATTTTTTTTTGTTGTGTGTGTGAATGTAAAGCAGCAAGAATAGCCAACCTTTTCTATAATATGAAAGTAAACATGAAGATAGGACTCAGGATCCCAGGTTTCCCAGAAATATTTTAAGGAATTGCAGGCTACTGAAATGTGGTTCCTAAGGCTTATGTTGAGAATCCACTGGGCAAGACACACAACAAATGAAACAGAACTACATAGAGCTGGCCATTACTGATCTGCAAATTAGCAACATTGGCCATTAATGGTAAATTTGGGGTATGTTGCATAAATACAAATTCTCCAATTTTAGTGTGTTTTTAATCAACTTACTCCCTTTTGAAACAAGTTATTAAATCTAAAATATTTGCCAAAGTAATAATATTTATCAGTTTTACATACAGTTAGTGAATGAGACACTAGAGCTTGTTTTTTTTTAGTAGTTTCAGTAGATGGATATGAAAAATCACTTTTATATCATCTTGGAAATCAATGATACCCCTGGTTGAGAAACATTGTTTTAGACTGTTATTTGGTAGGAAAGATCCCATTGGATGATTTCTTAAATGGGATGGATTCCAGACCCACTTCACTTTGAAAGCCAGTACCGGTAAGTCTGACTGGCTACAACATTTCGACTCTTTCTCTGTTAGTCAACTATATCTCCTATATTTCAAATCATACCTATACGACTTGATACAGGAGATCAGAAGTATAGGAAAAGTATCAGACGACACTGGGGGGAAGCACAACCAAGCATTTCTTCAGCGTCACATGCGATTTGCTTCTTATCACGAGGCAACACAGCGTTTTTTTTTTTTTTTTTTTTTGGTTTCCCAGGCTGTCGAGCGTCTGAGGGCTGCTGTGAATGGGTGAGTGGACCTGCCAAAGACTCTGTGGTTCCCTGTCAGTTACAGTGTCTGAGGCTGCCCCGACCAAGCAACACACGCCTGCCCAAGCGCTTTTGATTAGAGCCGGCGATTCAGCACTCGAGACAAAAGACACACTATTCAGGTTCTGATCTAAGACTGAAAACTCAGCAGGCAGCAAATGTCATTAAGACTAAAATGCCTTAAGCTTCTTTAGAAAATATTGTGATTAAAATCCTGACTTGCCAAAAGTTGATAATGACGACCAGCTTGCTCTTTTCATGTAGTTGTTTTGAAGTTTGGGTTACGCAATACAGGCTCAGTAAGTTGTTTTGTTTTACTTTTGAAAAGGTGCTTAAGCAGAAGTGTCCAAACTTTTTTTTGAAACTTGAGAAAGCGAAGATGTCAAATGGCTGACAGTCCCACCTGCTGTTTTATTTTCTGTATTGATGGCACATCCAAAATTTTGTTTTATTCACAGAAGTATAGGCATTTTGTTTTCAGATATGAAGCAATTATATCTTATTTTACATTTAAAATTGGAACAATCTGGAGGTAGAAAACAACAAAATAAACCATTATCTTTCGGCAATGACTTTTACTGAGTCAACACAGAAATACTGTACTTTCTATGATCTTTTAGAAAAGTTTAACAGAGTCAAGTAAAAAAAAAAAAAAAAATGCATAGGTTGTATTATTTAATGACATTATTTAGAAGTGTTGCCAACTTAGCGATTTTGTTGCTATATTTAGCAGCTTTTCAGACCCCTCTAGCGACTGATTTTTCAAAAAAGCACCAAGCGACAAATCTAGCAACTTTTTCTGGTGTTGTTAGAGACTTTGGCGACTCAAAAAAACTGAAAGCACTTGTCATTACTCTTCGAGCTACCTGCGTATTGCTGTGAGTTTCTCTTCTGTCTCAAACGTCTCACAGCCTGTCAGCTGCAGTCAACTCAGAGCAGGAGCTATTTTTTTTTATTTTATTTATTTCATTTTTAGTTATTTATTTATGTTTATTCAACAAATTAGTGTATAATACAAATATTTTACAGACATTACGGCACTGTTCAATAATACATAAAACAAAACATAACAAAAACAACAACACAATATAGGGGGGCTGCTAATTCAGAGGAGCACCAGACATTGACCTCACTTTCAATTAAATCCACATGATCACTTTTGCAAATTAGGTGATGACATCATCTGGAGACTTCTAGCGACTTTTAGGACATCCACTAAAATCCACTTTTCTTATTGAGGAGTTGGAAACACTGTTATTTAGTGAAAGTATGTTAAGTATTGTCCTTTTTTTTATCATCTTTTGGGCCAAAATTTAGACCAGCTTACCAGTTTAAGATTACACATAAATCAACTGGAATACAATGTAATGGCATTGTAAGAACGTTAACAAGGGCTGTAAGAAACATCACCCAGGTCTGCCCTAAAGAGTTCAGTCAAAGCCACAGGAAAAACTACCACTACTCCATTCAGTAGCCTGAGATCACGCAATGAAACTTATTTTCTTATTAACAGCACCTTTTATTGGAGTGTGCCAGTGTGTATTAAACTCATTAACAATAAAACCTATATTATGCCTGACCCATTAAAAAATATCAAGAAAAATCTTAAGCTAACTAGCATGATAATTGGCACTTAGTCAATGGTTAAAAGGTGGACTCTAAACTAAAGTGTTATTTATTTTTTGCCATATCACTTTGTTTATAATATTTTTTGTGTCACATTTGATACATTGGGTATTTACATTAACTTTTTGCTCACAACAATGTTACTTTTACATAAAAACAATAGAACAAAATGCATTAAAACAGTTTCTCTCCTTGTTCAGACAAAGATTTTAACACCGAATATTTTTCGTTCACCTAATTTAACATTCATATGTCTAAAAATGTTTAATTTCAAGTTTTACTCTATCAATTTTCAGTCTGTTTGCTGAAAGTTGAGTTAAAAAAATAATAGTGAGTACAGCTTGAAAGTTTTCAGACGTATGAATGTTAAATTGAACAAAATAATATATATAATTGTTAAACTTGAGATTTTGAGTTGGCCCCAAAAATCTTGAGCTTTTGACACTTTTTTTGCAGCTTTTACTATGTTTACATAAAAAAATGGTTCAAAGTTCAATGGACAAACACAACAAGACTAGTAAAATGTATTTAATTTAAAGAACCAAACATCATTATAAACAAAATATCTTAAGCTCTTTAGAAAATATTGGACATTAACAGACTTGCTAAAAGTGGATAATAGCAACATGCATGCTCTTTTTCTTTTCTTCCTTAAAGTTTGGGTTATGTAACAAAGATACCATGAGTTGCCCTTCTGCTTATTTTCAAAGCTCTTAAGAGTTTGGTCAAAGTCAAAGCAACAAAAGTCAATGAAATGAAACAGCAATACCGATCTCTATAGATTTGTGTCTCTGCCATCATCCTTGCTATATTTGTAACTGGAACTTTATATTCTCTCAATTTGCTCCCCGGAGATCCAGAAATGATCTTGCTTCTGGGGTTCACTGCAGGAATGAGTGTGCAGTCTATGTGGTGACCTTAAATCTCGTTTTTCGACCCCTGATCGCTCACCTGTAAACGAATCCCACCATACAGGAGTTCGGAACTTAAAAATAACACTGCTGGGGTATTGGGTGGATGCTTGGGTTCCCAGTATGGCATTGTTTTCGGCTAACCTTTCCCAAAACTCCTCGGTGGAAATGCATACTGCCTTTATTAAGTGCATAAGTAAACAAAAGTGCTGTTACTGCAGAATGATAAAGTAGAAGTACAAATAGTCAACAAAATAATTGAGGAAAATAATAAAAAAAAATGTTTAATCGAATAGAGAATGCCTTTAAAATATTTGCAAAAAACTTTTTCTGCTAATACTGCAATTATTTTTACTATTACTACCTCTGGTGCTGCTATTAATAATATCACTACTACTATTACTGCAACTACATCTGTCGTTACAATTACTGTACTGCTAATATTAGGGGCAAAAATATTACTCAAGTAGAAGATAAAGTACACAGAAGAAATATTATTTCAATAAGTAAATGTAAGCTTTATTTAAGTATTTTTGAAAGTATTTGTTTGCAACTACTACTACTACCATTGCAACTACTACTACTACCATTGCAACTACTACTACTACCATTGCAACTACTACTACTACCATTGCAACTACTACTACTACTACCATTGCAACTACTACTACTACTACTACCATTGCAACTACTACTACTACTACCATTGCAACTACTACTACTACTACTATACTACTACAGCTACTATTACCACTATTGCAACTACTACTATTACTATTACTACTACCACTATGCTGTACCAGTGAGTCTTCACAGACAGTAATAGTAGAATTAGTAGTACCAATACAACCACTTCTATTACAGTTACTACTATTACTGCCAATACCATGGCAAAAATGTTACTTAGAAGTTACATAGAAGTTAAAGTACTCCAGAAAATCATTATTCAAGTAGCTATAAGTAGTAATAAATAAGTATAGTATAAGTATTAAATGTAGAGTTTAATAAATAAAGTAGAAAGTTTGAATTGACTACTACCACTACTACAATTATTTATTCTACCACTACTACAACTGCTACTACTATTTTAGCCAATCCTGCTTCTAAAACTACTATAGGTCCAAAAAGTACAGTAAAACCCTTAAGTACTTGAGTAAAGTATCTATTTCCACCTCTAACCCACTGCTGTGTCTCATTCCATTTGTCCTTGGGCAGTACTTTCTTCAAATATCCTCCTCCTGTTTGTTTGTTTTTTTTTTGCCGCTGTGCCCTTTTGCTTTTTTTTCCCCTAACATCTTCTCAAACCTCTCGCTGCAGTACGGCCGGCGTCTCGCAGGGCTGTTACATGACCAGAGGACTGATACGTGGCGCCGACTCGAAGAAATGCATCGATCGGCGTTGGGAAGTCAGGTCTATCGGATTGCCTTGAACAGATGCACTTCGACATGCAACCAGCGGACCATATATTCTACATCTGAACATACTCTGGCAGGAGAGAAGACAGAGCTGATACTAAATATAAATCTTCATATCTCCTGTAAAAAAAGTGTCTTGACTTGTATAACTTGTGTATTTTAACAAAGTTGACCTTCATTTTGTTTTAATACACAAACAAATTAGAGAAATGAATATAATGACCGGTAATAGTGCAATAATGCCCGGTAATTTTTTATTTTATTTTTGAAAGCTTCTGTGACATTTACAACTGGCTTTTACCATAAAATTATCTGAGCAGGAGGCAGTTGAGTGTAACCTTTTATAATGGATTTGGTTTTTCAAAGTTTTCAATGAGATTGACTGTAAAATTTACAAATTAGTGTTGGATGCATTTTTAATATGAATTTTGTAATGTTCTGAAGAAAAATGTTACTTTTACTACTGCTACTGCAATTATTTTCACAATTACTATTCCTGCTGCTGCTGTTAATATCATTACTGCTATGACTACCATTACTGCAACTACAGCTGTTACAATTACTGTACTGCTAATACGAGGGCCAAAAAATATTACTCAAGTAGAAGTTAAAGTACCAAGAAGAAATATTATTTCAGTAAGTAAATGTAAACTTTACTTTTACTACTATTTCTACTATTTCTACTTCTATTTTTTCTTCTTCTACTTCTAGTTCTTCTACTTCTACTATTTCTTCTACTATTACTATTTCTACTACTACTTCTATTACTAAGTACTGAGAAGAAATATTATTTCAGTAAGTAAATGTAAACTTTACTTCTACTATTTCTTTTATTTCTTTTACTTATACTATTTCTTCTTCTACTTCTATTCTATTACTACTATTTCTACTACTACTTCTATTACTACTGCTACTATTAAAGTTATAGTAATAGTATAATGGTAACAGTAATAGGAGTAGTACAGCTTAGTAATATTAGTATTAGTACTAGTAGTAGTAGTAGTAGTATAATAGTTGTAGTACAACTGTAGTAATCATCAGATGATAGATAATACTGCAGTAATGGTGGTAACAGTAACTGGAGTCATATGGTAGAACTATTAGCAGTGGTAGTAGTAGCAGCAGTAGTAGTATAAGAAGTAGCAGTAAGTATTTCCTACTTGAGTAAACTTGTACAGATGAAGAAAACAGTCAAATATCCCAAAGAAAAGAAATGCAGTATTCTATATGTAGTAAAATGTACTGAATTACAGCACCACTGGGCAGCATTAGAAATCCAACTTTGCAATCACGCTATTACAATAATTGCTAGTGTTTAAATTAATCGCTAGGTTCAGGTTATTACAATGTTCTCCATAGTTCTGGCAGGGTAATTTACTTCCCCCGAAAAGTTTTAATGGGACAATTATCATGTGCACAATCAGCAGAAAAGAGGCCTTCAACATCTTTGCTTAAAAGTCTCTGGTTCTAATCGTTTAACGTTGATGAAAAGACAGAAAGGAGGAGATATCGTCAGCACAGGTGTTAACCCTCTGTCTGTGTGAAGTGCTCATTAGCAGGCAGCTGAGTTAGCACTTTTTCATTTTAAGTGGAGTGAAAAATGAACACAGGAGTCGACTACAAAGCCAATTTCAAAAAAGTTAGGACACAACGTAAAATGTAAATGATAATTTTGCAAATCTCTTAAAACATATTAGTAATAATAATAATATCAGGTGTGGAAATGGAATTTGTTTACAATTTCATGAAAAATGGCTAACTTTCAATGCCATGGCAGCAACACATCTCAAAACTTGGCACAAAGGCAACAAAAGGGTGGCTAAAAAAAATTGCTATAATAGAATAATAATAATAATAGAAAAGACCAAAATACAATCATACTTGCTGCTATATTGCTGTTTTTCCAGCTTTTTGTTGTTCTTCTCTCAGCTTTTGTGAGATGTGTTGCTGCCAGAGGTGTAGCACAAAATTCTGGGCCATTTGTATAAACCGTCTTGGTGGGTCCCCAGGTTCATGTGATCAATATTTCTAAAGTATATTCCAGGCTTTTTGAGGGCCCCTCCCTGCAGTGGGCCCTGGGTTAATGGTACCCTTTACCTTTCTTCCCCCCAGTCCGACACCCCTGCTGGTTGCTGCCATCAAATTAAAAATGAGCCATGTAGGATATTTCATGAAACTGTGAAATATAGCAGGATAAAAACAAGTGTAAAACATTTTTTTTCTTTAAATTTGTGAACCTTTGCATTGGGATTGCAGATTCTGTAGGATGTTATGCACCATCTCTTCCATTTGTGACTGGTAAGGCGGTTGACAGCTTTGGCCCTGATGAAGGATCTTTCCAACGTATAATTCGGCCTGACAGTCTGTCCCCTGGCAGCACAAACTTTTAAAGTATTAGTCACTTCAGAGGCGCCGCTGTGGCACAGTGTGGGAGAGCAGAGACAGAGACTGACTGAGGAGTGTTTCCATAGGAGAAAGTCACTGTAAGAAACCTACTTACAGGTACATACAGCGATCAGGCATAACAATATAACCAACTGCCTACTATTGGTGGTTATGTGTTATGACCATGCTGACTCATAATGTTATGCCTCATCTGAGTAGTTTATGATAAAACCACACACATTGTGAAATCACGGACTGACTCATTTGTCTTTTATTTGTTGCCATTGGGACAGAACTTTTGCTTGAAATCCTTCCATTGCAAAAGTTCCTAATTTTTTTTACAAAGTTTTAAGACTTGCACGTCTAATATAAAAATGTTTTTCTGTTCCTGACTGGCCAAAGAATGTAAACTGAGCACTGGTGGAGAAGAAACACATTTATTTTCTCCAGACAACTCAATCTTTCAAGAATTTCTCTCCCGAGCTCACCACTGCAAATTGTCTTTCACCTTGCGTCCAGTATTGCGTTGGCATAGGTTTTGCCTTTCCTGATGCAACCCTTTCCGGGTCTGGGAGTGGCACAGAACACAAGTACACTGGCTTGTGAGCTCTTATGACTGTATTTCTTGAATCATTTTTGTCAGTTTCACAAATTGATTTTTACCTCCAGCAAGGTCGCCTGCAAAGGTTCGTTGGTTTGTCTGCTAGCAACATAACTCGCATAACTTTCAGGATTCATTTGTTGGCTTGATAAATAGGGAAAAGAACAAATGTAGTCTTTGGTGTCTTTGGGGTTGCGGGTACTGGAGCCTATCCCAGTAAGGCGGGGTACACCCTGGACAGTGGCCTACTAGTTGCAGGGCTGACACAGACAGACAAAAATCCACTCTCATGTTCATTCACTAAGGGCACTTTTTGAGTCCCCAACACTTGTTCTAACACATGAATGTCTTTGGGCGGCGGAAGAAAGCCGGCGTACCCAGAGAGAACCCATGGTAACATAAGGAGGACATGCAGACTCCACCCAGAAAGTTTGTGTGTTGGCCGGTTCGAGGATCAAACCCATTTAGTTACCTGCAAATATTTTTAGCTACAAAATTCCATGTACTTTCATGCAAAATTAACTTTTCTGAGCTTTCTACCATGTTATAATGTTGTTTTGTCATCAACATACTTGGAGTTGTGTTTTGTTGCATTCACGCACGTTTGAGTAATCCTTTTTGTTTACATTGAGTTTCTTCAATTTTTTTCACAAATTATTGCATTTTCTGACAAACAATACTTAAGATGCTGATCTAGATGTGTCCTGAATCAATGTAAAAGACACACACACACAAAAAAAAAACATAATATAGCCCCTTGAAAGTGATTCTTGTTATAAAAGTTAACATTCATTACGGAACACACATCCATTCATGAATACTTTTTTTACAATTTGTGACCATCCTTATCTATTCTTATCCCTATGCACTTTTATCTTGTCTAATTTCAGGACAATTTAAAACCCAATTTCCATTATTGAGTGCAAGACCCCATCTTCAAACGCAGTAATATCTGCTTCAGGTCATCAATCTCCTCAGTTATCCCTGCTCTAATATCTTAAACTGCTTTTCTATTGGTTCGGAATAGGCCGTTATAAAGTTCCCCCTACAGCCTTAACTCCTTCTCCCTACTGCTTTTGAGTGTAACATATTAGTCGCATTACTACTACTACTACCCCCCTCCAGCACCACCTTTTTACCTATTATGAAATTTAAATGAGAATTGCTCTTGCTGAGGTTTGCGAATAAAATTATGCAAGGTAGGGCACACGGTAGCAACATGACTTCTTGTTAATAAAAGATCTATGAAATAAAGTCGAGGTGTTCTAGATGTTTTGGCTCTAGTTTCGTGCTGTTTCTGCTTGGATCATTGTGCCACACACTTTCTGGACCTCTTTGGAAAGCTTTGCTCAATCACCCTTGTGACAAGCACCTCAATCTCTCATTCAGACACCCCAGTTATCCAATTGGCAGCGCTCAACCAGGATCCCTTGCCCTACCTTTTTTTTCTTCGTTGGCACATCGGCTGACGCTGCACAATAGCAACACTGGATGGACCTCTGGGTGGATTTTCGATGGAGGTATACCCACTAATCGGGCTAATTCTGAAAGAGCCAGGAACGTTCCAAAGGGTGTGTATTAATCTTTGGGTGAACTGATGCTGAACTCCTTATCAGCCATGGGGGAGGGGGTATAATTGCATGAGAGTGTGGCTGGAGAGAAAGGAGAATAGGCAAGGCTGTACCGCCTCTTTCTGCCATTCTTCATTCACTGTGTTTACATACAGAGCGTATTTGGACTACGCTGAAATAGCTGGAAATCCTCATCAATGTCTCAGTTTACATGCAAAAGAGAGAACAAAACTACTGTCTCACCAGTTCTAATGGTGTGTCTAAGTGGTCTAAAACAGTAGTAATAGTACATTTTAAGAAAAAAAATACATTCTGAGCACACTTTCTAAAACATCCTTTTAACTTGAGTAAAATTTTAGAGGAAGAAATTGTTTAGTAGTAGTCGTTGTAGTGCTAGTAATTGTAGTCAGCCTCTCCTACTTTCTTTTCGAAAGCAGGAAAGTCTGGTTCCTCTGCCGCAGCGAACCGTTTCTCCTCGGTTCATTTGAAACTGGCGTATCACAGTCGGATCTGCAGAGCGTCTTAAAAATACGGAAGATAATCTCCAATTAGTAATTACCAAAACAGCACCAGAAACAACTTAATAACTTCACTAATCCGATTAATGGTTAAGGTTATGTAAGTTTATTGGCAATGTGTGTAGTGCTTTGTCAGTTTGTTGGTTCTGCTGAAATCCATGTTGTTGTTCAGTCCCCTGTGATTTTTTTTTTTTCTTTGTCCCGCTGCTATTTTAACAACAGTAAAGTCCTGTTGACGTCAGATGTAACAATCACATTCAAACAAACTGACTTTGGCATAATGTGGTGTTTCATGGCAAAACCAGCAAGAATCCTCCATGTTTGTCTGGATTACAGGTAAGCTTATGTCTGTGATTGGTTACTCTGCCTTGTCCCCATAAAAACAAAACATAAGAAAAGGGGTACCGCACGAACTTCCTAGTATAAATAAGAAAAGAGTTTGTCTGGCTGTCCGCTTAAATAGAAGTAGTGGTAACAGTAGTTTTCATAGTAGTTGCAGTATTATTAGTGGTAACTGTGGAAGCAATAGTAGTAATAGTAATTGTAGTAACAGCAGTAGTAAGAACTTCTCAAGTTAACATAACTTTTTTTTAAAACTATATTTCGAGTAATAATTTTGAGTACGTCCTCAGTCTCTGGGTTTAGGTATTTACTAGTAGTGCTAAATGCT
Source organism: Bostrychus sinensis (assembly GCA_020698575.1). NCBI lineage: Eukaryota > Metazoa > Chordata > Actinopteri > Gobiiformes > Eleotridae > Bostrychus > Bostrychus sinensis. Next base: position 9,482,908 of record CM036261.1, on the reverse strand, counting down.
AATAGAAACTGCCATTTTACTTGCTAATCAGTTTTATACATAAATATCAATGGCAACACATCAACCTTAGAAAAATACATGCAACAAAGTCAGAAAAATGTATTTCTTACTTGCCAACTGTGCATCTCGTTGCCTAGATAAGCATATAATCTATGGTAGTCAAACTTTCTCTTTAATATTTCTGACACAGAAGGCAAAAAAAAAAAAAAAAAAAAAGGTAGCAAGTGGCAGAGTGTTCAAGTATGTCTTTGCTTTTCTAAAAATGCTTGAGTATTATTCTCTGAGTACTGCACTTCATGTTCTTCTGCCTGTATACTGAGTGCTACTGAATGTCCAGCTGCAATTATTACTGAATTAAAGCTTGCAAAATATGCAACCACCGCAATTACAGTTAAAAGCAAACCTTTAGTTTTTATATCAGCATTTAATTGGTGTTTTTGTGTTGCCTACATTCAATACCCACTCTGCAATGCCGTCATGAATATTTGGGTTCATGGCTCGATTTAGGGACACAATGCGGTTGCTATGTTGCTAGCAAGTGTTTTATACTTTGGCTATATGTCTGCTAAAAGCCTCTTCTTCAACGTAGAGTGAAGTGGGTGGGGAGAGCTCTTGTGCTAACCTAAATAATTACACGCCCTGTTCTCCCAGAGTGATTAATTATATCTGCGGAAAGGGATTTCTTATTTTAGAGCCTTCGCCGACAAGGGTTGGTGAGGAGAGAAGAATAAAGAAAGGGGGTAAAAAAAATGACAAAATACAAAGAGGTCCTTATCAAACTCTTCTTGACAGATTTGGGCTGTGCATAGACTTGCCGAGTAATGTCTTTTGCTTGCTGGCCATCACACAAGAGCTGCAGAGAGGACATGAAGGATTTTTAAAGAGAATCAGTGTTTCTCAGTGGGCATAATTAACTGCGTTTGAGAAACTTGACAGAATATTGGTGGAAATTTTACATGCCTGTATATAGCATTTGGGAGGGATTAGTGTATCTCTTGCCTATTACTTCCTTTTATAGAATTTCTTCAGTTTCCTTATCTGTGTGAACCAGAGTGGCCTTTCTGGAAGGGGCCTGCACATATTGGATTGTATGTCTCAATCGGCGCACAGAAGGGAATTCCCCTAAGTGTGATTTTTCCATATTGTTTGGATGCAGCATAGCTTGAAGTTGGAAGATAGGGGGCAGGGGGTTGCAGCAAAATGAGACGCCTTACATAATTCTCCCAAGACTCAGTGGCTAACACATATGGAGGAGACATAAGTTTGTGCATTATATAATTATGTATATGCCAAGTCCAACAGAAGTAAAGCAATATGTTTGTAAATGAGTTCATAATCTAGGATAATAAGCCAGGATCTTGGTCAGGAGTACCTATAGCTGGGGATTGGCCTATCGTGCATGTTTTTTTTTTTTTTTTTAAGTTGATAGGGGAAACCCGGAGGAGTACCCTAAGGCAGTGAATCTTAACCATTGGGCTGCCAGCGCCACCTAAAGGGCCGCCAAAAAAAAAAAGAAGTTTGCACTGATGGGCTGCGGAACCTTATTAATTGAATATTAGGCTACTTTATATATTAGACACCCACTTACAATAGGCTACACTATCCTACCACTCAGTGCTTGGATGACTAAAACTTAGACCTGTGGTTCAGATCTGCATCCGCTTGCTGTCCCTACAGAACCAAAACCTCCCGCCCAAACCTGTCCTGCCTAACAGCAGATGCAACGTGTGGGTCTTGGCACTTCAGCTCTACGTGAACAGCACAGGGTGTCTTCCATTATTATAAAACAAGATAAGCGAAGTAACTTCAAACTTTGTGCAAAGAGACTATCTGATTAACAACCGACTGAAGCTTTCCTGATTTTACTGATCACCAGTGAGAGGGGAGCAGACGAGACACTGTGGTGAGTGGCTTTGTGCCGGCCTCAGCTCGCCCCTCTCCTGTGTTTGTTCTGCACAGAGGAGAGATCTGCCTCATATTTACTGGAGAATGGAGAGACAGGTGCGGTACATGCCACTTCATTGTAAATGAGTGCAGGTTCTAAAAATAAAAGTTGATCGACACGCGGCGAGCATGCAGACTCCTCATAGAAAGGGATCGAACCCGGCGAGAGTGCTAACTACTTTGCCTGCCATGTCTTCCCCTCTGCTTTACCTTTTACCTACTTTTGTGTTTGCTGAGCATTGTAAAGGTTGGGATGCATATTTGAAATTGCAGAATAATGTTTGGACTTTTATTCTGACTGAAAATGTAAAAAAAGTGTCACAATAAAATCAATAAAATTTGGCCCCAAAATCAGACAGATCAGATTTCAAAAGTGTCACACAGTACAAATTTTTATTAACTGACTTTGCCTTTGAGGATTAATAAAGTTGAATTCAATCAATTTCTGACTCAGTTTAAAGCAAATAAATATTAATAAAAAAAATCTGCAAATAGTAACCCTGATGAATGACATTTCAAAATAATGAAGAGTGTATTTTGAATATTTTGTTTGCACATAATGCCTAGGAATACCCTTAAATAAAATGATCTCTTTACTCAGCATTGAATCAAATTTGAATTCACATCTATCAAGCTGAGGAGAACCAAGGTTGGTCCTGTCACTGCAGTTCAATGACAACCACAGATCTCTGTCCTCAGCTCTGCACCAAATCTGTCTTTGAAATGGCACCAGCACTTTCTTTTTCCCTCTAAATGCCATATATTATCTGTATTTTGTGGGGCACATTTGACACAGTGAACCATCTCATTATTTTCTGACTCTATCTCTTGGCCTAGAACTTTTGCTACTGTGTACAAGAGCCAAACTGGCCCAGCGCACAGAGACAATAGACTAGTTCACCCTGTGCTGCCCGGTGGAAGATTTTGGCTCAAAGAAGGCTTACTGCACTCTTTTCCTTTTGTGTCCGCTTGCAAAGCTGAGGTGTTAGCACGACTTATGCTGAGTAGGAAGTCAGACAATGGACTATACCAGCCGCAGTCCAACATTTTATTATATGGAGTATTAAGTTCATTACTAATGACCCTACAGCAATGTGTCTGCAGGGAATGAATTATAGCAGATATAGTGATAGCATTGATTTATAAAAAAACAAAACAAAACAAAAAAACAGTGTGGTATGAACATGGGATATTGTTTTATTGGGCTTTGGCACCAAAAATCGGAAACAAATTAATGAAGTGTTAAGTAGAATGTTTTAATAATCTTCATATATACCATAAGCTTTTTGTCAGGACATGGAATTGCCATAAATTTCTTCTTTTTCAATAACATAAAATCAATAGTAGCTTGTAGTGAATTTATGTACTTTAATGGTGAAGAATGCATTTTAGCATATGCAATGCAATGCTGCTAACCCACTGACTTGATAACTGGTTAGCATCTAACATGCACACATCCAATTTTTGAAAATGCTTTGAGAATGGAGAAAGTTTTTTTTTTCAGCGATAACTTCTATTATGCTGTGCTAATAATTAGTTTTCCTCAAATGTATGGGAGGATCTCCTAACCTTAGTTCTGTTTTTAACCAAAGATGGCTGTTTATAGGGGTGTACAGTGGCAGAGTGGTTAGCACTCCTGTCTCTCACTAAGACGATTGTGCAGTCTGCAAGTTTTCCACTTGTTACTTTGGTTTTTATCTGGGTATACAACTTCCTTTCACCATCTAAAGACATGAATATGTCAGGTGAAATAATCTGTGTAGGTTCAGACACACCCAGGTTGATGAACTACAAAACAAAAAACAAAAAAAAATCTCTAAATCCACTGGACATCAAGTTTGTTTTTCCTCAAAGATGTTTCAGTCTTCATCCAAACACCTTCATCAGTTTGACTTTACAGGAAACAGGAAGTCTGGCATTAAATACACAGCAGAAGGTCACATGATCAGCTCACCAAATGCAGAATCCCTGTATATTTTAAATCCATGTCTACTCTCAGACAGCGGCTGGTCCATCCCAAGGGCCACACTCCTAAACGCTGCAGGAGTAAAGTTGTTTATCAGTCAAATGCAGTGAGGAGTATAGAGACTTGTACATAGGTGAGACCAAAAGGCTGTGGCTAGGGCCCAAAGTTGCTTGAATATGTTCCAGGCCCCCAACAGATGGTAAAAATGTTACTATGATGTTAAAAGTTGTGATTCTTCTCTTAACACAAACCTCATTTTAAGCCATAGCAGGTCACCACAGCCGTTTAACCAAAAAGTTAAATTCATTCTTCAGATTATATGTTGTTCTTAACTGAAATACAAGCACAGAAATAAATTCGTTACCAGGCCAGAACTTGTGACAGCGTCTATCACTGACGTTTTGTTTCCAAAGCCTTCCCTTCAAATAAAGAGGGGTTAAAGAGAGAGTTAAAAAGATGGCTGCCGAAGGTGTTTCTTCCTCCCAGGAGGTAATTACATATTGATCCGAGTCACTAAAGATCTAAACTGTGACAGTGCATTTAGTTTTATCTTAAAAAGGAACTTGTCCTGTGTGTTTCTCTCTCAGTCTGCCTTTTAAATCTTACAGTGGCTTGGAGTGAAGAGAAATGATATTCCGCTAATTACATTTTCACCGAGGCGTTGCTCTTCCCTTGTCTGCCGCTCTCAGGTCCTCTCTTGTTATGGACTTGATAATTAAATGGTGGAGGTCTTTCTGCTGTGCTGTTTGCAGAGTGCTTTATTCATCTAAGGGAGACTTTTTTTTTTTTTTTAAATTAGCCAGTCAGTCTCGTTTCCTTCCTCTCGCCTCTCACTCTTATGCTGTCTGTCCAGTGATCCAGAACTGCCTTCTTCTGTCCCGCACCGATGGATTAAAAGTGTTTCTTTGGCATTTGGGCTTTCGATGGAGGATTCAAAGGCAAAAAAAAAAAAACTTGTCTTTTGTGGAGTGACTCATTCGGCAAAGTGCAGTTGTGAAGATGAACCATGCATGGAATTCAGAACTGAAGCAGTGGCATTGAGATGAGATGTCATTTTTATAAAGAAAAAGTTCATCTAAGTGTGGCTAAAGGTCTAGCTTTTGTCAATATAAGTGTTGTGATTAATCCTCTGTGTTTTGCTATACTCTCAAAAGGTCAGGATCAGTATCTGACTCACACAAAACCTTCAGCTGACTTGAGTAGTTGTCAGTTTTGTTGTAGATGATTCTCAAATTGTAGTTCACGTACCTCTGGTGGTACACAGGCCTTTTTCGAGTGGTACTCAGGAGTTTTTGAAATTCAGATTTAGTTTAATTTAGAGTCAGCTTTATTCCTGTTTTCATCCTGCTCTGGTTGGGGGTTAAGTTTGAAGTGTGGCGCACTGCTAAATCCTGGTTGAGGTACAATATGTCCTGAATTAGACCTTGATCAGTCCTGGTTTAGTCCTGGTTACTCTAGACTAAAATGAGCTTTACTTTGGTTTAGTCCAGATTTAGTCCTGGTTTAGTCCGTTGATGCTAACTTTAGATGTTTAGAAATATTACTTTGAAAGCCACGTAATTATAAAAGTGGTACTAGAAGATTTTGAGAACCATTCCTCTAGGCTCTAAGAAGTTATAGTTTTTACATTTACTAGTATTTTATTTTAAACATTTCAAAACATTTTTTTGAATTTTACTAGCATATTGGAGACAAAACTGCAGATTGACGCCCTTCACTGTAGCCCGTGGGAACAGCTTGTCCAGCAGTTGTGCAATAAGGAACAGACAGTACTGGGTCTTCCATTGGCTTCTATGGATTTCTTTTTTTTTTCCCATTTGCACAACAAATGTAGAATATTACACCTTTTAAATCAGTTGATCTCATGCCACAGTATTCATTCCCTTTGTCTCTTCGCAAGATAACTCAAAGTAATTGATTTTGATGAAATATTCAGCAATGGGCAGTAGTCAGCCAAGGAAGATCTGGATCCATGATTATTTTGTACTGATTAAATGAGCCACAACTAATCAGTATAGAAAAAGTTGTATTGTATTCTACTGTGTTGTATCATGTTAAGTTATGGCTAATGAACTCATTTGTAAATCAACTTTAAGTGTCTAGAAAAGTGCTATATAATGACCTGCTTTGTGCCCATCTCCTTTTTACTAGTAGATTTTTTTTTCAGCTAAAAATGGTTACTTTCAATTCAAAATATGGGTTGAAACATAACTTTAATGTATCAGTCTATGATGATTTTCTGCTATCCTGCTCTGTAACTCCCCACCACTTTGGGCTGAGCGTTTCTCCCTTATAGTCAGGTAAATGATTGCATAAATCTTCTAAATTAGGACTTTCTTGCTAACGGCAGAAACAGACATCATTTTACATATTCATCTTGAAAACAAATTTACAAGCTTCCACTTTGCAGAGACTACAAGACCCATTATCAGTAAGTAAAATTGGTTGCCAGCACTTTTCAAGATAACACTCATCTCATCTACGACTGATAAAAAAATATAGCAAAAGATTTCTTTGGTCCAAATATGAAAATCTGAGGATGGCCTATCATTTATTAAAGTGAGATTTCTGATGTTGCAGAAGGTCAAATAAAACTACGGCGTGTATTTTTTGCCAATGCAGTGACCGGACATGCCAAAATTAATGCTGTAAAACACTCTTCATTTATTTGACACCCCCGTCTATTTTCACAAAAAGCCAAATATGTTGAATTAGATGAACTTTATGAAATGTTTGAAGAGCTATAGCAGGTACAGACTTGATGTAGCAGCCGGTATAATTCACAAAACAAACACTCCGGCACCTTATGAGCAGGTTACATCACGGTATGGAAGTAATTTTTGTTCTATTTTCCAACCATTTTGACATGTACACGAATAACCCCGCAGACCTACAGTAATTGCTAGATTTGATATAAATGTCATCTCGAGCTTGGGGGTGTCGAGACTCCGCTGAGGTACTTTGTGCGTACTCAGAGGCAGATGTACTTGGACCAAGATGAAGTGTGTACCTCTGAGAGTAAATTATGGCACGACTCAGCTACTGTGGATTTGACGCCTCGGAAGGGATGACATTTGGACCACTAATAAAATATGATGCCAATTAATGGATAGTGAAAAGTAACTATGCTGTCAAAACAGAATAATATTTAATCTGAGATCACCCAAAAACAAGCCTTTAATAATAATTGTTACTAATGGCACACTTGCTTTTCATGCTGGCCAGGAAAAGGCAGTGTCTGTATGGATATGCTTTGAGGTGTGAAAAAACAGTGTATGGTGTGAAAATCTGTAGTAACTCTGTGAAACCAGTGAATGGCGCTATAATCACCACTGCAGGAGAAGCCACCAATTTAAAACATTCACTACAACTTTTACATCCTGTGGTCTACCTGGGCAGAAAATCTTGGCAAGTTTACAGTTTGACCCGAGGGTAAAACATATTTAAGAAAGACACAGGAGTCAAAGGGTTACTAGTTAAAAATTTATTTTATTTAATTGACTTTAGTGTTTTTATTCAGTTGTTTTTCTTAAGTTAGTCTGCTTTCAAAAGAAACCCTTAAAAAAAACCTTTTGTGTCAAGTAACAAAAGAAAAGACCCTGGTGAGCCAGCCCAAAAGAACATAAGGACAGTGTGACGGAGGCCAACCCTGTACAGGGCCATCGTCCTGCCACCGCTACCCCTAACCTAACGCAAAACAACCCAAAAACTAATCCCTAAGCAAAAGAAAAACAAAAACAGGACAGCCAGGTCAAACAAAAAGCTAAGATGCTACCCAGGCATGAGACTAGGCCTGCAGCAGCCAGACAGGGGGAGCCAGCTAATTGGAGGCCAGAGCGCGAGCTCATGGCAGCAAGTGCGAGCGTCAGGTGAGTGAGCGTAAGCCAGAGGGACAAGCTCGTCACACAGGTGACCTACTCATAGGCTACGAAGGTGCAAAAGAACAATTGAGCTCCTCTGTATAAAAATAAGAAAAGGTAAAAATAAATATTAGACCAAAATGCCAGTACCTAATACACAGACAGGGCTGTTACACCACCAATTTGACTGGGGGCATCATTTTCCAAGTACACACAAGTGCGGAATGTCCTGAGTGGCTCCTTGCAAGACAAAAACACAGATTGCATTTTCAGAAACAGAATGCCTGTTCTTGTGTTGACAAAAGGCCTACCTGCAACCATTTCATTGCATCTTTGGCAAAACACTGTGTAAGCAGCCGCTCAGAAATATGGGTAATCAATAATATGCACCAATTTTGAAACAAGAGCTTTAGGACAGAATCCAGCCACAAGGCGTCACAAGCAAATGTACCTTGGGTTGTACTTTGAGAGGGGATGCATCAAGAAGGATGATGACTTGCTGATTTGCAATGGTGACCTCAGAAGGTAAAATACTCTGTTTGTATTTACAGGTCAATTATAGCATTTATATGGAGACAAGCCTCATTAGCATTACAACATGTAGCATGGCTAAGAACATGCATCCTGTCCATTCGTCCCCTGCAAAAGTCAACTATTCCAAATTTTGACAATTCACCACATAATAGGCCATGACTCTGCCCAATTTTCTGTCCTTCAAGGTGCTATTTCTATAAATATTTTAAAATCCAAACAGTGGTCCAGGGGTTCTTGTGTTTTTGCTCCATCCCTTCCGGCTGAACACACTTTGTATGTGACCAGTTGTTGGGTCTTGGAACGCCATGACAGCACCACACAGGACCAAGCATCCAGAGCAAACAGCTGCTATGGACTGATTGTGTCCCGGTCAACAGGGACTCAAAACGTTACATATGGTGTGCCTCCAACATGTCCCCAAAGGAAATAAGGAAATTCACTTGTTTATTCCAATGGTTTGCTCAGAACAAGGCAGTAATATAAAATGCACTGTAGCTGCTCAATCATGTAAAACAGATTTAGGGAGATCCCAAATTAATAATGAGAAAAAATATGACTGGGTTTTTCAATTTGGCCCCAGAGAAAAGTTTCAATTTGTAAACCATTAGAGAAAAACATTACAAACAGCGGTAATTAAAATAATTTTTCAACTCTTGTAAGCTTGAGAGTATCTTTAGAGACCATTATGCAGAAGAAAAACGCTTTTCTGTTTGTGAATGCCATATATCTTTATGTATTACAATTTTATACTTACAACCCCAACTCAAATAGTTCCAATTCAAAGCTAGTCAATCCATATTTATTCACAACAGAACATAAAAAAGGCAATAGTGGAAACATCAAATAGTATAACACATCTCAAAACACTTGGGACAGGGGCAACTTAAGGCTGAACAGGTGGCATTTGCATTCTGTTAGCATTGCACAATATATTATCAGTTCCCTCTAAAATATGCATGGATAAGAAAACAGCTTTGTAAAAGATACATGCTTAAGCCATCTGTACCTAAACGTTGCCAAATTACTACAGATTCCCTCCGGCATTTTTTTGAAATCCACCTCCACAAATCAATGTGAGGTCAGCCCAGTCTAAGCTTTAATATTTATTCTTTAAGTTGCACTGAGCTGCCTTTAGCCGTGCAAGTGCACAGTGAAAACCGGCCTCAGGTGTGGAGCAGTGTGAGTTCAGAGCACAGCACAAAACACTGAGCAGTAACCTCTAAAGCAACAAAGCCATTTTTCTCAGTACAACCCTAGATTTATTGAGTTTTTGGCCATGCACAATAACCAAGAAATGGTCTGTGTGACTTTTTTGCGTATGGCAGTTTCAAATCAAAGCTATCCAGCTATTTAATACAGTTGGAAATGTTGCAATACATGTCAAAGCTATGACTCGTTTTAAATGTAGACAAGCTATTCATGCTGAAAAACTAAGAAGACCGTAGTATTTTGGGCTGGGAACTATGTGTCTAAGACCATCAGTTGCACAGGAGTTCCTCAAGGTACTGTCCTGGCTCCATTTCTGTTCACATTATACACACAGAGCAGGCTTTGATTACAACTCAGAGTTATTTCAAACAGGGGAAATCTGTGGAAATATGGACAAGTCTGTAAGCACAGATATATAAAGCTAAGGCATTTTACTATATAAAATAATAGACATGCTTCAACCATGGGTGGGCTTGCTTAGAGATTCTGATTGAAGTAATGGAGCAACAGATGCTCAACAGGATGGATGCTATACTATACTTCAGATCCTTCAGATTCAAAAAACTTTATTAATCCCACTAGGGGCAATTTGTTAGAGCAGCAAAATAAAACAACAAAACAAAAGCGACACTAAACTACACAATAGGGAAATTCTAAATAAAACAACTGGAGCTCAGTGACCATTAAATGCATTAAAAAAAAATAATCTAAAACATATTAAAAGAAAGAACACCTTCTTCCAGACTGCAATAACACTGTGCAAATCAGTTTATGGCAAATGGAAATATAAACTTTAAATAAATAAAATAAAACTTTTAAAGGGATGTAACATTTGAATTTAATAGTTTAATTAAAATTGAATTAAATTTAAACACACTTTTTTGACTTATATGTCCCCTATTGTGCTAAAACAACTTTTTAAGTTTTTTTTTTTTTTTTAGCTTTATTGCATTTCTAAAGCAAATACACGGTCCACGAACTTATTCTGATCATTTCAGCGCTTAAAATGCCATCATTATGAATCAGTCAGCTCATTTATCTATCTGTTAGCGTCATGTTGCTAATACCTATGCTAAATAGCCATTTTATTCTCTGTCCAGTTCTTACCATTGCCAGCAGGGGGCAGACACCTATCATATATCACATATAAGCTCTCAAACAGAAGATGTTTTACATACACATACATTATTTTCAGTTATAAAACATGAAATACTAATGCAAAGGTGTTTAAAACTATTTCAAAAAGCCTGAAAAACCATAATAGGACCTTTTAACTTTCTGAAAATTAATTCCTTGCCTTTATGTGACACCCTACACAGTTTTGTTTGTCTTGCACATCAAACATCATGACATTTTAACACTCAGCGTGAACTCCAATCTCCCATTACAGTTTCATCTAAATGCTTGCAGTGTGTGATGAGTTATGAGACTTCTTTGATGAGGATTTGCTTAAGAACATGAAGAATCAACTTTTTCCACCAAAAAAAAAAAAAAAAAGTATGAATGTTGTACTTATTAAGAGTAGTGTGTGACAAGATGGAAATGCTTTGCTTTGAGAATACTCAAAATATTGAATTTTTTGTGTTCATATTCTGAAAATAATTCAATATTTGGTATTTATGGTCAAGGCACAAGTTGATTAAAATACTAATACCAAAAAACAAAAGCAAAAAAATGAATCTATATATAAATATTTTTATGAGGTTTTGTGACACTTTTATCACTCAAGAGTGACAACTTTTAAGGTATGCTTAAATTAAAAGTAATCAGTGCAGAGAGTAGTTTTATTATGACGATGCCATCTCCAAAAGTTAGAAAACAAGAGATCTCTAACCTATAACCTACTTTACTGCTTGGTTTAAACTGGATTTGAAGACTAGATAAAACGATTCTTGACCAAGTAAAAAAAACAAAAAAAAAAACAAGGTCAGTGTAGATACGAGTGCATTCTGATGAAACACACAGGCCAGTCACAAGTTTGATGGTTGCTTGGTGAAAAGGGGGTAAGGGAGGAATTTCACAAGCTAAAACGGTGTGCTTCTGAGAAAGGACCAAGAGCTTCAAAAACTGTTCTTGATCTTAAGTAATAGAGATTTTTTTTTTTTTTTTCTTTATATACACACACCTGCCACGGGGTCACTGGATGCTTGATGCAACGGTGGAGTAAGTGCAATCCAGGAGTCTATAACCAGCCCATAAACCAAATAAAAAAAAAGAGTTAGATTCAAGTAAACCAACTATTTACACATTAGACATTTCTTATCTTTTCCCTTCTGAGGGTCACCACAGCAAATCATCTGCATGCTAGCGTGCAGTGTTTGGTATAATGTTTTGGCATAGGACAGGTTTCACGCCAGATGCCCTTCCCGATGCAAACCTCTTCATTTCATTCCACCTTTCATTGTTTATATTCTTATAAACCAGTCTCAGACCTTTGCACAGTACTATACATCTGCAGGCAATTTCACTTAATGCATTCCGATTTTGTCAAAGCAACATGGAGTAATATTTCAGTACACCATGCAAGGCACATTCAATAAAATATGTGCATAATTTCTTGCATTGGCAAATGATAATATATACACATCAAACTGTTATGCACTGTGTATTCTGACACCTTTCTATCAGAACCAGCATTAACTCCTTCAGCAATTTGAGCTACAGTAGCTGGTCTGTTGGATCGGACCACACAGGCCAGCCTTTGCTCTCCACGTGCGTCACCTGTCGCCGAGTTCACCCACTGCTCCTGCCTTAGATCTCTTGGCTAGATACTGGGAACATACCACAAGAGCTGCAGTTTTGGGGATGCTCTGACCCAGTTGGCCATCACAATTTGTAGCTTGGCAAGCCAGCCTCACCTACTTTCTTTTCGAAAGCAGGACAGTCTGGTTCCCCACTCACAGCAAACAGGGTCTTATGAATATTGAAGCAAAGCGAATTTAATAGCTTCTCTCACCGTTGTTTAGTGCTTTCCTTCGTCACCTGTTGGTTCTGCTCAAGTTGGATTCTGTGTTAAGAATCCACCATGTTTGTTTTGTTTACAGGTCAGCGGTGCACTGTTTACATCCCACCCTTTTTTCTCTTATTGGTTACTCCGCCTGTATTTGTCCAGCCCATAGAAACAAAACTGACGCAAAGGGATACCAGACTAAATTTGTATAGAATAGAAAGAGTTTGACTGACCGGCAAGGTTACACAATTTGCTCAAACACATTCAAATCCCTTCACATCAACTTTAAGGACAAAATGCTTGCTTGCTACCTAATATATCCCATCCACTAGCAGGTGCCATGATGTGTCATTCACTTCACATGGCAGTGGTCATAATGTTTTGCCTGATCAGAGCATTTGAACCCTATCACCCTGTATTTATTGCTCTAAACTCAACATAGCCCTGACTGTGTAAAATCTATTTTCCAGGCCATAGGAGTCCGGGCCTTCTTTGGGCTCTCCATCTGGGCCATCGGGGAGTCCACCGGGGGCTCAGCAAATCCTCACACACACACAGACACACAAGCACACGCACACACACACACACAAGCGCCTCGTTCCAGTACAAGACGACTTGCACTGTCCGTCTACCTAGAGGATAGCTTTAGCCACCAGCCTGCAAATCCACTGACTGATCCAGTGCCCAGACTTAGGCCCTGCCCAGGCGCCGAGCAATCTTTCAACCTCCACTAGCCGATCCACAAGTCTCTGTCACACTGGGTTTGTGAAGCCGCCGCTAGGGTAGAGTCAAGCAAAAATACTAAATCGATTTGGAATAAGTTGGGGCAATGTGTAAAATAGGACTACAATTGTCATTAGAGAACATAAAGAACATATCAGGTGTTGAAACTGGGATATCCTTATGTGAACATGTCTTTTCTTGGCCAGGTGTTTTGTGTTTTTTTTTTACATTTTGATTTCTTTCATCATTTTCCATTATATTTTAAATAAGCTTAGGCCAGGGGTGTTCAAACTTTTCTTCCTTGAGGGCCACATACTGAAACAAAAAAGAGGGCCACTCAATAGAGGCACCATATTTTGTGTCACTCTTTCCTTCAGGGGTCTTTACAGTGAATCATTCTCATGTGTACTTTTAAGAGTCCCTTTCCACAGCCTCACATTTATCCGAGTTTGGGACCAGCACATAGTATGGCTTTTTTGGTGCCATCAACAACTAATTTCCATTTTTTTCTTCCTGAATGCCATGTACATCTTATACAAATCAAGCTTTTTACCTGCGCTTCAAATCTTGCAGACTAAAAAAGCCCCAGCGCGTTTCGGCGTTGGAGCGTTCTAGTTTTATTACTGGTTTAATCCTTAGTTTGTCCTTGTTTAGTCCCAGTTTTCTTCTGGTTATAGGCCCAATTTAGAAATGGTTTAGGCCTTGTTTAATTCTGTTAGTCCACAAAGGTTCATTTGGTTTTCCATTAATATTGACATAAAATATTTTCTTATTGATAGACCAGTTTTATTTTAGCATACCTTGACATGTTTCGACTACTTCCTTCAGTCTTCCTCAGAAGAGTCACGTGATATTACTGACGTGTCTTTACAGATGGCGCTGTTATCCTACTGCTCCAGGAAGACAGCACCAAAACCTGTTTAATCAGCTTAAATACTAAGTTAGTCCTCATTTTTGTTCAAGATGAAACTTTAAAAGCCACATATTTTCTGAGGTTGTACTTGCTGTAAAAACTTCTTTGCATGACACGGCTATAGCATTTGAGCTAAATGTGTTCAAAGACAATGACTTCTGGACTTCAAATTTCTATTTAGATTCCACACAGTGCCCCAACTTTTTCAGAATTGGGTCATAGATGGTTGGACACAATTTCAAGCCGTACGATCATCAGACCATGTTGAGAACCTGAACTCTTGCCTTGTATGTAACTTGTTAAATGGTTAATTTCTATCTATCTTCCAGCTGTTTTTGTCACTTAATCTAACCCTCTATTTTAGGCTATCAAAAAAAAAAAAAAAAAAAAAAAAAAAAAAAAAAACTCGCCGAATTGATTTGTTCACGCTGATACACTCATTTTTTGGGATATAACTGTAATTATCTCCACTATTTAAATAGAGGGCAAACGGTTCCTCTAGTGACTTGCAAATCCATTATTGCCTGCCTAATTGGCTTGGCAAGATTCTCTCCCTCCTTCGTTTCCCGTCGTTTGTTCGCTCAAAGATTAAAATCCAACAGTGGGTTTTTTTATTGTAAAATGGATGAGGGTGCGCACACAAGACGGTTACCTCCCAAAAAGTATTTAATCAAAGTGTATCAAACAAACTGGGTTCCAGGGACAACTTTGAATTAATAAGAAGCTCAGGGTGTATTTGAAATTTTAATTATTAACTACAAGAACTTAAAATATATTCTTAGTTTTAGTTTTTGTTGTGAAAATGTGAGGAATTGTTAGTAATGGGTCACTGTTTAGTTACAGGAATGTTTTAAGGGATTCTGTGCATTTTGAGCTATGGACTGACAATACTAACATAACATAATAACATAACATAATCAATAGATTCTTTATCCTTGGGAAATAAAAGGGTTTTGTGGCATAACTGAACGAGCATATACCCCTGAACTTTTGTGTCAAGTGTGGAGAACAGAGTCTATGTCTGTACATTATGGCTGCTTTAACAGATTTTAAAGCTTTTACAAAAACCTCCTTGACCTTTTCGTCTGACCTGGTTTGATGTTTTCAGGTTTCCATGAAGTGGCCATTATCAATGTTCGCTACAGATTTCATGGACGATACCAGTGCTAGATTAAAGTCCTTTGTACAGAAAAGAAATTTACTGTAACTGGCACTTTACATTTTAAATAACCTATGGATTATTACGCTAGGGGATAAAACGGACTGGAATATTGCAGCCGATTTTGGTTTAATGTTATGTTGGGAAGCTAACATTAGTGATATTACTGTGTTTTGGCCTTGCATATCCTGCTCCACACCAAAATCTCACTATTGGAATTGGCTCCAAACCAGATTATTATATGTTCAAAATCCACAAAATAAGAACATAACTTTTTGCCGTACATTAACAAACAAACTCAAAAACAAACAAAAAGAGGGGACAAAAAGATGCAAAAATGTATGACTTCCTTCTATGTACAGTACTTCTATTAATCACTTTTGCCATTTGAGAAGAGCTTTTTGTGATTGTTTTTATGCACTGTCAAGTAGTGCTTCACTCATCATTGACTTTGATCCAAGGTCAGGTCTGGAAAAAGTCATAATTTGTCAGAAACAATGCCCAATACATTTTTCATTTTTCATAGTTCACCCTATGAGCAGTAACAACACATTTGCTATGTGAATGCCAACAAAATGTAGTTTTTCAGGAATGGACACAATTTGGGACACAGATTTGTTCCAACACTAATCAAAGACATCAGTGGGTCTCTATTTTTAATTATTTTTATTTATTTTTTATTTTTTTGCCATGGCATTGCACCTTCACCGGGTTGAGGGTCGATTATTGTCGCTTTTGGCTCTGTAACTAATTAATGTTACATTTAATACCAACTAACCACTTAGTCAATAGTACACTGGGTCCATATTTTGTGTGTGTGTGTGTGTGTTGCCATGGCATTGCACCTTCACCGTGTCGTGGGTCAATTATTGTCCCTTGCGGCTTTATTTGCAACAAATTATTAGACAACTGGCTGTGGAATGTTATTACATAGCTTAAATGTAATACCAACTAACCACATAGTCGATAGCACACTGGGTCCCTATTTTTATTTTTTAATTTATGTGTGTGTGTTGCCATGGCATTGCACCTTCACCAGGTCGAGGGTCGATTATTGTCACTTGCGGCTCTATTTGCAACCAATTATTAGACACCTGGCTACGGAAATGTCATTACATAATTTAAATGTAATCCCGACTAACCACTTCCTACAATTTTCAGAGCAACAGCTTTTCGCTTTGTTCATATCTCTCCAAAGTACAGTCCTTGTACCGGTGTAGTATTGTATAGTATTTCCACTGTAGCTTACAAATGACTCGGTTCCAGGTAGTTTGTTGACAGAAGGGAAGTGTTCATCATGTCTCCAACAGAGTGAAAATCAAAGCTCCCCTTACACTCTCCACTTCCTTGTTTGCAGTCTCACATAGGGGCTAAACACCCCAAAAAAGTAATGGCCTGGATAAAGTCTGCCAGTGATTTATTCCTCCACAGAAAGATTAAGTGACACATTCAAATATACAAAGCCACAGTCTGTTGCCTGCGCACGCCGAGCCCCCAAAGTGCTCTCGTCACCTCAAAAGCCTTTGTAGCCTGCTGACTACAGTCAAATACATTTACTTGACTAGGTTATGGTTCATCGCGTTTGTTCCTCCGCCGCGGCAAGCTAATAAGTCAATCCCGGCCACTCCACTGGTACAGCCGGGATGCACTTATCGCGCCGTCAGCAGCTTGTATCATTAAAGTTTGCATGTTACCGATTCAACAATTTTAAATTACCTCACTCGGGCCAAGTCGCAAAAAAAAAAAAAAAAAAAAAACAGGCGAGGAGACCCAGTGCAAGCAACCCCCTCCCGTCCCGCTATGACCATCAATCACATGTGTCAGAACAGCTGTGCATTGGGTTGTTGGTGGGGGCCCGAACTAGAGCTCTACATCACCTGAGATGTGATGAATGCTCAGGCTTTAGCTGCGCTGCTTTTGTTTAGGGGCCACTGGCATCAATAGATAACATCACAGAGAAAGCATCGGCTATGGGAAGCAAGGGGAAGGTCATGGTCGATGCCAAAGAGGAAAAAGTGGGAATAGTTGCACAAGTTTGTTGCAGCTATTTAATAGTACTCTAATAATAATGATAATATGAGGATTAGATTTATATGGTGCTTTTCAGTGCACCCAAAGTTGATTGACTCCACAGTCACACTGGTGGGGGTGAGCTACCTCTGCTGCCACACAGTGGTGCTGCTAGGATCTCTCAGGGCCTTAAGCCATAATTCACAGGGGCCCCCAACCTACATTTTTATTATACATTAAAAAAAATAAAATAAAAAAAAAAAGCTATAGCTCAGTTGATAGAGCTGCGGCGCATATGTACGTCAACATCCTGCCTCGTGGGTTTGAGTCCAGGACCCAAGACTTTGCTCATGATTTCCTGTCACGTCTCGACTGCACTATGAAATAAAGCTTAAAAAATCTTTAAAAAAACCACTCTGAAATGTACACATTTTCTAAATTTGGCATTTAAAATTGGAATTCCTGCTCTGAGCTAAATTAACTGTTAACTTCTCTTCATTTGTCCTAGAAAGCATGCTTCAGATCCAGATTAACCTATGTATATATGTATATTCAATTCAGTTGCAATTCAGTTTTATTTCTATAGCCCAGTATCACAACAAAAGTCGACTCAAAAGTGCTTCACAAACAGTTAATCAAAACACAATCAGACATAACACACAATCAACACAAACAATAACTACACTAAACTACACAGCAGGTCATCCCTGTCCTCTCCTTCTCAGTAAGGAAAAACTCCTAAAAACAATATAACTAAGCCATACCGCGCCAATGGCCTTGTTGAACACAAGCAAACATGCCAAAACAATTACACTAACACATTCATACACTGGAGGCAAAGTGTGTGGGTGGAGCAGGGTTTGATGTCAAAATAAGTGTCTAAAGTCTTAAATCAAATTATGTTATGGCCAAAATAATTGATTAACACCAAATTCACACCTGAATTTAGCTGGTTTAGTCTTAAGTAAGTTTAGATTTAGCCCTGGTTTAGACTATAGTCACATTTTTTCCCCCTCAAAGTCCTTTACATCCATGAACCATTCACACTCACAAGCACTCACACATTCATATGCCAGTGTTAAGTGTCTTGCCCAAGAATGCAACATATGCAGCAAGGATCGAACCGCCAACCTTTGGCTTAGTGGGTGAGCATTTCTACCAACTGATTAACCTTATTAACCATATTAAAAGCATCTGAATATTGGCATGTTATCGCACTATTCAAGATGGTTACCACATTTTTTTTAATTTTTTTTATAATGTGCAACCTTAATAGTTAGTAAAGGTAATCCTAGTTGACTGATTAGTACACTATGCAACATAATAAGGTCAAATTGGCATAGTAAGAATAAGGACAGTCCTAGATGTTGAAAAGCCCAAATCATATAAAGGCTCTCACTTCAGTGCTGAATGTTCAAAAGGTGATTTTAACATTTTCTTTGATGACGGCCAAGGTATTCATTCAGTGAGATTTTCATTTCTGAGTCATCTCCATCTGACAGCATTAAGCAGGAAATCCACAGACAGGGCGCCTGGCTAAAAAGATCAGTCTGTCCATTCTTCTATTCTCTCTTTTTTTTTTCCACTTCCTTTGTCACTTTCCCAGGACTGTATGTGTCAAATCATGTGACTTTCATCCACCCAAGTCCACTCATTTAGAGACTCATAAATGCAATAAAATCAGCAGAACATATTTGATTTAAATATGTACCAATCTTTAATACGATTTGCACTATCCTATCCATCCCTGTTTGTCTCATTATGACATTACAGGATTATGACCAGGGTTTAGTTATTGTTTATGTAAAGCAATTTCTCCTGGGGAATGTGCTCTGTAATTCCTTGTATCAACTGAGGAGATAAACAATTTGGATCAAATTATTTTCTAATTCTATATAATTCTATACTCTATCAGGATTTTGAATGGTGTCCTGGCCTCAAGACCTGTTTCAGACCTGACGGAAACATCGCCAATTGGCTTTTGGATACACAAACAAGATGAGACCTCACTACACCAATAAGGCATAACATTATGACCACTGATAGGTGAAAAGAAGCAGGTGAAAAATGAGCAAGTGTAACGGTTTGATTGAGTTTGACAAGGGCCAGTTTGTGAAGGCTAGACCACTGGATCAGAGCATATCTAAAACTGCAGCTTGTGAGGAAATTTGGTGTTGTCCTAGAGTTGTAAAGGATCGATGGAGACTCTGGATGTCTGAGGCAGGAGAAGTTCATTTACCATCAGTACAGGACTCAGAGACAGTGAACGCTCAACACATTGTTGTAGTATTGAGGGGTTATAAACCTAATACCTGGTTTTCTTATGGAGAGACCAATATTTTTTTGATTGTTTGTTAATTTATGCTTCCCGATTTAAAGTTCTGGGTGCACATTTTTGTTTCTCAGTGGCCTTCTTGATCCAGCGGTCAGTGTGCGTTGCTCTTAGTGTCTTTGGCTTTGTCCTTGTCCATGATGTGTTTTCCCTTTTTGCAGTGGTCGAATATTGCAGGATTTAAGATGATCTTGTTCTGCTTCACATTTCGTTGCTCATGTGCTTGTTTTTGCGTTTTTTTTTCAAGAAACACCACTGGATCAAGGGGCCATCTAGATACAGAAACACGCTCCCAGAACTGTAAATCAGGATGCGGAGGCTTACCAGCTTTCTCACCCCTGGGATACTGTTCTGAAGAAGTTGGACTGCAGATGGGGCTGCTGTCCTACCGCTCCAGGAAGACAGCGCCAAAAATCAGGGTTAAGGGAGACTGCAGAGAAAAAGATGTCGAAACATCTCAAGGTTCAATACAAACATATTGGTCTGTCTATAAGTAATCCATGTATTAATATTAGTAGAAAACCAAATTGACCGTTACTGGATGATAATCAGACAGTCACAACAAAAGCTGCTGCATGTGGGACAACCATTTAGGAAGTTATAAGAATAAGAATATTGTTAAAGGAGACCAGAAACTCTCATACAGCTCTTGTGGGTTGTTCCCAGTCTATCAAAAGTATTTCAATGGCTTTATTTAATATGGAATAGTACAATGATAACATAACGCGATATGGAAGAAATGTGTTTTTTCCCCCTTATTTCTATTTCTTCTTCTTATTATTATTATTATTAATTTATTTTTGTCTGTTTATTTTAAGCATGGAAGGTTGTAAAAATCAAAAATGCATTCAAATATTGTGTCGTTATTATGCCTGTGACATAATAAAGATGCTTGAATACACAGTGCACCACAGTTGGTGGTGAATGGGGCTGCATATCTAGGCAGGTGGTCGGAATACAACATCATGACCACCAATAATAGTAAAAATAAATGTAAAAATGCTTGATTGGTATCTGCTGACAGGATAATAGCCATCCATTATGCCAACACGCTTGAAAGCTTTCTGCGCAAGAATTAAATCCAAAAACAGAGTTCTTCTGACCAACATGATGACCCAAGCTTTCACTATGCATTATCGCTGGCTTTGTGCTGTAATGGCATTACCTATAGCTTCGACAATCACTTTCTGAAAGCCGATTAGATTATCAGTAGTGTACCAGGCTGGATTACACTGCAACTTATCGTGTTCATCTTATACATGGATGCAAGTCAAGTCTAGAGGAAGCCACACAAATTTGCTCCCCAATCACAATCGTTCACCCACACGATTCAGGACAAGTTGTAAAATTAACTGCCATTTCTGGAAGATATGTTCTAATTAAAGGGTTGGCAAAGAAATGGCAGAGAGAGCCAACTGTGCGGCGCTGTATTGTGTATGCCCACTGAGAACATTTTCTTCGCTAGAGACCATTTGATTATTTTGCTCTTCCCACTGTTTTTTTTGGCATGACGTCTGTCTACCAAGAGGCTTTTGTCTTACATAGTTGTACATGAACTTTGAAACATGACCGCGGATAATTTCACAGCTGTTGAGAGCAACTGCAAAAAAAAAAAAAAAAAAAAAAAAGGGAATGTTCAGTCTTTTCTAGAAATTGTGTGATTGGGATACCTTGAGTGAACCATTAAGAATTCATACTCATGACTTGGCACCGTCGGTGTTGCCATGCCAACCGTGCCCATGTTTGCCATCAGAAATGTGTTAATGAAATTTTAAAATAATGAAGGCACAGGATAGCAGATAGAGAGCCCAGTCAATTTGATACCAGTGACTTTTTGGCATGTTAAAAACTATTTATCTGTCCATGGTGCTGAAAGCTGTTACTAGTTGATACTGAATCTGTAAAGAGAACACCTTACTGCAGTACAACTATACAGAAGTACAGAATATGAGATTTAACTATTTTGTCATAAACTACTGTAGTTTTACCATTTTTTTCAGGATGGACTGCATAGAAGTGTTGAGTAAAGTCACCCTTTTATTTAGATGCACACAAGATGGATGTGTATTTTATGTATGTTATATTCTGCATAGCACTCCCTATCATTTACTTTAACATATTTCATAATATAATATAAAAAATAATAATAATAATTAAAATAAAAATTTAATTAATCACAGTTTGGACTAACATGCTATTTTTTAAATAAAAAATAAAATAAAATAAATAAAAACAAAGTTAAAATAGATGATTTTTTTGATCATTTTTTGAAATCATCTCACTTAACTTCCACCTCAGTGTTTCACGACTCCCAGGGATATCCGAACCCTCACTTTAGGAACCCCTGCTCTAGATGACAGATAAATAATTTGACTCATTTACTCTTGATATCAGTCACTATGTGTTTGTGTCAAAACAAAAATGGTGGCACCACTTTATTGTAAATCAATCTTTTCTTTAATATCTTGGATAGAGTTAAATATTTAACATTACATTATATACTTTACAGTATATCTGGGATGTTTCAGTTTCATTTTCACATTGTAATTATATTAATTTATCGTTGACATTTGCACATAAGCTGCTGGTATGTGTTATGCAATCAATCTTATCTTTATATTTTACAACTTCATTATATAATAGGTTCTGGGGACTTGTGAGGAAGTGCAGATTGGGCTCTAGATAGCAGCTCAAAATAATATGCTTTCTACTGAAGTGTTGCATCAAAAGTCTCCCTTTCATTTAGAATCACTTTAGATGTATGTATACTGTATGTCAGCCATTCCCAAAGTCAAGACTCTCGCAGCCCCCTTAAATTTCGTGGCTGCAGTACCTTTGTGGACCCCCAGGGGGCCTCAGACCCCACTTTGGGAACCTCTGTTGTATGTAAATAATGCATGTTTTATTGCACATAATCAGTGACTAGTGTCAAATACAAGACCTCTGTCTGTGGTGCTGAATCAGTAGGAAGAAAGAATTACTCTGGCAAACTTATGTGACCCACTCATGCTTTAATGGCTTTGGAGTAAACTTAAATATTTAAACAGTACTCATTATATATTTTATGCCTACTTCTGGATGACTTAATTTAATGTCTTGCTGTTGTTATATTAACTTTTGTTTGACATTTTTAACATTCTGTCTCTCCCAATCTAAAAATCACCTCCCTTTTATTTGGATACAGATAAGATATAGTTATATTTTATGCAAAGAAAGCATGTCATTTTCCACATAGCACACCCTTCCATTTACTTTTAATTACTTCACATTATAATAGGGTCTGGGACAGGCAATTAAATGTTTAATGCTGCTGATGTATGATAATAGCAGTCATGTTTAGATGAACCCATTAGCCCTGCGACAGAGTGTTTTACATCTACCATCTGTTTTACCGGATGTATAGAATCACTTTGGTGGTGGAAAAAAAAAACTTTGCTGTACAACTATCATCATTTGGGCTCAAGGGTATCTACCTCTTACATCAGCACTACAAAGCCATATAGGCAGAGACATAGATTTAGGACAGCTCCCTAACTGTATACACTTTGATGGTATGGGTATTCCTAAGGGAGCGAGCCACAACCCTAGAAGAGGGAGGGGGGTAAAACATCCCTACTGCAATTTTCAAGCGGGAATCCTTAAGATAAGTCTGTTCCCATGGGATCGCCTTAATACGATTACAGCAACTTTTAAGATAATTCAAAGCATCTCCTCGGCTAATTTGGGAAAAGGCACCATGCTCGCCACATCAGCTTATTGTCCGCCCATCGCATGCTAAACAGAGCATAAGAACTCGACTTATTGCTGCACAATGCTCAGACCAAAATCTCTTTGGACATGGTGGCGCCGTACCATACGCTAAGATTTAATTCGATTTTCTGTTTGGGCTTTCGTTAAGTGCTTTGAAAAAGTTTTATATGGGGAAGAGGGCAGCTGGATTCAACAAAAGGGGGCAAAAAAATCTGGGGGAAAAAAATACATGGAAGCATTAGAATGAGTGGAGTACTTGGTGCAAAACTGGATTAAGCCTAATCCAACTGTAAATTCATTTCTTTCAAAGCAGATCTGTTGTATATCTTTGTGTTTGCTGGGACTAATGCCCAGATCTATGTGCACATAAAGAGATATGAGATAGAAACTCAGTATTTGGTTGACCTTATTTAACTCATGCAACATAATACTACAAATACAAAAAGAATTTTCCTCTCTAGCCTAAAGAACACACAAATTTAGGACACATTGTACTAAAACATACAGTAAATAAATCTCTATTTGACAAGTCAATCTTTACACTGCAAAGTTAATCAAGACACTATTGTTAGAATCACTTTTATTATCACAAGCCAGAGTCCTCTTTGTGTCATTTACAAACCTGGATAAATACAGTATAGTGGAGTGTGTCAGGAATGACATCCAGCATTTAACCTAAGCCAAATCCACATGCTATTACAGCAAACTAGGATGATCTTATTCATATTAACTTCCCTAGTTTATGGCCTAACAATCAAATTTCTTCTCTCCCCTGGCACACTTCAGATCCTGGAAGAACACATCATTCTGTCTGTACCAGTTACTAGTGATTTTGCGGTTTCAGCTGCATTCTTACTTGGTCTTGTCAGTATCAAATCATTAGCACACAAAAAAAAGCTGTGGCTCAGTATTATATATTCAGAAACAAGTGGGTGATTTTTGGCACAGGATTTGGTCTCGATCTGTTCTCAGATTTCTTTGGTCTAAGTCTTGGTCATTAAAAGTCTTGACTCTCGAACCCTGGAAGTTTGGAAGTCTCAACCTTGACTCGGTCTGAGTTTACTCTGGTCTCGGACTGGTCTTGGTCTCAATTATCTTTGACTTACCTCATCTTGTTTTCAAGAACAAAGATAAAACGAGAGCATATTACCAAAAACATGTCACCCATAAAGCAATCGGCCTCCCCTGACTTTTGCATGTGTGCAAATATCAAAGTCTCTGTCCGTGGTGCTGAATCTGCATGGAGAAACTCAATCACTCAGTGTTGGACTGCGGTAAAAGCCCATTCATTCATTTATTCATCTTCATCTTATTTCCATCAGGGGTCACTTAAACTGGAGTCTTTCTCAAACTATGGGCTTTAGGCGGGTACATCCTTGGTAAATGGCCAAATTGTTGCACATGCTTTGATAGTATTTCTGTTAAACTTAATAATAATTATAATAATACACAAATCACAACAAACATATGTGCTGGGGAGACCAGGCACGACAACTCTACCACCTAAAGTAAACACTTGAGTGGTACTTTGTATACATCACATGCCTATTTTGGGAATTATTTTAAATTTCTTATTGCCATTAATGCTTTTTATTGTTACCAAGATATACAGCAAGATGCTTGAGGAGCAGCATAGACTGACGCATAATTATAATACAATTTGTGGACAGTATTATCTTAAGTGGTTGCTTGTGAGTAAAAACACCATATTGTGCATTAACCACTCATCTTTTATAGAAAACCACTTCAAATACTCCATAGTTTTAAAGCAGGTATTCCAAAAGGCAGACTCCAACCATTGTGACTGCTGCAAACTGTCAGCACTGACTTAAAATATTCCACTATTTGACGACTTTACCTTTTGCAGCAGCGGATAACGACGCCTCTCCCGCTATGAAATCAAAAGACTTGTCAAGATAGACCCATACTATTATTGCTGTATAATGATTTGTCCATTTGGAAATAGGAAGAAGAAGAAAAAAACAGAGTCCTTAGTTGTGAGTGACAAATCAAATGCTTTGGGAGAGAAAAAAAAAAAAAAAAAAAAGCACTGCCAAGCTGCTTTTTTCATCATCGTGCTGCCCTCTATGGGTCTATCTTCCACCTCCACCCTCCCTCCCTTTTTTTTTTTTTCCCTCCTCACTCTTCCCTCCCTCCTCCACATTACCATACTCCCTTAAAGACTATTGCACGCATTCAATTGCTTTTCATTTCCTCGTCGTGACAGTGGAGAGATTGGGGGATTTATGCGTTTTTTTTTCCTTCTCCACAGTGATTTATATTGCCATTCTTACGCTGATTGTTTCATAATGGCTGTAGGGGATGCGCCTGTTTGCACCAAAAGGAGATCAAGTTCCACTAGTTGAAACGCTGGGAAGACTATACACCTAGGATATCGTGTTTTTGTTTTTTGTTTTTTTTTTCTTTTTTGCCGTGTTGGAGAGAAATGTCGCACGTCTGAGAGAGGATCCGATCGTGATGGCGTTTTGTGGACAATTGAAATAAGAAAAAAAAAAAAAAAAACGAACTGGTCTGGTACGAGCCGCACTAGTGCTGGCAGCAGGCAAGCAAGCAGGCAGACAAGAGGATTTCTCTCCCCTCCGCTTCGTCAGTGCGCACGGATGAAAGTCACAGTTAAAATGCATGCGGCAAGACGCGTCTAATGTGTGGATTTATACTCTGCGCTTGTGTTTTCATCCCCCGATTTCGGCTCGCCTGACATGTCCGAACTTTGGTTTTTTGGGGGCTCTTCCTTTTCAAGATGCTGCTCGCTCTAATAAAGACGCCGGGGAGAAGACGCACGCAGGAGCCGTCACGTTACTGGCGTGAATGAGACTGTGTGTATGTGCGCTCTCTTCGAAGCCTGGTTTATATGGACCGAAGAGACTTTGAGTTTAAGGGTGTTTTTTTTTATATTTTTTGTTTTATTTTTTTCTCTTTCGTGCTGGGGTGAGACGGTGAAATCACAAAAATCCATGAAGACAGAGAGGGCGCAGATTTTTTCCCCGGGATGCTTTGGCGTTTAAGGACACCCGCACGGTAAGAACGCCTTTTCATTCTCCCCCCCTCTTCCCCCTTTATTATTAAGACGTTGCTTTCATGGGGGGAGATGTCCGCGGTGCTGAATTGGGGGTGTTTTACCTCGAGTTGCATTGCTGAACTTGATGCGGATGCTGTGGCAATAGCGCGCATACATTTCTAGCGGCTGCATCTGCACAGTTTTGCACATAAACCAGTTTTATCCACGTACGGACGTTTTCCTGTTGGAAGTGGCGGCCAAAGCGCAGTAAGATGGAGAGATTTGGGAGCATAATGTGTAGCGTTCTGCTCTTTTAAGGAGTGTGTCTTGGATGTGTGTGTTTGTGTGTGTGTATGTGTGTGTGTGTGTTGCTTGAGCACGACAGAAGGGGATCTGTAACCTTCTACACAGCAGTTGCCTTAACAATATATGACTGTTTTAGAAGTGCTATGCTTAGAAAGGTAAATTCACTGTCTTTTTTTGGCTTTGATCAAATGTGTTTTCCTCCTCTGTGGGCTGTGACTGTTGCCCTAAAAGATAAAACAGCCTACACCATTTCAACATGCATAGCTCTTTGCAATACATATAGATAATGCTAATGTGTTGTTGCTCAAATTGGGCTTGTTTTAGCTGTTGAGATAGAGCTGAGATAGAGGCAGTCGACAGTTCCTCCTCTGTTATCAAGAGTATGCGGGATGAGTGAGAAATCTTTCGGCGAGATAGGACTTGATGGAATCTTTTGAGATCCACTTTTTTTTACCCCCCCCCCTCCCAAAAGGAACAGGTTAAAATGACATAGTGGAGCATTCAGTCAGGTTTTAAATATGATTCTCATGGGAGCGCATTAATATGATCTCTTGGTCGGCACACCATGAATAGCTTCTTTTTTTTCCCCCCTCCTTCACAAGATGGATTGGAATTCAGACGAGCTATCAGAAATGCGCAGTGGCCATCCGACGGCGTCTTGATATAATCAGTTAAAGTATGCAGCCATTAAAGATTCATAGGCTTGTTTTCCCGTGTCAAAGCCAAAAATGACGCCGACATAACACATCTGCATAATGAGCGGAACATTAATAGGCCGTCTTGTCTGGGCTCTTCTTCTGTGTTTTATCACTGTCTGTTATGTGTGAGCTTTGTGTATTTCTAATGTATACATGTATAGAAAAAAAAAAAGCAAACTCCTTTTTCTTCTCCCTCCCTTAGATGACACCCCATTCCTGCGCTTGAGTGAGCTGGGGCACCCTCTCCCAGGAAAAATGCATATCTGGATCCTCAAAATAATCCTTGTGATTGCATCATCTCTGAGCCTGATCGAGATGTATGACAATTACGGGGAGATCTGCCGGAACTTGTGCACGTGCGAGGAGAAGGAAGGCATCCTGACAGTCAGCTGCGAGAACCGGGGCATCATCCGCCTGACCGAGATCAGCCCCGTCCAGTTCTCCATGTACCACCTCCTGCTGACGGGGAACCTGCTCAAGAAACTGTCCGTCAACGACTTCATCAACTACACCGGGGTGACCATCCTGCACTTGGGGAACAATGACATATCCGAAATCGAGTCCGGCGCCTTTAACGGGCTCCAGGGATTAAAAAGATTGCACCTGAACAACAACAAGATCGAGGTTTTGCGGGATGACACCTTTGCCGGGCTGGAGAGTTTGGAATACCTTCAGATTGACTATAATTACATCACTAATGTTGAGCCCAATGCGTTGAGCAGACTCCACCAACTGACTGTCATGATTTTGAACGACAACTTACTGTCGGCCCTCCCCTCGAATATCTTCCGGAACGTTCCACTGACGCACTTGGACTTGAGGGGGAACAGGCTAAAAGTGTTCCCCTATGTGGGATTGCTGGAGCACATGGACAAAGTTGTGGAATTACAGCTCGAGGAGAACCCGTGGAACTGCTCTTGTGAACTCGTAGCTCTGAAAAACTGGCTGGAGAGCATCGCGTACACGGCTCTGGTGGGGGAGGTCGTGTGCGAGACGCCGTTCAGGCTGCATGGCCGCGACTTGGATGAGGTGTCCAAGCAAGAGCTGTGCCCTCGGCGGCCCGTGGACGACACGGTGAGGCCGGCGCCCCCTAGCAGCACCAGTGGATATTACCAGACTACGCCGTCGTCTGTCACCACCTCGGCCACGTCCTCTGCCGTTTTGAGGTCGTCCTCCAAGCCCACACGGGGCACCAGGCAATTTAACAGAACTAAAGCCAAGCCCACTTCTCGGATATCGGGAGGTAACCCTTACAACTATGGCCCCATTATTGCTTTTCAAACCAAATCTCCCGTGCCTTTGGACTGTCCCACCGACTGCACATGTAATCTGCAGATATCTGAAATTGGGCTA
Source organism: Bostrychus sinensis (assembly GCA_020698575.1). Classification (NCBI taxonomy): domain Eukaryota; kingdom Metazoa; phylum Chordata; class Actinopteri; order Gobiiformes; family Eleotridae; genus Bostrychus; species Bostrychus sinensis. The sequence continues at coordinate 9,454,182 of CM036261.1, read as the reverse complement.
AATGTCAACTGCCAAGAGCGAAAGATTGAAAGCATTTCTGATCTCAAACCCAAGCCATACAATCCGAAAAAAATGTATCTCACTGGAAATTACATCCCGGTGGTACGGAGATCTGATTTTGTCGACGCCACCGGATTGGATTTGCTCCACTTGGGAAACAACAGGATAACGGTGATACACGACAGAGCTTTTGGGGATTTAACCAACCTGCGTAGGCTCTATTTGAATGGTAATCTCATGGACAGGCTTACTGGAGAGATGTTCTATGGCTTGCAAAACCTGCAGTACCTTTATTTAGAGTACAACAAAATCCGAGAGGTGGAGGCGGCCACTTTCCGCTACCTCCCTAATCTGCAACTCCTCTTTTTGAACAACAACCTCCTGAAAACATTACCCGTGGGCATCTTCTCCAGCCTGTCCTTGTCCCGGCTTAATCTCCGCAACAACAACTTCCAGAACCTGCCCGTGAGCGGCGTTTTAGACCAGCTCAAGCTACTGGTGCAGATTGACCTCTTTGAAAACCCCTGGGACTGCTCTTGCGATATAGTCGGGATGAAGATATGGCTAGAGCAGCTCAGCGCCGGGACAATGGTTAACGAAGTGGTCTGTGAGAGCCCCAAGCGCCACGCGGGGATGGAGCTGCGTTCTATCCAATCAGAACAGCTCTGCCCGGACTACGCCGACTCTTACGTCTCCCCCACCTTGCCTACGGAGGAGCCAATGGATGACCACGTTGTCACCACTGACACGCCCCCAAAATTCAGCTCCCCAAGTAGCACCGTGCCCCTCTCGGTCCTCATCCTCAGCCTCCTGCTTGTTTTCATCATGTCCGTCTTCGTGGCGGCCGGGCTTTTTGTCGTGGTAATGAAAAGGCGTAAAAAGTCACAAAGCGATCGCACTAGCACCAACAACTCAGACGTGAGCTCTTTTAACTTGCAGTACAGTCTCTATAGCAACCGGTCTGGGAACAAAGTCAAAGCCCCGGCAGGTCACGTCTATGAGTATATCCCGCACCCGATGGGGCACATGTGTAAAAACCCAATTTACAGGTCGAGGGAAGGGAACACAGTGGAGGACTACCGTGACCTCCACGAGCTAAAGGTGACGTATAGGAGTACCCCAGAGGAGGACAGGGACAGCAGCACTATGAGGAGCCCTGCTTATAGCGTCAGCACCATCGAGCCTAGAGACAACCCCTCCCCCGTACAGGACGCGGACCATTTCTTCAGGGGCATCCTCGAGCCGGACAAGCAATCCCCCTGCCAGTCCATCCCGTCCATCCCGGCAGGGGCAAATTTAGAGTACAAGTACACTGGGCCTGTCTCGTACACGTACAACCCCAATTTCGATGTCAGGCGTCAGTTCTTGCACCCAGAGAGGATAAGAGAGACGGTACTCTACGGCACAGCGCCCAGTACTGTATACGTGGAGCCCAATAGGAACGAGTACTTGGAGCTAAAAGCTAAACTGCAATCTGAGCCCGATTACCTCGAAGTTCTGGAGAAACAGACCACTTTTAGCCAGTTTTGAGCAACAGGATCATTAATGTAAACAAAGCATTTTGTCCCTCCTTGAAGCAGTGGCTCAGTTTTAAAAAGGGTGCCTTGGCACAATACACATAAAAAGCAAAAGGAGTTTAAAACATGGGGTGTGCCGAACAATCTTATTCTTATTTCTGAAACATGACATTACAGGAATGGATACAGCTTTCTTGAAACAGACATGGATGGAGAACACTGACGCAAAATCTATTTTTCTATGGTGAAGATCAAATAACAAAAATCTAAGTGTACAGGTAAAAATCTTACCCAACTTCATTTTCAGGAGTATAACCATACATAAGATATATTGTGAATCAGAAAAAGAAAATGTTTATAATAAAATCATTTCTGGACAAAAAACACTGTACAGCAGATCATGAGAACTGTCTAGGGACTATTTTCTGCTGTAGTCTGTAAGTAAATATTTATTGATATAATCTGCCATGTCTTTTCAAAACTTTTGATTCAGTATTACCTGTGTCATCATACTTCATCCTCCTCTGGAAAAAAAGGCTTACGTTTGTAGTTTCATTTACTGTAGCTCTGCATTGTAAAAGTGGCTTTTTTTGGAAGTGGCACACCCCCAATGTTCAAAAAAGACATTTGAAGAAGATTAAAAAAAGTGTCTTTGTATGCTTTCTGCACTTTTTGGAAATTAGAAGGCGGGATAGCCTTCGTTGAGCTCTCATAAAGGAGATTATTATATTAAAAATGAATATGGGTATTCATTCTTAATATGTAGAATTGTTATCAAGACAAAATTCATAAATGAAGTATTGTTATGTTGTCTAATACTGATATTTTAATCAATGTAACACCTATTTTTATACAAGCATTCACAGAAATCTCTATCCCTTATCATTTTGTTCTGATTGCTTTGCACTTATTGCACTATATTGACCAAACTATGTTATTATTGTCATCAAATAAACATGATGTCAGGTTCATAAAACGTGAGGAAAATGCGCCTGTTCATGATAAGAATGTTTTTATTATTATTATTATTATTGATTAAGTGAATTATGACCATAAAACTTTCAATTTGAAAAGTTTCAGAGTGGAGTCTTCAAGGGCCAAATGTTTAAATGAGTTTGTTATGAAATGCCGATTTATTGGCTCGAAAGAAGTAAATTGATTCGAAGTTGGATGCAATCATAGGAGATAAAATACAGTGTACAGGCGTCCCTCCGAGGGCCAGCCAGTGTCTCGGTGCGAATTTGAATCAATGTTTTCCAGTCGATGGTGATTATCCATGGTGTCTCTTTGCTAATATACAGACAACAGCAAGTGCATGGGCGAGGAGTTGAGTATATAACATGACTATCAGTGCAAGAGCAAGATTGAAATAGACCACTTCTCAAACTTTTCACTTTAAGAACCACCTCAGAAAATCTTTAGCTTCTTTAATGCACAGAAATGGGTGAAAATCTTGACTAAACCAGTACTGACACAGGATTAAACCAAGTCTAAATAATGGCTAAGACTAAACCAGGGTCAAAACTAGGTCAAAACAAGGACTAATCCAGGCCTAAACCAGGTCTAGCTCTGAAATAGACTATTCAGAGCAACTACTAATGGTCGACACTGCAGGTAAATAGAATAAAATGATTTACTAACAGAAATATCATTGTGAAACTTCCCCAGTAGATTAATCGCATCAAGACAAGGGAAAAAATGCATTGCAACTTTTGTGCAATTTTACATTTTGATATGCGAAATAGCCATCATCTGCAAAATTTGCATGCAATCTAAATATTGGATGGATTCATTTTGGGGGTTCATTTTGTTGACACAATCGATGGAAGATTTTAGCAAGTGAGAAAATACTGCCAAAAACACATTTTGCTATGTTTTTATGACTAAAATGCCCAATGAATCAGAGAAGGGATGAGCTACCAACAAATCTCTCTGTAAAAGCCTTAAAAATGTTGTTAAGTACAAGACTGGAAAGTGTGGTGCTTGCAGGTGTTACTGAAGTGAAGATAACTGACTTGGAGTGACTCACTTTGATAAAACAACCTTTAACGTTAATATTTCAAATAGAAATCTACAGACACAAGTTGTCAAAAAGAAATGTGAGTGTTTTATTTAGTGTGAAAGCCCAAAAGCTCAAAATGGGGAACAAAAACAATGATATTTTACTTGTGTTGTTGTGTCTCACCTTCAGAAAATGTTTTAAAAGTCCTTCTTGTTTATTGAATCCCTTTTAAGCACTTGACCGGCCAAAATCCAATATGCAAAGCAGGCCTATAAAAATGCAACGGATGCCTCCATGTGTGCCTCCATTTCAGTGTGCAGCGAGCATCACCATTTAGGAATCCAGCCTTCTCCCTTAGGAACAAAAAAAACACCTTTAAATGCAAACCTGAATTAGCCCAATTACATAATTCACCATGTATGCGAAGCTATACTGTTGCATTATTGTCGATTCTTATTAAAAAAAAGGCAAATAGTGGGCTTTCATTTAGTGGATCTTTTCATAGAAGGCCAGACATGAGAACAGAAGGCACCATTTGGGAGCTGAGGAGTCCTGGAACCCAGTGTAACTGTGGATGTGTCATATGTGTAGCAGGGGACGTGAATCATAGCCAAGAGTGCGCACAGTGGCCTGGCATGTTGAGCCTGATGGGATAAGCAGCGGTGACAGCTTTTGACATGGGTTACTTCTCATTGCTTTGATGTAAATACGGGGAATTACGCAGGGCTGTCGATAGGCGGCCATCTTGAGGTTGGCTTTACATGATGAAAATGATGATATTATTAGGATTGTGTTCAGCCTGTGCCTACTGTTGCTATGACTTCCTCCCATTGCCCAAGGTGAATGAATGTCAGTGAAATTTTGTCTGACTCTGTGGTTGAAATTGTCCAGGGTGTGCGCCACCTAAAGCCCATAGTTGCTAGTAAACTCTCCACGCAAATGTGACCTCTAAGCAGAAGATGAATGCATTTGTTTTAAGTGTACATTTTGTGCCTAAACAAAACTAAGACATTTATAAGTTCTGCCACACCTTGCCACAAAGATACACGACTTGTATTATAGGAAAATCTGTTTTTTATTTTTATTTTTTTTTATTTAATTGCAAAGTGAAAAGCATTTTAAATAGAGTCAGTATCATAGTGAAATATTTTAAGCATTTTGTGCAATTGCAATGATTCTGGCTTATAATTAACAACAACAAAATTAAGTATTTCAACATTTATTTTTACACTTCACTGTGTCCTCTGAATGTTATATTTAGTATCACAGTGAAATATTTCAAACATGTATTCAATGACAAAGATTATGAATAACAAAAAAAAACCAAAAAAAAAAAAACCTCAAAGTTAAAATATTACATATTAAACTCAATGAAAATACATGGAACTACTGAAATATTCCCCAGAATATTCACTTGCATTTTTGTTTTTGTTGTTTTTCTACTTTATTTTCTACCCCAAATTTTGATTTAGTTCTGCTTTACATTGCCACAAAACCTTTATTTTACCACATTCTATCCATACAGTGATTCATGTGTACTTTATACACAAATATGCAAATACTGTAGGTGCCACGCACAGTATGCACAATGACTAATTACACTATTATGTTCTTTGTGCGATTTTTGCTTCATTTTGGAAGCCACTTGACCTATTTACAAGTGTCGCAGTGTTCTGTCAACTTCTGGGAAAACAAAACGCTTCAGTGCAATTGCATAATCCTTGAATCATGCTCTGCAAATACGCCTGTTATTAATCCATGCTTCTCTACGTATGGGCTGCAAATTTATTACTGCTAGCTGCTATGGAACAAAATGGCAGTGCACGCAGACAGACAGGGAGGAGGCAGAGGCCTTCACCAGTTAAAATAATGCTTTTAATCAGCCAATAGCCTCTTTACATTTTACACAAATGGAGGCATCAAACGAAAAGGCTAAAGGGTTTTTATTAAGCCTTTCTGGATGATTCCTTTTATAGGCCTTCATAAGCAGTGTAGCTATCTGACGTTCAGTTCATCTGTGAAGTTGTGGGGCTGTAAAAGGCAGCCATCCAGTTAGCAGTTAAAAAGAAGCAGGCGTTGGTCAAGATCTGTATTCATGAAAATCTACTCGGGCTGTGAAAGTTGACGGTTTTGTTGCTTTCTGGACAGAAGGCGTAATTAAAAGTACAATTCTGAAAAAATAAATTGTGTCAAATAAGGCATTGAGAGTACTCATAATGGCTTCTTTTTTGCATGATAAAGCTTTAACTTGCAATTCTGTTCAAAGACAATGGCTTCTGGGAGTCGTTCTGTTTCATGCAGTGATTTCCGGCACAGAATCATGTCTGTTTTTTGTTTTTGTTTTTAAACAGAATCACTTTTTCTAGTTCCTGTCTGAACTTTTGTGAGCTAATAGCTAATTTTCGAGGAAATTGTAAAATACCTCTCTTGGGTAGTAGCAGATTTTACTGTACTGCAGTTGCAAAAACAACCTTCCAAAATACTTATAGCAGAATTTGTTTCCTTTGAATGCTTTTGTTTTTTTGTTTTTTTTATTGAATACTGGAGCAATATCATTATGCAGCAACAGTACTTTTGCTAGAGTTCCACCTCTGCTAACTACTAGCTTAATTTAGCAAGCATAAATTGTTTTTGTTGATGAAATATACAGAGTGGGAGTTCAAAATTCGAGATTTTTCCTGCAAGTTAAAAGATAAAACTGTGTGCTCCAATTGACCACTGCTCTGTGATTTGACGTGTGTACTCTTTATGCTGGAGAAAAGCAAAAGACTTGAGCTGTCAGTGCTGTATTGGAACAAGCAGCGAGAGACATTTTGTTCTCCCAATATTCTTTTCTGCTTCTCACACCATTTGAGATTTAATCAATGTGAAGCAGCACTGTGCGGGAAAGCCATCCGAGTGCATGAAGTGTTGGCGTATCACTTTTGAGCTGTTTTACATGTAGGCTGCAGAGAAGGGAGAGCAGGCCAGCAAAAAAAGTGCTATTATTAATTCAAAATACTGTTACTGTGTCTCATTTATGTTTTAGCATTGATGTAATCAGATAGAGAGAGAGAAAAAGCATATACAATAATGTGATAATTCGGATATTTTCAGAATGGTGTAAAAATGTGTTAAAATTCATTTAATCTTTAAAAAATAACAAATTAAGTAACATGAAACACACAATTCCAAACTTCTTATTTAGCTACTATGTATGGGTGGAGGAAAAAAAAAAAAGTTTTCTAAAGCAGGGGTATGGGGAGCCTTAGGGATACGTGAGCACTTTGCAGGAATTACAATTTTTTTTTTTTTTTTTTTCATTTATTTCCAAGATGATAGAATATTTTTTGTCTTTTCTATATTGAACTATTGCAACTTAGAAAAGACAAGTAACCTGACCTTTTGTAAGTCACACTGACTGATAAAAAGGAGGTAAAACCAAAAAATATAACTTGAATATTATATTTTGTTTCATATTTTTTAGTTTTAACAGCATATTTCATGCCATAGAATTATTAGATTATTATTTATTTAAAATTTTGAATATCAAGTAGAAAAAGCACACACACCATCGAACTTGCAAACATGAGACTTTATTAAGACTCAACAAGCAATGTTTTGTAACGACCTGTCACCCATGGGTGCTAGCCACTCCCTATTTAAGATGGTCACCTAGAGCTTTTCCACCATTTGCCGAAGGCCTAGTGCCAAAACGTCGCTTGTTGAGTCATAATAAAGTCAAACATTTGCAAGTTTGAGGGTGTGCAGGAATTTTTTCTATTTGATGTTCTTTTGGGCTGCTCCCTCTGCTCCTACGCACCTGTCCCAAGTAATTGATGTGCGAAGTTTTCATCCTCTTTTTATTTTGAATTTAAAATATATATTAAACTATATAACTTAAGTACTCCACTTATGATATGACAAAAAGCCCAGAAGGTACACAAGACAAAAAAGGTTGCTCCAGAGTATTGTTACTTCAAAATAATATTACTGAAGTAGAAGTAAAGACTATGTTGCGATAAAACTACTCTTAGAAGTATAATTTATTCGCAAATGTAACATAACACTACCCACCGCTTGTAGGCTGATAAAATGAGTAATTAAAAACCTTTAGGATGGTATTTCTTCTAACACTTGGAAAATATCAAATGGCATTGTAAGAGTTTTGTTCATGAAAAATAAACCCGGTCCTCCTAAATAGCACTGGAATAAAACCTCCCTCTCTTCACAACATGCGCCTATTACTTTCTATTACAGAGGCCTATGGGGCTCATAAGAGAGCAGAGTACCTGACATTTCCCATTCTGCTGAGTTAGTAATCTGACCTTCAAAATGCAAAATGGGATTTTTTTTTTTTCTTTTTCTTTTTTGGAGAGCGCCTTTTCTCGAGATGTTGTATAAGTGGTTATGGGAGCTTTGGATTCATTTCTTATTTATTGTTCCTTTTAAACTTTTATATAGAATTTGAACAACAGGTCAGTGATAGAGGTGAAAATAAATGTACTGCTTTTTACACACTTCCAAGGGCTAATGATAAAAACACATTCAGCTAATGTTTACTTATTTTGCCAAAATGCTGCCTACCATCTTACTGCTAATATTTTTACTTTTACTTTACTTTTTTTTTTAAATAATTGCAACCAAACAGCCTTTGAAAATAGTTTACATTGTTTTTACTACTACTCAAGCAATGATTTTGTTGAGTACTTTTACTTCTATTTGAGTAATACAATTGTGCAGTAGCAGTATTCTTTGAGTACTTCATCCACCTCTGTTAACAGGTAGCTTGACAAAACACCGGGTCATTTTAGGGCAGCTAAATTTAATGTACATGCATTTTTCTTGTTAATGCAAAGTACTTGAGTATTTTTTTGTGATTTGCTGAGTAGTGGTAGTAGTAGTAGTAGTACTTCTAGTAATAGTTCTAGTAACATAGTAGTAGTAACATAGTAGTTTCACTGTGCTGCAATTGTAAAAACAACCTTTGAAAATACTTAAGCACACATTTATTAGTTTTTATTTTTGATCAAGAAATCATTTTGTTGAGTACTTTTAATTCTACTTCAGTAACACAATTTTGCAGTAATAGTACTTTTATCAGAGTACAGATTTGGAGTATTTCTTCCACCTCTACTAACAGCTTCCCAAATTCTACAACACCCTACTTCAAAGTACATAAATCCAGTCAAAAGGAGTCAAAAGCTTGTGTACTACGTGTGCTGGAAGCCAAAGCAATTGTGAGGCTTTTGTCAGGAAGGGCATCTGGCTTAAAACTAATGCCAAATAAATATGCAAATCACTGCACACTATAGGAGACAGAAGAAAGACCCAAGAAAAGAAAAGCCTATGTCAGTAGTAGGAGTAGGAGTTTTTTTGGCTACAATTTATCTCCATACATGTCTATCCTATGTGCAGCGTGCCACATTATAACGTGGGTGGACATTTCCCATATGCCTGGAGCTTTGGTGGAGATGCCTCACACCGGCTGCACTTCCTGCCCCCCCCCCCACACACACACACACACCCCCACCGTCTCCAGGATGACGCCAGCGATTGAGTTCAAGGAGACGTTGGTAATTGAGAGGGCAGGGATGGCATCTGACAGGCACCGATGGCTCCAATGATTGCTTTAATCAGGAGTGGTTAATGGAATTCCTTCAGGCATGTAGGAAACCTCGGATCTTCATCAAGCAGTTTTAACCCACCACCTTTTGCTTCTTCTTTTTAATTACCGATTTGAATTTGTGTCCGTTATTTTTTACCATATCACGAATCCTCCTCATTTTTCTTTTCTTTCTGCTTTTCCCTTCTGGGGTTGTCTCAGCAAATCATCTGCCTCCAAGTGTCCAGGGAATTTTAGCTTAGGAATAAACGCTCTCCATGTATGCGGACTTGGGACTGGCAAAAAAGAGTACACTGGCTTGTTGATTTAACTGTAATTTTCACCTTGGCTGCACGTCACTAACACTGAAGTGGTCATGTGTTAAATGTCAGTGATCAGCTGTTGTGTAGCTGCTCTTTTAAGCTTTACTTTTTGGTTGCACAGAAAATATTCCCTAACATATTGGCCTTTATTTTGTCTATGACCATATCCTGTAAGAAAAGAAACTTTATTTATAATTTTGTCCACTCTGGGCTGTTGTACACAAACAGGAAGTAATGCAAAAATGGTTTATCGATTTGATTTCTAAAATTCTAAAATGTGAAAAGTGTGAAATTCTTTAAAGTGTTCAATTGGCTTTTCTTTTCTAGGGTTGCCACAACAAATTATCTAATGTAGTGTACAGTGATTGGCACATTGATTTGGTATAGGTTTTATGTCAGATGCCCTTCCTCATCAAATTCTCTAAAGTATTTTGATCTTGTTTTTAAAAAGGTGCAGAGTTCAGTCTTACACATTTAGTGGGAAAATTCCAGATTTAAATTCCACTTAGTCTTACTTTTGTATTTGAGCAGATACTGAAAATGAACTTCTGTTATTAGTTTGTCCACTCCGGGCTGTTGTACACAACCAGGAAGTAATTTAATGAATGTCTTTTTCCTATGGGTCTCTAGTCGTTTTCCCCAAATAAATAGATTTTTTCCCAGAATAAATAGTATTCATCTCTGTTTAAAGGTATATTATAAAGCAATTTTAAACTCTGCTGGCATAAGAGGTCACAACCCACAATCCGGTGTAGTGTTTGTGTCTGTCCCAAGCCAGGATAAACAGAGAGTTGCATCAGGAAGTCCATTTGGCATAAAATCTTTACCAAAATAAATATGCCATTCACTGTGGTGAATATAGCTGACGTTGTCCATGTGTATACTGTAACGCAACCTTTTTATCCCTGCACTTTTAAATTACTGCCAACATTTTTATTTTTCTGGCCTTCTTTATTAACTACCTTTAATGTCAGCGTTCTTCTATCAGTTCTTCCTAAATAGAAAAAAAAAGGATTAAGTCGGCTAAAGTGAGATCTATTGCATTTGCCATAAATCTCCATGCAGCATGTGTTACAGTGCCGCGTGAGAACCACTGCTACCGCCCCTGCTCACCCACATCGGTGTCATGTCGGGTTTTCTTCCCACATCCAGAGGAGATATTATAGGAAGGCTTTTTCCCTCTTTTATCCTTTCTATAGAAATGGATGTGATGTGAATCTCAATAACAGATTAATGGAGGCATTATGCAGATGGAAAAAAAAAAAATCTTGAATAAGAAATGGCTTCTAATGATACTTTTAGGTGTGAATACTACACAGTATACTGGGAATGTCAGGTAAAAGCTGGCGTATGCTGGATAATCAAAGCTTTATAGAGATATCTCATGTTATATAATGGAAGGAGAGTGGCAAGTTATGTGTTTTTACTCTCTAAAGTAAAAGAAAAAGTACTACTATAAGTACTACTTCTTTTCTTTTGGCTTTCCCCTCATGGGGTCGCCACAGCAAAGCATCTGCCTCCTTTCATGTACTGATTTGTACGGAAGAGGATTAGGGCCATTGTAAAAAAAAAATAGTTTTGAGGGTTAAGTTCTGAGAAAAAAGTCAGAATTCTAATAAAGTCAGAATTCTTGCACTATACCTGCACATGTGGTTCCCGCCTGCGCTGCACAAATGAACATGACTCAGGTTTGATCCTTCCAGGCACTTGTAGTGAAACTACGGTAGCCTGTAAGGAAGGCTTCTGCTATGAAATATTACGTATTGTATGTAAAAATTAAACATTTTTACCCACAGAAACATACAAGAATGCACTTAAACACTTATTGGGGAAGTAGTCACCTTTTAGTCATTTAATTCGCTGCTTAAGAATTTGCGCTCTGTTTATTTGCTGCCACAGCGACGGCCCGTCCATTACTGTCGCTGAGGCAACAGCGCAAGAGAAAGTGCTCTAGAACGTATAAAAAAGTATTTTCTGAAACAAACAAAGACATCACAACCTCATCAATAATAATGCATTTATATAGTTTATTGTATGGATTTTGTACTCTTTTTCTTGCACAACGTCAGTCCTTACAGGCACCCATACTTCTGACTTTATTCTCAGAATTCTGACTTTAATCTCAGAACTTAACCCTCAAAAAATTTTTTTTTTTTTTTACAATGGCCCTAATCCTCTTCCGTAGATTTGCATAGGGAACTGGCATAAATTTTTATGCTGGATGCCCTTCCGCGATCAACCCTCACTATTTATATGGGCATGGGACAGGTGGAAAGGGTAGACTTGGGACTCCTTGTTGCTGGATTATTCCAAACAAAAGTACTGCTAAATGGAAACAATATTACTTGAGTAGAAAAAATATATCATAAATATTTCGTAGCTCGGTAGGTAGGGACGTTCGCCCACACCTGCTGTCGTTGTGTCCTTGGGCAAAGACACTTTATCTGTATAAATGTGTCAGTGTGGTTGTGTTTGGTGGTGGTTTGAGGGGCCAAAAGCTGCTATATATAGTAGTAGTAGTAGTAGTAGTAGTAGTACAGTATTTTAATATTTGAGCAAACCAAAAAGTGTTTAGAGTAAAGTTTTCTTGTAGTAGAAAGTAGTAGGGAATACTACTACTATTACTTTTACCACCACCACTAATAATTTCCGTAAGTAGTGTTGCTAATACTGCTGCTGCTACTACACTACTACTACTGCTAGTATTACTATTTCTGCTATTACTTTTCCTGCTACCCACTTTGCTGTTCAGGTTAAAAAATACTCATATTTGAAATTTTAAAAGTACAAAATTATAGGAACATTCTTCTAAAAAAGTATCCCTGTTTCCCCTGTGTGTACTTTGAAGCCACCTCGTCATATTCATCAGGCCTTTTCCATTTTGTTTGTTTACACCGGCGGAGGTTGTTGATCCGGATCCGCTCTAGCCCTGTAGTTTGATAAATGGCAGCCGCCGCATTACTGACTCCACCGGCCCGAGAGAGAGAGAGGCAGGGGATGTCCAGCCAAAAAAACCAACAGGCTGATGTATGGCTTCCTTCGGAGTGTCAAGTCATTTAAGTGGAGGCTGTCCCGCACCAGCCAGTCTGTCCCGTACCAGCCAGTCTGTCCCATATGTGTGGGTTCACTTTAGTTTGATGAAAAGGACTAATCATGTTCCGCATGCAACTTTGGTGGAAGACTTTTGTTTTATTAATGACAGTGCACCTGGCCAAGTCAGGAGTTTCATAAAAGAAGAGTGATGTGCTTCAGCTGCTGGGGAGAGCTTCTTTCATTTGTAAATGGGATGTGCAATTTTTTTAAACAGTGTGTGCACTGTATAAAGAGAAACCTTATGTAGACCTTATGTGATGGAACTTATGTGACCAATTTAAACTACACAAATACACCACTTACTGTGAAGACTCTGTCATGCAGGTTCATTGAATCACAACAAAAGGTTTTTAACTTGGTTTTTAAAGTTGAAGATGTTGGATAAGATCACGTCTTGTCCAAAAGGATTTTCTAATAGATTCAGGTCTAAAATTTCTCCTTCTTAGGATCATGTAAGTCTTCATATAACTCTTACCAGTTCAAATTAGGGTGAACAACTCAAAAAGTACTAAAAGGTGGGACAAGTGGACCGATTTGGTAGGACAAGGTGGGACTCAAGAAATCAATATTCTGATATAAATCTAACTTACCAAGTTACTGAGATACAAGTTGCTTCAGTTTAGAGCCTATAAAACACTCTGAGACTTTATTTATTGGAATAAAAAATGTGAAATGGAAAAAAAAAAAAAAATCAAAGCTCTCTTCTTTTTAAAATAATCCAGCAGCACCAACTCCAGCTCACAGTTCCAGGAGAGGCCTGTCTTGAAACACAGTACAGCAACACACGAACCATATATTCAACCTATCTTTCCCTAAGATAGGACGCCCACAAATATTTCTTCTACATTTTACACAAGGAATTACTTACGACTTCTAAACTCCTTACTACTTCTTAACTTGAATCTCTCTTTTTTTATAAGATCCTCTGAGCACTAATGAAAAAGAGGGACATTATCTTAAGTGGGACGGAAGGACAGAAGCCTAAATGGCTGTGCAGCACAACCAAAAGAGGGACAGGCGGTTACCCTAGTTCAGTTTCAGTCTAGTCAAACTTTTTTCTTATTTTTTTTAACACTATTTTTCACCCAGTAACAGGAGCCATGATGGAGAGCTAATGTGTGCTATTCACCTCATCTGTCAGTGGTCATAATGTTGTGCCTGGAGTGTTAGGGAATACTCAAATGAACTATATACTCTATGTCTATGACCAGTAGCAGACTATGTTCAATAAGTTTACTATGGCTGTCCAAATTCTTTAATGAATTTAGTTTGGCTCTTTTTGATGAGCAATGTGGTGACCAGACTAAGAAGGCATTTTTTAGTTTAATCAAGCCTCCAAATCTCACAAGTCAGTGTACCCTTTGTGCCAGTCTCAAGTTCCAAAATGCTTAATTATATGATTTTGCATGGATTTAAATGGATGTCTTCCCTTTTCATTTCTGTAATTTCCAAAATTAAAGAGCAGCTTTCAGGCCCAATGACAATGCCCTAAATCCAGCCACAGATAATCTAGAGTGCAGTATATTTGCAGTAATTCATCACAATACTACAGTGACAACTTCAATGTGTTTTCATTGCTTTTTCCAAAATTGCCCAGTGCACTTCTGGGCACCTGCGTGTACCACCTACTCTGTGAGGTTGTCAGAGGACACTTAAATGCAATTTAAAGTTTATTTGTCCTAAAGGTTAAGTTATTTTCTTTTCCAAAAAAGAAACTTCAAAAGGGGTTACAAGAGGAGGTGGCATTTTAGTGATGTATTTAATCTGTGCACTACTGGACCAAGAAAAGATGCACATGGGTTACTTGTACTTGTTGAACTATTTTGAGATTTACACGGACAATTCTCACTTCACTCACTAAAAGAACAAATGATTTAGTTTAGATTCTGTGAGATATATCATTTTTGTGGCTCAATCTTTAGTATTGCGAGATAGGACCATTGCCTTGGGAGTTGTCTATGCTTTCTGAGTTTCAGTCTCAAGTCCAGATAAATGAAGAGTGTTGCGTCAGGAAGGGTATCTGGTATAAAATCCCAAATTAATATGCAAATTCATGTATGCTAGGAGCCAGATGATTTGCTGTGAAAAAGGAAAAGTAGTAATGTAACTTTTATTGCAATACTTTTGTACTTTAACTCAAGTAAAAATTTCCGATATTTTGAAGTAATAGGACTTGTACTTGGTTTTTTTTAGATTTCTTTTTTTATTTATTTCTTTTTTTTATTTACAGGTGCAGACATACCTACATGTAATACATAAGACATGAGACAAACAAAACAATATTATGACTTACAAGGAACAAACAACATATAACAGATGTATATAATATGAATATATATGCAGATATGAATATGTATTGATGTAAAATAAATAAATAAATAAATAAAATATAATAAAATAACAAATAAATACATTATAATAATAAAAATAATAATTTCCTTATCTTCTATGTGGGTAAATAAATTCCATGAAGAGTTAGAAATAATGACGCCAATAATAATAATAATAATAATAATAATAATAATAATAATAATAACAATAATAATAATAATAATCATCATCATTATATTATTATTATTATTATTATTATTATTATTATTATTATTATTAATTGCAAAACAAACAACAAAAAGGAGGAAAGAGAAAAACAACAATAACAATAATAATAATGAGGAAAAAATAAATAAAATAAATTGTGTGTGTGTGTGTGGGGGGTTGCATCTGGCTATAGTCCATCGGGTCAAACAGGACATGAGGCCCGAGCCATCCGCTCCCACCCCACACCCATCACAATGTACCCCATCTCAGGCTGCCAGGCCCATGTCCCGTCCATTCTCATCTTTTTCTTCATCTTTTTTGTAGATTTCTTACCAATGTGAAATATAAAGGTTTTATGGTGCAATCGAAAAAGCATTTACCCCTGAACCAGGTCCTTTGACAGACTTGCAGGGCCCTGAAGCAAGAGAGCTTCACGTATAATTGAAAATATATAGGAAGAGGAACCATTTCTGGGCCCCACTGACCCTAAGGCCCAGGACAACAGACCCCTTTACCATTGCGGGATAGAACCAGTGCCTTAGAGGTTTCTCTGTGTGCTTCCAGTTGCTTCTATTTTCAGTATTTTTGTTGATACATCTTTCTATGTCCATAGCATTTCCTTAAAAAATGCTTTTGCCGCTGTATAAACGCTAATACACATTGAATCTGAAGCGATTTACTGTAAAATTCCATTCATTAGCTGCTCTCATTCTGTACGTCCTGCTCCTATTCTTCTGTCCCCATTTTGTTTCTATCTCAGTGGTTCTTAAAACGTGGTGAGGAGTCTGCAGAACGCCGGGGCCTGCTAAAGGAATTAGACTGCGCACTGGGAGATCAGTCAGATAATGAAATGGTGGGAGGTAGAAAAACTCATTTTCTCACTTGTGAGGGAGAAATACTAATGTGGCTATTGGAAATACCATTGAATAGCACTGACAAGGGAAGAAAAAAAAATAAAATCCTGCAGCGTTATTTGATTTCGGCTCAGGAGATACGGCCTCGCTAAAAAGATTACATTTGGCTCTGGTTTAAGTGTCCAAAGTGGGCCTTCGTCGTGATGGGAAAAGTATTGTTTTGCTAGCGTGCCGTCCTCCCAGAGTGCACGGAGTGACGGTTGGCTTGTGTTTGGACAATAGCGCGGCTGAAGTTGGCACGGCGTGGGTGGGCTTGTTAAAACCTGGCTCTAAAGGGCTTTTACAGCAGCACTGACGTCAGACACTTGTGCTGCACTGTACCTGTGAGAGTGTAGGCTCTGTGAATGTGAGCCGTTTGATCCAGAGATGATCACTGACTGCCAGTACACTAAATTTACAAAGATAATGGTAGGGAGCGCTGCCACATGATGAATTGAAACAACAATCATTCAGAATAAAAGGCTAGATTGGCTTTCATTGTAATAGTTTGAAGTGAATTGCACATGTACAGACTATTTTGGCTGCTCTCTTTTCCATACAAGAGTCATTTGCAAGGATAATTTGGCAGATTTTTGCAACAGATGCCCTTCCTGACGCAACCAGCCACACACTGTGATCCATCTTATTGCATGTATAAATAAAATTTCAACTGATGTACAGCCATACGTTAATAAATTAAATTATTGAAAAAAATGTACTTCCATAGTTGAATTCAAATGAAATGGATATACATATAAAACAGTGATTTATTTATTTTTTGTGATGAATATGGCCTACAGTTAGTGAAAACCAAATTCAGTATCTCAAAAATGTTTTATATTAAATAATATTGCATTATTATCATCTTCTTTTGGATTTTCTTGTCTGAGGTTACCACAGCCAATCATCTGCCTCCGAGTGTGCAGAGATTTGCTTATTGATTTGGTACTGGAAGCAGTTCCTGATGCAAATCTTCTCCGTTTATCCAGGGTTAGGACTGGCACAAAGAGTACAATGGCTTGCAACTCCTTCTGGCCAGATGCACTCACAATTAAAATAAAACTAAAGATTATTATAATGTATGTAACATATATTTTTTATTTGTTTTCTATAACATTATAAATGGAATTGAACTTCTGTATCATAGTCACTAATGAACAAATAACATTATGACCATCTGCTTAATATGCAAGCCCATAACCAACTGTGATCCACTGTTTTCTGACACCTTTCTATCAAAACAATTCACTTTTTTAGCATTTTTAGCAACAGTAGCTCATCTGTTGGATCGGACCACACGGGTCAGCCTTCACACCAATAATCTATCTTGACTGTGTTGCAAATCAAAACAACAAAAAAACATCCAGAGGTGGAAGAAGTAACTAAAGTCTACAAGTATTGTTACTTCAAAATAATATTATTCAGGTACAAGTGACCTGTCGCCGGTAAACCACTGTTCCTTCCTTGACCACTTTTGATAGATACTGGCCATTGCAGACCTGGAACACTCCACAAGAGCTGCAGTTTTGGAGATGCACACAATTTAGTCCTCATCAACATCGCTCAAATCCTTATGCTTGCCCATTTTTCCTTCTTCTAACACATCAACTTTTGAGGCACAAAATGTTCACTTACTGCCTACTGAAATGTGCCATGATGAAGAGATATACATGTTGTTTACGTTACCTATAAGTGGTCATAATGTTATGGGTTATCAGTGTATTTCACCGCATTATGCAACCTTACTAAGCATCTATCATGTGCATATGAACATTAATATGTTATTGCTCATAGGCCTTCATCTGCGTCAAAGATTCAGATCTGAACCAGCGCTTTCAAAGTACATTTTTTAGGTCACTCGGAGCAGCCGGTTGCTGACTTGCCCAGAAAATATTGCACTTGTTAGTCATAGTGCTTCTTCAATTTACATATCTCTCCTTGTGCGTCAAGTTAAATCATCCACGGTGCGTCATCCCAGGCACAGATCAACACACAGAGCAAGAATTTTAATAAATACATGGTTTGCATAGAGAAACAGTCAAGAGCCACAGAGCCTGAATTATTCAAGCCATTTTACTTTTACTTTTTATTACTCTAACTCTGTGCCAATAGCTGCTAATAATCCTGCCGAGTTATGGGTCGGGACAAATTATCAGTGTAATCTGAGCTGCATTCACAAGCAACGTTTATTTTGGGAAAACTTTGCAGCGTCTTTTAACACCCCTTGTGTTCCACTTAGCACATTCTGCAACCTCTTCACACCAAGAATCTATTTTGATTGTGTTGCAATTTGAAACAATAAAAAAGAAGTCAGAGGTGAAAGAAGTACTGCAAGTCTAGTACTGTTACTTCAAAATAATATTACTCAAGTAGAAGTAAAAGTACTGCTACTGCTGCTACTACCACCATCATTACTACTACTGCATTCCTTCCATGTTTTTTTTCTTTATGAGATTGCCGCAGGAATTTTTATGCATTCTAATAAAAAAAGCAGTGACTTGCATATTAATTTGGCAAAGGGTTTTTACGCCAGATGCCCTTCCTGACACAACCCTTTCCATTTCTTTGGGCTTGGGACAGGTACAAATAATACACTGGCTTGTGATCAACCCTTTGCTGGCTGGATTATTACTACTGCTACAACTACTACTTCTAATACCAAAATTACTACCACTACCACTACTACTACTACAAAAACACCACTACTACCACTAGTATTACTACTTATACTACTGACTTTGTGACCAAGGTCAAAAATACTTGTACTCATTCAGAAAAAGGTCTACTCTCCATATGTATTAGAAAATAGTCAGAAATTACCTCCACTAAGAAAATGATATAGAGCCCAGACCTTATAGTTCAGGGGTAAATGCTCACGTTGTTAAGCCACATAGGAACAAAGACTCTTAATTGTCTTCAAACAATATAAATGCATAAAAATAATACTAAATATTAACTTTGTGCCTCTGCAAACATCTACATATTCGCCCAATTGACAATGCTATCTTTTCGACAGGCTTTTATCTGTCTACACCTGGTCGAAGGCTGAAATTGTGGCGAGCACCGTGGGAACAAGTCATCACTGTGTATTAGATCTCATTTAGTATGGTAAAATGTGTTAACAGGAGGAATTAGCACCAAATGAATCCACCAGAGATTCCCTGACTCATCTAACTGTCAAGGCGCTATTATAGACTCCATATAAATGTGTAAGGTACCATGGGACAGAGCGCTCATTGAATTATCCCAAAATTAAACCATTAGCGACGAGAAATCAATCTAACCATGTGGAAATAACAACCGTAAACCCAGACTTTCCACTTTGCAATAAAAGAAAGCTATATACATTGGTTTGACCTGTGGTAAAAAGGCACTCCAGGCCTGCAAAAGGTTTCTGTCGATATAACTTTAGCAGGGGCTTCTCCACATAAAAATCGTGTGCGGGAAAAGGCAGATTTAACTGGGCTTCTTTGGCTTAAGGCTTGCCGTTTATAATGCCACAATTGTTACAGATATGAAATGGTAAAATGATGTACAAGCCCAACTCTTAAAAAAGTTGTGACGCTGTGCAAATACAAAAAAAAATTAAAAAAAGTAATGTAATGTTTTGCAAATCTCATAAACACATATTTTATTCACAACAGGATATAAAGGTTTTTGCACTGAATGCCCTCCGGATGCAACACACTGTGACTGGTGTAGGCAATGTCTTGCACAAGGACACAATGACAGCACAGGGACAGTGAGGAAATCAAACCGTCAAACCTCCTGTTCACTAGGTCATAAACAACAGCATTTTAATTTGATAGCAACAAAAGGGAGGGGAATAATTTGCAACATTTCAGTTAAAATGTATGGGTATAAAAGGAGCATTTTAAGCACTGCCAACATTATTTTTAACTCAAAACAAGGTTAAATAGAAGCCATCTGGACGTGGTTTGTAGAGTTGAAGACATTTCATCCCTCATCCAAGATACTTTGTTGATTCTGCACTAACCTGGTGAGAGATGGTTCTAGTTGGGGGAAGTTTTGACCTGAAACCTGATTCCACTGATCTGTAGTGGATGAAAGCCTCAGCCTTTCACCCATTTATTTCAGAATTGACAACGTCCCATGAGAGAGAAAACGTCTTGACCTCTACATAGGACTGATGACTTCTTTTTAACCTTTTTTTTGAAACCCTTTTTTTTGAGTTGAGAATAATGGACCTTGTTTTGATTGGGACAGCCTGGATGACTGAGAATCGTCACAGGCATTATTCCGTATTTGAAATCACTGCAGGGAACAGGAACATTTCGACAAATTCATGTCATTATCAGGCGAAGAAAAAGCCATAGATGATCCAAAAACACTGCATCTTGTTCTTCAACTGAGGCTGTTACGGTGAGATGAATCAACATCTGAATAACAAAAAGCATTGGATTTTCTTTTTATTTATTATTTGCTGAGTTTTTGGACTTGGAGTTATTGTTGATAGAAAATACACTTCATGGCTGCAAATAGTTCCTGTCAATATAACCTTACCAGCGACTTCTACATATAAATAATAATAATAAAATAAAATAAAAAATGTGCTGGAAAGGGGAGATTTAATTGGCTTCTTTGGCTTAAGGCTGCCATTTTTTATACTGTCACTATAGTTACAAATGTGAAACGGCTGAAATTCTGTCACTGAACCACTGATATCGAACATATGGACAAGAAAAAAATGATAGCCTTTGAGGTACTTGGTCTGATTTATCACAGAGATTAAGAGAAAGGGAAGTTAATCAAGCTTAAACTGTAAGATCATTTAAACCTTAAATAAATGCAAGACAGAATTACCAGTATAACTAAACCCAAATTACTCTGCTCCTTTCTGCTGACTGCATGTTAACTGCTAATGGCGCTACAATTGGCCCGGTTCACAGTTGGCCGGTTCCTGATGTGATGATGAGGGGCAGTGACCTTTTGGAGGAGCCATAAAGGAGCCAATCCAAAAATGGAGGCCGACATCTTTGCCAAATTATTCGGATCAAAATGCTTCCTTGTTTTGTGCGATTGCAAATGCCAGACTGGTTGGCTAAACTTATGGACCATATCAAGTTGAAGCATAATGGCAGAGAGGTTAGCACTCCTTGGTCTCTCTGTGGCTTACTCCCAGTGTCCAAAGTCTTGTGTTGATCTAAATTCTAAATCTAAATTGCCCTTTGTGAAAGAATGCCAAAGTAAATCTATGTCAGGGGTGTCCAATTTTTATTTTATTTTTTATTGAGCGCCACATATTATTATTATTATTATTCTTATTATTCTTATTATTCTTATTATTCTTATTATTATTATTATTATTATTATTATTATTATTTATTATTTTTTTATTTATTTTTTAAAGGGGGGCACTTAATAAAAATGTCAGATAATAGAGTCCCATTCAACTGCTCCATTTGTTTCAGAGATACATTGGCACAGGTTTTACGCTGCCTGCCCTTCCTTAGTGACACATTTTTCCAGGCTTGGGGCCTGCACATAGTATGGGTGATTTGTTTTTTAAATTTACATTTTTATGTCCTTAATGCCAGGTCTATCACACATAAATTTTTGTTTTGGTGTCTAGAAATAAGTCTGTACATAGCTGCTGTTGGATTAGAGAGTCACTTATTTTATTTGAAGACCATACTAATCGAGATCAAAACCAATCTGAGTCTAGGCTAAACTGAGACAAAGACAAACCAAGACCAGGTTGAGACCAAACCCTGAGAAGTAAAGTAAAAGAAAAGTAGAAAAAAAAGTGGTTCAAATGCATTAATGATTATTTAAATGAACTAATGCAACAGACTCCACACACAAACAGAGACGGATCATCCCAGGTTATTCTACTGCAGAAAACAAATTACTCCAAAATTATGAAGAATACCTTAAATCTCAGACTGCCACATTTGAGACTCAGACAAGATCAGGTAAAATTGGATTCGAGACCAAGACCAGGTACTAAGTAAAACTCCAGCCAAGACCGAGACAAGACAAAGAGCGGTCTCGGGCGCAACAACTGCAGAGAGACTGCATAGGGCCAATAAAATATGATCCATGGGCTGCACATTTCGGACATCCCCGGTGTATGTCTCTGTGTCAGCCTTGCAACTCACTGGCCATTATCCAGGATGTACCCCACCTAAGGCCCATAGTGGCTAGGCTCAGGTTACTAGCAACCCCTAACAGGAAAAAAAAAAAAAAAGAATAATTTGTCATAATGTTTTTATTGCCTTATTTGACCAATTTGACTAACTAGCCACTGACTTAAGGGTATTCCACCTAAGGCCCATAGTTGCTTGGATCAGCGCCTAACAGGAATAAGCAGATTTGTCACATTTTGCATGCCTTATTTGACCCCTCCTCAAACTAAATTCAAGAAGCAATAGTTGACATTTTATTTAAGTAATAACCTGAGGGAATTATTAATGTGTACCACTTTATACCATTATAGCTGTTACTTAAATATAGCATATGTTCAAAAACCTGTTTTAATAGATTTTAAATAGAAACTTGCTTTTCATAGAAGATAATTTCTGATTGTTGGATTAATGGGGTCCCAGCGGGTCTCGAGTTAATGTAAAAATTCAAACAATCAATTTTGGCCTGTGAGATTAGTTATGTAGTGATAATTAAAGCCGCCAGAGCAATAACAAACAGAAGATAGCTTTAGTGTTATCTCCAGACCTACTTTTTGATTCCAGGTCTGAGTACACGGCACACTTCTCCCCTCATTATTATTAGGTTTTTCTTTCAAGTCGCTCTCATCAATGGAACTCATCAGCCTGGATCTCCAGATAAAAAATGCAGATGATGAAAAAGGCTTTTCATTTGGAACAACAAAAGGCCATTTTCTTGTTTGGGTTTTATCAAGGATCACCTGAGAGAGAGGGGTTGAAAAGTTGAAAAGATGTACTCACAGGGTCTTGGTATTCTTGTAAGATGGTTGGATGTTGTTTCCCAAGCTTTTTGTGACAAGATATAAAGACAATATGTACATGACATGTTATATAATGGTTCTGAATAGTGTGTGTTTGTACATCTGTCTCAAAAAGGTTGAATATCATGGAAAGGTGGAATTATTTCAGTAGTTCAATAAAAAAAAAAGAGTAAAATGCATATTACATTCAGCAGAGTGGAGTATATCAAGCTTTTACTTGCACCAATCAGGCATAACATTATCATCTACCATTTATTTGTGGTCATAATGTTATGTGTTATGATCACCTGGCAATACACAACAAATGACTGTTCCTTTGTTTATAGATATTGACGACTGCAGACTGGAAACACCAAGAGCACAGAGCTGCAGTTTTGGAAAGGCTCTGAATCACTTACCATCACATATTAGCCCTTGTCAAATCCTTGCCAATTTTTCCTTCTTCTAACGCATCAACTGTTCAATACCAAAGCTGGGTGAAGGGCATCCTGTTCAGATAAAAGCTACACACACAAGGAAGCACCAATCCTAACACATAGCATACCAAAATGAAGGAAAAAAGGTCAGATAAAAGGCTCTGTTGCCATCCAAACAAAACCAACCGCAAGCGTAGTAGTAGAAGTAGTCTGGATAAAATTTTGAAAATAGTCAAAAACATTTGTATTTGGATGGAATGAAAAACCATAGTGATCAGTTTTTCCAATCTGGTACCTGAGGAAGGTCAAATGACACACATGGTACCAAAATGTGTCCAAATGAGCCATGTGGTGGTTCCGCCTGGATTTAATTGTGGTAAAACTGCTCAGGTTCACTTTTTATGATCTACTTTGACACAATTATGATATTTTACTTACTAATTTCTAGGTGCATTAGCCTCCAATCCTATGATTCAAATGTGCTGTTTTCTAAAAATATGTTCTTTTTTCACTGTGTTCCAGATTCATTTTCTCTAAGACAGTAACACATATGGATTTTGCACTTCTGCAGTAATCTCACAGGCCTTAGCTTTCTTTTGAGGCTAAGATGATCCATACAGCCTGTGTAGTTTGGAACATACACTTACATTACACTACATTACACTTACATTTATTTTGGGTAAGTCATTTCAGACAAGAGACAGAAAAAAATAGGTCTGGTACTGAAAATGGTCAATTGCTGCCAAAAGTATCCCACCATGATGATAAGATAATCTTTTTCACATAGGTTCAAAATCAACAGCTCGCGGAGTTTTAAGCATTTAAATGTAAAATGTTGTTGTCTTTAGATTGCAGTTTGGAGGATGCTTGTTTAAGTTTTTCCTCCCAACACGCTTTCTGAACCATCTCTGCCCTTGAGAGTCCCAAAAGAGTTCTCGAGCATAAGCACAACAAGCCTTGCGATGCTGGCAACTGTAGTGCTCCGGGGGCATTACTTCGACTGCTGTTGTTGTTCAAATAAACTGCCAAG
Organism: Bostrychus sinensis; assembly: GCA_020698575.1. NCBI lineage: Eukaryota > Metazoa > Chordata > Actinopteri > Gobiiformes > Eleotridae > Bostrychus > Bostrychus sinensis. The sequence continues at coordinate 9,429,840 of CM036261.1, read as the reverse complement.
ATTGTTCATGCCAGGACTGATGAGTGAACGTGTGAACCGCTCGGTGATCTCCCGCCTATTTACTGCCCCGCTCTGCAATCTGCGCAAGAAAAGCTTTGAACGTGGTTTTAACGTGCTGTCAATAACAATATCTCTGTATCGAGGCTGCCAAAGGGCCATGGTTCAGAACATGCAACATATTGGCTTGGATCATTATCAAACTGATTACCAGCATGTTGTTTCTTTGAAGTAGCACGAGTTTTCTTAGCTTTTATAAAAACAACAAGTCAATTTTTCAGCCAGAATGAAAAAATGAAATAAAAATCTGCCTTTTGGAATGATTCGCATATTGATTTGGCATTGGTTTTACACTGAATGCCCTTTCTGATGCAACCCTCTTTATTTATCTGGGCTTGAGATCCCTTTTGGCTGGATTAGATAAAACGTGTCATGTGTGCCTAAATTATTGCATTTATAACGTGCAAGAAAAGCAGATGGTTGGTATCTAGATCTTTTAGAGGATGTCAGTTTGATAAAGTGAAAGGAGTTATAGACGAGGTAATAACACCACTTTTTATTGAGGAATTGTCCCAATAAGTTTTTATTGTATCATTTATACATTTACTATTTACACAACCTTTTACCTGAAAAACAAAACAAAAAAAACAACAAGCCTTTGTAGCTGTTCCCTGACATTGAAAGCTTTTCCAAAAGGGCCTCCTTCTGTAACGCAATAGATCAACCCACCCTTTTATCCAATTATTTTCTTATTTCTTAGTGGTTGTGGGTGGCTGGAGCCTGTCCCGGCAACAATGGGCCTTAAGCGGGGTGCACCCTGTGACTGGCAGAGATAGAGGACTCAAGGCCAGCTATTGGCCTCTTTTTCTCGACATGGTGATTCGACTCGGGCATACGAGTAATGACTTGGGACTCGACTCGGACTTGACCACCACAGACTTGCCCTGATCTAGGATTTGATTATAGGCATGGTAAGCTGCAGTAAGGTGCACAGTGCTCCTCCACACATAATATGCAGAATACATTCTTTTCAAAGGTAGTTGTAGTTGTTTGTTAGAGCTTAAATACTGTAAGTTTAAAGTCATTGGTTCACATTAGTTCGCTTGCACATTGATGATTCCATTCACTCAACTCTACTCGAACACTGACGACCTGAGAGTGACTTGGTCCCAAGAAATTGTGGCTCGAGTACAACACTGTTGGCTACTAACGGACAACCGTTTACTGTCACATTTGTTCACTCAGGGCAATTTAAATTCATCTGCTATATCTCCTCTACGACACTTGTCTCTTGAGACGTTGCAGTAGTGCACTTCCAATTCTGCAAAAAGATACAAATTGTTGCTTTGGACCTATGGCAAAACCTTGACATTGCTATGTAGAGTTTTACTAAGAAAGTTGGTCACGAATAATGAAAAGCAATGCAAAAAATCCTAGGATGCAGAAAACTGGAGTTGCTTATGCGTGCGACTTCCCTAGATAATCTGCATTCTTTCGGAGGCCGCATACACATTATAGAAAACGCATCTATTCACTATTTGTGCTAAAGTTGCTTGTCTGGACGCTGAGCCGCAGTGTATCAGCAGTATAAGCCTTAAAAAAGAAAAAGTAGTGCTGAATTCCTATTACAGTATATCCATTCTATCAGTCCCCATGTCGCTGCTGATGGATGAGGGGCCACTGTTGTCCTTGTGTCACCCGCACGAGCCTTTGGACCTGCTCGGGAAGCCTCCACGTGATCTTCCCCAGTGAACAAACCCCTGGTAAAAAAAAAAAAAAAAAGAAAAAAAAAGGAGGCTATTGATCCTTTGTTCCTTTTTAAAGCTAATTATCCACTCCGCCGCCAGTTCCTGTTATCGATGTCCTGCTCTTCATCCCCGCTCATCACACTGAGGGCCAACTCCTAAAAAAAGAAAAAAAAAAACAACCTCCTGATAGTCATCTGTCCGGAGGGAAGAAGAGGAAGCCACTTTGGACGCCATTTGTACTCCCCAAACACTCTCTTTAGCATTTACACTCAGCAGGTCACTTTATTAGGCACACGCTAAAGCAAATACCTAATCAGGCAATGACACAGCAGCAACTGCATTTAGTGCTGGATACATGTTGAAGATAAACCAACTGAAGTCAAAGTGAGCATCGAAATGGAGAAGAAAAGAGATTCAAATGAAATAAATGTACAGGGTAGCTCCAGGTTTTGTCTTGTGAAATTTAAGACCTTTTTACTGCCACTTAGAATGAAATTTAATACCAAAAGTGCTGGCAAAAATCAATAATCTGTAAGAATTTTACACCAATGAAAGGGTTATACATTATTTTAAAATACAGATGAAGTAATTCCAACGCAGGTATTAAAATAAATAAATTAAATAAAACTGAGATTCTGTGTATAGAGATTATGTTTTTGCAACATAATGCAGCATGCATGCACTCAAAAAGGCCTCCACACACAACTACTCTGGACTAAACCAGGACTAGGCATTCTTTAATCAACCAGACCAGATCCAAAATAAGGATTTAACACAGAGCTGAACAAGTCTGTAGTAGTCTCATTAATGCTTTTCATCTTCAAAAATTTCAGACACTCCAGCTGCTCCAACAGCAGCAGGGCCGGTCCTGTACATTTGGGGGCCCTAAGCAGGTTATGTTTGGGGGCCAAGCCTCTTAGTCATTTTTCAGACCAATTAAATTTTACTTCTATAAATTTAATTTCTTTTTGACTGGCCTTTTTTTCGAGGGGGATGAATGTGTTTATACATTTGCGACTTGCAAATTTTTCAAGGGGGGGCCCAGGTAAACAGTAAGTATAACAGATACAGACCCACTCAAAAATGACAAGTAAAATATTCTTTAGAGTTAACAAATGAATCCCTCTTATATCTGTGGGGCACTATGCAGCTGTTTAGTCTACCTATATGAACAGTAGGACACACTGGGATCAAACCGCCAAACTTTTGCTTAGTAGGCGACCAACTCTACTTCCTCAGATACTGCAACCCCTTATAAATAAAAAATAAAAAGAGAACATATTCAGTGAGTGGTAGTTGTGTGCATGAAAATCCCTTGTTGATGCCAGATAAGGTCAGAGGACAATTGCTAGACAGGTTTAGATATAAAGGCGACTTAAATAGACACTTGTTATAACCAAAGTCTGCAGAAGAACACAACAACCTTGACCTCAGCACGCCGACTTTGAACACAAGGTACATACTTAATAAAGTGGCCAGTGAGTGTATACGCTCAACAATTACCGTGCAAATTCAGATCAGGAAGGCCGCCTTGCAGTTGTGGAGACTTAAAATGAGGGTTGTGACCTGCAATTAAGGAAAAGGCATCACATCCATCACACCGCTTGAATATGTCTTAAATATTTTTATTAGACACTCTGCTAAAAATAGTCATATAATGCTCGGTCATTCTGGGAAGACAAAGACAAGATTTATTCAGCGCGTCGCATAACCTCATAGCTATAACGGCGCGTATGGACAAAACGCCCTTGACACAACCTTTTTTAGCGATAAATTGGCGGGGTCCTTCATAACAAACAGCTGCATTATTTGTTGGAAAGGTGTGCGGTGAATGTTAACTGGCACCAGACTGAGAGGGGGGCCGGACCTGTTTATTGAAACGCTCCAGCCGCGATAATGAAGGAACATTCATCTATTCCAATGGTTTGATAAAGCGTGGCCAGTGCTTCGCCAGCCACGCTAATGGATTAGAATTTAATATGGGCCCCTGATTTTATTAAAACAAGTGTCCCTTAGGAAAATCCTTGGCAGAGGGGGCTGTTGTGGTAAACAACACTTGCCGTCTGACGTGCTCTGTCTCTTTCTCTCACTCCCATGTCACATCTCTACTTCCTCCCTCCTTCTCCCCCCACCGTTCATCCTTCCTCCCATTGCCATGCAAGGGAAGTGATTGATTTGCTTTCTCCTGTGAGTGATGATAAGCTGCAAACTCATTAAGATGGCCGCCGCCGCATCCTAAGAACATGTTCGCCTGATCCGAATCATACGCACTCCATCCTCTTGATGTTGAAACTTCCTGAACTGGGATTCATCAAGTGCTGCCCTATATAAAGCTGATGCCACACTGGAAATGAAACCCACCATTTTGTTTGTTTTCAGAAAGATTTGTGATTTAGTCTGCAGCGAGAGCGAGGCTTTTTCTGGCTTCTGTCTAAATAAGGAAGTGTTTTAGCCTGAATCATGTGCCATTTGACTGATGAGGTTGGACACAGTAATTGTTAAAACTGGCTTTGTGTGAATGAAGTCACTTGCAGAATGATTAAATGTAGAATAGGACAGTGCAGCTGCCAGCTACAACAAGCAGAACACATGTAAGTGCTTCTGTTGCTGTGTCCAAGTTAATGTCCTTGAACAGAAATGGTCAAAGAAGGACACAATTAGCAGGACTCCAAATAAAAAGCAGTAGAGTCGGTATAAATATACAGATATACAAATATACTCCTCAAAAAATTTAATACTGTGGAAAAGTGAATTCATTTTAGTGGTTCAATTCAAAGTAAAACATGATTAAACAGAGGCAGAAGAAGTACTCCAATTCTGTACTCAAGTAAAAGTACTGTTACTGCAAAATAATATTTCTCAAGTAGAAGTAAAAGTACACGACCATATCAGTACTAGAACATAAGTAAAAAATATATTGTAAAGTTTACCCAAGTACTATTACTTCAACAAGTGCCAAAACTGTTAATACTATTACTACTCCTACTAATAGCTATTACTAACACTACTACTACTACTACAACTGCTACTGCTGCTGCTACTGCTGCTACTAAAAAATAATATTTTCATTAATAGCAATTACTACTACTACTATTATTAATTATGCTTAAACTACACACACAACTACTGCTACTAATATTTTTTCTACTGGTACTACTTCACCAGAAAGGTTAAAAAGATACTATTTATTCAGAGATCTTTTGTTTCCTCAAAAATCTACTCAAGTAAAAGAAAGTTTCAGAAAATGTACTATAACCTAGCGCAGCAGTAGCTCAGTTGGTGGAAAGGCTTGCCCTTGGCAGTTCGAGCCCCGCTACAGGCACTGCATACTGCCATTGTGTCCTTGGGCAAGACACTTCACCCACCTCCCCTCTAAGTGTTAGTGAGACTGTGCATCTAGAAAGGTTTGAGCTTTGAGTATTTAAAAACGTGCTATATAAAATCCAATGTATTATTATTAATAAAATGTATTTGTATTACAAAAACAATTCTGCTTCTCCAACATATTTAAATTTTTTAGGATGCACCTGTGGTAAAATGGGGTTTTAATCTAAGCAATTATATCTAGTGCTACAAATTTCCATTAATTTGTATGAGTGCTTGGTGTACTGCTTTATTAAATCATAATTGTATCATTTCAATCAGATCTATAATTATGAAACAAATGAGATCAAAATGACGACAACAGCTTGAATCCGCGCTATTACAAAATGTCCTCTAGGCTACTGATATTAGACTAAGGACAATACAGAGTGATGTTTAGCCCAATGTAAGTCCATCATACCTTCCATTAACATATGCAAATCAGATTTAGTCACATTTAATCTCGCCCGGCGTCATTCATCACGGCACTCATTGCACCCGCCGTCTTGTTGGCATCGGGCGATGCGGGCAGAATGGCAAAGTCCGAGTGATTTAGCAGAGATTTTCATTTGAGGCGACAGAAATGTCAAAGGACTCGAGAGAGGGCTTCCCGTTCCGCTGCCGGACCGTGTTCCTGCAGGTACATCCCGGGACCTTGCGTCACCCTTTTTATGCAACAGACCATTACTCCTCCAAAGCAGCCCTTGGGGGAAGGTCACCACAGGCAAAAAAAAAAAAAAAAAAAAAAAAAAAATACAGATGATTTGGACTGCTTTGACCATTTGAAGCAAAGCGGGCATGATTATCTGAATGTCAAGGGCCAGTCACAAGAAAATGTCACGACACAGTAAGAAGATGTCAACTTTAATATTAGGAGTACTGCAGTGTACATACCAGAATCACACACTATACTGACAGTTATTCTAATTAGCCAACAGTGGTGTTCAAAATGCTCCTGCTAATAGACCCTCTGACAAGTGACGCAGAGTAGCCTTGTCTCTTGTTCATTTTTACAAAGCAGGCTAAAAACAAGTTGTTTCTGCACTGCACAAAAAGTCTTAAAAAAGTCTGCTCTTTTTCTTAAATTTTGTGGTGACTGATGGATTGATGGAGTTAATATGTTACAAGCCAGAAAAATGGGTGTAAACATTTAAGTGAGTTGACTGGGTCAGACTGGGTCAGACTGGACGTCAGTGTGGCTGTTAGGAAAACGAACCCAAAGGCTCTTGGGGCTGGGTAGTTCATAACTAAATCTGGATGAGCCGTTTACAGAACTAGGCCAATTATGTTCCTATAACTGCTCCATGCAGTAACACAGTAGACAGGGGAAACTGAGAGTTAAGTGCTGGTGAGCAGTTCACTGAACTCAATTCCTAAATGGTTACTGATTGCATTAAATGTGGCTTACTGAAATACTAAACATGCAAATGCTAAAACCCTTGTTTGAAGGATTAGATGACAGTTTGTCCATATTAAAGTTGATCCTCCACATGTTTTTGCTGCAGTACTTGCCACTAGCTTCTCTGTTTACAATGAAGGTGGTTAGAGAATAGCCCCTTTTGTTGAACACTGCCACCCAGTGGTCGTCATTGGAACAGAATTTATTTTGAATGAATACAGAGCCGTCTCAAAATGTGGATCGAATGTCTCAAAATTGCAAAATGCGCAGAAGTGATGAATGCTCAAATTAAGCGATCCACAAATGCGGTTCAACATTCACATGCAAAACTGCAGCTTTATGAATGAGTTATATATTTAATAAGATGGCTAAATACGGATACACTCATTAGCCTTCAAAACAATCTTGTTGATTCACATTTTACAATATTTGGTAGCTAATGCTATTTGGTGGCTAATTCTTCCAAAGTAAATGGACTGTGGAGAATGTTCAGCCCTATAGAACCATTCTTTCAAAAGCAGCCAGAGTGTTTACAAACAGTGAAAGGTTTATAGTAATGACGAGGCACCTGACCTCTTAGCTCTGCAACGCCTCCTACCTCTCATTCTTTGAGGGTCGATTTCTTATAGCTCACTATATCTAAATATAGTCCATACCAGTCTTATTGTGAGACAATGGAGGCCTCTGAGTCACTAATATCTCCTTTCATATGTATTCACCCAAGATAACCTGATTATCATTTATCATCTTAGCAGCACTGGTAAAATACATCTATTGTCACTAAATTGCTGTACTTGAATGTGGAGTAATTTCATGCAAATCCTTGGAATAATGAAAAGGCTGAATGAATTCTTCACTGTAAAAAGTATTACCTTGTTCTAAAACAAGCATTTTCTGCATGTTCACTGCACTAACCTACATTTTACATTCAGAAAAAAAAAGTTGTATTTTACCGTGTGGTGATGTCATAATGTCATCAGTCAAGAAATCTAGTCTATGAGGAAACTGCCATAATAAAATAAAATACAGAAAAAGATTTTTCTTTGGGCAAGTCAATAGCAGTTTGACATTTGGGAGAAAATGTTCAGTTAATGTTGGACCATGACTGGCGCTGGAGGTTTAGCAGGTTGCCCTCCCCTCTGACCCAGTATATACTATTGTTGTGTCCTTGGGCAAGACTCTTCACCCACATTGCCCGATTCAGACAGAGTATGTGGTTGATTGTGACAGGAAGGGCATCCAGTGTAAAATAAATAAATAAATATTCATCTGTTTTTTCCCCTTTGTTCTTCCTTTCTACAATGGCATTATTATTATCATTATTATTATTATGTTTAGTTTTTTTTTTTTTTTTTTGGGAGGGTTAGAGATGGGCGGGGGGTGGTAACTTTTTTTTTGTTTCATTTTGTTTTTGTTTTTTGGCCTGTATAACATGAAATTGATACATTTACAATCAAAAATATATATTTTTTTTAATTGCAAAAGAAGTATATATTAATCCATGCAATATTTTTGCCAAAAAAAAAAAAAAAAAAAAAAAAAAATCTGCCCCCCAAAAATCATGACCCATTGCAATGTTTTTTTGTTTTTGTTTTGTTTTTTTATAGGAAAAATTACAATGAGAGTGGTACCCAACATCACATAGCTATAAAAAAAAAAAAAAAAACATTTATGTAAGATGCCACAGTAATGCCGCTGAAAAATACGGGACCTGAGTAAACAAACTATTTAAACTATTTCTAAAGAACTGTTTTCTAGTGTTCAGAAGTGGTCCTTGGATTTATTTTAGAACTTCATGGTTCTTTATGTGTTCCACAATACTTAAGGAGACATTGCTGTTAGCTTTAACCTCCTATGTAAAGGTATAGGTAGACACCCCACTACAAGATCACAGCCTCTATCTGTGAATAGTCTCTCAAGTATGTGATCAAATTGATTCAGCTGCACATTGCATTTGAAGCTCTAACAGTCGGGAGTATCAGATCCTTCAAGGGCAAAGATAGAATTGTTTTATACAATTGCACCCGATTCTTTGATTTTCCGCTTGAGATTAGACAGCTGCAACACAACCTTTCCTATTGTGCACACAGGCGTGGATGCTTCAGCTTCATATAAGGACTGTGCAAACTTTTTAGTGAGGTGTGGAAAAAATGCTGCTACGTCATATAGAATTTTATTTTTGACAGTTTTAGGGAAAGTCAGCAATGGGCCATGGATAAAACTGGCGATTTTGTGAACTGTTTAGAGATCCAGGAATGTTTTAAGGGATTCTGTACCAATTTGAGATTTGGACCAAAGATACTAACTTTATTCACAAAGAAGAAATTATTTCTAATAGTAGGTTGTTTTGCACTTGTGAGACCCATGTTTTGTGGCTCAATGGATAGAGCATTTACCCCTGAACTAGAAGACATTTTAACAAAATATTCAGGTCAAGGGAAACTAACAATTAGTTTCTGGTCTAGATCAAGCACACCGTCTGGATTGACGAATTTTTGAAATTCTGAAGATATTAGGGCTTTGTGGCTCAATGGAAAGAGCTTTTACCCCTGAACTAGAAGCTCTTCGACTTAGAAGATAGAACTAGTGCGTTGGGATCTACAGCCTCAGAGTGCTTCTAGTATAGATTTTTCTTCTCATATTTATAATAATAATAATAATAATAAAGGACTGCAATCAAAATATATATATATCCGCTTTTGTTTCAGCAAAACATCTCTTAAGCACCTCTCTCGGCTGGATCTGCCTCTGAAGCTTGCTCAAACACAGAAATCTCTCATCACACTTTCAGTAATTTACAATTCGCTTGGAAAAAAATCCCCTTAATACCCGCAGATCTTTAATAACGACAAAGGTTTTCCCAATCTGCAGTCTTTCCAGAGCCATGCGAATATGACTGAGCGCTAACACAGTTAAGTGCACGGCTGCCGCATTCCTCATCTGTTAACAAATTGGTAACAAGTGAACTTTAACCTTTCCCCCAGTGTTTCCGCCGCTTTCTTCCGAACATATTCTCTTCGGATCAGTGGCTGCATGAGTTTGCCGTTCTGGATCATCCCTGGAGTGCTGATGCTTAAAAGTGGGAGGGATGGGCGGTGTAATCCAACCCGTATGGCTCATAAACTCCTTGCTTAGGTTAAAACGATCATAGGTGTGCATATATCTTGATGCCCATATGGAAAAAAAAAAAAAAAATGATTAAGCATGTCAGCCAAACATACTAATTGTTATTCCTAATGGATTTTCGTCTCTTAGGGGAAAAGGGAACCGAATGAACCAAGGTGTCCAGACATGGTAATAAAAGACTTCCAATGGGATTTAACTTAATGACATGTAATGGGTAAAATAAATTGGGGTTGGATGGATTAGCCAATATTACATGTAAGATACATAGAAAAAGCATATGGTTACTAATCTTCAATTACAGTATGTCTGAATGTTTGGTAATCCTCAACTGGTAAAACAGGGGCAGTGGGTCAAGGAGACTAACTCAGTGTCTTTAGTCAGGTGCTCTTTAAAGATCTTTAAACATGGAGAAGCCAGAATCCATGATATTTGCTCTATCTTTTGTTATAAAATGGTTGTGATGTAGAGCAGTGGTTTCCAGCCCTCCCTCCCTCTGTACCCTCTGGCCTTTTTAGTAATAATATGAGTAGCCCTGACTCATACGTGGTTATAAAAAGCTTGTTCTTTATTAGTCCACAGTAATTTTATACTTTATTGTACATTCTCTGGTATTTTTTTCCTTTTAACTTAAATACAAGATTAAATAATAATCTACAGCCTTTAAAATACAAATCTTAACCTCTTAAACCCGAAAGAGCCCGACGGGGCTCCGCGCCCCCTTGTGTCCGCTTAGGACCATAGCGGGAAGATACAACGGCTGACACACACGTTTGACATCCTTGTTTTCGGACAATTTGTGGCAACAAAAATATCTACTTCAATTTCTATTCAACAGTTGGATTCTGCCTGGATTTTTTTAAAAATAAAACATGTATATCTTGCCATTACTTTGTTTATTTGGCACAAATTTTGCTGCAGTAGACCAAGATATGTGAAATTTACAATTTATGTTGTTATTTGCTTCACTACAGGAAGGAAAAAGGCTTTTTTGGAGGCAAATATGTGTTTTTTTTTCCAGGCAGAAATTAGAATAATCCATTTCAACCTCAATTTATGGTCAAACAATATAATTTATTAATATTATTTCTCTTCCACAGTAATCCCCAAAGTCCACCAATTAATTTGCTACCAAGGTTAGCTATGTACACCTAGTAAATGCTAAGTAAAACCTTAATAAATGTAGATATAGAATTTTTGGGAAAAAGGCCTCAGAGCTTAACAGGTTAACTAAAAATGTAACAATATAGACATTACTACATGTATATGTTTCATGTTTAAAAAAGACATTAAAATACATAATTTTATTACTAAAAATGTATGAAAAACTTTCATTCAACAAACTTTGATGTTTTTTTTTTTTTTTTTTTTTTTCTTGTTCCGGGTTGCTGCAGTGAACCAGTTGCATGGTGATTTGGCAGGATGTTTTATGCCGGACCTGTCGCAACCAGCCACATACAGTGACTGGAGTCAGAGGTGTAGCATGAAATTCTGGGCCCTTTGCATTTACCATCTTGGTGGGCCCCTTTGCTCACTTGATCAATATCTCTTAAAGATATTCCAGGCTTTTTGAGGGCCCCTTCCTGCAGTGGGCCCTGGGTAAACATTACCCTTTACCCCCACAGTTCGACACCCCTGACTGGAGTGGGCAATGTGGGTGAAGTGTCAGTAACACATGAGCTTGCTTGTCTTAAAATAAAAAGGTTGCAAATACTGTTTTATAATCCAGGAAATAGATCATGAAATAATTCCAAGTACTCCCTGCAGAGTGCCTCTGTACCCCTAAGGGTCCTTGTACCCCTGGTTGGGAAACAGTGATGTAAAGCTGCAACAGAAGATGAAAGTCCGTCACTCAACCAGGGACAAATTGTTGGGTTTCGACCTTCACAGGGTATGTGTCAACATGAACCAGGTAAATAGAGAAGAGAGAGAAGTTGCATGACAATTGGAAAAATAATAGTTGAAAATAATTAAAATGCAACAGAAATTATATAAAAAATGATGAGCCTTGTCTGAAGCAATTGACAAATATGTATAATTTCCACACACCCACGCATTGATAGGGTAAATCTATCAAGCATAAGTCAGAAATGTATGCAAAAAAACAGAGGTGGAAGAAAATCTGTACTCACATATACAACGGGTAAAAATAGTATTGAGTTTTTGTTTGTTTTTTTAAATATAACTCTGACATCGCTGGTTTATGGTGAATGTTCTTTGCACTTCCGGATTATGGCCCCAGCCACGCTGTCTGGAACATTCACAAGTTTAGAAATCTTTCTGTGACCAATGCCATCAGCACACTTTGCAACAAAAGGGTTAAAAGCCAGAGAGCTATATCTTGAGAGAGATCTTTGCTTTTACCCGTCATGAAAGGTTTCAGTTTTAAAGAGACACCTTTTATAGGTCAGACAAGAGGCAGGATTGCTTTCTGATCACTGATGGATTTCAGATGATGTCTTGGCTGTCTGTGTCTTTTTGCAGCTCCCTTTCTCCTTGTGTACAATATCTTTTCCCTATGTCTATTTTATTACACATAATTTAATTTCTGAATTGATTTGTTTTGGTTTTCTTTGCATGGATGGATTATCTGGGTTATAATCGACATCTGGTGAAAATGTCCTTGTCAGTCGCCCTGTCAGAAATGTATTTGCAGAGAAATGCGGTGATGTGTTAGATACTTATTTTAGCTGTCAACAGATCTTTGTGTGTTGGATTCTTATGCAAATGCCTATCAAATTCACCAAAAACTTTAGGATTTGCTAATATGACTAATGATAAAAGGGATATGAACTTGCTTAAATTATCTTAAAATGCTTAGGAATGAGACAAATCTCTACAGGGAACTACTCTATAAAATAGCGGTGTATGTATGTATTTATTTTTTTTTTCCTATGATAAAACTACATCAATACACTTGACCTTGTATTGAATCGTATCATTTTCTAGGAATTGAATATCGATACACATGAAGTATTGATTGATAATATCGGAAATATCGAAATTAGAAATTTGTTTATTAAAATAAAACCCGATATGGCTTTTTGGAGATAAATTTTGTGTTTTTAATAAAATAAAATGTTATATTCAACTTTTCTTCACTCTCTGTCTGCTTGACATAATCAACCCCGGCCGCAGAGCTACATTTGAGGGTAAACGTTTATGATTTTTGGCAAAAAGTTGCTGTATCGATTATTGATATGAAGGTGTTGAATCGTATCAAATCATATCGTTCCAAATGATCCAATATTGTTCTTGAATTGTATCAAAACACTTCTAATCCATACATATCGTATCGTTGCAAAAATGTATCGTTTCACCCCTAGTATAAAAGCTTCTACTCAGACAACGCAGAAACTAAGCCACTGGGATAAAGGACTAAACATTTTCTAAAAACAAACCTTGTCCAGAGAACCTCACTTCTCCTAGGTGACTGAGAACTTACACAGACTTCTGTAGGCTCTAAAACTCACCACAGAAGCAAAGATACGTTACATTTGAGATGAAGAAAACAAAACTATGTTTTATTGCTCATTGTTATTCAAATCTAAATAGCATCAAGTCTAACTTTGCTAGCTGCCAGTACAACCATGAGAAGTGCAATGTTATTTCTCAGTGTGAATGACAGTCAAGGTGCAAAATATAAATAATTTTGATCTTCAGACCTTGACGTAGCAGGCATAAAAAAATAAATAATAAAAAGATTCCCAACAGTGAGACATACAGCGACACACAAACACTGTCGCTAACCTTTAATGTCAGCCTACTTCTTCTCTGCCCCTGCTGCGTTGTGTCTGGCTCCATCCCTCAGCCAACAGCATATTATTAGAGAGTGACAAGTCTACAGAGAGGGGAGACAAACTGCATTCGTGCAAATTCAAGACCTAAATTCAGCAAAATGTGTTCCTTGATCAGATCGGTGACAGACGGCAGCGCTCGTTCTGCAGGTAAAACGGGGGTTAAAATCCCTCGGGGAGGTTGCAGTACGAGGCACGCCGCTTTCCACAAACGTCTGTCCACATCTACGCCTCTTTGATTTTCTGGTACTTGTGTGGTACTGTGCTGAATGCCCCCCTTCCAGTAGGAGTTCTGAAGCAGAGTCTACATGCAGGTCATCCTGTTTATTGATATGAAAAGAGAGAGGTTGGAATAACAGAGTGATGAAATACTAAAGGATGCCCCTCCTATATTTAGTCATATACATAATAGTAAACCCTATGTATTTGTGAATTGTAAATACATTTGCAAGCAAACAACTGTTACAATAAAAACATAATAGCAATAACAAGACAAAATAATAATAAAGACATTTAGACAATTACATGGTACAAACATGAAATATTATTTACACACATTCAAAACAAACCATTTCATTATAGCATACTCAATTTTACATAAACAACAAACATTTACTTAGATTTACATTTACCTATGGCCATGAGCTTTGGGTCATGACCGAAAGGACAAGATCCCGGATACAAGTGGCCGAAATGAGTTTCCTCTGCAGGGTGGCTGGGTGCACCCTTATAGATAGGGTGAGGAGCTCAGTTACCTGGGAGGAGCTCGGAGTAGAGCTGCTGCTCCTCCACATCGAGAGGAGCCAGCTGAGGTGGCTCGGGCGTCTGTTCCGGATGTCTCCTGATCGCCTTCCTGGGGAGGTGTTCCAGGCATGTCCCACCGGGAGGAGGCCCTGGGGAAGACCTAGGACAAGCTGGAGGGACTATGTCTCTCGTCTGGCCTGGGAACGCCTTGGGGTCCCCCCAGTAGAGCTGGAGGAACTGGCTGTGGAGAGGGAAGTCTGGGCATCTCTGCCTAGACTGCTGCCCCTGCGACCCGGCCCCAGATAAAGCTGAAGAAGATGGATGGAACAAACATTTACATTTCCTTTCCAGGCATGATTTTAATAAACCTGGCCCACCGCTTTTGATAAATACCTTTTTCTTTTTCTGTATTCATCATATTTCCTTCTACTTCATGATACTGTTCCAAAAAATTTATAAAATGAGACATATTCAAAGACTCTGCATTTCTAGCATCAAAAATTAATATTTTACCTAAAAGAATAATCAGATTAACTAACACATTACATTCAATCTCTCCACTGACAGGAAACACAATTCATAATTCAAATTACAAAACTTTTGTTGTACTTTCCCCTAAAAAGCAGCTACCACATGACAATACCAGAATAAATGATCAATAGATTCTGATTCTGTAAAACAAAAATCAAATTTTTCTGACTCTACAAGACCCCAGATTTTAAATGTTTTATTTGAAGGCAGAAACTTATAGATGATTTTAATTTGAAAGATGCCCTATTTTGTTAACATCCCTTGACAACATATATAATCTAAGCTAGCAGTCGACCGTTTTTTTTTTTTTTTTTCCATGACCGATGTCGTTTTTCAAGCCAATGATTTTGAAGTGTCCGCTATATCCTCATGGGTTCAATAAGACAACATTTTCACCACTGTCGGGAGAATAGAAGATCCAGCATAGCACCTTCCTATAAGTGGATTAAAGCTAACGGTGCAGACTTCCATACCAAAGCGTTCAAACAAATCCTGACATATTTGGCCCTTGAGTTACGTGGTGGCCCGACTGAGTGCCTGACCAAAAATCTGTAAAAAGTGTGTAAAAAATAGTGCTATAGTTGCATATGGAGTCACAGAATAATGAAATTTGGAACAAAGAATGCTGACATGATGAGGAACATAACAAAATAACGTTATAGGCCTGTATATTTTTTCTGGTTCCAAATATTAAACCATTTATTGTAAAAATTGTAACAAAAATGGCAATCTCAGTGACAAATTCTCTTTATAAACTGTTACCCTGTGTAATTGGAATTACTGTTTCATACTGTATGTGAATAGAAAACTACTAGAAGAAATGCTAAAATCTTCCCAATACTATCCTTGATCGTCTTAATATTAAAAACTGAATGCAGTAGGAAAAAATAATAAAAAAAACTTTTCCTGAAGTACGTTTTTGGAAACTAGCTTTCCCCCCTTTGGATCTAAGGAAGCAATAAGAGATTAAGATTTCATATAGACTGTATTATGACTGATTTGAATGCTGGCACTCTCCAATAAGAGACGCTCCAATTGGCTGCTGAACAATGACTGCTGGAGGAAGTAAGAGAAGTCCATTTGAGTACTAGATTTGGTACACAGGGAAGCAGTGCCAAAAAAAAAAGCATACGGGGTTGGAAACGCTTTAAACAGATTTTGTTAACCACACCTGGGTCGGCGGCTGTAAAATCAGGTATTGCTGCTTTAGTACAAGCTAGAGTAACACTACAAGACACCTTGCTTTCCACAAATGTCTGTCCATGTGTATGACTCTTTGATTTCCTTGTAGTTCTGTGGTACTGTGCTGCATGCCCCTGTCCCAGCAGGAGCTCCTAAACATGAAACATAAAAAGTCTACATGTGGGCCCCCTCCAGTTGATTGACATGAAAAGAAACAGGTTGTAGCACCACTCCGTTGCTTCAACCTGGCAGCCAAATCCGACCTCATTTTTTTCTCCCTTTCGCCTTTTTCTCCCACGTTTGATTGTCGGCGTGGGCTCTCCGTCAGACTGTTTGTCATTCTTCAGAACGCTGACAAAACAAATACTCCCGGGGAATTTTTATCTGTGGTAACGGCATCTCCGAGGGTTTGTTTTTGGTTTTAATGATGGCCGCATTAGAGGCCGCGGTAGGAGAGGAGTCCTACTGTCTCCCCGGCGTCTGTGCTCCGGACTATTCCCTCGTATCAGACAGTCAGTGATGGATGGCTTAATTAAGGTGAAAGACAATGAGTGAGTGCTTTTCATTGTGTTTGGTCTCAGTGGCTTGTGACCAGAAAAGAAAAAAAAAAGTGGATTATTCTTTTAAAAGCACTCTCCTTGGGGAAGTGCCACATATATCGTTTAAACACATTTATCTGGACCGTAGTGAAAGATCCACACATCTGAACTTCTCTGGCATTTTGGAGTAGCAGCTAGGTAGATTCCAGATGTCAGAGGTGGAAGAAGTACATAAAATATACTCAAGTAAAAGTACTGTTACTTCAAAGTATTATTACTCAAGAAGGAGTAAAAGTGTACCTTCTGGAGCCCCAATAGCAATTAATCTGCCTTCTAATGTGCAGGAATTTACATTCCTTCCAGACACAACATTTATTCCGGCTTGGGACAGGAACAAGGAGTACTCTTGCCTGTGACCCCTTATGGGTGGATTACTATTGTTACTTCAGTAAAATACATGTTAAAAAGTATTGAATGTAAAGTTTACTTAGTACTTGAAGGTACTTACTGCTATCCTCATCACCATTACTATTACTACTACTACAAACAGTACTGCTTCTAGTTCTACTACATCTATTACCAGTACTAACTCCTGCTACTTGCACAATACTTATACTACTTCTGCTACTACAATCCCCTTTGCCATTAAGATGAGAGACTTTAAAAATGTGCTTATGTATATTCTCAATAATATATTCAGAAAGTACAATTTCTTCCAAAAATGTACTAAAGTAAATATACTTCAATAAAACTATCAAGTTCCTTTGCACCCCTAAGCTTCAACCTCTGCTGTGCCCAACCAGCCTAATTTATTCTGCGCTCATCTACACACTAAAAAATAAGCGCTACTTCCAAGAAATTTGAGTCATATCAGGCAAAAAGCACGGTTATCTGGAATTCATTCAACTGTCGTCACTTATTCTTTTTGGAGGCAGCAGGGGTCCCAGGGCTACGAGCAATAACAGTGAAAGGCATGCAGCAGTTTGAAGTGGCATTCATGGATAAGTGCAATTTCGAGGAAACCATTTTATGCAAGAGTACTACTGAAAAACATATTAATAAAGACAATTTTATTTGATACAGAGGAGATCTTGATGTAGATTGCACAGAAAGACAAATGTGTTAATAAAATAGTGGGGCTAAGTGGAATTTTCTTACGTCATTGGCAGATTCTTGTGCTTGAAATGAGATAAAAACAACTTGAAATAAGTCAAACAATCTAGCCTAATAGTAAATAAATCCAATCTAGTAAACAAATTATTCAAATCAATTAATCAAGCCATTTTGAGTAATGTCAATAATGATTTTTTTGCTGCGTAATAAAAAACTCTAGTTAAAAAGAAGACTTCAAGATCATATAGAAATTATAGGATCTGTAGAAATTGAACGGGGAGAACTGTGTCTAAGTATAGCTTCTATTCTTTTCATTTCTGGTCATGGATTTGAACCGAGTCGGACGTCACACAGCTTCCAGCTACATTAGTGTCACCGTTTCTTTCATGTTCAGATTCACATAGGAACTCCCACTGTGTGTGACGAACCACACTGGTGCAAAAGTGCAGAGAATATCTTACAACCATTCACAACATTTATGGCTCAGAAAGTCTGGTGGAGTGGTGCTATGCTAGATACAGTATTACTACCTGTTGAATGTCATTTAAATGTCTTTTTTATAATTATGATGAGATTTAAGTAAGGGAAAACATGGTAAAATTAGAGATTAAGGACATATAGAGATGCGTTTTGAAGATTGTTTTAACTTTTTACATTCTTACAGACTGTTGGGTGTCCTGAGCATGCATATATTCATGGTAATGCCATAGTAACCACAGCAGAACTGAGTTTTGGCAAAAAGGAATTTAGGAGTGCCTTGATGGGTAACATATTAGAGCGCATACCACACAGACAAATCATCTTAGGTACCATTCTCGTCTCAGGCAGATTTCCTCCATCACATTCCTTTGTCTCAGTGATTTCCTGCCTGCATAATTATCTCTATCTAATAAATGCAAAAAAAAAAAAAAAAAAAAAAAAAAAAAATCTAATTTGGGAACTTAGCTTTTTCACTATCTCATTATGTTAATATGAACAAATGATGCTCCGTGGCTGATATTTCAAGATTCATTTTGCAAAGCTGCCACAAACCTACTGCATTTGTCTACTTGTGTAATTTCTGGCAGATCGTTGGCTGCTATTTAGTGTCTAAAGAACCTATTTTGAGCATTTGTAGTGGTGCCATCTGAGCCAGGATACTTTGCCAAAAGCTTTTGAGTGGATAAAGGCAAAAATAGCCATTCATAAAAATATCCGTACACACATGTCTTGTAGCCAAGTCCTAAGCTCTCATTGTTCTGTTGTCAAATTGTTTGTGATTCCATGCACACCTTTTGTACATTATCAATGCATAAAAAACTCTAGCTTATCTAAAATGTTGCATACAAAGCAATTACATAAAACTCTGTATAGTAGCATATAGTATGGCTTTTGCATAGCTTGTAAATGCACACACTATTTTCATTTTTTGTGACATTGGAAAAAAAACAACAACCTTACCCTACCACTAAGGATTGGCATTGAGTTCTAATTTTTCCAATCCAACAAAACTCCGGCGTTGACGTTCCTTCTGATCAATTCTGCTTTGGGCAGTTGTATTTGCGTGAGCAGCATGTTTTGCTTCGAGACCCGTACCCCGGCCCCGGGCAGCGCCTCTACTTCTTTACTTTCACTTTGCTGCTAAATTTGTCTTCAATGAGTAGCCTACTAAGTGCCATATCATTCTTCCCTCTCTAATTAATGCACACGCGCTCACGTGACACAACAGCGAGGAGGTGGAGACGCACAGAGCCTGGCACGCTTCTGTCATGCTCTGAGTGAGGCCAGAGTGCAGCGAATGCAGGAGCTTAAGGTCTGCGCACAGTGACAGCAGGGGCTCATTTCCCAAGCATAAGAAATACAGTATGTAACGGAGTGAGTGACAGAGAGAAATCACCTTAGAAAACGCTGAATACAGTCCTCATCTGTTTGACAGTGATATGGCCCCTCTCTGTTTTGCATTGTCATGGTAACACATACTACTGTTTAGTTTAATAAGTTTAATGAGCATTTTATTTAGGCAGACAGGTGCAAAACTGCTCTTGCTGCCCCTAAATTAATATTAAAGCCAGAATCCTGTTCATTTAAAAAGCATACATTTCCAGTAATTTAACAGCTGTACATTCAATACGTGTTACTTCTGTTTAGTGAGCCCAGTTTAAAATAGGCCCACATGCATGAAAATACAAATAAGCTTCTATTCCTGCTTCATAATTAACTGTATGGCCATAAATCTATACATTTTTTTAATCACAGATTTATCAGGAATCGTATTGATAAGCAGAATTGACAATGGCGTTGACATAAAATCTTATCAATTCCCATCCCTACCTACCACTTACCTAGTTTTGCAAAAGCTGAGTACTCTGTGAAAGATGTTAGCAAGGCCACCAGTTCATCTCGGAAAAGTTCATCCAAGGCTAGCTTCCAAGAACATTGATAAAGCACCATTCCCAGCACAGATGCATACTGCAGCTATACGGCCCTACTATTACTTAGAGCCTTGGCCTGAAGAATCCAACTCTGGGGGATGGAAAAGCGGTGGCTCACCTGGGAGCTGACCAGCACAAGCCCTGCCTTAAGCCGCTGGATGTCGACCAACTCCACAGCAGACCGTGCCGCTTCACTGCCTTGCTCAGGGGCATCACTGCACTAATTAACTAACAAGGGAAGAAGACAACTCTCCCCAGCTAATCTTTAAGTTAAAGTGGGATCTTAACATCTTCTGTGCCCGTGATCCTTGATGCCCCACATTATTTTTCATCGTTATTGTTGCTATCCTGCAGCTTTGCCTCATGTCATCCGTTTTTTAGCCCATTTTTCCTGTCCTTCTTCCTCTCCATCTGCATTATGATTTTAATAATTCCCTCTGTTTTGATGCTGTTTATCAGAGTTTTCTCTCAACTGATGGCAAGAGCCTTGGAGCAGTGGTTCTTGGCAGTGCTACAGTGCTCAATTCTGACACTGTTTTAAAAATATTCTTCATTGATTATTTTCAAAATTGCTGCTGAAATGGCATACTGTTAGATTTTACACTAGAGCAACTGAAAGTGCAATTCTAGTTGTATGTAACTTATGTTTTTTCTGAGTTGGTGAGATGCTACTATACCATAATGAGGGTATTAAATTTTTGTAAAGTTCATATGTACACTAAGATGGTTTTCTACTTTTGAGGGCTCGCCTAGTCACACTCAGCTCTATCGTGGCCACAAATGGTCACAAACACAGTGTGACTTTTTTGTGTACACAGTTTATTTTTGATATTTTTACAGAGCTGAAGTTGAAAATTAAAAGGTCTTATAAAAGTCCAGACCCCTGGGAATGTTCATGCCATTATCATTAACACAACTCAAATGGTTAAAAAAAAATAAAGTGAAGTGGCCACAAATGGCCACCATAGAGCCCAGAGAGTTAATGTTATTATTATTATTATTATTATTATTATTATTATTATTATTATTATTATTATTATTATTATTATTATTATTATTTATGTATTTTAATGAAGTATTTATTCATGCATTCTATGGGCAGGGTAACATAGGTACTGGGTAACATGGATACTTCCACAAATGCACCTATGTTCCTCCTATCCATAGAAACTGGGGAACATAGGTACCAGAAAGCAAAGGTAAGCACTCTGCTTTTGATACAGAGCTAACTTTGACAACCAAATTCTAAAATGCGAATGCCTCCTGACATATTTTTAGTTTCTGCTTATCTACTTCTGTGCCCCAAATTTTCTTGCTTAGAGATTAACAGTGCTGTATTTTTCTACATCTTACAATATACCCATTAGCCTTTAAGTAAACTGCAAATTTATAAGCTACTGTTGCATTGCTAGCTTGCTTTTGGCAAAGCTTGCTAGCACCATTTGGGCTAATTAGTCAGTGACACACACCAAGTGTGGCGAAGGGATATGTGCTATGTGATGAGGCTGACTACAGAGCCACACTTCAACAAATTGAAATATTGTGTTATAGTCCATTTACTTCAGTATTTCAATTTTAAGTTAAGTACTTAAATTGTACAGATTGAGCACATGCAAAGTTAAATTTTTCAACCAATTATATATTTGTTGTATGGTTTAAAAAAAATTATCTGGATATACCTAAAATTGAAAATAGCTTGAAATGTTTTTATATAATGTGTTTCTTTTTATTGAACTATTAAAAAATGTCCACAATATTTTATTTTTTTAGATGGACCTGTAAACCATTAATGAAATAATAATTAAATGAAACATGAAAAAATATAAACACATTTTCAGAATCTTCTGTTTTTTTCTAGATTATTTTGCTACTTCTTTAGCTTATTTGGATACAGTAGCATAGCCGAGGGGCGCGAGGTATGCATGAGTCACTGTGTGCACCGCTGTGACTGCTCTCAGTAAGGACAAATATAGAATGCTAATCAGAATCACATGTAACAAACCCCCTGAGGAAAGAAAATAGAAAATAAAAATTGACATGCTTAAGATAGAATAACAGTAATAACTTTACTGATTAAAATTTATAGAAAAAAAAAAAAAGAATTCCCTGAGCTCACACACAAAATTGTCTTTGCAATGAGGGGTGACAATCAAAAGGGCATAAGCGACATTTTAGGGGGAATTAAGGGATATTGTACATATCAAAGGATTATGGAGTTTTTTTTTTTTTTTCAAAATATCACCAGACTATTTCCAATCATTTTAGAGTTATTATTTTAGACTTTTTGACCAAACACCAAACTCCTATCTTTTGGATTTGGTTGGTGCAAAAAGTACATTATTGCATTCAAGTGGACACAAAACTGCTATCCCATTTGATTAAAATTGTATTAAATTATATGTTTTGTTCTTGGGTAAACAACTATTGCATAAATGCTTTGGGCATCTGTGTCAGTGAATTTTGAATTTTAGCATTCAGGACTTCGTTTGTTTGTTTGTTTGTTTGTTTTTTTGCATCTGCGGTAAAATTAGCACATTCTAAGCCCAAGATAATTTCTTTCTTTTTTTTTTCCTGCACAAGATTACCGGCATCCACATGTGATCTCCTGCCAAGACACATTACATATCTAACCATTTATATCCACCTCTGTTCTCGTCACGTTTGCCAGCCACTACTTAAGCCAAGCCTGTCATCTTATTTACATAACCCAGAAGGTCACTGTCTTTAAGCAGGTATGACAAACAGCATATACCTTCATATTCACTAATGGACAGACATGCAATGAGGGGAACATTTGCATTAATTTACGTTGCTTTTCCTGGCGCTATCCTGCAGCAGACGGCATTGATGTTTATGGAGCTGCCAGGAGATACGCAGCATCCCGCTCGGACCGTGTATGATCCGTTGCTTTTATGTTCCTCCCAAGGCAAACCTCAGCACACATCACTTAAAGCACATGTCACATATGTAAAATCTATATTTTATTGAGGCAAAGGCAGCGGTTGTTGTGGAGTGGATTACTTTATGTGGCATCTGCAGTTTGAAATATAAATCAAGTAAAGTGTAATATCATTGATGTTCACTCAGCATCCTGCATTTTTAAGAACAGAATGAAAGTATTTTTCCACAACAAAGAGTTGCTCCTATTATTTAGTTTATACAGGATGCTAAATATAATTGAATTTATAATAAACATTTTGTTGAAATTTTCAGAATGCTCGCAAAGAAATAACTAGTATTTGGTGTGCATCCAGAACACAGTCTGGATTCTGTACCATTGTGAGATAGGGATATACCAGAACACTGTCTGAATCTAGGTATTTTTGAAAGGAATCTGTACCATGTGAGCAACTAACCCCAGCCACAATAAATAAACAAATTATTTTGGTGGATTTATAACTATTGTGAGATATAAGGTCTTTGGGATTCAGTGTATAGAGCATTTAGCCCCTAACTTGAGAATCACAGTTTCAGTCCAGATGTATGCACTACATTTTTCCCACTGCAAGCATTTACCCCTGAACTAGAACACAGTTTAAATCCATATTTGTGCAGTGAATTTTTACCACTGCAAGATAGGCCATAATGTCATTGTGGCTTGATGGGTAGAGCATTTACCCCTGAACTAGAAAATCATGGTGTAAGCCATAAGAACTTTGTGGCTCAATGGGGAGAGCATTTATCCCTGGACTACAATATCCCAGTTTCAGTCCAGATTTTTATGTACTACATTTTTACCACTGCAAAATGGGCCATAATGTCATTCTGGCTCAATAGCTAGAGCATTTACCCCGTAACTTTAAAATCACAGTTTTAGTCCAGATTTCTGCACCATATTTTTACCACTGCAAGCTAAGCTATAAGGTCGTTGTGGCTAAATAAGTAGAGCATTTACCCCTGAAATAGAAAATTTGTGAGATTTGTGCACTACATTTTTACCACTACAAAATAAGCCATAATGCAATTGTGGCTCAAAGGATAGAGCATTTACCCCTTAACTAGAAAATCACACATTTGTTCTCTACATTTGTACCAGATAGGCCATAAATAAGGTTTCTGTGAGCATTTTCCCCTGAACTTGAGAATCACAGTTTCAATCCAGATTTGTGCACCAACTTTTTAACACTGCAAGACAGAAGATAATGTTGTTGTGGCCCAATTGAGCATTTACCCCTGAACTAGATAATCCCCTTTTTGAACCCAGCTCTGTTATCTCACAAATCCCACTCCTATGCCCTATAGTAACACATTTTATAAGGTTGGAAGTATTATGTAACACTATCTTTTTCAGCATTCTTGACCCTTTTTCTCAGTGTGTAAACCATTTTGCAAACCTAACCTTTATCCACGAAAACCGCCTACGCTTACTGACCATACGACCGGCGCTCTGTCTGTCTCTCCCAATCTCTTCACTGCACCATATACTGTTCCCATCATCCCATCTCCTGCCTCGGGCCAGACCCCCAACTCTCCCTCTCATCTCCACAAAATACACTTTTCTTCTCACTCCGCTCTGACAAGTGTGGCCAAACTGACAGCCATGTTCCCCCCCCTTTTATCTTTTATTTAGGCTACAAATGCATTGACCTGAGCGGGATGATTATGATGATTTTTTTTTTTTTTTTCGATCTCCCCCATGTCTGTCAGATGAGTAACATATACATTACATTGTGCTGTCTTTTCGGCGTCGTTTTCATCTTGACGCGGTCTCCCGAGCGCTGGGATCTGCCGCATAAGCGTGACATATACTGACAGTGCGATGTGTTTTCCAGCGCGAGCTATTTATGTGACTCGTTCTGACGTGCCGCTGGTCTGGCTGTCCCGTTTTATGAAGAGCGCCGAGTTGTGATGCACTGCCGTTGAAAGTTGGCCCCGGATGACTTAAAATGCGATTTAAAGCTGAGCAAATGAGACAAACGAGAGCTCATTGTGGGGAAATAATTGAGATTTGGAGATTGTTGAATACATTATTGGTAGATACAGTTCTGTGCAAGTCTGTGCAAGTAATAGACGTAAACTAAGGGTGCTTAAAATCCAGATTTTTTTCTTTCTTTCTAATTTTGGTAATGGATTTTTTTTTCGAGAAAATAGGCCGACAATGGCACAGCGTTCGCCCACCGACACAAGGGTTGGCAGGTTGAACCTTGCTCAAAACACTTACCATCATTGTGTCCCTGGGCAAGACACTTTAGTCTCAGTGTGTGGCTGGTTGTGACAAGAAGGGCATACGGCATAAAAACCTGCCAAATAACAAAAAAGGTTGCAGCTAAAAGAAACTTTATTTTTTCTAGAAAGGTCAGCATGAGGGCCAAAGACAAAATAAATCATTTTCACAGATTAAAATCATAGTTTTAAGGGATTCACTTACTGAAAGAACAAATAAATAATATTGTTTGCTTTTAAGTGTTTTGTGGCTTAACAGATAGAACATTTACCCCTGAACTAGAAGATCTTTGAGTTTGAGTTCTAGTCTGGGCACATTGCAAGAGAGGACCAGTTCCTTTGCAGAGGTCCTTGCTCTCTGAGTGCTCCTATTTTTTTTTTTTCAATGTATTTTATTTGTGTGTATGTCTTTGTTCACCATCATGTGTTTAAAAACGATACTGCAGTCTAAATCAAAACGCTGGTCTGCTGGTTGCCAGTCTTTCCTTTTTTCTGATTGGCCGATTAGCGATGCAGTTTTAGAACCAAAACCAAAAATGTAAACATAAACAACTTCATGGGCATTATGTGAAAATACATTTTTAATTGAGAATAAACCAGCTCTACCATTGTTATCAGTAAAACTAATATTAGATGTAAACATGTTTACCTCATATTTTGCATACATGGGTACATTTTATGAAATATAATAAAATATATACTGCTCATAGCACATTTCAAAACATGCCTAGGGCTACTGCACTACTGTAGGCCATGCATATGCAAAACTGACCAGGCTATAGTTTCTTATACTCCAGCGAAGAATCAGAATATCTAACTAGACATGAACCTAAAAAAAGAAAACAGTAGCTGTACATAATACATTTCAAGCACCCATTATGAATGCTATGTGAACTCTACTGCTGAGGCACATATAGGTAATTAATGGGAATCTACCATGCATCATTACATCTATCACATAAACATGAATGTTATTTCTATACCAGTTATAATGCATTCTCCTCTAACAAACCCAGGAGGTATGAAAATATGATTTGGTTGGCAGATATCAGAAGGTTCTGCACTGACAAATGGGACCATATAACAAAGTATTGGCAAAATGTATATAGTAATAACTGTATTCAAACATATAAAGCATAAATACAATATGTAATGCTGAGAGTTCAAGGTTTCTATCTGTGATGTTTGATAATACTTGAAAGCCCTTTAGAATTTGTGATGTATGTTGAAAAAGCAGTGAGAATAATACAAAAATTCCTTTATTGAGAAACTTAACAATTTTGTGCTTCAAAGTATGCACCTTGTGAGTGTGTGCACGTCACTGCTTGCAATTTTTTCCATTCTTTATAGCATACTTGGTCATTTTGGATCCTATCTACTCTACCAAAATGATGTCCTTTCAAACCATTCTTCAGTTTTGGGGATATGTAAAAAGTCGCAAAGAGTGTGGATAAAGTGGAAGCACCGTGATGTGTTTAGCAGCCAGAACAACCATGTGTGTTGTGGTGATGATGGGTAAAAGTTGAGGCAATCTCATGGCAAAAAAAAAAAAAAAAATAGATCTTTGTTTTGTGAGATCAGGTAGATGTTTGCAAAGATTAGGAATCATTTGAAAGGACAGAATTTTGATAGCACATTTTAAAGAGACAATTAAAGACTTCAAGGAATGCTATGCAGAATGTAAAAAAAAAAATAAAAAATCAATGGTGGCATTGTGCACACACTAACATGAAATATTTTCAATTAAAGGCTTATTGTGATAACTTTCATTTCTCTTCTGCTTATTCCTGTTAGGAGTTCTGGGCAGCTGAGCCTATCCCAGCAACTATGAGTTTTTAGATAGGGTCGAGAATAGACATAAGCCCTAATCACATGGGATACGCATTACCCCTGGACCTCTGTAATTCGGGAATTACCCCCCGACGTCAGTGTTTTTAATCCATTCACTGCGATACGTCTCTCTTGATCAAACTTTAGCACAAAAAGCGTCCAAAGTTTCCAAAAGAGCCTCCATGTTGGGCCAAAAATTGAGTCTAACATTGAAATGATGACGGGGGTGTGCTTCCAGGTCACATCTTCACCATAGTTTGTTTTCTTTTTTTTTTTTTTAGTTTTTTAATGGAGGAGAAGAAGTAATTGTTTCGGAGTAGGACCAAAAGAGACATGTTATTATGAATATACAGTAAATGAAGCATTAAAAGACATTTTGGATCATGTTTAAGATCTTTAGAAAACGATCTGCCGAC
Organism: Bostrychus sinensis; assembly: GCA_020698575.1. NCBI lineage: Eukaryota > Metazoa > Chordata > Actinopteri > Gobiiformes > Eleotridae > Bostrychus > Bostrychus sinensis. Next base: position 9,402,484 of record CM036261.1, on the reverse strand, counting down.
ACAAACATCCTGAATCACAGACATGGTCGGTAATTTTTTGGGGAATTTTTACAGACATTTTTACAGACACGGCAAATTTGCACAGGATAAAAATCACAGAAAACCTCGGTGATTATTACAAATTACTGGAGGTCCCTAGGTTTTACCAATCCTCCGACAGACAAGCATTCACTTTCTCTATTCTCTATGGGTATTTACACCAATTCTTCTACACCTGCATTTTTAGGGCTGATATCTAAGTGATATTTCCAGGAGTTGGTATATTGAGGTTGCATTTTGTGGCAGTCAGTTACTGGCACAAGCCACAATTCCGTCCACACAGAAAAACAGACAAACCAAAAAGAAATTGTTTGCTGCAATCGCAATGACACCTTGACCACAACAGCTTTTCTTGGAGTGCCTTCGACCTGACATTGTGTGCCCAAGGCGATCACCTCTGTGGATAGTGCCATAGGCCAGCTTTGAGCTAAGAAACACTGTGAGTACTAGCCACTGCGGTGACAACCTTTCTAGAATAATAAAACTGAAAATATCTTTGTGTGGTTCAGGCTTGAAAGAGTTAAAGAATTGAATGACTATGTATTATAAAAGGAGAAAATGGGTAAGACCCGGGTAAGACCTAGGACTATGTCTCTCAGCTGGCCTGGGAACCACTTGGGATTCCCGCAGAAGAGCTGGATGAAGTGTCCAGGAAGAGGGAAGTCTGGGCCGGATAAAGCGAAAGAAGATGGATGGATGGACATTGTTTAAAAAAAATACATGGTTTGCAAATAAAACTATATCTAATTTAAAAGATCATGAATAATATAGCAGATGTTGAAACTGATTTATTGAAAAATGCATTAGATTATTTTGAATTTGATGCATACATACCCTTATTACATTTAGAATAACTCAATATTCACAGAAGCTATTGTGTTTAGTACATTATCCCTTATCTGCCTTTCTTTCTACAACAGTGTTTTTTTTTTTTTTATATATTGATTTAGTTCTGGCAGTATCCTGGTTTAAACCTGGCTTAGCCCTGATATCAAGTCAAAGTCAAAGTTTATTTCTATAGCACTTTACAACAACACAAGGAAGACCAAAGTGCTTTACATAAAAACATGATAAAATTACAAAAGTTTAATCAATACTGTAAAATGTATAAATCAATAAGATTCAACACACAGTAACAGAATCAACCAACAACTTAAAACCTAGGGGGTAAAAGACAATTTAAACAAGTGAATCTTTACCCTGGACTAGATCTGATTTAGTCGTAGTTTAGATCTGGTTTAGTCCTGGTATAGATCTGGTTTAGCCCTGGTATAGATCTGGTTTAGCCCTGGTATAGATCTGGTTTAGTCCTGGTATAGATCTGGTTTAGTCCTGGTATAGATCTGGTTTAGCCCTGGTATAGATCTGGTTTAGTCCTGGTATAGATCTGGTTTAGTCCTGGTATAGATCTGGTTTAGCCCTAGTATAGATCTGGTTTAGCCCTAGTATAGATCTGGTCTAGTCCTGGTATAGATCTGGTTTAGCCCTAGTATAGATCTGGTTTAGCCCTGGTATAGATCTGGTTTAGTCCTGGTATAGATCTGGTTTAGCCCTGGTATAGATCTGGTTTAGTCCTGGTATAGATCTGGTTTAGCCCTGGTATAGATCTGGTTTAGTCCTGGTATAGATCTGGTTTAGCCCTGGTATAGATCTGGTTTAGCCCTGGTATAGATCTGGTTTAGTCCTGGTATAGATTTCTTTAGTCCTGGTATAGATCTGGTTTAGCCCTGGTATAGATCTGGTTTAGTCCTGGTATAGATTTCTTTAGTCCTGGTATAGATCTGGTTTAGCCCTGGTATAGATCTGGTTTAGTCCTGGTATAGATTTCTTTAGTCCTGGTATAGATCTGGTTTAGTCCTGGTATAGATTTCTTTAGTCCTGGTATAGATCTGGTTTAGTCCTGGTATAGATTTCTTTAGTCCTGGTATAGATCTGGTTTAGTCCTGGTATAGATTTCTTTAGTCCTGGTATAGATCTGGTTTAGTCCTGGTATAGATCTGGTTTAGCCCTGGTATAGATCTGGTTTAGTCCTGGTATAGATCTGGTTTAGCCCTGGTATAGATCTGGTTTAGTCCTGGTATAGATTTCTTTAGTCCTGGTATAGATCTGGTTTAGTCCTGGTATAGATTTCTTTAGTCCTGGTATAGATCTGGTTTAGTCCTGGTATAGATCTGGTTTAGTCCTGGTATAGATTTCTTTAGTCCTGGTATAGATCTGGTTTAGTCCTGGTATAGATCTGGTTTAGTCCTGGTATAGATCTGGTTTAGTCCTGGCATAGATCTGGTTTAGCCACTGTTTATTCAGTCATTCATTTTTGTGACCTGATCCCTGTTTTACTCCTTGGTTTAGTCCAGATTTAGTCCATACTACTACTACTACTACTACTACTACTACTACTACTACTACTACAGTACTTCAAAAGCCAGATATTGTCTGAGGTGGTACTCAATGTGAAAAGTTTGAGAATCAATGGTCAGGACAATTTTTTCTAAAGCTATTGCAGTTGTAGTTACATTTTACACAGATTTGGCTTTATAAATAACACACACAAAAAAAAGTCTACATTTCCTTCTAACACTGCTACATCCAGCCTAATCCACTTTTTTTTTTTCTCCATCCAGTCCATGCTTCACGTCTCCCTCTGATGTTGATAAGATTCCCCTGTATGATAGCGGGCCGCTCAGTTTGAAGAGTGCCTTGCTCACTGAAGCGACTGATTTTATTGATCCGCGCTGCAGTCCAAACAGCGTGGGCCGTAAACCTGGCTACGCTCTGTCAACAACCCTGACGCACACTGTGATATGAGGCGTTTGAACTCAAGCACCTGCTTAATAGGAGACATTTAATAACTCCTGACTATTCCTTTTATTGATATTCAGGTTGCAGTGACTCGGGCTGCAACAAAGGCGGCGTCTGGTCAACCTTATACGCACATTTAAAGTGTGAAGGATACATTATAAGGGATTTATCTTGTAAAGTCTTAGGAAAGAGTGAAATAATCCATTTTTTTATGTTAACATACAGTGTTGATAATAAAAATGGCAAAAACAGGGCAACGTCTTGTTAAACAGTCCTTTGTCTAATAATTAGACGCGCAATATCAGAAGTAGCAGCCAACTTTTTTAACTGTTTTCAACCCTTATACCCCAATTGTCACAAAACATCATAAATATTGCATACATTTCTATTTTTTTCTACATTTTTTTTCATAAATCTCTTAATCTACTTGTGCCCTGATCATAAATACATTTTTTTTTTTTTTTTTTTTTTGGCTTTGTTTTAAAACTTTAACCCTTCTTATATCAGTATATGTAACATAATGGATGTTGATTTTTTTTTATTCTTCTTGAGAATTGATTAAAAACTTTTTTTTCAGGGATCTTTTTTTTTTTTTTTTTCCTGGGCTATGTACAAACTAAAAATCAACTTCCATTAAAACCCATAAAAAACTGTTAAAACTGATTGTAACTTTTTGTTACTACAAAAAAAAAAAAAAAAAAAAGAAAGAAAGAAAAGTTTTTTGGTAATCTTTGACAGACCCAAGGCTGTAATAATTTAATAATATTGAAAATATTAAATTTTTTGTTTCATTTTGTGTGTGTTTTTTACCCCCAAAATTGAGATGCTAATACATACACAGGTATAAAAAGAGTTCATATTCTGAAAATAATTAAATATTTGGTATTTATGGTCAGGGCAGAAGTTGCTTAAAAGGTTTATGCAAGAAAAAAAAATATAAGAAAAAAGTTGAAAAAATATTAATGTATACTATTTCTATGATGTTTTTTGACAAGGACACTTTTGTCACTTAACAGGAGCAACGTCAGATGACAAATTTAGTTAGAGTGCAAAAAAGAAGTCATTTTAGATTTGTGTTTAGAATATCAAAATTTGTAAAAAAAAAAAAAAAACACAAAAAAAACACACCAAATTTCATAGAAAATGTAAGAACCACTGCAAAGTTATCAAAAAAAAAATTACACTTTTGTCCTCATTTGGTGTTAAACAAAACAAAAACTATTCTCATTTACATTCTCAGCTAAAAGTACAACAACTTTCCTTTCTTTTAAAGTTACTGTTAAATGTGTTGGACTGATATTTTTGACATGTGGCATAAATTGCAAATAAAAATATTATATATCAGGCCTTTTTTATGCTGCTGTTGTCTTTGCCATAATCCTTTATATGAGAATGAGTGCTCACAAATAAATATAAACTTCTCATCCAGCTGTGCTCTGGGCAGCTGCAGAAACAGAAAGAAATAAAACTTGGATTGGGGATTTGAAGCTTTAATTTCAACTTTTCAACAATTTTGTCTGATTTCATTTCAAGTTAGAATGGCAATGTAAATTTTCTGTCACTCTGGTCTTGCATAGGAAAGTCCTGGGCCATGTGTATCAATCAAGTATTTTAACAGAACATTTCTAAAACTTTCAAATCTACAAAGTTATATAATATAGACTTGAAGAATTATGAATCCTGAAAACTAAAAACTCAAACATCCACAATTGTCCTGAGGAATAAATATCAGCTCATTTATTGCAGCAGGCAGATGAAGAAGTGTCTTTTGATTCCGCTCTCTGGTTTGTTGATTTTTTTTCCTTGTTATGAGCATAAGCTGCCAGTGACATGACGCACCTTGGGGAAAGCAGGCTTGACGTTCGGCTTCCGACTGTGAGACAAACTAAGAGTGTTTGTCTTTGCAGTTCACAGAGTTCCCCTGAGTGTGCACCGAAGACAAAGGAGAAGACAATATGATTAGAGCACTCTGAAGTTATTATATGTGAGGGTTTTTTTTTTTTTTTTCATTAATAATTTCTTTTAATCTAGCTGTCTGAGTTTTGGAAAAGCTGGCCGAAAAAAAAAAAAATTCCACAGAGATGTCTTTAAGCAGCTTTTCGTGAACACTTTGCTTTGGGCTTTTTGTTGTCAACTTTCCACTTTGCAATGTTTGGCAGGAGTGAGCATTTGCTGTCCAGCTTTTCTTCGTAAACCAAAAGCACAGTGACACTTTACTTTACATTACACTTGAGACAGTTTATCTACAATGTAACTATAAAATATTAATAATAATGACAATAATAATAATAGTAGTAGTAGTAGTAATAGTGGTGTAAGTGTTTTTTCTTTTTCTTTTTCTTAACAAATAACTATGTATATGTCACAAATACAATATAAGAGCTTATTTGTATGCTTCTTGCACAGTGGTTCCCAAAGTGGGGTCCCGCCCCCCCTGGGTGGCCGCAAATGTACTGCAAGGGAGCCCCCAGAGTTTATTTAAGTACACAAAAGAAACTGAGTTTGAAATGAAGATATATATTTGTTTAAAAATATTACTTTAAAATGATTTTCAGCAGTATTTTTTGTAACCTTTTTATGAAACTCTATGGGTGTTTTTTTTTTTTTTTTTTTTTTTTTTTTTTTTAATACAGTGAATATTTATTGTTCTGGGTCTGCGACACTCTTGACTTTGGGAATGGCTTGCATATTTGCATATTTTCACCACGATCAAACTTGCTATTTTTTTTCCATAATTAATCAATGCATTAAAATCCCAGCCCTAATAATAATGCATATGTCCTAAATAGCAGTGGCTCCCAACCTTTTTTCCAAGTGCCCCCCATTTTATCAGTTGATATGTTGATGGCCCCCACCCTTCGCTGCCCTGACTCTAATCATTAGGAAAAATGAAGTAATTTATTGGGTAAATTTCACTGCATAACAAAAACATCACATAAGTATTATTTATCTGTTTTCAGCAATTTCTAAACAATTAGCCAGATTTCCATGCATTATCATTCAGCTCGAGCTTGGACCTCTTTTTCAAGAAGTTCTCATGACCCACTGTGAAACTTTGGTGACTCCTAGTGGGGATCCCGGCCCCCAGGTTGGGAATCAATGTCATATAGCACTATTCTAGAAAGTCACAGTCCCTTTACAAGTAGGTGCATTATTCATTCACTCCTCAGCCACACTCATGCTGGTGACAATGTAACTTCAATGTAACTACAGTATTATAGTTATATGTTACTGTGTTGTACGTGTATTATGGATTTTTGTGTAGTTTCTAGGTACAAATGTAATACAAAAGATTTTAAGTGTAAAATAAACCAACTGTGCTTGTGGATATTTCAGTGCTTCATCCAGAGCAGTCTGTTCTGGATTGCAGTAGAATTTGCTTTATTTCAATATTATTTCAACCACTTTGAGAGTCACATGTAAACATTCTGTCAAAACACTAACTTTAGGAGTAATGTGTGCCCATCGACAATCTGTTAGGTATAAAAAAAAAAAAAAAAAAGCTAGCTTATGAAGCAAAGCAAGCAAAACATACTTTCTTATAAACGCAATAATGGGCTTTGGACTGGAGAAATTATGAATCCTGGGGAGTAAACTTTCCACTTTCCAATGTTTGGCAGGAGAAGTGAACATTTGTTGTCCAGCTCCTCTCCCCACGAAACAAAGTGAGATTCTGAAACTCGGCGGATGTTTTGTGGTTTCTACACTGGCTGCACAGCTGGTGGACTGTCAACTCCATTTGCTTTTTCCTCATCCCTTCCTGGTGCCGGCAACGCTTTTTTACCTCTCGACATCAGAACCAATCATTGTCTGCAACCCATATGACTACAGAGGTAATCAAATGGTTGTGAAGGTACACACAAAAGCCTGTTGGTTGAACAAACATTCTCATTTTTTTATTTTTTTTCTTCGACTATTTTGCATCCTCTGTTCCCATCTGACGGCGAATCCGGCTCGTCCCCATCTGTTCTGGCACAAAGCTGAAACAAAGTGGAACAAAGCAAGAATTAGTCCTGGCGAGATCTGTCAAAAGCCTTGAATCCAAACATCTAAAAACAAGAGAAAGGGAAAAAAAACATCAAGACAGAAGAAGGAAATCTATTGTGACACATGTCAAAAAGGCCAAATTGCCTCTGGGGCGAGACAAGGCTACATGAAATCATCTGCTAATATGGGACGGTTAATTGAAATCAGTGAGGATAACAGCGTAACAAAAGGCAATGCAACAATATTAAGTGAAAGGTTATTAAGAACATTACTCATTCATCTTCATCTGCTTAAGACCAAAACAACTCTTTATTCAGAAGCAGAAAGACAGAAAAGAGTTTAATATGAGATAATATTGTTCACAGCTCCAATTCATGGGTTTTTTCTCTACAATAGACGAGTAATTAGGCATGAAAAAATAAGTTTTGCATGCATTTAATCTTAGTAAACCTTATCTTACACTGTAAAAAATATCTGTAGATTTCATGGTAAAAATCTGTAAAATCTCAACAGTAAAAGACCGTAATTGATATATCGATAAAATACTTTTTTGGTTATGGTAATTAACTGTACTATTAAAAATAAGGCAAAATTGTATTTTTTAGTTTTATTTTTTGTAATGTATACAGTATAGCACTGTTAAAAAAATTGAGTCCAGTGTTTATTACAGTTTAACACCTTTTTAAAAGATAGCTTTAAATTTTACAGTAAAGGTTGATTAAAATGTAAGCCGCAAACGGTAAAATATACAGTTAATCTATTTTTTGAAAGATTAATAACTTAATTTTACAGTAAATAATAATAAAAACTCAAGTCAAAAACTGTAAAAACAACATTTGTGATAATATTATACTGTAAAATGAAATAAAGGCCTCTTGTAATTTTTGCGGTAGAATTCTGGCAACCACAGCTGCCAATTTTTTACCGTAAAATTTACAGATTTTTTTTTTACAGTGTACACTCAGTGGTGGTAAGGTACTTCTGTCCTGGGGCAGACTGACAGAAGCATTAAGTCAAATTAAAAATCCTATTAGGTATAAGAGGCGTCGGACTGGGGTCGGGGTGGGGGGTCACCATTTATCCAGGGCCCACTGCATGGAGGGGCCCCTGAAAAAGTCCTGGGATATGCATGGAGGACATTAAGCAAGTGAGCATCGGGCCCACCAAAATGGTTTATCCAAGGGGCCCAGGATTTCGTACTATACCCTTAAGTATAAGTATCTAAAATATAGCCCCAAAGGCTAAAGAGTAATAATATAGATCCTAAATAGGCTATTCAAATGAAAAAAAAAAAAAAAACACGTGCAGAGGAAATCGGGGTAACATGGTGAGGACAGGCAGACTCCACACAGAGGGATCATATTTTAATCACAATCACCAATAATTTCACATCCAAGCTACAATAATACTGCTGCTCTGATTACTGTGGAATGAAAGTGAAGTTCTGCATTTATTTAAGTGTACACTGTTGTTGACTCACTTTATATACTATATGATGTGATGTACTTTATGATTAAATATGATTAAGTCAGGCATTAAGTTGATGGAGGGTGATGTGTTGCGCAGGTAATTTTAAATTCCATGAAACAAATAGTACACCGAGTATAATTACACTCCACAAACAGAATAAATGCTTCACAAACCCTTTCACATCATTCCAGACTTGCCGCACAGCACAAATACAGCATTGCAGCAGATGTTTGACCAGCAAAGAGAAAACAATTATTTCTGAAAGTAACAGCTAAGCTACAGTTTTCTGAAAATGGCAGATGAACACAGACAAAAACAAACAAGGGATTCGTGGCCAGTTAGCAAGACTGAACGCTTCTGTGAGCTCTGTAAGCTGGGAAAACGTGTCGGCATCAGATATGCATATTTGTCGAATTAGCATGTCAAATATTCCAACCTCTGCTATGCGATTACAAACCCAATTCCGAAAAAGTTGGAACAGCGTGCAACATGTAAATATATAGAACAATAATTTGCTAATCTCATTAAAACATAACAATAAAACATAAACTGAGCTATTGCGCCTTTCCATTAAAGGGGCGATGCTTTTATGTATACTTTTAAATAAAATCTTGGTGTTATTACTTTATCACTACAATATAGAAACATGTAACAAGACCAGCAGAGTGCAGCTCTGTTATGGGCTTTTGAATAGATGTAGTTGTATGATGCCATTTTAATACAAAATGTAGTTGTATGCCATTTTAATACAAAATGAAAAGTAGCTATGAGGAATCAGTGGAAACAGAGGTCTACACCATTTTGTTTTTATTTATTTATTTTCTTTAATAAATAAATTATTATTATTATTATTAAGTTTAGTTTATTTCGGTCACATAAAAATATAATAGTTGTACTTATACACTTTGTAATACATATACAGATACAGTACATATATACAAAGAGAAAAACAATAACATTACAACCGAAAAAGTGTAGGCTGAAGCCACAGCTTATTACACCTACCCTATTTACTTTACTACATCTACCATGTGATATCTAGACAATTTTTTTTTTTTAAAGAAAAATATCTCTTCATTGTTTGACAGAAGATCAAAAATATGAAAAAAATAAATATAAAACAAAGAAAACAAACAACAAAACTCAAATTTCATTTTCATATTTATTTATAATGAATTTTGATGAATTTGAATGAGAGCAGACAGGATGTTGATTGGTCAGTGCTTCCTGGAGAGGGCGGGGATTCGTGGGAGAGGTGGAGCTTCGTGCAAACCAAGCATTTTGAGGCCTCAAAACAGTTGTGCCAGAAAATAAAGGTATGTTTTTGATGAGGAAACAACATTGTAACATGGTAGAAAGCTCAAGAAAGTAAATTTTGCACAACATAGTCTCTTTTATGGGAATCATCTTACTAAATTATCAGGTATAACATTATGACCACCTGCCTAATACGCAACAAACTGTGTATTTTGACACTTTTCGACCAGAATCAGCACTAACTTCTTCATAAATCGTAACTCCTGCGAACAAAAAGCTGATGGTTTCGAGATGCTCTGACCCTATCGTCTAATACGCCCCTTGTCAAACTCGCTCTAATCCTTGCCCATTTTTCTTGCGTCTAACTCATCAGCTTTGAGGACAAAATGTTCCCTTGTTGCCGGATTTGTGCGCGTTTCCTTATATTTACATCTAACACACAACCTAGCCTTTTCAGAGTCAGTTTATAGATGAAGATGAAACATTTAAAAACTGCCTCTAACAGTGGCCGTATAGATTTTCATAGCCAGTAAAATATGCTCATGTGCCAGATCGTATTGATTGCTAACTAGACTCATTTCTCCCTGTCATCATTTACATACAGCGTAGTGGCAACAGCGTTTTACCCACAAGCACACACACACAGTTGTAAAAGCGCCGCTGCCAGTGAAGTGGAAATCCAGACTCTAATTGTCTTATAGATCTTTTCGCTCTCTCCTTTTGTGCACTTTCTCCTAACTGTTTGGAAATATATGGCTGCTGCTACTTCTTACTTCTGGCCGGAGGATACTGAAGAGCCACTCCGCCTCAAAACTGCCAAGAAATTTCTGCAGCATGACAGGGCTTGGTTTCTCTATCATTGCATTTGGGAGTAAGGCTGAAACACTGCAGTCTGGGTTGGTACTGATTTTTACGGCATAAAAGAAGACAGATTTCAGCTTTTGAGAGAAGTATAAAGGAAATGTAGACTTGCTTCCAGGCTGGTGTATGGTATGTGTTTTTTTTTTTAAACTGATCAAGATGGAGGAGCAAAGAATATGTGTATATTTAGAAATACCAATCACAAATTTTGATCAGTATGACAAGCTATAGTAAAACCTATGCTATCAATTAAAGATAAAATATGATCCTGGAACATCCTGGATTGGCCATTTTGGTCACCAGATTTAAATCCCATTGAAAATGTTGGTGGTATTTAACCTTTATGCAGTGGCAGTTTTTTTATGTATCAAGATATACATAATATACATGCATTCTACTATTCATACTATCTACGGAAAACATTCTAATGCAGTCAAATCAATTTTGCTGCTCATCTTTGAAGCATCCAAGGCTCACCACCAAAGCCCCATCCCTCTACTATTTAATATTTGGAAAATAATTAGGTTTATGTTTTTTTGTTTGTTTGTTTCTGTTCTTGTTTTATGTTTTTGTTTGTTATTTGTTAGTTTTTATATATATATATATATATATATATATATATATATATATATATATATATATATATATATATATATATATATATATATATATATATACATTTTTCAAAATTCATATGAAGCTGGTTAGGGTTAAAATCCAGAAATTTATTTATTTATTTATTATTTGTAGTTTGGAGCAGATTTCAAGTAGTTTAAGAGATTTATTTAGGCTCTAATCACCACCAAAGCCCCATCCCTCTACTATTTAATATTTGGAAAATAATTTGTTTTATGTTTTTATTTTATTATTTTTTTAATTAATTTTTGTTTGTTTGTTTTTTTATACATTGTTCAAAATTCATATAAAACTGGTTAGGGTTACAATCTATAAAATTATTCATTTTTTTGTAGTTTGGAGCAGATTTCAAGTAGTTTACGAGATTTATGAAAAAAAAAAGTAAAAAAAAAGATGTATGGTGACGTTACAGCAGTTTTTGAGCACGTAATTTTTGCACACAAGGTTTACAGAAAGGTGCAAAATTGTAAATCTCTCACCACATAAAAAATACTAATGCAGTCAAATCAATTTTGCTGCTTATCTTTGAGACATTCAGGGCTCTAATCACCAAAAAAGCCCCATCCCTCTACTACTTATTTTATTTAAAAATAAAATATAAAAAATCTGTATTTTTGTAATACCTTGTTCAAAATTCATATATTGAAACTGACATTTAATAGGTTAAAATCTAGAAAACAATTTAATGTTTGGTACTTTTGAGTAGATTTCAAGATTTCTACAAAAAAAGCTGAAAAAAATATTGATGTATGAAGATTTTATAGCAGTTTTTGAGCACGTACATTTTTGTACACGAGGGTCACGAACGGTGCAAAATTTGAATGGAGAGCAAAGGCAGTTGCAGCACTGAGGCCATCAAACACACTGAGAGGCTTTTGCACATGAAGAATGGACAAAGACTCCAGACAAAAGGAGTAAGAAGCTTGTTAGCAATTACTAAAAACATCTGTTAGAAGTACAAGAAATCTCTACAAAGTACTGAAGCAAAGGAGTGAAGAATACTGCCCATGGGCCTGTGTTAAAAGAGTCACATTTTTCATTTGAACTTGAAAGTTAAGTTACCTTCTGTTGTCAAAATAACTCAGACATGTAACAATACATAGTTTTTGTCATTTATTCTTATTATTTTTTGTTCACATCATTATAATGTTTTTTGAGGTGAGGGGGTTGGACATTTCTGATTGTAAGTGTATGGAAATCATCACACCAGAAAGGAAAAGACAAAAGGGAAGAAGAAGAAAGAAAAGTCGTTCTTATGATTATTTAGCACAATTTTCAGATAGAATAGCAGTTTTTTGGTCATTATGTCTATAAATATTGTATTAACAAACTTTGTGCGGCCTTATCAAAACATGTCACTGTATTTTACATTAATGACAAGCAATAATTATAATCCAAAACTAGAATATTATTGTATTGTGTTTAAAGAGATCTGAAACATCAAAACCTTTAACACTTAACTGTTGCATTTATGAACATTTCACATTTGTACAATAAATAAAATAGACGTCTTATATAAGCAGCATTTCTCATTTAAGGTTTCAACAAACTTTATATCACAATATGTTTGTTTAAAAATGATTTGAGCATAATTACAACATAGGGCATATCCGAACATAGAGATATACTTTATGTAATGTATAAATGTGTGTGATTATTGTAGATTAGACATTTTTGATGAGCACTCAGAGAAATATGTCTCTTTTCTGTTTAAACTGGACTCAGCCGCTCTTGTTATTGTTGTCATCTGTGATTCATTTGCCATCCTCAATACTTAAAAAAAAGCAAACGACATCTAATAGAAATTCAGGTCACTGCTTCTCTAAATTCCTTTTATCCACCTAAGACGCCCCAAATGCAAACACTTGTGTCCTGTTTACTTAGCCATGATCAAACCCTAATTTAATACACAATGCAGTGCTATGGAAATTATCAAAAAAAAAGATGAAAGGCCAAAGAATGCATGATTTAGTGGCTGCACTGTAGATTATGAGTAGGCCAGTGCAATTGAATGGAAGAGGAGGGGAAGGAGGACCTCACGCCGGTTCAACATGGTCTTGGATCTGTGCCCCCCATTCACTGGACTCCTTTGATTCCAGTCCTTTTGATCCTTGACTTTTTTTTTTTTTTTGGAGTGGACAGCGCCTCATAAATACACAAGACGAAGAAAACAGCAGGTGTGAATGCATAACTCATAGTCCCCCGGCCAGCCCCTCAATCATCTCAGGCTAAAATCATTTTTCACACTTCCTGCTATCAGAGCTCTGACGCAATGCTGTTGCTATGTCGTTGTCATTCAGCGCGGCAGAATTAGCTCCCGGACTGTACGTGCCTGTGTGTGCCTTTACACGCTCAGTCAGCACACAGAGAAGCTAGCTCACACTCTGAATATTTGTAGTCACCGTCTGTACGTGCGTGTGAGGAGGGAGAGTTTAATTTATTTACATGCCCCGCGTCAGGTATTCTCACTATAAGTCTTGTCAAGGTTGCCATTGACATTGGAGCTCACCTTATAGTCTCGCGGAGCTGACTGCTGAGTAAGGCCGATTGCAGAGGCTTGAAAGAGGCACGTCTCCACTGACACGCCAAGAGCCGAGGGAAAGCAGAAGTACATAAAGGTAGTGGTGAGCAGTGGGACTGGATCAAGACATAAAGATGTAACTGTGACATTTGGTGAGTCACTGATCACTGCTTGTTCAAGGCATACTTTTAGATTCCAGTAAATGGGCCTGAATTTATCAAATCTGCAATGTAAAGGTTCAGTGAGCAATAATTTAAGTCAAATGTTATTGGTACAGCTAAACTCAATTTAGATATAACCGCTAGCTAAATAACTAATATTTTCTAAGAAATAATAACATGTAAAATGTTGATGGTTGCGATTCGCAAAAGGTGGGTCAGCATCCCAAAGTGGGCTGTAATAATTAAGTAAAAAAAAAAAAAAAATGGCCCATTTAAGTCAGGCTAGGTCAATCCAGGCTTAGTAAATCCAAAATGAGGCTTAACAAACCCAGCCTTAGGTGAGTCTGGTTTAACAAGGCATGGCTTTACAAAGTTAGGCTTTACAAAGTCAAGCTTATGTAAATTAGGTTTACAAAAGTCTTACTTAGCCTTACTTGAGCTAAATAATTTTAGCCTTTGGTGAATTAGGCTTAACAAAATCAGGCTTAGGTCAAATAGTTTTACTAAATTCAGGCTTTGTTAAATTGGGCTTAACAAAGTCAGGCTTAACAGTCATTTTTTGGTAAATTAGTCTTAACAAAAATAGGGTAAGGTAAAATAGGCTTGACAAATCAGGCTTAGGTAAATTGGGCTTTAAAAAGCTAGACTGATGTAAATTAGGTTTACTAAAGTCTACTAAAGGCTTGGTTAAGTTGGGTTTAACAAAATCAGGCTTAAGTAAATCACGCTTAACAAAACCAGGCTTAGGTAAATTATGTTTACTAAGATCAGGCTTAGTTAAGTTGAATTTAACTAAGTCAGGCTTAGATGATATATGCTTATCAAAATCAGGCTTAGGTAAATTGGGTTTACTAAATTCAGGCTGAATTAAGTTGGGCTTAACAAAGTCCGTCTTAGGTAAATTATGTTTACTAAAATCAGGCATAGTTAAATTGGGTTTAACAAGGTCAGGCTTAGGTAAATTAGGCTTTAAAAAAGTTTGGCTTAACACATCCGGGCATATAGTCAGGTTTAGCAAATTCAGTCTTAGTTAAGGCTGGTCACAGGCCCCTCTCACTCTCAGGCCAGAGATATTTTTGAGTACATGTAAGTTGATGTCCTTGGTTGCACAGTTGTGATAAAATATATGAATGTTAACAAAAGGTTGAACATGTGTACAGTCTGTACACTCAGTACTATATTCAGTATGTCCTCAGAAATAGTGTCTGATCATAACATGTACTCAGAGAAATAAGTGCTTACAAAGGTATTAATGCTCGACAAATTAATACAACTGTTACATGTTTCCCACGGGTGACAACAGCTGGTTAACCCTGGGTCATGTAAATTCACCCTTTAGCATCAGTGTAACACATTATTAGGGGTTAAAACATGTTAAATGCAACCACTTAGAGAGCATGCCCCTGAGACCAAAGACAAGAACTTAGTATATAATCTGGCTTGTGCATATTCTGGATTAGGATTCCCTTAGAGCTAGAGAGGTTTCTGTTTTGACATACCCCAGAGGCTATGATCCCTATTTGTGAGGCAGTCCCTGTGCTGCACCGCATGATCCACAGCATTGTTTTGAGCAACATCCCAAGACGAATAGACACCACACATATACCACTACTATCTGAAGACTTGCCATGACTGACTGGCTTGTCGGTGCAGAAAACCAATGGAGAAAAAAAATAAATAAATAAAATAACACGCAGAAGCTAGATAGCAGCAGAGTGGGTGGGCTTCTTTCGACTTTGAGCCGGCGTTTTTGATTTCATCACCTCTTCTTCTTCTCAGCGAGGGAGACAGCCCTTGTAGCCCCGGCTCGGCTAATGAATTACACCCTGCCTCGCACCAGGTAGCGGAGATCTAGACAATGACTGACTGTGGTGGTGGAGCGGCGGAAGAGGGGGGTACGGGGCGGGGGCGGAGGAGACAGACGAGCGAGCGAGGATACAGTGGAAGCGAGCTAGCCCCAGTCTCATTACTCTGTGCTCCTGTGATCTCTCGCCGTCAAGGATGCTGAGTAGGACTTTGCAGAGTCAGAGGAAAGAATAGACATGTGAATGCAAAAGAATACAAGCACAATCCAGGGGAAAAAAAGAACTGGGGATGCTGCATAAAATGTAAATAAAAACACATTCATTTTCCAATAGAACATTAAACAGAAAGTACAGAGCCACAGTCAAAACAATAAGTTACGAGTTCGCCTTGTAAGAGAAATTGGGAGATAATCCATTGCCCCGGCTTTGAAGGATGAGGCAGACCGGGCCAGTGCCAAAACAGGAGAGCAGCTAAAATGTTTTTTGTTTGTGAGGGTTGGGAAAAGGGGGATGATGGCTCAGTGTAGAAAGCCTTCACATAGACACGACAAGGCAGAGCAGCTGCTTAGCTTTGCCGGTATTTGAGTGGAGAGGCTTACACAAAGCAGTGAGCCATTTCAGATTGTGTTATGCTTTTTGCCTTATTTGATTATGTAAGTATTTTGTAAATAAATAGACTTTTTATTTTCTTATGACCAGAATAGCATGCTTTCTAAAGAAGTGATGTCTAGTTGTGGGTGTACTCAGCAGGGTTTTCCACACTGTAAAACCCAATAGTGCATCTTACTAATTGAAGTTATGTGTATGTATGCTACATAGTTAAAACCAATTATTCCAAATGCCTTACAGTGAATAAAGATGTCAAATAATAACTCACTTGTTCTTCATACATAATATTGATTTTTATTTTAAGTAAGACTGTTTTGAAATGTGAGTAATTAAGTTGTATTTTTTCATGTAAACGCTGGAATATCAGCAATGGACCAGGGCTGGACCAGAGATTTTGCCATAATACACTAAATTAAAAGAATATATATATATATATTTAAATAAAAATAACAATAATAATAACACTATGAAATAATAGCAATAAAAATAATAAAGAATCATAATAACAATGGATAAATAAAATAATCAAAACAAGGTTAAAAAGAAGTCATCTGGACATTGGTCCCCTTCTGATGCAACCCCCTCCATATATTCAGGCTTGGGACACTCTCCTGTGCTAACCACTGTCGCCTCACAACAAAAAGGTCCTGGGTTTGAATCCCAGACCTGGATGTGAGGACTTTCTGTGTGGAGTTTGGTTTTAGATTTTAGGTCTAGATTTCCTCCAGGTTCTCCGGTTTCTCGCATCAAACTAAAACATGCACAATAGGCTAAGTACTCCTGACCAGGACCTGGATAGGATAGGTGCTCCTGGTTCAAGATCTGGAGATGTGTCCCCACTGCTCCGGACAGGTAAAAGATGGGTCAAATGCAGAGAATCTATGGGGGACTATTCCAAATATCTAAACTACAACCATTAATTTCTGCCATCTAAACATGTCTAATTGAATGTTTTTAGTTTGCTCCCTTATAAAAAAAGAATGAATGAGAAAGAACTTATCTGCCACTGGTGCAAGGGGATTTGACCAGGGTAGCATGCGCTTTAAAGAAGTGATTTCCGGTTTTGTGTGTTCTCAGCAGGCAGAGAGAGACAGACTCCGCACTCTGGCGCCTTCAAAGCGTACAGTACTTGGCAGGGGTTGACTTTACTTTCCCCGACATTTCCAGAGCTCGCCTTTCACTTCAGTTTGTTGGCTGGCTCTTGGCTCGCCTTGCAACCAGACTACCTCCACGGCTGCTCCTTAGCGACGGCTTCCTCCCCCCCGTCAGCACGTTTTAGATTGAGCTTTCGGACGGCCCCTCTCCGCCTCCGTCTAACTAGAGGCCTTGTTTTGTGCTTGTCACGGCGGGTTGTGGCGGTAAGTAGCGCCGTGTCAGTCGTGCCTTTCTGCAAACAGATGAGGAGGCTTCAGAGTCCGAGGGGCGAAAAGAGAAAATGGCGGGACGGTAACAAAGCGCCACTGTTACAGCTCTGCCGCGGATCTGTCGGACGAGGCATGAATACGCTTACTGTCACATCGCTTTTATGCCTTTTTCAGTCACCTCACAAAGTCGTGCCTTTTATTCTGTAAACAAACAAGGTCAATCCAGTGGAAACAGGGAGAGGGAAAAATAAGTTTCCTGCTAACTGCAAAATGTGTGTGACATTTTAAAAAGTTAGACCAAAAAATAAAATTGTTCTTTCTTTTTGACTTCTATACAGGTGAAGCTATCACAAACTGGTTTTATGCAAGCTTTCCCTGAAATGGCTCAATGCTTTCTATTTATCCGGGCTTGGGACTGGCACAAAGAGGAAGATAGCTTGGCTTTTATCTGCCGAGGTCGCCTAATTATCTGCCTCCTACCGTGTAGTGATTCCCATGTTGACTTGACATAGTTTTACGGCAAGTGGCCTTCTGGACTCAACCTTTCTCCATTTATTAGGGCTTGGGACTGGCACAAAGACTACACTGGGTTGTGACGTGTCATGCCTTGTGTTGTTTCAAGCACATTATTACCCCTGTGCTAGCTTAACTTCATTGGTTCCCAGTTATGTCAAGGATAAATTCCAAAATACTACTTTTAACCATAAATGGTACTGCACCCACTTTTTTTATTACTATTTTATATTTTTGCTGCTATACTTTAAAATATATTTTACCTGAATCCAGTTAATGTTTTTGGTTGGCCAAGGTCAGTTTTATGGAGAGTAGGTTTACTAAAGTCAGGCTAAGTTAAGTTGGGATAAACAATGTTAGGCTTAACAAAATCAGGCTTAGGTAAAAAGAAAGAAAAAAGTTTTATTAAAGCTAGGCTTAGTTGAGTTTAACAAAGTCAGGCTTTGGTAAAGTAGGTTTAACAAACTCTGGCTTAGGTAAATTAGGGTTAACAAAATCTGGCTTGGGTAAATTAGGGTTAACAAAATCTGGCTTGGGGAAATTGGGCTTAACAAAGTCAGGTTTAATTAGGCTCAACAAATTTAGGCTTAACATAGTCACTCTTGGGTAAATTAGGTTTAATAAAGTTAAGCTAAGGTAAAATAGGGTTTGACAAAATCAGGCATAGGTAAATCAGGTTTACTAAGTTTAGTCAAGTTGGGCTTAACAAAACTGGGCTTGGGTAAATGTGTCTTATCAAAGTTAGGCAGTGGTAAAATGTGTTGTACAGAACTTTGAGATGCACTGGGTATGAAAAGGGCTACATAATTAAAGATTGATTGACATTGTTTTTCTATGGTAAAACCACATCACAGAACACAATACTTGGAATACATTCTTCATAAACAATAAATGATATGCAGACATTTCAATGTAATGTATTCACCATCTACTTTCAAACAACAAACCACACAATACCCTCTGGAACAAAGTGGTCTGTCGCCGCTTTTCAATTGCAAAGATTCAAAGAAGAGGTCAGATGAGTTCGAAAATACTCACTAAGCAGCTTTCTGAGAGCATGTCAGGTGACCATAATGCCGGCCGCACTGGAATTAAATGAGCAAAGCAAACACAGTGAAAGACATTAAGGAAGTCTCTGCTTTGATTTGTGGCACTTTGTCGCCTTAAGCAGTGCAGTGACATTGACATAATGGACACATCTGACATTGGAAGTCTCAAATGTACTGCGATAATTACCAAAGTCTGACCTCGTCATCGTAATGACAATGCAGTTGGTGATATTATTGTGGTCATTTACACCACTTGCATGATACTCCTACTTTTTTTTCTTCTTAGAACTTAATGCCCTCTTCTCTAACTAAAAGTTGCTTTGTGAATGGGCAAAATGTCTGAAAAATAAAATCTAGATTTTTTTAATTTTTCAGCCACAAATGTTTTCACTTGTTGACATAAAAAGCTATTTAAATATAGGTTTATTATTTTTAAATGAGATCAATATTTATATTAGCTATGTATATTGTAAATGTCTGTAAACAAAACAAAAACAAACAAACAAAAAAAAAAAAAAACAGTAAAGCAGCAGCAGTGTGCATTACTCTCACAGTGACATTAGTTAGGATTTATCTAAGATTTTGTGTGTTTTTAGCATCTGCAGAGTCTTCAGAGTCAATATTTATGCTGGTCTGGAGTTAGCAGTAGCATGTAGCCATAACACAGAAAATAGTGCAGCACTTGGAGGACGCTAATTCCCGCTAAGTTTGATTTTACGATAGGGCTATTTTTGACATTGTAAAAAATTTAAAATGTGAATTAATCAAATGAATTTGATTTATCACCCAGCCATGGCCAAATTATATATATATTTGCAAATATGAACTCATCTTCTTCCAGGTGGCTTGAGTCAATCAACACAACTATGGGCCTAAGGTGGGGTACATACTAGAGAATGGGTACTTGGTCACAGGGCTGACACTTGGAGAAATACTCTGACAGAAAACTATTCTCTCTCACATTCATTCACTATAGGTAATTTATGAAATAGTCGTCATCAGTTTAACTACAGTATGCAGGTATATCTTTGGACTGTGGAAGAAAGCCTTGGAGTACTTGGAGAGAACCCATGCTAAAATGGTATGGACACTAAAAAGGATTATGAGGACCAAACCTACATTTTCCTTGCTAAAAGTGAGGATTGTTAACCACTCTGCCATTTCAATTCTACTCATGTTCTACACATAATCACCTATGTCTATAGACAATAGGATTATCTGGAGAGCTCCCATGTTAACACAGATAGGACATCCACGCACAATGGAGATAAGAATTAGTTAAGTAACATACCAAGGAGTCTTATCACCCTCCTTTTAATCACAAAAAATGTTTTCTGGTACATTTTGTTTTTACAGAAAAGTGAGTGAGCAGTTGTTAGTATGTAAAACTGTGCAAGACTTTTAAATTCCCTACTCCCGACTTTCTACAGCAACATCCCCATGGACTAAAACCTTTAATTTGTTTCTTTAATGAATATGCACTTTGTGAACTAAGCCTTTGTATTTTACCCGGCCAAGGTCACATTGCTTTGCCATGTGTTAAATGCTCCGCTCGAACCAAAACGGCAGTCTCTCTTTTTAATACCGCGAGTCTACCTGCAGCTTTTCTTTTTTTTACATCCACTGAGATACCACTGTGTTTTACTCTGTAGAGATGTTGGGCATGATTGCAATAATCATGAAGCTTGCATGCAATTTGAGTGGCATTAGCGGCTTAAATGTAGATTTTTTCTTGGACTTGCAGAAAGATGTTTAAAGAATGACTCACTTCTAAAAGCCGTTGATTGTCTTTTCTATGACATGATAATAAAAACTGCTTAAAGTCCAAAAGAATAAAAACAAAAAAAACAAAAAAACAAAACAAAAAGTATATGTGGTCTTCTTAGGGTTGATCAGGGGCTACTTCTGTTCAATAGTTCCTAACAGACCATTGTGGTGTAGTATTCTTTCTATGTAACTTCACCTTTGCCACCTCTCTTGCTCTTGCGCTCTTGTCCCAGTCCTCTGCCACATGGAAGTCAGTTACTCTTCAATTTGTAATAGGAATCATCTGTAAAAAAAAAATTAAAAAAAAAATATCCTGGCATACACCAATAAGAGACGCTCTCATTGGATGTTGAAAAAAAATGGCAGCAAAAAATAAATAAATAAAAATAAGTAAAGTTTTAGCTTTGGCTAGGTCTCTTTAGATAGAGAAACTGCTCAAAAAATAAAAACATGAATAGAAAATATAATAATAAAATATTCATATTAGCAATGCATCCACAAGATGTTTAAAGAGGCGACAATAATTGCTAGTTAACACTGGTCTAATGCTAAATTAATTTCAGGTTAAACCTCTATTGGATGCCATGTATTTATATTTTGAGGTGCCCAGTTTTATAAAAAAATAAAATAAATTAATTAAAAATTCAAATGAAAAACAGGAAAGACAGCTGTTTTTTTTTTTCTTTTTTTTTAACCATGACAGAAAAATAACTTGATATGGGTATTGAAGCTTTAAATGATCCAAATAAATCCTATATATATATATATTATATATATATATATATATATATATATATATATATATATATATATATATATTTTTTTTTTTTTTACTGCTACTGTTACTGCTTTCCCATCTATTTTCTGCCAACAAAACTGACAGCTGCCTAGCTTTCTGGATGCTCAGGCAGTGTCTTCCTCCCTCCATTTAAACCCATATGGGATTAAAGTAAAGGGGATTCTCTACTCTGACTATTTCTCTAATCTCCTTAACAATGTGCCGCTGCCCGTTCTGTGCAACCTCCCGACCGTACCACAGCGACTATTTCCACCAATATTATCCACCGTTTCCTCCTCTCTTGGCTGCATAATTCTCTTTGTACCAAAATGCCTATGAACCCAATGCATCTCGATCAGAGAGAGGAATGAATCAATGTAAATGGGTTTTAAGAGGAGGATGGAAATGCAGGGCTGGAAATCACAGAAGTATTTTAGACTCATTTGTAAGTAATTGGGACTAGAGTGGATACTTTTTGGTCAGGGATTATTACAATGGCCATCTGGTATAAATATACATGAAGTTAAATTGCATGTAATTCACTTTTTTTCTAAATCATGAACAAGGAAGACTTTGAAACACTGGAGTCCTTTCTTGTCTTTTGTCTGGGCTTTTACTTAAATGTAATAATGCCTGCAGTTGTGTGTATATGCAAATAAATACAGAGAGCTTTGCACAAAGAATTAGTGCCTATAATTCTCCTCAACCCTTTCAATTTATCCAGGTTTGGGATGGGAGTGCACCGGCTTATGACCCTTTGTGGCTGGATTTGGATACTTTCACATCACTACACACAAATATTGCTTCATTTGTATATTATCTTCCTTATTACCTCATTTTGAAGCACAAATTCTTCAGCTCTATTTCAGGGGGAACTCATACCAAACTCAAACTCAGCACTCAAGTTAACTATGGTGTCCATCAAGATAGTTTTGGGGATACGGCTGGCAGAATGAGGAAAATATACAGTGCGTATGCCCTAGTTTTATGTGCATATTATTCCCAAATATAGGCAGGACATATTCACCATGTCCTGTAGAATAATAAAAATGTAGAAAATACTCTGCAACTTGGTGTTATTTTATTCATTTTTGCAACACTATCCTTTTTAAAAGTTTCTTAGTTTTAAATGGGTAAATCTTTAAGTGGAAGTACTGTTACCTCAAAATATTTTTACTCAAGTAGTAGTAAAAGTATTCAACACAATTGTTACTTAAATAAAAATAAGTTTCACATGTAACGCTTTACTTACTGCTACTAGTGTTTAAAACCACTGTATAGCTGTCAACACTATTACTACTACTGTTATCACTATTACTATCATTAATCTTAGCACTATTAATTTTACCAGTATCCACTTTGCCACCAAGGTCAATAAGTTCTATTTAGAGATCTTTTTATTATGTATATTTTTAAATTTTTCTTAAGTACAAGTAAAAATATGTGTAAAAAAATATAGTTATCTTCAAAAATTGTACCCACATAAATTTAGTGAATGGGAATTTGCCATTGTGCATTGTCTCTTGCATTTTCATCAACCTCCAACACCAAGGACAGGTATACTATACGCATGTACCCTTTTATGAACTATCTGCACACTCTGGGCTCGCACTGGGCTGGCTGCCATTCCACCTTAAGGCACGGAACGACTGAGTCAACACTGAAGTGGCTCCTTTTGGTGCCAGCTCATTTGTATCTCGCTGTTGGCCTGTTCTTTCTGTAGGGTGATGACAAAACTCTGTGAAACACTAATGCATAATCGAGCCTTGAACTTTTCACTTTCAACTGTACTGAGTCAACTCCTCATACATCCACATATCTGTGACTAACTTTGACAACTTTTATTAGTTTTATTCAAATTACTGCCCAGTCATAAACATATTGGGGGGTCACAGGCCTTTTTGACATTCGCAAATAAAAGTATTCTAAGAACTAGGGGTGTAATGATACAGTTACTATATCGATGTATCGTTTTTTTTGTTTTTTTTCGCCTATGATACAACTATATCGATACGCATTACCTTGTATTGAATCGTATTGTTTTCTAGGAAGTGAATGTCGATATAGATGGAAAAATATCAATAATATCAGAAATATCAATGTTGGAAATTTGCATGTTAAAATAAAACCAGATATGGCTTTTTGGATTTTTATGTTTTTAATGAAATTAAATGTTCAACTCTCTGTCTGCTGGACATAATCAGCCGTGATGCTACATTTGAGAGTAACCTTTTATGATTTTTGGCAAAAAGTAGCTGTATCAATTATCAATATGAAGGTGTAGAATCGCATCAAATCGTATTTTTCCAAATTAACCAATATTGTTCTAGAATCGTATCCAAACAATTCTAATGAATACATATTGTGTTGTTGCAAAAACGTATCGTTACACCTCAACTAAGAACTAAAAAGCTAGTTGCTAAAAAGCTAAAAATGAAGCCTTATATTCAGCCTTATATTAAAATATTTTGTAACACTGACCTCACATTCACCACCACCACCACCACCACCACCACCACCACCAACAACAACAACAACAACAACAACAACAACAACAACAACAACAACAACAACAACAACAACAACAACAACAACAACAACAACAATAATAATAATGATAATGATAATGATAATAATATTTTTTTTATTTTTTTATTTTTTTGTAAATATAAGTGCTCACATTGCATTAGCCAAAGTCATTTTTACTATTAATTCGATGATTAATTTGTTTTCCCTGCACTTATTACCAATAGTGTATGTAGGTAGCTCAAGCCTATCCCAGCAACTTTGGGCCCGAGGCAGGGTACATCCTGGACAATGGCCTTAGAAACATACACTGAGAGAAAACCATTAACTCTCACATTAAATTCATTCAACTGTGGATAAATTTTAGATTGACCTGACTGGCCAGAACTCATGGGCCAAGGACATGTAAAATACAATGTTTCTAAATGTTGGTGCCAATTTAGAAAGCGTCCCAGGCCTTTTTTATTGTAAAAGTGTAAGACCATTTTGTTACAGTATATAACAAATACTGTATATAACCTAAAGACTCTTTTTTTTTTTAAATTTACAACAGCAATGATTGACGCTGAAGGCTATTCAGCTTTTCTAATGTACCATGATCATAATCGATTTCTTTTTACAACCCAAACTGCCATCTGGCGTAATGTACTTAATGAATGTATTAGTGTTTGGTTCAGGCTCATCACGGCTTGCATTTTAAGCAGGCATTACATATGTCAAGTGTCTTGTTTTATGTCAACATTTTTCTATCCAATTCCAGCTTGTCTGATTGCCAATGATGGCTCTTTTGATTATTCTTCCCACATTTATCCCAGAAGCACCCGTTTCTAAGAGGGAGAAATATTGATTGTTTATGAACGCAAGAAAAAGCACCTCTTGAATCTGTAATTAGACATAGAAACCTGGATACTCGAGGAATGTTGCAGCCCCTTTGAAGTCAACCCTCTCCGGGATGGTGCGCAGAAATAAATAATAAATATAGGAGTGCTTCTCGGAGGAATTTAATACTTCAATAGCACACATTCCTATAAGCCATGGGAGACATGCTTAACAGTATATAATTACTCCAACCTGCAGCTTCTCTGTGCTGTCGGAAAAGATAAACTTGCCAGAAATTCCCAACGAGAGGCCATCGTGTTTTTGTTCTTTGAAAACCGGCGTTCTTTGATGGCAGGGAACGCCGTCATCTCCGCTGCAGGTAGCCTGTTTTAGAAACTTTCTATCAATCACATAGAAACACATGAAAGTTTATCTGGAGGCGAAGCCAATGGGAATGCGCGGATCCTGCTTAAGTACAAAATTAGTACAAAGTAATTGGAGCTCCCGTCGTATAGCGGAAGGAAATATTTGACTAAAATATACTCCTGGCGCTCGGCACAGCTTCCATGCTGTTACATTCTGCACAAGCTGAATTAATGCCATGAGAAAACATTGCACGGCAGACTAATCTTCCAGGAGCCACTTTTAAGCCCTCCTTTGTTTGAATTTCAACATTGAGCCCTTTGCACCTTTGAAATTTAACGCCTGATTCATTATCATTCTAAGTGGCAATTGTGGGAAGGTAACTTTGTCTGTTGTCAGCACTCCTCTCACCCTCTGGGATCCCCCAAGGCTCCTCTCTTGGCCATGTGATCTTTCCATTCCCTTCTGTATCATTTCTGTGCCAACAAGGCTCAGGTCTAGTTTTTCTCTTCCACCTTGTAACTCTCAGGCTGGGAGTACACATCGGTGCATGCCTGGGAGACACTTGGATGGCTGCCTACTACCTCAAACTCAGAGAGAGCAACAAGACTTCTCTTCCGCTGTGCATTAAAGGACTCTACGCAGCTCCACACACACCTATACCCATATACAATAGCGTGATTATTTCTAAACTCCTTTATTTATGTTATATGTTTCTGGCTGCTCCGTTTAGGGGTCACCACAGCAGTTCAGTGGTTCACATAATAGTAGTCTGACATTGTTTTTTTGTCACTGAATGCCATTAATCTAGGCTGTAGATTGGCACAAAAGTAACAATATGGCTAGAGATTTGGTCTTCCAAGTATCAAACCATTGTCTCCCCCAAGACAGGTTGGATTACTTACCACTTTACCATTGAGAGACTTATTTGCAGATAAAAATTAGTAAATATTAAAACTGATTTCATAAGTATGTGGGACAAACAGTAGAGGAAGATAACACTTCTGCACTTTGAGCCTTCGCTTCTCCCTGTTATTGTGGGTTCTTCCTGGTTACTTTGGCTTCTTCCAAACACATGCCCGTGTTAGGAAAATGAATGTTTAAAATGTGACAGTGACTGCCAATGCCCTGGGTGTCCCTCGCCTAAGGCACTTAGTTGCTGTGAGAGGCTCCAGCCAGAGCAAACCCCTCTAACCATCGGAATGGGACTAATTAAAAAAAGAGAAATGACTGAATTAAGGATGATATTTTTTATATATCCTATATTCTAATATAAAAAACACATACTTAAATGCATTGGCTTCCATTCTTACTTACAGTACATACGTTTCTTTTCACACCTTGCTTACTACACCCTGTCCTAGCAAAATCTCCAAAACCGCAGCCAATCTCAATTCTTAACACCTTCATATTGCCCCTCAGATCCCTCCTGGCAGCCCAGAACTGATTGTATCAAATTCAGGATCCAAAATCCGCCCTGGCATTCTCCATCCAAAAGATCCTAATCCTCTACATCCCATCACAGCCCGGGCGCCTTCTCTGACACCGCGAGACATTTAGCACTTCCTCCCTTCTCTGCTGACCTGTTCATCGGCCAATCTGTTTTGACCTGCTGCCTCTGCGGGCTTTTCCACAACTCCAATGGGCCTCTGGTCCGCAGTCAGCACAATTGCTTTTTCAACAACAGTTTCCATTTGTTGTTCCAGCTGCAACTAGGGATAGT
Source organism: Bostrychus sinensis (assembly GCA_020698575.1). Classification (NCBI taxonomy): domain Eukaryota; kingdom Metazoa; phylum Chordata; class Actinopteri; order Gobiiformes; family Eleotridae; genus Bostrychus; species Bostrychus sinensis. Next base: position 9,375,437 of record CM036261.1, on the reverse strand, counting down.
TTTAATATATACACAGTTCATATTCAAATACAAAAAAATAAAATAAATAAATACATAAAAGTTGACAGATTGTGTAGTGGTTCTGGATCATGTTCACAATTTCTTAGCTGTAATACTTGTCCAACTTTTTCCTTTCTATAGTTGCCACACCAAATTATCATGCAGCAATTCACATATTAATTTGGCTTTTTTTTTTTTACATCAATGGTGAAAACATTTTACTGTACGCATTTGAATATTAATGCATATGTGCACACCCACTTCTGAAATAATAATGTCAATAAAAACAGAATAAAATGGTTTGTAATTCTCATAAAACCATTATTTTATTCACAATAGATCATAATAAAGGTGTTAAAACTGAGATAAATTTTATTTTTCACAACACATCTCATAACATTTGGAACAGGGCAACAAAAAGCAAGACTAATTGTTTTATGTATAAAAAAGCTGGAATTGAAGCTAACTATAGGTTAAGTATCTTGCCATTAAATATTGTTTTACCTATAATCTTGAGGCAGCAGTAGCATAGTAGATCTTGATTTCTCTCTTGATTTATCCAGGCTGGGGACTGGCACAAAGACTACACTGGCTTGGAATTCACTGACAACTTCAAATGTTCACAATCCCATGAAGTACATAATTCAGTGCCACTTGAGACAAGGTGACTTGTCTGTGCCCAAGGACACAATGGCAGTATGAGTAGGAGAAGTGGGGATTGAACCACCAACCCTCCAGTTAATAATGACCTGCTTGTCCTACTAAGCTGTTTTCACCAGGTTAGTGCAAAACAATAACAAACCAAAACCAACATGAAGTCAAATTTGGTAACCTTGCTTTTTTGCGCTTAACAAAGAAATGTAGTGTATTCTAAAGGTTGCTGGATAAGTTAGTGCTAATTTTAAAATGAATGTCCTATACACAAGGGGTGTGGCATTCAAAGAGGTGACATTTGGCTGGAAATGGCATGTACATGCAATAACAGTCTTTATGCAACATGGAATTCAAGAAAATAATAGGTGGAGATAATTGCAAGGCCACACAGCATTGCAAGTGAAAAATAATACTCATAATGTGCACATTACAGTGTTCCCATTGCTGGTTGAAGTAATCCAAATCTGTACTCAAGTAAAAGTCCTGTTACTTCAAAATATCAGTAAAAGTACAAACTGTAAGTATAAGGTACTTACTACTACAACTACAAGTACTGGTGCTACTATTACTGCTACAACTGCTACTGCCACAAACTACTGCTATTACCACCATGACCACTTTTATTACACCTACGATTTACTATTACACCTATGACTCATTTTGAAAATACTTAGACGTCCAAAAAATCTAAAAATGTAAAAGAAATTACTTAAAGAAAATGTATCGAGTTATTTTTCAGTATCGTGTAGAAGAAAACATAACAAATTTCTTATGACGTATATGCTGCTATTTAGTTTCACTAATACTTTTGACAATGCACAAAACCTCTATTGTAATATAATGTTGCTATTCTATATGCAGAAATGCCAATATAATACATAAATAGCTGCTGTGAATACATATTAGTTTCCATATACTTATGCTTTCAGAAATTTTTTTTTTTTTTTTTTTCTTGGCATCTATCTACAGACAGTTTACCAAAACACATTTTAAATTCATGAAATAACTTTTGAATAATTGGTATGCAGTAATAGTGATGCCTTTGGGCTCCTGTGGGTCATGTGTTAATCTGCCCTTATTTTTTTTCCATTTTCCAGTGGTAAAGAAAATGTAAATACTCCCAGTTGAGCTTTTTTTTTTTTTTTTTTTTTGCAAGATACATTTTATCATTTATTATTTATTTTGCAATGAGAATCCATAGGTGGACGGGGACAGAGAAGGTAAATGTGCTGTACATTACTGTGCAAAGGTTTTAGCAAAGTGTGGAAAATGTTAACTAAGGCTGCTATAATGCTATAATTTATTTATTTATTTATTCATTCATTTATTTACTTATTAAAAATAAAAAAAGATCGGCAATTATTTATTGTAATTATTATTAAACATTTAGAAAAGTCAGTAATGGGGACAAACTTTAAAAAAAATAGATACTGTACATTTTTTGAGACTGAAAATAAATAATTTCAGTCACGCTTTACAAAAACTCACACTATGAAGCAATAGTTAGGTATTAGTTTTGGATTAGTTACACCATTGAGTCATAAACATTGTTATTACTGTTGAATTCTTAAGTATACTAATAGCAGAGTCAATAAGGTATCTATAAAGTATATATTAATTAAAATAATGTTAATTGCATATGTAGTAATGCTTTTATACAATAGTAGTGAGTTATTACATGCGCCAAGGTGGGGGGTTATGTTTTTGGTGGCATTGGTTTGTCTGGCTGTCTGTTTATTTGTTAGCAACACAACTCAAACAGTTATGGATGGATTTGGATGAAAATTTCAGCAAATGTCACAACTGGGATAAGGAACAACTGATAAAATTTTGGGGGTGGGAGGATCCTGTACTAATGGGAGATGGGGCTAATTTTGCCATCAGAGCTTCTAACTCAACAAATAATGCCCAGAATTATTGGCAAATAATTACAAGATGACATCATGGTACATGTTATAATCTGAGGGGGTACATATGAAGTTGGATATTGCACAACAACAAATGTGGCTACACACTTGCACACACACAATAACGCCAAATAAAAGGTGAGTTTTTTTTTCTCTTTCAGCACTACGTTCACAGAATCGATCTATCTTTAATATTTACTGAGCTAGATCCAGGCCTTTAGCGGTTCTTCTCAGATGAGTGACGTATGGCTTGGCGGAGGTCTACGCTCTCCGAGTGCTTCTTGCTATACAGTGTTACTGCAATTCCTTTTAGTAGACTTTTTGCCATTGTGAGATTTAAGAGTTTTGCCTCAAGACTAAGAGCATTTACCCCTGAACTACAAAATCATCAAGTTTGGTTTTAGATCTGGGTACAAAATCTTTACCAGGTAGGATCAGTGTCTGGGCATAAGTCTACACTTTCCGAATACTTGGGTTTTTTTTGTTGTTTTTTTTCCTGTATTTTGTACTTTGATACACTTTTTATAGCATGTGCATAGCCCTTAGCACTGTGCTATACATAGATATATTTATATGAATATAATAAATACCTAGCCTGCAACCTCCCAAGCAAATGTACCAGCAGCTAAAAAGCATCATCTTGTTGTTTGCCGGTGTATAATGAATGCGGCTGAACACTTCCCTTGAACAAAGTATTATTCAATTAGCATAATAGGAGAAAAGGAAAATTGCAGTGTGTCCAGGCCAAACTCCCACAACGACTTCACTATTTATATGCAAGTATTACATAAGTCCTGCATGTGGTGGCCGTGCATAACAATGAAGTGCACATGAAAGGGACCCATGAATCCAGAGATGTTTTTGATGCTCCTCCATGTTGAAAGGTTATGCATTTTGAAATTCCCCCATTCCCGTCTCTTCGGGGAGGAAAAACTTCATTATCCAAGTTCTTTGGCGGGACATCATTAGTGCAAAAGGCCAAAGAGACATTAAAGCATTCTTATTCAAATACAGAAAGTCATTTATTCATTATATTTTAGTAATTGGTTTTATTTTTTTAATTTTTAATTTTATAAGATGAAGTATTGCAAATGTTACTTTACCTTTCCTTCCAGGGGTTGCCACACAGAGTCATCTGCCCTCATTTATTCTAAGGTTAAAGCTGCCAAGAGGCTTAGAGGAAGACCAAAGAAAGGATTTCTTGTATAAGAGTGGTTCTCAAACTGTGGTATGGGTATCACTGGTGGTACGTGTGTTTCTTCTGGTGGTACTCAGGAGTCTTTTGCAGTTCAAGTCAAAGTTTAATTTAGAGCCAGTTTTATTCCTGCTTTAATTGGGGCTACTTCTGGTTTAGACTTGGTTTAGTCCTGGTTTAAACCTGGTTTAGCCATGATTTAGACACTGATATAGTTCTGATTTAGTCTCAGTAGTTTGGTTTAGACTTTGAATAATCTGAGTTAGTCCTGGTTTAGACTTGAAATAGTCAGAGTTAGTCCTGGTTTAGACTTGAACTAGTCAGAGTTAGTCCAGGTTTAGACTTGAAATAGTCAGAGTTAGTCCTGGTTTAGACTTGAAATAGTCAGAGTTAGTCCTGGTTTAGACTTGAAATAGTCAGAGTTAGTCCAGGTTTAGACTTGAAATAGTCAGTTAGTCCTGGTTTAGACTTGAAATAGTCAGAGTTAGTCCAGGTTTAGACTTGAAATAGTCAGAGTTAGTCCTGGTTTAGACTTGACCTGGTTTAGACTTCAAATAGTCAGAGTTAGTCCTGGTTTAGACTTGAACTAGTCAGAGTTAGTCCAGGTTTAGACTTGAAATAGTCAGAGTTAGTCCTGGTTTAGACTTGAAATAGTCAGAGTTAGTCCTGGTTTAGACTTGAAATAGTCAGAGTTAGTCCAGGTTTAGACTTGAAATAGTCAGTTAGTCCTGGTTTAGACTTGAAATAGTCAGAGTTAGTCCAGGTTTAGACTTGAAATAGTCAGAGTTAGTCCTGGTTTAGACTTGACCTGGTTTAGACTTCAAATAGTCAGAGTTAGTCCTGGTTTAGACTTGAACTAGTCAGAGTTAGTCCAGGTTTAGACTTGAAATAGTCAGAGTTAGTCCTGGTTTAGACTTGAAATAGTCAGAGTTAGTCCAGGTTTAGACTTGAAATAGTCAGTTAGTCCTGGTTTAGACTTGAAATAGTCAGAGTTAGTCCTGGTTTAGACTTGAAATAGTCAGAGTTAGTCCTGGTTTAGACTTGAAATAGTCAGAGTTAGTCCAGGTTTAGACTTGAAATAGTCAGTTAGTCCTGGTTTAGACTTGAAATAGTCAGAGTTAGTCCAGGTTTAGACTTGAAATAGTCAGAGTTAGTCCAGGTTTAGACTTGAAATAGAGTTAGTCCAGGTTTAGACTTGAAATAGTCAGAGTTAGTCCTGGTTTAGACTTGAAATAGTCAGAGTTAGTCCTGGTTTAGACTTGAAATAGTTCAAGTTAGTCCTGGTTTAGACTTGAAATAGTCCAAGTTAGTCCTGGTTTAGACTTGAAATAGTCCAAGTTAGTCCTGGTTTAGACTTGAAATAGTCAGAGGTAGTCCAGGTTTAGACTTGAAATACTCCAGATTAGTCCTGGTTTATTCCTGAATTTTTGTACCAGTTTTATCCTATTTGTGTTCTGGATAAGTCCTGGTTTGTCAGGACTAAACCATTTGTTGCAGTTCAAGTCCTGTTGTAGTTTAATTTATAGCCATTTTTCATCCTGGCTGGTCCTGGTTTAGACCTGGTGTAGCTACAATTTTGTCCTGTTTTTTTTTTTTTTTTTTTTTCCTGGAGTAGTTCTTGTTTGGTTTAGGTTTTATTCGGGCTAGGTCTTATTTGGACTCTGTCTGTTAAAGGTGGTACTTGGAAAGCCTCATATTTTCTGAGGTGGTACATTGGTGTAAAAAGTTTGAGAATCTCTGTTGTATACGACATTGTCAGGCCACACAGCACTGCAAGGAAAATGTAAAATCAGCACATAAGAATGACTAGGTACATTCAGTTATGGAAGAGATACTCAAAATATGTGCTCAAACAAAAGTTGTTACTTCAAATAATGTATACTCAAGTAGAAGTACAAGTACTCAATACAGTAGCAGAAACGTTTTGTGTGTTAAGTTTTAGTCAATGACAAAGTACTATCACTACTAGTACAGTCAGATATATACAAATACAAGATAGTTAGGTATGGAAAAAAAGGATGCATAGGACATTCTAAATGGTACAACTGAAAGGAAAATAAGACAGGAGAGGATTCCTTGTACAACTCTGTAGCTTAAAATAGAACATAATTATAGCATGCATATGTACTTACAGTGTTTTTTTGTTTGTTTTAAGCCGCCAGAAAGACATTGTTAGACAAATGATGGCGTAGAAGGAAGTCAAAAGCTAATGTGCTCTGTTATGACTGTGGATAAAGACAAACCGAGCACACACTTAGCTGGATCTATTCGGTGGGGGAAACTGGGCGGGGAAGTGTTTGAGAAATACAACAATATCTCAGCAGCAAGGGAAGCTCACAAAATGCGCTCGGAGCGGGTATCAAACGGATGAGGCCGCATTTAATTTTCTTTGAGGTGGCCCCGGCAATAAAGTGTGGCTCACGGTGATAAGCAGGGGGAAGCTGGAGCACATCATTTGGGTTATGTAAACCATCGGAGGGATACAGTGGGCATTCTCCTACACGCTGCCTGCCTCTTCAGTCCTCTGCAGAGATGTGCGCTCCGAGCAGGTGCAGTGCATTAAAGCTAATTGTTTGCTTCCATCTTGGCTCTTATTGTTAATTCCACTCTGTTGACTAAGTATTCCTCCAAGAAGTGTTAAGTGACAGTTCATATTTAATGTGTTTCTATTGTGCCGTGAACCTTTTGAACAGTCCATACAGCTCAAGGCGCAGAGAAAGAGTGTTAGATGTTTCTGTTATGGTGGTTAAGTTTTAAGGAATGCATTTGTAGGAAGTGGATTATTAATAGAGCAATAATAATAATAATAAAAGACAACAGCCAGTTTAATCTGTGGATGATTCTTTTTGGATTTTCCCTGCTGGAGTCGCCATGGCACAAATTCTCTGCTGTACCATATCCTCTGTAAAAATCAGATTTTTACACCAGATGCCCTGGCACATGGATGGATAAGTACATAGAACAAATGCTATGAAGATGATAAGAGCTAATTTACTCTGTGCTATGGTTCATAATGGCATGGGATTTTCCTTTCTATGGTTGCCACAGCAAATGATATGCTTCCTATCATGCATTAATTTGCATATTACTTTAGCATAGGTTTTTATGCCAGATGCCCTTCCTGCTGCAATCCTCTTAATGTATCTGGGCTTGAGACTGACATAAAAAGTACACTGACTGACTTTGTGCCTGGATCAAATAAATATGATCTGAATAATTTGAATTACAAATATACAATTAATAAAATACTAAAAAAAAAAACATTAACATTTTACTGGAGACCTATTATCATGAATGTATTAGGAATTATAATTTCTTAATCAAACATGTTTATAAGATGTTTTTTTCCTTTTCACCTCAGTATTTTGTTTACTTCATGCACAATTCTGGTATTTTTTATTTATTTATTTATTCATTTTCATTTTTTATTTATTTATTTTTTTGGCCACTCAACACATACAAGTATCTATCTTCCCCTTCTCCACAGCTTGACCTTGGCGGTGTACAGTAAGCATGGGCCCTCCCAGAAGTCTGTTTTGTCACTCAGTAGTCATCCTCATCTCCATCCTTAATCCGGAGTAGCAGTTATTCCCCAAATCCCATCACGGCCTTCAACCAAAGCTGGCAGCTCTCCAACACTGACTCACGATGAGACAAGACACTTTCTGACAATGGAAGGAGTCAAAACTGTCATTCGGCCATCTATTTTTTATTTACTTTTTTCCCTCTATTGCATTGGGACACAATCTCTCCACTTAATATTTACATTTGTCCCCTTTTAACAGTCACCCATTGGACGCCATTAGCCCCATTTAAAGCTTTCTCTGTTAGGCATTCCCTTGATATTTCCTAGAATGGTAAACAGATGATAATGATTGCAAGATGTTTAATTGTGTTACCTTAAACACATAATGAAGCGTTATTAATTTTGCCTGCACTTTTGCTATTTATAAACCATAGGCGAGTGCACAGAAGCATAAAAAATGGGTCAGCAAAAACTAACGTGGAAGGGCATGAAGATTAATCACAAGTTGCATCATAATTAATAAGCTACCTGTTGCTTTTGCATTTGTTTATATTTGTGTTTAGTGCCAAGAATTAAAAACACAGTTCACAAAAGAAAAAATAATATGGTAATCTTATTTCTTATTAGTCAAACCATAGCACAGACCTCCATCTTTTCTTGCAGTGGTACAGATTCAACCTGGGATCTTCTAGTTTAGGGATAAATGCTCTAACCATCAAGCTTCTTCTTCTTCATCATCCCTTTTGGCTTTTCCTTTCTGGCTTTACCGGAGCAAAATGCCTGCCTTCTTTAATGCATATTGATTTGCCATATAGATTTTATATTGCATCCCATTTATAACACAACGTTTGCCATTTATCTTGGCTTGGGACTGGCACTGGCTTGGGAGCACTTGTGGCTGGATTGCTTTATAGCGTTTATAGCTACAAAAAGTCCACTAAAACTAATCAGTTGTCAGTTATTGACCTCTTGTAGCTGGACGTGGTATCTTTGGCCCTATCTTCCATTGGCACAGTTTCCTTTCCTCAAAAATGTCAAAATCCAACGGAAACATTTCCAGTTATGTTGCAAACATTAGCGAAAACATAACCTTCTTGGCAGAAGTAGGAATAGCTTTTAACAATGAAATAATTAATAAAAATGTACAAGACAAAGTTTTGCAGCGGCTCTGTCAAATACCTAATTGTGCAATTTCTAAAAGTAACATCACACTTAAATTTTTTTAATTAATCCTGGGTTTTTACTGCTCAGAAGCTTGCACTAATTTCCCAATACTTCTACAAAGGTCAACATGTCAATCCTTTTGAGGAGCCATTAGGTAAAACACTACTGGTATTTCACCTGTAAAGAGTATGTGGCGTAAATTAGTAATGAGGGGCCCCAGTACAGATTTTTAGAATAGGCCCTTGTGCTATAAAGTTAGTACTTCAAGTTTATGCATTAAGCTTTTGATCTAATGTGGAAGTCAACTATTTTTACTGGATAAACAGATCAATCCAGGTCCGAAATGATTTTAAAGTAAAGACTTGACCATGGATAGACAAGGGCTGACTCCCAGGGGCCCCTAAACCTCCCGGGCCCCAGTGCCTGCCTGATGTTACGACCCTGTGTGCCATGCTGTAGCCAAACTTGGTGGCTAGGCAACAGCATTAAAAATGACTTGCATGTAGTTTGATGGATTCTTTAGACAGTTTTCTTCCTTAAAGCACTTTTGATTCTGGCCACTGCAAAACCGGAAAACACCCCACAAGAGCCACAGTTTTGGAGATCATGTGACTAACTAACTCAAAACCTGACGCTTGCCCATTTTTCCTGCTACTGACACAGCAACTTTGAGGACAAAATGTTAACTTATTCCGAAAAGGTTGATTTAAACACAAATAATTAGTTTGGTGTATAAGAAATCAGCATATTTTTGTATTGTGTTATAATGTTCACTTTCTGCTTAATATGTGCCGCCCACTAACAGGTGCCATAATGTAGAGATAATCTGTGTTATTCACTTCATCTGTCAGTGGTTGTATTGTTTTCCCAGGTTGTGTATATCCGCATTCAGAAAGAGTTGCAGAAAGCTGTGTGTTGCTTTCTATATTTTTTTTATGATAAATAAAAGATATGAGGAAACGACATAACCTTTGTTTTGCATTCCCAAGAAACACTATTATAAATTTCCATGCCAGCTTTTTGGTATCCATGTCGCAAAACAGGGTAGTTTCTTCTTATTTTCTCACATAACCTTTTGCCACACATAGGTATTTGCTTATGTAATATTCATAATACTTGTTAGTGTATTCCACATTCATAGCTCACCTTTTATTTATACAGTAGCTCAAACAATACATCAAAATGTAAGTACTGTAAATGAGTGTGTTATGTAAGACAGGGCCACTCCCGAGACCGGAGCCCTGGCGGATAGATTTCCCAGTGTTTTTCCTCTTGGATTCAATTTGAGCCGAGTCTATATTCAAGTTCACACCTCGATGATTCAGACAGGAGTGCAAGTTCCAGAGGAAGTATCGCCGTACAGTACAACAATACGCCTGGCTGCCATTTTTTTCCATAACTTGATGGATGAAGATGTGATCGAGAGGACACACGTCAGGCGGCAATGTGATATGAACGGTGGAGGAAAAAAAGAGGAAAGTGGTGATAACATGTATGGAGATTGACTTGGAACCAGTGGCTTCCAACCTTTTTGGCTTTCCATAAAAAAAATATATATAGATACCTTTAAGCTCTTTTAAACTCCAATTCAATATAAAAACAAAATTAATATTAGTCTGCCTGTTATATGCCTGTAAAATATTACATTTTTATAATGTAGATTATAACAATGCAAAGTCTTATTACATTTACATATTTTACTATTTATTTTATGTTCAAAATAAACTTAAAAAAATTAAAGTATAATCTTAAACTCATAATAAATTAAATTTAGTTCAATATAATCCCTTTGGAACAAGCTGTTAATCCTAAAAATATATAAAACAAAATATATCAAAATTATATTCTGTGAAACTAGGACTAAACCAAGTCTAAACCAGGACAAAATCAGGTCTCAAAAAAGGACAAAATCAGGTCTAAACCAGGACTAAACCAGGTCTAAACAAAAAAAAAAAATAAATAAATAAAAAAAAATAAAAAAATACCCGGACTAAATCGGAATCAAACCAATAAACAAGGACCAAATTAGAAATAAACCTTAGTTGATGGACCTCAGTATTTCTAAAATCCTGCTTCCCTGTTTGTAAATAAACTCTAAAAAAATACTTCCAAGTACCTTCTGGAAAGAGCAATAAAGGTCCCCATACCCCTGGTTGAGAAACACTGGCCTACACAGTAAAAATAATTTTAAAAGATATAATGTGGCTTTGGAAAATGACAAACATGTTGCATCTCTTGGTGTAACTTTGCAAAATTTGAGCAAGATTTTCACGAATGAGAGAATTGAGAGCGCTCATAGTGAGGTAATATGCAAAAAAAAAAAAAAAAATCTAGGTTGCAACAAACCACAAGAATTCTCCATGTTTCCTGCCTCTGAGGATTTCAGCAACAATACAGTATGTGCCAGTCCCAAGCTTGGATAAAATTAGAGAGTTGTGTGAGGAGGGGCATCTGGTGTAAAACCTTGACACCAGAAAAAAAGTGCACAATATTGAATCATTAAAGATCATTCAAATATTCTGGAAAGTGGACACATATTATACCTTATTACCAGCACAATTAATTAAATCTTAAACAAATTTCAAAAAGTCTATGGGAAAAATCAATGGAAAATTTAAGTGGCCCGGTTTGATTTCTGGGTAAATCCATCTCCCTCCCTAATTTCCTTTTTCTAGTAACGTCAGTGAAGCCTAAAAATTTAAGGTTAATAATTTCTGCATAGGCTTTGATTATTTTTCTGCCATACAAGTAGGTACAAGTAAAATTAGTGACTGGGCAAAATGGGACACATGGAAAATATTTCTATATATTTATTTAAGTACTTTTTTTTTTTTTTTTTTTTCTTTTTTTTACCTGAATTTTGCAATAAAAGTAGAAAAAAAATCCATGGTGACTGTAACATTAAAGGGCCATATGATGCTTTTTAAGGCTATTTAAAATAGTATTTGGACACCTTTGCATTAGTAATTCATGTTTTATAACTTGAAATAATGTTTATGTATGGAAAATATTCTTTATTTGGGGAGCTGTTACTTGCTTGGAGTGTCTGAATTAAACTAAATAGCACTATAGGTTTTGAGGTGAAAAACTTTGTTAAAAGCTAAAAAAAAAAAAAAAGTAAATTTAGCAGAATAGGGTTAGTTTGAGAGCTGGAACAGTTGATTTCTGTTATTCTTGTTGATTTGCCTTCTTCCAGTTGTGTTAAAAAATGTTCCAAATTTCTCACAGTACCCTCCCATTATAAAAGGCAAGACATGTTTATTATACCAGGAAAACCAACAAACTACATTTGCTCTTGAACATCCAACTATTGTTATGTGAATTGCATTATTTTGTGTCTTTCATGCTTTTGCCTGCCTATCTATTTAAGTCCAGTTTGTCCATGCCATTTTCACCGGGCAACGCACCAAGTCTGCAAGAACACAGGGTTTGCATGTTGGCATATGACATTTTCCTCTTCATTGGTTTACAAAGAGGCAGCATGGAGGGTTATCTCCCACTTTGCACTTAAAAAAAATATAAAAAATTAGCTTATATTTAAATCAAAGGAGCAGCGAGAAGAGTGTAGCTATGATGGTCAAAATGGCACTGCCTTTGATAAGGAGCCATTACCTCAAAGTCATCCATGTTATCTATACATTTTCAATTCTGTCCTCACTTAAGGCCCACATTACCATGCGATTTCAGGTTTTACAGTGCATGACATAAAGCTGTCTCGGAGAAATTAATTACTCAATCAAAAGCTAATGATGGAAGCTCGTTAATTTCTCAAAAAAAAAAAAATACAAAATGACTGATTATTAGAGTGATTGGATACTTAAAATAGCATGGCATAATCTTTTCTTATCATAAATGTTGTGGGCGGCGGAACAGTAATGTTTCAGGCCCATTTTTTTATTGTAGTTACAGAGGGTTACAAGCCAGTGTACTCATTGCGCCAGTCCCAAGCCTGGATAAAGGGATCAGGATGTTTATCTGGCATAAAACATATGCCAAATCAATACATGAAAACAGCAGAAAATACAATTATACTAATATATTTCGGGGGAATTCCTTTACTTCTTGGTTTGACAAGGGGTCCCAATTTTAAGCCCCTTGTCCTCTGTGTCAACGGGTGTCTAGAAAAACAGTTTGTCCCACTATTACCTGACTCTGTCCCAATTGTCCAAATTTTTAGTCAACATAATGCTGAAGCAAAGCACCTATAATAGATCTCAAACTGTCTGAATGTCATGCAGTTGTCATGGTGATGGCAATATTAACCAATCAAAAGGTTGAACAGGGTTATGCATTTCAAGTTTCAGTAATGATTGGTCCATTTGAGTGGGAATATAAGAGTCCCTCTTATCATAGAGTATAGTATTTCCAAATGAATATTTCATTGCAGTTTAGTCATACTTTTTTTGGTTACAGACCACATGATTTCCTCTCTTGTAGAATGCTTTATAAATTCTAGTGTCCCGGTTATTAGGAGTGAAAATATGGACACTCTGCCTCATATATTCTCCTTCACCCTGATCCAAAAGAGAACTGGGATACCCCTACGCCTCACATTAATGCGCAAAATGAAAAAGAGAAAGGCTAAGGGGTGAAAAAAAAAATGGAACAACAAAGTCTTATCCTCAAATAACCCACTTTTTAACCTATTTAGAGCGGCATCGCATTTCCAAAAATTTCCATGTGCTTCATTCCCCTTCCCAGTGCCCTTCCCGTTCCCCGCTCTCATTCATTTATTGCTATACTTTAACCAGAGGAGGCTAACAGATGGGGTGACGCTGACAGAAACACACGGCTCGGGCAGCTGTGCAAGTGTGTAGACAAGAGGTAATGAATAATCAGCCACCAGCCCCCGACCGCTTCTTATTAATAGCTAGGTGTTCTAATTACATTCTCACGACTTGTTGGGTCTATATGACCCAATGTGAGCCTTGTTAATAATGGAACAATTACAAAATAGGATTTTGGGCCTTTTTTGTTCTTGATGTATCGACTCTAGCATTAATCTCAATAAATATAGGGAACGATTACTGTCAGGCTAGCTGCTGAAGTGCAAAACTGTGTGTCATTCTAAGGCTAGAGCAGGGCTACATGTTAGCATTGTATATTTGTGTTACTCACAACATTATCTGTTTATCTCTATGTAAATTTTTGTGCAAATATTTAGTCAGTTGTGAAAATTCTGGTAAATAAGCAAGCTTTAAAAAAACATGATCTTATTTTCATGTTTTTAGAAAAAGTCAATAATGGCCAAAATACAAAATTTTATATATATGGAGTGTTATAAGGCTTCTGCCAGTCAAGAGCATCACGGCCCCCTTTAAAAAGTAAGACCCCCCACAATGAAACTTCACTATAATATTTATAAGTCTGTGTCATGTTTTTCCTCATAGATTCTTACTACAAAAAAGAAAAAAGAAAAAAAAAAAAATATACAAAAAATACAAAAACCCAGACTGTTGGCTTTTTTTTTTTTTTTATGTAAATAATGTAGACAATCTCTGGTGAACCCTGCAGTACCTTCGGACGGCACTTTGGGAACCGCTGTTTTAGGGGATTTTGTGCTAGAGTTGTGAATCTTTTGATTGGCTCTTAAAATGAACAGTGGGAGCTGAGTCTTGCAGTTGTGATTTGTTTTTATTTATTTATTTATTTATTTATTTATTTATTTATTTATTTTTCTCTTTATTTGCTGCACAAGCTCCAGCTTCTTCGCTGCTAATTACTAAGAGCTGTTGTGCGTGGAAGTTGATTGTGGCCTGTAGAGTTATTTTCCTGGGCCACAGAGTTTTTTTTTATTTTTTTTATGTGTTGCATGAAAGAAAATCATCAGGTTAGCTTTATTTATACACACATTTATTACAAGGAGTAAATCCAAAATAGTTATCTGTCAAAGCAGAGGGCTATGGCTCCCTTCAAAGAGCCGTAAATCCAATCTCTGTTCAGTGCCATTTTGAAACACGGCCGAAGATACTCACTAAAGTGATTAGTTTTCTTATCCAATGCAAGAGATTAGTACAGCCTATCTTTACCATTGCCTTGGCAGAGGCACATTTTCTGAGAGCTTTTTCTTATTTATTTTTGCAATTATGTCTTTTTATTCATTGATTGATTTTTCTTTGTTCATAGCATAACTTGAACCTGTCCTGTATATTTATTTATGGATTAAAATGTATCAGTCAAAAACATTTACTTTACTCTGCTGTGTCTAATCATGTTGATCCAAATTACCCAAGGACGAGCGCAGGGTTGGCTCCCAGAGAACAGTGGGTTACACATTACCAAAAGGTTGTTGTGGTACACTGTCAGAGTGTCCTTGGACAACTCCTACTGCCCCCATTGTCTGGTATTAATGAGTGCTGTTGGTGAGTGGGTGAATGCTACAAAATCCCCAAATAATAATTAATGAATCATAAAATATAATACACAGCATAGACTTTACCAGCTACAGTGAATGCTGTAAAGGGGATGATAAGATGTTTATTTTTCTGACTACATGTCCACTACAATACTGTCCCATAGGTAAACCAAGAGTCAGAGCAGGAGTAGCCAGCTGGAGGTTTTAGCCTATTGTACCTTTCAGAATCAGAATCAATTGTATTGTCCCAAAAGGAAATTTTAAAAACTAAAAAAAGCATCGCACACTCTGCCATTCCATATGTCAGAGATATTTATTTGATTACATTTTGTCTCATCAGCCTTTGTCAGATCATTTACACACAACAGAACAATGTTACAAAATCCAACGAGTGGTGCAAGGACGCTGCATAAAAACATAATAAATACAGAGATATACTCAGTATGTCTCTTCATCATGAGAGTACAATTAAAATAAGTGCTATAATATGTTTTTGTTTGTTCAGCAGAGAGATGGACATGGAAATAAAAGAGCAGCTCTAACACAGACTACAGGAGATGTCATTAATAATCCTATAGGCCAAACATGTTAAAGAGCACTCATAAATATGTGTAAGTGTAACATGTGTAAGTGTAAATTTGGAATTTCACATGTGCCTATGATTTTTATTGCTGAAAGTGACATTATTGTCACCAAATTGACAAGCTTAGTTTTTTGTTGAACAGTTGAATGACCATACCAGACAGAGATGTCATATCTAATGATGCTCCCAAACACTGCAGTGTAAAAGATCCACATTACTTTGGTGCTGACACCAAAGAACCTCAATCTTTGGGCCAAAAGACCACAGAGAAAGTCCAATTTAACTGACTTTTACTACCATTATTATTACTGCTACTGCTGTTCTACTAACTACTTCTGCTGCTGTTACTACTGTAAATGCTGTAATACAATACTATTAATACTTTCTCTCAGTCATGGATTTTTAAATTTACATAAAAAAATGCATGTAAAAGTATGTTCTTGAAAAAGTACTTCAAGTGCAGTAGTAAGTATATAATATAGAAACATATACATTACTTACAATCTAGTTACTTCCTACCACTTCTTTGCTAGCAGCACCTTTAAAGATATCAATTACAACCATTTCCTGCAGCAGTGTAATCTATTGGAATTCAAATAAAGCCAGACCAAAAAGAATCAAATTTATAGTGGCAATATCATCGAGTTCCACCATAAACTTAACAGCTACAAAGTCAAGCAGATGTTTTCCCTGAGCTGGCCGTGTGGTGACTCCCCCGAGGACATCGTCCATTGGGGCTGAATTATTGACTCTCCCCTGTAGTTCTTAGACGGGACTTTAATGTGCATGTATGGCTCCCAGCTGTGTACCAAGATATGTTGCCCGGTACACCAGTAACAACCACCATGTCTCCTGTCAAAACGGCCGCAGTTGTTCCATTATTCACTGTCTATAGAGCAGCTCCGGGGGGTTTTGTCTACACACTGTTATTGTGCCAGTCAGCTGCAGAATGGGGTTTGCTCATATGCGCCAATTACAAGTGGGCCGTACCATCCCCGCTGCAGCACCGTGCCACCAGCCTGTTCTCTAACCTCCGCTGCCCCAATTCTGTTCCAGCACCAAAGACAAAATGGTCCGTGAGGTAAAAACAGAAGGGATTTCTGAACGCACTAGAGGTATTTCCCTAAAATATCATCCAAGTTACATTTAGTAGGCTTAGACTTACATAAGATGAGACAGCACATTTACAATCCCAATTCTGAAAATACTGGGACACTGGAAAATGTAGATAAAAAAAATACAGCAGTTTGCAAATCCCATAAAACCATATTTTATTTATATTACAACACAAAAACAACAACAACAAAAACATGCAGATTAGCAGGTTTTCTTTTTCATTATTTGATGCCAGCAACACATCACGGCACACAATTTGGTACATGGACAACAAAAGGCTGGAAATGTAAAAAAAAAAATAAATAAATAAAAAATAATAATAAAATAATAATAATAATAATAATAATAATAATAATAATAATAATTGTTTGAGATGTGTTGCTTACTTCAAATTCAAACAACAATAAAAATGAAGGAAAGGTTGGTAAAGGTTGCTCAAGGACAGTATGCACAGGAGGAAGCGGGGATCAAACCGCCAACTTCCGGTTAGAGGACAACCTGCTTTACCTCTTGAGCCACAGCCACCCACAGTTTCCAAACCTGTTATGTTATATTCTATTGCAAATAAAATACTGTCAGCCAATCACAGCCTGCCACCTTCGCCTCTCACCCAATCACCTCTCAAGCCATTCATATACTGTAAATACACCATCTTCCCTCTGTCATCCTGCTGTTTCAGCTCAGTGCCACAACCTTCCCCCATCCCCACCTCCACCGCAGCAGCACAACCATCAGCCTCCTCAACCATTCCATCTCCTCCAGTGTCTAAGCCCCAGGAAGAGAAATTTTCCTTGACTAATCTATTTTACTCTCCCTTCATCGCATTGCTGACATCTCTACCTGCTGGGGTCTAAGCGCAAAAGTTTATTCCTTGTTGCACTTCACTTATTTGTTTTAAGTCTCTCCTGGTTGAAGTATTTTTATATACATTTCACACATTGTCCCAACAAAAATTTGTATTATTTGCCATCTTTCCACTACTTTCTTCTCATCTTCTTTCTTTCACCCCTCTTTCATTGGCTTAACACAACATCAAACTGCTCTGTTTTATGGTAAATACAAAAGAAAATCAAAGTTAATTTGACACACAAGGCTTTCATTTAACCAATATGTTCACACTGAGATCCAGTCTACGTAAAAAGGCATTCAAAACCAAGGATGTTCTGAAGTTGGCGGAATGAATGCCAACCTATTCGACTTTTTATGCAGCCACACAAAGAAGCATGACTCAAACATCGGTATTATCATGGTACACGCTGCAAGGGTATACGAAGGTGCTCTTGGGACGGGCGCTTGCATCAGTAGTGCTTGATGACAAGGTTGGGGCGGGGGGGGAGTAGATAGAAGGGGCTGAAGTGTAGCGAGATGGCAGGCCAACTCACAACCCTATGCATATGGATGGTTACAGTTCACCCAGATGGGACAGGGCTAGTGACATTGTCAAGGCAGAGAACACCTGTGCTGGCCCCTGCGGTCCGTGATCAAAGTGCTTTGTCTGAATTTTTGATGAAAATGCACGCGGCGTTGACATGCGCGGGGAAGCGTTTTGACAAGGCAAGACGAGTGCACTTAAGAACATGGCCCAGGGGAGGCACGCTATGCCACCGACCCATGAAACCATATGGAAATTATACATGTACATGGGGCCGGTAATTACAACATGCATAATCAAATCTGCACACAATGTCCTCATACACTTATTGACAAAAATTACAGTGGAGATAGTAGAGCGATACATCTGAAAAAGTTAAATGTGAGTTTAAAATTTCATTCTGTACACAGGAGTAGTCAAGCTATGATGGCAATGTTAATATCAAACACTGTAAAAGACCAAATGTTGTCGTTTTTTTGTTGTTTTTTCGGCCAGTCCCAAGCCTAGATAAATCAAGGAAAGGGCAGTGTAAAAGACCAATGCAAAATCAATATGTCAATCAATGCGCACTTGGAGGCAGATGATTTTCTGTGGCAACCCAGAAAGGAAAAAGCCAAAAACAAACTTCTTTTTTCTCATGTAGAGCATCTTTCAGTGTCCTAAAAAGCACTATAAGTTTGATGTATTATCATGATCATTAAAGAAGAATTCTGTATAAAGTAAATTTTATATCAAATATTATTTTCTGTTATTGTTACTCTTAACACGGTCCACCAATGCCTACCTTCTAAGTCTAAATAAAAAGTCTGTTGTTGTAACTTAATCAGATGAAGAAGAAAAAAAAGGGAAGGATTTCCATACCCATTCCATTCAGTGACGTATCTTTTTTTTCTTTTTTCTTTCTTCTTAGATCTAGCCAGCCATGCATTACAATGTTTCATTACAAGACTGCTTACATTTAGGATTACAAATGTCACTTTAGGGGTTTCTTTACACTAACTTTGTTAACTACAGAAATGGGTCTGGGATCACTTCTCTTTACAACAATTTCCACTCAGTAGAAATCCAGTTTGACCTATTGCAGCAATGTATCCAAAATGGCAAGGGTGTTATGTGATTGTTAGTGTCCAGTCCATCCTTTTACATTGTCTCTCTTTGTTGCTATGCCACCATTTCAAAGTCAATGCTTGTTCCACTTAGCAAGATTTCAATCCCATGTCAATAACAACATATGGCTTCTTATTGACCTTTAATGACAAAGGTATATTTTATGATTTTGTTTGTCAATATTTTTTGGTAAAGCATGAGGTTGCCAATAAAGCTAAGATTTAATGTTTGACTTTGCCGATAGCCTGGAGCGTGACTCAGCCATGACCTTATCTGCCATTGCATCTCAGATCTATACATCTCCCCTTGTAATGAATAGGATTTTAAGTCTTTGATGCTTGCCATGTGCCATTGGACGTAAATGCTGATACACTCCAGTCACAAATGCTTGCTTTATTTCCCCTGAGGACTGACTTGGACCCCTTCTTGCATCTTTTTTTTTTTCCTTGATAGACACTGCAGAACAAATGAAGTGGAAGAGAAAAAAGTGGAAACTTCTAATGGGCTCTCAGATGTAGAGGGACATTTAGTTCCAGCAGCCGCGGTCATTTATATTCATCTTTCTGTCGTTTTGTGCGGTTAGTCTGGAGGTGTGTGCACAGTTCACTGCAGTTTTAAAATATTTACTTTTTATTTCACATTACAAGCATGCCCCAGAGTGCAAGGTTCTCTTAGATGTAGCTTACAAGATGATAGATTCGCGGCTATCTGTGTACATGTTAAATTTATATCCATCTTTCTGGAACTATGACAACCAAAGTATTGCCCTATCTCACAATGGGAAAGATTTTGTACCAAGACCTGGATTTGATGTGGCCATCCCTAGTTCAGGAGAAAATGCTCTATCAATTTCTATCAATATCAATTTCTCACAGTGGTAAAGAATTCATCAAAACTAGTTATTTTTTCCTTTACTAACCTCTTGTGGCAGGGGTAGTATTTTTGGCCCTATCTCACAATGATACACAATTTTAAAATATTGCTCGATACCCACCAAATATAGGTGGAGGTGGAAGAAATATCAAAATATGTGTACTTTAAGTGCCATTACTTCAAATTAGTATTACTCAAGTAGAAGTAAAAGTAAAAATGTTACTTAATGACAGTAATGTTTATTTAAGCAAAAAGTACCTACTGCTACTACCATTACTAATATTACCACTTCCACTACTACTACTGTTACTAATATTTTTACTACTACTATAACTACTACTCCTGCTACTGCTACAGCCAACACTAATCCTACAAATTACTACTAGTATAGCTATGACTGTTAATTTTATTACCAGCTACTGCTACTATTACTATCCTACGGAAGAGGATTAGTGCCATTGTAAAAAAAAAAAAAAATTTTTTGAGTGTTAAGTTCTGAGATTAAAGTCAGAATTCTGACTTTTTTCTCAGAATTCTGACTTTAATCTCAGAACTTAACCCTCAAAAATATTTTTTTACAATGGCCCTAATCCTCTTCCGTACTATCCACTTGTCAGAGGTATACAAAAAAAAAAAAACAGTATTTATTTTTTGCCAAAAAATGCTCAGTTACTCAATTAAAAGTCTGTTAGAAAATGTATTTAAGTAAATTCTAGAAAAACGGATAATTTATTGTTTGGCCCTTTCCCAACCTTTCCTAAAAATGTCATAAAAATACTGTTACTTAAACTATTACTTTATGAGTTATCGTACTAACAGAGTAACAAACCAAAAAACACACAGATGCCAGCAAAAATATAACCCCTCTACATGTGATAACGACGCAAAATAAACATCAGTAAGTAACTTTCTAAATCAAATACGTAAACCCTTTTTTGTGCCTCCATATTAAAACTTTACTGTTTTGACAAATGCCAGTTAATTTGATGTAACAACAGTAGCTACGGCTTGATGACAGACACGCGGCCGCTGATTAAATCCGTGTGCACAGTAGACGTACAACACCCTTTGTTATCTTGTGAAAAACTATTGATTTCCTCCGTTGGGTTCACAGATGAGACAAAGACTGCGAGCGTGTCTTGAATTACACCGCGGGGAGTGCAGACAATAGGAGCCACTGGAACATATTGACGTGGCACTGCTATTATGGTGGATTGCTTACACTCGCCGTTATTATAGACTTGATACCAAATTATATAGCACTTGTTGGTTGTCATTACAGTGTATGTTTTTTTTTTTTAAACAAAGACGAGTCAGTCAAAGATAGAAAAATTCGATTGGACTTAACCATTCAAAAGTTTGACAGTGTCACCAATTGTATTACATTATTATTATTATTATTATTATTATTATTATTATTGTATGCCATGGTAATGCTACTGTATTAGAAATAAAACTTAAAAAGCAATAAAAATAAAGACTCAAATGTTTATTTTCTCTTATGCTAATACAAAAATGCATTATAAGTGGTTCTAAGTCTAAGATGATAGCAAATGCTGATTTTGTGTTAAAAAGTAGCTCAAGTTAGCTGTTATAAATTATGACATTAAGAAATCCAACATAATAGGAGCAGATTTGCAGAACATTTCTATTTACAATCTGGTTTTATACAGACTTGTGAATAGCTGTCTGATAGAAGACAGAATAGGCTTAATGCTAACCCATAATGATGAATACTATTTGAACATTTCAAACATTAGCAACATTTTCAGCACATTTGAGAAGTACAAAAGTAAAGTGCCCTGTAATAGTTATATAATCACGGCCTCAAGTATTTTTTTTTTCTGCACTGTTTGTTTGTTTTTATGATGGTTGTTGTCTGTTAGGAACGAAAACAAACAAACAAACAAAATAATAGATTTGGAAAAAAATATTTTAAGTGTGGGAAACTTTGTCTAGTTCCAGGTACTATATATGTATGGAGCATTTACCACCGAACTAGATGATTCCTGGTTCATGCAAAGGTCTAGGCACTGTCTATTATTTTGTTTTGTGCCAAATTCATTTAGAGACAGGGTAATACAGCTTGCAAGCACAATACATGTCTTTATACCTCAGACAAAATATTAGTTCCTGTCAGTCTCTCAAATACATTGCCAATTTAGACTTTTTCAGATTCCAAAAGTAACATTTAACTTCTTTACCTGTTCACCCCTGTAGGCTCCTTCAGTAAACTAATTTCTTTACTTTTAACATCTGTCGCTAATCTATGCGAACATTGGCGCTACATTGCTGACTGTCATATATTTTGTTTGTCATCTTAGCATATGGCAAAAATAATGTTGTCAATAACTCACTGTCAGTCAATTTAATGCTTGTGGGCAACTTAAAACATATGCTTAAAATGTAGGTAATAATGGCTTTGGCTTTGCTTGATTATATCCACTGTGGATAGTCAAATGGCAGATGATTGCCATTTGTTCCCCGCAAGTCATTCAGCGGATTAATTTATTCCGCTTGTGCATTAAGTCATTATGTATGGCTACAGATAAAACTCCCAACTCCAAATAGAGAAGTTAATTATCAATTTTTGGAAGCGTGTTATCAGAGTTGAATAAGTTTAAAAGAAAGATGGATGACAAAAGAAGCAGAAGATTGCTATAATTAGTAATTGCGGCTGTGGACCTTGAATTAATGTA
Source organism: Bostrychus sinensis (assembly GCA_020698575.1). NCBI lineage: Eukaryota > Metazoa > Chordata > Actinopteri > Gobiiformes > Eleotridae > Bostrychus > Bostrychus sinensis. Next base: position 9,352,886 of record CM036261.1, on the reverse strand, counting down.
CACATTTTGAGTCAAGTGATGACGTTCAAGGCAGTACAAACCGAATGACTGGCAAGAAACAAACTCAATGGGCTTGATTTGCAACTACTAAAGGCGTGTTGCTTGAGCAGTGTTTCGACCCAGTCCAGCCAGGCACTGCAGCACATGGAGAGATGGAAGTCTGAGAGACCTGTTAGAGAACCATGTGACTCTTTTTCCATAGAAGTGATGCAACAGAGTTTAAAATGGGACAGCACGAGGCAAGGTGGCAAGAGCGTGCGTCAAAACCCATGGGTCATAATTTGGAGTGGCAATGAGATAAGCACAAGTGGACTATTTGATGACGGATTGCTGCAGTTCAGTGGAATACGAGCCAAACGCATGGGAAAATTGATGCACAGAGAAGTCAACACTGATGACTTCTTCATATCCACTCTAAGGACTTAGGACGGACATGGGACAGAGATGAAAGCCAAGTTTGAGAGACAGCTGCTGGGAAAAAAGGCTGCAGTTCAGTGGAATACGAGCCAAACACATGGGAAAAGTGATGCACGGAGACTCTGTCTTTTAAGACTTCTTCATCTTGCTGCTGTTTGCACACTCCAGCAGCTGTCTCTCAAACTTGGCTTTCACCTCTGTCCCAAGTCTGTCCTAAGTCCTGAGAGCGAAGATGAAGAAGTCATCAGTGTTGACTTAAATGACAGACTCTCCATGGATCACTTTTTTCATGCATTTGGCTCGTATTTCACTGAACTGCAGCCTTTTTTCCAGTAGCTGTCTCTCAAACTTAGCTTTTTTCTCTGTCCTAAGTCTGTCCTAATCTCCATGGATCACTTTTTTCATGCATTTGGCTTGTATTCCACTGAACTGCAGCTAATCATGATAAATCAAGTTGGGACTACTACAGTGTGTATACATAATGTTCTCTAATAACCTATTTTCCCTGGTTTCAATAGACCTGGGTACATAGGTACTATGGAACGTGCATTATGTACCTGCATATTTAGTACCTACAGTATGTTCTCTGGTTCATAAAAAACAGGGAAGATAAGTACTGGACAAAGTAGGTAATTCTGGCTGGGCATTATAGGTACTCAGGAACACCTGTGGAGGACGCTAACCCTCAGGTGCGCCAAGATTTGCTCCACTTTAAACCAATCTTATTCATTTAGCATGCACGCAACCCTTTAATAAATCAGACCCTAAGTATTTGGATATTTTCTGTGCTTGTGTGTGTGCCGTACCTGTTGGCATTGATGTAGTGTATAAGATAAAAAGGTTGTGTTGTTCTGTTCTAGTAAATAATAATCAGCATTTTTTGGACAGAAACGGAAAGTTATTTTGGGAAAATGGAACTCACCCAAGAAGTCCGGCTGTATGTGTCCAAGACTTCAGCCCTCCAGAACCAGGTCGTCTACCAGCTGCTCTCTGCCCAACTTTAACTTTATATTCAGCACAGACCAAGGCCAGCTATACACAATACTCATTTGAGAATCGATTACTTAAAATATACTAATAAATACATGTTTTGGGGTAACTTACTCCAGTGTTTTGTCCAAAAACACCCACATCCAGCAGCAATTTGGTCTGCTCTACCCATGTCATAGGACGGGAGGATAGCTGTTTTATTTGTCCTGCTAGCAACAAGACGCTAAAATATTGTTTTATGTGATTTGTCTTTAAGGGTAATAATATTTTGATTGGAAAAATGAATAAGCACCCATAAGAATTTTTTAGTATTAGTATCAAATAATGTGTTACTACATGATTCCCAGAATGCTATATAAATCATTACAATCATGACAAAAGCATTGCAACCAAACTAGAGCAACTTGAGAGTGTGCAAACCTCCACTAAGGCATTGGCCCTATCCCGCAATGTCAAAGATATAGTGCCAAGACCTGGACTCAAACCAGGAAACTTCTAGTCCGGGGGTAAATGCTTCCTCCATTATGCCACCATGCTTACATCTTACATCAGTGGTAAAGAAAAAATGATTTGTTCTTTTACTGACCCCTTGTGACTGGAGTTGGTATCTTTGGTCGTATCTTAAAATGGTGCAGAAACATAAAAAAAAAATTAGATCATGATGGTGTTTCAGATCCACAAAAAATAGATATTTTTCCCTTGGCTCATTAAAGACCTTTTTGATCTTTTCTAAAAATGTCCTCAAACCATTATAGACCATTACTTTTTTCATTATCTTGCTAACAAGCCAAGCAACATCATTGAAAACGCAATCTTCTTAGCTGAGATGAAAAAAAAAAGAAATCCCATATGCTATAAAATGATGATAATTGCATGTTCAGCAAAACCCAGTGAAGTACACACGCTTTGATTTCAATCTAGGCATTTGCATTTAAAATGAATGTAAATAACAGTATATATCAACAATACTGCAGCACTTCCCATTAAAACAATCCCAATGTTAAGTGTGACTCATTTATATTCATGGAGGGTAAATTTTCCACATAAACACTATTTAAAATGCAGTGATAGCATACCGTCTACAGTATACAGGTGCAGAGAGCTGTTCCCCGCAGGCTGTTGCACGTCATGACCTCTTGTTTGGGATTTCTGAACACCAGCGGGGTGCACTCGGGGTCAGGAAGAGTCTGCAGATAAAAACAAGGGTTACTACTGAGTGATTCCATATTTATGAAGGGGGAAAAAAAATATGGGTAAATATAAGCAAAGGCTGGCGAGGCAGAAACACAGTGCTGTTTGTATTTACTGGAGAACTTGAACTGAGCTGTAACCTGCCAAGACAAGCGTGAAAATTAATATATTTATTAGTATTCATCATTGCTCCTTTCATACAAAATATTCAGATAAGTATGTGATAGAAGTCATCGCCGAAGTCCATCAGGTATTTAATTACAGTTTTATCAAATTAATTCAAGAAGTCATGCTCACATCAAGAATTAAAAATTAATGCCCTATCTTGCAATGATAGAGATACAGTGCCCAGACCTGGACTTGAACCATGGATCTTTGATTTCTAATAGAGCTTCTAAAACTTTTAAAACTTCTAATGCAGTGTCCATTGAGCTACAAAGACTTTATATATTGCAATGTTATGAAAATATATATATACTTTTTACTGGCCCCTTGTGGCAGGAGTTAGTACTGTATCTGTAACTCTATCTCTAAATGGTACAGAGTATAAAAAAAAAAAAAAATGCCTTGGTCTACACATACAGCATCCGCACCAAAAACAAATTTATAAAAAAAAAAAAAAATTATATAAATTTATGCTGCAGTGCCCAGACCTAGACTTAAACCAGAGTTCTTCTAGTTTAGGGGTTAATGCTGTACCCATTCATTTTTAAAGCCTGCATATCTTTACACCTTACAAAGGTAATAAATCCACTAATTTAAAATAATTTGTTGCTTTATTAACACCTTGTGGTTAGAGTTAGTATCTGTGGCCCTATCTCACACTGGATGAATAATGAATGAATAATTTCTCTATTGGCCCAACCTTTCTAAAAATAAAAATCACCAAAATCTGATCTGAAAGTAGGAGCACTTGAACAATGCAAAGGGATTGGCCCTATCTCACAATGGTAATGATATAGTGCCCAGAGCTGGACTCCAACATGGATTTTTTTCATGCTGGGTTAAAAGCTATATCCATTGAAACCCTTATATTTAATTTCTTTTGACTTTTTGAGTTATCTTGCCAACAAACCACCCAATAAACCAACTATAACATATTTAGTGAAAGAAACTGATACATTTTTTTAACTAAGAAACATTTTACATTTTTACATCTGCCTACTTCTAGTCTAACCCTCTTGCTGAGTGTCCTAGAGTCCTTGAGGAGAGTAGATTATGAGCCACTATGTTTTTTCTAAGGCCAGAGATGGAGAAGAATCCCCGAGATCCAAGGAAATGGACCACAGAGGAAAAGGCTGGGGTCTCGCCTGGATTCATGAATAAAAAGTCTTGCTGCTTTACTGCACAATTGTCCTGAGGGAAACAATATGTTATTGTTACTGACACGGGGCTCCCATTTGGTAAGGGGTCCCATTGGACTAGAGCAGACAAGTCAAGTCGAGCCAAGCTTTGAAGTTACATCATGTTGCATTTGAAAGCACTGGCACTGGGGCAGAAAAGGGGGGACTGTGGCCAAACAGCAGCAGCATCATGCGACTGAAACTGTAAAATCCAAATGGTCAAATAAATCTTTGCAACAATAAAATATATAATCAAAATTGTGACTTAAGCTTGGTAAACCACAGTACAAATAATATTATTTCCCTTATGTTTGCCAAGGTTTAGCTTCTGACATTTTAGGACACGGTTCGCCAGTTTATTTTCTCAATTTTCTATGCCAGTTCCCAAGCCCATATGAATACATAGGCCTAGTTTTTAATTCCAGGGAGGGCATCTGGCATGGACATCTTTGCCAAATGGATTTACAATAGGGTATAAGGGTTTATATAAGGGTTTTTGGCTTTGTGGATGTTGCAGAACCCCTTGGACTCTGTTGTGAGATATGGTCAATGCTTTGGGAGATGTGGGCCAGTTTTTCCAAATAGTTCCTAGCAAATAGTTCTTGGAGTTTTATATTATCTATGGATTTAAATCACATTTTCAAACCCATAAATGGCCATTATTGGCTTCATGGATCATGTGACCAGCTTTATTTTGGACCTCTGTTGGAAAAAACAAAAAACAAAAACAAAAACGTATGTATGAAAAAATCTATTACAAAGGCTGAGTCAGTCCAAACCTTCATATACGGATGGTTGATGGATATGATGTTTTATTTATTTGTTTGTTTTGTTATATTTGATTAAGATTTAGCTTTAGAAATTCAGGACATGATTCTGAACTTTTCCTAATAAAGTGAGTTTGCAGCTCATGAAGAAGCTAGCTCATTTAGTCATAAGCCGATTCCATCCTATACATTTTGTTGCAAATTTATGGATAAAGAAAGTTGCTAAAGATAACAATCTGAGCTAGCATTACTATTAAAACCACATTTTATTTGAACTTTGTCTTGCATTTCTAAAGCGTAATTATATTGTTAATCAAATTCACAAAAAAACTGCATGGTGCCTCATTTGCTGGTCGGTTCTAACTTTATTTTTGGTGACCACATACTGTGTCTTTGTGGTGTCTTAATATCTAAAAGAATTTATTAAAATAAATGTTATTAAAATCATTTTTTATGTCAGCATAAAACATTCTCAAATTTATAAGAGCAGCACACTTCAAAACCATCTTCAGCACTATGGATAGCGTCAAACTTTTTTTTTTCCAGCCCCAAAAAGACAGACAGAAGTTTTCTTTCATCCCCTGAAACTCTAGCCTTTGTGACACATTTATTTATGTAGGAGGCACTTTCCTGACACAATCACCTTCATTTATCCAAGTTTGGGACTGGCACAAAGAGTACTCTGGCTCAGGAGCCCTTGTGACTGGCCTTTTGTGTACACAGATGACTCCAGTGTTAAAATACATGCTTACATGACATCTTAAAGTCTGTTTTTTTCACAGATGATTCTTATTATATCATGCTATTGGATATAAATAACTGTTATTTTCTTAGGTAGCTTAAAAGACCACTGGCCCTAACATATATATGGGTCATGGGTGACTGGATTCAAAAGTTCACCTAATGCATGTCTTTGGATGGTGGGATGATTTCATAACAATAGCATAGCATTACAATTATTTCACAGATATGCTATATACAGTTTTTTTTGTATTGTTATTATACTGTGGCACTAAAGGGTTAAGCCCACAAAAGCCTTTTATCATCTGTGTGTGAGATAACTTTTCACTGTTTGCTTCAGAAAGTGCTAAGAGAAACATCACTAAAGCACTTATCACCACAGACATCAACAAAGCCTGCAAAACCTACACAGGAATATAAGCTTCTTATGCTAATTTGCTCGTGTCTGCGATCTTTATGGCAGTATGCAGCCATCTGTGGTTAAAGCCCGTGCCTTTCCAGGGCCTCATCTGTAACATATGAGATGGCGTCTTTTGTCGGTGTGAGATATGCCATGGTTGTACAGAAAATCAGCATAAAATCTTTACAAGTTATTGCTGTTCGTTTATCTTTTCGGAGAGTTATTGTCCTGATTCTTTTTGTGCGAGAATATGAGCTGTTCTTCTGTTCTCTGGAATCTTTGTGATTTGTGGCCAATGAGATGGGAAGAGGAGAGTCAGAGTTGCCCTTTCGAAATAATAATAAGATATTGTGAAGAGGGTTGTAGGTTTGATGCCTTGGCTGCCACACCATCTCTCTAAGTGGAGCCTGGATGCCCTCACCCCAACCTTTGATACCAAGTACTCAGGCTTCCACCCACTGTCAAAAGATGTGCATTTTTAAGGTCAATTGGTGGCATCTAAATCTGTCAATGTGTCTCTAAGTGTCACCCCTGCAACAAACTGGCCATTGTCAGGGGTGTACCCCGCTTAAGGCCCATAGTTGCAGGATTAAACTCCGGCCATCCATGACCCCTGACAGGAATAAGTGAAGAAGATCAATGAACAAGTGATAGTTTCTTTTGGCATCTCGATTCGGCATATGTTATACACCTGGTGCCTTTCCTCTCTGCATTTATCCAGGCTTGGGGCTGGCACAAAGAGTGTACTGGCTTGTGACTCCTTGTGTTTTTTTTTTCTTTATGTATACATTAGAACATCAGAGAAATCATCTGCCTAATGTCTTTCCACTGACTTATCGTAATAGTGCTTGATAGAAAGGCCATGCAAAAATTAAAAACCTTTTAGAGTGAGCACAAATAAGGCTTAGGGTTATATTTAGAGTTAAACACTGGCGAACTTAAACAATAGCCACAGCTACTTGAGTGATGGGTCAGGGAAATAAGAACTTAACCACCAAAGCTCCATGCTATTAGCCCTAAACAATAGTCTAATTGACTGACAGACTGAAGGGCAAAGACTCTGCATTGCGAGAAAGAATTTACATCACCATCTGTTAACTCTGCACAACGCAACATTCATTCAGCTTTGTGACACATTTAACATGCCATTTAATTCAAGTTATCGTAATAATCAGGTTTATATTAGACTTACACAAGCATATGAGGAGTGCTGTCTACTTGAGTCTATCCTACTTTGTTCATTGCCTGTTGCCAATTTGCTAATTTGGACAAAAGGTTTTTATAAATACTGTATTTGCTGTTCTTGTCTTAAGCAACAATGGTTTAGAAAACATTTGCGTTATCAAATGAATATGCTTTATTTGCAAACAGGTTTTTAAGCATATTGTAATTTTACTAATTAATTTCTGGTCTATTGCAGAAATACATTATGTTCCATTTCAGATAATTTTTAAAGTATTACTTGATAATGACTATTTCTTTCAGAGGTGGAAAGTAACTTTTTGCTCAAGTAATTTATGGGAGTAGTTATTGTAAAAATAAAGAAAAGGAAAGAAATAAATGCAGTACATTTTCATACTTTTGCTTACAATACAGAGTACAAATCACAAAGTCTCGAAATGAGTATTTTTTTTATCATTGTGCCAAAGTGGGTGGTAATAATAGTAGCCAAGCCCATTGACAGGCTTGTTTGGGCCCAGGGCAAAAAGGCTTCACATGGCTCCATTATGATAAAAAGAGAGGGAAGTAGAGGGACCATTTGTGGGCCCCTCTGACCCTGAGGCCTGGGACAACAGACCCCTCTCGATGAGCCTGTTTGTAGCAGCAGTAGTAATTGTAGTAGATATTGTATTTTCTGAGTACATTTTTGAAAACACATTTTACTTGAGTACATTTTTTGGGGCAATGTGGGTTGTGTAACAGTATTAATTGCAGTAGAAATAGTTGTACCAATAGTAATAGTAGTAATTGTAATAGTATAGTGGTAGTGGGATGGCGCAGAGGGTCAAGCGTTTGCCCACCGACCAGAGGGTCAATGGTTATAGAACATCGCTTGAAGTTCATACTGCCGTTGTCTCCCTGGGCAAGACACTTCACCCACATTCTCCACTGACAGGAAGGGCATCTGGTGCACTGGCCACTGTGTAACTGGTTTGCTGTGGTGACCCCTGATGAAAGGGAGGAGCAGCTGAAAGATTAAAACAAAAAAGTTATAGTAGTAGTAGCAGCAGTTATTCGTTTCTACTCAAGTAATAATTTTCTTGAGTACTTTTACTTCTACTTAATTCATTTGAAGTGACAATGCTTTGACTCAGGTATATATTTTGAGTACTTTTTCCACCTCTGCTTTGTTTACATGTTGGCCAGCTTTTGAAACACCATACCTCACTCTCTCCTCTCACTAACGCTCTAGATTTGCATCGATCCTCGCCGCTTAATCAATAATAATTAGAAAAGCGTTTAATGACTTTGTGAACTCCTAGCCTCCAGCGTTGCGTAATTGCACAGGGGAGGGCACTGGCTGTTTAGGGTAAGCGTGATGTAGTGGCTTGGAGGGCCCGCCGCAAATTTCAAGCAGGCTTATAGTGTGGGATGAGAGGCAGAAGGGGGACAGAGATGTGCCATTGGCTAAGAATGAGATGCTAAGTACTGCGCCCATTACACGGTCTTGTATGGAAAATTGATCCGAGAGACACTTCTGAAATAATGTGTGTATCAATGGGTTTGTTTGTTGAAACCTAGTGCAGTATTGACTATGTTACAATCTTTTATGTTTATCTAGACCAGGAAGTAAATAAAGAACAAGGAAAGACATTAGAATAACATGAATGGTGTGGATACCATAATATTTTTTTTGAAATGTGCAAGGTAATATTCATTCACTCAGGCAAACTCTGTGCATTCTACAGCCTCTCTGAGCAACACCAAACACAATCACACTAACACATACAGGGTAAGGTGGGTGAAGTGTCTTGCCCAAGGACATGGTGGTGGGAATCGATCTGCCAACCTTCTGGTTAGCGGTTGAACGGCTCTACTTACTATGCTACCGCTGCCCCAAAGATCATACTTATCAATAGCTGGTGCAATTGTAAAACTTCATGCTTTGTTTCTCTGATTGGTCATGTGTACTCCAATATTAAGAAGTACTAGTATTTTGTTTACTAGTATTTTTATTTTAATTTTTTTTATTTATTTACTATTATAACTGGCCAGGCTAGCAAAGTCAAATGCACATGACTTTGGTGGCTGGCTTACTATCAGCAAGTCTTATCTGTTTTTAGACCTGTACAAAAAATACATGATGGTTTTTGTGCCAGTACCAAGCCTGGATAAATCGAAAAAGTTGTATCAGAAAGGGCATCTGGTATAAAATAGACATTGAAAAGTAAAACCGAAAAGAAAGTAGGAGCCAATTAGCCAACTAACCCTCAGTAGAAATCCTTTCAAACCAATTCTAACACTTCATGCTTTGTTTTTCTAATAGGTCATAAGTACTGCAATATTAAGAAGTACTAGTATTTTGTATAGTAGTAGTTTTTTTTTTTTAACAATTAGAATAGCTGGACAGGCTAGCCACAACTGCAATTTATCAAATTTCTCATGTCAAATGCACATAACTTTGGTGACCGGCTTAGAATCACTAAGTTTTATCTGTTTTTAGAACTGTACAAACATTACATGATGATCTTTGTGCCGGTACCAAGCCTGGATGAATGGAGAGTGTTCTTTCAGGAAGGGCATCTGGTGATATAGCCTATGCTAATTCAATATGCAAATCACTGCATAGTAGACGGCAGATGATTTGGTGTGGAAAAGGCTAAAAGGAAAAAACAAAACAAAAAACTGTTTACTCTTTGTGTCAGTACAAAGCCTGGATAAATAAAGAGCATTGTATGTGAAGATGGTTATAACGTATGCCAAATGCAAATCACTGCACGCTAGGAGGCAGATGAGGGAAGGGAAAAGCCGAAAAGCTCTCAAAAACTTGGTTAGCTACCCATGCTGTCCCACCTGCATGAGTTGGTAATTGTGAGTTTTAGAAAGACAAAAGAGAAAAATCAATAAAAGATAATGACTTTTACCCCAGTTCACCTCATCAGTCACGGAAGGTTAAGGAGCCCACATTTTGTGCATTCATTGTATTTTCAAGCCAAGTCGAAGCTGTAGAGGCAATGCATTTAACATGCCTTCACCTTATATGTTCCAGCGAAGTTCAGATGATTAATGAAGTGCCTTAAAAATTAAACACTCTGTACATACTCGATACTTTATTATGGGAAGCTAATATGCCTGTCACTGCACACGATATTCTTGACCCAGCTGACCCCAAAAAGTGAGCCGCCAGCCTTGAGTGTCTTGTAAAATTATGATAATTTCTTGCTCAGATCAATAAAGATATGCAGGGCTGTTTGCATAAAATATATTGAGGGTATGTGAGTAATGGTTTGGCTTTTAAAAGTGATATTTCAAATCAGTGTAAGGGCGTTTTAATCTACATAGGTGCCTTATAGAGTGTATGCAAATGGACGGAGAAACTCTGACAACTCTGATCTATAGTCATTAATGTGGAGGGTCTTCTAATCAGAAATTACAAGGAGGATGAATGACTTTTTGGTTGTCAATGGTCATACAAAAGGTAATAATGACCCTAGTGGCTGTTATGTGAATTACAACTGCTCCAGTGGATGATAACAAACAAACCAAATGAGGTATTTTTAAAGAACATTTTAAAAATTTTGGTATTCACTGAATACTACAACAGCTTTTGAAGACCACTGAAAAAAAAAAAAAAAAAAAAAAAAAAAAAATGGCACTATGAGAATAAAGCCATACAATGTCAAGATTAATGTCATCATTTTATGAGAATAAAGACAGGAAAAAAAAATAATTTCACAAGAATAAAAGTCATAATTTTATGAGAATAATGTACTATTTTGAGAATAAAGACGTAGTCAAAAAAAAGACATAATGTTACAAGAATAAAGTCAAAATATAACCAGAATAAAGTAAAAAAAAATATGAGAAATGATGAATGTTAGTCTGTCTGTGCTGCAGTCTCTCGTTTCGTCATGGGGAATATAAAGCATATTGTGAGGTTATATTTTCATTTAGGCTTCCGATCATCACCATGATCATAGGTAGAAGGATTTTGAAACTTTTTTTTTTTTAATTACCACTTTAATTTCGAAATATTATGACTTTTTTCTTGTATAATTATGACATTTTTGGCTACTTTTTTTTTATGTGGCCCTAAAATACCATTGTAAAATACAATAAAGTATGTAGTAAGGTAAAAGTGTTATTACTTTAAAATATGTAATATTACTAAAATATTAATAAGTCAACAGAACTGTTACATAAGAAAAAGTAAAAAAAAAAAAAAAAAAAGAAGTACTCAGTTTGAAGTTGATTAAAAGGTTTTACTGTTACAATCACTACTACTGCTGAAACCATGTACTACTACTACCACTGCTACTACTATCAGCTGTATTACAGTTACTGCACTGTTACTATTAGTTCTACTACTTTTACTACCATTACTACCCTCTTTGCCATCGAGGTAAAAGAAGAAAAAAAAAGTATTGCACTCATTTGGAGATTTTTAAATTACTCACCACTTATCTCTACTTTTACTACTGCTGATACAACTTTTCCACCACCAGTATCACTATTACAACTACTATGCTGCTCCTATTAGTTCAGCTGCTACTACTTTTGGACTCAAGATAAACGAAATATATGGTAAATTGTAGAAAATGCAGTAAATAAGTAAATATTTAGGTACTTGAAATTAAAATGGTAAAAACAGCTAGGCTATATGCTCCTAGGAAAGAGGAGGTTTAGACCTAAAACTAAATTACGCTTAGAATAGTTGAAAGGCTACAATAGTTTTGGGTCATTAGGAGTCATTTGTCCTCCGCTGGAGTGAGTGGGACAGTTGTTAACCCTCCAGAGGACCATTAGCTTAGTCTGCTCCATCTGATGTTAATTGGCCTGAGTGAAACTGTGTTGGTCTGGGTTTTAAGAGACTGCTGAAAAATGTTAACGAAACATTTTTTTTCCCTCTACTTCCTTTCGACTTGTTCTTTTCATCTCTGGTATGTCTGAGTTGATCTTACCAGTCACAAGTTATTATCCTATTTGCAAGGGCCCTCCAGTCTCTAACTCTCTGCTAATTACATGATACTGAGATCTTGTGTTAAACATAATGCATCAACACATTTATATATGTTTTCAGACTTCATATCTCCCTCCAGATGGCTGCTGTCCAAGCTGATGTAATTTCCTATTGGCAGTAGATTAGACTGGTTCGGTTCTCGGGCTTGAAATATTATTAAAACAAAACTCTTGGTTTTTATCTGGATGAGTTGCTCGAGTGTGGAAGCAAAACACCGCGTGGTGCCAAAATGTTCGTGTTGGCAGAGTGGATTATGTTTGCATGTTTCTGTCTGTCTCCACCACAGCTGACGGTTGTACTTATCCAACACTTGCTAAGCTCCAATTCCCAAGTGCTAACTGACTTCCAAGAGATTATTTTCTGAAGGCAATTGAATGATGAAATAGGAAGTGGTTACTTAAGTCCCCTCATTTATTGGTGCAATAATGATAATAATAGTAATCTTTTACAACCCCAATTTCGAAAAAGTTGGGACACTGTATAAAGTAGATTAAAACAGGACGCAATGGTTCACAAATCTTATTAAAACCAACTTTTACAAACAAAATAAAAGCTACTTTTAAAGTTGATGGTAGATCTCAAAAATGTTGTGACTAGGGCAAGAAAAGCCTTGAAACACAGGCGATTCTAATAAAACAAACCACTGTACTCTTTGTGCTGGTCCCAAGCCTGGATAAAAGAAGATATTTGCATCAAGAAGGGCAACAGGCATAAAAAAACAAAATAAAAAAAAACAAACAATTTCAAACCAATATGCAAATCTCTGCATGGTAAGAGACAGAGGGTGACCCCAGAAGGAAAAAAAACTAAAAGAAAGAAGGTTTAAAATAATAGCTCAACAAGGGCAAGAAAAAGCAGGTGATGAAAGCATTTTGCAACAATTTGCTTAACTGTCAACATTTCATTAAGTTGTCAGGGTATAAAAGGAGCATCTTTGTGTCAATCCCAAGCCTGGAAAAATGGAGAGGGTTGTGTCAGGAAGGGCATTGAGTATTTGATGTAATAATCATAATCTTCAGATCCTCAAGTGAAGAGTGCACTGCAAGCCCACCTCCCCTGCCTTTAGGCCTTCAGACATTAATAACTGAGAATTCAGAAGGTCTTGCCTCATGTGGAGTGATAACATCTCCAAGGTACAACCAAGTTTCAGTAGCACAAAGAAAATCTATACTGTTTCTAACAATAAATTCATTAATAATATAAGATTTGTTTTAAATGGGCAGGTAAAAGGTAGAAGTCTGGACCCGAGGGGGTGGGGTGGACTTGCATGCAAGTTCTGGTGTGCAATGCTCGGGCAGTAGTATGAGGTCTTGGGGCTCTCTGTAACAATAGACAGGACAGGATAGGATGACGTTTGTGTGAAGGGGCTGTGTGGGGGATGAACAAACAGGGGGCGCTGGGTCAAAGAAGAAACACCTGAGCAAATAGTCAATCATAGTCAGTTTATTAGGGTTATTAAGCTAAAATGCAAGGTACAGTTAACATCTGAGTAGAAGAGCTGTGGGTGCAACTTTATCCACAAGAAGCCATCCTCATGCTTCGGCCCGCTGCAGAACACCAAGCAGTTCCATAATATTGACCGGTGTAAATGTGAATTGGTTGAGAACACAGTGCAGGTTTATTGAAATTGATTATCAATACGAGTGTCATTGATATGATCCGGATCAGTGTTTTAAATCCTGGCATGCTGTTTCTATTGACGCTGTCCATATGGAGAAAAAAAAAAAAAAAAAAAAAAAAAAAAGGGTGAAAGATTGGCATCTCTAGCACAGACCATCCGTAACAGTCAGCCATTGATTCAACTAATGCTGTTTGGCACAAATGAGAATGAGCAGTGGGATTACACATGTGCCACCTACTGTGCAGTCAGATGTCTTTCTTAATGAAGACAGATGATGAGCAAAAATAAAATTAAAATCGGGAAGAGAGACAATCAAACGACCTATATGCCAATGGATAATCAATTGGTCTTGGCCTACCACAGCCTGGAAAAGTCATCTGAAGACTCATTATTACCCCTGCCAAGGATGTTAGATTTTGGTTTGTTTGTTGTTAGTCTGTTAGGAAAATATATATATAAAAAAAGGCTATTTTTTTCATATATATATTTTATTTCAATATTTTTACTTTTATGTATGCACCATTGTAAGTTAGAAATATACAATATCATCTGATAGTAACTCCAGACACAAGGAAAGTTGCAAAATTATATTTTTCATGATTGTTCAGATACAGGTATTTTTTGTGGATTCTCATTGTGACATAATTTGTGGTTTAATGGATCAAGCATTTACCCCTGAACTATATGACCACCAGTTAGAGTTGAGGCCTTGTTACTGTATCTTCACAATTACAAGATTCAGCTAACACCTTGGGGTAGGTCTGCATTCTCTAAGTACCTCAGTTATATACAGTACATACAAAAATAATTCTTCTAAAATGCAAATTATTCAATCCAGGTGGGACAAGGGTGAATAAAAGCAAACTATTGCGTGTGCCACTTTAAGAAAGTGTGTTAGAAATCTGGGTCTTGCATCCAAAAGGACACAGATGTGATTATTTGGATGTGACCCAGATGTTTCCTCAGTTTGCACAGGCACTGAAACACTGCTTACATTTGGACACTAAAATAGAGATCAGGATTCTCCCCATCTGTGCACACAAGATGTTGAGGTGTACAGAACAATGCATGGGTGTAGCTAAAAAAAAAAGTAATTACAATGGGAAATCCCTAGTTAAAAAATGGTAAATTTATGATCAGGCATAACATTATGACCACTGAGCAAGGAGGAGATTAACAGAATAATCTCTTAATTGTGACATATGTTTGTGTTTGGAATATTTTAGGCAGCAAGTGAACCTTTTGTCCTTGAAGTGCATGTGTTAGAAGTAGGAAAAATTGGCAAGCACAAGGATTTAAGCAATTTTGACAAGGGCCGAATTGTGATGGTTAGACTGGGTCAGATCTAGCCTGGCTGGACAGACAGAGTCTTTTCTTATTCTAGACCAGGGGTGTCCAAACTTTTCACCAAAAGGGCCAGATTTGAAGATGTGCAAATGTTCAAGGGCCAACAGTTCCTCCTTTCTAGGAATTGAACGCACATACAATACGAATTATTTTTTAAGTATTTTGTTTTCAAATTATATAGCAAAATCTAAAACAGGTCCAAACAAAATTACATCTTTGAACATAAACAATCCAACTACAATTATTTTTCAACCAACTTATTAAAGGCTTATTAGAAAAGTAGATAAAATACACAAATGTACGGATAAACCTACAGAAACACTGGTGGGCCATATGTAATGCATTTTCTTATGGAAGCCAAGGGCCATATGAAATCTCGACCCGTGCCACAAATGGCCCCCGGGCCGCACTTTGGACATGCCTGTTCTAGACAAAGAAGCTAGTCTGGTATTTCTTTGCATAAGTTTTGTTTTTATGGGCTGAACAATCATAGACGGAGTAACCAATCAGAGAAATGAAGGGCTGGACCATGGCTAATTCTTACTGGTTTTGCAATAAAACACCAGATTATGCTGTATTATGAGCAGCTTTTCACTTAAAGTAGGAGTGGCGAGATCAGAGCATCTCCAAAACAGCAGCTCTTGTGGGGCATGTGATCTGACGGAACAGATGAGCTGCTGTAGCTCAAACTGCTGAAAAAGTTAATGCTGCAATATAGTGGAAAAATCACAAAAACCAGAACCCTCAGAGACAATGAGAAGACTTTTAGCAACTGGCAATCAATACAAGACAGAGGAGAAGGAATCAAACTCCAGACGAGAGTAACAGATTGATATTGAACAGTATAATTACAATTGGAACATCACTGAAGTTAAGTACAAGGCGCGCTTTTCCAAAATGAGACTCCTTCTTAATAATCATCTCAAAGCCTTACTTTACCAAACCCAAAGTAAAATGTAGGAAAATTAGCAAAGAAAAAGGACCCAAATTTCAACTTTCTACATGCATTCCCAAGAGACCAAACTTGAGGAACCCTACTAAAAACCATGTCGGCAATGATAAAAAGCTCTTATTGCCTGACATAACAAGCAGAGGCGAGACAGTTTTCAAATGCATCGGAGTCCCTTGCAAAACAAAGTGCTTCCCCATTAATTTCCCCAACCAAATCTTTAATGAAATGCAAATCAAACATTCCGTGAATTTGATTAATCTCCCAGGGTGGCCGGAGTCTGCTGTCGGGAACAGTGGGAGCCCTGTTGGCAGTGTTGTTCGCATCTACTCCGCCATTGCGCCGCCGATGATTCATTTGTTTAATTGGGATGAACTTGGAGATTCTGTTTTCGTCCCGATCATGCATCCTGGATGAGTTGTTTACCCTCATCCAAAGAGCGAAGAAAAATCTATATCTATATCTTGTCAGTTCTCTTTTTGTTAGGTCAGGGCTTACCTTTAAAATGCTTAATGCTTCAAATCTGTATTGGCTTTTTTTTTTTGACATATCAGTGAGACAGTCAGATCTGTTGTGCTTTTGTCATTCACAGCTTCCCTGCTTCCCCCACTTAATCCGTTCAGGGTCATGGCGGGGATATCATATTTCCCAGCATGCAACAGCAAGGAAAGAAGTCACACAAATTAGGCGTCAGCAAAGATAACAAAACATCACCGTACAGAGAGGAAGATATCAGTTACAGACATTTTTTTTTTGTATTGATGATATCAGGGGCATAAAGTTAACAACCCAGTGTTTTTTGCAATCATGCCATCATACTACTCTTTGATTACTTGTTAAATGTGTAAAATGAGCACCTAGACATTAATATTATTACTTCGGTGTCTTGGTTAATGGGGTCATGTGTCTGCAATTTGCATGTTTTTAGAAAAAGAATTTCTTAAAGTGGATGCATTGCCAAAAGTATCATGGATTTTATGAGAACTAGTGATGGGTCAGTTGCAAATAAAGTGAACGGTGGGATCTGGCTTCCATCCATCTGGGATCTGGCTTTTTTTTTTTCTGAAAGGATCTTTTTAAAAACAGAGCAGATAATAACAGCCCCTCTAAACTGAGGCACTTGATCTTCCTCAATGTCAATCTGCATTAAAAAATAAAAGTTATAATTAGATAGATGATGGTGGTTAGTTCAGAGACACCTGAAGGTGCTTGGTATAGCTGTTTTGCATAATGCACATTGCAATAAATCTTGTAATTTATTCTTTATTAGGTTATATATTTATGATAAGGTTTTTGGGGTTTTGAGGTCAGTGGTTGCTTTTATTTTTTTTAATACTAAATAAAGTCCTGCTTTTTGTTGGGTGTGTGTGTCTGTGTGTATTAAAAACTAAACAAAAGTCAACAGCTGTTCTTATTTAATTTTGCTTAATTATAGACAGGCCTGCCGGGGAGTGCAAAGGGGTCTGTTGTCCCGGGCCTCAGGGTCAGATAGGCCCAGAAACGGTCCTTCTTCTTATATTTTCTATTATATGAGGGCCCATATTAAGCCTTCTTACCCTGGGCCCCAGCAAGCCTGTCGATGGCCGTAATTATAGGTGTTTTTATATGCTACGTGTAATAGAGTGGTTCAGTGGGTAGTTTCAAAGTATCCAAACTTTTGAATACTTCACAATCCATGTATTTGACTTATATATGAGTACACAATACAACTCATTTGTCAAGACTGCTCTAAATTTGGGTGAAATATAAGTGTGTAGGTCGTAAAATGAAGAGCCATTTTGGTGAGCCAAGCCACTGAAATGAGCTGAAATTCCCATCACTAATGAGAACTGTTGTTGAAAGACAGATGCTACTTGTAACCTGTAACCCAGGTGCCAAAATTTATTTTATTTAGTTGACCTTTATTTAACCAGGAAAGTCACAAAATCTCTGGCTTTTCACTCTCACTCCACTATGACTCTTTGATTGTGATGCGAGGGACCATGGACAGAAGGAAGAAGTTGCTGCAGGTTGGTGCTTAACAATTTTATTCGCTTTTCACGTTAAGACAACTCGTGAAACTAAATATAATGATTGACAATTAATAAGCGCTGACTACCGCTGCTTAAGCCTGACAAAAGCCGCGTTGGTTGACACGGAAACTGTGGAATTGGTGAGTAACTCTGTTAGCGCTAGCTTAGCCTAGCAGCTCGCCGCTCCATTTGTTTGTATGGGATAGCTTAGCTTAGCCGGTCGCATTAGTTTGTATGGGCCCGGTTAGCCTTGTGTTTTAAGCTTGTTCTCTTACAAGATCCCTGGTAAAATAAAAATAAATGATACTGTATCATTGTTAGATCATTACTTAAATTGCCTTTTGTTATACTCTTAATTTTTTATATTTTTTGTTGCATTTGTAAAGGGCCAAACTTTGTATTTCATTGGTGCTATTGAACCAATGCACTCTAATGCAGTGATTCTCAGCTGGTGGATCGCGGCCCTTTGCCAAAAATAAATAAATAAAATAATATAAATAAATAAATAAATGAATAAATTGTGCGCTGCTTAATTCTCCTCAAAGCACAAAGTCTTTTAATATTTACCACTGAAAAGATCATCAGAAGAAAAGTACATTTTGTAGACTCCTTTTGAATTCCACCTTTTTATTTAATGTATTTTGGTTTTAAATTAAACTGCATCTAATAGAATGTAGAAGGGAAAAGTTTCCTCTCTAGCATCACCACGTGCTGTTAAATGTGTTCTTTTTGATTTGGCATGCTGTGATATTCTGACATTATTCTGTCTCAAGTTCAACACATTTGATCTTTGAGTTGAAATGTCTTTTTTTATTTGGGTCGTGGCTTGTCATTTTAGGATAATGGTGGCTCCTGAAGCCAGATCAGTTGAGAAATGCTGCTCTAATGCACCCCTTGTGTGTTAACATTTGGTTTATTGTTAAGCCTTATTTATCCATTGTACTCATATAAATACAATATAGCAAATATTTATATATGATGATTATTGGATTAACTAAACAATTATTATCATATTGTACAATACTGAGCTCTAGATTTATTCATATTTAGAATTCAACTTGTATTATTTAATTTTTATTGACTGTGAATTTTATGCACATGAATTCACTGAATGCTTGGTCCTGTTCTATGCACAGGCCAGGTTTTATGGATGGCGAACTAGAAATAAGATTACTATCCAGTGCAAGCCTGGGGAACGGAGCCTGAGAGACTCAACCTGCTCTAGCTGGGCTGGTAGGAGGCTCTTGTAGCCATTTTGAAAAACTCTACCCCTCGCATTTCACTATTCAACCAACTCCAACACACATCCACATTTGCCCCCTCAAGAACACATTTGGACTGTTTTTGCTCTGGACTCGAATTGTTGGGACAGGGTCAATGAGAACCTTTTGGACATTGCTTGGTTTTGATATAGTTGCTTGGTTTTGATATGTACAGCGTTGAACTGATCTATCTATGGTGTTAATTTTCCACTGAGAAATTTCCATTTGAATTTAATGTGTTTATTGTATGTTGTTTGTCTTAAATATTTCACAATATATGGTACCAAACCACACCAAAAATTTCAGTCTCTGTGTACTCCCTTCAAGAGCTGAACCAGTCTTCTGAACTAGCCCAAATCATAACTGTTACTTTAATTTATTACCTGCACTGTACTTCATCAACACATTTAGTAACATACATGCTACACTACTGTAGGTCGGGAGTGTCCAAACTATGCGGCCCTCGGACCATTTTTATTGGTCTTTTCCTTTCCAAATTTCCAAATTACAGGAGCCTCTAAGCAGTGAAAAACTCTCTATAATCCAACTTTTAAAAACCAGTGTCATGCGCATGTCTTTCACCTCTTCTGTCAGAGTGATTGCTAGAGCTGCAGCCTCCTAGCAATGGGTATTCTCACTTATAGCACAGTTATTATATATTCATACAGCAGATATGTATGAGGTTATTTCTAGACATAATTGTTGTGTGAGATGAAGCTGGCTTAAAAAAAAAAAGAAAAAAAAAAAAAGGAAATTAGTGGTTGGTGGTGTCAAAAAATTTCAGCCATATGTGCCAGGTCCAAGCCTGAATAGATGTGTTGTTCTGGAGGGGCATCTCGAGTTAAACCTATGCCAAAGTACTCCTGAGATGGATTCAACTTGACAAAAGGAAGCAGCCAAATGGGATTGGCCAATATGGTGAGGCAAAACCCATTACCTCTAAGTGGCCATCCTCTACATATTCTGTAGTTTCCAATGTGGCCCTTGCTGAAGGTAATCACAAAACTCCTAAAGATACAGTATATTAAGGAGTTGGTTCTATGCCAAAATGACTTGGAAATACAAAATCATATTTGGGAAATGACACCCTGAAGAAGGCAGTTTGTTGGCTGCTATGCATTTTTTTATTTTATTTTTTTTATATGGGACAGCGTGTATTAATGAACAGCAGCTAGTGCCGTAAATACACCGGATTATAGCTCAGAGCTAATTTCCATCCCTAGTCCCCACTCACTCACATTCACATTGGGTCTAAGTCAAACTCAGCACCCTATGCTTTTAAAGATTTTAGAAACATACAGTCACATGAAATAAAGGCTTTTTAGTGTTGTGGTAAATGAAGAGTGGTGGTTGTTTTTTTTCTTTTTGCAAGTTCTTTGTTCCCAAGTACCAAAGAGCACCTTCAATACAGAATAACTAATTGACAAAAACTTCCTGAGGACTTTGGACCTTTTCTGTTCTCACTTAGTGAATTGGAACCAATATCCAATGTTAATGTTTAATAGGTTAACCAGTTTCAAGTCTATAAGTGAGGTGCACAGTGGCAGAGTGGTTAGCATTCTTGCCTCTTTAGGAGTTAGGAATATTAGTGACTCTAATATGACTTTATTGAACATTTTTTAGCCAGGGATCTCCCATAGAGATACAATATCTCTTCTGCCAGGGTGTTACTAGTGAATGAATGTGAGTGTATTGTTGTCAATGTGTCTCTCTACGTGTCACCCCTGCGACTAACTGGCCATTGTCCAGGGTGTACCCTGCCTAAGGCCCATAGCTGCTGTCCAGCTACCTTTACTAACAAGAACAAGCGGAGAAAAAATAATGATTTACCTTGGTTTATATGTTTTTCTTGGCAACTTTGGCTTGTTGTCGAAAAGTTCCTATCCGACGTTTATTAACAGGGCAAATATTGTGCCTTGCTAAGTGTCACTGCTTTTGTGTTATTAAGAAAATCTTTGGCACACAGCACTTAAAACTCTTAAGTTGCCATCATCCAACTATAAACCTTGTTATGTCATAAACTCAACTATAAAAAGTAATTAAAGTTACCAAAGTTGCTGATCCCATTAACTCCCATGTACAGAGTATAAGCCACTGGCAGCACAATGCGGGCATGCTCATTTATCATTAGTCCCCAGCTATTGTCTGATCTATAGAGTCCACTTGGCTACTTTCCCACTGGTCATGAAATGCACAGGGAGCCAGTAAAGTGACCCCAGTACGGCCCGCTAGTCTGGGGCAGCTTTCTATAGAGCTTTAAGTGCAGCCATTTGCAAATAATTTCCACGATAAACAAACACGGTCAGAGATTAGGGTCGGATCAATCCATCACAGAGGCAACTCATAAATGCAGCGCTTTTACAGATAACAGTCATTTAGATGGATCAATGACCCTTGTTGGCATACTGGCCAATGTATGCAAATTGCAGTGGCAGTCTATAGGGCTTGTCGAGGCTTGTGTGTGTCGGCATTGTGTTGGACTCTACAGCAATAACTTTAGAAGCCACTGTTGGGAATAGTCAAAGTATGAAGAGTTACACTTAACAGACACACAGAGAACTTCTAGACTTTCATTTATTCATCTTAGGCTTGTTACTATATGGTGGGGGTAGGTCCAGGGGCGTAACATCAGGCAGTGCAGCCAGTGCAGCTGAACTGGGGCCCAGGACATGAGGGGGCCCTATTGAGAGTCCTTAATTATAGTCAATTTTAGTGGATTATTTTCATTCTGGGCTATAAATAACTTCAAACCTGACTCATTTAAGAACAAGCAGGTGATTAAAACATATTAAAATGATATATGCATAGGACCTTCAAAATATTTACTTAATGCTTACAAGGTTTAATTATAAACAAAATGCAATTTTTTTTTGGTGGCACTGACATGTTTGAATTTTGAATTTATTTATTTATTTTTAATTATTAGTTGACTTTCAGAAATTTCAGTGCTCTTTTTACAACTTAAAGTATGTGATGTGGAAGATGCTTCATAACTTAAGGGCCCATTCTGAAAACCTGCACTGGGGCCCCTAGTTACCACCTCATGCAAACTGGGAGGGTCCCAGTTTCTATGGGCCTTAGGTGGGGCTCACCCTATCACACAGACATATACAGGCAGACAACCATTCACTCTTAAATTTCACTATGCGCAATTAATAATCACTAATTCACCGATACATGCTTGTTGGCTCCCTGCTTGTGAAGTGCTTAGTTCCAACCTCTTTAGAAGGTCAGGGGTTCTATTCCCAAAAAAACAGTTCCAAGCCTGGAAAAATGGACAAGGTTGCATCAGGAAGGGCATCTGGCATATTTGCATGGTGGAAGGAAGCCAGAGAAGCAACAGAACCCACAGTAACAGGGAGATCATTGGTATTACACTCATGCTAACCACTCTGCCACTTGTCTATAGTATGTACAAGTGCATTGAGTTTCTTCTGAAGTCAAATTTACACAGTACTTTTTGTGCCGCTACAAAACTCCACATTTATAGCTGCTGATCCTCTTTTTAGGGCACTGCATGGCTTTTTTTTTTTTTTCCCCATCTCCTCTGATGTATATTTGCAGCAGGCCATGAGAGACGTTTTGCTGAGGACACAGGCGGCGCTTGTAGAGATGGTTTTTCAGAGATATAGGCTGGGGTTCCTGACAGCCGGAAATGATCAGGCGGGATTACTCATGCCATTTTATAGTGTAGGTAAAGTGGACTTTCAGATTATATCTAGTGCATCGGCCACGACGCAGTCACTCCAAAAATGGGTGCTTCACTCTGAGAGCTATAGATCTGTCATTTTTGTTGAAATGAATGCCGCTCAAAAGGCTTGTAGCATATCTATGTGACACAAATCCACCGACAAAGCAATTTTAACACCGCCTAGCAGCAGGAGGGGTTTATTGAGCCTGCTTTTTTTTTCTTTTTTTTTTTATCAGAAAAAAAAAGTTTAGTAAATTGACATTTGTTCCGCAGCAATATAAAGTGTTAAGTGTTGAATGCAGCTCTGTTGATTCAGTGGCTATTACTCAGAGGTAGCAACGGGAACACGGATAATAATGAAACCTGCCAGTTGTCAGACATTTGGAGGTGAAAAATAAAATCCTTGTTCTCAGTGTGCAAGATATGGTCATTATTTCCAAAATCATTTGACCACGCTGACTTTGTCCAGACACATACCAAACTAAACAATGGGTTAGACAGACGAGGCATATTTTCTTTGGCCGCAACCTTGACATGTTGTTAACAGCAAGTTTTTTTTAAGCTGTTTAGACATAGAAACTTTTGGCAACTCTATATTTCCAAGCATTTATGAGCATTATGCATTCATTGAAACTATTTTGTGAAATAGGAACATCGGATTTAAAAAGTTTCTAACCTAAGGCATGTTTTTATTTAATCAAAAGTGTCCTACTAAGAAACTCAATCTGTGCTGGAAATCACATACAATGGTAGTGGGTTGGAAAACAATTAGAAATGTAGAAAAAAAGGTGTTCTTTGCAAGTTATTAAAAGTCTGAACAAGAATTTGAGATTGTTTAACTTGATTTAAAACATAAATATATATAATGGAAATGACAATCTATGGCATACAGTGATCAAGCATAACATTATGACCACTGACAGGTGACGTGAATAGCACATAACATTTTCATTGTGGCACCTATTAGTGCATGGGATGTATTAGGCAGCAAGTGAACATTTTGTCCTTGAAATTGATGTGTTAGAAGCAGAAATGGCCAAGAGCAAGTTTGACAAGAGCCAAATCGTGATTGGTCAGAGCATCTCCATAATCTATCAGAAGTGGTCCAAGAAAGGAACAGTGAACTATTTGACAGGTGCACTTCGAAGTGTTAGGGATTTGGCCCATCTGGTCGGATCCAAAAGACGCGCTACTGTAGCACAAATTGCTGTGGATGTTATTGTTTTGATAGAAAGGTGTCAGGATACCTAGTACATCACAGATTCAAGATTCAAGATTGTTTTATTTGTCCCAAAGGAAATTTGTCTTGGACACAAGTGCTGCTACAAAAATAGTACACAACATCACACACAAACATACATGACATAGACTAATACGTGTAAAGGCAAGACATGAACTCCACAAAAACATCAAGACTCTCTGGCCTGAATTTAGGAGATTAACCGATGGGAAGGACTGAGTTCTTATTCAGGTATCTTTTCTTGTGTTTAGTTGGAAACTCTAACTTCGTCTGGATTGTGTCATACTGGGAGTGTAAGACAAGCAAGGGGTCAGCAATAATTTTCCTTGCCTGTTTTATTACAGTCTCCTCAAACATCAGTAAGTTGCACATGGGGTTACAAGGTTAATGCCTGGTTGGTGTAAAATAGCCAATAGATGCCTACTGTACAAAATTGTATATGAAAAATGTGAAATGGTCACATTTACTTTATAGTACTTTTCTACATCCATGGGCACTCAAAGGAATTGTTCAACCATTCACACACCAGTACAGACACTGGAGGCAACCTGGTGCTTTGCTCAAGGACACAACTATAGTATGCCATAGTTGGACCGAAGTTTGAGCTGCCAACCTCCTGGTCTGTGGACAAACAAACGCTGCTACCAACTGAGCTACTGGTGTCCAACTTGGATTAAAATGGCTTTTGTAACTTTATTACTAAAATCTTAAACTGAAGCAACCAATTCTACAACGCTGAGTTAGGAAACTGGCACATCTTGAGTGAATTGACTTTTTTATTCCACCCGGACCGCATTTAAACCAGTCTATTGATGTTGTACCTGGCAGCCATCTGACAGCAGGGATCTAGGCAGAAGAACCACAGAGTCTCCGAAGACCAGCTCCGAGAAGCCAGACAGGTCATGATAAGAAAGTCTTTATAATCATTTATTTATACCACATCGTGCATGCATATTCTGTTGTTTTAATTAAACAGAATATAGTTTTATGTTAATCTTGCATTTGCCATTTTCTGATTCTTTAAAAAGGATATATTATGCAAAATCAACTTTTTTGAGCTTTGTACCATGTTATAATGTTGTTTCCTCATCAAAAAATATACCCAGAGTTATTACCCCAGATAATTTTGTAGTGAAATGACATCATACGGAAAGTTCAAGGAAATAAAAAGCTGTTTTTTTGTGGTTCTGTTCAAAATAGAGTAACAGCTCTGAACTCTGCTGCAATCTTCTGGTCTCTTTGCCTACTTCTTTATGGCAACAGTAATTATCGGAAAAGATTTTTAGTCACATAATGTTTTTAAAGGTTGTAAAATGTGAAATGCTGTTCTAGAGGTGACAAGTTTGGTCTAAAAATATAAATAAAAGCATAATGTATTCCCATTTAAGTTTCTTCTTCCATTACCAAGCAACAGAACAGAGGTCTCAGAAGCTTTTCTGCCTTGCACACTTGGTACATGCACAAAGCAAATTAACTATTGTCAAAGGGGAATGGTATACATAACAAAAAGTGTTTTGGAATAATACAACCTCAACCAAGCAATTGATTTAATGGCAGCTACAAGTACTGTAACAGATTCTTTGAACTCACTTGTGCACTCAGGACAAAAAACTTCAAAACAGCATGATTTTAAAAGAAATTCAGTTAATACTTGTAGGCATTTGAATTACACTCAGAAAAAAAAGCTTGTTTCAAAAGTAACATTTTTGTTGCTGTATCCAATATGTTGACTCATAATTGCAAATTCTTTTCTTTTGTGCTTGCCATAATCCAATTTCCCTGGTATCTTACCTATTTAAGCAATGAGGACTGAAATGATTCTTTATAAGTCCCATAACAGAAGAACGTCAATGTTATTTAAAATGGAAGATAAATCTCATCAGTTAAACCAGGACAACCAGATACATGAGTGCTCAAACCAACAATGCACAAAGGAGAGATTCAGCCTTGACCCGAAGTAGTCCATTTATTGCAAGTAAATTACTGATTGAAATCTTATGAGAACTTTTTACGGTGATGCAGCCCACAATAAGCCCAAATATGGTGGCATTAGGCATTTAACATCAGTACTATAAGGATAAGCAAGAACCCACAAAAATTATAAATGAGGCTTAGACTTGCAACTGGCTTAGAATTTAATATAGCAAGACTATTATAGGTGTTGGATGTTGTAGGCCAGTCTATAATAGGACATGTGTTTTGTGATGCAAGAATAAATGTTTGATGGTCTAGTCTTGAGTTGCAACTGTGCCAATTTAAACATGATATACAGTATCTTCGAAAAAGCATGTTCCATATGTGGCTGAATAAATTCGCACAGTTTGAATAGTGTCTCCAAATAGTTATCCAAAGCAGCGAACCATGTGGAAGTTTCATTACTTCCTTTTTCTACAGATGCCCTCAGTGGACAAACTGGCCTCTGCTTTAGGATGTCTCTATATGGAGCATTGAGTTTCTGTCTTTGTCTAGGCCTAGTTACCGCAATAAAGAATTGTGGTAAGGCCTACTTCCCGCAAGATACACTTAAGGGATACCTACCGCAAGCAAATCACAATGAAAAGTCTAACAGTGTAGAGAAGTAGGACAGATAAACGTTTCCAAAACTCGCCACACAGACATCTTCATGCAGATTCTGTAAATCCTGATATAAAAGGAATACTCCATATTTGATAACTGTTCTAGTCCATAGTCCTGGCTTGGTGATAACTTCAGCCCAGTGTGAAGTCAGCACATTGGTGTCATGAGCTTCACACAGACAGAGCTGGCTGCCTCTCCGTATTCTTGCAGTGTAAATCTGTGCTGGAGTTCGCTTTTATTTTAGCAGATTTCAGCTCTTTCTAGCTCATTTAAATCTGCTGCTGTGTCAGTCAGATCACTGTACTCTGTAACTATAGTAACCCACAAGGACCCCTTGAGTCTTAGTTGCACCTGTTCAAAAACAAAATTTGGTAATATTTATCTATTTTGAAAATGGGTGAGCATTATGAAAATTGCTTTGGTGTCTGGTTGCGGGTGCCTGCACTATACAGTACAATATACTGCACTATATATGGAATAAGGTTGACATTCAGACACAGCCTTAGTCTCTACAGATTTCTTGTTACTAATGGTGGAAATGGCTATGGTAAGGATCAGTACTTAATATTCAAAGGTACCAAATAGGAATCTTGATTTGTCCCTCTTAACACAATGGCTTATTTAGTAAAATGAGGGCAAATAATTGAGCTTACCTTAAAGATAAAATGTTAAGTGTTTTAGACCCATTTTA
Source organism: Bostrychus sinensis (assembly GCA_020698575.1). Taxonomy (NCBI): domain Eukaryota; kingdom Metazoa; phylum Chordata; class Actinopteri; order Gobiiformes; family Eleotridae; genus Bostrychus; species Bostrychus sinensis. The sequence goes on along the minus strand of CM036261.1, from coordinate 9,325,466 downwards.
CTGGCTTGGTTTGGTTACTATAAGAAACAATGGACACCAGTTCATTTAAATTACTTCCTCTGGGTTACACAAAGTTATGACCAGAGTGTTTCCTTAATTACTATACCATGGGACTCCTCTTTTGATTTTTCATTTTAAAACTCCTTACCTTGTACAGACAAAGGCCCTGTTAGGATAGTCGACTGTCACTCATGAAATATAGCATCCAATTAATTTTCTTTAACATCGCCGCTGTACCGTCGCCGTCATATTGTCATGCCCTAGCACGCATTCATGTCTCCCTATGAATACTTACTCTGTCAGTCTTCTTTCTGAAATAGCCAATCTGTCTCTACTATATTGACTTTTAAATGGCCGTGCCCCCCTTATGCCTATACATGTCAACACAGCAGTTCGAAATAGGGGCTGTCCATCACTGCCTCCAAACCAAATTGAAAAGGGAGGAAACTTTGCCAACACGAACCGAATCATTTTTAGCCGCATTAAAATTGCAGAAAGAAGGGGAGGTAATGGGTTCGGGGGAGCCGAGGCTTGGCTGTACATTGAGGGCATTTGAGGTCAGTGGGAACCTGGATTCTCAGAAAATGCTTAAGTAATCAATTGAACTTTAGACCTGTGTGGAATGGTGCACAGAATCAGGCCGTTAACTTTTTAGCGACCGAGAAAAGTTGACTATCAGCTCGTAGCATCTTTGTTTTCTCATCAAGGACTTTAAAAAAAACTTTGAATCAATATTTAATTATCTGCTGCATAAACATAAATACAGTTGCACATAGCAGCCAAGCAAAGGGTGCACTCTCCCATTCCAAGAATCAGCTCGGCTCAACATCTATTTTATTAATCTGCTGAAAGATAAGGCCAGCAAGTGGAACGTCAAAGTATAAGTGGTATCATGTTATGGCTGTCACATCAAAATGGGACTCAATACATGGCAGAGTCTAGTACCTGACCTTATCGTGTACAAGTACTACATGCTTCAGTGAGAGTGATGTACTTTGAAAATGTGTGTTGGATGATATGTCTGGAAAGTTATCAACCTCTACAGCTCGGGCTTTTAGGGCAAGCAAATAAAATACTCTTTACAAGCTGAAGAAAGAGTGTTACTTTTCTTTACGACCCTCTAGTGTAGTGTTAGGGGGAGCTGTTTAGACACCACAAACATTTTAGGCATTTGTATTGTTCACAGTGGTGGAAAGCGCTGGGAACCTTGGATGCCACAGTCATCTTGGTTCAAAGCCATTCTTGCCCTAATATACCATAAACATCTTAGTCTCCCCCTGTGTCTGTTCTTCCTTTAAGTAGCTAACTCTGCAGAGTGTTGTGGTGGGAAACGTGTCCAAATTATCCTTTTTTCAATCTTTAAACATTGTTATTCGTGTAGTTTACTTAAATACATTTTTACACATAGTCCAGTTTAAGTGTTAGTTTAGTATTTTCAGTATTTTTAGCCTTCCGTCTATCTCCACCCCTGCTGATTTTGGGGATGTCTTCAGTAATCTTAAGTGTCAGTTGCACAATATTACAATGGCCAGAGAGTTTGAAATGTTGTGCAATAGGTAGTTGGGATTTTGTGTTTTGATTGCATATTTATGTTTATGTTGGACTCACTAAAGATTAAGAGACAGGTTTGGTATCAGTCTTGTAATTAGAGGAGGATATCCATTTTTCTAATTATACCAGGGTATACGGTATAATTGAACGCTGATGCACATTTAAGGTATTTAATATAAACTATTACACACTTCCCCAGGGGATTTAAACCACAGTATTGGAAGTAATACCATCAGGATTTTTACCCCAGTAATATCGTTATATCGCCCAACTCTACTTGTAATCTCCGTTTAGTGAGTTCAAAGTAAAAGCAGCCACAACAGTCCACACAGTACATGTTTGTTTTTGGGTTTTTTTTTTGTTTTTTTTTGTTTTTTTTGTCCAAGAGCGTCTTTAAAGGTGGTTGCTCTGTCGATGTGGTTGCAGTGATTACTGAAAAGTGCCCACAGGTTGAAGAAAGATTGTCCTTGGTTTTGAACCTTTTAAGTAGTTTCTGACCAGTTGATCCCTGAGGGTGGGAGCTCTTCTCACTGGAAACAGAAGAGGCTTAGCAAAGACAGAAGAAAGTGGATCACTACCTTTTGGTAATGTATGGAAATGTTAATGTTACTTTTACACAAGCATTTTTTTTTTTATTCTCTAAATAAGTAAAAGTATTATAGTAGTGCTTGCCTTAAAGTCAGAATTGTATCAAGGAATTAATACTGGTTTGGGGGACAGTAGTGGTAGTACAAGTAGTAGTACTAGCAGTAGAAGGATTTTGTTGTGAAACATAAACGCATACTTTGAAAACTAACTTTTACTCAAGTATTAATTTGTTGGCTTTTTTTTTTTTTTTTTACTTCTTAGGAACATTTTTGTTTGAGGTTTGACTTCTTCCACCTCTGACTCTTCTAAAGATTCATATATGTGTTTCTCTACAGCTAATTACTGTAATGTCTTGATCCATTCCCAAGACAGATGGGCCTTGTCAAAAATGTGTGTGGATATTGTGCATTTGCTAAAAGTTCATCATAGAATAAAAATACTAATTAGTACCAAAAAAGGTAAAATGAGTAGTGATAATTCTAGGATTTGTGGGTTGGAAGAGGTTGAATAAGAGGTTGAATATAGTTTTAATCAAAGAAAGTTGGCAATTGAGAACCATGCTTTACAAGATACTTCCTCTGATCACTCAGATACATACAAAACTGCTCCTAGAAAATTGACTATGAATGTTTAGTGCGCTTCCAGAGATGTCTGCCCGGCAACTGTGCCCATTGTGCTGCATATAACAATTCTCAGAAATTATATTCATCATTAACTCCTATTCAGCTACTGCAAAACACAAAAAGCCCTCTAAACAATAGTATGTTTTTTTTTTTTTAAGTCATATTATTTACAATCCATGATTGTTGCAGACCAGTAAAATAAAGTGAAGCCTGGTTTTATGCATTTCTCCTATTGAGCCATTGCATAGCAGGTGATTTTATAGACTTCCCACACTGGATGGCCTTGGTGGAAGCAATCGTTCTGTGATTGATCCATTTGGAAGCTGCTGTTTTTTTTTTCTTTCTTTCTTTTAAATTGTCCACTTTTGTCCTTTTAACCTAAAAAAAAAATCTCTGTCTTACTGGAAATTCTCCACATTTTCACCATCAGACAAAGCCTTCCCACTAGACTCGTGTCTGAGTTTTTTAGTTTTTTTTTTACACTGGCTTGACCGAGGTCTTCTAGCTCTTGTGATAAAAGCACTCCAGAAAGTTTTATCTTCCATTTCTTTCAGAGTGCACAAAACCTGAGTTGACTCTTGTGTGAATTTTATTATGTTTTATTCAAAGTCATAGCCAACCAACCCTCAAGGACACAGTCATTTGGATGCACCTTTGATTTAAATAGTGCCGAATGCTCGGAGTGTCTATAATGTGGGCAGTGATGGAAGCGTCTGGTGCCATTTCTGCAGACTATTTTGTGCAAATTATGTTCCAAGAAGGTAGTTATGCTAATTCAGTCTGTCCTTCTGGTGGTTTTATAAAATTGTTCATATTTATCACAGGCATTTTGCCATTTGTGGAACAAGTAAACCTTATATTGTATTTGGGTCAAGCATGAACAATTTACAAGCTACTACTTTACATTACAAAAGTGCTATTGACCTTTTTTTATCTGAACTAGGTTTAATGCAATTCTCATGAACTGCCAGTGTAACATATAAAAAAATGTCTAGTAAATTGTGAAGTTTTTTTTTTTTTTTTTAAAGCTATATTTGTGGTGTTGCAATGCCTGTGAGAAATGCCTTCTTTCTTTCTCTCTGCTGAAGGTGATCATATTAGGTGCATGGCCCATTTAAGGCCTTCTCTTCCACTGCTGGCCACGCCCACTAAACTCTGTCAGCCCAAGTCGGTTCTGGACAGAACCATGGATGTATTAATAGTATTATTGAGACCTGGATGTGGTGCCACCCCCTCTTCCCTGATACCAATTTTACTAGTGGCTACTTTGTGGTATTGCAGCAACAAAATGCCAGAGAGGATTTTTCCTGTAGATATAATGTAAAATGAAAGGACAATACAACTTCAGAAACAGATTTTGTAGTCTTTATTATCTATTTTCATATCATGGACCTTTTCTCCAGCACTACTTGGTTTTACTCTAATCTACTCTACTCGGTTCTAGTTGAGTTGGGTGGTTTTCCGTTACTCTGTAGTACCAGTTTGTTGTGGGCGGGGACAATGGCGCCTCACTGAGATGACGTCCTGTAAACGTGACATAAACAACAACAATGGCGCACGCAGAGGCAATGCTGTACTTTGTTCTGGTTTTATGTTTTTTGTCACCTGCAACGCCAAAGGAAAGATCCAGAAAAGACTACAAGCAGCGAGGCCAGATACTGTTGAGAAGCACAGGAGAGTTGCGAGCTGCGCCCAATTGAATACTTGCGTGTCCGTTACGTGTCCAGTACAACCTCCGTAACAAAATAGACGCCAGTCAAGTCAATGCGTGAGTTCACACCGGCTGTGTTGTAGTACATCTCCATGCCCCGCGCGCCAACAAAAATAATATCAAGTCTTTTTTTTTTTTTTTTTCACAGATGCTGCAGCTGTCATGCATAAAGTTTACAGAGCAGATGGATGCAGACAGGAAAGACCAGGGACCAGTGAAGAGGATGCGGTACATTTCAAAATAAAACGCGTGTGCAGCCTTTCACTCACATCACTATAAACATTACGTCTGAACTGGGGTCAGAGAGTCATGAATGGGATTGGACACCATTAAACCTGAGTAAAAAAAGTATTTATTTAAAAAATATACTGGATTGCAATGGTTGTTTTTACAGTATTTTAGGCTGAGTTAACTAAATTTTTGACCCATTAACACAAAAGATACAGCTCTCTTATGCAATATAATGGTTGAGTCAGTGTTGAAGGCGATTTTGACACTTAAATGATGGGGTTTTTAATATAAGTGCTGGAATATGAAAATGTCCATCCCAGCGCGCTTCCAGGTCACTGTCCCAGAATTCCATGGGGTAAGCAGATTCTAGTGACAGTCAGAACAAAGACTCAAGTCAATCAACTCAAAGATACCAGCCCCGTTCACGCTTTTTAGCAGCTTCTAGAGGGAGATTCTCACACTCAGCAAAAAGCTCTTTCCTAATTGGCCGACTTGAGAGCTCGGTCTGCTGATGCCACCGCCTCCCGCTGTACTTCTCGCTTTCTTTGCTCCAATCCACCTCAGACTCTAGTTCTCTTTGATATTAAACTGATGGGAGAAGTGATTGTGTTGTAGGGCTTTATCTACTGTTCAATTTGGTGGTAAAAATATACATTAGAAAAGACTGCCAACATGCTAAAATAATGTGAAATTTGAGAAAGTTATTTTGGGAACAGACCCAGATGTCAACTTTTTGTTTGGTGTTTGCATGATCCCCCTGGTACTCAACCAAAAAAACAAAAACAAAGAGAAATAGGCTAATCCAAAAAATAAAATAAAATTAAATTAAATTTAAAAAAAAACCCCCATGAGGACAATAAAGTCTACATTATCTTATCGAGAATAATTAATTTTAAAATAAGGTGTGCATTTTGGTAAAATGGAGAATGCTGTCGAATCATCCAATATTGAGATAGTGCCCAAAAAAAAAAAAAACTTAACTGGTGAATGTGGCTAATTTTGTGCTTTCTAGGTTTACAGGGCAAAAAGAAGGAAAAACTTCTAAAAAAGGAAAAGATAAAAATGGCAAAAAAAAAAAAAAAAATGTATATATGTATATATATATATATATATATATATATATATATATATATATATATATATATAAAATACTGCCAAAGCATTTACAACATTGCACTTAAAGATAAAAAGTTCATATCATACCAAATCAAATAATAGTTTTACTGATAACAATGGTACAGCTTATTTAGTCTTTTTTTTTTTTTCTTTGATTCTAAAATCCTGCATCTAAAACTTAAACTGGAATAGGTAGTCATTAAAAAAAAAACAAAAAAAAACAATATGCTGCTATGCTGTTGTTGGAAAAGAAGGATAAAGCCAAATTTGGGCAGTGTACCTTTAACCTGCTGTTTTCATGCACCAGTGTCATTTTGCACACTGTTGCTGTTTTTGCACTTTTTGCTCAGTCTTCACTTATTTATATAAAGTGCATATTTTAGTTTCATACTTTTATTTTTGTGTTTCATGTTCTAAAACTATATTTAGATGTCAATGAATGTTCTGTACATATAGTGGGGAAAAAAAAAAAAAAAATATTGAAATCAAAACAACTTGGCACTGAATATTATGCTACTAATCCACATATTTAACAAATAGTGGCCAGTACATTAAAAATCAACATATCAACAAACATATTTTCCTTCCCGGATTCAAAAGTATATATTGGGTCAACTAACTGCTGGTACACAGAGCTGGGGTTAAACGTCTCGTCCTCACAGAGTACTTGCTGTTTCTGACACTTCCCTTTATCAGTGAAATCTTCCCCGTTTTATTTCTGTGGTCGTGTGGATTAGTCACAGCAGGTGTCCGCTTTGCTAACGTTCGGGGAATAAAAGAAGAGGTCCAGATCTGGTGAATCAAAGAGTCTGGTTTTCAGATCCTTCAGATACAAAGCGTACATGTTTGTTTTGTGTGTGGGCTTATGCAAAAAAATACTATCTGCACACAGTTGGCAATGAGAATGTATGTTTACTAAGGGAAGCTCATCATTTTACCTTAAAAAGCCCCCCTTAAACTTACACTGGTTTATTATGACAGTGCTACTTAATTTTGCTAAAACTACTACTAATACTAATATTACTTCTACTTCTTCTTCTACTACTATTAACTACTACTTATTAAAACTATTACAATCACCAAAGCTATGTCTGTTGATGTTACTTAGAATCAATTTCTTAACTTAAGTAAAAGTACAGATAAAGGAGCAAAAAAAAAGTAAAAGTATCTCCTTGAAATTTCTACTTAAGTAAAAGAATAAAAGTACTTACTTTTAAATGTACTTGCAAGTAAAAAAGTAAAAGAATTTTGCACAGACTTACAAAAATGTGTTAAATGTGAGGAATTTTGCTGAAAAATTGGGCCGATTACTTATAAAATGAACAAACTGGTGCAGTAGATGAGACTGAATCTGTCAATGAGGTCTTCTGTCTTTATTATTTTAATGTTTCTAAAGGAGTACTACTTTACTTTATCTATTATATTTAAGTACTGTGTGTCTACAATGAGGCCAAGACAAAAACTCAAAATACTTTGTACTTCAAACCAACTCATAAATGTAGTGGAGTAAAAAGTATAGATACTTGCTCTAAAATGTAAAAGTACCCCTTGTAAAATGTACTCAAGTAAAGTACAGATATATGAAAATTGTACTTAAGCAAAGTACTTTTACTTTGTTACATCCCACCACTGCTTTATATGTAATATGTATATTACTTGAATAAAAGTGTCTAGTTATTCTCTTTGTAAGTGTAAAAGTGTAAAATTGCAACACCAAATAATTTGCATTTTGGCAGGATTTTATGCCAGATGCCCTGCCTGATGTAACTGTCCCATTTATCCAAGCTTGGGACCTGTGCAAATTATGGCTGGATATTTTTTGGGTAACAAACACAGTGCAACATCATCATTAGCCGAGTTTACGTTGACTTATTTGAAGCTGAACCTGTTGTAATAATATGAAATGATGAAACAGATTTTTCAGTATATGAGCCTTGAAGACTTAAAAATAATGTTTGATCCATAAAAAGTGTGTCACAATAAAATAATAAGGGGAAACAAAATTAGGCTCACTAAGGGAAGCTCCAAAAGTTGATTTTCCAATATAATTTAACCTCAACCCCCCAAACGTATGCTGGTCTAGAATACAGTGACCCATATTCTGACCAGAACTCCGTCCTCCTCCATCCTCAGATAGCCCCGCAGTGTCCTGCTTCATCTTTGTATTGATTGGAAGATTTTACTTCTCACTTTTAAAGCCTGCCATAACTTAGCACCTCCATATCTGTCAGCGCTTGTGCAGTTACACACACTTTTTCCCATCTTTAACAAAAACCTAAAATACCCTAAAACTCCTTTTTTATGTTTTTGGTCACTTTGAAAGGCACCTACAAATAAAATGTACTCATATTAATTTAATGTTTAAGGACAAATAAGCCGCACTTTTAACTATCAACCTGATCATTACAGGTGCTATCTACTAAATTAGAATATCATGTAAAAGTGCATTGTCCTCTCAGAGTTTAAAATTGAAAAGAGTCAAACACACATATTTATAATTTTATAAATTTGAAACATTTCAAGCATTTATTTCTTACAATTTTGATTTGATTATGGCCTCACAGTTAAAGAAAAAAAAAAAAAACACAAGTAAGCAATACCTGCTGATTTATTTTATTTGATTGATTTTTACCTCAGTTTAAATTCTATTTTGAAGGAATTGGTTCACTATCTTTTGCACAATATAAGGAACAATATAACTTTTTTTTATTTTTATTTTTACCTTCAACTGTTTTAGAGTCAGTGTGACAGCTAAATGAGTTGTGGCAGGGTGAGTAAAGCTTCCTGCACCTCCCCCCTGGCATATCTTGATGAAAAACCTGTCTTACAAGAATGGGAGCACCAACCCAGTGTCTCTGAAGTCTTGGGCCTCCTGAGAAAGAGACCTGTCCTGCTTAGTCATAACAAAAAGCTGGCGATGGCTTTATTTCTTAGATTTTTATGTCAAGGCGGAGAAAACAAGAGTCAAGTCGAGTGAGGAGTCACAGGAGACAACCTGACTCGTGAGTTTTTACGATAGTCCTTTAATCTGAAATGTAGAGGGAATTATGCAAAGAAAAATGTGTTCAAAATACATCTAAATAAATAAACATTACAAAATAGAGAGGAAAAAAAATACATAAATATAAGGAATATTTGAACTTGAATTGAAACAAAACTACAAGTACTATACTAAAAAGACTCTACTACAAAGGCTACTACTACTACAAAGGCTACTACTACTACAAATCTTGGACTTTCTGATTGCAAGGTGAGTAAAATCTACATAAACTACTACTACTAATACTACTTCCATTACTACAAGTACTACTACAACAACTTCTACAACAAACTACTGCTACAACTACTAGTACTGTCCCCAAATCTGTATCGAATCTCAGACTTTCTGTTTGCAATGCAAGTAAAATCAACATAAACTACTACTACCACTACAAGTACTGCAACAACTTCTATAACAAAGATACTACTACTACTACTAAACAGAATGCAAGGTGTGAGTGTTACCCACTTTCCATTTGAGGTAGAAAAAAATTAAATAAAAATTGAACTTTGATTTTCTTTCAGTCCGAAATGTAGGGGGGATCTCTGCAGTAAAAAAAAAAAAAAAAGTGTCCAAAACACCGAAGAAGCAAGCAAAGTAGTAGTAGTAGTATTTATAGGAGGAATAGTAGTGATAGTTTAACAGGCGCAGATTTGTACTTCTTCCACTGCTGCTTATTTCACTTTCATTTTTGCAGTCAATTATTAAACTCATTACCACAAGGAGAGTTTGCACTAAATATTTACTCAGGAAATATTTGCTCAGATAAGAATCTAGAGACCTACTTTTAATTCTAACCATTTCTCGAAGTAGCAGTACATTCATTTACATATTTCTACATGACTTACCGGGAGACAACGTTCTTTGAAAACAGAAGGAGGTTATCTGTAAGTACACTTAGCTCCAAAGAAGACAGGCTTGAACAGATATTTACCTTCACAAAAGAACAATGTGACTTTAAACTTTTCTCTACAGTGTCTTTAAATGTCACTCACATATGAATCTATTAATATTCAAAGTTATGCATAAACATGAGTGCACGTCCCTCCGTTTTTCTCACTGTCCATTTAATTTAGCTCATTTTTTCCGGGGCTGTTTTCATGCAAATGGGCTGCACCTGTTGAGAGGTGCTGCCCCTGCCTGTCCCGCACCCTTCTGCACATGTCAGCCCCCTGCCGGCACCGTCCCGGGATAAATGTCACGCCGTAGGATTACTCCAACCACTACAAGCCTTTTTCTGTACCGGAATAAGTTGGAAGTACAAAGGTGAACTTCTGACTTTCTTCTTCCTTTGTTCAACTTTGCTCGAGGGATAAAAGTTGAGGTGGACAGAGTACTTTACTTCAAAATAATAATAAATCAAGTAGAAGTAAAAGAACTCGGCAAAATTCTTACTAGGGTAAATATATGACTGTAAATATTACATACTTAAGTTTAAGGTACATTTGAAATTAGAATTTCATAGCAAGATCAACAATTACTACTACTACAATGGCTACTACTATTACAAAGAATACTACTACTACTGTCCCCTTTATCTGTATCAAATCTTGTACATTCTTATTGCAAGGTGATTAAACGCTGCATACAATACTACTTCTACTACTGCTACTACTACTACTACAACAACAAGTACTGCTTCAAGTACTACAACATTTTCTACAACAAAGACTACTGCTACAGCTACAACTGTCACCAAATCTGTATCAAATCCTGGACTTTCTGATTGTATACATAAACTACTACAACAAATACTACTACTACCAGTACTACAACAACTTATACAACAAAGACTACTGTTTCAACTACGAGTACTTTCCCAAACTCTGTATCAAATCTTGGACTTTCTGATTGCAAGGTGAGTAAAATCTACATAAACTACTACTACTTCCATTACTAAGTACTACTACAACAACTTGTACAACAAACTACTGCTACAACTACTAGTACTGTCCCCAAATCTGTATCAAATCCAGGACAGTCTGATTGCAAGGTTACCTACTTAGCCACTGAGGTAAAAAAATAAAAATAGAAAGTACATTTGAGCTTTGAATTTCACAGCAAAATCTACAATTTACTACTACTACTACACAATTTTTTCTTCTACATTTTTTTCAAATTTTGTTCAACCTTTAGATATAATTTCAAAAATAAGTGATCTGGCCCTGCACTTCTTCAAGGAGTATGACTTCTGCCTCATTCACGGCCACACTCGGTCTCTATCTGCCTCAGAGACCCAGACTTCACATTGTCTAGTCTTATTGGTGTATTTTTAATCAAACCGTCTCATGTGGAATGCAAAAATTATGTATTTTCTCTCACAAGCAACGTGACAGTCTGCCAGTGTGTGGTCCAGATGATACACTTTGTTGTCTATATTCTGCTGATGGGATCTGTGGGGATAGAGTCTCAGTCTCCCACATCACTACAATAACCCATCTGTCATTTCTTTTTATGGAATTACAGGGGGAGGGAATGAAAATCATATATTTTACACTTACCAAATGGACAGTAGACTGAAATGGGTTAATATTTTAAATAAATTAAAAAAAAAAAAGCAGGCAGAATTAATAAGAAACAGTGATCATTATTATAGTGAGTTGGCTGCAAAGAGGAATATTTAATGTTCTCTGGATTCTTTCTGAGTCTGAGTTGTCTGGCTTTAGCCTATGAGTTCAAGTGGCACTGCTGGTTAATCAAAAAGAGGCCACTCATTAGAGTTGACATATTTTGACTTTTTAAATCCCCTTTGACTGTTCTTTTAGCTTAATAATGATAATAATAATTAATTTTATTTAAACAGACTTTATAATTGCATAGAATTCTCAAAGTGTTACAGTTTAGTGATTAAAAAAACAGCAATAAATGAACCATAAAATCCACATTATAGTAAGGTATCAGCCGTTTAGCAGGCCTTTCTGAACAAGAATGTCTTGAGATGCTTTTTGAAATTATCCACTGTCTAGCGGGCCCTCAGGCTCTCAGGCAGGGCGTTCCAGAGTCGTGGAGCGGCTGAGCTGAAAGCCTTGTCCCCCATTGTGTGGAGCTTGGTCCTGGGGACGCAGAGTTGATGAGTGTTTGTGGACCGTGGAGCTTCAGATTACTCCTCACATTTATCAACCTTATATTTATCTGGACTAATGACACATTTTATTTCATGCCAGGTCCACCTGACACAAATAGGGAGCATTTTAGTTTGTGGTAAGAACTACGTACTACCTGTTACAATTTGGGCCTAATGAGAATGACACCCGAGGGCCAACAATAAATGGTCTGCGGATCATATTTGGCACCAGGACCATGGTTTGGACAGTGGGTGAAGCCAAATAACAAACTACTTTGATAAAACAATGTAATAAAAATTTAGTTTTTGCTGTTTTTGTAAATGTAGAGCAGCTTAAAACATCTCAAACATCTTTCATCATCTCCATATCATTTAGAAGGATCACAATGGGCCTGATCTCAACTTCAATCCAACCTTTTTCCAAATGCACAGCTGTCGTCTTAGCTTAGATTGGCGTCAGTTCAAGTTCAGCCTCTTTGGCCCAAGCTGAGCCCTTGTTGAACCTCATTAGACTAGGTTTTGCGCCTAGCCTAAAGAGATTAGTTTTGGAAAACTGTCTCGTCCACTGCCTGCATTAAGAACTTTAAGATCTGGCCCTAAGTGTGCTTGTTGTCTGCAAATGTAAAATCAGCCCACACCAGATTTGTGATTTTGTACACTCACAAATCTCACAATAATCCAGCAGCTTGTTCTAGATAAAGTGGAACTCACTACGTCACTTAAATATTATTTTATACAATACTATTACATTGGTGAAACATCCTGAGATATGTGTCAAAATGGTTGTGATAGAGTAAGTCTTACAATCTGAATATCTTATTGATTTATTGATCATATTGTGTATATATAGACTGTATGTGTATTTATTGCAGTCCTAATGAGAGTTTTCCTATTTTATTGTTGTTTTCTGAATGTCAGGTATGCATTATCAATAATAATCTATCACTGCAAAGTGACAGTGACATTTTCAGGTGAGGCCAGGGGTCTAACTCAAGTTGGATGTCTGCTTTCCGAAAGTGTGATGGATTATCTGCACTACACTCCTGATACTATTAAAATACAACTATTGTTTATACAATGCAAAACATCAAGAGTGTGAATGAGTCCAAAAATTACTATAAATTAGAAAGCGTCTGAAGATTGAGTAGATCAGATTTAAGGAACATGGAAGATATGGAGAAAATAATGAGAACAGTCCCTATATGATTCATGCTCATCTGGTGAAAAGCAATAACAAATATCATTTAGCAGGTGTACAGCAGAGGTGGAAGAAGTAGTCAAAACCTGTGTTTAAGTACTGATATTTTAAAATAATATTACTCAAGTCAAATGTAAAACTAAAAAGTTACTGGGATAGGCTCCAGTCACCCGCGACCCCTAATGGGAATAAGCAGTAGAAAATGGATGGATGTAAATGTAAAACAGCCTACACCTCTACTACTACCATTACTACTACAATCACTATCTTCTATCATATTATATCACTTTAATTTTATTGTACACACACATTCCCCACAATCAATTACTAATGTGTAACCTATTCACGTAAATATACACAATTCTGATTCTAATACTATTACGGCCACCACCACTACTAATACACTGAAAAAAATAAAAAATAAAATGCAGTGAAAACTCAAAAACTCAAGACAACAGGATGCCTGTGATTTTTTATTTTTGGGGTCACCTCAAAATCTCAAGTTTTTAACAACTAATATTTTTTGTTAACCCAATTTAACGTTCACAAAAACTAAAAATTGAAGTTTTACTCACTAACATTATTTTTTTTAACTCATCTTACTGCCAACTTACTATCCATTGTTCAGAAAAAAGTATTATTCTTTTGTTAAATTTAGTATATTTAGTTTTTATTATTATTAGTAATACTTTTTCTGAACAATGGATAGTAAGTTGACTGTAAAATAAGTAAAAAAAAAAAAAAAAACTTGAAATTTTGAGTTGGCCCCAAAATGGATCAGGAAAAGGGATCTTTTTTTTTTTTTTTTTAAACAGTGTATAATGCCGCTACTACTTATACCACTACTAAGTACCACCACCATTACCAACAATGTAAAACTGAAACTTATTAGCAAAGGTAAATATATACTTTTGAAAACGTACTCAATTTATTTTTCTTCCAAAAATGTAATTAATTACCAAAAAGTACACCTCTGATGTAGAAGCATTAACATCATGGTAACTGATTATGCAGTGCTGTACGCCTCTGAAATCCTTGATAACGTTTTTGCGTGAAGAATGCATTTGAACATTATCTTCTATACAAATAGACTGTGCACATAGCAGAGATGAATATTTCTGCAGATGTATGTAAATATATGCATTATTACAGCCTTTAATGAATTTTAATCATCCATCTTCTTGTACTTCAAAGTTCACTGTTGACTTTGAGAATGTACAACAAGCAATGTTATTGTCCAAAGATAAAAATCTCCCAACATTTTTCTTTTTTTTTTTTTTAAACTAATGAAGTCTTGTCTTGTTTTGCCAGCTCTATCTCATCATTTTTTTCCCCTTTCCCTGAGATGACATCCTGCGGTTTACCATTCCCGGCCATTATTTACAAGTCGCTGTTTGGACAATAAATTGCGGCCCTCACTGACCTCCATACAAGATAAAAGAAGCTGGGAGACACACTTTCGGCTTTGGCGCAAACGCGTGGGCGCTCGGTCATAGGCATGCTTTTGTCATCATTACCGCAGGACAGGGCCGCATCGGTCATGAGGCGGGCCCGTCCCACACTTTTCACTGATGTGTCCAGAGCTGGAGGTGTCTTCATCACCGCGTGGACAGTCAGCGGCTGTGTATCTATATACAGAAACCCACCATTATATTTCTGCTGGAGGATTACAAAGATGGTAGTATCTATTAAATATTAGAAAATACCATTATAGTACACTGTATTAACATGAAGTGTAAACAGACCAGTGCCAGTCCCAAGCCCTGATAAATGATAAGGGTTGCATCGGGAAGGGCATCTGGCATAAAACCTAAACAAAATTAAATAAGCCATTCACTACATGCTTCGAGTCAGTCCAGACACATGGGCTACCAAGCCAGTGTATTCTTTGTGCTAGTGCCAAGCTTGGATAAATGGAGGAGATTGCATCAGGAAAGGCATCTGGCAGAAAATGCCCTGGTGTAAAACCTGATAAATGATGAGGGTTGCACCAGCAAGGGCATCTGGCGTAAAACCTATACCAAGTTAAATAAGCCATCCACTACACGATTCGAGTCAGTCTAGCCACGTTGGGTACCAAGCCAGTGTACTCTTTGTGCTAATGCCAAGCCTGGATAAATGGAGGGGATTGCATCAAGAAGGGCATCTGACGTAAAACATATGCCCAATAAATATTCAAGTCACTGCATGCTAGAAGGGAGATGATTTGCTGTGGCCACAGAAGGGAAAATTCTCAATTTTCTAATACCTGATTTTTTTCTGAGTCTTTCACAGCCATTTTATTTATAATTGGTATTCAGTCTTGCACCTGGTCCGCTAGTGTTAGCCTTCAAAACTGTTAAACTATTGATATCCTGATAGGCCTAATCTCTAAATCTCTAAATAATTCTTAACTCAAGGTGAGATTTAATACATCACATTCAGCTTGACTGGTTTATTAATGGGCATTTTACTTGTAGAGTAATGCATCAACTCATAGTTCCGTTAGCTGAATAAAATACATGTATATATATATATATTTTTTATATGTACACAAAAAATTAGGGCAACAGTGGTGCAGCAGGTTAAACAGGTTACCCACAAACTGGAGGGTGGTTTGTTTCCTGCTCTGACCCAGTGCATACTGTCATTGTGGCCTTAATAGGGTTGTCAAAAAAATCGATACCAAGATATTAATCGATACTAAAACAAGTATCTAAATGAGATATTCATTTGGAAAAGTATCGATAATGTGACATCTTTAACTGCGCTGCAGAAACACAAGGTGCAGCCCCTCCCCTCCAATGAATGAGTACAGGAGGAGGACAGGCTCAGTCAGCGCAGCATAAAACTTTCCTCCATCAAAACAGCTCTTTAAATACAATTTACTAAAAGGTGTTCACTCGCTCGCCGCTATCACCGCTGCGCAAAGACCTTGAGTGGCGCTGCACGAGCGCAGCCGGCTTTCCGTGGGAGTTTCCGTGGGACATTCCGAACGGACTGAGTGCGCTCCAATCTGGGAGTCACTGCACAGCGGCATCATTCCAAACAGATATAAAACAGCTTAACTGTAACTACAAATGCCTTGTTACCAGTGGAGCAAGGAGAGAGCTGTTAGTGTTAGCAAAGCGGCCATATTTAAAGGAGCACTGTGGTCCTGACTCTGTCTGACCCATCACTGTCAATGACTGTGGCCACAATATAAATATGAACCATGGCTACTGCAGCCTAATAACCTTCTACCATTTATAGAAAATGGAAACAGGTAAACTATAATTAAACTTTACCTTTGAGGAATCATTTATCATAATCTGAAGTAATTTTGGATCACATATACAAACTAATTACTGTATTATTTAGCATTGTGTTGAATAAAAGATCATCATGTAGCTACATAGCTGTGGACTACAGAGGTATCAGAGTGTTGGAGGATCAACCACTGTTTGCATAAAAAATATAAGTTTGAAAAAATTAACAAGTATGCTACATATATAGTAATAGCCTAATATTATTCTATACAAAATATAGTTTGAATAATATGGTGATGGTAAAAGGGGGCAGTTAGAGCCCATGTATTACCTCAAACATTTAATGAAAAGTGGTCATTTTTGTCACTGTGGTATCGAAATCGGTATTGAGTATTGAGGTTTTTTTTATTATCGAAATCGAGTTGAAATTTTAGTATTGTGACAACACTAGTCCTTAAGCAAAATACTTCACCCCCCTTGCTTAATACAGTCCACAGTATGTGGCTGGTTGCGACAGGAAGGGCATCCGGTGTAAAAATAAAATACACCAAATCACAGTGCAGTTAATTCGCTCTTGCATGCAAAAAAATAAAATTCTTTAAATTATAAACTATTTTGCAAAACTGTGTAAACATGAAAACCTTTTCTTTAGCCTATTCCTGTTGCGGGTTGATATAGCCTACCCCAGCAACTATGGGCCTGAGACGGGGTACACCCTAGACCCCATAGATTTCACTCTATTTAAAAGACTGTCATGTTTTCCCCCATAGATGTCTATTAAAAATGTAAAAAAAAAAAAAAAGTAACACTTTAGAATTATTTTATTTTTATTTATTATTATTACTTTATTTATTTTTATTATTTTAGCATTATTTAAATATTAGCTTAGACTTAGTAACCAGTTATCTGAATATTTACAAAACATTATTTCAACATTTATGAGCAAGTTTGAGTTATAAACATTGTTATTAATGTTTAATTCTTTAGGAATCAGCTCATGTGATTACATATTTATTAATGCTTTATTACTGCTTCATAGTTGCTAGATATTCTAAAGCATTACCAAAAAAAACAAAACACAGACTGTTGGCTAAAACAGCTTCGAAGTAGTATTTTAACCAACTCCATAACTGTACTTAATTGTAATTTGTTTACAAACTTAATTTCTTTTTATGTACTTAATGTAGACAATCTCTGGGGGCCCCCTGCAGTACCCAGGCCCCGAACCCCACTTTGGGAATCACCGTCCTAGAAAATGGCCATTTAGTCTGAGAGCCAATGCTATAAAATCAAACTGACAAACTCAAATAAATCTGTGGTGATTGAAATACAGTCAAAGTCCACATTTTACACAACTTTCAGTGTTATAAATATATACCTGATGCACTGTTACACTTCATTACATGTGACACTTTGGCATTGTAGTCCACACTTGAGTGCACAATCATCCATAACATTTTCACAGCCAAACGAGGTCGCTTATATATTCCCTTGTAGCCCATTGTATAGTGTTAAACATCAATTAAAGCCAGTAAAATTGAAGGTCACTCTCTGTAGACTCTATTCTGGGCCTAGTTTGACACACGTTTGAACCACGCTCCCCGCCGACAACCTTATAATTTGGTGTTCAGATATATCTTTAATGATGGAGGTTGTAAAGCAGACTGACGTGAGTGGCGTTCACTGTTTGAGACAATGACATCCTGCTTTTTTTTAGTATTTTTTTACATGGTGGATCTTGTGAAGACATTACTTTAGGTCTTCTCCGCTCTTATAAAAATGCCAAGTGCAAGGGTATGATACAAAGTCAGTGAAGCAGCATTGGATATAGGATTTTTTTCAGGTCAAAAGATTTTCTATCAAAAGGCCTTTATTTGGGAACTTTGAAGGTAGTTCTTAAGCCCAGTGTGTTACAGTGGTCAGGGGAATTGGTTTTTGTAAAGCTCAAGACATTTTCTATTTTAATCCAATCATTACAGCTCAAAAAAGTTCTACTCTTGTGGTAAACACTGTGGTATGCTTCTTGTGAGCATTTCCGACACTAAACAGTTTAATTAATAAGTGTAATTACTGTGACATAACTGAAATTATAAATGCATAGCAAAGATACAAATGTCAAGTAAAGGTTAATCTGAGTAGGCCATGCATTTGTTGATATTCAGGCCATTTTGGTTGGACTTGTTTAACCGTGTATTCCTGCGGGTTACCATTGTATAGTTCAGTATGTCCCCTTTCTTTTCGGCTTTTCTTCTCTGAGGTCACCACAGCAAATCATCTGTCTTCTACCCTGTCGTGATGTTAGGACAGTCTGGTTCTTCACTCAGAGTGAACCCGATCTCTGCGGTCCATTTGGAACTGGCCGATCACAGCTGTTTATCTGCAGTGCGTCTTACGAATACAGAACGTAATCTATCAGCAATAACCAAGATGGCACCAGAGCGAATTTAATAACTGAGCTGATTAATGGCGTTTAGTGCTTTCCTTTGTCACCTGTTGGTTCTGCTGAAATTCACGTCGTTGTTCAGTGCTCTGTGGGAATTTTTTCTTCGCCTTGTTGCCATTTCAACAACAGTAATGTCCAATTAATGTCTGACGTTTTGTACAACTGGCTTCTGCTGCTGTCCCTGTTTAGAAATAAGTACAGAGCTGCATATAATAAGCTGTATTCTGGTGTCTTCGTTTCTCTGATTGGTTACTCCGCCTGTGCATAATCCGCCCATAGAAACGAAATTTAAAATTTAAAATTTAAGGTGTACCAGACTAACTTGTTTGTATAGAATAGGATAAGAGTTTGTCTGGCTGGCCAGGCTTTAAGCTGCACTACCTGATTTATTTTCTCTTGTATTTTGGTAAAGATAAGTCATCTGAGGAAAAAAAAAAACTTTGAGGCCACCTGTGGGCTGTATTATAAGGGTTTTTCTTTTACCTCCTGGCTTGTGTACATACTTCCAGGTTTGTGTGAGACTGTGATAGAGCTTCACAAAGGAGAGGAATTAGGAAAGGGGAGTGTATCATTCAAATTCAACATTTGTTTTTTTAGACGCATCACTTTTACAGTCACAAAATCAAGTAGTGCAGCTATAGGAATATGCATACTGATTTGGCATTTAGGCCGGATGTCTTTCCTGATGCAAACCTCTCAATTTATCTGAGCTTGGGACTGGCACTATAAGACACTAGCAATTAACAGTATTAATTTAAAACAACAAAATTACGCCTGTATACTTGTAGCTATGTTTCTACAGCTACCATTCCTATAGTCTTCCATGGTTGCTATTTACATAAGGTTATTTGCACTCCTCATCGTGTAGGTGTTCAAACTCTTCCATCTTTATAAATCCTATGTATTTTATCACATGAAGTCTCTCTCCAGACAACCTTTGCACACAAAAGGGAGAACTTGCTATTTGAGAAGCATGCGGTGTATATATATTCAGTGGTTAGAAAAAGCCAGTGGTGAGCTCTGGCTGAGAGCAAGGACAAGTTTGAATTGCCTATTTCAAAGTCAGAAAACTATTTCAAAACCTAACATATAATGAAAAAACCCTGTCAAGTCTAGCCAAAGGAAGCTTTTGTTGCTGATGTGAGTTCCATTGGCGTTTTAAGTGTCCTAGAAACTTCTATCAGCTATAGAGATGTGTCCTCCCACAGTCTGCAGAGGCAAGCTTTATTTGGCATGAGGACCTTCTAACTGCAAAGCCACCCAAGTCTCCTCAATTCAAAGCTTGTCAAATAGGACACTACCAAGCTAGTTTGGGGGTAAATGCTCTATCCATTTAGCCACAAAGCCTTCATATCTCACTATTTTAGAAATTCTGATCCCTTGTGATTACAGTTATCTCTGGCCCTATCCTGCAAAAATCCTGGATCCAGATGGTGTCCCAAATCCACACCATAAGCTTATTGTTGCATGACCTGAATATTTTGTTAAAAGGTCTTCTAGTTCAGGGGTAGATGCTCTTTCCATTGAGATGCAAAACCTTTATATCTCACAGTGGTAAAAACTCCACCAAAACTAATAATTTCATCTGTGTCTTTGGTCAAAATTAAATAAAATAACTTAAAAAAAACTCGTGGATTTTACAGTTATCTGGATCCACACAAAAATTTATCTTTCCCTTTTCTGAAATTTTCAAAAAAAAAAGTAAAAAATCTGTATTGTTTAAGAGTTCTTAGTTAACAACAAGTTTAAGTGTCCTAGAAAATGCGATAGACTAGGGATGTGTCCTCTTGCAGTCTGCAGAGGCACGCTTTATTTGGGATGAAGACCTTCTAACTGCAAAGTCCTCCAAGACTTCCCAAGCAATTCAAAGCCCGTCAACTGGAACACTATGAAACTAGACCAAGATCTATCTGAGAAGCATCCCTGAGTGCGGAATCAAACACTCCAGCTGGATATAATTATACAACAAAGATCGGGGTCATCCGTTAGTCATGCGGACATGCAAAACTTGGAAATGAGATGACAGAGGTAGCTGCTTCACTATCCCCGAACGACCCGGGAAAATCTGGACAGCAAAGTTAATGAGAAGTACCACAACTTCCACTGAAATGTCCTTGGGCGAAGACAATTAATCCCTAGCAGCTCAAGAGGAACTCCTGTGAGGCTAATAGCAATGGACTGTTGGCCGGGGCCAGCTCGATCCCAAGTGTGAATGTGTGTAAAGCCAGGGCCATTCTAAAAAAAAAAAAAAAAAAAAAAAAAAACAGCTTGCAAGGTCCGTGAACCTTCCCCGGGTAAGTGAAGGTTAGAAAAATCTATTTAAGGTTTTTGACAAGGCGAGCAAGTGGAACTGAAGTTGGCAAGGGCAGGTCAGGAAACTAAGATTTTTATACTTTCTTCATAAGGTGTCATCAAACAATTGCCAGAATGCATTACCCGATTTGAAACATTACAAAGTTTTCAAGTTCTGCCTATTTTAATGTACAGTGCATTAAAAACAGACACTATTTTGGACTGGAAAATCACTGCATGGGTTAGGACCACTTCCAGAAGTCACTGTCTTTTAAATCCAGGTTATAGCTGTAGCATGCAAAGAAGAATCCAGAAACTTTCCCTAGGTTGCCAAAGGTTAAAGCAGTCTATTTAAGATTTATGACAAGGGAAGCAAGTGGAACAGAAGTTGGCAAGGGCAGACCTGAGAACTAAATATTCAAGATTTTTATAACTTCTTTATGAGGTGCCATCAAACAATTGCCAAAATGCATTACCTGATTTGAAAACATTACAAAGTTAGCGAGTTCTGTCTTGCTTTTATCTGGATTTTGCAAGGTCAATTGCATTCAGGCGGTGCTCAGCTTTCATTTATTCAAAGGAAAAAAGGGTGTTAGAATGACACGGATTGTGATTTGGAGTGACACAGGAGTGAATTACTGAAAACCAGAGGGCAAATAGATGACACAGTTTAGTGGCAAGCATTGTGAAACATATGTGTCAGCCACAATGTGCGTCAAGCTGGCTATTTTGGCTTGATGAAAAGTGCGTCTTTACAGCCAAATGAACGAAATGAGGATCTTTCGTACTTCAAAAATTCACTTCTTATTTCCTGGCATGGCTGTATTGTAGGATTGACCAGTGGGTGAGGGCCGGACTAATTTGGCCGCAGTATAAATAGAATTAGCGGGAGGCAGAAGCATGGAGGTGGTAGTCGAGAGAACACTGTGCCTTTAAATGGGGAACACCTTGATTAAGTTAACGAGTTGCTGGACCAGAAGTGAAATTGTGAAATTGTAGCAAAATATACACAGGAAAATATCTTACAAAGGTAAAGATACAGTGCTCAAACTAGACTAGAAATGGGAATCTGGTAGTTTAGGGGTAAATCCTCAACTGCAATTTTCACAAATGTTAAAAAAGAAATAAAAAAAAACACACATTACTGATCCCACTGGACTGGAGTTACATTTTTGGAGTTCTCGCAATAGTACAGAATCTTAAAAAAAAAAAAAAAAAACAACTGGGGTAAATGCTCTCTCCCTTGAGCCACAAAGCTCTCACAATTCCAAAATTCACTAATAATAAGCATATTTTCCTTTTGCTTACCCCTTGTGACTGGAGTTAGTATCTTTTGGCCCTATCTTGCAATAGTACAGAATCCTGTTTATAAAATCCGTTATTTTCTAGATGGTGGTTCAGATCCACACCAAAAACTAAAAACTTCTTCCTTGGCCCATTACTTTTAGTTCTGGGGTAAATTTTTCTCCATTGAGTCACAAACCAGTCACGAATTCACCCAAAAAAGCATAGTCTCCTTTTACTGACCCCTTGTGACTGGAGGTAGTATCTTTTAGCCCTATCTCGCAATAGTACAGAATCCTTAAAAAAATAAATAAAATGAAATCCTGCATCTGGACAGTGTTTCAGATTCACTTCAAAAACTAAAAATGCCTTCTTTGGCCCATTACTTCTAGTTCTGGGGTAAATGCTCTAACTAGCTGACATCGATCAAGAATACACAAAAACTAATTGCATTTGTTCATTTGTTTGTTAGTTTGTATTAACGTCCTGGATCCAGAAAGTGTTCATCCAGAGAGAGATCCACACTAAAAACAAATCATTTCTCCCTTAGCCCATTACAAGTAGTTCTGGGGTAAATGCTCTATCCCCAAAGCTACAAGAAGTTGGAATCTTGCAAAAAATAGCTTGATTCACATGGTGTTTCCTTCTCATTATGGACCTTTCCTGAATATTTCATTAAAATCTGAGCAGTTGCTTTTTCAGTTCCTACCAGACTTACCAACCAAGAAACTAATAAGCCACAAGTTTTAAAAACTTTCTTTCAT
Source organism: Bostrychus sinensis (assembly GCA_020698575.1). Taxonomy (NCBI): domain Eukaryota; kingdom Metazoa; phylum Chordata; class Actinopteri; order Gobiiformes; family Eleotridae; genus Bostrychus; species Bostrychus sinensis. Next base: position 9,302,334 of record CM036261.1, on the reverse strand, counting down.
TTCCTTGCACAACACAAAGTTCCATTTCGTCTTTGCAAACTAGCACTTGATGCATAGCTGATTGCTGGCGTCTGTCTTGCCAAGTTAGATGTATGCAATATCCCCCCATCCAATAACACAGTCTGTAATGTTCCTGCTTCCATTAATGTGCGGTAATGATTTTGTAGAGTCATGCAAACACAACATCACCAAGGACCATTGCTCTCAACTTCACGCCCAAGTACGAACTCCCCGTCACCCCGCTTCGACAAGTTATTGCAGTCAGCCAATGGGAAATAATCAAAGTCTGGAAACCGTTCAGGAATTCGCTGGCAGAGAACAAACGAGATATGTTTTCCACACCCTTTTTGTTAGCACTCGCGGTGAGAGCAAAAAAATTATAAATCATTCCCCCCGCAGACAAAATTTCATGCTTGATGGGTGAACAACTCCAGCATCTGGTGGGGTCCAAGTTTCGACTCCTCTCGGCTTCCCCCGTGGGCCCGAGCTGAGGCGCCACGAGTAACCTGCCAAATTCTACATGCATGGAGCTCAAGTGATAACACATTATAAAAGAAGGTTAATATTTTAAATCACTCTATCTAAAAATGTAAGTCTGTCTAATCTCCAATGAATTTGCTTTAGGATTTTCTCCCCAAAAGGAAACTGTTCTGCTCCTCGCACTCAACGCTATAATTAGGTGTTGGTTTGACTGTTAGCAAAATAACTTAAAAAGTAATGGGTGGATTTTTCTGGCATTTTACGAAAAACGTCATTAATAGGTTCATAAATTATTTATTTTGGTGTGGATCTGGAACGCCGTCTGAGTCCAGGATTTGTTTTTTAACGATTCTGCTCCATTGCAAGATAGAGGAACAAATCATGTGTTTTCTAACCATTGGGAGGCATAAGGGCTCAATGGAAAGAGCATTTACCCCTGAAAGAGTTGAGTCCAGGTGATGAAACTATATCTTTACCAGTGCCTTGGCTGAGGTCTGCCCATATCCAGTGCTTCTATTTCTTGTATGTTTTTTTCAAGATGCAATGTCATTTTTAGGCATTCTTTTGTGACAGATTTGCAGATTGCAGCATTGAATGCTAACAGTTGCTAGAAATACAGCTGAAATTTAGAAACATTAATTTATTAATAAAATCAAGTGTGTGTTCCTCTACACCAGTGTTTCCCAATCAGGGGTACGGGGACCCCTAGGGCTACATGGGGATTTTGCTGGGGGTACCTGGAGTTATGAAGAAACATTTTCCATCTTTTCATAAAGAACTCTTGAAACTTGTGAAAGATAAGCTCAAGTGTCTCTTTGACGGATAAAAAGGGGTGAAACAGCTAAAGAATATTATTTTAATATTATATTGCATCATTTTATAGGTTACATTTTTTGTATTTTTTATGAGTTTGAGATTTTTTTTTTTACAAAATAACATAGTAAAATTAGTAAATGTAAATGTTTATATTGCTAAATTTATATTTTATATTTTTATTTTAAAAGCAGGGAAATTATTAATTTATTTTTTTATCTTGAATTTGTGCCAGAGAATCAGTATTTATAATAAAGTAAGTGTAAAATGTATTTCTTTACTAAAAACACAGATGTTTCATATGACCAATTTTTGAAAAATGTATGAGTGAGGAAGTACTCATCGTATAAAAAAAGCTCAGGGGATACATGAGACAAAAAAGGTGGGGAACCACTGTTCTACACTATTCCTCTGTTTATCCGCGCCATGTAAAAGTACAGAAATAAAATGGCTCCTTTCACTGGATTTTAAGGTCATTTAAAAAAAAAAAAAACGTCACTACAAAGAGTGATACATTTCGATTTGACATGGTTCAACTGCACACTACATTTTACACAATGCACTATTGACAACAAGCCTTGACCCAAAATCCAAATTCTCAGATGCTGCACTCACAAAAATCTGTAAAACTCTTGAAATGATTTAAAAGTTAAATACAAGAAATTTATAACAAAAACATGACCTCCAACAGTTGTCTCAAAACTATGCTGAAACTAAACCTTACTTGTACAAGTGCTATCAAGTTTGCTCTTTCTTTGTGCCCACCACTCAGTAACATCACTACTCCGCAGAACGCAGTATAATTTTGGTTGTGAATGTAACAATTTCCCACCTAACATTTTAGATAAATTATTCTGCTCAAGCTTCAGTGCTTTTGTTTGGTCATAATGCAGAAACAGATGGCGTATCCGATTGTCTTGCTGCCATTGTTGATATCAAAAGCTAATATTTCTCTTTTAAGTGGATCTGAATTGCAGACATTTATTTTGCAAACTTCCCATTCCTTTATTATTCTGCTAGACTGATGAAAAAGGTAGGCTGATAAATCTGCACAGTCACCGTCCCAGATGTCCACCGATGAAGACAGCAAACAAACCGTAAAGTAAACGGTCATGTAGCAGCAACTTTTGGACCAGACATATGCTTGCCTAACAGGGAAAACAGCTTTTAGCCCAAGTGCAGGCATATGGCGTGCTTGTATTGCGACAACAAGATGCCGTGTCACCTTGCTGGCCACCTGTAGCCGATGACCAACCAACGCAACAATATTTAGTTTTTTTTTTATTCTTCAGGAGGCCATATGCTTATCGGGCCGACCTTTGTTGTGTCCGACGGCATGTCACAAAGTCTGTCAGCGCGGCCATAGGAGCGTGAAGAGCAACAGCGGGGGTCGAGAACACAAAGGCCTTTGGAAAAACAGGTTTCTGCATCCAAGTTTTTTGACCCAATCTGAGAAGGATTTGCATCATCACCCCCTGCCTTTTTGTAGAAAAGTTAGGAGTGGCTCCTATATATTTAAAAACTCCCTGGACCATCTTAACGCTACACTTTTGAAGGTTAAATTGACCACTGGGCATCTTATTGTGGGGTCTCTGGTACTTTTTTAATGCAGAAATCCCAAGATACCATAAAGGCTGGGACAGTGTATGGGACGTAAATCCTTGGACTTGGAGTTTGTTGTTGATCCAATTTATGCACGCACAGCATTTCTGATTAAGTTTAGAAGAAGGAAAATATCATTTAAAATACAAAAAAAAAAAAAAAAAAGTATATAGGTAATTTTTATGCAGCATAATTAAACCATGTGCCATGGAGAAAAAAGGCCAGGAAGAAGAGGAGAGAAAAAACTTGTCTCTCCATCCTTTTTTACCCTTTTTACTTGTATTTGCATGAACATGAATAATTTGTATAATTTTATTTATTATTATTGCCATTGTTTGTATGATTTTTTTAATTTTTATTTTTATTATTATTATTATTATTATTTTTTGACGCTGCTAACAAATCCACCATGTGCACACACAATGGATGGATGAATGAATGGATGGACAGTTTAGTGCCTAAAACTGGACTTGATCTGGTTAATCATATGGGGTCATTATCTCACAAAATTAAAATCCACAAAAAAACTAATCGTTTGTTCCATTAACCATCCTTGTGGCTGGAGTGAGTACCTTTGGCCCTGTCCAGAACTACTCATAATATTTTCTTCCTTGACAAATTACTAACCTTTTCCTGAAAGACAAACAGACTAACCAACCAACAAACTAGTCAACAGAGACAAACATAACCTCCTTCACAGAGATAAAAGCTGCGAAAATAATGTGTTGAATAAATCAAAATGTGCTGTTTTTGCATGCAACACGCTGTTTTTCTTACTATCTATTTCTAGGTGTGATGTGGCTTTTGCAAAACTGTTCAAATCATTGTGCATTGCTACATTCATCATCTCTTACAAAAGCCCTAAAACCATATTGGCGTATTTAGCAGAGCTTAGTCATTTAGCATAATGGAAACAGGCCTACTGTTAATACCTTGCAGGCATCTTAAATTCTGCCTTTGGTTGGTGAGTCAGATGTTTGCTTGCATGCTTGACTCATCGTATTAGATCTAATCTCCCAGCTCAACATTCAAGGGCATTTTTCCGATATCAAAAATACAAATGTCCAAAGGGGAAAGTAAAAGTTAGTTCCCCTTTTTAGAGCAAAGTTAAAAAATTTAAATCTGCGTCAGGCTCGTGCTGCCATTTTTCTTGCCGTTGTTACTGGTAAATTATAAAGGGAAGCAAGTGAGCCGAAACACTCATTTCAATTTCTTTTTTGGGCCATGAAAAAAGTAATCACAGGCGGCGCAGTGTGTTTTTCTCAGTTTCTTTAAATTATGGTCAGGAGTGAGTGAGCTACAAGGCAATTTCCTCGCATGATTCATAGAAAGTGCTGCATGTTAATAGCCACAGTTGCGTGCCATTAGCTGTGGATGTGACACTAGATCATCACAGAGATATGTAATGAGATTGAGATGTTGATACAATCACTCATGGTTTAAGCAACATTAATTAAAGGCAACAGAAGGTAAGAAAGGATTTGGGAGGTAGAGGGGAAAACCTGCTGTGTGCTAATTCTGGATGTGAAATCTCATTTACACATAGAGTAAAGGGTTCGCACAATTACAACGGTGCTTGGAAAGGCTACATAGTTCATTATGAATTCCAAATACTTCAATGGAGCATGCAGCATAACCTGGCCTGTGGTCGTTAATGAAAAAGTAATTTGAGGTAACCACAGTCAGGCTGCCAAGAAACCCAGATCTATGCATATGTTGTTGCAGAGGTGGAGGAGAAATCAACATCTGTACTTTGAAATGATTAACAGATTACTTGAGTAAAAGTAAAAAAGTACTGAATGCAAAGTAACAAGTACAAAGTAGTAATTTACGGCAAATGCACAGCAAAATGTACTATTGCTGCTATTACTATTATTGCTACTCCTACTGCTATCACTACTACAAAACTTTGGAGGTGGACTATGTGCTTGGCCACGAATGTCCAAAAATATTTTCTGCACAGTTTTTCCTAAAAGAACTAAGAATAATGTATAAAGTTAAAGTATGTTTTAGAGAAATGTACCGTTCCGCTTGAAATTCCATAAGACAAAACCGCTGGACCCTGTGCTTTATTCTTCTGGATTGGTCTAAAGGGGGTGTGTCCCATGTCCACTGGGCAGATTACTGCATTACTTACATCTTGTTTAGTGTGCTACAGGGAGGTGTTTGCGATCCTTCCAGTGGCCTGGCTCAAGGCCATCCTTTGGAAAACCTGCAGTGTTTTTGAACAGGTGTGGCAGCCTCTGCTGAATTTACCGCCCTGGTGATGTGGTGGGGCTGCTGAGCATTGTGTGATATTTTTGTTTTTTGCTTGTTTAGTTGTTTCTGTTACAATCTTCCAAAAATGCACTAAAAGCCATCATGCAGGTTATTCTTCAGTAACACACAAATTAGCCACTAACAATGCTATTTTTGCTATAGGTTGTCCATACAAGATATTTGAAAGAGACACTGAAGTACATAAACCTAATTTTGGGCTACCTGTGACCTCCCTTGGTGTAGAGGTCAATAGGAAGCTACTGGCGTCTAGGTTTCTAGTAATCTAGCAAATTCACGATCTGTTTTGCAAGCCTCTTTGTTTGTCTCCTGTCTGTTGCCAATGGATGAAAGCCACACTGAGGTTTTCTCTTGTCTGGTCTCTTGAGCTGTCCCTCTCTCTTTGTCTCTTCCTTGCCTCCTCTTCCAAAGTTTTCTGTCTTTCCGGTGCCTCTGCCATGACGAGTATGGTAAAGCGCAATCGAACACCACCTTACACTGGCCAGAGGCGCAGCAGCTAAGAGGAGGACCGTAAAGCAGCTGCAACAACATCAACAAGATAATGAAAGTAGCGGTATGCTCCCAGCCAAGTTATGATTTAGGTCTGTGGACAGGCAAACACACTTAGAGTAAAGAAGTGTGTCTTTTGTGATATTTTGCACCAAAAAACACCCATAATGAAATCAATGCTTTATTTATTGGGTGAAAAGTTTTGCAGGATGCCTCTAAGTATGAGTGAAATTATCAAGTTATTTTCCTTTTCTGTGTTACTGTATTCTATTTGAACCTCATCAATCATTTTTTAAATAAATGAATCATAAGACAAGGACCTAATTTTCAAGGGTACTGGGAACTCTCCCTAAACGGAGGCTTTGCACACATCTTTGTTGATTTGTCAGATTCGGCAAAGCAATAAGCCGGCTCATCCCTGCCAACAGGAGCTGGCAGTGCAGTGATGGAGAGAAGGGAACAAGAGAGGACAGAGGAGGAAAGGAGTGAAGGAGACGCAGAGGAAGAGTAAGTGGGACAGTTTAGGAGGGTGACGGTGGGATGAGAGATGAGCAGGGGGGGGGCAGTAGCTCCGGTGGGCCTCTAGGGGGGGTGCAGTCGGGTCAAGGTTCTGTCTGTGGAGTGAGGTGCACGTGGATGAGGCACGTTGCAGCAGCAGCAGCAGTCCGTGAGGCAGAGATACTGGGGAAGACTTGGCAGGAGGAAGGAGAGGCGAGTGTTGGCTCTAAACTGTAAAACACAAAAGGGGCTTTATCTGTTTCTTACCCTCGTCGTGCCCCCCAGTGGTGCAGCAGTGACCGGGCCAGGGGCTGGGAAGGGGGGTGCTGGCAATGAGAGCTGCCCTGTAAGTAATGAGCAAACAATAGGAAAGCAAGTAGAAAGTACTGAGGAGTCTATTTATAAAGAAATGAAACTCTAACACAACCTCTAGCATTTGTCCAGGCTTGGGAGTGGCACAAAAAGCACACTGCCTTGTGACTCCTTGTGGCTGGATTTAAAACTATTGGTAAATAAAGCCAGCAGTAATAAAGTGCCAAAAAATGTAAAACAGATCAATATAAATTTAGATTCTTACAATACAGCTATTAAATACTGATATTTTTCTCATCCATAAGCATTTGATTTTTCCTGCAAAATAGCCTGTCTTTTTACATTATCATTTCTCACAGCCTTTAATTAAATTCTTTATTGTTTATTGACAGAAGTATACAAATACTGGCTAATAACAGCCAGTCTGTGAAACTACAATATACAAAATTAGATGTTAGTTTAGTTGAGAATGTTATGTTCTTCTAACTTCTTTCAACTTATTATTATTTATGCAATATTAAATGTAGGCTATATACACATACTTATCGTACAATGGCGCCCTATGCACTTACAATAAGCACACATCAATAAAGCAATGGAAAAGTCAGTGTATTTCAGTAGTTTAATTCAAAAAGACATATTTTCAGTGCACACAGAGTCAAATAGTTCAAGCATTTGTTTATTTTAATTGTGATGATTATTGCTTACATTTAATTGAAATCAAAATTATGTATCTTTTATATTTTACGTACCTATCATAACATTTTCATAATCATTCATTCATTCATTAAAATGTTAAACAAAAACTCTAAATGTCACTGTATACCGAATCTAAATAGTATACGTCTTATTTTTTCTCCCTTTAACAATTAAATTAATTTCACTTTTCTACAATATATTATTTTATTGATGTCCGCTTGTATTATTACCTATTTTACTTTTGCTTCCCTTATGTTCTGGTTTGATTTTGAAGTCAACTTAAGGAAAACACTACTAGTAAAGTCATTAAACCACACAATATTGAGCTATGCCCTTTCTAAACACCATAGCAGTCTCTCTATACAGCAATTATGACAACTATTCTTACTTTTGTATCGCCTGAACAATAAAGCACCACAAATCCAATCCAACAACATTAGGAAGTAATTAAGCAGATATTACATACATGGCCCTGACTGCGCTAATTGATTTTCTGACTTAATTGACTCCAATGAATAAATAATGGAAACAGCTGTCATATTTTTAGGCAAGCTTTCACTGTGGACGCCATGATTAGGCTAATATCTGTTGTATTTTGACACCAATGTAAAGCTGTGTTTTTTTTACCAGGCCTGCTACACAAAGATAGTTCAATTCAATGTTCATTTTTACACACTTCCTGCCCCGGATCCTCTCCCCCTTCCTCACTTATTATTTCGTTTTGTGTCGCAGCCAAAACGTGACTAGCTGCTTGCCACTGTTTTGGCACAGCTCGAATGCCTTTTTCACTGACTTTTAAACTCAGTCGGTGCTGTTAATCCTGTTGTTCAATGCTGACCCAGAATGCTTCTTTTTAAAGCTACAGGGCGCATTAACTCCACACGTTTTCTTTTCTTCCACTTTTTGGTGACTGCATTCAAACCATTTAAGACATCCTTCAAGAAAATAGGACATAATCAAAAAAAGCTCAAAGCACTTTGAGTTTTTGCAGTGCCGTTACCATGTCAGCAGTATACAAGCCCAAACACCGCTTGTTTTTTTAAGGTGAGAGACTCAGGGGTGTAAAGGGTGCCAAATACCTAGGGCACACCTAGCAGGAAGGGGCCCTAAAACAGCATGGAATATGCATGACAAATACTGATCAAGTGAACATCGGGGCCCACCAAGATGTCCCAGAATTTTGTGCTACACTCTTGAAGACACTACAGGAGAATACAATAAAGCAGCCATTCCCAAAGTCAAGACAGTCCGGCCCCCTTAAATTTCCAAAAGTCCCATGCGTACCCCCAACTATACAACTTCCCTATATTCAAAAGACTACTGCATGTCATACACTGCTCAAAAAAATAAAGGGAACACTAAAATAACACATCCTAGATCTGAATGAATGAAATATTCCTATTAAATACTTTGTTCTTTACATAATTGAAAGTGCTAACAACAAAATCGGAAAAATCAAAATCGGAAATTTAAGGTTGATTTTGTATAATATATCCCCTTTATAAATATACGAGCGGCACCTTGAAATGGAGATGTCCGAAAAAGCTGATTTTGAGAAAACTGTCAGAATGAAAAAATGTAAGGTAGAAATCTGTGAATGTAAATTGACAAAATGTAATAAAATAAACACCTAAATGTTTATTTTGGACATTTTCCTTATTATAATGTGATGGCTTACATATCAAGAGTGCAATCTGAAATTTGAAATAAATAAATAAATATGAAAATACCTGTAGTGTCTGGCCTTAAGAAACTATTAAAGAGAATAAGAAAAACAAAACAAAAAAAAAAAAACAACCTAAGAGATTTTCTCAGTTTCCTCAGCATTGTAGCAGTACAAACCCCAACATCTCTTCAAACCTCAATTTTTAAGGCTGCTAACCTCTCCCGTTGCAAAATGGACCAAAGGTTGTGCCAAGTAACATTATTCCTGGCTGCGAAAAGGAGATAGAGAGCAAAAAAAATCTGAACGTCATTTCAAAAGTAGGCTGAGCGAGTCAAAAATAGCTTCAAAAGACCTCCGACTTGAGAACAAAATCCCAAGGGTAAGTGTTACGAGGTGAAAAAATAAGAAATAAAAAAAAATCCAAATTTAATAACATATTTTGTACGTCTAACATACCTCACACTTGTGTTTTATTTATAAACCTTGCTGGCGTACAGTAGACGCTTGTGATTTGCTATCTATTGGTGTGAAAAAAGAGGTTTCTCCAGGGACTGTCAGGATTGTACTCGAGTTTGACACCGGTGTACTGCACACAGCTGACTTTATTGAGGTGAGGCAGGGGCGGGCAGCGGGGAGAGGAGCAGAAAGAAGAGATTGTGGCTCGGAGTTGGACTTATCTGCTGGTGCATGTGACCCAAATGGGAATAAATGGAAAGCTACGAACAGTAAAGGTAATTCAAAGACATTGCAGTGTACAGGTATCCTTAGTAAGCACAAAGAGTCTGAAAAACATAAAGAAAATGCATGGGTTTTTATTTTAAGATACTGTCTTAGTCCAGTGTTTCTGGTGTGCTACATAGGCCTACATTTTAAAATATACTTTACACAGCTGTCAGTATTGTTTTAATACTACAAAATTTGATTAAATTTATATTGCTATAAAACCCTGCATTTCTTTGCATCTAAAAGGTCGTCTGTGATTTATATCTTCTGTTTGTGTCGGCAGATCATTTTCTAAAGATCTTAAACGTGATCCAAAATGTCTTTTAATGCTCCATTTTACATCTGTATCTAAACTACTGTATCTTAATAATAACATGTTTTGGTCCTACTCCAAAATGATTACTTCTTTCCTCAGTAAAGTAAAAGTAAAAAAGAGAAAACAAACAACGATGAAGATGTGACCCGGAAGCACACCCCCCGTCATTGTGACAAGTTTCTGGAGCAACATGGAGGCTCTTTTGGAAAGTTTGGACGCTGTTTGTGTTAAAGTTAGATCAAGAGAGACGTATTGTAGTGAATGGATTAAGAGAGAATACGGGATTTTTATTATAAATCTGTGTGGTTGTCAATACATCATCCGGAATACAGAAAAAAAGTCAGTAAAATTGAGTAAATTACAGACATCTCTTGTGTGAAGGCCTGCCTAGAAACACTGACATCGGGGGGTAATTCCCGAATTACAGGGGTCCCGTGCAAACAGTGCCTAAGTCTTAGTATAAATTCCAAGCAGAGTATGAAAAAGTTACCAAAATACATGCATTTTACATTGAGACATTAAAGTTTTTGTTCCAGAAGTAGCCAGCAAGTTTTCAAAATTCAGGACCATGGACAGCGCTCGATGTAAGACATTCCCACAGTCACAATAATCTGGAAAATTACATGATATTCTTCAAAGTATATTGGATATTACAGGCCCATGTACTCTTTGTGCCACTCCCAAGCCTGGACAAATGAAGGAGTTAAAAAGGGACAGTCTGGGCAGGTGTACAACCCAAATTTCAGAAATATTGGGACTTTTAGTTTTCATTGTATCCAATTTACAAAAAATACTTTCAAATCACATGAGCCAATATTTTTTTCACAATAGAACATAGATAACATAACAAATGTTTACACTGAGAAATGTTACACTTTTGTGCACAAAATTAGCTCATTTCAAATTAGATATCATCTCCTGTTCATCTGGGCATCGAGGTTATGAGTTTCTGGAGTTTTGGAGTTGGAATTTGGTCTCATGCTTGCCTGATATAGATTTCCAGCAGCTGACCAGTTCAAAAGTAATAAAATAAACATAAATAAACAGCTGGACATTTTGCTACGAAGTCCAACCTCTCAATAAAATGGTCCATCTTTGTCATCTCCAGCTCATTTTGTAGCACTTTGTATTTAGTTGTCAGATAAAGGAAGCCATGCGAATTCTCTGCTGCAATGAGCAAATCTAATGCTGAGAAAAGGAGCGAGAGGAGGAGAGAGAGAGAGAGAGAGAGAGAAGTCGGCCACCAGCTGCCCTTCATCCGAGACCTGCCCATCACCAGAGCAAGAGAAAGGCCAAAGAGGAGCGCCGCCATGCCTGCCCATCTAACCGACCACCTGCTTGACATTCTGCCCCCCGGATAAAGGCTTCCAGTGCAGCCGTGCCTGTAATGTTTCCCTGAGCAGAAGACAAGGCCGGACACGGCGCTGCTGGGGCGGGGGCGGGGGGCTGCGGTGTGGACTAGCAAGAAGGTGAACGCTTTTGGATCATGGAAAAAAGGCGTATGTGTAATGGGAGTGAGAAATTATTGGCATATTTTAAACAATGGTAACTGACAATTACTATTAGTTTGGAGCAGTTTTATTATTATTATTATTATTATTATTATTATTTATTTATTTTTCTTGACTTAGCATTGTTTGTTTTTTTAACTATCATTTGTTGCTTTTTTGTTATTGGCCCATTGTTGGATAGGGATAGGATAAAATTTTACTAAAATTTTACTAAATATTGTGCTTCATTGGCTAACTCGTGTACTGCCCAATTCAATAAATATTTAATAGCAAATTTATTACTACTACTGTAGTTGCAGCTGTAGTTAAATTTACTATTTTCTTTTTCAAGAATCTAAATGAGCAAAATTGACAAAGTGGGTACAATAGTGACAGGACAGTGGTCATAGTATTGATAGTAATTGCAGTAGTACTAGTAGGAATAGCAGTCATAGTAGTAATAACCTATCAATAGTAGTACTAGTAGATTTTTGTGTGCAGTTGCAAAACCGATGTAAAATATTTGCTGAGTACTTTTATTTGAGTACAGATTCTGAGTACTTCTTCCACCTCTGAGGACCAGACATAGCTCAAAGAACATCCTTAAATACTGCAGCTATTGATTGCTATTTTTGGCTCATGTGGAAGTTTTGTAACCAGCTTAATTGCAAATTCCAAGTACAATACAGTTATATATCATCTATATTATTGTTATAATTATAGAATATATTATTACATTCCATCAAGAGTTTCACAATCAACCCATAATTTATTTTTCTGACTACTACTCAGAAAATCATAGCAGGTTTCTTTCTCAGAATCTTGCACTTTCATTTCTTCAATTATCTCCAGCCATGTTATGGAGATAAACAATACATTTTCATTAGGCACATTGTTATACTTCTATATGCAATGATAAAAAAATCATTAGTTATATAGAATGTAGGATTTTCTTTGCCCAGTCTAAAGGGCATCTTGGTTACATGGCCAGTCCCATAATAAAATTGCAACAGCTTATCTGCAAACAGCGAAAAATAAATGCCTATCAAAACCATATAGGGCCATAATGGTATTGTTTTATTTTGGACAGTAAAAGTGAACGGGGTAGAAGGGGCCGCGGTCTAATCCTCATTAAAACCTGAGCTGATCTTAAAGTTCAGTGGGCAGGTAATGCGCTCTTACGATCCGACAGTTACTGGGTGCATTTGGCATCAGTTGTTATGGAGTCAGCAGATCTCACCCCCCCCCTTTCCCTTCCCTACCTGCCCCGGCTGTCCCACAGTCTGATGGACCGGTCTGAGCAGGAGTCCCAGGACGCTCCGACCCGACGGGCAGCTCTCGTTAAAGCACTCAGTTTTATGGCTTAATTGGTTGCTGACATTAGAAGCTGGTATCTTGGACAGACATAAATGTGGAGAGAAGGGAGACATAGGATTCAAGAGGTTTACACAGTCCAATATATCATGACTTATATTTTCTTTTTTGGATAGACAGAAATGTCACACTTGGCTTTAAAATGTAAAAGCCACTGTTCCAGCAATATATCAAATAAACACAATTCACAGAAAATAATTCATTTTTCCAGGAGCTTAATAATATGATTTTATGTAATGTCTAGACCAGACGTGTCCAAAGTGCGGCCCAGGGGCCATTTGTGGCACGGTTTAAGATTTCATATGGCCCTCTGCTTCTATGACAAAATGCATTACTTATGGCCCTCCAGCACTTTTGTACAGTGTTTCTGTAGCTTTGTCTGTACTTTTGTGCGTCTCATCTAATACTCTCTGCCTTGTATTTTCAAATTGTGTTGCAAAATAATTGCAGTTGTAGTTTTTATGTTCAAAGATATTATTTTGTTGGGACTTAGATTAGATTGAGCTTTATTAATTGCACAGTAGAGAAATTCACTTGTTCAGGCAGATCTTATACAGAATAAAGTGCAGAAAGCAAGAAAATAAAGTGAGCATGTATCACAGACAAAAAGGTGCAAGACAAAAGTGACTTCTGTTAGATTGTGTTGTCAGAGAAAATAATTTATAATTATTTGGCTTATAATTATTTATAAATACTTATAAAACGGTGAGCATTATATTTATTCTGTGTGCGTTCAGTTCCTAGAAAACATCAGGAGCGACTGTTGGCCCTTGAAGATTTGCACATCTTCAGATCTGGCCCTCATTGAAAAAAGTTTGGCCCTCCTTGGTCTAGACTGTTGAGGACAGAGTCTGTGTCTTGTCTGCATAACTGCAAAATCCATGCTTTTTAATACAAAGTCTTATAATGGATTGCATTTCATTGATTGAGAATATTGCAAAACAATAAATAGCATGTTTTCATACTTCAGGACCATGGACAGCACTGTAAGCCATGCAGCTCTGTCTTCTTTATAACTAACTTGAAAAATAATCGCAATAGCAAAGCATTGTGCCAAGCTACATCCGATTTTCTTACACAGAAATGTCACTGCAGGGTTTAAAATATAAAACTCACCATTCAAGCAATAGAAGAGCTTATTCCACTGCATAATATCACAACAATTTGCAGGAATGTTTGGACTATTGAGATCACTTCTGCCGTACAAAGGTAGAACACAATTATCTGCATATTTTGGCAAATTTGAGTTAAGACTGAAAACAGGCTTCATATTATTTGTTTTATTTAGTTTTATGGCACAGTAGTGTTCCATTTGAGAGAAATCTTAATGTTAAATTTGCAGTAATTTCAAATTTCACACCAATACAAAGGCAATAACTGTGGAAACAATTTTTGTTTGTAGACACAACACAGCCATGAAACTTTGACGCGTTCTCTGTCAATACACATGGAAATAGACTTCACAATTGTACTTTGAAAGAGCTCAATATATATGTTTTTGAGGACACGCCATATAAAGACCTGTAACTACACATTTTAGACAACATCAAAACTTTAAACTCATTTTACGAATTGACGAAACAACTGAAAAGGACCATGGACAGCTCTACACGCAAGTCATGTACTGGATCCATCTTTTATATAAATTAAGTCGAAAATAAGTGCAATCAAAAACTCCTGCAGGCTTTGAAATGAAAGTCACCATTCCCTGCAGTAGAATAAATCATAATCATAATACACAGAAACCTGCTTTTTTTTAATAGAGCTATATGCTGTATAATTTTAAAGTTGTTATTATGTCTAGACTGTCTTTTAAGGCCAATGCAAATTTATGTATAAGTGAATATTGGAAAACTGAGACAACCTGCTCAGAACTTGCTCCATCAAGTTTGTACAAAACAAGAATACTGTGCTAAAGTCTCTCTCAAGTTGAAAGGGGTATGACTAAAGAAAAGTGTATCGATGTACAAAAAAAATACTGGAATTTGAAGATCTTTTAGTTCAGGGGTAAATGCTCTTTCCATTGAGCCACAAAACCCTTTCATCTCACAGTGGTAAAAAAATCTACTCAAACATATAATTTGTTCTTTCACCAAAACCAATAGTTTCCTTGTTACCCCATTACTGACCTTTCCTTAAACTTTTATAACAAAAAAAAAAAGTATTTATTAAAAGCACTTTTACTTAACAACATGTTTTGCACCACTCTCTTGCACAGAGATTTTCTAATCTTTTGTCATGAATATTTCACGAAACAATAGCATGTTATTGTGATATTCCAACTCTATTGAGAACTGAAACGAATTAATATTTAATGTTTTCCTTTCACCACGTTTATGTACCGCAACCTCTTCTTGATATGGCAGCTTTGTTTTCTTTAGCTCATCTGTAGTTTGTCATATGGAACGGATCAATGATTGGAAGAGAAGGAGGCGCCAGCTATAAATGGACAGGCATTTGTTTGTTTCCTTGACTGAATGCATTTGCTTCTGAACTACTTAAAATATCTTCTGGGTGTGACATTCTTTCTTCTCCTGGCTTTGTTTTTCTTCTTTACACAGGTCTGACATTCTTAATTTTTTTCTTACTGGGTCTTCCAATGCCCCATTTGTTGCCAGTATTGTACAATTGTCCACCTTTTTTGGCTTAGAGGAGGTTTTGGGCTGGCCTCACTTCAACACCAACCCAAAACATATACTCCCTTCACAGTCATAAATTAAAATACTAATTAAAGCCACACAGTTCTCCAATGACACCGTGACAAAAAGCATTGAACGCTTTTAATGTTTATCTTTGGATTGCTGACAGCTTAATGAGCGTTAATGTGGAAAACATCAGGCCTTCGTGGTCTTTTTGCGGCTGTCCCTCCGGTTCTCACCTCCAGGAAGTGTTGACAGCTCATAACACCGCTTTTTTCTTTTCTTTTTTCTTCCCCCCCCCCCCCCCCCCCCTTTCAATTCTTTGGAGATCCATTTCAGACTTTTTGTTTAACTTTTTAATGAAGATCCGCCGCGACTGCTTTAACAAAACATCCGAGAGCTACCCTGTCATTAAGAAAAATGAGTCGGTGAAAAATATGAATAATCAGATGATGAATCCCGAGCCGGAAACTGCGATTGTGTGCAATAATTAACATTTCAAAACTCTCTGGATCATATCATTAAGCTATTTCTGTAAAGAGGTCCACTTGTATTGTGTAATGGGTGGATACAAAAAAAAAAAAAAAAAGAAATATTTTTCATCTAAGGTGTAATCACTGCTTTTGTGAGCATGACCAATCAGCTGCTTTGTAATGCATTTTTTTTTAATAATGTACTATGCACCATGTGAAAATAAGTGCTCGTCCTTTGGCGTGCTAATTATGACAGAACTCCCATAATTACAGTAATCATTGTGGGTTTGAGTGCCTACACCCCTGCAAAGGTGTAGATTGTGCATTGTTACTTGCAGCAACAGCTTTTTTAAAAATAATTCTAGATATTTGTTGTTGTCCAAAAAAAAAATAATAATAATGAAAATGGTTAGAAAATACGAGCTACACTCAAGTAATATGAAGATAATTTTGCAGGATCTCTGAGAATATTGCAATTTTGTTTATTAACGCTCCCCAAAACTACCATTACATGTCAACACTTTATTTATTTTAATGATGGAATAACTCCAGACATTGTGAGACATTGTGGGGGTGGATTTATAACTAAAAGCCAGGGTTGCCAGATCTGACTTGACAGTTTTTACAGCCCAAACAGAACTTAAAACCTGCCCAACAAAATAAAAACAACCCAAATCACAAATACTCTTAAAGCTAAGCAGCATGCATGTGTACAAGTTTGAAGATGGGACTGCAGTCTAAGTCAAAACGATGGTCTGTGGGTTGCCAGTCTTTCAGCTTTTCTGATTGGATGATCGGCAATGCAGGATTTTAGAACCAAAAAAACAAAAAATGTAAACAGAAATAACTTAGGCGTTATGTAAAATATATTTGTAATTGTTATTATATCAACTGTACCATCGTTATCCATAAAACTAAAACATATTTACATCATATCTTGGCACACACGTGGGTAATGTTTATGAAATAATAAATATATACTGCACCTTTAAAACCATTATACGCAAGAAAGAACACAAGACTTCAAAACCACACTAAATAACCAAAGGAAAATAGCAACACAAACAGGTTCACCACAGAGAGTCTATCATACGACCAAATGGTCTTAACTTATCCATAAAATGACAGCTATTTTCTTTGTATTTTGTCCAGAATATGTTGTGAAAAGCAGCCCAAATTTCCCATTTTATAAACCAGCCCAATGCTATTTTCTTAAGCCCAAGGTGTTCAAAAGAAGCCCAACTGGGAGGAAATCTGCTCAATCTGGCAACACTGCCAGAAGCCTTAATAACAATTCATTTGTAAACATTTATACAGCTGTAACATAGATTTATGCCAGTGGTTAGGGATAAACAGTAATGCTTTTTACCGACAATGCTATGAAATTTATTTTATTAATCCACAATTCTTTCTTTGATATATCTAAATAGCATAGACAGAATTTACTGAATGTGTCCTTGTGCCAGTCCCAGGCCTGGATAAATAGAGAGGGTTGCCAAATAAATATACAAATCGCTGCGCACTAAGAGGCAGATCATTTGCTGTGGGGTCTCCAGAAAAAGAAAAGCTGAAAGAAAAGGAGGATTTTGAATGTTTATGTTTTTTCTTTGATTGCTTTTAACACATAAGGTAATAAAGTATTGCCATAAATAAAACCTGTTGAAATTATGTTGTGTGAAATGAAACTTGGAATAGTAAGAAAAGCACTCCATTCAATCTAAATCATTAAAGTCAACCTCCTAACCACAAGTATCTACAAAAGGAAGATTACACAAGGATTATTTTCAAAGATTTTGATGAGCTTAGGTTGAAAATTGTTACAGTTTGTTGCAAGATGAATAGTGGAGTTATTCAAAACTGAAAAACTAAATGATTTAATGCAGTATCAAATGCTTGCTTTTAGGTACCGGCATGACCATAGAACATTTTATTAGATAATTGTATTAAAGTACTATAAACCAAAAGTGCCAGGTAGATAACATCTTCTATTATTCCATTGTAGTAGTTTACAAATGGGTTTCGTTAACCAGTGGTTTACAAAAAAAAAAAAAAAAAAAACTGTATTTATTGATTTTACAGAAATCTTTAAAGTAAAAATATTCACTCTTGGCTTAAAAACAGGGGCATTTAAACTTATTTTGTTTTTTAGTCCAAAAGCCAATATTCTGGACCTTATTGATGTCAACTCTGGCGATTATTTTTGATTCTTTTTCCCTTCTGGATTCACGACAGCAAATCATCTGCCTCCAAGCAGTGCAGCGATTTGCATTTAATGCCCCTCTTGACGCAACCCTCTCTCTTTATCCAGGCTTGGAAGTGGCCCAAAGAGTACACTGACTTTTGACACCTTGTGGATAAATTTACCTTTTAAAAAGCCATACACAGGTAAATTATGATTTAACAAATTTACATCAAATTTTATATTATTATTGGCATAGGTTTTATGCTGAAAGCCCTTCTACATTTATTCAGGTTTGGGGCTGGCAAAAAAAGAACACATTCTTCATTTGAAATCTATCGACACATTAAGTACAATCGTTCAAATTGCATATTATTTTGAGTTGTTTAATGCCAGATGCTCTTCTGGATGTCTATTTATCCAGGCTTGAGACTGGCACAAAGAGTACATTGGCTTGTAAATGCTTGTGGTTGCATTATCTTTGCATAGGCTTTACGTCGGATGCCCTTTGCTCAGTTCTCTGTATTTATCCAAGCTTTGGAATGGCACAAAGAGTACATTCACCCCTTGTGGATGGATTTAACATTCAAACTCCACACATACACACATTTTGATTAATCAGATTTAGTTTCTGTTACACTGGGACGAATGACTCAAAGCCTTTTTTTTTTATTTCCACAGTGAAAATATATTTTGTAGAGTCAACCTTCATTTCCTTTCAACTCTTGCAGCCACTGGAGATCTAGGTGGATAAAAACTGTCAGCCAAAGAACCTCTATGTAATATTAATACCTTAAAAAAAAAAAAAAAAAAAAAAAACTACTGATGAGCACTGCGTATCTAGTCCATCACTGTAATTATTCAATTCTCTTATTGGTAAATGAAGTCGGTGGGATATGACAGCCAAGTAAATGATGATTGGACTTTAATCATGGCCATCAATCAAGCCAGTCAATCATTTAATTCAGCTTCACCTCTCCTGGGTAGGGGGCTGATCCGAGCGGAGGAGGGGGGTATGAGGCCATTGGGATTCAGTGCATGTGCCCCGCTGCTAGCCAGGCCATGGTCCGCCGGACAAACACATATGTCATGTCACGAGTCTATTTGCTGTGCAGTGGGAGAGAGGCCATAAAAATAACCTTTGCAGAAAGAAAATTTTAGTGCTATCATTCACAGCGTCCAGACTTCTCATCCTCCTTGTTATATATATATAGTAAAAAGCAAAATGGTGGAGGATGGTGTAGAAAGTACAGTGTTGTGCAAACGCCTTTGAAGGGGCAAAGAAAGGGGCATCAATGTACAAACATACACAAAACTGCAAAAAACTGGACACAGCACACACCTCTTGCATCTAACTCATAATGGTAAAGATGTAGTGCCCAGACCTGGACTCAAACTCAAGTTCATGGGTAAATGCTCCTTCCCTTGAATCACAAAACCCTTTCTTCTAACAATGGTATGAAGTCTAGTAAAACAAATCATTTGGTCGCTTAATGAATGAAGTTATTATCTTCAGTATGCATCTCAAACTGATACAGAACTGATTTTTCTGAGCTTTCTGCCCTGTTATAATGTTGTTCCTTCATTAAAAACATACCTGGAGCCTATTTGAGTAATTCTGTAGTGTCTAGCTCTGAGTTTCTGAGACCTGAGGATGCTCTGTTCCACAAACCGACGCCCACGCCAGGAAGCACTGAACAATCAGCCACCCCTCTACATCCAGTCTGCTCTCATTCATTTATCCAAAACATGGTGTACAGCTCTGTTTCCACTGATTCCTCAGAGCTATTTTTCATTTTGTAGTAAAATGGCATCATACAAAGGGTTTAAGGAAGTAAAAAGCTCTTTTTCTAGGTTTATGTTTAAAACAGGTGGATTCTACTGCCCTCTGCTGGTGTCTTTACCTTTTTCTTCATGGTAGTAGTAAAGAAATCAATAAAAAAGGCTTTTTTTTAGATAATAATGTTTTTAAAAGCCTAAAATGTGCAGTGATGTTTTAGAGATGGCCAAGATTGTTTTAAAAATATGAATAAAAGCATAAAATTTACCCTCTGGATCCACACCGAAATTTATAATTTTGCCTTTGGTCCATTAATGATCTATCCTGAAATTTTCATAACAAAAATTACAAAAAAAATTCTGTATTTATTGAAGCTTTTGTACCTTTTTCAACCTCTGGTATTCTATTGTGAAAACATATGGTTTTATGAGATTTATTGTGTTGTGTTTTTAATTATATTTTTCAAATCGTCTCAACGTTTTCGCCATTGGCTTTGTATATAGTAGCTTCAAAGATTTGTGTTCTTTAGGTAGACAAAAGCAGCCTTATTTGCCTCTGATGCTTGGACCAGATGGCTTAATTCAAAGGCGAGTGTGTGGTGACAGTTTGCCACGGTGGGCGGTTGCAATTTCGGTTTTCTGCTCAAAAGAACATGCAATGATAATCAGCAGGGTCCGGTTTTAAAGCCAATGACGTGTCCCTACACCACTAGGAGAAAAAAAAAAAAAAAACACAACAAAAACAACTATTTAGCTCCATACAATTCATTACAACAACTGCCCACAGAAGGAGTCATTTTCAACATCATGTAGACTGTGTTGTACGACAAGTATGTTGGTGTTAAAATCAATGGATAAAAAAAAAAAAAAGCTTCTCTTTGTTGTTACCCACTCCTGCGTTTGAGCATGACTCACTCCGTGTGCGTGTGCGTGTGTGTGTGTGTGTGTGTGTGTGTGTGTACGCTTCTTAGTCTGACGTGAATCATGTTTTGAAGATTGTTATCTGGGCAAAACGCTGCTGGGAATAGTCTCAGTATCAAAAGGTATACACTAATCAGGCATAACATTACAACCACCTGCCTAATTTGCAGCCCTATATGCAACAGTTTATAATTAATTGAGTATTCTGACACATTTCTATCAGAACCAGTATTAATAATGTGTTTTTGCCAATTTTGCTGCAATGGCTTTTCAATCTTGGACCACTGCAGACTGGGAACACGCCACAAAAGCTGCAGTTTTGGAGATGGCCTTGTCAAACTAACTCAAATCCTTATGCTTGCCCATTTTTCTTGCTTCAAACGCATCAACTTTGACGACAAAAATGCTCACTTGCTGCCAAATACCGCCCACCCACAAACAAGTGTCATGATGAAGAGATAATAATGATGTTTACTCACCTGCCAGTAGTCATAATGTTATGCCTGATCAGTGTATTTGAAAATAAAATAAAATTATATATTGTAAAATGTATAAGAAAATGTTTTTCTTTATTTGCTATCACCAGTTATACAGCTTCTAAATAAATCAGCACCATGGACAGAGTTTTGTTTTAAAAATTGGTACTTTCATCTGGTTCACCTCCTCTATTTTGTGTTTTCTGAGCTATATTGGCATTGCTTGTTTGTTTGGTTTGTTGGTTAAGTCTGTTAGCAAGACAACTTAAAAAGTACTAACTGGATTTTGACGACAATTTCAAAAAGAAAGGGTTTGTTTTAGTGTGAGATGACATACTCCAACCACAAGGAGTTGATAAAGACACAAATTATTAGTTTTAATTATTTTGTTACCACTGTGACATAAGGGCTTTGCTGATAGAACATTTAGAAGATGTCAAGTCCAGATCTGGGCACTCTTTACCTTTGCATCAACTGTGGTTTGCTTTAGTGTCTTCATTTAGATGGGATCTCTAAGCAAGTGATTGAATTTTCCAACCTAACTAACCTGTGCTAATTGTGTTAGGCCTTGATGGCGTTCGCTAATTGTTCACTTGAGATAATTTTTGTTCAAATGAATCGATTCAGTTGTGGCCAAGGGCTAAAAGGCCGGCCTGCGTATCCACAGAACAGCAGAGTTTAAACCAAAAATCCATTAGAACATTGCAGCTGTGAGAATAAAAAGTTAAAATGCCATTGCTTTCTTTGGGGGTTGCTTAGACATCCGTAATGATAAATGCTGAGGTGAACTCCTACGCATAGTACGCATTGTGTTTCGTCTCTGTGACAACTTTAGCAACCTCTTTTTCACAGTCCAAAAAAACATCAAATAGTCCATGTTTTTTGAAAATTCTTGTGTGGAATAAAAGCATTGCAATTGCAGACGATTTCAGAAAACAGAATTGTCTGCCGATGTTGTCAAAAACGGCTACAATACAGTGCTTTGAGGCTTTAAAAAAAAAAAGAAAATCTCAACAACATCTTGAGTTCTTGAAAGGTACATGAGGCATTTGAAATTTCTAAAAGCAATACTTCATCAGAGAGAGGGGAAGAGGTTTTGAAAAGCTCATGAGGAACAATGGATAAAGCGGATGTCTATTTTTAACCTCCACTGGAACAGAACTAAGGAGAGGTCAGGAGGGTAAGCCGCTGTGCATTAGGGACTGTTTCATTTAACACTGCACTCAATAGTTCATAGCTAAAATTCACATGTAGCAATGTCAAATGGTCATGGTTTGTTTTTGTTTTTTGTTTTTTTGTTTTGTTTTTGTTTTTTTATGGCTTGAAAGTCAGAAAAGCATACAGTTACAAATGTGGAAGAAGTGCAAAAAACTTTAAAAACGCTAGCTTGTCACTTTATGTGGCTGGATAAAAGTAATGAATAAAAGTAAAAATGTATTGAGATTCACTTCACTTTAACCTCGAACCCATGACCTTCTGACTGCAAGAGAAGCGTGGTATTCACGTTGCCATCAAGATCAAACGAGAAATTAAAATTACTGTAGTTTATACCCTATTTTTCTGTTAAATTTTATAAATTTGTTTATTATTTAATACAGTTGTACTGTGTGTATTACAAGAATAGACATTAATCCATTTTAATGTAGGCCTGTTGTTCTTAAGGCAATCTACTGTAATTAAGTTTGCATTATACCACTTATTTTAAGGCTTATTTTCATTAAAAAGATTTTTTTGTGTTTTTTTTTTGTTTTTTTTTTGTGTTTTTTTGCATTTTTTATGACATTGCGCTGAAAACAATGAAGGTAATTTTCTGTAAAAGGTATGGCTGCTATAGCTGAGTATGATAACATCACTGTGCAGTTTTTACATTAAAATTCTGCAGCCAGTATTTTTCCACAATTTTGAGTTTTTTTTTTTTTTTTTTTTTTTTTTGTGTACTTTACAATAGGGAAACAAACAAAAAAATCTTGAGAAATGTACTCAAGTAATGCATGTTTTCCAAAACCCGGCCACATCCACAAGCCACTCCCAAGCCTGGATAGCACATGCTGTAAATCAGTGGTTCCCAAAGTGGGGTCCGAGGCTCCCTGGGGGTCCACAAAGGTACTGCAGGGGGGGCTTCCAAAGACTGTCTCTGTTAAGTACAGAAAATTACATTGAGTTTGAAAGTAATGTATTTGTTGTCACTTTTTTTTTTCTTTTTTGAAATCTATGGAAAAAAACATGACATAGTTTTTTGAAAATGTTGAAGTTTAGTTAGGGGGTCTGACACTCTTGACTTTGAGAATGGCTGCTGTAGATGATTTGCAACGTGAACCCCAGAAACCAAAAGGAAAGTAGTATGTTTTCCGAAATACATGCAAGTATCTCTCTAGTGACTTTCTACAGCACAATTCTCCTTTCCAAATTTACACTCCAAATCACTAACTAACTCTCCTCTCGCTTTTATCCATCCACTCTGATCCACCGAGTTCTTTTTTCCATCGCTCCAGCATCTTACCACAAAGAGTAGCTGCGATCGATCCGGCCCGCGCCTCTCTTCCTGCTCTGATCCAATATGTTTTTCTGTAATAATACCTGGTAAGCTTGTATCCTAAGTGGGCTAATACTGTTTCAACGGTTAGGCCTCCGTAAATTATTCAGCAGCAGATATTGCTTATGCAAGTTCTTTAGAGCCGTGAGCATGACGCCTGGCTGCATTACTCAGCACTAGGAAAGTTAATATTCTTTATTATCTAAAAAGCTGTTTTGTAAAATAGATTTTTGTATTGGAGAGGTGTGTAGTAATGTTGATAAGATATTCTAAATTAATATGAAGTAACAAATACTCTTGAGTGCAATTTTTTGGGGGATTTGGGGATACGAACGAGCAGGATGTTTTGTGCAAAAAAACACAGTTGGTTACAAGCAGAGTTTCACTGTCAGGTCACATTAGCGCGGCGCCGTGTTAAACTCCAGCTAACACGGGAAGCGGCTAAGGGTTAAGTTTGAGAGGAAGAGGCTTTGGAACAATTCAATGCAAATGTGTTTTAGATCTGAGAATGGGAGCTGTCACAGTCGTTCACTGTCATAATTTGGAGGAAATTACTGTCATATTTTATTTGGGACTGCCCCGGCGACTGTGCATGCAGAGTGTTTGTCTCGGATTAACCTGGGAGAGCATTATGCATGTGGAAAGTGTGGCATGGAGTGTTTGCTAATTTGCAATATGAATTATGAACACCAACTTCCCTTCTCCCTTTTCTTCCATACACCTCAAAATATGTTTAATTAGTTTCTGGATTAACCCCCAATCCTTCACCTTCTTCATGTGTCCCAAAAATGTCGTCCAGTGTTGCCAGATTGGGCTTCTTCTGAACACCCTCTGCTGGAAAAAAAAAATAGCATTGGGCTGCTTTTCACAACATTTGGCAGTTTTTTTTTAGAAAATATTCTGGAGAAAATACTCACAATAGTTGTCATTTTATGGCAAACAAAGAAGAAATACACGTTTCAATAAACAGTGTCCCCACACTCATACATCAGTTCATTTGTTTTGAAATGAGTGATTCATGTTTGGTTGCTCATATTTCATGTTGGTATTTCAATACTTTTGTGTGTGTGTGTGTTTTCTATGACGCCCTGACCAGTTTCTGATAGCACTCTGGTTACTTTTTTAGCGCTGCTGTAAGATAGTGTTTTTTTCTTACATAAAACAGTTTTAACATTTAGAGTAGCTGTGATTTGGGCTGTTTTTTTATTGTGTTGGGCAGGGTTTATGTTCTATTTGGGCTGGAAACTGTCAGTGAGATCTGGCAACCCTGATGTCATCACCTCTATACCAAGTTGTCCCATTCCCTTTGCATTTGTTCCACTGGGAAGCTGTCAATTTTTTAATCCATTCTAATCCTTTTGTTTATTTTGTTCATATGCTTATTTCTATCTTCTGTTTTTAAACAATGAATAATAAAGAAGGACTAAACCAGGTCTAAACAAGAACTAAACCAGGACTAAAACCAGAATTAAACCAGGACTAAATAAGGAGTAAAAGAGGACTAAGCCAGGTCCAAAACAGGACAAAACCAAGACTAACCCAGGACTACATCAAAGGAATGCAACACTAAAGAAGTACTAAACCAGTTCTAAAACCAGGATTAAACCAGGACTCAACCAGGAAAAAAATGGTCTAAAACTAGAACTAAACCAGGAATAAACCAGGACAAAACTAGAAACAAACCAGGTCTAAACCAGGTCTTTTAAACCAGCTCTAAACCCAGTCCAAACCAGGACTAAAGCAGGTTCTGGGGGTACACAAGACCAAAAAGGTTGGGAACCACTGATGTAGACTACAACATATATTGCTCTTAGTTTATGCAGCAAGGACCACACCAAATCAACTGGAACCACGCATTGTTATATGAAAGAACCATGCTATGTTTTCTATCATATGTGGTTCATAAATCGTCTCTTATGAGAATTAGAACGATGATGTCTTCTTGTTCCTCCAAGTCCGCATTACCACATCTCAGCATCCAAGCTTCAGTGCATTTTATTTTATACTTTTAAACATTTTGCAATTCAGCACCCACCCCAGTTTTAATTAGTCACCCTCTCCTCTTCTCCCTTCATCCTTATCAAAAAAAAAAAAATCCCCCTCAATCACTCTCCCTGCACTCTGGCCTCTACCATCGCCTCCTCACTCAAGCATGATCTTTGCTTTATGACGGAGAGAGCACGGGCAGAGGGGATGGATGGAGAGATCGAAGAAGAAAAAACAAAGAGAAAGAAAGAAAGATCCAAGAGGCCCGAGCCGCCTTTCATTTCCGCTGCTTGGCTATGCAGCGTTGCCCCTGCACCTTTGCGCTTCTGGCAAACGCGTCTTCTTCTTCTCTAACCCCCCCCCCCTCCTTCCCCTTGAGAGGCCCCATCTTAGTCCACAATCTCGGGCCTTGTAATGCAGTCCCCGACCCACAATGATAGATCGCGCTACATGTGGGATGGTATTGTCTGCCTCACTGATAAGCCTGGAGAGTCGGAGAGGGTATATTGAAGCCAGTGTGAATGTGTTGTGTGTGTGTGTGTTAGCGACAGCACACCTGCTACCACAGTGAGGAGTGTACTTATGCTGCATTAGCGTCCCGGTGTGGGTGTGTGGGTGTGGAGATCTCCAAATTGTCGCTGCAAAACACACAGCCCGATCTGAGTCATTCGTCATGGAAACGTGAGCTTTTATCACAAAACTGTGAACTTACTTTGTGCATTAAAAAACATAACTATAGGGTTTGCACAGTGTTGTTTGTTGCCCCTTTATCCGTGAACCATCTGTGCAGATTTGATAATAATGAATTAGTCTTATATAGCACTTTTTCTAGACACTTTAAGACAGGGTTGCCAAGTCTGTGGGGTTGTCCTCAGGTTGGGAAGAGCTATTTTTGAATGCAGATTATGTGAATGATAAGCTGTTTCTCCATATTTTGAATGACAAATCTTTAAAATCCAAAGCCAATCACACTGAAGCCAGCATTTACACTTTCAGACCTGGAAACCCTGCTTAAATATGCCTTACAATCACACTACTAACACATTTATACAGGCAAGGTGGGTGAAGTGTCTTGCCCAAGGACACAACGGCAGTATGTCGTGCGGGTAACGGCTATTAAACCGACAATCTTTGGGTTGGTGGGCGAACAGCTCCCTAACCAACTAAGCTGCCATCCCTGATAGTGGTATTCCTAAATATAATCAATCAGATTGCAGACCAATCATTGACCCTATCTCACAATGGTAAATAAACTGAACATTGCTCAGTGCTGGACGCGAAGTGGCAGTCTTCTAGTTCTGTGGTAAATGCTTGGAATTTCTCTCTGCACTGAATCTGTATAGTATATGAACTTTACTTTTAGATTTGAACTACTAAATAGATTTTTAATGGATTATTCTCCTTTACTGACCTCTCGTGGCTTCAGTTTGTATATTTTGCCCTATCTTGCAATGCTACAAATTTATGAAAAAAGGCCATGGCAAAGATGAATCCTTTCTTCATTGACCCATTATTGAATGTTTCTGAAAATATCATCAAAGTTGGACCTTGACTTTTTGAGTTATCTTGTCATTAGCTTTACAAATCAACCAACTAATTACAGAAACTTACTTGGTGGAAATAATTAAAGCAGTTATGGAGAAAACAAATGTTGGAAAGTTGTAGTTTTTAATTTTCATGTTTATTTTTTAATTTGCATTGTTGCTAGTGTCATACAACAAAGCTAAATTAACTTTTTTGTCAACATTTCTTTTTTTAGCCCAACTGAAAAGAACTGGAATAAATGCCATGATTATACATATCTGCAATGCAATGTCTGATTTCTTTTCCTTCATGACTCCAAAGATTTAGAAAAAAAAAAAAAAAAAATCAAAATGAAAATGATGAAAGGCAGGTTGATATTTTTTCTCCTGGCTGGTTGTATTTTGGCCTCATGCACCTCACCATCTGTCTGTGAACAGATGCATCCTGTGTGGCCTTGCTCTCATGCATTTCCATGGAAATTCACTCACCGATATTACCTCAGTCCTTTACTTACTGTATATAGGGATGAATGCATTTTCTTTGGTATTTCTGTATCTATCTGTAGCACTGTTAAAATGGCTATTTATGGGATCTTAAAAGCACTTTTGAATGTTATTTTTGTACTGGCTCTATGTTTTAATACAAGACTGACTTTTTTTCTTGAAGGAAAGTAGCTACAGTAGATGCATCTTACTGAGCAGAAACGTTTTTTTTTTTTGGAATACTTGATTGTTGAGAATGAGGTCTCCGAAGTGGGTAGTAGTAGTAGTAGTAGTAGTAGTAGTAGTAGTAGTAGTAGTAGTAGTAAAAGTAAGGCAAGGCAACTTTATTTATATAGCACATGTCATACACGAAAGCAACTCAATGTGCTACACAAAATAACTGCAACTTTATTTATTTATAAAGCGCTTTAAAAACAACTACATCAACTAAAGTGCTGTACAAGATAAAATATAAAATAGAAATAAAATCAAACTTAAAAATATGCACACAAAAAAACAAACAAACAAAGGAAGTGATAAAACAAAAAGCATTTAATAGTAGTGCAGCTGTAGAAGGAGTTAATATTTCTAGCAATAGAAGTAGTAGTAGTACTAGTAGTAGTACTAGTAGTAGTTTTCAACCGCATTGCCTACATGTGGCTGTGACAGAAAGGACATCTGGCATAAAAACATGTCAAATCACTGTACGACAAACAAACAAAACAATCAGTAGTAGCAATGATACTACTGGATACTTTAACCTGCAGCAGTGTTATTTTGCAGTAATGATACTTCAAATTGAGTACAAAGCTTGATTACTTCATCCACTGTGTTTTTGGGTTTGTTTAATGAAAATAAATGCCCTAATAATAAATAAATTTTATATAGCGCTTTTCACACAACTCAAAGTCTCTTTACAGTTTTTGATCTATTATTCATTCACTCCTCAGTCACTCAGTGGTGGTGAGCTACTTCTGTAGCCACAGCTGCCCTGGGGCAGACTGACAGAAGTGTGGCTGCCAATCTGCGCCAACAGCCCCTCTAACCACCACCAAACACAGCCACACTAACACATTCCTATTTCCCCGTTTGCGGCCCATAGTAGCTATAATAGGCTTTATCCACTCGCAACCCTTAAAAAGAATAAATGGAAGGTGATGGAGGAGATACTTAAAATGGGGCCTAAATTACTTTTTCCCCCTCACTCATCTACAAATATGAAAGAACATATTCGTTTATATTCTGGTGTGAATGTGTATTGACTTGGAAAGGGTAAATGCGTAAAAATAAATGAAAATGAAATGAATAACCCTAACCCAATGAATGAATTCCTCTCTATGGAACACTGACATCTGGGGAACGGCTGATAATGAGGGCCTCTTGTTCATGTACAGTACATATGAGTGTTTCCAAGAAAAATCATCGCTGGCATAGCACATGTTGCCCTCGCCACTTTTTTGCACAAAACACCTCTCGCTAAAGAAGTTCAATTTTAGAACGTCAGCAACATGTACAGTGACTCTTTAAAAGGGTTGCTTTAGAGAGAAAAAAGAGAGAGAGAAAAAAATAAACATGTATTGATCAGGAAGCACAAAGCCACATGATGCACTGCCATTCATTTGACTGGTTTGCACTGTATTTTTCTTTATGTTCTCAGAAAAAAAATAAAAATAACATCTTGCTTGTCCTTACATGTGTAGTGGTAATTGCGTGTATATGCGTAGCTGCATTTACAGCAACTTCCTTCCTGCTTCCTCTGGGTGCCTGGTCGGTCTGTAGGAAATCTGACAGCCCGAAATCATCTTGAAAAGCACCAAACAGACATTAATTAGCTTTAATTCGCCTTTTGTTGTTCCGCTGCCAAGACGCCAACCAAGACACTTTTGAATTTTTACAACTCGCAGTTTAATATTCTGCTGCATTTCCAGGGACCATTGTGACGCGCTAGTAAAGACCAAAAAATGTGTGTCGTGACAAACTCCAGTTGGCATCAAACACCTGGCTTTGTTTTACAAGGAACCGCTGTGCCTAGACCAGAAATGCCCAAATAAATGGACATGAAAAATGACAGATGGATGCATTAAAGGCGATTTTCTGAGCTTTCTGCCATGTTATAATGTTGTTCCTTCATCAGAAACATACCTGGAGTTGTGTTTTGCTTTATTCACAGGTATTTAAGTAATCCTGTAGTCTCGGGCACGGCCATTCTGAGGCTTCAAAATGCTCTCCCACGAATCCCGCCCACTCCAGGAGTTGTAGTAAAATGACGTCATTAAAAAAAAAAGTTTAAGGAAATAAACAGCTCTTTTTCTATGTAAAATATCACACACTCTGCCCTCTGCTGCATTCTGGTGGTACACTACACTGTTAACATACCATTATAGCATTTTTTACTTCATTCATTTGTCTTGTTCTGCTTTTTTTTTTGAGGGTCGCAGATGGCTTGACCCGAACCAAACCACTGTGGGCCTTAAGCAAGGTTTGAGAATTGAACCCACAATCTCTATGCTGAGAGCCAGGAGAACTAACCACTCTGCCACCATGACTCCACGTGGTTTATCGATAACAAATGCATACTCTTTACAGTGCTACAATTCCTATGAAATGTATGAATTCTGAAGGAACGTTTAGTTTTATACTATACAGATTTAAAATGATAATTAATGACCTAATATAATAATGAACACAGTCAGGTTTGTGCTAAGCCTTCCACTGTGAATCCTGAATTATTTGCCAAATGCATACCACCTTATATCTCTTAAATAAAAATACAAAAGCAAAGAAATAGTACAGCTTTTAAATTTCAGCACCACGGACAGTGCACCGTGTATCAGTCGATCCACAGCTCAAGCTAAGTACTATCATGATTAAAATACAAATATATAATGAGAAAACCTAAGCTAAATTTAATGTATGGCAACCTAGTATTACTATAGTAGGTCTTTAACTTTACTAAATCTGGCCACAGGGGGTGTACTCTTTGTGGCCTGTCCCAAACCTGGATAAATGAGTGTTCTGCCAGTAAGGGCATAAAACAAAAAAAAACAAATTCATATGCAAAAACATATAGGGCAGGTGATTTCCCTTGACTAACCCCAGAAAGGATAAGCCAAAACAAAAGAGGAGAATTCAGCACCATGGACAGTGCATTGTGTATCAGTCCATCTAGCGCTTGCATTACAAACACAAATACTGTCTTTCTTTAAAGTTTAAGCTGAATTACAAGTGGTCCTAGTATTAGTACATTAGGTCATCAGCGTCTTTACTTCCTCTGGTATAATGAACTAGTTACTGCTTAAATCAACTGACTTTTTTTTGCCTCAGAGTCTCATTACAGACTATCCAACTCCTACTATGCTAACAAGGACATACTGTACACGCTGGTTGTTAACATCAGCCATCCATTAGCATTAGTTCGGGTCATGTATGTGCTGAGATCGATATATTCAGCAGGCAACACGCATAAAAGCTTTTGCAGACTTCCTTTGCCTAACGGGAGTCGCTCCGAAGCCGCGCCTGTGATATTTAAAGCAGTTTGGTACTAATTTGTCAGAAGGTTACTGCAATGACCTTGTCGCTAATTCAATCTCAGTTGACTATCATATTTCAATCAACGCGTATCGGCAGACGAGAGATAATGAGTGTGGGGGGGGGGTAAACTGGATTAGTGTTTTGCGGCGGGGATTGGACATGCGGCATGATGGGAAATGTTGTTTATGAGAGCTCAATATGCGGCAACATGATCTAACTGACACTTAGGAGTTTGAAGACAACACAAAACAAACTTCTCCATTTGCGAAAACACTTGAGATAGTTATCGGCGCATTAGTCGCTGGAAAACATTGCTCGCGTACACTAATGTTTTACACATATTCATTATCCGTCAGATGTCCTCTTCTGTCTTTGAAGCCGAATATAGCGGGAGTAAGTAAATGCAGCACTCTAGCAAATGTATTTTTTTGACTGCTCATCTGTGAACACCTTCTGGCCCTCTCCGGTACACTGTGTTCTAATAGAAACGTCAAAATGCTATCAAAATACAGAGAACTGACTATATGAGGCATGCACTGACTATATTTAGTAAATAGTATGTGTGTTTTCAACCTCAGAGATTCAGGTCAAGAATATAGAGGCTTTTGGGACTTGCAAAAAACATACTTTTCCTTTGGTGATACAAAAGCAAATAAAAATTAAAGCAATTGTGAACTAGAAGCCCGAGGAAAGCACAGATCAAAGCACATAACACGATAAGGACTAAGGCTAACTTAGGGCTGAAATCAAATCAGGGATCCTCTAGTTCAGGGGTAAATGCTCTGTTCATTAAGCCACAAAGTATTCCAAGCTTTATTTTGCAATTGTACATAATTCTTAAAAAAAAAAAAAAAAAAAAAAAAAAGTTCTGAAAAAGCACAAAAATGCCAAATTCTTCAACAATAATAATAATGATAAAATAATATTGATAATAGTGATAATAATAAAACGACAAATACATTTTTTTTGTTTTGTTTTTAAAGTAAAAACCATCAATTTGTCTAGTTTTAAAAATCAACTTCAGCAATTTGCACACAGGGGTGACAGTAGCTCAGTTGGTAGAGCCACTAATCGGAAGGTTGGCAGTTCAATCCCCGCTACCGGCAATACTGCCGTTGGGTCCCTGGGCAAGACTTCACTCCCCTTGCCTTTATTAAAGTGTGAGTGAGTGTTTGTTGGTGGTCAGAGAGGCCGTAGGTGCAAAAAGGCAGCCACGTTTATTATTATTATTATTATTATTATTTGTAGAAGTAGTAGTAGTTTTCTCTGTATTAACACTACTACTACTGCAGCTATTTTTACATTTAACAATATGAGAAGGAATGGGATTACATAATATTTGTAGAATGTAAAATTAGTTAGAACTTCTGCAAAAATGCTTGTTACGCCTCAGTGTACATTGCCATTAATAAACTTCAAAGAGACAAAAAGGACACATAACAATCTAAAAAATAAAAAAAATGGCATGTCTCAAAAGATGCTCCGAGGCAGGAATTAACGAGTCCTACATCTGATGATATGACCCAAACAAAACGGCTGTGTAGCAGAGATGAGATGGAGTGAGAGGAGCGAAAAACGTAACAAGAGCATTTGAAATAAAGGAGCAACATCGGTAACAACAAACAGACTCCCGTGCAGGAACTTCCCGACACGTCACGGTAATTAACTGCCATCAACATCAAAGGCCAACGGGCGAACGGAGTGAGAAAGATGAAGGGGGGGAGAAAATGGCTGTCACGTCAAAAAAAGGGGCTGTGTAATTTAGCCACGCCGCGCCGTTCCCGAGGAGTTCAGAGAGCCGCGAATCTTTGAACATATCACTGGATCCTAATCGCTAACAGCACACTCTGTTTTGGCTCCTTCCACTCTCGCTGTATTAACCAAAAGCAACTTAAAGGTAAGACAGGTGCAGAAAAACGAGTCTTTAGCATAACTTACCATTAGCATAATCTAGTATAACTATTTATGATGGAAACTAGTGCATTTTATTCAAGCAATATACTAATTAAGCAGTCATAATAGTAGTTACAGTAATAGCAGCAGTCATTAAAAAAAGAATACTTTCAATGATACTTTCTACTTTCCCATTGATACTCTATAATGGTAGTAGCAGTAGTTAGTGGTATTTGGCTTGTAGTAGCAGTAGTACTACAACAACTGTAGTAATAGGAATAGGAGTTGCAACAGTAAGCGTGCCAACAGTGGTAGTAGAAGTTGCAGTAGTGGCATAACTGTAGTAATAGTATAACAATTATAGTAGTAATAATAGTTTATGAAAAAAAAAAAAACTTTCAATTGTATTTTCTACTTTACTCTTTAATAGTAGTAGCAGTTATTATTAGTAGTAGTAGCATTCATATGCTTGTAGTAGCAGCAGTAGTAGTAATAGTCATTAATACTTCGAGCCCCGCCACAAGCATTGCATACTGTCGTTGTGTCCTTGAGCAAGACACTTCACCCACCTTACCTGTATTGATGTGTCAGAGTGACTGTGTTTGGTGGTCGGAGGGGCCGTAGGCACAAAATGGCAGCCACACTTCTGTCAGTCTGCCCCAGTAATAATAATAGTAGTAGTTTGTGAACAAAAATCAAAAGATATATCATACTTAATGCTACTTTCTACTACATTTAATAATTTTGTCAGTAGGAAGTAATAATTTAGCTGATTACATTTTTTTCTTTATTATATTTGGCTTTAGCAGTACTTTTACTTACGTAGTACTTGAGTTTTTGAGATTTAAAAAAAAGCAGCATACGTAAGCCTCTGTAACAAATCATAACAGAAGCTATATAGAACTTAACTAGGATATGCCAGCTCTCACCATATACTACAGAGGCCCTGAAGGGACACTCTTTATCATACAGATATAATGAAATGGGAAGTATAAAGTGGTTTATTGTTGGTCAAAAGCCAGACAAATGTCAAAACATTTGCAAACAGTACATTTTCCACGCATGGCTTGTAATTGGACAGCCATGCACATGCTAGTAAAGCCACTGCAGACGCCGCGGACTACTTTTCGACCACTTAATTACGTCTTCCAGTCACACATCAGTAGCATTGCTCGCCGACTGCCGACTTCAACGCGTGTGAGAGTGGGTCTCGGAGATAGCGCCGTGCTAATAACCGAGCGGCTAAAGTGCTATATGGGAAAAAAAAAAGAAAAACTCAGGAGCGCTTTTGTACACTCCAGCTGTCCTTTGAAGGCGTATGGGCAGGAGTGGCAGGGAAAGGGCTGCCCGGGTGCCAACGCAATCATCTCTCTACGACTTGTTACTCCGGCGGGGAACATGGCCGCTATCAAGGAGAGGGAAACAGGGCAGCGGCGACAGGAGGTCACCGAACTCGGCTTCACACGGCAACGCACACTGACTACTGAATGCACTTCTACAAACACAGGTCTCGAGGGCCACAGCACTGCAAGTTATTTTCAGATTTGTCAAAGTTTGTATTCGCTAAATGCACAAATCTCATGAAACGGCCTTATTGAGAAAAACAGTTAGCCTCAACATGAATTTTTGATTGGAATAATTGCAGCTAATTCAACAAATCACCGTTAATTAAAACCATTTTGTTCATCTTCCTTTTGTCACTGCTAGCATCGCCTTCAAACCTTAGTTATAACAATAAGAAAATGTTTTTATCTTTTCTTTTTTTTTTTTTTTATGTCTACAGTAGTTTAACAACGCTTCAAACTCTTTCTTTTTGTTTTGAAGATGCATTTATTTTCTTGCCTGGGCAGTGTCTTCTGATCACCAGCTGGCTGCAATGACACCAGTTCCCTGTTCTCCATCTCCAATCAATGCTTTTCATCAAATTCATCTGGTTAGCACTCCACCACTGGGCTATTTCTGTAATCAAGATAAAAAAAAAAAAAAAAAAATCAATCAATATCAAAACCAGGAGATGTGTTTGTGTTGATTTAAGCACAGTTTTTCAAGCAAATAACATCTTCTCCGTTGCTAGGAGTAGGAAACATATGCAGACGCTTCTCTCCAATCTGCAGGGTCTTTAAATTTTTGAAATAGAGAAAAGCATGTCTTGTATCATATTTTGTGCAAAAAAAATGTGTGCAAAAAATCTCAGTCATCCATATAATCTCAAGACACTCTAGCCTTCAAAATTTTAAAAGAAAATGATTTTGTTTTGTGAATGCAGAGGAGTTCAAAACTATTTCAAAAAGCACAAACTTGGACCTTTTAGCACTTAAAAAACAAAAAACAAAACATAACATAGTATACTAATAACATAGTATACTAATAAAACAAACTACTGAAAAACTACTGATGACTGCCTTAGAAAATAAGCTAATTCAGAGAAGGTGATCACCCATATTTTTAGTACAATTCAAAAATTTAAAGCCCCCTCATTTGAAGTCTACAGACGCACATGGGAAGAAGAGTTACAAATTTCGGAAGACAATTGGAATAGAAGCTTGCAATTGGTTCACAGTTGCTCAGTAAATTCTCGACACTGTGTAATTCACTCAATATTCCATACACTATACTATTCAAACTCCAAATTACACAAGATTATTTCCAATATTTCTCCCAGTTGTACAATCGCCCATTTGACTCAGATCTAGAAATAATTATTCAAGGTACACCTGAAAAAGTTACTTACTAAAAAGTTACCAGAGGGATATAAAGAGTGGGGAACCTATGTCTTTGTTTGTTTATTTGTTTTTGTTTGCTTGTGTTAATTATTGTCTGCTCATGTATTT
Organism: Bostrychus sinensis; assembly: GCA_020698575.1. Lineage (NCBI taxonomy): Eukaryota > Metazoa > Chordata > Actinopteri > Gobiiformes > Eleotridae > Bostrychus > Bostrychus sinensis. The sequence goes on along the minus strand of CM036261.1, from coordinate 9,266,348 downwards.
ATTATTGCTGGTTTATGTTTGAGGGTTTAACTTTTGGAAAGTGAATCTGTCTCTTTATACGGAGCACAAGATATTTACGCAAGAGTAACTAAAAAACAAAATACAGCTCCTCATAAAACATATAAAAAATACAAATAATAAAGCAAAAGAGCTGCCTTTAATCACCATTTTTGTCACCAAAGCTAGCTTATTCAGTGAGTAGATGCTAATCTTAAGGCCTGCATACAATACTCGATGTACTATAAAATACTTTGTAATATACACTGATGTGGTCAAAACATGTTCTATTTAAAATTGTAAAACTCTATCCTACTCCTCTGTCGTGAGCGAGGAGGTTGGGGGTTCGATCCTCAGGCCAGTCAACACACAATCTAAAGTAGATGTGTTAGCAGAAGAAGATGAATGAGTATTTTCTAAACGAACAAGTAAAGTTTTCAAAAATGCCTTGCAAACCTACACATGAGGCATAACTGCTGCCATTCTCCTGCTCAACTTTCAGTTCAAACGCAGATCCCTCACAAAGTTAGTGGATTGGTGTCACCTACCTCAATGTCACCGAGTGCGTCCTGATTGACTGGTACATTAGACGCGATGCAGGCTCGGATCATATTCCCATGATTTCTGACTGAGAGTTGACTAGAGGCCTTTTGATTGGAATTTAGAGAGTCTGTCAGCAGAATGGCAAGGACAGACGGGAGCACAATGGCTCTAGGATGACAGATATAGTGACGAAAATTGGCTTCAGGCTGTGCTTAAAGAAAGAGAACGTGCAGTAGAAGTCATTTGCTAATTATGAAAGCGTGGCACCGACCTCATTGCAACAAAAGACAAATTCAGATATACTGTATATGAGAGCAAGAAATATTTAGTCTTGTGAAAGTTGTACAATCTCAGTTGTAAAAGTTGGGAGGCAAATCTCACAAAACCTAAAAAAAGAAACATATCTGGTGTTGAAAGTGAAATATTTGACCATTTCCTGAAGGATAATAGGCCATTTTTCGATTTGATGACAGCAACACATCTCAATAAATGTTAGGACAGGGGCAACAAAAGACTGAAAAAGCAGGTGATTTGACACAAAACTTCTTTCCCTTCTGGAGTCGCCACAGCAAATCATTAGCCTCCCATTGTGCAGAGAAATGCGGATTCCATTTTGCCATCTCTTCATTTATCCGTGCATGGGACTGGCACAAAGAGTTCAAGAGGAGCGTAAAGGAGCTGTACTGGAACTCATGCTTGGAACTCAGCCTAAATAGCATGGAGCAAAATATTTGAGCCGATTTAATGACTGTATTCTGAGATGATTGATAGTTGTGTTGAATTGAATCATATGGCGAGTGAAAAGTAGCCAATAATTTTAGCCCAGCACTCCCACTCGCAATATGCTCCGCTGCCTTGGCCTCTTAAAAAGAATACAAATATCTGGTGAGGATGTGCAGATGAGGAAAGAGAGATGTACATTTTCCTACTTGCTCTAATGTGATTCGTGACATTGCTTTAAAATATTACCCATACCATCAACAAAATCAGTGTGAGTAGACTACGTTTTACTGAAATGCAATGAATTGATACTTTAAAATAATACTACACAGGTAAAAGTACTCAGCAAAATAGTGAGTAGAGTAAAAACATTTATTAGAAAATTATACTTTTACTCATTTATACGTTAAAAAAATGGAGTACTTGGGGTGCAGTATAAGTAAAGGTCTGCTTAAGAAGAAGCACTTGGTATATATTTTCTTCACAACATCTATATTAATAATGCATTGGATTTATATAGCACCTTTCGAGATACTCAAAGCACTTTACAATAAAGTGCACTATTCATTAACTCAGTGCCGGTCCTGTACATTTGGGAGCCCTAAGCAGGTAGGTTTGGGGGCCAAGCCTGAGACCATTTCAATTTTACTATACAACATTTTAGTGTAATTTTAACAAAACACTGCCTGACTATTTTTAGGGGAATAAAAGCTTCGAGACGTTTTTGACTTGCAAACTCAGAAAGGGGGGGCCCAGGTAAACAGGAACTAAAACATATTTTTATATACAGACTGCATTGGCCCCACTTTTAGGAAAAAAAAAAGACTGGCAATAGCAAGCAGAATGTTATAATAAGAATGTGTTGGGAAATTAATCAAATAAGCAAATAATGGATACGCCTTAGGGCCCTCTTAAGTCTTTGGGGCCCTGCAGCTGCTTAGTTTACCTATAGGAAGGGCCGGCCCTCACTCAGTGTTGGTGAGGTTCTTCCGTAGCCACAGCTGCCCTGGGACATACTGACGGAAGCATGGCTGCCAATGTGCGCCTATGGCCTCTCCAACCACTAAACTGTTACACTGACACATTCATGCGTCGACAAGGTGGGTGAAGTGTCTTGCCCAAGGACACAACAACAGTATGCAATGCCAGTAGCAGGGATCGAACCAGCAACCTTTGAGTTAGTGGGCGAACGTCTCTTACTACTGCTGCCTCATATTAAATAGCCTGTTAGTAAAGACTCTATTCCAGTTAGAAACACCATTGACTATTAATTATGCTGAATGTATAATTTACTCCAGATGCCCTTCCTGATCCAACCCTCTCCATTTATCCAGGCTTGGGACTGGCACAAAGTGTACACTGGTTTATGGCGCCCATTGTCCAAATGTTAAAATAATATCTTTATTGTGCTATAAAAGCCTGAATGCATCCGTCAGTATAAATGAAACTTGCTAACCCATTGCGGCAAAATTATTTACCTTTACATCACCGGTTCATTTTCGGGTCACATTCAAGCCCGCAGCTGCAAACTTCCAGAAACCACTCCCAGCATGCATTTCTATTATGAAGCTTTAGGCCCAGAAATCCATGCTAAAAAATGAGCTGCTTTCCTCTGCATTGGGAATACATTTAGCGAAATTACATATTCCCCGAGCAAAGCCGTCTTGATTTCCTCTGGGTTTTCAAAAAAACAAGAAGAAGATGGAACGGAGGAGGGGGGTAAAATTAAATTATGCCTAATTACCAGCGGAATCGATGGCAAATTGAGTTACGCATCCTTCATGACTTAACTAGATATCAGATAGCACGGGTAGGCAATAAGTTGTAACATGAGATGATGGGTAAAGGTGATATGGAAGAGACGGTGATAGTCAGTTAAGGGACGGACTCCGGAGCCCGTTTGGCAGCGCTCCCGAATCTGGGATTGAAGAGACACCAGGGAGAGAAAATGGAAGGTTGTTTTGATTTTCGGCGGCTATCGTACCTTGTTGGATCTGTCACAGAGCCAAAACACATAGCAGTCGCTCTGAATGTCACCATTAATTGAAAAATAAATGGGAAGTGGCAACTCCTGCAGTGCGGAATTAGGACTGTCTTTGTCCACAGTGAGTTGTTAAAATTATTAGTCAGATTGTCAGGGAAATAATTCTATAATAAGGAGTGCATATATAGGCTCCAGTCACCCAAGAAGTGGGAATCAATGAAAGAATTCTACAATAGTATCTTTTTTTTATTCAGCATTTCTCTTTTACACCAAATGTCCTGCCTGATGTTTTCCATTTATTTGGGCTCTGGACCTGCACAAAGGGAACAAAAGCTTGTGACCCTGTTTCTGGATTAATAACAATAGTATACAAATAATAGCAGTAGTACTTTCATTTGTACTTTGAGTAAATTTTACAAGGGGTACTTTTACTTTTACTTCACTACATTTTAGAGGGAGTATCTATACATTTTACTCAACTACTTTTTTTACTTTTTTGAATTGGTTTGAAATAAAGTGTTTTGAGTTGGTTAAAACTCATTAGGTTTTGCAGTGTCCTCATTGTAGACACAGTACATGAGTGTAAAACATGCAGTAAAGCAGTACTCCTTCAGAAAAACCTCACCTACAGATGCTGTCTCTTCTATTGCACCAGTTAAACTTTAGTTTTTAGCAGTTTTTTTTAGCAAAATCCCTCACATTTAACACATTCATTAGTTTTTGAATCTGTGAGAAATATTTTTACTTTTGAAAGTAATACTTTTATTTAAGTCAAAATTTTCATGTGACACGTTTACTTTTACTTTATTAAATTTTTGCTCCTTTATCTGTACTTATACTTAAGTAAAAATATAATGAGTACTTCTTATGTGCCTATAATGAATGAATATGACAGTGAATAGTTGTCTGTGTATAAGTCAGTCCTACGACCAGTGGTGGACAAAGTACTCAACTTCATTACTTGAGTGAAGTAAAACTTAAGTCAAACTTTTACTTGAGTTAAAGTACCGGGATATGTGCTCTCAAAAAGTACTGTAAGTGTAACTGTAATTTTTTCTTTTTTTTACAATGTATTTCAAATGAGTGCAGTGAAGAATTTTGGATAAAATGTCTGCTACATTCATGTCACAAATTTGCAGCTCCAAAAATATGAATAAAATACATTTTACATCATTTTAGTGAGGAAATGTAAAGCTCAACCTATAAAACCATGATAGATAAGATTGTTCTACAGCAAAAACAAGCCATATGTTTTATAAATCAGGCTGGGTATTTTGATCATACTAATCTTTTTTTTGATTGTGTCCAGGGGTTCTTTTTAGTTCCTGAGAGCAAATATGAGTAGTATCATGTAGTAATTGATTATCTTTAGGGTGGAAGTCAGTTGTCTTTTGCTTGTAGGACAATTTCTCTGCAGAAGTTACTTTTGCTTGTTTAGAAATGTAGTGGAATAAAAAGTTTTAGATTTATCTTGCAGATGTAGTAAGTAAAAAGTAGTAAGTTACCCCTAAAAATACAACTCAAGTAAAGAACAGATTCTCAACTGTCAATTTTCGAGGGTGTGCCCCGCCTAAGGCCCTTAGTTGTGGGGTTAGGCTCCAGCCACCTGTGTCCCATAACAGGAATAAGCTTAAGAAGTTAAATATATCTGTTTTGTACACTGGCAGCCGGTGATGGACAGCCTAAGTGATAGCACGGAGCAGGTCGCAGCCTTGCTTTCATCTGATGCTATGGTAATTAGCCACAGCCCCCGTGCAACAAGGAGGTCACGAGTTTAGCGCCTCGCACCAGTTGGCTTTAAAAATAAACATGAGGCCGGAGGATGACCTTTCACCCCTGACGCCTGTGCGACACTGTCCACGCATGTTCACACTAATGATGTTGGGAAACTGAAGTGTGAGGACAATCTCGCAGCTTAGACGTGTTAGGTTGGATATAGCTTGTTACATGTTATAGAATCAATACTGGGACACAGCTGGCCTTAATAAAATCCCTTTGCTAACAATTGTGCTCTGGTGGAAGCTAAGTAATTGTTCAGTATAGTTGTGACTGAAATAAGCCAAGAATAAGACAACAAATGTGACTTTGAATTCTGGAAATCTCATGAGTTGTTGTGCTTTTCGCCACTCCTTCTAATTCTAATAACAGTAAGCTGACTCCTAAAAAATTCAAGGTCACCAATTGTTGCGAGGTTGCAGGAGCCTGTCCCAGGAACTATGGGCCAAGGTACACCCTGGACAATGGCCTGTTGGTTGCAGGACTGAGGTGGATCCCATTTCTTATGACTTGCCTCCTCAAAGTTTCTAGAAACCTAGGCCGTTTCTCAATTCCAAGTATGCAGACTCCGGACTTGTGCACTCAACGGACTTTGCTTTGTTTCAGATTTTGGAATGAGGTGAACTCGATGACAGGAAGTGGCTCTGACCCCATACCCTGCTTTTAACAATAAAACGTTCCTTTTATTTTGTTTTATCCACAGGAATATCTGAAAAAAGTCAAAGTTTGTTTTAATTTGTCTGCTTGAAAACTGTTGTGTCTGCTTCAAGTGCGCGCTGAAGAGGGAAAGGGCGGATTGCGGCGATCCTGAGAGCGCACAAGTCTCCTCCTGATGCATCCACAGTAAAACAAGTGGAGCAAGAACACATCCGGGGATTTAGAGCAGACTAGCGGACTTTGAATTGGAACGGGACCTGGGCCGGGGCGGATGACGTTTCACGAGGTTACAGAAGAACATGTATTCAGAAACGGCACTAGAGAGGAAAGAAGCAAGTGTGTGGGTGGGATTTACAGCCAAGGAATTGAAAAGTTGAGGTATTGAGGAGGCAGGTCTTAAGGAATGGGATTTGGGCAGCAATTTAGATGAACCTATATGCATTTTTGGGCAGTAGGAAGAAGCCAGAGTACATGGAGATTGTGAATCAGTCGGCCTAGGGATCTCTTTTCTACAAGGCACCCAGTGATTTTAAAAAAATCTTTAAACCTTCAGTGTGCTTCTCCTCTGGCATTGCTCAGTTTTAGTCAAACGTGGGATATTAAAACTTGGATTGTATAAAGATTTGAATGCGTGTTACTGTTACTTTCAAATGGGTGGCTAATATTTACCGTTTACCGTCCATATGTAGCAATGGACACATAATTCATTCTCAAAGCTTGTGTGTGTACAAACATGTTCTTAGGAATGGCATTAACTTTCATGGTAGTAGCATATAAAGGCTATCTGGCCAAGAAAGAAGTTAGTAGTAAATATAAAGGTCTTTAAAATTGAAACAGAAGTTGGCAAGCGTTTGACACCATGGACGGTTAAGTCTAGCAGGCACAGTGTCAACATTTGCTAACCTTTGCGAAATCTCAATTCCCACATTTGTCGGATATCTAAATAACAAAGTCAGCAAATGCCCTCTCTTGCTTCCTGTTTTCTGGCGGCGCACCAGCCCTTTCTCCTGACCCCGAACCAGCGCTGACCAATTAGCTGTGTTCCTCGTACACTACACATCACAGAGACTGGCAGGGGCCCCTCACCAGACGCACCAAAGCGCTCAAGGCCAGAGCTCAATTTGTAGCCCCGATCTGTACCTTAATTCACCCAAAGCTGGATTAGAAGGAGTTGGCTCAGGTGCCAGTGGCCACTAAATCTAACCCGGCGCACTGCAGATCTCCTTGGACAGCATTCATATTGTTCAAGCCACTACAAATCCAATTCCTAAAAAGTTGGAACATGAAATATATTCAAAATGCAATGGTTTGTAAATCTACCATCATGTTTTCTTTGAGATATTTTACCATTTAATGAAAAATATCAGCTTATTTTGAATTAGATGGCAGCAGCACGTCTCAGAAAGTTGGGACAAAGGCAACAAAAGGCTCAAAAAGTATAACACTGCTGCTCTTTTTCTCTCTATTTTCTTTTTCTTTGGTTGGAGCCAGTTCTGGAATTGGTATCTTTCCAGCTGGACTTGGACTTGGATGAAAGTGTCCCTGATCAGAAACCTGATTGGTCAAAAAAAATCGACTTTACCCTCTGTAAAAAACACTTTATTATCAAGTTCAGATGAGTTTTTTCAAAGACTTTTTCTATAATGCTATGCTATTGACTGAATAATTAGCTGTAGCTACAAATGTAACTACAAATGGAAAGTGCATCTGTAATTTATTTATTTTTTTTTTTTTTTCTAATTTGGGCCCATAAGTAAGTTTTCTGTTTAACCTTTAATGCATTGAAAATGAGCTAGTACTGTATTTTACACGAAATATCTCCACACATGACATGTTGTTTCTTTCTAATTTTTAACTTTGTTTATTTCAGATGTTTGGAATTACATCTCTACACTAAACTGAATTTCCTTTGTAAATCCATGGATGACATTAAAATATTCCAGTTTAGGTTTGTAAAGACTTTAACACTGAGCAGATGCTGGCAGAATTCCACTTTGCAACCACGCTGGAGCTCTGTGGCCCAAAGCACAAGAAGGCGGTCATTCCCAGGTGTAAATTTGTGTGTGCGAATATGGCATTTCCACTTTTTTTTTTTTTTTTTATATTTACTGCCTGTTTGCTGAACCACCACCGCTGCATCTTGGCTCGGTTCCCAATGGAGTAGAATCAAAATATTGCTCAGCTGTTGGAAGTTACAAAGGCTAAAGTCTAGAGAACTAGTTTGTTCAGACAGTCTGTGTACAGTACAATAAAATGTGGAGCTGAGAGTGGATGCAGGAAGCAGAGGGAGCTGCAGACCACTGTGGCCTGTTCTCGTTCGATGTTTTATAGTGCAAACTGTGTTGTCTTCTTGCATTAGAAGCAGAGCCAGAATATTGAACTTGGACTGTGTTAGCCTGGATTTATTGTTGGCTTTTAGACAAACATTTACAGTTCATTTTTCACATGAATCAGAATAAGTAATAGATTTTCTAAAGCAAAGGATAATTAACCTAAAACATGCAAAAAAAAGGCAAATCTTCCAGCCAGGTCCTGGCTCAAGATGTGGAGAAGGGTCCCCTGAGGAGCTGCACTGCAGTCGCCCCTTGCTCCTGACAGGATGCCTTCACTGAAGGATGGGTCCAATGCAGAGAATACTTTTTGCAAGTCAGAGGCAGGATTATGCTACATGTACTTTGTTCAGAGGTTGAAAATAACTGTTAACCAAGGTAACACATCCACGGTACTTTTTAATGGAAAATACTTAAATTAAATGACATTAACTTTACATTAAATTAGAATACATTACATTGAATGAAATTACATTATTACATTAGTCATTAAATTACTTCTAAGTATTGTTTTTAGAATATCTAAATGAGTTAAAGTATTTTTAAGCCTCGGTCGCAAGATGGTAATAATAGTACCACAAGAAATAGCAGCAGTGGTAGTAGTAGTATAATAATAGTGGATGCAGTAGGGGTAGTCCTTAAAGCAGTAGTAGAAGCAATAGTAGCCGCTGTAGTAATAGTCTTAGCAGTAGTAGTAGTACTAGTAGTGACAAAAGTAGATACTAGTCTTTACTTAGGTTGCTCATTAGTTTCCTCTACTATTACTTCTACTTGAGTAACAATATTTTACATTTTAATTTAAGTACATTTGGGAGCCATAGTAGTTGTCATAGATGTAGTAGTAATGGTGAAAGGAATAGTCATCGGTGTAATAGTAGAAGTGACAGTAGCAGTAAGTAGTTGGAGTATAGTATTATTTTTGAAAAGAAAAAAACAACTTTCACTTGAGCACAGCTTTTGAGTACATCTTCCGCCTCTGCCTTTTTACACACAACAGAAATAGTCCAGTGCAACTTCATATAGAGCCACTATTTTCTTGGAACTCCAGACTACCTGAAATAATTCCCATCGTGGTGTAAGTGCATAAACAAGCTGCTTTGATCGCACTCTGAACACATGCTGACAACAACAGGCCCACACATATCTTCAGATCCATGCATTTTCGGCTGGTCACTGGCCAAAGGCTGGAGGTGTGCTCAGACAACACGGAGACAATGCTTGTATCCAAAGCTTGCAGTAAACAACCATGTGTTTCTGGCTCGCTCTCATTCAATATTCAGTGTTTACTTTGACGGTTTATTTGGATTTCCACCAACTGTTATTAAAGTCAAAAGGCAAGAATGAAAAATTAATTTAGCCACTCCATGCACAGATGTAGAAAAGTACTTGTTAATGCAGGCGTCGCAATTAAGAGCGCTTCCAAATTAGAATAAGCTGTTTATTTGTGAATGCTTGCATGTATTATGACTCAAGTAGTTAAAAAACTGTAACTTTCTTTCATGTTAAATAAAAATAAAAATGACAACATAGAGACAAATAGAGAAGTAATTTTGCCATCTATTTAGATAAAACACTAAACGCCGATCAAAACAAAACACCCTGAATTACCCAGACCTGGATTTGAAGCAAGGATCTTCTAGTTAAGGGGTAAATGCACTCAGATTAACACTAAAAAGTCACAATTTGTTTCTTTACTGACCCCTTATGGGTGGAGTTGGTACTTTTGTGGCAGGCTACCTTTAAAACAAGCCTAGATTCAGATGGTGTTTGAGATACTATACGCAGAAAAGGGTTCATAAATTTTAAGTTAACTTAATTTTTGCCCCACTAGTGGCTTGTCCTAAAAATGTCACAAAAAATTTGACTTATCAGAGACTAACAACCCCCCAACAACAAAAAACAACTAAAAATAGATGACTTATATTCTCTTTTTGCCAAACAGATTAGAACGATTTCTACTCAAATTGTTAAAATAGGCCACAGCAAATTATCTGCCTCTTAGTGTACAGTAATTTGCATATGTTTTTAGATTGGATGCCCTTCCTTGGGAGGGTAACCATCTCCATTCAGGGCTTGGGAATGGCACAAATAGTACACTGGCTTTTGATCCGTTGTGGCTGGATTCTCTTTCAAAACTCTATAGACAGAAGATTTGGAATTTTCTATCAAGTACGATCAAAAACAAATGAAATACAAGCCGCCTTTTTTCTATGCGTAAAGTTTCCAAATCAAAATGCAGCATTTCTTAGCGTTACACAGATACTGCTGTTAGTTTACATACCATGACATGTTCCTTTATTCTCCTATATGCTTGATCTTCCAGGTGCACTCAGATAACAACTGACAACATCTCACAACACGGCTTCACCTCGGTGCATTGTGTTTTCGGCAAAGCCTTTTTTTTCCTGGAGGCGCCGAAAAGCCGCTGGGTATTATTTTTAATGATTGTTTATTGAGTCTAATCTGCCACCTTAATCAAAAGGACCTTTGCAATCTGGGCGTCTGGCACTTTTTTTTTTTTTTTTTCGATGTTTACGCTGGTGGCTGTTTATGCGCCGCCTAAAAAGCATATATCAGCCAAATGCATTTTCAATCACACAGACTTTATGGGGATAATTATGGAGAGCCACCGTGATCTATTTGCATCAGACACCCGAATGTTTAGCACTCACCTGTTCTGAAGGTCAACGGCAGGATGCACAGATAATGGTGGGGAATCAGGCAGATGGATCAGCACAAAGGGTGACTCACTGCGAAACTATAAGAGAACAAGTTTCAGTCGGCTTTAGAAGTACAGAAAGCTTATGTATTTGTTTAAAGAGTTGAAATTTTAAACTGAAAAATGAAAAGAATTCTTGCATTATGGATGGGAAATGGGTTATGCATAGTTCAGCATTAGATAAAGCTGCAAAATTATGTAAAAGGTCTTTGCAGTTACTGTTTTTGGATATTTTGACATTAGGATAATATATTTTCCACTTTCTTACCTTCTCCAGCATTTGGAATTTTTATGGAAAACTAATGTGGTGGATGTAATTAATCCAACTTGTGTGAGAAAGTAAATAAAGGTCTTGAGTCTTTGTAGAGATTTTATTATTCTTGCAAGAACATGGAACTATAGTTACAGGAGCCTGACAACCAGGTCCGAGAATGGGGCGGTCCCACTCTGACTTTATACACAGACAGTATCCAATGAATGAAATAAGGGGAATAATAAGGGGAAACCTCCTTAAACATTGTTAGGTAGACACTTTTATAAAGACAGGAAGCATCTGTAGACATGATTTCTTCAAAGAAAAATGATCGCTTAGGTGTTTGTGACTAAGAGTAAGGTTATTGTGACATTGAAAATATGTTAAAATATATTTACCAACCACACTAAGTAACCTTTTTCTGTCTTAAGTAAACTGTTTAACCATCTGAGTGAAAAAACACACACACCCTGAAGTCCTGAGTCCCGTAAAAAAGCGGTACAATGTAGTTAACCAAACAACAGCTTTATTTCTGTTTTTAAAATGACAAAAACTTAACCAAATTCAATTACTCCAAAATATAGGGGCACTCCATAGAAAAAAAACAACAAAATAGGCAAGAAATGAGCAAAGTTGCATTGTGCCACTTCAATTCACATTTGTTGTTCTATGAAGTACACACACTTTATATGGAAGCTGTTCATGGAAAGGGTGGCTGGAGCCTATCCCAGCAACTGTGGGCCTTTGACGGGATACACCCTGGACAATTGCCAGTTAGTCTTTGAGCTGAGACAATGGAAGAAATACAGATCATCCAGAGAAAACCTACAGTAACACAGGAAGGACATAAGGAGAATGCATACTAAGATACATAACACGGTGTTTCACTTTATTCCAGGGTAAAAAGCATATGCCACTTTATAACATTTACAGCTACAGAGGTTGGGTAACTCGCATGACATAACAAATCAATGGCTACTTTCATAAACTTTCAATAAAAGTTCTACTTCTGAAGAACCTTGGCCGTCCTTGGTCAAGCCATCTTGTGATGAATCATGCATTGGATCAATTTCGAGTCTGCCATCGCTTCCTTATGGGGCTTTTGGCTTTGTCTGCTCTGTCCTCCACCTGCCATCTTGCGTCATCGAGCCACAGGTTGGGTCTGGCCCTCTCCGGATGTCACCGAATCTCACGGAAGTGGCTTTTATTTAGTCCTCCTCAATGACGAGTCTCTTCCTCACTCCAGTGCCTCTGCAGCTGCTACTTGTTGGCGGCCCATCTGTTAAGGGTATTCTGTATGTGGTTGCTGATCCAGAACTCATTACCATCCCACCTACCCCTATACACTATTGTTCTTCCCGATAATACGCAAAGGCTCTGATGCAATCTGTCTGGAGGTTCTGTACAGACGAGGATGACTAAGAGAAAAAATGATAGCCCAGATGTTGAGATTCGTCAGCAAAGAAAATACATTAACGACAAAGGACGTTCAAGTTTTAGTTGAAATTGTGGATTTTTATCATTACATTTCCTCACCCAAGTATGTAGGTTTTTGCCAACAAATACGGTAAATTTTAAAGTTTTGGCCCATTACTACAATCAGGTTTTAGCCTCTATCATGCCAGGACAGAAGGTGGCAGTGTGCAGCTGGCTGAGACTCACTAATAATCAGAAAGAAGAAGATGATGCACATGTTGTCTACATTCAAGGATTGAAGTGCAAGGTAAGACATAATCTTTTAACTTCTCCACAACAACGACAAAATGGGCTCATATATGAGTATGCTGTTTGTTTGAATGTTAACTAACATTTTGGAGTGGATTTGGGAAGTTTATCTTTAAGCCTCTGTTTCTGAACACTTTGAAAACTCTCCTAGATTTTGACAAGGTCTTGAAGATTAAAAGCACACGGTGAGACTCAACATTACATAGATTACTAAACATAAGTGTATGGCCTATCAGCTGTTACGCATGTTGTTGTCCTTGTACAGCACTTAGCTCAGACAATAGAATAAAAGAAAGACAACACAGGAATGAATGAATTTCCACTACATTTTGTTTTTGTTATATTAGGAGTAAAACTGTTTCTATCTCCTAGATCACTGAGCCTATGATTGTGGAGAGTAAGAGCCTTCTCAGGAGGTGGCCAGAGCTGTACAGTGTAAGTAAATAAATGGTATTGTTTATGCTTCATGTCTTTTCTAATGTAAATCTGAAGTACACATGACAGAAGATTTGGTGTGTGTTAAATTCTGTAAATGCACAAGATTTAACTATAAAAAGCATCTTGTAATTACAACAAATACAGTATTAACATGTTATTTTTGTCTTGTATTTTTCTGCTGATATTGATATAAAATAACTAGTTTAAGCTGCAATTAATGTAGTATATTGTGCTTTGCATGTTTAAATATGTTCTGCTTACACTTAACGCTTTTAAGTTTACTGTAATTAATGTTCAACTTAAACAGACTTGAGTTTTTCTTTTTCATTACTTAAAATTTTTAGGGCAACCACTTTCCGCATTTTTTTTAAGTAAACTCAACTTACAGTGTAGTGTGAAGTGATTAATTTGGCATATGCAGATGCCCTTCCTGACGCAACCCTCTTGAGTGATCTGGGCTTGGGACTGGCATAAATACTACACTGGCTTCTGACGCCCCATGCCTTGATTAACTACTTAAATTTAAGTACTCACTAATATTAATAACATGTAAGAGTACCTAAAATTAATAACCGTACTAATATTTAAAAGCCTTGTTAATTTTTTTATATATGTAATAACTTCACTACCCAATTTAATTTTTACATTTTTTATTTTTGTCATGTAAAAACACCCCAACAACTGTATCAAGCTCTAAATTACACACATTCTCTTTCTCTGGCAGCCATTAATTCTTCTAGTTCAAGGTTAAATGCTCTATCCATTGGGCCACAAAGTCTGTATATCTTGCAATTGTAAACAGTCCACTAAAACCATTTGTTTCTTTAATGCTATTTTGGGGCTGGAGTTAGTATCTTTGGCCCTATCTCGCAATTGTCTGGAGGCTGGATTTGCAATGGTACTGAATATATAAAAATATGGCAGACATTAATTGAACAGCCAATGGGAAAAGCCTATACTGGAGAGTGCAGTGTATTAAAATTATAATAATAAACCTTAGATGATTTTTTTAATATAATATAATTCACAAATGAGCCCTGTTGCAATGCGCTACTAACATTTTTGAGAAAATTCAAGAAAAATAAAAAAATAAAAAATCAGTGCTTACCATTTAACCCCTGAATATTAACCCAACTTGTAATGTCAAAAACTGATCAGAAGCTGTTACATTTTGACAATGAGAGTTAAGTGATTGAGCGAAAAAAGCAACTGTGACATTTAACACTGTATAATTAATCCAGATGTCTGCAAATTTCTGTCTTAAATGAATAGAGAGCAGAGAAAGAACTGGCACAATAGCAGTAGTTTATTCTTAATACAATGTGAGCGCTCTGGCAACTGCTGGAGTGTAAATTTATTCTTAAAATAAAGTCCCCATGTTTGAGAAAGTCACTTACCAGCTCTCATTCTCAGTACTCTGCAAAGACATACTTCATGGCACACGACTACTACTACTAGTGTATTAGCCAGTCTCTAGAGAACATCTATATATACAGTTTGGTTTTTGATCTATAACTCTGAATAGATTGGCAATATTACTGTGATAACTTGCCAGTAAAGAGAATTCATCTTGAGCTTTCATTTCATATAAAGTACTGGGCTAAAGTGTAGAGGCTATGAATCAAGAAAGGTGTATCAATGTGCAAAAAGACACAAAATTACACTCTAGCAAAGACTGTCAAGGCACTGGTGCTCAAAGATATTTTAGTTCAGGGGTAAATGCTCTTTCCATTGAGTCATAACTGCTAATGTATCTGAGCAAATGAGTAAACGTGAGGCTAACTGACTTAGATCAAAATAAACTTTCTTTGATGAGCATGGCAAGAACAAACTTTTACGTGATTCTTTCTGAGAATAAACTTTGTGAAAGAAGCTACGTCAACAGTATTTTATGTAAATGGCTATATGCTAGAGGCTACAACAGACAGAGAACATATTAAGATATTTTTAATAAGTAAAACAACTTTAATGTTGTACAGACAAGTCAGGTAATTGATCCAAATCAGAAAGTGACAGCCAAAAAAAAAAAAAAAAAAAAAAAAAAATGTGTATTTATTAGGGGTGTAACAATACAGTTACTATATCAATGTAAAAAAAAAAAAAAAAAAAATGTGTATTTATTAGGGGTGTAACAATACAGTTACTATATCAATGTGTTGATTTTTTTATTCCTACGATATTGATACGCATTACCTTGTATCAAATTGTATCATTTTGTAGGTAGTGTATATCAATAGACATGGAAGCAAATGGATAATATTGGAAATGCTGATATGGGAAATCTGCATGTAAAATTAAAACCAGATAAGTCTTTTTAGTAGTAATGTTTGTGTTTTTAATTAAATAAAATGCTATATTCAACTGTGTTTCACTCCTCAACCCTGGCTGTAATTCTAGATTTGAGAGTATACTTTTATAATTTTTTTTTCAAATGTTGCTGAATTGATAGGAAGGTGGTAAATGATGTCAAATCGGATCAAAACAATTTGCCCAAAAGTATCACTTGTGCCCTTTAGATTCCCCCCCTTCAATGTAGTCATATCCAATAACCCATAACAACATTTCTTGCTTTTGAGTATAAGAAAATATGAGCAAATATCTTCATGTATATGGAAGTACAGCTGGACTCTCAAGCCTGTCTGCTTTCGAGTAAGGGGGAGACACACTGCAGCTCCATCCAGGCTTAAAATGCTTACTCCTAACAATAGTTCTCAGTAGTTTGTAATGCCAGTAAATGCACAGTGTGGAATTTCAGCTCAGTAGGTCAGAACCACAAAGTCAAATGGAAAAACAGAATGTGCTGACTTGAATAGTGGGCTGCAATATAAAAACACATTTGAAAGAACAATAGGGAGGTGAGGTTTCAGATACTTCCAATAGCAAAGCTGCCACAGAAGAGGACTGGATGGCATAATAACACGCAGCAGAAGGCAAAAACGCACACAGTTCTATTAGCTTGCTTTATAGTTAAGGAGTAAATGCTTTTCAGGTCAGAATGGCTTCACGTCTTGTAAGATTTCTGCTTACTTTTTACCAAATAAGAAGCACTAGAGAACACAGACTTCCGCCTACTAAGGCACTGGCCCTATCTGGCAATGGTAAAAATATAGTGGCCAGAAATGAACTGAAACTTCTAGTTCAGGGGTAAATGCTCTATCCATTGAGTACCTTGCAATTGTAAATCATCCACTATTTGTTTTTTTACTACTATTTTGTGGCTGGGGTTAGTATCATTGGCCATATCTCGCAATGGTAAAGATATAGCAGCCAGATATGAACTGAAGCTGATTATCTTCTAGTTCAGGAGTAAATGCTCTATCCATTGAGTATCTTGCAATTGGAAACCATCCACTAAAATTATTTGTTTTTTTACTGCTAATTTGTGGCTGAGGTTAGTATCTTTGGCCCTATCTCGCAATGGTAAAGATATAGCAGCCAGATATAAACTGAAACTGGTTATCTTCTAGTTCAGGGGTAAATGCGGCATCCATTGAGTATATCTTGCAATCGTAAACAATGCACTAAAAACATTTATTTCTTTAGTGCTAGTTAGTGGCTTGGGTTAGTATTTTGGCCCTATCTCGCAATGGTACAGATATAGTGCCCAGATATGAACTGTAACTGGTTATCTTATAGTTCAGGGGTAAATGCTTTATCCATTGAATATGTCTTGCAGTTGTAAACAGTGTACTAAAATTATTTATTTCTTCACTGCAATTTAGTGATTGAGGTTAGTATATTTGGCCTTATCTCGCAATGGTAACGATATAGTGACTAGATATGAACTGAAATTGGTAAATGCTCTATCCATTGAGTAAATCTTGCAGCAATCCACTAAAACAATTTGTTTTTTTATTGATATTTTGTGGCTGGGGTTAGTATCTTTGGCCCTATCTCGCAATGGTAAAGATATAGCACTCAGATATGAACTGAAACTGGTTATCTTATAGTTCAGGGGTAAATGCTTTATCCATTGAGCATATACTGCAATTGTAAACGTAAACTACTAAAACTATTTGTTTCCTCACTTTTATTTGGTGGCTGGGGTTTGTATCTTTGGCCCTATCTCGCAATGGTACAGAATCATCTTACCTTTTGGATTTTTTCCTCCCAGGGTTGCCACAGCAAATCATCTGCCACCGTGCTTACAGTTGTGCAATGATTATCCACATTGAACTATTACTGAATATAAAATCAATGTGAACTCTGCTTGCAAACAGCTTTTCTATTTCCCTAAAAACTTGATATTGAGCTAAGTTTAGTCACTTTTTTTTTTGCAAGGACTGTACCAAAAAGTAGCTCTTGTCTTGTCTTCCATTACAACCCATATCGACCGTCATACACCAGAGATAGAACTCCCAGACAAACCTCAGTCAGGTGGTATGTAGCAATTACTTTCTTTGGCTTCTTTGTTTGGCCAGGCTTTTGTTGCAGCAGCACCGTTTCAAACATCTTCAAAACAGACGGACAACAAAGCAAAGAGAAAAAAAAGGATTACAGTATTTCTGTTTCTATAGAAGGACTTGTTTATTGTTGTTTACCCACGCTGTTTGTTGACATATGAAAAAGGTTACTCGAGGTGTCTTAATCAGCGCTGATGTCAGTAATCAAGCCTCACTGACGGGTTTATTGGAAAGTGAACAGCTTACATTGATTACCGATCTATGCAGCGTTTGATACAGTTCAACCTGTCTTTGCACTGGCAGCCATTTTTACTCTGTGTTTCTTACAGAACACAGTGCTGACTTAAATAATAATTGCAACAAATACGTTTACATAACAGCAACTTAGCAGAAAAATACATTTGTTTTCTTGTACAGCAAAATGTAATGTATTACCATGGACAGTGCTTCTACTACCACTATCAATACTACAACTACAACTAGAATTACTACTGCTAAGAAGTACAAATTACTTTTCAAAGTAGTTTTCGGCAATTGTACAGCAAAATGTGTTACACTGCTCCTACTTTTACTGCTATTGCTACTGCTGGTACGCCTCTGCTATTCCTACTACTGCTATTGCTGTCATTACTATTACTATTACCACTACAAGTACTAATTACTTCAGCTAGTATTGCTACTTTAACTAATATTATTATCTCACTACTAAAATTACTACAAACCTGGAAGTGTGAGTGAGAGTGGTGAGTGCTACTACTACTACTACTACTACTACTACTTCTACTACTTCTACTACTAGAATTAATAATTAAATTCTGATTTGTACAAGTACAGTTTTTTTTTCAATTGTGCAGCAATTTGTACTACATTACTACTACTTTTAACACAATTTCTACTGCTATTACTACTGCAACAACTGCTACTACTACAATTACCACAACTAGAAGTACTACTTAAGGACAGACTTGTACAAATTACAAATGACTTATAGTTGTAGTTTTTGTCAATTGCAATTTGTTACTGCTTTTATTATTTATGCTACCTCTACTACTACTACTACTACTACTACTAATATTCCCACTATTTCCACTACTAGTACCATTCTGCTACTGCAAAGCTGGGAACTGTGGAGTGTACTAAACATTTTTCCACTTATTGCCTTTAAAAACTTACCTTGCCTTTAAAAAATACTTACTGTTTAGTACTTGTCGCAGTTTTTTCTGTCCTCAAACAAACTTTACTTCAGAAATCAACCAATTATTTGACCATCAGGCTTTATTAGACCAAGATTGCAGTTGGCTTGTGTCTGTAAAAAAACGTGTATATATCTTAACAGGTAATACTTTTAAATTCTGCGCTACACTTTTGATAGATGTGACTCTCTCTTAGGTCAATGCATGGCACAAATGAAACGAATACTTTCCGACCCAGAGCCAATTCAAAATGCTTAGGAGATGTTTGAGACTCCTATTATCGAAAGGAAGCAATCTGTATTTTAATAACAGGCACGACAACCTCTGCCTTTTTCTTCACTGCAGAGTTTAGATGCACCTTATGCGACATATTGTACAATGTAATGGCAGTAATTGGCTGCAATAAAAAATAGGAGCATCCACACAAGAGCTTTTTACGACTGAAGCACTCGACAAAATAGAGAGGGAAAATTATATCTGCAGTATTTTTTGCTTTTGTTGTATTATGTGCTCTTACTATGATCAAAAATACTGTGATAATAGAGATTAGAAAGGTGCATTACAGAGCTATTATATGTTATGCTTCAGTTTGTATTTACTAGGCAGAGGTGGAAAGTAATACGATACTACTGCTACTTCTACAATTACTACTGCTACTACAACAACTACTGCTGCTATTACAAACCTGGGAGGTGTGGTGAGTAATAGCAGTAGCAGACACGGTAGTGGTGGTACTATTAGCATTCACTATTTTCTACTATATTCAATATTTATTTTATTTTTTTTGAACCAAAATAGCAATTTTGTTGAGTAATTTGTATTGATTTTAAGTATTTCTCTCATCTCTATCAGTAAGAACATTTTGCAAGATTCCCATTGCACTAAAAGCACTCAAAAAGCCTCTCATTTGAAATAAATATTACAAGAGTACAATTAAGGGGGCAGGGTGGTTTGTGCTCCTGGCTCTAAGCAAGACGGTTGTGGGATAAATTCCCAAGCCAGCCAACTCACAAACTCTCGGTTGAGTTAAGTCTGCTTGGGTTCTCTCCTGGTATACTCAGGCTTTCTTCCACCATTCAAATACATGCAAATATAAACTGCAGTAGCTCAGTCGGTAGAGACATTTGACTCACTAAACCTGAAGGTTGGCGGTTCAATCCCCGCTACTGGCATTGCATACTGTTGTTGTGTCTTTGGGCAAGACGCTTCCCCAATATGGATTGTGTTATTGTGTGATTTGTGATAGTCAGGGAGGCCGTTGAAGCAGAATGGCAGCCACGTCTCCGTCAGTCTGCCTCAGGTCAACTGGCTACAGCTGTTATTATTGTTATTGTTATTTTCATTATTATTAGCGTTATTAGCATTATTATTTTTATCCTTATTGTTGTTGTCGTTACTGCTCTTCTTCTTCTTCTTCTTTGTTTGCATCTAACTTGTCATTATCCAGGATGTACTCCGCCTAAGGCCCATAGTTAGTCACACAGGCTTCTCCTATCCACAATTCCTAATGCTGTTAAGTGTAAAAAGATCAACAAATAAACAATCACAGCATATTTCAATTTTTAATACTAATTTATGTACTGTTCTAAGTTATTACATCTTACATAAGTTTTACAACATCATCATATCTCATTTCACTTTTTGCTACAAATCTATTTGGGCTGCACTCCGGCGTGTGACAAATTGAAAGTCTTATTCAACTCAAATTTGCCGCAGATGTTTCGACTCCACTTAGATTAAAAAGAGCCCAACCATAAATATCTATTAGATTGGTACATTTCTATGCAACGTGCGGAGATAAATCTTCATCGGCGCGGGATGTCCCACCTTCACAGTAAAAAGAAGCCTGTGTAATGGAAGCCGTGTTAACTATAGATTGGCGGAGAGAGCGGCAGGGTAATATGCAGAACACTTGCTCCTGATGCCCCGCAGTCTGGGTCCCTGCAATTAGCTTTAAGCATTAAAGATTATGCATTCAAGTTATGGAGAAGGATTTTATGATATGGGCAATCAAGAGTATTATGTAACAATTTCTATTTTCATTCTTCTGCATTGTACTGTATGATGGATGGATTTTGATTAAGTGTTCCTTCATACATATTTTTGAGGTGGTTTATTAATGTAAGGCCTTTGCCAATTTCTCTTCTAGAAGAACATAGTGTAATAACAGATATTATATGGCTGAAATTATACGTTTGATTAGGTCCCAGGTAATAGCAGCAGCAGTAATGAAACTGTAATTATTACCACCACTACTACAACTGCAGCTACCACTACCACTACTACTACAGCTGCCACTACTACTCCTTCTACTACTACTATGACTGCTGCTGCTACTACGACTACTTCTACTACTACAGTTGCTACCACTACCACCACTATTTACCAACACTACTATTTACTATTTGTAACATCTATAATGAATGTTTGAATTTCTGTATATGTAGTTTATTGTACTGCCCACCTGCCTGAGGACTGCAGATGGAAAGTAGCCGTAGCTAAATCTGGTGTACTACTACTACTTCTACAACTGCTATAACTACCACCACTACTACTTCTACAGCTGCGACCATTGCTATTACCATTACAGCTGCTTCAACTACCACCAATACTACTATTAATACATCAGCTTCCACTACAACTACTCCTACAACAGCTGCTACCACTACAACTACGACTACTACTATACATGTGGGAGGCGTGGTGAGCACACTACACATTCATTAGTAATTTTGTCAGTACATTTTCTTCACTGAATGTAAAGTAATTTATCCACCTCAGCTGGAATCTAATGATCCAGTGAGTCACTCTCTTAATCACTTACATTATGTTAAAATGAAGTACAGTGCTGTATATTCACTGTTTTAACAAAGGGCCAACATTCAGAACGTAGTTAAATGTAAAACAATGCAATAATTTTCTCATATATCTTATACTTGACTGTCGTAATTCCATCTCACGTCGCAGCCACTCCATTAAGCCGTGCCTTGATCTAATCATGCTTTACACGTGAATCTGTATTAACGCCAAATTTTACCCTAAGGATAGAGCAGCAATGTCAATGCCAGCCTATCCCGTGTATTAAAAAAAAAAAAAAAAAAAAAAAAATCACTATGCTAAAAATAGCTCCTGTCCTTGGCTGGTCCTATTGAGAAAACATGAACAACACATTGCAAAGTTAATCAGTGCGGGTCTCTGTGCGGCCTGTCAGTAAAGGTTAGCTCCAAATCACATGGCTACCTGCTAATAGGACCTGACAATCTCAATGCATTTGCAAACCTATAACCAAACATCAGCACCTTGCTTTTCCCCCATTCGCTAATTTAAAAGGCCCATAATCAATTTAGTGCACATGAGAGTACAGTCAGTGCAGGGGAAATTTAACTATCACTCTGTAGACTGTATTTCATGGGACAACATAAATACATCACCAAGTTCCAATTACTTCAAGAAGCACTCAGAGGAATCCTACGCAGTCACGGGGACAACATGCAAACTCCACACAGAAAGACCTCCTAACGTCCAGGAATCGAACCCGAGACCTTATTGCTGAGAGGCGCCAGTGCTAACCACTGATACTTCTACAAGTTTGATATGTAAAGTTTACATAAGGACCAATTAGTCAAGTAGTAAGCAAGTGAGTCTCAGCAATTGCAAATGAGAAAGTATTACTACTACAACTGCTACTACTACACGACAGCTTCTGCTATAACTTCTGGTAGTACTGCTGCTACTACTGCTACTACTACTCACATGGCTTAATAGTTCCTGACAATCTCAATCCATGTGCAAACCTAGAACAAAATATTGCAGTAGACACTACTACTACTACTACTACTACTTCTATCACTGCTACTAATACTGCTGCTACTACTACTCACATGGCTTCTAATAGTCCCTGACAATCTCAATACATTTGCAAACTAAGAACAAAATATCACAGTAAATAGTATTACTACTATGGCTACTTCTTATACCACTGCTACTACTTCTACCGCAACTACTAACACTACTGCTAATACTACTTGTACTAATACTACTACTCACATGAACTCTAATAGTCCCTGACAACCTCGTGTGCAAAGCTAGAACACAAATAACACAGTAAATAGTGTTAGTACTATTGCAACTACTTCTTCCACTGCTACTACTTCTACTGCAACAATACTGCAGTTAATACTACTACTAATACTACTACTCACTTGGCTTCTAGTAGTCCCTGACAAGCTCAATACATTTGCAAATTTGGAAACAAAATATTGCAGGTGTTACTACTATTGCTGCTACTTCCACCACTGCTGCTAATACAACAACAACAACTACTACTACTACTACTACTACTACTACTAAAAAACACAGCCTCAAGCTATCTGACAATCTCATTATATTACTATGCCTGCAATACATACTGCTATTACTTTAATACAACTACTTCTAACTGCTATTACTAATGCTACCACTACTACTACTACTACTACTACTACTACTACTACTATTGCAATCATACAGCTTCTCACTACTCTTGACTTATAACCAAATATAACCACCTTGCTTTTTCCCATCTGCTAATTTAATAATAATAAAAAAAAAAATCAATTTAGTGCACAAGAGAACACACAGTCAGTCAGAGTATGTGGTTGTAGTATCTTTCTTTTAAAGGTAATTCAACTACCACTCTGTAAATTGTATTACATGGTGCAGAGTATATGGCTCTGAAAGTGCTGTGTGTAATGAAGAGCTCCCAGGACCTGACAGGGCGGCTCGGAGTTTCGGCTGCAGCTCAACCAATCAGAGCGCAGAGTGCAGTCAGCGAGCGTGCAGTGCAGAGATAGACAAAATTACTCTATAGCACTTTGGACATGGTGTACACTATTCCTAAGTCTGTTGTTGTCGTAGGTGCGGTAAGGTAAAAGTTGTTTTTTTTAAAGACAAATAAGTTCAAATGAAAGATACACTACCCATCATTTTCCCACTCAAGAAATTTCTGTGACTTTTCCAAAATGTTTGACTAAATAAAGACCTGAAGAATGACTTACACATTAATAAATAGTATTCAAACTGTCCAACGTGGTACATTAGAAACATACAGTTGGCGCTCTGCTAACCCTAATTTTACTGATTTATAGCCTACACATCACTGTTTAAAAGATAATCATGCTTGGTAAGTTGGATCAGAATGCAAGATGGCGATATAGATTATTATTTTTATTTTTTATTTCTAGCTGCTGCAGGTTAACTAGTACTGGACGAAACTTGGACCAACTGACCTCTGGGAAAAATACCAGTATATTTGGAAATATAGTGTATTACATTCAACTAGAGCTTGCTGTACCTTCCATAAAGCTTTCCTAATATGTTGTTAAACTGCTTTGCTGTCTGAGCCGATGTAGCCAACTTTTTTATCTATTAAAATTCATGAACTACTTCTTAGTGCCTTGTAGTCAAAGGTGGATAACAATGTGGTGTACTAGTTCTGCCATACATAGTTTAATTGGTAAAGCTGCTACCTTTCCTTCTTTCATTTGATTGAAAGCCCCCTATTATGCTAAATAAGCTTTTTGAGCATGTTTGAGTAATGTGTGCTGAGGCCAACCCCTTCTCAAGAGCTGAAAACGCTTGGTCTCACGGCTGTAAAACCAGAAAGTGCGGTTGTGCATTTCTAAAGCCCATACACTGATTCATTAGGATAATTTAAGCGCTTTAAATTGCTGTCAGTACGAATTAACATCTCCACAGCAATAAAATAATATTCTATTCTAAACTATATTTATCTTATTACATTAACTTACAGATCTGCTTTTATATTGAATGTGTATTTTAATGACTTTATGTGACAATGAAAAGTGTTTTGGGCAAGTTAAAGACACATTTCTGCCTTTGTTGCAAATGTGAGACAGTAAAATACTATTCTGTTCTGTTCTTCCAAAGAAAATGTTTTCTGTCCAAATCTATTTCAAAGAGCCTGAAAAAAGCATAGGACTTTTAAAGAAATAAATCTGGAACAGCTCACCACTGCAAAAATAATAAAATTTATCTAAACATTTAGCTCTGAGTTTAGTATTAGACCATTACAATCTCACAATAACCTTTGAACCCTATTTATTAATATTTTATCTTTGTTTCCTTTTGTGACTTGTTTGCTGTTTTGCTCTGCGAGTAAATGTAGTCAGTGCTGGAATAGACACTAGTATTATTGGCAGACATTTACAATATTTTCAAGCTGTGCAAACACAAACATGTCACTGAGCAAAACTCTTCATGTGCACTTGCAAAACTCTTGATAGCAATAACCTAAATGGAATCTTAAGGTCTATTTTTTCCACTCAATAACAAAAAATAGCCACTTTTCTTTAAGCAAATGCATGTATCAGCTTCCAAAGGCCATTGCTGGGCGCTCCGCACATTATTCTGATCCAGCCCTGGAGCTAGATTCTCGCTGCTTTTCTCTTTATTGTACATTTTCAAAGATTATTGCTTTGTTTGCTTAATTTAACGCTCTGGCTTTTAATGTTGTTCAGAAGTATTTATCTCATCTACAATACATCAGCCCTGTCTGACAGATCGTTAAAGGCAATGAGAGGTGAAATTTACTAAAGTCGCTCTCTCCTGCTTTGCATTTAAAAGTAAGCAGGCAGAACATAATAGTCAATTTATTATTATTGGCAATATGGTATGTGCCGATTAAGCCGTGTCGCAAATAGCATTATCAGACATTACAGGAGTTATTTAACACTCAAAACTTTTTTTTTCCTTATGATGTAACATAGTCTTTGTGTTGCCCAAATCATCAAAATTCGACGAACATACCAGATTTAACATAACTGACAGAGGTAATCCATATTTTGAAGGAAGCTACACTTTCCTCCCCGGTGTGATTCAATCCACATTTCCATTTTCAAATAAGATTTTCCCACCGCTGCAAATAGTATGAAAAGAAGGGATGAGTCCAATCCTGCAGGGCCCTAAAATGGCTGTGAGTAAATGTTTTTGAAAGAGGATTTCATGTGTGCGTTTTGGATCTAATAAGTTAAGGTACTGATGTAACAGCTATTTATGGCTAATGTTTATGGTACATTCTTAACCACAGTGTTACTTTAATTCGAGTCATTTTTGGGTAAAATAAAATGCAACTTTATTCAAGTAATAAAAAGTTAAATTGCAAATACAATTATTTTTAGAACTGGGAAAATGGGTATCATGCTCACCTTGCAACTTTTGTCCGAGGCCTTAGGGTCAGAGGGGCCAGGAACTGGTTATATTTCCTATTATAATGGGCCCATGTGAAGGCTTCTTGCCTTGGGCCCCAGCAGCAGACCTAGCTAGCTGTAGTACTAGTAGTAGTTGTAGTTCTTTGCTTAAGATTAAAAAAAGGGGCAAACAATTCTATTGTAAGAAACTTTACAGTCATTACTTTTACTTGTGTCATAATTTTGTGTAATTTGAGTAATATTAATTTGAAGTACTTTAACATGAGTACAGGTTGTGAATATTATACCACTGTACTTTGATGTGTACTTCAGGAGGTGGAAAAAAAAAACAAAAAACAATTGCCTGATAAGTAAAACTTTTTTTTTTTTTTTAATAGAGCCAAAATGTTTGGAATCAGAAGAGCATGTTTGGGGACAATAGTATTAGTATTAGCAGTGGTAGTAGATGTCCAGATGTCCGGATTTTAAGACTTCTGTCCGGACGAAGAAAACTTGTCCTCCTTTTTAGACATTTGTCTGGATTTTTGGCTTGAGTGGCTAATGGTCCGCACAGAAGCCTCTGTTCAATGCTGCTCTCTACCATGCTCCGTACTCACCACTGTTGGTGGCTTGGCGCTGTTACCAGGCTGTTGTGTAGCATCAATTTTGACCTTCCACAACCACCGTAGCTTACAGAGTGTCAGAAAATTCCATCCGCATCCTGCGAAGTGGCGGCCCTCGTCTCACTGTCAGCACTGCTGCACATGCCAAAACAAAAGACGTCTTTCAACTCTGCGTGGTGTTCTGAACACCAGCTCACCACCAAAAGCAGGATGGATGCATACCACACATTTTGTAAACTGTGCCAAACAGACATTGGTGTTAGCTCCAGGGGAAGAGGTGCTTTGGAACGACATGCTTTCACAGACAAGCACAAGGAGAAAGCCAGGTCTGCTGGACAGTCCAATTTGGCGTTGTTTTTTGCTCCAGCAGTAAGTATACTGGATGATAAAATCACAGCTGCTGAGCTAACAAAGCTATTTCATGCAGTGAAACATCACGTGGTTTGTTTATTAGAGTAAAAAACACACACACAAAAAAAAAACATTACTACTACAGTTGCCTATGAAAATGGTTTTGTTCCCGCGTGTGTCTTCACTTTTGGCCCTTTGTCCTAACTTTTGGGCTAAAGTGTCCTAATTTTCAGTGCCATCAATCTGGTCACCCTAGTAGTAGTAGTAGTAGTAGTAGTAGTAGTAGTAGTAGTAGTAGTAGTAGTAGCAGTAGTATTGGTTGTAGTAGTATAGAGCAGCTATCTGTAACCTTTGCTTTAAGAGCCACATGCGGCTCTTTAGCTGGTTATGCAAAGTCACTAAAGGAGTAAGTAGACGAGTATAAAACAATCTGCATCTGTGCCATCTTGTTTAAGTTTAAAATAAAACTTTCTCCCTGTTTGCTGGTGCTATGGACTTAACTGTTAAACTATTATAATAAACTATTTTGACCTCAACTGTCCACTGCAGGAACAGAGAAATAGTTATAGTTACGGGATGTAACTCAAGTTCTCTGTGAGATATTCAGTGCAGGATTCAACAGTTTTTTTGTTATTTTGCAGTTAGTATTGCCCATCCATATGCTCTATTTCAGTTATAGGTGCAGCGATTTTTGTGCATTAAAATTAGATGCAGCTTATTACAGATTCAGTTTTTTTTTTATAAAGTGTTCTGTGACATTATAAGTGGAAGAAACCCCCCCCAAAGACCTCTTTTAGTCAAGCCATAGTTGTTGTTTTTTTCTTTTCTCCAGCCACAGAGGATCACAAGCATGTCTTTGTGTCTGTTCCAAGCCCAGATAAATAAGGGTTGTGCCAGAAAGGGCATCTGGTTTAAAACCTTATGCCGTTATGTCACTGCAAGCTGGGAGGCAGATGATTTTTTTGCCACTCCAGAAAGGAAAGTCAGCAAAGAAAGAAGATGATTCAAGTTATAATTTTGTTGAGTACTTTTACTTAATTTAAAGTAACAGTACTTCTACAAGAGTAAAGGTTTTGAATGCTTCTTCCATCTCTCGATGAGAAATGCAGACACATTTAGAGAAGATGAAACCACAATTTCACTGATGCATAGGCAGCAGTAATTGAGCAGGGGACAACAGTTGTTTGAAATGATAAAAAGTGACACTTGGAGGGAGAGCAAACAACAACACGACTTCAGAAATCAATGCCGTTTATTGTCCAGACGTTTCCTCGGACCGCTGACAGCTTTACGGAAAATACTGGGTTTTTATTTTTACGGCTTCGTGCATCCTCTATACTTCCAGTGACAAGACGTGCATGCAAATTCTGATCAAGAGGGAAAAAAGATAGGATGACGCATCAGGCCTGCTGCCAAAGCCGTGCAGTGGTAAATATGCAGACAAGAACATTTAGTGGAGATAGTTCTAATAAAGCATTTGAGTTTTGTCAAGT
Source organism: Bostrychus sinensis (assembly GCA_020698575.1). Taxonomy (NCBI): domain Eukaryota; kingdom Metazoa; phylum Chordata; class Actinopteri; order Gobiiformes; family Eleotridae; genus Bostrychus; species Bostrychus sinensis. The sequence goes on along the minus strand of CM036261.1, from coordinate 9,237,956 downwards.
CAAATGAAGATGTATTACAAAGCAGTTTTGTTTAGAGGAATAGCAGTTCTATTTCCAAAAATCGTCTAAAACAAGAGACTATTTATCAGTGCTAAAGATATGGATATGGAAATAAACTAGATACATTTACTGAAGTAATTTTTTGAAATTGGCTTTGTGGGTAATAAAACACATTTTTATTTTGACTTGATCTAAAAAGTAAAGTAATTTCTTAAGCTCTAAAATGTGGTATTTTCTTTTCATTTGTTGGTAGAACACCTCAGATCAGTAGTAGTAGATGCAGTAGTAGTAGTAGTAGTAGTAGTAGTAGTAGTAGTAGCAGTAACAGTAAAAGCAGTAGCAGCAGCAGTAGTAGTAGTAATAGTAGCAGGAGTAGTAGTAGTAGTAGTATTAGCAGTAGCAGTAGGAGTAGTAGTAGTAGTATTAGTACTTGCAGTAGCAGTAGTAGTAGCAGCAGAGCAGTAGTAGTAGTTGTATTAGAAGTAGTAGTAGTAGTAGTAGTAGTAGTAGTAGTAGTTAGTTAGTAGTAGTAGTTAAAAACATTCAGAAAAATAGTGTATTTAGACAATGTTTGTTACCTGGACGACAGTGACTATTTTCCATGTAGTAGTAGTAGTAGTAGTAGTAGTAGTAGTAGTAGTAGTAGTAGTAGTAGTAGTAGTAGTAGTATGTTTTACAGTACAATTGCAAAAAACAAAAAAACACAAAAAACTTCAATTTCAAATGAACTCTTTTCTAAAGTTCACATTTAATAACGAATATAATATTGTTAATCAATATTTTTGTTGGCTAATACCTTGAAGTAATAGTACTTTTTATTTGAGTACAGCATTACCTTTTTTCTAGTAGTATTGGCAGTAGTCTGTTTTACTGTGCAATTGCAAACAATGAAAAACTAAAATCTTTCAATTGTTTTATTTAAGTAAAATGCACATTCAACATGTTTTCTACTTTAATTTTGCTGAGTACTTTTATTTGGGTAATACATTTTTAAAGTAACAGTAACCTGACTGCAAAATGTTATTGCTTCTTCCACCTATTATACCTCCACCTTCCTTATTCATGCAATCTTTCCTCTCAAAAATCGAACATGATTTATTATTTATCCACCCATTCAAATCTGGGAAACGCAGAAACAGATGAAAACAGATAGATGCTGATGGAGCTCTGACTCAGCCGGTTTTGGGGCGATGCTGATGTTTAGCATAAACAGGAGCGAGGATGGGGGTCACGCCGAGGTCATGTCATTAACCTGCCCGTGTGCAGATCAGCTGCTTTGCCGAATCTCCATGGGGAAATCAATCAATGGCGTGCAGGTGTCGGCTGTAAATCGTGTGTGTAAAAACAGTTAGCGACGGCTCTGGTTGTATTGGAAAGCATTAGAGTAAAAGACGAAATGGGAATTTAGCACAGTGTTGGATAATGAAATAAATGTTGTATGGTCTATTTGGTTAAAGGACAATTTATGCACCTCCCTATCTTTTCAGTTTCTTTAACATTTTGTTATTTTTAGTAATATCAATAAAAATGGCATCAATCAGCAAGGGTCCATGGGTCAACTTTTGGGATACACTGGAGATAATGTAATAATATGAAGTCTTTACAGAAATTCCCTTTTTCACTCATGGTTTTCCATTTTTATCTTGGTAAAAAAAAAAAAAAAAAAAAAAAATCAGGTGGTGCTTGTGTAACTGCCTCTGAATGATAAAAAAAACAATAATTCAAATGCACTCTGTATTCAATGTTGTCAAATTTCAAGCTTGACTCTAGCAAAGTCCCAATTTCAAAAGTCAAAACTGAGTTATATTGTTCCATCTTAAACGCACTGGAATGTTATTAAAATACTTATCACCAATTGCCCTGGATTTGAGTAGAAATTTTATGTTTTGATTTGAACGTAGTAATTATGATTTACCCACAGACCAAACTAAAAAGTGCCTATCATGCAGATTGTACAAATGTTTCATTTTAACAATAGCACCAGCAGTGCCATTGATTTTAGTGTCAGGGGTGATATCTCTTAGAGTTAGATGGTCCTATTGGAATAAATTGTTTTGGCTTTTTTCTGTCATTACTGCTTAGTTTGACAGTGACCAATGTATAATAAAACAAAACACCAATTTATGTCTATAAGGAAATAACTGAGTGGTAACAGTGCAAGACACATTTGGTCCAAAGTCAGTCTGAGTTACTTAAGAGGAAATAAAAGTAATTAACAAAAGTATCATGTCAGTAAAGTGTAAAGTTTACTCAAGTAGAACCTACTTTCTCCTGCTACAACTACTACTATCATTGCTAGTACTCCGACTAACAGTACTACTACTACTAGAATTAGTATAATTCACTATTAACATCACTATTAGTCCTGCTACTACTATTATGGACATTTTCTACCACAATTCACTGTTGGTCAAAAATACTTATCAGTAAAAATAAAAGTAAAAGTAAATATATATATTGGAAAATGTACTCAGTCTCTCTAGAAATTAATATTCGCTATCACTGGACACAGTGGCGTAAGGTGATATTAGGGGCCCAAATGTCGGTTTTCAGAATGAGCCCCTAAGTTATGAAGCACATTCATTGAGTCTATACACCCACATTACATACTTTCTGTTGTAAAAAGTACATTGACATTTCTTAAAGTCGACAAATACTTTTAAAAAATATATTCAAACATGTCAGTGCTACAAAATGTTTTAATCATACGCTTGTGAGTCATGTATGTTGGGTAATTTATAGCGCAAAAAGAAAAAAATCCACTAAAATTTACTATAATTAAAGACTCTCAATGAGGGCCTCTTTATGTTGTGGGCAGCTGCAGAAACATACACTGTGGATATAAATAAATGTATTCTGGTATTATAAACGATCATATTATTCAATGCAAGGTAAAAAAAAAAAAAAAGTTTATGTAGTTTATATAGTGCTTGAGCTTTTATAGTCCTTGGTTGTCCAAAGATAGTCAACTTTCAATGCCCCAACACTTCATTCTTAGCAGTAATGGTGGTAAAGAAGCCACTTGCACTCAATTAAATGGCCACTTCACTTATAGAAGGTGTACGGTGTGAACACAGAGCTCTTAGTCAAGTGCACTGTGTGTTGTCAACCTTGGAGGGAGACACTTATGCAAATAGAGCTGTGCTGTTAAAGGACAATTAGAACGTGTGTGATCCTAAAAGCCTTGGTCATAATCTAGTAAAAACGGTGGGTCAGGACCTCAAAGCCCGGAAAAGGTGAAAAGGACAAATTCTAGGCAAGTGGGAAACGCAGTTATGCAGTGGAAGTTTATACCAAGAATACTTTAATCTAAGGCAATTTAGGCCATAGGAAATCTTTCTACATCTGCCAAGAATGTTATATTTTTGTTGCCACTGGTTTGTAAATGGCTAATTAGTCTGTCAGCAAGATGAGACAAGACAAGAAGTAATAGTCGGATTTTGAGATTTACAAAAGATTAGTAATGAGCCAAAAAAGAAATTATAACTTTGTTGACATGGAAATCACCGCCTAGTTTCAGCAATTTTCTGTACCATTGCAAGATAGGGCCAAAAATACTAACTTTGGCTAAAAGGGGGCAGTAAATCAACAGAAAATTACTTTTAGTGGGTTCCATTGTGAGATATACAGGCTTTGTGGCTTAATGGATAGAGCATTTAGCCCTGGACTAGAAGATCCACAGAATGGCATTTATAGGCTCAGCTTGATAGTAAACAGAAAAGAGAAAATTGTAAACTCACAAAGTAAAAGAAGCCTAATAACAAAAATCTAAAAATAAAAAATAAAAAATAAAAATGTCATAAGTACCATCATAAAAAAATAAACACAAAAATCTATAAATTTCACTTGCCAATGAGACATTTTTTTTTCTTTCTTTTCTTTTTATCCAGGTTGGCAGTATACAAGCACACATAACATCCCCACATAGGAATAACGAACTCAGGGAACATTTAGTTTGCTTTCTATTCAAAAATATAATTCTTTTACTCTCATCAAATATTGATCATTGGCAGAAAGAAACAATGTACCTCTCCTGTCCGCTGTGGTTTCCTCTGACAGAAATTAATGTGTTTGCTGATTTCCCCTAGCATAGAGGTTCGATACTTTGTCTTCAAGATGGATGTCGCTTTTACAAATTGTCAAACATCCTAAGGCACACTGGACGTATTGTTTTTTGGGGTGTTTTTTTTTTTTTTTGTATATCTCGGATAAAAATGAGCAAACTCGGAATGAATAACAGACATCCTGCTGTCTCGGAATTACTGGGATAAAGTCTTGGAGGCAGAGACAAGCGCAATCACCGTTTTCACAAAGATGAACAGCGGGCATTGACGTATCGAACACTGTCATGTGCTCGGCGGGGAACTTCCCCTCAATCTCTAACGTAATGCTTCCTATTCCCATTTTTGTACGTCTAAATATAGAAGAATTTAGCTTCTGTGCAATTATAGTGTAAGACATGGAGACAAGTACAGTAATGAGAAGCTGCAGACAATTTAGTTCAATAAACGCTTGGGAATCACATCGCTTTATAATCGGGTAAAGTAATCACAAAAGGGAAGCGTAATCACATGTTTTTGTGTTTGGGGTCACAGGTGGCTGAAGTCTGTGCCACCATCTATGGGCCTTATGGCTGGGGTACACCCTAGACCAGTGGTTCCCATCATTTTCGGTCTTGTGTACCCCCCAGGACCTGGATTAGTTGGGGTTTGGCCCTGGCATACTCCTGGTTGTCTAAGCTTGTAGACCCGGTTTAGTTCTGGTTTGAGATGGTTTAGACCTAATTTATCCCTGGTTTAGACTGGTTTTTGCATTGGTTTAGTTTTGGTTTTAGATATGGTTTAGTCCTGGTTTAGGTCCGGTTTAGACCTAATTTATTCCTGGTTCAAATCTGTCTTTTCATTGATTTAGTTCTGGGTTTAGACATGGTTTAGTCCTGGTTTGAGATGGTTTAGACCTAATTTATTCCTGGTTTAGACAGTTTTTTTTCATTGGTTTAGTTAGTTTAGTTTCAGATATGGTTTGGACCTGGTTTAGTCCTGGTTTAGATCTGTTTTTTCATGGTTTAGTTCTAGTGTTAGACATGCTTTAGACCTGGTTTGGACCTAATTTAGACTAATTTATTTTTGGTTTAGAGCTGTTTTTTCATGGTTAAGTTCTGGTTTTAGACATGCTTTACATCTGGTTTAGTCCCTGGTTTAGACCTAATTTGTTCCTGGTTTAGTCCTGGTTTTAGATCTGGTTAACTGCTGGTTTTAGCCCTGTTTCTTCTTCTTCTTCTTCTTCTCCTTCTCCTTCTCCTTCTTCTTCTTCTTATTATTATGTGTGGTTTAGTTCTAGTTTTAGATCTGGTTTTACGCGTTGGAGGGACTATGTCTCTGGGCCGAGTGGAGCTGGAGGAAGTGTCCAGGGAGTGGGAAGTCTGGGTGTCCCTGCTTAGTCTGCTGACCCCCATGACCTGGCCCTGGGTAAAGCAGAGGAATGATGGATGAAGAAGATGATGGAGGTCAAATAATAATGCACAGGTGTCCAACACTACTTCAAAAAGCCTGAAAAAGCATATTATAGGACCTTTAACAATAAAAAAAAAAAAAAAAAAAAAAAAAAAAAAAGCCACCAATATTGTTATGGTCTCCTAACCTAATATGAGCTCTTCTGGCTCTACTACCTCTGTGGCAAAAGCAATAACCATATGTATAGAGGTAATGATTGCATTCAGCTTGAACACATGCATAAATAGCCTTTTCATAAATAATGCATGGTCCACTTAAGGCCAATGCAGAGCAGGAACATATGTGCGAGCCTCACGTGTATGTCACTGGTTGACATTAATAGACACCTTGCACAGTCCATTCATACATTACAATGGTGTGGTCTGATTCATTGTGCTGTTTTTTCCCCCTGCGTTTTTTATAAGTAGACGTTAAAAGGAGGGAAAGGGTTGCATAAGCTAATGCCGCTATTATTTACCGATCAGTCGTAAAGCGTTACATTTATTCTCTGTGGTTATTCTAAGGCCATTGTCCCATGTAACCCTGTAGTGGAATTGACTGAACAATGGAGAGTGAAGATAGCAAAACGTAGCAAGCAATTTGGAGGTGGTGTGGGTTAGCATCAGAGGTGGAAGTAACTCAGTTCTTTTAAACAAACAGCTACATGTAAAAAAAACAAAAAAACATTTTGATTAAATATTTGAGATATTAAGTTTTATGTTCAAATCTTTTTTAATTATTTATTTATTTTGTATTTTTATTTGTTTATTTATAGTATTTGTTTTATTTTATTTTTATTAATTTATTGTATTTATTTATGTATTTATATTATTTATTTTTTATTTATTTATTTTCATTTTTTATGTATTTATTTAGTTTACACCAAGCCAAGAAGGGGTTAAATAATAATAGTAGCAGTGCTATTCGTGGCTGTAGTAATAGGATAAGTAGAAGTATCAGTAGCAATTGCAATAGAATTAGTGGTATTAGTAAGTAGTAGTAGTAGTAGTAGTGGTAGCAGCAGCAGCAGCAATAGTTCTGGGTAATAATGTTATTTGTAAGATAAGTAATAGCTGCATTAGTGATATTCATAGTAGTAGTAAGTAACTTTACACTTTTTTACCTTTACTGCAGTAATGGTGGTGGTATTAGAACTACACGTAGTAAAAGTGGTGGTAGCAATAGTTGTATTAGTGTACATGTAGCAATAGCATTTAGCAGTAGCACGAGTAAAAGTCATTGTAGTAGATGTAAGTACTTTCTACTTCAGTGAAAAGTAAAGTAGTAATTGCGGTGGTAGCAATAGTAGTATTACCTGTAAGTACCTGCAGTTAGCTGTGGTAAATAACTCACTAACAGTAATATTTGCACTATTAATAGTTTCACTTACATTTTGTTGACTTTTACCTACTTTTACTTTTACATGAGTAATATTTCTTTTGCTCCTTTTACTTCTTCAACCTTGGGCCAATATGTTGCAAACTTTAACAGAAAAAAGGTTTGAAACAGATGATACTTTTATAGTACTACAGTTCTTTTGGAGCTTATTTTTAGCCGTTGCCAATGTATTTTGTACATTTCTTTCCCGACATTGTTTTTTTGCCTCATATTTATTGCGCTCCTCTGCATATGCCCATTTATAGTTTGACTCATTTGTTCTACTAACAACCCTGCAAATGTGCGCTTTTAGCTTTCTGCCATTTTTGTGCTCTCCAAATGACCATGCTTTCTTTCTTTAACTTGATAAAATCTGAAAGGTTTGGACTGCAGAATTTCTCGGCAAGACAAGCGACTTAAAAAAAAAAAAAAAAAAAAAAAAAAAAAAAGCAAGGCATGATGGGACATGCCATAGGAGACCACTATCCTTTGGGAGCAAATGTCACTTAATTGGAAAGTATTGATTTCTTTAACAGCCGGTGCTAGTCTCCAGTGTCTTGGTGAGGATTCCCCTTAGCTGAGCTTGATTAGCTGCTTCCCATTAATTGGCGTGACAACAGGGAAACACTGTTTGTACAGCGAGATTGATTGACTTGGGGGAAATCAGTATGATGCACTCGACAGGAAGCCCAGTACAATTCAATGTTAATTAAATTTCTGGAGTTAAAAAGTTATACAAGTTTATACAGCTTAGAGTCATTCCCAATTGCTCTGCATGTCGTACCCAGTTCTATACATGATCATTTTAATAGCTGAGTTGTTTTTCTAATTTGTTTTACTACCACTACAAGTTTTTTTTTTTTTTCTTTTTTTTTTTTTTTTTTTAAACAATGTCAAGTGTAGGAGAGGACAGTTTTTGGCATTGGCCCTGTCCTGCATTGATAATAATACAATGCTTGAACCTGGATACTAAGTTGGATTTTATTATCATATTGCACAGCTGAAAAAAAATAAAAATAAAAAATTGTGTTAAGGGCAAACCACAGATTTTTAACAAAATTCGGGGATGATTATGACAATAACGGTAAAATGATGATTTTTTTCTTGTTTTCTTTCTTAAGCATTATTTGTTTTAAAACAATTATTATTATTATTATTATTATTGTTGATGGTTTTCTTAATTAAAATTTATATCGATCCTGAAGACAGGCAATGTTGAAAGATAAGTCAGAAAACATTGCATGAAAACATTGCACAAAAGTATTAAAAAAATAATGTTCTTCCTTCAATCAATGACATGTATTGTGTGAACTATAACAACTGTTTTAAAACTTGTTTTATTTTTTTGTTCTGGGGCAAATCCTCTAACCATTGATCCACACTAAATGCAGTGATTTATTGTTTTACTGACCCCTTGTGGCTGGAATTCGTATCTGTAATTTAATATTATTTATATGCTTGATAAAGGCCTGGATCCAAATAGTGTTATGGACTCACACACAAAATTAAAAATATTTTTCATTGGCCCATTACTGACCTTTAATATTTATAGTAATCTTTTCATCAACATATAACCATTAGTTTTTAAGTTCTCTTGCTAACAATCAAACCAACACCAATGAAATAAACACACTAGATTGAAACTACAGTATATTACATTTTTCTAGGGCCCACTTTTGCGCCTTGACCCACCATCTGGGAACCACTGGTGTACAGTGATCAAACCTAACAAAGTTTCTAACCTACATTAAATATAATGTGTTGTACTGTGTGCAAAGGCTGCGCAAGACTGTCCCCACCCACCCCTGCATCTGATTGTTCCAAAGTCTTTCCTGATTGGTCCTTTTCTCTAACGCTAAATGTAAATGTATTTTCCTTTTATATAGTTATATAGAGTTGCAGTTTATTAGCTTTTCAATGCCTTTAACTTTATAAAGCCTTCAATTATGCTTCACTGTTGCTTTGTCAGATCACAGCCTCCACATAACTATTTTCCATTAACAAAGTCAAAGGAAAGCAAGGACAGCGCTGAATATGCTTTTGCTTTTAACAGTATTACAGGATATACACGCATAAGTCAATTCATTCCCTTTCAGATAAATCACTGTTGATTTTGTTTCTAGATTGGACCATTAGCATCGCTAGTGCATTTAGGAGTGAAAGGCTTTAAACAAACAAATGGCAAAGAATACATCATAGCTACACTTTAATGGAATATGCAATGGTAATTAGAATCAGATGTACTCCCGCCTTAATGATAGGCCAGTGATATTGATAAGGCCATTAGGTTAAGTTACATTAGCACAGTCAATAGTTTAGTCTGCCTTATTGGCGAGGCAATTTTGCAATATTGCTATGAACACTGCATTTATCAAGGAATTGTTTGTTTACCTTTGACAATAAGGTGTTGTTTTTATTGGTGGGTTCGTAAGTTTGTTAGCAAGAGTATATCTACATTTAAGTGTAGATCTAGAGCACTTTGTAGATCCAAGAATGCTTGAAAAGATTTTGGACCATTGCAAGATAGGACCAAACATGCCAACTCCAGCCACAAGGGGTCAGTAATTGAACAAATGATTAGTTTTAGTTGACTCTAAGGGTTTGTAAATATATAGAACATTTACCCCTAACCTAGATGATCCCTGATTCAATTTGGGGTATGGGCACTATGTCTTTACCATTGTGAGATAGAGCCAATGCCTTTGCAGAGGTCTGAGCTCTGTAAATGCTTCTTGTTAGGGATTTTACTCAAGGATTTCTCACACCATAAGATATTAATGCAAGTATAAAACTTACAAAAAAAAAAGCTGCCATAAAAATTCAGTTGCCATGAGAAACAAGCTATTTAGCGATATAGATGTTTTTATTCAGTAAGTATTTATTACCTAAAGCATTTTGTGAATATTACGGCTAAAAGCGTAGGACGGTTTCATCAATACAGCATTGCTTGCAAATTCAGGAAATGCAGAAAATAAGAGTGAAGATATCTCATTGAGCCGTTCCATTTGCCAATAATATCTTGAATGAGCGTACCACATATCGAAAGGATGATTGTTGTTATCTTTGGGGAAATGGTAAAAATCCATTCCTGACCTCCATCGGTGGCCTCTCTGGCAGAGCGCCTGGCAGAAGCGCTACCCACTTGTGCGTAACTCCAAAAACAGCAGGTTGGGATAAATTGAGGCATTATTCACACATCAAGACCTTTGAGTGACCGCCTGCAAATATGTTGGACAGCTGTCAGCTATAATCAGTGGCTATCAAATGTTCCCTCAGCCCACCCGGGTGAGGAGAACGGGATGCGCTGAGCCCCCACCGGCAGCCGTCACAAATTCAGCCTGACGTATACAGATCGCCTTTTACACCCTGAACCTGCGCAGCCTTGCGGAGTGTCAGATTGTAATCCATTAGGCCACCTGAGGGGGGGCCAATGGACATAGAGGTGGTGAAAAACCCCTCAACTGGAAATGACAGAGGTTAGCACACATGTCGCGTAAAGCACAACAAGGAATGAAACTTGATTTAAGAGAGGGCTAAAAGTGGGGACATAAATAAAAGCTTATTTTGAACATACTTTATTAAATGCATAATATTTTAGCCATTGGTGATTCTTGTCATCAAGGAAGGATGCTGATGTAAATTTAATTGGATAGACATTTACCAGCAAAAAACCACAAACACAAAAAATAAAAAAAAGGAAAATATACAAACAATCAGAGATACAAAGAATTGCATAAAGCCTGCCCTAGTTTAGATCAATTGCGAGTAAGATTAAATGAGAAAGGTCCTTTATAAGCTTCTCCTCACACAGCAGTTGTATTTAGAAATGTCTAAGTCCACTAGATGAAGTGACAAAACATCTTCTAAAAACACATTGTCCAGATGATCTTTTTCGTTTAAACTTTATTTAAGCTTCTAATTTCTCCCGGATGACTGAGAACCTGCACCAAATTCTTTTGCTAAGGAAGTGAGTGGAGCTAGCCAGGCTAATCCACTTACACACAACAATTACAATCAGTCTATATCTAAGTTGGTTTGGTTTTGTCAACTTTACTTTGTCACCTGTCTTGTACTTTTGCATTACTTTTCTTTTTTTTTTTCTTTTTTTTTTGCACTCTTAAAAATGTCTCTCTAATAAATACACCAAATTCCCCAAAATAAATAAATAAATAAATAAATAAATAAATAAATAAATTACGACCTTGGGTAAAATAGAAATCAAATACAAGCAAATCTCTTAAACCATTTGAACAATTTTCACCAAAAACATATATATCAACTTTTGAAAGAAAAAAAAAAAGTTTGATGACAGCGTCACATCTCAAAAGCTGGTACAGGGGCTACAAAATCTTGGAAGAGCAATGGTACTTGGAACTAATTTGGGATACCAGTATTTCAATATCAACATTCTGTAACAGACTTCGAAAACACATTGAGAAATAAAGGCATATTTAGACAACTATGCAAACATTTATTTTAATTGAAAATGGATTATGGAGTTATAGCATTGTGAAAGTTGAAAATCTACCATTCTGACAACTCATACAATATTTATATCTACCCATATTCTCTAAAAAGTGTCTAGATGACAGAAAATGATGATTGACTTGTATCATACATGCAAAAAGCTTTCACTTCCCCGCTCGGACAAAATTGGCACACATGATCACAGGCTTCACTCTGACATCCCTGGCCCCCAGTGAGGCGCCCGTAGCGTGCCATCACTTTCAGGCAGTTACACCAGATTGCAGTAATGAACCCACAATCAACAAGAAAGTAACCTCTCTGCTGATGATTGGTGCAGAAGCGCGGGGCTCCAGATTCTGTTTACAGTGGGGGACAATGGCCACGGCGATTGTGAGTCTTTGAACTGATGTCATCTGTCCTTGAAGCGGAGAAGAGCCGTACTGTAAGACTCACGCAGGCTCAGTGTTGGCATCCTGTGTAATGCCTGATTGGAGCCCTACTGCGCGTGCCGTCTAATAAATCAAGTGCACCCCAGTCATGTGTCGCAAGCCACGTCCACGTCTTCACATAACACCAGTGGTGGAGAGTGACATGATACTTTTATTCATAAAATTCACTTCTGTTGTTGTTTTTTGTTTCTTTTTAAAGTACCGTATTTTCCGCACTATAAGGCGCATCGGATTATAAGGCGCACCTTCAATTAATGGCCTATTTTAAAACTGTTTTCATATATAGGACGCAAAGCAGTCAGTCAAACTTTATTAATAGAATACAAACCAGTGTTCTTACAACTCCCTTGTTGAAAACAATGTATTTCCAACTCCATTTGTCACAGTTCAAAGCTACATGAACAGCGTCCGAGCGCTCAGTTTTCTGTCCCCTCAATGTCGCAACTCTTCTACATGAACAGCTGGGACTGGAATTCCCCTTTATCGTTTTTACCGCTGTCACTTCGGCGACGCCCCCTGAATACGGTAGCCATAATTAACCAACATTGATCCATATATAAGTCGCATCGGATTATAAGGCGCACTGTCGGTTTTTGAAAAAATTAAAGGCTTTTAGGTGCGCCTTATAGTGCGGAAAATACGATAAATGTACTTTGTCTAGTACAAAAAATCTAGGAAAACTGTTTTTTTAAGCCTAGTAATTGCAGTAGTAGTCGTTATTATAATAGTTGTACTAAGCAGCAGTTGTAATGTCGATGCAGCAGTAATAATAGCAGTAATACTATTAGCAGTAGCAATGATAGTATGGTAAATAGTAATAGCATTAGAAGTCATAATAGTAAGAGCAGATAAACAAGTATTGGTACAAGCAACAGTAGTACAAGCAGTAACAGTAATAGTTGTTGCAGAAATAATAATAGCAGTATAATAAATAGAAGTAATAACAGTAAGAGTAAAAAAAAGTTATTGGTACAAGTAACAGTAGTAGTAGCAATAGTTGTTGCAGAAGTAATAATAGGAGTAGTAATGGCAGTGTAGTAAATAGTAATAGCATTAGTAAGAGTAGAAAAACAAGTATTGGTACAAGCAACAGTACAAGTAGTAACAGTTGTTGCAGAAGTAATAATAGCAGTAATACTAGTAGCAGTAGTAATGGAAGTATAACAAATAGTAATGATGGTAAATAGAAACAGAAGTATTGGTACAATTAACAGTAGTACAAGGAGTAATAGTAATAGTTGTGGCATAAGTAATAATAGCAGCAGTAATAGCAGTATAGTAAATAGTAATAGCAGTAGAAGTAATAATAGTAAGAGTAGAAAAACAAGTATTGGTACAAGTAACACTAGTACAAGTAGTAATAGTAATAGGTGTTGCAGAAGTAATAATAGCAGTAATACTAGTAGCAGTAGTAATGGCTGTATAGTAAACAGTAATGGCAGTAGAAGTAATAATGTAAGAGTAGAAAAACAAGTGGTAAAAGTGAAAAAAAAGTAGTAGTAGTAATGTTAGTAGTTTACATTGGTACTAAAGTGAGTGGAAATATTAGTAGCAGTGATATTACTAATTGTAGCAAAAGAAGTAGTGGTAGTATTAGAAGTTTCAGAACAAATAGCAGTATCAGCAATAGTAGTATTAAGTATTAGTAGTAGTGGCAGTTAGTAGTGGTAATATTGTTATTAGTAATTTAGGTAATAGTTGCATAGTAATGTTTCTAGTAGCAGTGAGAACTAAGTAATCGCTACACTCAACCCTTTTTACTTTTAATCAAGTAATAATTATGTCGTGTACTTTTACTTAAGTGATATTATTTTGAAGTAACAGTATATAGTAGATTTAGTACTACTTTCACCTCTGCATGAAGCTTATATAATGCCAGCTCTCTGGTGAAATATGGTTGAGGTTAATCTCAAAAGCAGTCTTCATTGTTGGCAAGCATTTGGAGAAGGCTGGCCCTATAAACTTTAACCTGCATTTTTAAACGGCTGGCGGAAAGGACATCTCTCTCTCCCTCTCCCCTCCTCTCCTCTCCCCGCCCCGGAGACCAATCGGCAGCAGTGTGGCGGTTGTGGAAGCTGACGGAGTGATGAAGCCAAAGGGAGGGATGGGAAGAAGAGGGGTGCGGGGGTGAGGTGGGGAATTGTAGTGAGTGTTTTGCAGCGAGTGATTGTGAGAGGACAGCCGTGGCAGAAGATGTCCTCTGCACAGTGATTAATTCCAGGCCCGGTGTGATTTATGGCCCCACCACCGCTGTTTTGTAGGTCACTTTGGTGGCACATCACTCAAGCTGTGCAAACAACAAGTGCGATATCAGCGCTGGTTAACCGTAAAGGAGGATACGTGTGTGCATCCGCTTTGTTTTTTTTGTTTTTTTTATTTTGTATTCGCTTGTTGCTGTCACCAAATCAGGCAGTCCATGATGCACTTCCACTACCAGGGGCATACAAACAGGTATAAACAATAAAATCACTTCTTGGAATAGGAAATGTCTTGGCAATAGACTATTGTAAAAAGTTCCAAAGCTAAATCAGAAGAAATCTAAAAGTTTACCTGGCACCTAAAACATTTTGACACTGACCTTTCAAAAATGTATGCAAGCAACTACAAAGTTAATATAGTTTGCAATATCTCTATTGTGGTCAATTTATTTATTTATCTTCCTGCTTATTCTCATTTTTAATACACTTTATTTTTTCAGACATAAATAGTGCACATATAAACATGTCATTATATCCATAATACTGTAGTATTCAGTCCAATAAAAGGGGAAAAAAGTAAACAAATGAAATAATGCATAAAATAAAACAACAATAAGAATAAATAATAATAATTCATTCACTATTGGTCAACAGTTTACCTATGCATGCATGTTTTGGGGGCAGTAGGAGGATACCAGAGAACCCAAAGAGTTTTAGGGAAATTTGTCCAAGTCTTATGAAAAATCACTGTTAGGCGATATGCAGTGTATTTGAATTTGAATTTGAATTTATGAATGGAATGCCCCTTGAGATGCAGCATCTCATTTTCGAGGGGGTCCAAAACACAAAACACAAAATTACAAATGACATATTACATACAATACAGTAGACAAAATATACATGATTTACAGCATACAACACAATACAATACAAAACAACACTATACAGACAATACAAACATTCTCACTCGTCTCTCTAGTCAAGTCTAGACTACAGATATACAAGGGCAAGTAGCCATAAAAAACATAAAAAAAAAAAAAAAAAAAAAAAATTCAACATAATCAATAATAGGCAAAACAAGTTCAGTTATAATTCTTTCTCTGACTTCTAGAGTAAAACAATTACTTGACCAGAACAAAGGATTTAAAGTGAGATATGTTCTTCTCATTATATAATCTATGTGAAGTTTAAAATTAAGTTCGGGGTCAAGCCAGAGTCCAAGGTATTTTATAGCGTCAACTTTCTGCACTGAGGAGTCATCATTAAAATAGAGATGTAACTCAGAAGAGAGTAAGTTATGATGTGAACCAAAGAGCATGCAACAAGATTTTTTCATGTTTAATGTTAACCAATTATTATAAAGCCAATTTTGAACAAAATTAAAGTCCGACTGTAACTGATTTTGTAATATAGATAGGTTTGAATTAGGTGTAAATGACAGTGTCATTAGCATATAAATGTATTGAGCAGATTGAGGTGACTTGAGGAAGATTGTTTATAAAAATAGAAAATAATAAAGGGCCCAAAGTGGAGCCTTGAGGAACGCCCCTTTCGACAATACATTTGGCTGACTGAACACCAAGAAAAGTAACATATTGATGCCTGTTATGGCGGTATGAATTGAACCATAAGACAGCATCAGTGCTAAGACCTATAGAATGAAGCTTATCAAGGAGGAAATAATGATCAACAAGATCAAAAGTTTTGAAAAAGTGTATGTTAAGAATACTGAAATTAAAGCAGAACTGAGTAACTTTGCTCACTTCTTTGCTGATTTTGCCTCGTTTTCAACTCTTGAGCTCTTCCTATACGTAAATACTCAACTGACTCAGCTTTACTTGTGTTTCTCCCTCCATGTATCCATACATTATTTTATTTTTTATTTTTTTTCAAACATTTGGTCACTCTGCCATGACAAAATAAAAAAAAATAAAGGCATTGCTTGCTTCTTGTTTTGCTAATCAGGATGCACCGCTTTTGCAAGACTCAAAACTTCACTGACTCCGGGTTAGCGGCGCTCACTGAGATTACTGGTCTAATTATGTCCCCATAATCTAAACTACACTTTTGATTATATGCTACTGATGCTACTTATGTATTAATATACATAACTTATATCTAAAAAGTAAACTAAACTAAAAAGTTGTAGTGTTCACATTATCACGTTTTTGGCTCAGAGACACCAATGGGGAGATGATTAGGTAAATGATGGGTATAGGTTTCCTTCCTGACGCACCCCTCTCCATTTATCCAGGCTGGGAACTGGCACAAAATGTAAAGTGGCTTGTGACCCCCTGTGGCTAGACTGGAATTAGTTGTACGTCTTTCCTATTTCTAATGTATGTAATGTGTTGTGGATATAATTTGGATTGTCCCTTTAAACATTAGCTCTTTTAACAAACAAAGAGATGAATGCATATGGCCTAAATGTGCTGAAAGCTATCACTTGCTCTGATCATATCTACAACTTCCACCTTCCACCTGCCGTTGTTTTGCACAGATGTAAAGCAGTCGCTCCATTAATCTTTTCTCTTAACATAAAAAGATTCTGGTTATTTGAACTCAACCATAATTACAAAGTCAGAACGGCCTCTTTGGTAAACATTCAGGGAATAAACAAATAATGCATTGATGTAAAGTTTGGCTCAGACGTGCTTGTATAATAAAACTTCACTTCAAGTTTTTTTAGCTGAAAGTGTTTGGAGGTCACCCAAGGTTGCCCTGTAATTAAACATCTTTACAATATGACTGCACTTACATCTTTTTAAGTAGTTAATTGTATAATTATCACGGCCTCACCTTTAAACTGCTGCCCGGTGAGCCACTCAGGAGCCATTGTGGACCAATAATTTCAGCAAATTACAGAAAAAAAAATAGTCTTGATTGCTCTTATTGTATTTCAATGCTGAATGATACATTATGGAAACAGACTTGGAGACGTTTACGCATAAAAATTCAACAGGCGACGTGTGCATCAGTTGACTGTATGAATTTTTCATGTCCTGTTTAAACAGCCGCATTGGTTCGTTTATACAAATTTAACTCCAGCAAGGTGGAAAAAAAGACAAAACGATGATGTTTGATTTGAGGCATACGGTTTTCGGGAGTGACTTAATTGACTGAAATGAAAGCGAACCATTAGAAACTCAAATTAAGTTGTTGCTAGGCGACGTCAACCCCCGAATTCCGTGTCTTCGATTATTCAGCCGACAGTAATCCTTCTCCTGGTGGTTGCTGTGGGATTATTGAGGCAAATTTCACATGAGAATGGAATAAAAAACTAAAACAAGAGTGAATCGAGAAAAGTGCAGGGTTGGAAAGCATTGCATGGGTTTTGTGTTGATTTATTGGTTACACTAAAAGCAAGATCATTGATGAAAAATAATGGTCTGATGTTCTTGACATTTTCAGGAAAAGTCAAATCATATATATATTATTATTTTTTATTTATTTATTTTGTGAATCCAGGATTTTATGAAAAGGTTTTGTAACATTGTGACCAGGGCTTGACATTAACACAGGGTTCATATACTTTTTTTTTTTTTTTTACCAAGAATGTTCCATGAATTTTCCAAAACTTTTGACTAAATTTCCAAAAAATGACTTACATGTGTTTAAAAAGTATTCAAAATGTCCAACATAGTACATTAGAAAAAAGAAAAAAAAAAACAAAACAAAAAAACAACTGGAGCTTCTTCCCTCAGAAATATATTATTCCACTAATTTTACTGAGTTATAGCCTACACACCGGTGATTAAAAGATAATTATGCTATATTAGATAAACTAATCATCTATGCTGTTTTAAAGCATTACCAAAACCAAGAAAGCCAAAGACCAGCATAAAAAAAGCATATTTATTCAGTGAGAAGATTTACTGTACTCTAGCTTATGCAGGTTTAACTAGTAGTGGCCCAATGTTATTCAGACTTTTCAATTTCTAAAACTTTTCAAAAACTTTACATCAAAATATAAAATTCCATGGTTTTCCATGACTCTACCGGCCAAATGTGGGTATATTTCCTTTCTGGCTGGTAACACATTGATTTCCACTAGCCACTCTAACTGGTTAAATTTTATCTATAATTTTTACAACAAATTTAGGCCTGGATTTCTGTGTTTATGGTTTAAGTGTTTCCATAATTTAATATAGGCTTATAGTAATTTATCAAGATTATGGAAAAATACACCTTAAGCAACAATATGAATATAATTGATTTTTGAAAGTTATTTTTCACTACATGTATTTAAGTTAACTAGTTGACTGTAAAAGATTGTGAAACTAAACTTTATATTTCTTTTCACCTATCACAAAAAAACCTACAACTTTTTGTCAAGCGCTGATTGTGAGATTTAGGGCTATAGATACTAACTGGAAGCGCAAATAATAAGTGTAAATAATTTTTGTAAATCGTTGCTGGTTGGTAGAACTGCAGCACATATACAGGGCAGCTACAGCCTGCCTCAGGGTTGTGGGTTTGATTCCAGACTTTAGCAGTTTACCAAATGTCTCTTCTCACTCTCTTCCTGATTCCCTACTACTCTGTTCTATCAATAAAGCCTAAAAATGGCTAAAAATATCAGAACATTTAAATGTTAGATGATTTAGATTTAGATTATTTTCTTTTTATTCTGTACAATTGCAAGATAGTGCCAAAGATACCAACTCAATCCGCCAGGTGTCAGTAAAGGAACAAGCTATTAGTTTTATTGGATTATTTACCTTTGTGAGATTTAGGGGCTTTGTGGCTCAATGGATAGAACATTTACCCCTGAACTAAATGATCTATCATTCAAAATCAGGCCTCTGTGTTATAGATTTTCCACTGCCATTGCCTTAGCTCCAAGTTCTTCCCATTTCAGCCACATGGATTCAGGAATTCTTTTAAGATTCTGTACTATTTGCAAAATAAGGGCAAATATACTAACTCCAGCCACAAGGGGTCAGTAATACAACAACAAATGATCAGTTTTAGTGGATTCTTTACCAGTGAAAGATATAAAGACTTTGTGGCAGAGTGGATAAAGCATGTACCCCTGAACTAGAGAATCCTAGTTTTAGTTTAGGTCTGGGCATTACAATTGTCCCACTGCAGGATAGGCTCAATGGACAGAACATTTACCAAAAAACAAGAAGATCCCTGTTAAAGTCCAGGTCTCTGCACTATAGTTTTACTATTGCGAGATAGGGTCACTACCTTGAGGAAGATCTACACCGGTGTTTCCCAACCTGGGGCACGGGGACCCCTAGGGGTACGCAAGCACATTGCAGGGGGTACACAGAGTTATATGAACATTTATAGTGCATTTATATATTTGGCTTTAAAATACTAAAATTAACCTAAATCAGGACTAAACCAGGATTAAATCAGGTCTAAATCAGGACTAAACCAGGACAAAACAAGGTGTACGTCAGGACTAAACCAGGATTAAACCAGGTCTAAATCAGGACTAAAACAGCACTAAACAAGGTGTAAGTCAGAACTAAACCAGGACTAAACAAGGTGTAAGTCAGGACTAAACCAGGATTAAACCAGGTTTAAATCAGGACTAAACCAGGACTAAACAAGGTGTAAGTCAGGACTAAACCAGGATTAAACCAGGTCTGAAACAGGACTAAACCAGGGAAAAAATAATGTGGAAAAAACTAAACTAAATTAAGACTAAATTAAGACCAAACCAGGATTAAACCAACAACAAACCAGAACTAAACTAGGTCTAAAACCAAGTATGAACCAGGCCAAACCAGGACTAAACTAAGAATTAACCAAGACTAAGCTTAGACTAAACTCACCAAACCAGGACTAAGCTGGCTCCAAACCAGGACTAAATCAGGTTTTGGCGGTACACAAAACCAAAAAGGTTGGGAACCACTGCTCTACACTCTGAGTGCGTCTACCAATTTCAGTTTTAAGCTTTTTTTTTTCTCATTTCGCTTGATCATTCACCTATCCCATGTGATTATGACCATATTGAATCTATCTATCTATTGAATCTAAGTGATGTAATGTGTAGAAATTGGCATAGAGGAAAATTAATTATCTACAGCACAGTGCGCATATCTCCATTCTTATCAGAACAGAAAGCACATAATTAATTGTTCCTCGCACCTCCATGTAATACGCCATTAAGAAAATGGGGTCAGTGAGGTCACTTGTACCCCACAGCTACTGTACCGACCCATCCCTCGCCTCAGTCCATGTTTCCGCCACATCAATATGCAGCAGTCATTACCAGTGTGGGTTTGAAACTGTTTTATTTTCCTCATTCAGAGTCACGATGCATTCGGCGAAACTACATGACTGGAAATAACAGATTCTATCCCGAGAATTAGGCAGGGGGAAAAAAAGCAGCAAGAATGTCTTCCTTTTCATTTTTAGCTGACTAGCAGATGCTTGTTTGGCCAAGCGGGATACCCTGGCTTGGAACGCACTTCATTAGCGTCGTCCACAAACATCCTTTTGATTGCATAATGTATAGTGGAGGGAAATAAGGTCAGCCGTGCACAGTGCTGCTGTTGTTGTCCGGCTTGTGTATTCAAACAGAAAGAAGTTGCACAAAGCTTGCTGGCCTAAATTGTGAATAAAACGCTGAATATTTTGCTTGACTTTTTTGGAATGTGTTTGATGGCAACCACAAAGTATTTGATTTAGGAGTTGTGAACTTCCCCAAGCATTTATGTGTTCTGTACTCAAATTGTTAGTTGAAAATATTACTCAAGTAAAAGTAGCCAACAAAATTATTACTTAAAGGTGTCATGAGCAGTATATATTCCATACAGGTGTCCCAATATATGATGTAAACATGTTTAAATCAAATATTAGTTTTATTGATAACAATGGTACAGCTCATTTGTTTACAATAATAAAGTCAAAAATTTTAGTTTTGGTTTTAAAACTTTCTAATCGTCCAATCAGAAAAGCAGAAACACTGGCAACCCACAGACCATTGTTTTGATTTAGACTGCAGTACCATTTTCAAACCAGTAGAAGCACATATGCTGCTTCCAGTACCTTTAAAAGTAAAAGTTAAAAAGTTTATTGCACATTGCACAACAACTACTACTATTACTTCTACTTCCATTACTGCTGCAACTTCTACTTGAGAAATCTGCTTTTATCTCTCCAAAAATTACTTACTACTTTAAAAATGTATCCAGAAAGTACATTTTCTAAGGGGTGGGTTAGCACATGCCATATACTGTGTACCAATGCTTTGATTCCTGTCTCGGTGGAGTTTGCTTCATTTCATTCACTTGCCTTTGTTCCTATTTTCAAACATTAAAAAGTATTTAAGTCAATTGCTCGAGTAAAACTGTCCACTCTCCACATCTGTATTCCAATGCAGTGGTTCCCAACCTTTTTTGTCTCGTGTACCCCCTGGGCTTTTTGTCATAAATAAAGTACCTCATCACTCATACATGTTAATGATTCTTAAAAAAAAAAAAAAAAAGGTCATAAAAAAGATGTTTTTTGGTACAAAAATATTTTAAACTTTATTGTAAATACTAATATTTTAAAGATATCCAAGATAAATTAAATAAATGCATACAATTGATAATCTGCATGCCTTTCAGTTAAAACACAAGAATAAAAACATAACATACATTTTGATTACATTTACTTATTGTACTATATGTTCCAAATAAACTTAAAAAAAAAATTAAACCCATAATAAATTTACTACTAGGGCGATTTTAAATGTTCTTTGAAGACAGCTATTAAATCTAAAAAAGGTAATAAAATAATACTCTTTACAGTTTACTTAGTTTAACTATATTTCCAAAAGTACTCACTCACCCACCAAATAACTGAATTGGGATTATGGTGTGGGGTTGTTTTTAGGAGGTGGACTTGGCCCCAAGAGATTTTGGGCCCATGTCATATTAAACCCTATGGATTAAGAATAGGACAGCACTTAAGTTCTTATCTTTTTCTTCTTATCATGTTGCGAATAAATGATAAAATAATTTTGAGTACCCCCTCTTAAGTGCTGGCGTACCCCTAGGGGTCCCCATACCCCTCGTTGAGAAACACTGTTCTAATGTACCATCATTTTCCCATTGTTGCTAATGGTTCCATGTGTTGTGTCTTTGCTGTGCATTATCTCACTAGAACAATTCTACTAAAACGGTAGCAGCTACAATTCTTTCTCTATTCACATTCTTTGTACTAAAAGTTGGCAAGGGAATTTGTGATACATTTGACATTTCGCTCTTTTCCTTTTGCAGAATAGCTGGTTGCATTTAGCAGCAGGGCCGCTGATTTAGTTAGTCTTGTCGAGATGGTAGTTTTGGCTCCATTTTCTCGGTCGTACAATCTGCTTTTTCTTGGCTGGTTCTGTCCAAAGCATTAGGTGTTTTAACTAAGGCCAAACCTGAACAAATCTGAGCACATGTCTACACTTGGCACCATTTAGTTTTCCCATTAAATTACAAAGACTGACATTTAGGAAACTTTGTCTTCAGCCTGCATTTAACCACACAGCAGAGAACTAAAGAGGTATTCAAATCTGCACTCAAGGAAACTACTGTTACTATTATTGTTATTATTACTACTTCTGCAACCACTATTAACTAAAATATAGACTGGAGTAACAACTTTAATGGATTAAAATGAGTATGGACAAAACCTAGACTAAACCAGGGCTAAGCCAAGAGTACACCAGGTCTAAAACTGGACTTAACCTAGACTAAACCACTGATCTGGGGCATAAGCAGGACTAAACTAAGACTAAACCAGGACTAAAACTGGATTACATCAGGTTTCGAACTGGACTTAATCTTGTAAATCACTGAACAGGACATAACCAATACTAAACTAAAGCTAAAACAGGCCTGAACCAGGGCTAAAATTGGACTAAACAAATAAACCAGGACATAACTAAGACTAAACCAGGACTCAAACAAGATTGAATCATTGAACCAGGACTACACCAAGTCTCAAACTGGACTTAACCTAGTAAATCACTGAACCAGGGCATAAACAGGACTAAAATAGAACTAAACCAGGCCTTAAACAGAACTAAAACTGGACTAAAACTGCACTTAACATAAATCACTAAACCAGGGCTAAAACTGGAGTAAATCACTGAACCGGGGCTAAACTAGAACTAAACTAGGCATAAACCAGGACTAGAAGAAGTCTCAAACTGGACTTAACCTAGTAAATCACTGAACCGGGCGAAAATAGAGCTAAACCAGGCCTAAACCAGAACTGTGCTTAACATAAACTAAATCACTAAACCAGGACATAACCAGAACTAAACCAGAGCTAAGTGATGGTCTACACTAATGTAATCTCCAACCAGAGCAGGACTAAAACAGGAATAAAACTAAATTAAACTACAAAATACTGCAAATACTGCAAAAGACCTAAGTACCATCAAAAGAAGCCTGCGTACCACCAATGGTACCTCCACCACAGTTTGAGAAACACTGGCCTAACTCATACTGAAACTATTTCTACCAAACTAACCTTCCTTTACCATGTTTTTTTTTCCCCACCAAGATCAAAAACACTTCTACTCATTTAGAGATTTTTAAAAACACAAAATGTACTCACAGTAAAAGTATCTAGTAACTTTCCACTATAGCCACACATATTATTCCCTACTGTCTAAAAAATTCAACTCCGGTCACATATATTTAAATGCTAAATTATTTCCCAGAAGGAGAGACAGAGTGGGGTCAGTGAGTGCTTGAAAAAGTAGCAGATGCTCCAGTAAGCCTCGTTGCTCTTCCCCTTTAGGCGAACCTTATAATTGGAGCTCCATTACAAGCCTGCTTTCCCACCACATAAAACTCATGCACACAAAAACAACAAGCACTTCTGTGAAAATCCCCCTCCCTTCCAAAAAAAAAAAAAAGTTCCCGTGGCAGATAAAATAAAAAGTGTGTGTGGCTCGGCGGCACGTCTGCTGTCTCTGTAATAAGCATTAGCAGACTTTTCGCGGCATACAAATGGCTTTAAGCATTTCAAATCCTCTAAGAATTGAGAAGGAATCAATCACACCAGAGCTGAATTCTGCACATCTGAGCTTTCCAACAACTTTTTTTTTTTTTTTTCCCCAGAATTTAGTTTGAAGCCAATTATTAAGTTTGGTGTTGCGCCTTTGGACATCTGTCTGTGTGCGGTGAAAGACTTCTACAAGATTGACATAATTAAAAAGCACATTGCAAATTGCACATAAACGGTCGAGCAGTTTAATGAGAGTGTTTCGGAGAAATAATGATTGTACAACCATTTGATTTGGTATCAAAGGCATGCGGAGGGAGGCATATACTGTAGAAGCTGTGAGTCTGCGAATCTGGCACTGTTTCTTTATCATAAACAGTTCCAAAGTTAGCATTACTTTGCTGAAGACTGTGCTCAAATTGCCTCTAAATCTAATTATTGGAATATTAAAAACATCATTAGACGGTACAGTGACCACCAATATAATTATGTGTATGTCTTAAAGCAATAAAGAAAACTTGAAGTTCAAAGTATCTGAACAGTGGGGGGAAAAGTTCAGGCACATGGAGACACAAGCCATTGTAGTCTTTGCACCAGTCCCAATCCCGAATAAATGGAGAGGAACCTTTATCAAATGGTTATGCAACTTATGGGGCACCACAATTTACCAAGGGAAAGCGAAAATAAAAGAAGTATAAAGAATAGGCAGTGTAGTATACTTTTCCTGTTATGCCGACTTAAATTATATGCACGCCAACCTCTAAGGCATTGACCCTATCTTGCAATACTAAAGGTTTCCTATCATGCAGAGTCAACAGCTTTTAACCATGCTATAATGTTGTCTGCACCTTAAAGACACACCTGAAGCTTAACTTGTCAACACTATGAAGCAGTCAGCTCATTTATCTATCTGTTAGCGTTATCACCGTGCTAATTAGCCATTTTAGCTCTGCCCATGCCTCACCATTGCCATCAGGGGGCGACAGACACCAAATTCATGTATTCTTTGCAAAGTCAAAGTAAGAGCTTAAGAGCTTAGAGTAAGACATTTTCCATACATATACATTATTTTAAGTTATAAAGCATGAAATACTAATGCAAAGGTATCTATATTTGTTAAAAAAAAAAAAAAAAGCATAATATAGGACCTTTAAAGACATAAGGAGGAGCCAAACCATCCATCATCACTGACTATCTTCTAGTTCAGGAGAAAATGCTCTATCCATTGAATGTGCTGTTTGGTTAATGCAATTTTAAATTTGAACCTCTTTTAAGATATATAGCACCCAAACCTGGAATGGAACTGGGGATCTTCTAGTTCAGAGGTAAATGCTCTATCAGTTGAACCGTAATGCCCTTATATCATGCAACATTACACAATTCTTTGAAAAAATCCTGGATCCTGAGTTATCTTGCTAACAGGAACCACATAATCTCATACTCATAGGTTGGAATTCTTCTTTCGAAACGTTGCGTTCTTCCTTAAATATGTTTAAAGTGCCGCTCTGTAGTGCAAATGCCTTTAACTGAGAGGCCTGACCCTTTGTTCCTCTGCTGTGTTGTTCCTGCGTCGTGTCAGGGAGGATCTGCAGCGCACTACAGCATCTGCAATGAGATATTTCTTACCCTTTGGCAAAGATCATCACACTTCCTTTCACCCAGGGCCAGGAGACAAAAGCAGGGAGACGTAGGGGCTGAACCTGAAATGAAATTTAGGCTTCAACCGCTGTCGGAAAGTTATTGCCTCCCTGAGAATCCCATGTCTGAAGTATTTACAACTGCCTCTTATCATTTAATAAAGCTCACTCATTGAAAACTGATTGAAAATAATATTCCCAGGGTTGTGCTTTCCAGTTGAGTTTTCAGAAAATTTTAATGACAACCGTCAGTATACAGTAGTGCTAGTATCAGCAGTAGTAGTAATAGTAGTATTAGCAGTAGAAGTAGTATCAGCAGCAATAATATCAGTAATAGTAGTAATATACAGCAACAGTAGTAGTAGTATCAGCAGCAGTAATAGTATCTGCAGTGGAAGTAGAATCAGTAGTAGTAGTAGTAGTATCAGTAGTAGTAGTATCAGTAGTAGTAGTAATAGTAACAGTAGTATTAGCAGTAGTAGTAGGTTCATCATTAGTAGTAGTATCAGCAGCAGTAGTAGTAGTATCAGAAGCAGTAGTAGTATCAGCAGCAATAATATCAGTAATAGTAGTAATATACAGCAACAGTAGTAGTATCTGCAGTGGAAGTAGAATCAGTAGTAGTAGTATCAGTAGTAGTAGTATCAGCAACATTAGAAGTAGTATCAACAGCGATAGTAGTAGTATCAGAAGTAGTAGTAGTAGTAGTATCAGCAGCAACAGTAGTAATCAGCAGTAGTAGTAATAGTAGTATTAGCAGTAGAAGTAGTATCAGCAGCAATAACATCAGTAATAGTAGTAATATACAGTAGTAGTAGTATCTGCAGCAGTAGTAGTATCTGCAGTGGAAGTAGAATGAGTAATAGTAGTAGCATAGTGCATAGCAGTAGTGGGGCGATGGTGGCGCAGTGGGTTAAGCATTCGCCCAGCAATCGGAGGGTAGACGGTTCTGTCGTTGTGTCCCTGGGCAAGACACTTCACCCACCTTGCCTGTGTGAATGTGTTAGTGTGGCTGTGTTTGGTGGTGGTCGGAGGGGCCGTTGGCGCAGATTGGCAGCCACGCTTCCGTCAGTCTGCCCCAGGGCAGCTGTGGCTACAGAAGTAGCTCACCACCACCAAGTGTGACTGAGGAGTGAATGAATAATTGATCAATTGTAAAGCGTCTTTGAGTGTCCAAAAAAGCGCTATATAAATTCGATGAATTATTATTATTATTATTAGTAGCAGTAGTAGTATCAGTAGTAATAGAAATAGTAGTAGTAGTATTAGCAGCAGCACTCGTAGTAGTAGTATTAGCGGCTGCAGTAGGAGTAGTATCATCAGCAGCAGTAGTAATAGCAGTAGTAGAAGTAGTAGTGGTAGTATCAGCAGTAGTAGTAGTGGTAGTAGTACTAGTAGACCACGCAAACAGTAATTATCATTTTTGATGAAATTTTCAATAATGTATGACAGAAAAATATACTACTTCCTTTAAAATATATATTTTTTTACCATTGCAAGATAGGGCTATAACTCCAGAGCCAAAAGACACTAACTCCAACCACAAGGGGTCAGTATAGTTGATTGTTGCTCATTAAAAGCATTTGCCCAAGTTTTGGTCCTGGTCTGGCCACTATATTTTTACCATTGCAAGACAGGACCAATGCCTTAGCAGAGGTCCTTGAATGCCTCTTCTTTTCTTTCTCTTTGCATACACAGATTTGCATATTGTTCAGTTTTATGATAGATGTCTTTCCTGATACCAACCCTCTCCATTTTTTCCAGACATGGGACCGGCACAAAGAGTACACCTGTGCTTTCTGAATGCTTCTAGTTCTAGCATTATTTTATTCTAGTCATGATTTTCATTTAATTTTGGTTGAATTAATACACATTTTTTTATCCGCTTTGTAAGAATGGACTTTTTACCGTCTCCTAACTAAAAGTGGTTTATTAGAATGGGACCCTGGGCATTGCTAAACATCTTTATTGATGCATTTAATTTCACTGACCATGAAGTTTTGGCCAAAGGGGTTATAAAGAAAGGACACAGAAAGGTGACGTCGGGGGTATTGCAGCAGAAGTGACTTTTAAAAGTACAATTAAGTTACCGCCAATGAAACTGCAAAAATGCTGCAATGTCGTCGCAAAACTTTCTCAAACATAAGTGCTCCCCCAGATTGCTTATTTTATTTCACAAATCATATTTTTAGCTTGATTGTCCTCTGTTTTGTTTCTTGAAATGAAACGATGTGAAGTAATTGGGCCAATGGGGAGCTATTTGTAGTAGTTGAACAGTATTTCGAATGTCATTGAAATTTTTACTTGTTTAAAAGGTCAAGCTTAAAAGTGCGTGGGTAATTTTAAAATCCTGCCAAAATTGTGTTGCTAACTCTCTGCCCTCAAGCCAGTCTTACATTGTACATAAAATTCTCTAACTTCAAAGTAAGTAAGTCTTGTTTTGAATTCTGGTATTGAGTTTTAGTTGATGTGCGCAGCATATTATGGTGGGCTGAATGGAAAGTAAAACTCTTTTTTTTCTCACTGTGGAGGATTGAGGTTATAACCCAAACCTCCACCGCTGCTTTGGCGAATCTTTATTTTGGTGAATTAAGCTGTTTGATTTTAAAGTCATTTTCGGCCCACCTCCTGCTTGGCCCCAGTGGAGGTTTGCCAGAGAAATGGAGAGAAGTAAAAATCCAGGGGTGAGGATCTAAGGGGCCTAAGTGACATTTTTTCACACTGATCAGGAGTTACATTATGACTACTGACAGGTGAGGTGAATAACAAATTATCTCTTTATTATTGGATGTATTAGGCAGCAAGTGAACATTTTGTCCTCAAAGTTGATGTGCTAGAAAAATGGGCAAGTATGAGGATTTGAGCACGTTTGAAAAGGGACACACTGTGAAGACTACGTTTTCCTGTCTGCAGTGGGCTGTATCTATCAAACGTTGTTTAAGGAAGAAACACATGATTGATAGGTTTATTCAACATTAAGGTTTTGCCCAAGTGACTCTGTTTAGCACATTTAATTATTAAAATATTAATTTGATTCAAACTAGTAAGATGGGGGTGCATGGTGGCATAGCGGTTAGCGTTCTCGCCTCCCAGCAAGGAGATCGTGGGTCGACCAACACACCATCACATGAACTCTCTGGGTGGAGTCTGCATGTCCTCCCCGTGTTACCATGGGTTCTCTCCGGGTTCTCCGGCTTCCTCCCACCATCCAAAGACATGCATGTGTTAGGTGAATTGGTGACTCTAAATTGCCCCTAGTGAATGAATGTGAGAGTGAATGGTTGTCTGTCTGTGTTTGTCTCTGTGTCAGCCCTGCGACAAGCTGGCCCCTGTCCAGGGTGTACCCCACCTACGGCCCAAGTTACTGGGATAGGCTCCAGTCACCTGCGGCCCCTAACGGGAATAAGCGGTAGAAAATGAATGAATGAATGAAAACTAGTAAGATACTTAAGTGCACTTTTTTGTAAAAGTAAATTTAACCATGACACTGGTGAACAATGCCACACAGGATCACATTTCTTGAAGATAAATAGGACTATTTTAATGCACTCACTCCCCTCATTGGATGAGCAGTGGTTGAAAACTTAACTTCTTTGAATGACAGTAATACTGAACACAGATTTAGCAATAATTAAAAATAGTGTCAAGGAGTGTGAAATGGTGTCTTTCTGTGAGCTAAATTTAAACAAAAAACCTTTCAGCTGTACTTAAACTATGGTAAGTAAGTAAGTAAGTAAGTACTATGGTCCAGTCTACATCAGTCATAGTGCAAACATGAATCCTACAAGAACCAGACATTTTTTAAGAAAAATAATAATAGTCAATAGTCAATAATAGTATACAAATAATATATTTCCTGTTAATGCAGGAGTCATGTGTGTCACTGTTAACGCCAGCACCATGACTGATGTACACAAAACCATGTTATAATTGAAGCTTAAGTACAACTCAAAGGTTTTTTGTTTAATCATTTTCTTCATAAGACACAACTTGCAACATTCATTTGTAACCATGGATCAATCAGCCTTTAGTGTCACCCCAGCAATGGAAAGTTCAATAAAGTCACATTGATGAAGCTGTTCCACTGCCCATACACTGATGAGCGTTAGTATATTTAAATGCATTTATTTTGTCTCCAAGACATCAGATCATGTGTGGCATTGTTAATCAGTTAATCAAGTTGATTTTTACAAAACATTAAGTTGCACTAAAGTAGCTCATTAGTTTGAATCAAATTAATATTTCAATTAGAGTCACTGACAAAAACCTTCAATGTTAATTTTAATAAACCTAATTCAATCATCTGTTAATAGTTAAAGCAATTCAATTAAGCTGATTCAACAAAACACTTTTTTTCAGTGTAATAGAAAGTTTTTTGTATTTGCCACTGCATATTAGGCAGGTGGTCATATTGTTATGCCTGATTGGTGTATACATCAATGTATAGACTACAGAAGGCTATCACTAAACATAGGATTTAGTCTGTGCCAAAAGTGCATACAGTAACTACAAGAAATTGCATTAAAAGGTAGAAGGTAGGAGGTTTTCCCCAAAAAAATATACACTTATTAAAACATATAAATTTTGTTAATGGGAAAACAACCATTGTATAAGTGCTCTGGCATCTCTGTCTGAATATTTCTTCTTGTATAACAAAAATATGTTAAGTCAGCAGAACATCACCCTTTAGCTTCTCAGCCCATGAAATATCAGTGACCTCAACTTAATATTGAGTCCACATATAAGGCATTGGAAGATAGAAGTCCTACCTGTCCTATCTCTGTGCAATGATATATGTTTATTTAGGGGAGTGGAGCAGATCAATCATGGCTGGAAGTGTCTGCAGCGCAGTGGTACGAGTGTTGAGTCATCTCTGGCTTCTCCTTGGACCTGCTCTTGATAGCGGCGGCAGACAGTGACGGATTGAGGCTGTGACCCAGTGATGGACTCTCATCGCGGCAGTCCGGGGGGTCCACCGCCGCCGCCAGCCAGAAGCCGAGCTGTTTTATTTCACTCTTACCCGGTGTCGAGTCGGGAGACCATTGTGAACTCTGAGGTGGCAGGGAATTCAAATCAAGGCCGATGTACAAGATGTCAGGTTCTTTTACAATTCAAAAAATGGCAAGAAAGTCAAGAGTCCCTATATGCCAGCTTTTTTCTGATATATGGAGTCGAAACGCTAGCCTTAGGGTTTTTAAACACATCACTTCCTTACATCCTACGCAAAGTTTGGTACATAAGTTATATAAAATTATCGAAAATGTTGCAATAGGAAAACAACCTGGTGGATTAATTTGGTCTGAGCGAAATATCTAAAAAATATATTGGGTCAGATTTTAGTAACATTTGCAGAAAAGGTCAGATTTGAGTAAGCAATTAGTACATGTTAGTCGAGTTTTTTGTTTGTTTTTGGCGTGGATTTTGAACTAAATTCAAATTTATTTATTATACGGATACTGTATTATTGTTAGATTGAGATATTCAAAAAGATACTACCTCCAACTATAAAAGATCAAGTAAAAAAAGAAACAAACAAACAAAACTAAGAATATTTTTTTTGTGATACTTTTTGCCTTTTGTGGCAACCTTTTTGTGGTTGAATGGACAGAGCATTTACCCTTGAACTAGAAGATTCCCAGTTTAGGTCTGGGCACTACTACTTCTATTGTCTTAGATAACACATGATTAGTTTTAGTCACTTTTTACCATTGGGTGATTAAGGGTTTGGGGTTAAATGAACAGAGCATTTACCCCTAAACTAGGACATCCCTGGTCTGAGTCTAGATCCGGGCACTGTGTCTTTAACATTGCGCAATGGGCCAAATGTCTTTGTGGAAGTCTCCAACCACCAAGCACTTAAAGTTAAATTGAATTAAATGTTTTTATGTACTTTACCATGTTTGTAAAGAATTTGTATTTATTCCAATATTCAGCAGGCCATAATTACAATAGACAGAAAAAACAGCAGTGAAATATGCCAACTTGTCAAAAGAAAAAGCAAGAATCCTACAAGTTTCCCACACAGAACTCCGAAAAAGAAAAGTCAGACAAAGTTCACTTCTCAACACTTGATAGAAAAAGATGCACCTTTGTATTATTCTTTTGGAGATATTTCTTTACTTTATAATCTTGTATTTTACGGAACTGATTATAATGTTGGGATATAGCTGGCTGGTTGGTTTGTTGGTTAATCTGTTAGCAAGATAACTCAGAAAGTAATGGGTGAGTTTGAATATGGATGATAAGTTTTTGATGTGGACCCAAGATTTTTTGCACATTTTGTCCTCAAAACAAGAAAATATGGGCAAGAGTAAGGATTTGAGTGAGTCTGACAAGGGCCAACAAGCCAAATACAGGTAGATTTTTATTTTGTCATCAGAAGTTAGGCCTGAATTTACAGTATGTTCTGCTCAAGTGTACACCATTTATTATATAGTAATTCAGCCATTCCCAAAGTCAGGAGTGTCATGCCCCCCTTAATCTTCCAAAAAAATCCCTCCAACAATTAAACTTGACCATATTCAAAAAACTATCCCATGTCATGTTTTTCTCCATACATTTCTAGAAAAACCTTATGAAAACACTCAATGTGGCTAAAAGTAGTATTTTTAAACAAATATATAACTGTAATTCATTTCAAACTCAATTTCTTTTTGTGTAAATAATATAGGCAACCTCTGAGAGCGCCCCTGCAGTACTTTTGCGGACCCCCCTTTGGAAACCACTGTAGTAATTTGTCATGATTAGAGAAAGAGAATTTATAATGAAATGCATGCTTTAAAAGATGTGGTCAGAGATACTTTTTATTCTGCCTATAAGTAAACTTTTTTTATTTTTATTTTGATAAATCCCAGTCCAGGCATAAAACCAAATTAACTATAAGATATACTCCTCTAATTAAATTGTGGCTAGTAAAAAACACTAATTGGCTAGTAACTTTTGGCAAAGACAAGCTACGGAGGCCAGTGACAAAAAAAAAAAGTTAATTTCAAGCCCTGATTTGAATTTTACATGGCTGGTTCAGAGCATCTCCAAAACCGCAGCTCTTATGGGTGTTTGTTTTTTTTTTTTTTGGTCTGCAGTGGTCAGGATCAATCAAAAATGGTCCAAGGGAGGAGCAGTGTTGAACTGGCGACAGGGTCACAAAACCTGGCCCGTGAGCAACTGTAGCTCACCAAGCCAAAGACATTAGTGCTGGGTCTGATAGAAAGATTGTCGCTTATGGGGCTGCACATTAGGCAGGAGGCCACCAATCATAGGCAAGTTTTATTATATGTTCTTCAACTTAACCATCTAAATGAATGGCTTACACTTTTAGATACCAGAAGATGGGGAACCGTTGCTCTTTACCAATACATACAATACATTTACAATTCACCATGCAGTGCACTCACTTCCCTCTCCAGATAAACTGTTTGGGCTCCAAAGGCTTTCGCAGAGATTACATATCTTCCCTTTCATAAAGATGCCATTAGTGTCTGGGGAGTAATGGGAGCCACTAATTTGATGGTCTGACCTTAAGCTATTCATCAGCTTAGAGGAAGAAGAGAAGAATAGATGATGTGGGAGATCACATTATAATTTGGCTACAGGATCCAATAGTCTAATGACGGCATTAACTCAAACAGCTGCAAAGAAAATGTTTGGAGACGCAGCTAAACAAAAGGCTGAGTGGAACGGGCTAATCAGTCCAACTTCTCAGCGGGGAGCAAATGCAATATTCATGCAATTCCATAAACAGCAGACATCTTTCTCATCGGTTCTGCTTAGCCCTGGAGCAGCTCTTAAAAGTCATAGTAAAGAATGATAATTGTTTTTACACAGGGTGGCCTTTTTTTTCTGATTTTGCGTAGCCATATACAGTAGTCTGCAAAAGCCTGCCTTTTTTTGTGAGATAGAAGTGTTTTGGTGTGAGATACGGACCAAAGATACTAACTTCACTCACTACAAGAACAAATTATCCGCTTTAGTAGATTCTTTACCAGTGTGAGATATAAGAGTTTTGTGGATCAATGGAAAGAGCATTTAACTAGAAGATGTTTGAGGTTGAGTTAAGATCTAGGCACAATAGAACCAGTGCATTAACATAAGCAGTTTTTTTTTTTTTTTTTTTTTTTTGGAACAGACATATACAGTGCAGTGAAAAAGTCTTAAGGACAAAGAAAGATGTCAATGTACCAAAATATACAAAACTGCGAACAAGGGAAAAATGTACTTGGAGAGTGTTGACCACTGTCAAGGCATTGGTCCTATTGTGCAATGGTACCAGTGGTGGAGGAAGTACTCAGTTTCTTTACTCACATGAAGTACAGAAAAAGGAGCAAACATTTACTCACATAAAAGTAAAAGTATCATATGAAAATCTATACTTAAGTAAAAGTAATAACTTACTTTCAAATATACTTGTCAATAAAAAAGTAAAAGTATTTCACACAGATTCAAGAACTAATGAATCTGTTAAATATGAGGAATTTTGCTGAAAAACTGTGCTGAAAAATAAAGTTAACTGGTGCAATAAAAGTTTTTATTTTTTCTTCTGAAGAGTACTACTTTACTGCATCTTTTACTATATATTTTATACTTATGTACTGTGTCTACAATGACGACACTGCAAAAACAAATGATTTTAAATCCAACTTAAAATACTTTTACTTTATATTTCAAACCAAGTAAAAGTACAGATACTTCCTCTAAAATATAGTGAAGTAAAAGGATAAGTACCTCTTTTAAAATCTTCTCAAGTATAGTACAAATACATGAAAATTGTACTTAAGTAAACTTTGTTACATTCCACTACTGAACAGTACAAATATAGTGACTCAAACTCAAAGATAGTGCGTACCCGAGGCAATGCTCCAAAAGTTAACAAATACAACACAACAATAGCAAATACATCAACATCAGAATATATTCACAAGTCAAACAAAGTCGTGGATAATGTCACTGCAGAGGAATGGTCAGAAAATAGAACGTCCATGTCATATTAATGTTAAAAGCATGTTAAAGCAAATCTGTGCTACGCAAATGTTCCTGACAAAAATAAAAGTCTTTAGTGGTTGTATTTATTCAAGCACTCTTAGTTAACAGCATTTTCTCACTGTACAGTAGCAGCCAAGACCCCTTCCCTTTAAATTAGAGCCAGGAGTTAAGGTTTAAGAGGGGTATTATAGCAACACTTAAGCAAATTGTTAACACAGGTGTTTTCTCGCAGAGGTCGGCCTGATGTAGTGGTTACAAATCTGGACACGCATCTGAGCAAATAAATGAATAATTGAGGGCAGTTATCCAATTCCCCCTTGTTAAGATCCCCTGGTTGCTTTTTTCTTTTTTTTTTTCTTTTTCTTTTTCTTTTTTTTGCAGTGTTATATTTGAAACAGTGCCAACATGCAGATGAGATAAGCCAATGCTTGTAGATGAGACAATGTCAGGCCTTTGTAATGCAGAGAGCACGCCACTGTTACACTCTGGAGCATGTGCCAAGATCACCTCTAACCCATGTGTGCAATATCAAGCAACTTCATATCAAGTCATTGAACCTGCATGTTAAATATGACCTTGTGCTAATTCTTACTAAAGGCCCATATGTAGAAAAACACATTCATGTACTGCATCTATATTTTTTTTTTTTCATTTTCCTGTTAGGGATTAGAACGAGCAGCTATAGGCCTAAGCCAGGACAATCATTTACTCCCACAATTACTAGGGGTAATATAGATTTACCTATTCACTACAACACAAAAATAATGGATAGGAAGTCCATTGACCCCATGCTCATTGACGCGTGATACCCAAAAAGTTGGCCCATAGAGCAGGTGCACTAGGGCCCCTGAGCATGCGCAGTCTTGCTTCACGTACTGCTTGATCAACTCTGACCAATAGATGTGATGGCAGGCTAGAGCGGCGATGTCACAAACCATCAAAAGTAATTTTTAGCCAAATTAAAGATTTTAAACAGGGAAAACATCTACAGTGTGAAAATCGATAATAAACAATACAAAATCTGACTATTTTGGAAGCTGTAGGTGCCCTCTTTTTCTTTTTTCATTGCGCTCTATGGGAAAAATGCTTTCTGGGCCACAATTGATTTTTTGACTGCAGTACCACGGAGCGGCCACTAACCAAACTGGCCCTCAAAGTGCCCTATCCAGATCTTATTATATATACATCCATGGCCTGAGGTAGGTAGGGAGCACAGGGAGACAGTGACCAGTTAGTTGTAGGACCAACACTTAAAAAAATAAGTAAATACACTGACAGGCAACCATTCCCTCACATTCATTCACTATGAGCAAATTTAGCTCTATCAATCAATGTCCTTAACACATGCATGCTCTAGGATAGTGCAAGAAAGCCTGTAGAGAACCCACATTAACACAGAGAGGACATGCAGACTCCACTAAGGGAGAGATATTTGGCAGCTAGCCTGGGGACTGAACCCACAATCTTTTTCTTGAAAGGCAGGAGTGCTAACCACACCATGGACCAACAGATATGATACCTAAACATCCAAACCAAAAAAATCATTTATAACCTAATTGGTAAACCATAATTCTTGTATTAAATTAGAACAGCCCTGATTAACTGCCTATTGATCCATAGTCCGTGGTTGGCGCACGTGATTTTCAATTTGCATACATTGTAAAGCTCTTTATAGCCCGTATGATCAATTTTCTAAAGAACGTCAACACAATTCCCGAGAAGCATTTATCAAACACAAAACTAAATGTAACGGATTCGGTGTAATTCCAGGAACTGATGCCAGTCGTGATGCATGTCCCAGCGGGAAGCTTAATCCAATCCACAAATCCGCTGTAGATTTCCCCTTCGCTGGTGTCCACTTACAGGGATAGATTATGTGTGGCGCGATACTCGGTCTGGGGCTGATCGCTCTCTAAGGACCCCGCAACACTCGCCGGACCTTCTATCATTAAAGATAGCTTCCACCGCCGAGTGATGAATCGGAAGCCATTGGAAACATCTTTTTTTTTTTTACTGCCAGGGGCCATGGCTAGCATTGTGCTGACCCCGCCACAGTGAGACCTATGGCATCTGATGTAGGAAGACCTCAAAGCATCGAGGGGAGTTGATAGATGCAGTGCATGGACCGACTAGATGAGGCTTAAATGATCTAGTACGCGGGGGTTTGTAATCTCACTGATCAAATTTACCGGGGGATCCTCCTCCCCCTCGTCGCCGTCTATATATGGGCAAGTAATGGAGTCGAGCGCTAGTGAACACAAGGGCTGCAGTCCATCAAGCACCCTCCGACTCAGAGGATCTATAAGATGAGACATCTCCAGACATCTATTTAAGAAGAAGGAAATGCATGGTCTAGGTTTCCATAGAACTCACGATATAAACCTGCAAAAATCTAGTAGTCTTCTTAGCACGCCTGCAATTTCATGGACCATCAGCTTCACTTCAGACAGCTTCCTAGCACATTGGTAAATTTGTTTCTGGAGTTGCATGGAAGCTCCTGACCTTTCCTTTATTCTCTATGGCATTTACAAACTGCCTCTTTTTCCCCTCGGCACGCTGGCACGACCTGATAAAAAATACATTTACATCCGAAACCCGCCAACGTATATTGTCAAACATTTACTCGCCTGTTCGGCACCAATTATTCTAATTACATACTTTGCCACTGTGCAATTCTCTGGAGAGGCTGTTGTGGTGACAAGTGAAGAGTCGCAAGCTTTCTATTCTATCCTTCTAGTCTGTAAAAGCTCTTGGAAAAAAAAAAAAAAAGGGTGCTTGCTTTGTGTAGTAAACAAGACTTCCAACGGATTATGCTCGAAAGCTATTCTGCGGTTA
This sequence comes from Bostrychus sinensis, assembly GCA_020698575.1. Classification (NCBI taxonomy): domain Eukaryota; kingdom Metazoa; phylum Chordata; class Actinopteri; order Gobiiformes; family Eleotridae; genus Bostrychus; species Bostrychus sinensis. Next base: position 9,200,568 of record CM036261.1, on the reverse strand, counting down.
GAGGTCCTCCGGCGCTGGGGCACGTTCAACCAAATCCGGCAACATAGCTTGTGACATTTTGGAAGCCTAATGGCAAACAATGGTGGAGATGAGTTAATGCTAGGTGGATGAGTACCAAGCATCTGTCAGCTAAACAGCATTGGTTTGTTTGCATTGTACAGTATGCATGCAGAAATCCAGATTGCTCTTTATGTTTACAATAGCTTTTCGAATACCGTAAGCTGATTGGTGGGAATTACAAGCATATTTTGTCCTAAGTTAAAGGGGTAAAAGTTCATTGTTGCTAATCTTTTTGCATTTCACAAACATGGAATTTACAGTGTTTAAACAAAGCTGTACAGTGTTGCGAGGATTCATTTTTTTCTCCATTTTTTTAGAGGAAGCTGAATGTGTCAATTGACTCAGGCATTTCATAAATCCTTATTGGAGAGTGCTTTTGAATAATAAACAAGAACAAGCGGATTATGTTTTTAGACTCTTCGGCTGTTGGAGGTCTGTGGACCCAGGGCACGTTTTGGCAAATCCCTTAGCTTTGCTGCTGACATTTCATTAATCTGAATGTAAAACAATATGAACATCAGTGCATCTTAAAGTATTTTTTCTTGTAGTCACAATACATTTGACTACTTCTCTTGGAGTGGTCTCATGCTGTTTTCATCCAGCCAAGTAGCTAAAAATGAATACAAGGAAATATGACCAGGAGAGTAACACAACTAGTTTGACTCAGTGTGGTTCCCCCTCTCTCCCGTCGAGATTCTGTTCAAATGCGTATAATAGTGGAGCCCCTCGTAGTCAAATATTTCAGAATAATTCCTAAATAACACCACTTGCTTTTCTCCCTCCAAAACACTTGTGAGCACTATGTTGCACTCATACCGTGACCTAAAAGCAAGACTCGGGGCTTTGAAGCACTGCAAATGGCGCCATCGCCTTCCTAATGACCCCATTCAAAAGTCCATTGAGCATTTGGAGTTTGGACCTAATGCCGCTGTCCACTGCTATTTGCAATTTTTTTTTTTTTTTTTTGGCATCATGTTCTTGTATTACAAAAATGTTATATTGCTTTCTCACTCCTGTGGGAAGTACTACTGCTTTTACTCATGTACATTTTCTAAAACATACTTTTACTTTGGTGTACTTTCCCCCCCCCCATGTAAACTTTTGGGTCTTTTTGGCCTTGGTTGCAAAGTAGGTGGTAGCACTAGAGGCAGTGATAGTGGTAGTTGTAGCACTGGTAGTGGTAGACTTAATGCCACTGTCCACTGCTATTTGGAATTGGTTTGGTTGCTCTGGCACCACTTTCTTATGTTTCAAGATTGTTACAAAATGTTTTTGTTTTGTTTTTTGGCCTTGATTGCAAAGTGTAGATGCAATAGTAGTAGTAATAGTGGTAGTAGTAGCACTAGTAAAAGTAGTAGTGGTATTAAGAGTAGTAATATTAGAAAGGCCTATTCACTTCCTGTTTTTAAATCCCAACTTAAACCACTTTTTTTCCCTTTTTGGCGTCTAACTCACTTTGAGGTTTGACTTTTATTGTTGTTTTATTATATGCTAGTTTCCCATTACTTTTGCATGTGTTTTTATACTTGGATAAAATTGAATTAGATAGTAGTAGTGGTAGTTTTAATCGCAGTAGCAGCGTCAGTAGTGGCAGTTGTACTAAAAGGTACTTAAATTTGTGGCATACTTTTAATTCTCTATAAGTACTATTTTAAAGTAACAGCACATTACTTTTACTACATATTTCCACCTCCTCTGCTTTCCGAACCATAAATCAGCAAGCGTTTGTGAAAAAGGGAGATAATGTTGGCCAAAATATTTCAACATTTAAGATAAATATGTGTTCCAATGCAGAGAATAAAATGACTTGTATTTGCATCTATTAAAGCTATTAAAATATTGAGATAAGCACGCATTAGTTTCTCACCAAGAGAATTCAGGTAAACAGACTATTAAAAATGCATACATATAAGTCTAAACGCATGTGGTGAATTTAAATTGTTGTTAGCATAACCTTGTGTTTTTTTTTTACATATGCTAATCCACAGAAGAATGGAAATAGATCAAGAGTGCGATAAAGGCAATTGCTTCCAGAGTGTGGCTTTGGCCAACCTTCACCTCGACATCTTCTATCAGCGGAAAAACTAACACAATTTCGGATCTTTCATAAGATTTCCTGCAAACAATTTGGGACCTTGCTTAACCTGTGTGGTCTGTTTTACCGCTCTATCTAATCGCTGTAGCTGCAGTGCATACATTCAATGCAAATATCAGCCTGGAATACATTATTTTAAACAATACAGGTCTTGGGGAAAAAAGAAGGACCAATAAAAATGAACAATTTCTCAGGTTTTATCTTTGCAAGTGCAATATGGAGAACTGAAGTCTTTGCCTTATTGTGTGAACTGGTGATAATGTTTTTCCTATTAAAATAATTATTCTTTAGAGCATCATTTTTAACGGAAGTACCTAATGTCAAAATAAGAGAAATGATGCAGTGTTTGCTGAGCTTGAATAATTCACATATTCAAAGTAAATGGTAATAATGTTTTTTGACTGAAAAATATGCAGCTTTGCCTGATGGCCTGTGAGCTCATAAAGCAGAATGTGGTCCATCCATTTTCTATTGCTTACCCCGGGCCAGGTCGCAGGGGCAACAGTCTAAGTAAAGATGCTCAGACTTACCTCAATAGGCCAGCTGAGAGATATCGTCCCTCCAGCGTGTCCTAGGTCTTCCTTGGGGCCTTTGCCCAGTGGGACATTCCCCGGATACTTTCCCAGGGAGGCATCTAAACCAGATACCCAAGCCACCTCAACTGGCTCCTTTACATGTGAAGGAGCAGCGCCTCCACTCCAAGCTCCTTACTACTACTAGTGTCTGTGGCACTGGCGTATGAATTTGTCAGTGTGATTGTGTGTTTGGTGGCGGTCAAAGAGGCCAAATGGCAAAAAAATGGCAGCCACATCTCTGTCAGGCAAGTAGCTTACCATCACCACCAGCAGACACCAGTGCACCTAACTGTAAAGTGACTAGTGTCCAGAAAGTGTCCAGAAAACCAGAGCTGTAGATTCTAGCAAGTTGCAAAATAGGACACTGTATTCAATGAAGTCTGGTGGGATTTTGATTCTTACAATGCTTCCCGTCAGCATCTCTTTTGTTCTATACTTCTGACAATCAACGCCAAGGTTTATGATCAGCTATTCCTTTCTTTTTACCCTCCCCAAAAGTGCCAAAACATGTTAAATAAATGATCAAATAAACAAGTCTTACTGTTGACGCAAATGGGGTTTGATGTTGCGACAATAGCTTTAATCAACAATAGGGGTTTTCATCCATATAGAGAAAGGAAAAAATAATAATATAAAACCTACGGGGGACTATAGGGATGTCCCAACAGCTCTGACTGAACACAAAAAGTAGATTTTGATGACATTATAGATATAAAATTCTCAATGCCGTATTAAGGGCTAGTTTTTCATATAGGGTTAGCAATGGTGAGAAAAACTATTACTTTTGTTAAAGCTTTTGTAGTCCCTAAATGAGTAAACGTATATTTTTAGCTCAGTGATAGTAAAAGTAGCAGTTCTAATAGTAGTAGTAATAATAGCGGCGGCAATAGTGGCATCAGTAGTCAGAGAAGTAGTAGTAGGTTTAGTAGTTGTGGTAGTAGCAAGTACATATGGTAAACTTTACACTCAATATTATTTTGAAGTAGCAGTACATTTACTTGAGTACAGAGATGGAGTTTGGAGTCTCTCTCATGACTGTTAGGTGATCAAGCTTCTTTTCCTCAAATTATAGAACGAAAAAAAAAATCACAGTTTCACTTTAAACATGACTCAAAAGTCTTTAAAAGCTTTTACTCAAACTTTCAGTAAACAGAGCAACACATAAGCAATATCTATTCTGCTTAGTTGCTGCTCTCTTCTTTATGTCTGTCTCTATGGCAGGTCAACGTTTTGGCTGTTGACTCAGATTTTTCACTTCATTAGCCAGTGTTCTTGCCAGCGCTGGAGCTAATGGTTAGCGCACATAATTGCTTGTACTTTGCAGAAGACAACAGTGTCTTTGTAAGCAAATACAAACAAATGCATTGTGTTGCATTCGTAGTGCTCCCAAATGATTACACAGATTTATTGCACACAGTTTTGAGCTGACTAAATAACATTACTCCACCCCAATAAAACACGCCAGTTTTACTGTGGATAATTGCATAGATCCAAACAGATAAAAACTATCATTTGAACTTTCAAAAACTGAACAAGAAAGGAGCTGGTCTTGGTTATAATTTGCCTATTCATTTCAGGTCATGAAACTTTAGCATTTATGTTACAATACTATACAAACTAGAAGCACTGGGAAGCACAGACCTCTATCAAGGCACTGGCCCCATCCCGCAATGGTGCAGAGACAGTCTCCGAACCTGGAATTGGAGCAGGGATCTTCTAGTTCAAGAGTAAATGCTCAATCCAGTGAGCCACAATGGAAAATAATCCACTAAATCTAAAATCTGTTCTGTTACTGACCCCATGTGGAGGGAGTTAGTGTTGTTTGCCATAGCTAGGAACAATAGTTGTTGGTGTATTCACACCAAAAACAAAATACATTTTTTTCCCTGTCCATTATTTACCTTTACTGAATAAATGAATAACCATTCATCCAGTCATCTGAAGTTATTTCTAGAATTATCTCTGCACAATATATTCCAATATGCATAAAGAAACACTGTTAAAGTGTTCACTTATCAGAAACTTTTTGCATTTTACTTTCTCAAATTGCATCCCATTTTCTGCAAATAGCCCAATTTTGAGTAATGTGATGACCATATAACAGCGCTGTGCAATTTTTCATCTTTTCATAAACACACTATGGCCACTGGACAAGTATAGCTTATCAACCAGATTTTTATGAATGCGTTCAGAGCCTCCTATTTATCACGGCTAAAGCAGTATTTTTATATATACATGCATTTATTGAAATCTCAAGTGGCCTATGGATTTTGAATGCACAAAGCTACAAAGTGTGCAATGAAGCCAGCGCTAAAGGCTATGTTCAATGCATATTTGGGAGCATAACTTTTATATTATTATTTAGCTTGGGTCGGTGTTGTCATAGCTTTTGGGGCCGATCAATGAGATGCTTCATCATACACACTGTGAAACATTGTCAATATTTTCTCAGACAGCAAAAGTCCAGTTCAATAGAAGGAAAAGTTAAAATAAGGTTAGATAAAATAAACATCTCCATATACCAAACAGGCATAACATCATGACCACTGACAGGTAAAGTGAATAAAGCAGATTATCTTTTCGTCATGACACCTGTTAATGGGATATCTTGGGCAGCAAGTGAACATTTTGTCCTCAAAGTTCATGTGTTAAGGGCAGGAAAAATTGGCAAGGGTAAGGATTTGAACAAGGACCAAATAACTAAAGATGGATGCAGAAAAAGTTAATGCTGAAATTGAGAGAAAGGTGTCAGAATACACAGTACATCACATTTTGGGGCTGCTTAAAAGGTAGGTTGTCGCAACGCATAACATTACGGTCACCAGTAATAGGCAGGTGGTCATAAATTTATGCTTGATCTGTGTATTACAATCTCAGCTGCCAGTTGTGCTTTGCCAGTGAATGCACAAAATGTCAAAAACCATTGGAGAGCGCTGGAGCAGATGGATCTCAAACCTCTCGATAGGGTGCGAGTTCAGGAAGGTTGCTCAAAGCGCCTAGAGGAAAAGTGAACACTAGCCCGAAAGTGAGCACGTAAGTACCTGGGATGCCATGTGGCGCAGCACAGAGAATAAAGTTTGTTTATGGGTAGACACAGAGTACATTTTAATATTTTTCAACCTTGACTTTATCATACAAGGGGTCATAGCTGTTCATTGCTTCCCACTCTCATTCAACTCAAATGTGAAAAAGGGAAATCTCTAACATGGTGTGAAGATGCAGATATGGGAGCCGGAGTGAGTATGCAGACGGTGACGCAGACGTTGACCTATTTAGAGATTTTTCTAAGCGATATCAATAATATTGGGGAGTCCTATGGGATCAGCAAAAATTCGGAGTATGACAGCTCATGCAGTTATTGTTATATGATCAAATGCATTGTGCTGCAGCAAGGCCCCATTTGAGATTGTTTCTGGATCAGCATCATTTTGTCATGTTGCTTTAGGTAATAATACACATTTCTACCTCCAAAAATGGTTTGTTGGCGTTTTTTTGTTTGTTTGATTGTCTGTTAGCCAGTTAACTCAAGGATGAAGAAATGGGGCTATAATTTATACCACCATCTGGATCCAGAATAATGCAATGTGGATTCTGCGAGATAGGGCCAAATATGCTAACTCCAGCCACAAGAGGTCAGTAAAGAAACAAAAAATGACTGTTTGTTGTTGATCTGGGTCACCGTCTGGATCCAAGTATATTTTTAATGGATTCTTTAAAGTTTGGAGATACAGGGGCTTTGTGTGGATCGAGCATTTACCCCTGAACTAGATGATCATCAATTAGAGTCCTGGTTTGGGCACACAAAAAACCATTGAGAGATAGGGCTAATGCCTGGTAAGGGTCTGTGCAAGGCCTCCAAGTCCGAGGCCATGGTTCTCGACCAGAAAAGGCTGGCTTGCCCTTTCTGCATTAGAGGATAGTTTCTGCCTCAAGTGGAGAGTTGTTCGGTCATCCAGGAGGAGCTCAGAGTAGAGCCGCTGCTCCTTCACATCAAGAGTGGGTACAGACACCGGGGAAGACCTAGGACACGCTGTAAAGAATATGTCTTTCAGCTGGCCTGAGAAAGCTTTGGGATTCCCCCTGTAGAACCCCCTGGATCTTCTAGTTCAGGGGTAAATGCTTGCTCAATTGAGCATCAAAGCATTTATATCCCCTAATGTTAAATAATCTGCTAAAAGTATACCTTCTCTGACCATAACCCTTCCACTGAATTGGATTGCCCTCATCAATGTATGAATGTCCATACATGTTTGCAAGCAATTTACAACTGCATTTTCCACAATTTTTAACATTAACCTCCTCTCTAGGGTTAATAATATTGGTAGCCCCCCCCCCCCCCCCTTCCCATTAAATTCCTTGGGACAGTGACATGTAAGAATATGGGGGTTGAGGTCAAGTTCTCTGGCTCTGTGGTCCCCAAGGGCTTGTTATAGATCGCAAGTCTATCCCTTTACTCCACACAGTCAACACCGCGCCAACCCTTTTCCATGCAACAACACTCCAGTTATGGGACGCTCGGGAGGTTCCACCAGGTAGGGGCTCGATTCCTATTTATTTTTTTCCCCCCAGTACTGCATTTATGTTGACAGTTAATTTAAGCGGATCAAGGTGTCCAGTTGCCTTTGTCTGGAGCGAGGCTTAGTATGACAAATAGCGGGGCGGTAAACTCCAAAGTCTATCTCTTCAGCCCCGCGCTGCCCACTCTCTTGTCTGGGAAGATTAACCTTTCCAGTTCTAGTGACACACTTTCGATTATTACCATAGTCAGCCTTAGAGCGGTGAGAGGGGTAAGAGAGCGACTGGGATTCACAGGATCCCGGCAAGAGTCATCTCTTCGCTTTAAAACAGAATAAAAAAGGAAAGAAGGATGGAAAGAAGTCGTGACCATTGGTAGTTAGGACATTTTATGAAGAAAATTTCTAGACTATTGTGAGTAAAATTACAGCGGCAAAGAGGGTAGTAGTAGTAATAGTAGTTGGAGTAGTGAAGTAATAGATGCAAGATTAACTGTAGGAGCTGTGGTAGTAGTAATAGTCTAGTAGTAGTAATAGCATCAGTAGTAGCAGTAATAGGAGTAGTTTCGTAGAAGCAGCGGTAGTGGTAGTAATGGTAGTAGCAGTAGTGGTGGTAGTAGTAGCAGTAGAAGTGGTATTGTTAGTAGTAATGACAGGTAGTAGTAGTAGTAGTAGTAGCAGTAGTAGCAGTAATAGTAGAAATAGCCGTAGGACCAGTATTTTACTTTTATTGAAATAAGTTTCTTTGGTACTTCCATTTGATTAACATTACTTTAAAATAACATTACTTTTACTGCAGTACAGGTACTTCTTTCACCACTGCAGATGGATCAATTAAGACTGATATATTTGACAGTGACATGCCTTCAAATGCCTCATGTGGACTGACATTTCAAACTTCTAATGTGACAGGTACAAACTTGAGCCATTTATAGAACATTTAATAAGGTCACTAATTTGTGTCACTCAAGAATGACTTCATAATGGTGAAAATGTAAAGGGAAATTTAAAGGGACATTTATGTTCTTATCCCCACACATGCTGTTTGGCCTTTATGTGACATATTTTGTTCCAAAGAATGCCATTTTATTTATACTGCAGTGGTTTTCAAAAAGCATTACACATAAAGCATATTTAACAAAAAAAAAGTGCTTTTACTCAAATAGAAATTGAAAATATGTATCAATACCAGTATTTTGGATATTAGTAGCAATATGGATGGGGCACATGAAGTCAATACAAGTAGTAAAACTAGTCCAAAAAATGTGTTTTTGGCAAGAAAGTATCACTATATTTTTGGAAAAAGGGGATGTTTTTGCTGGCATTGGCTTGTTTGTCAGTGAACAATTCTAACAAGTTATGGTCATATTGTCATAAAACGTCCTCAATAGTTGCTGGTGTGCATTGGGGGTTGCTGTCTCAAAAATGATGCTTCTAGTTTGTTTAAAAGCCATTGTCTTGACATCATTTTTTCTTTTTTTTGCACATAACAAAATGCTTTCATACAACAGCCTCATTCTATTGATTATAGGCTCAAGTTTTACACTGGCTGTTCAATCCTGATGCAATTCACCACAAAGAGAGCAATGTCCTGTGAATCTTGAGAGCTCGCCTAAAAACCTTCTCCATATAATTAAAAGGGAAAAATACAAAAGCAAAAATCATGTTGATTTTACCACACCAGCATGCCTGAGCTGCAGGAGCCACTATCATTATTAACAGTTCTTTTACCCAGGGTGTGTTGAACATTGTGTTTGGCTTAATCAGTCATTAGTTCTCTCCAACTACAAGTAATTAGGAGGAAGTAATAGAGACGGCATTGATGGCCCATTGCAAGGCTTGGATAGGCACTTGATGTGAAAACCACTCTGAGATCCAGGTTTGTGCAAAAACACGTTATCTACTGAGATTATTACTGCTCATTATCACTCGCTGTTTGCGCCATCAAAGTTCAACCAAATGCCAAGTACTACTACCAACCCAATACTTCATACCTAATACAAGTGCATTAGGGTAATCAAAATTATAGATACCCAGTAGAGATTTATTTTAATGCAACCTTTGGCATGTAAGTTATAATTTAACACATAACAATTACCATAATAATGTCTGATTCATATGAAAAAAAAAAAAAAAAGAAAAGAAAGAAAGGTATGACTCAGGGTCCCCCTTGGCTACCGTAAAATTAATTTGTGATTGTTATTCAGGCTGTGAAGATGAAAAAAACACCTTTTTGACCTGGATTACAAAGAAGAAGTAAAACACACTCAATTATTGGTGTGATGTGTGCATGCTGTGCCTCAAACTATTTTTTTATTGGCAAATGGCACAAAGTGGAGTAATAAAACAGTGATTTTGAATTCTGGACCAAATTCACTGAATGCCATTGTGCAAAACCTACTATACTCCTTAAACAGGCAGATTGTTAGTACTAACACAAATGGACACTGTGAAGCTGCTGTTAAAAGGGATTGGCAACACTTTATAATAACTCATACTATTAAGCTTTAAGTATTTGTTAAGAATTAGTAACTAGTCAACATTATAAACACCTTTGAGTTATAAACAGTTATTAATGTTAAATTCTTTAGTACAGTGGTTCCCAAATTGGGGTCCGGGGCCCCTTGGTGGGCCGTGAAGGAACTGCAGGGCGGCTGCCAGAGTTTTGAAATGAATTACAATTAGATACTTGTTTAAAAATATTACTTTGAGGCAAATTTTCAGGGTAGCTCCAGGTTTTATCTTGTAAAATTTAAGACCTTAAATTGTAGGACTTTTTTTTTTTTTAGGATTTTTTAGCGCCACTTAGAGTGAAATTTAATGCCAGCACTCTCAACATTGATTTTTATCCTAAGGAGTTATCCATACTAGTTTCTGAACCTCAGGGGTTTTGTTTTAAGTCTAATACAGATGAAAGAACTCCTGTCCTGCAAAAAAAAAAAAAAAAAAAAAAAAAAAGAAAGAAAGGAAGAAAGAAAAATTACTATGCAATGCTAACATTACTTCAATAAATATATTATTTTTATTGTGGTAATATTAACATAATGTTTTGACATTTGTTTTAAGAATGAACCAAATTTAATACCTACTCATAATACTGAATACTTTAAAGGCTTTCATTTATCCTTTTAGGACCTTGGGGCTACCCTGTTTTTTAGCCAAAAGCCTCTGTTTTTGTAATGTTTTTTTTTTATAGAAATCTATGAAGAAAAACAAGACATAATATTTTAACTAGAGTTAAGTCTTCTTGTTGGGGGTACGCATGGATTTTCTGTTTTTTAAGGGGGCCGTGACACAAAAAAAACATGTCAGTGATAATTCAGGATCTATAAACTGCTTATGTATTAAATTATTGTTAAATACATATTTATTAATCATTTTATAATAGTTGTGAGTTGTTACAGAGGGGATTCAATATTTTTTTCTTTATTCATTTATTTATTCATTTCTAATAAAGGTTTTAGGAAAGGTTGTTAGTTGGCCATGTTTTTGTTTTGTTTTTTATATTTGAACACTGACACAAGTTTTGTTAGTTTAGCCTTTTTCCCAAATGTAGTTAAAATACAAAAACAGATTAAAACAGGGAGCTACTGGTATCCACAAAACCAATAGTGCTCATGGAAAGGGTCACAGTTCATGAGGAAGATAACAAGATCCAGGCACTCACTTGGTTGAAAAAGTGTAAAAAGCCTTTATTTCATGAGGACTGGAGTCATTAAAACACACCAACGCGTGTCGGCTTGTGCCTTCTTCAGGGTGTTAACACTGAAACAACATGGGCTGAACAACTGAAACAGGTGACTCATGGCCTTGAGAACATGAATCCAATAGGCTTCTCTTTGTTTAAAGCGTTGGATTTTGTCCCCACCCTTGGGATCCATAGTAATAGCTTCAATGCCAGACATCTTTAAAGTAGTAGAGTCACTTCCATGATGAGGGGATTGTTGACTCCAGCCCTCATGAAATAAAGGCTTTTTACATTTTTTCAACCAAGTGAGTGCCTGGATCTTGTTGTCTTCCTCATTATTAAGGTAAAATACAGTTATATAGCTGTAAGAAGGGAATAACCCATGCAGCACATGAAATAGCTTTTGGGGCAGTTGTCCAATTACTTTTGCTCTCTTGAAAAAGAAGATGCTACAGTTTTAAAGAGCTGTAACTCCTAAACACTTCCTCTGTTTTGGATGTGAATACTCTCAAATTACAGCTAAGAGTCTGCATTTTAAACACATATTAATTAAATAACTGTGTGTTTGAATGTGTTTTGGTGAACCGCTAAAATAATAAAACTTGTGTCAGTGTCTAAATATTTATGGAACTAACTGTATAGATGTTTTATGGCTATTGAAAAAGCATTTACCCCTGATCTAGAAGATCTTTGAGTCCAGGTTTGGCTTTTATATCCTTACCATTGCGCGATGAACCAATGCTTTGCCCGAGGTCTTGCTGAGTGCTTTAAGATAGAACCTTTCTTCTTTTTTTGGCGCGCTTGTGTATTCCTGTCCATTTTTCTACCAACCTTTGTTCCTAGCCAGCCTTTTGCATTGTACTGTATCTCTGTGAACAAGGCCATTTCACACACATTTAAAAGCCACTTCTGATCTTTTAAATAGGGGAAAAAACAGTGTTAAGAGAGCATCTGGTTCCTTTATTTGTGTGTTGTCGGCGCGTGGTTTGGGTGGGTGCTTGTCTTCTTTTGTGCACAGCTTCAATGTGCTGCTTCAAATAAACCGATCAGCTGCCTAATCTTTCACAGAGATGGTTGCACTTCAAAGGCGCTGGCTCCGAGGCCGCCCCATTCTCAAAGCACACGGCGCACTGTCAATAAAAAAACACTCCGGAGGTGCTTCCCTTCTGGCCCTTTTCACAACTTCACTCTTCAAAACTTCTTGCTTAGCCGAGCTTTGGATATCTGTATAGAAACCGATCAATCAGACTTGTGGAAAATGTTACTGTGTGGTTCATTCTTTTTGGCCCCAATGCTCACTATGTTTTCAAGCATGCAACATGTGCTCGGACTATAGGTTCCTGGACAAATTAGGCCCTCATAGCAGGATTTCATACTTTTCTCAGAGTTTGCATCCACAAGAGAGAATCGAAATACTTTGTTTCCAAAACTAATGGTGTATTCAAGGTGTTTGTAGCTCTAAATTCTAATAAACCTGGCTATTTTATTCAGTAATACGTTTCAATTAAAATCCAGTCAAAGGGAGTCAAAAGCCAGTGTTCTTTGTGTCAGTCCTAAACTTGGATAAATGGAGAGGGCTGTGTTAGAAGAGCATCCCAAACAAAACATTTGCAAAATATGCTAAACATGTCAACCGCACATAAATGTATCGCAGTGTATCACTGACAGTTTCTAGTTTCTTTGGTTCTCAACTGGTGGGTCCATACCCAAAAGTGGGTCACAGAACTGTTTTCAGTGGGTTAGCAACAAAAAGAAAGAAGTTTTATTTTTAAAAATAAATCATCAATTTACACTCCTTAACAGTAGGTGGCAGTGTGGGACATATAGAATAGAATAATATAAAAGAAACCCAACCAGAGCAAAACATCCAGTTCTATAATGTTACTGTTATACCTAAGGTTGACATGAGTGCTGCTTAATTTTCCTCGACATCTTTTTTTATTTGGGTCATGGCTTGTTATTATAGATTGATGATGGGTCCCGAAGCCAGATCAGTTGAGAACCACTGGTCTAAACACTGGACTATTTTTGTGATGTGCTTGTTTACCGAGTGCTAAACATCTCATAGTTTAATTGTAGCCAACTGTTTACATGCAGCAGTAGCTTGACTATAAACATCATTATCCAGTTCTGTTAGTGAAAATTTAAATTACGGTCCCCCAATCATAGACTAAGACAATAATTCATTTTGTAAACATAGAGACTTACTTTTTTTAGATAGTGCCTTAACCTTGCATGACTGACATTTTGGTTAGTTGTCTGCCCTTGTCTGAGCTTATCATTGGTGACACGGGAAATCTTGCCCATGTAACTCAAGTCAGTGGCAGGAGATTTCCTGATGTGGCCCTCGTTGCAGCGATAAAAGTATCCCGTCATATTTGACTATCCCAAACATCACTCAGGCTCAGCTTTCACTCAGATGGATATGTATCTTCATGCCAGAGATCATCTTCGAGGCAGCTTGTCCCTCCAGGCTGGTGAAGCTATAGTTACTGACTGCTCTGGCTAGCTGTGCTGTTGCATGACCCCAAAATTTCTCTTTTCTGTAGTAAATGGAGTATGCATTGAGCCATTAAGGACAATGTTGAATGTCAGTTTTTCAAAAGCTGTATAGGTTTAGCGAGATGTAAAAAAATATTGTTAACTAAAAGTGCTTTATTGGAGCAGTGGGCTGCCACGGTGCAGCGCCCAGGGACCCTAACCCTTAAGCCAGGATCCTGGTCAGGAGTACCTAGCTGGAGGATTAGCCTGTTGTGCATGTTTTGAGGTTGATGGGGCATCCAGACACAGGGAGAACATGCACACATGGTCTGGGAGTTGAACCCGGGACCTTCTTGCTGTGAGGCAAGAGTGTTAATCACTAAACCACCATGCTGCCAGACTGAAAATAACTATACTATAACTAACTTCACTCACTAAAAGTACAATTGAGGAGATTAGGAGATTCATTTCCATTGGAGTATGTAAGGCTCAGTGGAAAGAGCATTTAACCGTGAACTAGAGGATCTTCACATATGAGTCCAGGTCTTGGCACCATTTCTTTATCAATGTAAGACAGAACAAGTGCCTTGGCAGAGGTCTACACTTCACAAGTACTCTTTATGTTTTGCCTTTTTTGTGTATTTTTCGACATGGATATTCCTTTCTTTGTTCATAATCTTTCTTAAAAACCTAGGACTTTTGCACTGTACTGTCCATTTATAGATTTTCTAACCAAAAATGCATTATGAATTTGTCTTACCAAGAACCACCAACCACCTGCAGCACCAGGTACAGCTGCTTTGCTAAATGGATCATGCCAGAGGTTAGAGAAAATGCTTGCAGTTCCAGTTGCAAGCCTTCCAGTTTAAACCATGAAACCCAGCTTGACTTGCGGCTCCCAGTTCCCTGAAGACCGTATTCTGTCCCCTAGTGGATACTGCGGACTTGGAAGCTCAGGTGGAAGAAGAGGTATGGGGGTAATAATGGCGGTAAATTATCTTCCCAAAGCACTCCAGCCCGGAGCGAAACAGTGGCAGTCCTGACCTTGGCCATCCATCAAATGACCAGCACACTTGATCTTTTTCAAAGCTTTCTCTCTATTGTGGACAGTCTTCTAGTTTTCTCTTATACGTCTTGAGATTTCATATCCTCTCCAGCTTCTTCATATGTGGCCTGGAAGTCAGACCCTCCGCCTGCGCATATGCTTTAGGAAACATATAGATATAGCCTTGGACAGAGTGTTTCTTGTTGTATTGGCAAAGTAATTTAAAAGTTGTGCCAGTGGAACAAGCAGAGGCAACAAGAGGGCATTCTGTTCTTGTTCTGGAAGCCGATATACAAATTAAGTACAGCAAAATCTCTCAAAAGGGGGAGTTATTTAAGGAGAATCTAGGACCTACTGGCTCAGTTGTATCCCTATTGTATTATAACAGTGGTTCTCAAATGGTGACAGGCTCTTTAGTGGTACTCAGGAGTGTCTGGGTTGAATCCTGGTTTAGGCCTGCACGCTTAATCCTGGTTAAGGCCCAGATTTAGTCTTGAGTGCTAGCATTTTTTGAAGAAAAGTTCTGTCTAGTCTCTTTATTTCTGGTTTAGTCCTCCCTTTGTTGTGCTTTAGGCCCAACTTAGCCCATGCTCAAGACTAAATCACTGTTTTATTCTTGGGTGTAGACCTGGTTTAGTCCTGATTTAGGCCCATTTTGGTCAGTTAATAATGGAACTTCCAAAGCGAAATATTTTCTGTGGTGGTACTCAGAGTGAAAAGTTTGAAAACCACTGTGATGTAGCATTTGTATTATTTTAGGTGTGGAGTGAACAACTGAACTACTAATGACAGCAATTTATTCCAGGGTGAACACAATTTCTGCAAATAATTCCCAATAAAAGAATGTTTTATGGGCAGTGAAACATCAGTAAAAGGTGTCTGGCATATGATAAATGGGGTATTTTTTAGTGTTCAAGCCTACAGTGCAAAATTACGCTGCAACCAACAGCACCATTATGCTATTATTAGCTAGGAATTATACAAGAACCCTTGAAGTGGATATTTTTTTATTTCCTCTTTCCAGCTAATTAGCACCTCTTTTATAAAAACAAAATTACTTGATACATGTGGAATTTGTGATGGTTTGGACATGTAATTTTTGTACCTACTTCACATCTATTTGAGTAATATTTTAAGTAAAGTAAGTAAATTGGGAGTACTTCTTCTACCTTTGGCTAGAGAACTAAACTTTTTTTTTAAGATTTAAGCCGTATACAGTAGTTTAGTATAGTATAGTATAGTATAGTACAAGCAATAGTGAAGAAATAGTGATAGTAAAGTATAGCACATTATAGTATAAGAGTAATAGAAAGGTATAATATAGTATAAGTAATAGTAAGTAAAGTATTGTATTGTACTGTATTGCATTGCATTGCTTTTCCCAAGCCTGAATAAATGGAGAGGGTTGTGTCAGCATCTGGCGTAAAACCTATGCCAAATCAAGGCACAAATCACTGCACGCTAGGAGGCAGATGATTTTCTGTGGCGACGCTCGAAAGGAACAGCCGAAAGGAAATGAAGACGGCCTGATGTTTAAGAACATCACCAGCATTACGTTTAGATAAATTACCACATTTGTTGTTGCAGGATCCTCATTGCACACTTATACCTACCGTTTTCTCTGATTGTGGCCGTTGACATCTGTTGGTGAACCCCCAGCATTAAGACACAACTGATCCTGGCACATTTAGCCTCAGTGGTGCTCCTCCACAGGGGTTGAGAGTTTTTTTTTTTTTTTTTTTTCTTCCCTGCTATTCTCATTTTGCCTCAGTGCTTCCACCTCCCGAGACCTTTTTCTGTAGACCTCCTAAAGTTTGCTGACAGCACAACTGTTCGCGCTGGCTTATTCAACATGGTGACAAGTCAGCGTAGAGACATGAGGTGGAACATCTGGCGCATCCAAAACATCCCGCGGCTAAATGCTGCAATAATACTGAGAAGCCCTACCACCACCCTCACTGCCGCCGCCACCTCCTCCTACTTCACATCAGCAGTACCACAGCGCTGTCGACCCCGCATTTCAGCTCAATTTCTTTAAGATCAAGAGTGGGGTTACATCAGATATCCTGACAAAAGCTCGGCAGATCATAGGGTGAAATAATTGTGTCCCTCTAGACGTGGACACAGTGTAGAACAGGCAGAATAAGAGAATTGATGTCGGATGAAGCTATAACGGCAAAAGCAAGTCCCTGGTCATTATTTGGGACACTGGCTGGACTGGATTAGGAAGACTGCAGGAGGAGATGTTAGAAGTGCCGGAGGACATGTGGGTGAAAATCATCAAAAGCTTTAGATTTAAAACACAATAAATATGCTACATGCAGAGGTGGATAGTAACTTTAAGAAAATGTACTTTTTGATTGTTAAACTTTCACTCCAAAGAAACATAAAAAAAAAAAAAAAAACACTTACACAAGTTACTTTTTGGAATCTCTAAATGAGTAGAACGTCTTTTTTCTAAGATATTTTTTGCCTTTCTATGGCTTTACAGACATGACAGTAGAAACATGACAGTAGTAGAGAGTAGTAGTAGTAGTAGTGGAAGTAGCAGGAGAAGTAGTAGTAAAAGTAGTAGTAGTAGCAGAACTAGTGGTAGTAGTAGTAGTTGTAAGTAGTTGTAGTAGCAGCAGTAAGTATGTCCTATTTCAGGAAACACACTCCTCTAACACTTAATTTTAGTAGTAGTAGTAGTACTGATAGTAGTAGTAATAGTAGTATTAATTTTAGAAAGTGTACTTTTTTGATCACTTTTATTTTTATTTTTTCAATCTCTAAATGAATAGAACATATATGGTGTGTTTTTCTTTTTCTTTTTTTTTTTTTTTGGAAACAAAACTGTAAAGACATGACAGTAGTAGTAGTAGTAGTAGCAGTAGTAGTAGTAGTAGCACCAGTAGTAAGTATGTCCTACATCAGAAAACTTTACTCTAACACTTGTAGAAACAGTATATGCAGAACGCAGTACAAGTAGTAGAAGTAGCAGTTTCAGTACTAATTGTTGTAGTAGCAGTACAGACTGCTACTTTACACCAAATACTTTTTTTTTTTTTTTACATTACTGTAAAAGTGGAAGCCGCAACAGTTCAACTTGTAGTAGTAGTAGTAGTAGTAGTGGTAGTAGTAGTCCTAATAGTAGCAGTATTAGTAGCAGTAGTAGCAGTGAGTCTTTCCTATTTTTGAGCTTAACTTTTACCCAAGTTACAATTTTGCTGGTAACTTTAACTTTTGAACTATTTTGAACTTGCAGTACTTTTTCTTGAGAACAGATTCTTCCACCTCTGGCTTCATGCTTTAAGAAAATGGCCGACGCAAGCAAATGCAGTGAAATAGGTTTTATAATTAAAATGTCACAATGCTCCTCAGATAACTTGCACACAGAAATCATACAACACTGTCCTGAACCAAACTCATTTTCCCTGCGTGTCGCCAAAATAATAAGATGTAAAAGCATAATGGCCATGAGTCCAGCTGTCTTTAGACACTGCTTTTCAACTATTTCTATTCATATCTGTCCCAAGTTTGCATCTCTAATTATAACTCCCCTCTGATACAGCCAATTTTAACAGCACAAAATAGACGTCATTTAGCAAATATAGAAACTCATTAGATGTAGATGGTAGGGAACAGTTTAGTCACCAAATATGGGAATTCATACACTTTTATCCTGGATTAGTCGTTCAAAAAATACCAAAAAGAACAAGGCAAAAACGTATCTGATTCTCAGTAGTGCTCATTAGTTAAAGCAATCACTGAATCCATGGATTTAGCTCAAAGACCCCAACCGGTTCACGTCGCCAATTTATTTCAGTTGGAGAATTACAACAAGGGGATCACAAATGGCACTAATAATGTTAATCTTGATACGAGAGCGCAGGTAGTCACAGGCCAAAACATTCATTAAAACAGGATGTCAATACAAAGAGGTTTTGAAGAGGGTTTGATCTATTTGAGTTATACTGGCTGTGCTATTAATCTGCAACTAATCTAAAACTACTGTCATTGCTCAGACAAGTATGGATGCTAGCCCTGAAAATATATTACGGTTTTATTAAGGGGAACTGGCAGATCTGGTTGTCTGTCTGGGACTAGAAGACAATAAACCTCATAAAATATTGTAAATTCAGCGATATCTGCAATAAGCGCATGACAACAAATCAATGTTTTGGGACTGCATACAGACATTAACAGTCAAAATCATAAAGGTATTAAGTTGACATTTGCATATTTATTTGGTTTTAAGTTGGTTGAGCTTCCTGATGCACCCCTCCCCATTTATCCAGGCTTGAGACTGGCCCGAGAGGTACATTTGCTTGTGACCACTTGTGGCTTAATATCAAAAAGGAAAATCCAATTATGTCAGGACGGCAGTAGTTCAGTCGGTAGAGATGTTTGCCCATTAATCCAAAAGATTCCTGCTCCCAGCATTGCATACTGCAGTACAACTAGTAGTAGTAATAGCAGTCAAAGTTGCAGTACTAATTGTAGTAGACTTTGAGTGTCTCGGAAAGAATGCATTATTATACATCCAGTTATATAAGCTGTGTCCCAATTCAACGGCCGCAGCCTTCGTTGGCTACATTTGAAGGCCGTATACGTCACAGATGGCGCGACAGGGCTGTCCCAATTCGATAACTTCAAATGCAGCCCACGAATGCGGCCTTCCTTTCCCGCTGAACGAAGGCTGCATCGGGTTGATCCTTCGCGGCCCGACGTATCCCATGATTCACTGCACGCTGCTTGTCTGATGTTTGAAGATGGCAGAGGCAGGCGGAGAGAGCTGCTCAAACTCCTCGAGGAATAAATGAGACAAAATAAAAAATAAAATAAGTGTAATTTCTGGCTCCATTTCTGCTTATGTGACCAATGAATGAAGTGAATCAGCGAGCAGCTGCGGTCCTGGTTGCTAGGCGACACCGGTGGCAAACGTGAGAGGAGGAGCAGCTGTTGACGTACGCTCCGTGGACCAGACCGTCCCATTTCGGCTCAGCCTTTGCAGTCCACGAAGGCCTCAAGAAGGAGTAGACTTCATGGACTGCGACCTTTGAAGGCTGTGGCCGTTGAATTGGGACACAACTATTGTATCACAATAGTCAACACAGTTATTAAATATTGTATATTTTTCTAATATGGTGGAGCACTATTTTAATGTTTGCCAGGTCTCACTGACAGTTTCCAGCCCAAACAGAAATCAAAACTCGTCCAACACAATAGAAAAAAAAAACAGCCCAAACCACAGCCACTCCAAATGTTAAAACCATTATATATAAGAAAGAAGACAAAACCTAACAGCAGCAGTAAAAAAAAAAAAAAAAAAAAAAAGTAACACAAACCACAAAGAGTGCAATCGGACGGGTCAGGTCGTCATAGAAACCACAAAAAAGCCTATGAAATACCAACAAAAAATGTGAGCAACCAAACACATAAATCACTCATTTTAAAACAAATGAACTGATACTGTATATGTTGTGAATAATTTAACTTGTCTAACATGTATATAGTCCAAATTCCCATGCTACACCCATGCCATAAAGCTAAGCTACCTTTATCAACTAGAATCTTCGTCTTCTATAATAGAGTCTTATAACTTCCTCGTCACATCTTATCCCCACATCAATCAAATCAACTTTATTTACGTCAGTAACGCTTTCCCGCTTCAATTTATTAATATATCATCGACTGAATGCATAATGCAAGCGTTCCAAGGTGCAAGGTCAAGGTGGAGCAGTCTGACGTAAAACACCGTCGGCTATAAATATTGTCAAATCTATATGTCCCTTTGGAGACAGAGATGATTCAGGCCAGTGTCTACTAGTATAGTGAATAGTGAAATGTGCCTTGTCTATCATGGTATTTGGACTGACCTTGTTGCACATGACACATTAAAAGTCCTAAGTTAAAAAAAGAAAATGTGCAGATGCCTTGGATTTATTATGTGAAATGAGACGTTACTTCCTGTAATAAAATGGACTGGCTTTTGCGTTCACAGCCATTAGTGCAGGTTAGTAATAAATGGTGGTGACCTTTTCCCATACGGAATGACTCAAGCAGGAAACACTACATAAAAACATGGCCCATTTCAGGAAGAGAAGAGCATTGTTAACTACAGTACTGTGCAACAAGGCTACGGACAAAGAAAGGTGCACCAATGTACACAAAATTAGAGAAAAGAAAGATAAAAAATCAAAACTTGAAGCACTTGAAATCGTAGCAATGGTGAAAGTTGTGGTCAAAGTAGCAGATGTAGTTGTAATATTAGAGATAGCAGTAGTAGTAGAGCTAGTTGTAGAAGTAGAACTAATAGTGGCTTTAACAGTAAGTACTTTTTAATTAAGAACACTTTATGCTGACTGCTTTTTGACTTTTACTCAGTAGTAGTGGATATATGTAATAGTTATCATGGTAGCAGAAGTAGTAGAAATAGTAGTAGCGGTAGTGGTACCAGAACTAAATAGTAGTAAGAACATTATGGTGGTAGAACTAATAGTAGCAATGGCCCTAAAGAAATTAATATAATATAGACATTTGTTTGAGATATGCTCATTAAAACTCAAACAAATGTGTAAGAAAGTTGCAGTCAAAGATGAGTTTTTTGGAGAAAACCATTAAAGGAATCTCACTTAAACTCTGTGCAATTAGAGAGATATTAGAAAAATGGTTTTATTGCCATTCTGAGCTTTTCAGGATGATTGAGATAAAGCAGGACATCTGCCTGACCAAAAATTGACATTAATGAGCAAGAATCATCCAATTGCCGATTGACTAAAAATGCAAAAATTGCCCCATATATATCGTTTGACATCTACTTTCCACTTAACCCTTTTATCTTGCAGTGGTAAAGAATCAAACACAAACTAATCTGCAGTTCTTTTAGTAAGTGAAGTTTTTTCGGTCTTTATTACAAAATGGTACAGAATCACTTAAAACACTCTTAGATCCAAAATAAACCAATTTGTTTTTGGCCCATCGCTGACATAAACCAAAAAAAAAACCTGCATTAATGAAAGCACTCTTTGCAGCGTGTGCACGGTACTGTATGCCCCATGTAAATTCAGTATAATTTCCATTCTGCCCACACAATCATGATGCGCCATGACAGTGTACTCTTCAGTGAGTAATAGCGCGCGATGGCTCGACATTAATACTGCGCTCTTCGGTACCATCCCTCCGTTCACCCCGGGCAGAGGAGAAGAGACAGGCAACACTGGAACCTATTAACATGAGAATGATTAATGAGGCCCGATGATCCCCGTACTGTAAATCATTCTTAAAAGTTTGACGCGCGGGACGAAGTGTAATTACAAGATCACAAATGACCCTGACAAAATAGTCATGGGAGTGGAGTGGAGATGCGGTTTAATGTTGATTTATTACGTCGCGTTATGGAGCACTCACTGTGACTTGCGAGTGGTTCTTATTTGGGAGAAGTTTTGGTCCAGAAAGTGCTCTTGCTGCAATAAACTCTGAAGTAGTATGATCAGTAAGGTACTGTGGGTTCTCTTGGGGTACTCTAAGCATTTATTTTTTTTGTCCCAGTACAAAGTCATGCATTTTTTAGAAGAATTGGTGACTCAAAATTGCCACTAGAGAATAAATGGTTGTCTGTCACCCTTGGAACTATCTGGCCCAAAAAAAAAAGGTGCAGCAATCTACAAAAAAGGCACAAAATGACAAAAAAGCAGAGCATTTAGAAAGTGTGGACCTCTCCAATGGCCTATACCCATTGGTCCTATCTTGCAATGATAAAGATATAGAGCCCAGACCTGGACTCAAAAAACTTCTAGTCCAGGGGTAAATGCTTTTTCTATTGAGCAACAAAACCCTTTATATCTCTCAAAATAAACTAAATAAAATAAAATAAAAAGTTAAATAATAAAAATGTCTGTGAAGACTCTCACTCGTCCAGGGTAAATGCATTGCAACAAAAGTTAAAAAAAAAAAAAAAAAAAGCAGTCATCTGGATTAGATTTTTCAAGTTGAAGACGTTTCACCTCTTATCCAAGAGGCTTTCTCAATTCTGAAATGATCTATCTAATCCAGATGACTGCTTTTTTTTTTTTTTTTTACTTTTGTTGCAATTAAATAATAAAAACAAAAAATACATAAAACTAAAATAAAAAAATAAAATAAAATAATAAAAAAACAAAAAAATACATAGAACCAAAATTAAATAAATAAATAAATAAATAAATAAATAAATAAATAACTTTTGAGCAGTACTGTGTAGAGTTTAAAATTAAATGAAAATAGATTGTATTTCCTGTGATACATTTGACGACCAGGCTTCTATTTGGCCCAATAACACTGGGTAGTAAATTGGATTGAATGAGATGTTTCCACTGTTTTAGCTAGACCAAATCATGGGTTTAGGAAGCCATCTATGCTGAACCTATCTTTACCCCCAAAGAGGACCGGCCTTCCTTGGCAAACATAAAATAGTGTTGCTGTCCTTGGCTTGCATCAAATTTTGCAAAGAAGACCATATTAAAAGAAACATTGCCATATATATATATGCGCAAAGACCTTTAGAGAGACCTGCATTCATCTAAAACAATTTATATGGAACAAACAAGTCGCTACAGCCAATTATCTCCATTTACCCCATCTGTACTGTGTAGTCTTAAGGCTTATTCATATGTAAATAGATCTGTCAATTTCAAGGGTTGTTATCATTTATCATCATTTATACTTACTTCTATACCTTCTCTGTCAAAGTCTGTGCTATGTTAAATAACCAGTAGGAGGCGATTGCAACATTTTACCAAGGTGGAAGAAAAAGAGCAATAAAAATAACAAAGATGGCGGCATTGGTGGTGGTTTTTACAGCACATTTATTTAGAAAGAGACAAGGAAAAAAAAAAAAAAAAAAAGCAAAATTACCACATATACCACAACCAACTTGCTCTAGTTTCCCCCAGTTCTTCTTCTGCGATGTAAATTCAGGGGTTGCTCCTTAAAAAGTTCAGCTGTTGTCTTCTGCTTTGACTGTATGTGCTCACTAGTGTCTCCAGTGGTCAACGCATGAACTGCTCTGTTTATCCATATCTGCAAGCTCTGGGGAAGTGGACCAATGTTTGGACAGAATCAATGCAGAAGACATCAAAGAAGAAATGCTTTCAGTTTCCCATAGACCTCCGTTTACTGTTCACCAGCGTCGCTATCGGACAAGTTTAGAAGCACTAGATCAGCCTATCAAACCGCACAAAATTATAAATAAGGAGCCCCTGATTCTGTGGTCCTAAACTTGTCCGATAGCGACGCAGGTGGACAGTAAATGGAGGTCTATGGGAAACTGAAAGTGTCTCATATTCGGCACAAAAGGAGCCTCTTCTCATCCTTGAACTGACTCAAAACCTCAACTAACTCCAGCTAACTTCCTGTCCTTTTTCACTACATCTACAGTATGATCTTCCTCTAAACTTTCTGTTTGGCAGCTCTAACCTTAGCATTCCTCTACCAATATACACAGATCAAGCATAACATTATGACCACCGATGGGCAAA
The DNA here is from genome assembly GCA_020698575.1 of Bostrychus sinensis. NCBI lineage: Eukaryota > Metazoa > Chordata > Actinopteri > Gobiiformes > Eleotridae > Bostrychus > Bostrychus sinensis. Next base: position 9,176,610 of record CM036261.1, on the reverse strand, counting down.
GTGATTAACACAGATTAGCTATTCATTATGGCACCTGGTAGTGGACAAATTAGGCAGTAAATGAACTTTTTCTCCAAAACTGCAGTTCCTGTGGGATGTTCCTGGTCTGCAGTGGTCAGTATCTATCAAAAAGTCCAAGGAATATTATTCGTGAGCAGCTTGCATCAGGAGTATTTTATGACCGGCGAACTAGAACAAAATACTAAATGCTCAGTATTGATTCAGACACTATGAGAAATCCGTCCTTATTGTTGAGATTACACCTTGGCCTTTTCATTAGAGCACCACAAATCAATTGCCACATGAGTGCTACACAATAAGGCCAAGAAGATACTCTCCACCTCACTGCAATAACGCTGTTAGGAGTCTGGGAAATGATATTAGTGCACTGCGTGTGTCCTATTTTAAAAAGGGGAAAACAAAACACATTTATTTTGAATTAGGCCAAACTTTGGAGTTGCTTTGTTTTAAAAAGAGAAATGCAGATCTCACAGGATTCTGCCGTGAACTAGGACACAGCGGGAGTCACAAGTGTCCTGAACTACATATTAAGTGGTTTCTAAAGGTGCAATCAGTCCTCTGTAAGGAATAGAGCACAAGGGAGAGTGCATGTTCCCGAGGGGCCGGAAATGATGACTGTTTTATGAGGCTAAACTCACTCCTGCTCTATAGGATTCATATGTGCAGACATGTATAGTACTGTATAAAACTCTTATATTGTTTTTAAGAAAGGCTATGAACAAGGACAGGCGTATCAATGTGCACAAATAGAAAACTCTGCAAAAAAAAGTACTATAGATAGACAGCACTGGTATAAAGGTATAATGGACTCAAAGATCTTCTAGTTCAAGGGGTAAATGCTCTTTCCATTAAGCCATAAAACCCTTACATCTCACAATTGTAAAGAATCAAAAATTTCAAAAAAGCTGGCTGGTTGACCAGGCTACTCGGTCTCACAGTGGTAAAGAATACACCAAATTTATCCTTAAATTTGCTCTGAATGTGTTATTTGCTTAGTATATTTGGTCCATATCTCAAAATGGTACAGAATTGGTTAAAAATACTCTTTATGTCCTTGGCTCATAACTAACCTTTATTTTTATGTAAACTTTCTTAAACACTCTTTCACACTTCACTAAAACGTTTGCACAGTATTTGGAGATTTTTAATATAAAGCAGTGCTGCTAAATACCGAAAAAATTGGCAGCCAGACAAATTCAAAGAGGTTAGAATAATCAAAGACTGAAAGAAATCTAAAGGCCGGACATTTTGTGAAGAGACCAGACAGACTCAAGCTTTAAAAAGGTATTAAATAGGAAAAAAGGTTGCTAGAATTGGGGGTCTTGTGATATATTCGGGTGCATATAGGAAGTCCGATAACCAGCTGGTCAGTGCAGAAGAGTTATAAGAAAGGGGGAAATCTTCTGCCTAGTCTTATTTAAGTTTAGATTGGGCTGTTTATCAAAGTATTGAACCTCTCCGTTGAGTGACAGGTGAGAGTGACAGGCTGAAGGAGGAAGACAAACAAAGTCTGGCTAGACCTCAAACCCCATATAGAAGTGGATTTGACTTTTGCACCAACAGCTGCATCACATGAAGCTATCTTTTGTGAACCAACTTTCCTAAAGTCATTATTATTACAATATTTAAGATGGCTTTTCCAGCTTCTAGTAATAAAAGTAAATGCTAATGCTAAAAAATATAAAAGCCAAACCTGCAAACAAACCACAGATCTCCTAATTCAGTTGCTAATAGCCGTTCTAATTAGTCATTTTATGCTCTGTCCATTCCCCACCGTTGCCAACAGGGGGTGGCATACACCTAATCCAAGCGTTTTCTGCAAATTAAAAGTAACAGCTCCCTAAAAGAAGACATTTTTTCATGCATATACATTATTTTAATTTAGAAAATGTGAAATACTAATGTAAAGGTGTCCAAAACTATTTCAAAAAGCCTGAAAAAAAAACAACAACATACATAACATATTGAGCTCAACTGCAATAAAGAATAGTAAAACATGAAAAGTGGAACAAGGGCTAGATTAGAGTGGTAATTTATCAAACAATGGCTCTATCTCGCAATGATACAGTGCAAAGACTTGGACACAAATGAGGATCTTCTAGTACAGGGGTACATGCTTTATCAATTGAGCCACAAAGTTCTGATGTCTGACAATAGTAAAGAATCTAGTAAAAGTATTTTTTTTTCTCTCTTTACTGTCCCCTTGTGGTTGGAGTTAGTATATTTGGCAATGTAACAGAATCCTTTCAAAAGTTTCTGGATCTAGATAATGATCAATAATAAGATCAATAACTAAACAAATAATTTCTTCTTCGGACCAACACAAACACTTTTAATTCAAAATCTCACCTTATTAAAACAGACAAATCAACCAACAAAGCAATAATACTGATAAAAACATATACTAACTATACAATTAAATGCAAATTTATCTTACAATATGAACTAGATACTCCTCCATGCAATATAACTTTACTACTCTAACCCCACAGTTCCCAGTTTGGAAACAATTCCAATAGGTCTAGCCATTTGTAAGGGTTTATTTAGAAAAGCCACCTGTTTTGTAGCATTAAAAATGGATCCAATGATTTGTAACCCTTATGCATTATTCAAGTGCATCAACAGCTTGGCAAAACGCATACTTCTGCAGGCTCCTGAGTAAACAATAAGGTTATCTGCCAAGTGCAAGTCATTTGTAACTCCATGATGCATCCCATAATGGTTTGTACCACACCTTTTTTTTTTTAACTTTATCACCACTGCATTTTAATCACAGACGCCAGGTATCATTTTGACCCCCGCTTTGGAGTGTTTAAAAAGTAGCCAAGGTAGTGTAAGCTTCTCTCTCCCTTGATTCTAAGCTCTAGGACTCAGGGCGAACCAGAGGACATCAAAGTGTCTTCATGAGCCCGGGCCTTTCAAGTCCAGCATGCCCACAGCGCCTCCACATCACACAGCGCAGAACGAAGCCCTCCGTTAACAAATGTGTGCTCTTACTTTGTAAAGGTCCAAAGCCAGTAGTACCATCCCCTTTAATGTAGTATATTGCAAAAATGCAGTGTACAGTAGAGGAAAATTGAAGGTGTCTTAATAGAGGGCATATATTTTGCTATCATATGACAAAGTTGATTTCTACTATTTTTCATATTGACATGTTTATTGTTAATTGGTTAAATTCATATTCATATATTCAACCAAACCCAAACCAAGAAGTTGCAAAAATTGTTTTCCTGTTAGCTCCTTGAGTAACTGATTTCACCTCGGACTATTGGACTGCTCATGAGTGATAAAAAGATTTGTTTGAGTTGCTAAATGAACATTTTAGGAATGCCTAAGTGCATTTTGGCAGGGAAAAAAGAATTTTTTCACAACCAAGACTGAATTTTAAAGTCTCCAAGTGAGCAGTGGCAAAGTGGATACCTACCTTGAAACCAAAAGGTCACAGGTTTGGTGAGGTGGCAGTAGTAGTAGTGATAGAAGAAGTAATAGCAGGACTAAAATAAAACTATTACTACTGCTTTTACTTCTACACACAAGATGATGAAGACTAACAGAACTTTTAATTGTGTACATATGCTACTCACAATAAAAATATCCAATAACAACAAATAAAGACAACACAGAGAGTAATGCATTTTAGGAAGGCAGTCTCCACAACTAAGATTGGTATTAAATCACAATAAACTTGATATTTTCCTAACTCAGAATGATACCATTATCCTTCAACTTGCAAATACAAACCTGATACTGTGTAAAGCTTGATAGAAAATGTAAACTTCCTGTTCACCTGTACTTGCAGATCTAATTCTACTGAACAAGCCTGGCAAAACATTAGACTTGTTTGACATGAACTGCACCGAAAAGGCGGCCGCAACAGAGGGCGGGGTAAAACGGATGAAATCAAGTCGGAGACAAGCCGAGAATGAAATGGAGTGCTTTTGTTTGAAGTATTTTCTTAATAAAACTATTTTAAGAGTTTGTGAACACTCCGGTTGCCTTCACACACCACTGACACTTTTATTATCAAAGCAAAAAGACAAGGCTGCTCTTGTGTGTACTTTGCTTAGGCTTGAAATATTAAGGCCTATAATAATCTATGACAATTAGTCTATTATATGATTTATTATTGATGTTATTCATATCTGACAACACCCTCGACACATTTGAAATGTTATGCCAGACTAAAAGAGACCACTAATTTGTATAAAGTTGGGAAGGAGGATGCAGCCGGGCATCACATTTCTGATCAAAACAGAACTTGGGCCTAATCAACGGTCAGTGCACGTGTTGATAAGGTGACCACCTGTCCCACTTTTGGTTGTACTGCACAGCCATTCAGGCATCTGTCCCGCTTAATGAGATAACGTCCCTCTTTTTCATTGGTGCTCAGTGGCTCTTATAAGTGAGATTCAAGTTAAAAAGAAGGTAAGGTAAGGTCATTCCTTGTGCAAAATGTAGAATAAATATTTGTGAGCGTCCCATCTTGATAGCTTGGAATATATAGATGGTGTGTATTTGTCCTGTGTTTTAGAAAATGCCTCTCCATGGAGCTGTGAGCTGGTGTTGGCCTTGATTGTTTGGAAAATATACCGACTGAGCACTTACATTTTTTTCTCTTCCATCTTTTTTGTTCCAATGAATCCAATCTCAGTAAAGTAAATGCATGTTTTTTTGGGATGGAAACAGCACATCAGATGTTTTATAGACACTAAACTGAAGCAACTTGCCTTTCAATGAGTTGGTGAGTTAGATTTGTATATCAAAACATCTATTTCTGGAGTGGTCCCACCTTGTCCCGCCAAATCACACAACTTGTCCCACTTTTTGTACGTTTTGTTGACAGGACAGCATTTCCCATCATGCATAAAAGTGTTTGCAGTCCATGTAAGCTGCCACAGGCGGTGGAAAGCAGTTACCAGTGATCTGCATCAGCCTATTGTTTTACTGCATGTTACCCTAATGCTGCGTTTATGATACATCAAAATCTTGGACATTTTGAACTCTGACTCAGAAAAATGGCCTTGAACACTGTCTCAGGTTGGGATTTTTGCTCAGAAACTCATGCACAAGTGTTGGACTCTGGGTTCCCGAGTTGACGTCACACTTATGGGGACTCCCTTTATGACAGGAGGACAGTGTAGTTTCTAATGGGAAAAGAGTCTTTTTAAACAACTTATGTGCAAAAATGTGCTTATCTTTATATATTGAATGAAGTTATCAGCGTTAAAGCGCTGCAGAAATGCCTTTGACAATTCATTTATCACTGAATTATCAAACTACAAATAGAAACATTCTGTGATCTAACTCTGAACCACAGCAGCAGCTCTAATGATGCATTTATTTGTTTACTATAAAACAACAAGGAAATGCAATTGTTGTTTTTCATAAGTCGGCTTTTTTAAAGTTGGGACTTCTGAAATTCTGATGTATCATGAACGCAGCATAACTTTTCGTGTCCAAAGCAGAGAGTGACACAGCTGCCTTTAATAAGCCTGCCCTGTTAGGCAAAGTGGCTACACCTGTGTGACTCCGCCCACCGCTTCATTCTCTGCCAGTCTGTCAAAACACTGCTCATTCATTCCACTGAAAATAGATGCTAATATCTGGAAAACATGCTAACACAACATTTAAAACCTAGAAAGTTGGCTTGGAAGAATGACGAGGGCAACAGAAGAAGCACCAATCGAAACGTGTGGACCATCTATTAAAAAAAGAAAAAAAAACCTGTTGACAAAGTGTAAAAGGAACTAAACCAGCTGCTATCGTTGCTGATAATAGCAGCTAGCAAGCTTTTGAGTGACATGCTGACAACAAGAGTCAACAAGAGTCAACACCTGAAGAGGCGAGACATTACTTGGCACTGCGAGGTCGTCTGCAACAAGAGAAACTTCAAATAGATGAGTACAGCCATTTTGTTTGATTATCTGTCCATTTTCTTTGTATCATTTAGCCTTCTCGCCTCTTGCAGTGTTGAATATAATTATACTTGGCTATGTGTTTATATTGTGCTTATGTTGATGCTGATGCTTGAATTGGATGCATTGGATTGGATTGCTTTTCACTATAGCTGCTTTAAACTCTTGAATTTCTGCTTCTATGTTTCCATGTGGTTGTTTTCAAAATGGCATACTAGGAAATACACTCAGTCCTTTACAGTCCTTATAATACTGTGAATTGTACTACTGTACACAAATCAGAGGTGTGAGCAGTACTCCAAACCTATACTCAAGTAAAAGTACTGTTAATGCAGAATTGTACTCAAGTAGAAGTAAAAATGGTAGACAAAATTACGACTTGTATTGGATGTTGAGGAACTAGATTTTACTTTTTTTTTTTTTACTACTACTACTACTACTACTACTACTACTACTACTACTACTACTACTACTACTACTACTACTACTACTACTACTACTACTACTACTACTGTCCCCAAACCAGTTTCAAACCCGTAAACGTCCTTACTGCAAGCATGCTACCCACAGTCAGGCACTGTTACTTATTTAGAGGCTTTTAAGCAATTGCTTGAATGAAAATATCTAGTTTATTTCCATCTCCAATACATTTCACAGTTTTTTTTTTTCTCCCACTTGTAGTAAATAGTGTGCCATTTTGAACTCAGCCTATTCAATTACTTTCTGTGTTTTGTGTGTTTTACTTGATTGAAGCTGCTATGGCCTTGAATGTTCGGCGATTGCTGATTTTTGTTTTATGAGCCTCCATGCAAACGATGTAATATTTACATCACCCTTGTTAGTTCATCTTTTGAAGCTTTACTTCACCATAGATGTACAAAGCTACATCAGTACATCATGCATTCTTTGTATATTTCTTTCATTGTTTTCCATGCTGCCGTTTGACTTTGTTGACATTCAGCGTGGAGTCATAGCACGCTGCAAATGATGTTGGCTGCTAATGGCGGCTCGTCTCTGTCCCCTTTGACTCTTGCTGAGGGGCGTGAGCCAATAACGGGGCCCCGACTTTGGTCTCCGTCTAGTCAATCCGGGCTGTTGGGGGAACGCTGCATCTCGCTGTGTGAGTCATGAGCACTTTGATAAGTCCTTGAACAACCTGTGAGCGTCCATTGAGTAAAAGGATGGCAGTTGCCGACGGCTGGATTTGCTTTTGTTTTCCATAACACTAATGAGCGTAATGTTCTTGACAGTCTATTTCAAGCCCCCGTCTGACGAATGCCTTCATAATGTTTTATTCTAAACCGTCCGTACGTCCTGATTAACAAGTTCTCTGTCAGCAAACGATCAGAATATTTAACATCAAGTTGTGTGTGCATAAACATTAATAAAATACTATAGCTCATTGCCGAGGAATGCATTTGAATAGATTGAATTTGGATCAGATGGACTTATTTCCATAATTATCCAATTGTGTTATAGAGTGACTCCCTTTAAATGAGGCGGCTGTTTAAATATGCATGTCTCGAGTCATTTAAAATTAGGCCCGGTTGTCGGCAGGCGCTTTGTGTTGCAATTAAAGGGATGAAACATGGCTGCGGTGACTAACATACACAGCTTTGAGATCTGAAGTGAGTCTGGAGGTTAGCCCCGAAACACTATGTCACACATGTCATCCTGCGTTACTGCAATCTGCTCCTATTTAATAACATATGGAAGAAGCAATCCTGTAATTAGCATCTATTGATACTGTTTATGATTGCTGATAATAGCAGCTAGCAAGCCTTTGAGTGACAAGAGAGCTGGCAGTTGTCAACAAGTCAGAAGACATTACCTGACAGTGTAAGGTCATCTGCAACAAGAAGAAAAGTGAGCTTCAAATGGAAAAGTACAATAATTTAGTTTATTTTCATGATCTGTGTTTCTCACATCTTGCAGTGTTTTATGCAGTTATGTTTTTACATATTTATATTAATGTGCCAGTAGTTTTTCACACATCTGTAGCTGCTTTAGCGTTTATTTTTCTTTCTATTTTTTTCCATTCCGCTGTATTCAAATTGGCATACTATAGATACTACCTACTGCCAGTTTTCAGTCAGGTGACATTTGCATTCCTACTGGAAGGCAAAACAAACATAGTGGCACGCAGCAGACATAAGGAGACGCAGCCAAATATGTATTTAGGCTATGTTCACACTGCAGGTCTTAATGCTCAATTCTGATTTTTTGCTTGAATCTGATTTTTTGTGTGGATGTTCACATTACATTTTAAATGTGACTTCCATCAGTCTTTTGTGTGAACCGTCTCTGTCCCTAAAGTAACCTGCATGCGCAAAAAAAGACTAGATTGAGCCTGGAGCAGGGGGATTGTGATATGAAGGGCTTTACTGACAGAGTTTACCCATAATTTTAGGATATTATGGAAGATGTTTGAATACAACTGTCAGTGACATTCCTCAATCCTAATTTTTTAATATTTCTCATCTTATTCTTCTCTCATTTCTCCTCAATGCATTTATGATACGACAGCTCAAGCTCTTTAGCTTCAACAGGATTGTCACCTAAATACAATTTAAAACCTCACTTTTTTCATGTATAATATCATTTGATCTGACCAGTTCCCACCTCTCCCAGTGCATAATTGGGCTTTCTTTTGCATTCCAATGACATAAAAGTCAGAGGAAATGTGACTTGAGTGTTCAGACTGGTGTCACATTGTAAAAAAGCTGATAAGTATCTGATTTAGGAGCACATATGAAAGTGGCCTGGGTCGCTTTTGAAAAAATCAGATTTGTGCTGTTCACACTGTAACAAAAAAATCAGATATGGCTCACATACTCAAAAAAGTCAGATTTGGGCCACCTTTGCCAGCAGTCTAACCGTAGCCAGTTTTGAGTCGCTGATAACAGTAAGTTACTGCCTGAGCTGGACTTTGGCGGCATCTAACGTCACACGTAACAGTCCTTATACAACCACAAAGATGAGAGTTTATAAAAGTTGTCAGGGTCAGGGAGGGTCACTACAGCAAAAGTATTATTACAGACACAAACTAAAACTACTACTTTGCTAACTTGATTGACGAGTGGCTTCAGCTGACGGTCAGTGGAGTAATGTTAAACTGGTGTCCTTTTCCTCCAAGGGAGCAGTGCCCTCTATAGGCATCATGTCAGAGTGAAAACTATGAATACTGCCCCATGTATATTAATGTATTAATTAATATTAATGTCAATTACAATATATCATTAAAAGTCCGTATTAGTAAAAGTACGGTTAATGTGAAATGTTGTACTCAAATAGAAGTGGAAGTCTATTGATATGTTTGTGGAAATTTTTTTTATTGTATTGTGTATGATATATAGCTGCTATAGCTACCAATTTTAAAAGCTTTAGACCACATGAGTTACTTCACTGTAAGTTATTTTAGTCAGATATGAGACATATTGGTGCATCTCAATAAATTGGAATATTGTTGAAAAGTGGAACTTGTTTCAGTGCTTCTGGCCTGCCAGACAAACAGTTTTCCTATTTTATACAAAGAAGTTAGTCTGGTACCTCTTTGGTAACATTTTGTTTCTGTGGCGGAACAATGACAAGCGGAGTAACCAATCAGAGAAATGAAAGGCAAACAATGCACCAGAATATGGTGTATTATGAGCAGCACAGTACTTATTTCTGAACCAGGTCAATGAGGTTGTTACGGCGGACATCAACAGGACTTTACTGTTGTTAAAATCACAACTAGAAGAAGAAAAAATAACACACAGAGGACTGGATAATAATGCGAACTTCAGAAGAATCAACAGGTGATGAAGAAATGCACTAAACTCTGTCATTCAGGTGCGAGAAGAAAAATGATCTTATACAGTGGTACATGGAATCATACTCCTGTACCTATTTTTACAAAGTCTTAAAACTCAGTATTTCTGTATTTCATGGCACTGTTTGTATGTAAGTGTGGCAATAAAACAGCCTCTGCAATAGAACCTTTTAACAAATTCTGTGGTATAAACAATCAATATGGAAAAAGTACACCAAATATTGATTGATATTTTTTGCCGTGGGTATTTGTTGGTGTGGGTTGTATTTTGGCTTATGTTAGCTGCAGTACTTTCTAATTTTCTATAAGCTAAATGAAATAATCACCACTATGCAATTTCCCCACACTCATCTAAGTTATTCAATTTTTGATAGGAAACGCACTTTAAAGCTATAGTTATGCATGACTGAGTATGCCAAATAATGTGGCAGTTCTCTTATCAACAAGCATCAGCTATAATTACTTTTGACTGTAATTGCAATTAAGTCTCTGGGTGATGCTTATGTTTAAATATTTTATACTGCTTATCTCGTCGACTCCTGAGAAATTTGGCACTCCTCACTTTGTCATCACAGGCGACATATGCTAAAGTCAAATGTGGATTGTTATCACTTTTAAGAGCAGCCGGAGCAACACAAACCCAAAGTGCAGAAGAGTTACATTTATTCAGTTTCATTTAACTTTGTGAATAAAACTTCTGTGGATAGTTTTATTGCAACATATTTTTGGCTTTGTCTTTATGTTACCATATTGGGTTCAAAAGCTACTTGTGCTTAAGTATTTGTATTTTAAAGTAACAATACTCTTCCTTGAGGACAATTTCTGTTCATCTCGGTTTTAGATTTAAAAAAAGGTCTTTTCGGTGCTGATGGTAATGCATAGATGAGTATAGATTAGTGAAAATTTGCCATTTATCAATTTATTATTTTGCGTTACCTCTCGAATGTGCCTTTAGTTTGTAAGTTTTGTTCCAGATCTATACATGTGCTGCATAATGTTGCAAAAGTATCATCACAGTACACTTACTAAAGAGCCTTTATTAGTGAAATGTACGATTCAGTTTTAAGATTTGTAAATGTAGAACTGTTATTCTCTCTGCATTAGCCTTTAAAATTAAACACTTGAGCATTAAAGCAGTATAAATATTTAATTTGTGTAAAATTAATACAGATTATTTTTCTTTTGCCAGCGATCTTGGGCATTAAATTTTATTACTCATTATAAAGTCTTCATTAAAAAGTATTTAAAAGTGTCACAAGACAAAACCTGGAGTTACCATGTATAATGATAATTGCATATTGTGAGCTGCAAGCGTGAAAAATATTCCTGACAGTGATTTTATTTTATTTTTTTCAAGCGAAGTAAGCATGTTGTTCATTCATGGCAAGTCAAATCCAACCCTTGACAAAGAAATGGACCCAAATAAATAAAGGAAAACAAATTTGGCAAACAGTCAAGCCATAAAATCAAGTGGTACCCAAGTTATTTATTTTCATAGCACTTAATTTTACAAACGGCAAAATGTTCCCCATCAATTACAAGCAGACAACTTGCAGCTGGAGCGGGCCATAAGTCATCGATCATGCTTTATAACGCGACATGTGTCCTGAAGTTGGATTCATGCACGGCTACTGTTAACAAGTATTGGTGCAGTAAGTCAATTAAATATAACCTTAAAAGGCCTCTGGAATGCACTGTGCTGCTGTTGTACAAATATTTACAGTAAGCTAAAGGTCAGGCTAATGTAGCAGAAAAATCTAACCCAAGGTAAAATGTGCTATGGAGTCAGTAGTGGTATATGGCTGCCTTTTGATCATGTAAAATCCTACCCTGGCCACTTAGAGATAAATTTTTTTTACCTATTACTGGCTTGGTTTGAGCTTCATTTCCAGGGGGTGGAGCTAACAGAGTTGGAGTAACCAATCAGAAAAGCGAGGGATGAGATGTAGGCAAATCGCTCACTAGTATCAACAATAAACATGGCTGTGCGGTGGAGACACGTATTAATGACTTTTTGCAGTAAAAACACAAAAAAATGCTGTAACATGAGCAGTTCTGTATTTATTTCTGAATGGGGAAAGTAGTAAAAAGTTGAGGTGTGTATGTGCAAGTTTTGTTTGAATGGGGTTGTTGGACGTTGGTAATGCGACTTTTTTTAAAATTGCAACCAAACAAAGAAAAAGGAATGAACAGCTGCCAACATCTTGTATCTTCCGCTATGATAGGAAAATGCTACAGGTTTTAAAGAAATGGCAATGACATTTTAGAATTTATCTCAAATGTGAGTAAACATTAACCTTGTAATAACAATACTACACAGAGTCACCTGAGGGTCAGTTTTGTTATGCTCATAACCGAAGCCTTGCTGGCCTTTCTTCACATATCTCTCCAGGGATGTGCTTCTATTACAGTAATGGCTCAGAGTCGACAACTTTAGCTCTGTATATTTTGACTCGCAGACTGCAAAGTCATTTCTTTTGATGAAAACTATGCTTAGTGCGCGCGGTGTCTCCGTAGCCCTTTCCACTCTCCTCACAGAGCGGCCCAGATCAAGGACAGCACTGCATTTCAAAGATTTCTGTGTAGATAAAGGCATGGTCATATTTAACTCCACAAAATCCACTTTTTAATCCTGTATGCCTCACCCTTGCGTGGCTCGTTAATTTGAAATTGAATTAATATTATGAACTCACTCCCACACTGGCATTTAGTTGTTTGCCCTGAACAGTGACTCATATTATAAAAACAGAATTTAGAGCGCCTTTCTAATATTTACAAGTCTATAGTTCAAACTTCAAAGCGTTTTCCAAAGGCACTAAAAAGAGTCCAACTGAGTTCAGCTTTTTATTCTTTGTTAATACAAACAATAATTTATAATGTTATTCCCTTGAAGTCCCATAACCTTTTTATTTTCTGTGTGCAGTAACTATTGTACTTTGAGTTTCATAGGACCAGATGTGGAAGGTAATGAGTTACTTTTAATCATACTTCTAAGAGTAGCTTTATCACACCACACTTGTTACTTCTGCTTGATTAATATTAATTTGCAATTTACAATTTTGTCCACTTCTGCTTACTCTTTGAAAGTCCAGTAACATTTGTATCCTACGTGCCGAAAGCATGAATCTCGGTCATACAGGAGAGCATTTATTGTCATGTAAAAGTGATAAGTAATTGAGTGTGGAAGCAGTCACCTCCAGCGAGCGCGGTCATGCGGAGGACACCCGGGAAGTGTCTCCAATCTCGGTGCTCATGACGGCAGATGGAGCGATGCCATTCACAAATAGAGAGCAGCGCACGGCGACTTCACACACCCATTAGAACACAAGACACAGGCCAAGATGAATCAGCCTCACCCGCTGCGTAGCATTAAAGGACACGTCTGCTGTTTTTTTTATTTTTTATTATTCTTTCAAAACACAGACACGGTTGTCCCCATTGCATTTTCCCTTTCTCTGTAGACGTGTGCTAAGACTACAAAGCGCCAGAGTCCACGGGGAGGACACACCCTCGCACACTTCAGACTGGGAGGGGGTCTGAAGCAACACTGTCCCAGACATGGAGAACAACAGGGGGCTGCACAGGCTTTTTTGATCTGATCAGTCATCTCCCTACAATGAAAATACAAGGCTAAATACATGTCTGAACCGTGACCTAATGAAACGTCAGCATCAAAGAAGTTAAACACTCCTACAAGCTTTTATTCAGCTCATTTTAAAGGATTCCAAACTGATATATCTTTGAGGCATATGACAACATTATTTTCTGTAGCAAGGACCAAGCCACAGCTAAGGGTAGATTTCAAATATTTATTACTGGAGAATGGACCGGATAAGATGACGGGACGATGAGGGATGCAGAATACTGAATAAGGAAGGAGGGTTGCTGGGAGAGCGATGCTTAAGGTATAAGGTATACTTACGTTGTCGCCGTAGGGAAATTTGTTCTCTGCATTTGAGCCATCCTTCAATGCTGCTGGGGCGACCTGTCAGGAGCAGAGGGCAGCCGCAGGTGCAGTTCCTGGGAACCCTTCTCCAGATTTTGAGCTCGGATCCTGGTCAGGAGAACCTAAAAAGGGAACAGATAAGAAGATGGCCCGCAGGAGATGATGGCTGGGTGAGTTGAGACTCAGTGTGGGGGTCTCATCTCAGGAAGTTCACCTGGCAGACTAAGGGCCCCCTCCTCTAGTCTTGTTGTTGGAAAGAGGAGTCTGAAAAGGTGAAAGTAAAAAAGGGGAAAGGAAGAGTGTGGTTGAGAGAAAAGACATAAGCAGTGCTGTATGGATTTTGCAGGTTTAAATAAGGGTTGCTGGGAAAATTGGAGGTGTGGTCCTGCTCTCGAACCTAAGTTAACACATTATCTCCATTAATACTGGTTGATGGCAATTTATCAATTTGCTCCCTATGGTTTTGAAGTAGTAGTATCCAGCTATACTCTAAAATACCAGCAGCCTTCCTTGTACTTCCAGAACTGGTACCTAAGAATTTTTTTTAAATCATCACATCCAGCATATAAAAAGCTCGGGGCATTGGGCATGAACTGAATCATAAACTTGACAAAGACCGAGGTTTATTTTTGGAGCAGTTGGACCTCGTACCTTTTTCAGTCAGCGCATTTTAGTTCAGGCGGGTAAACAAAGCCAAAGCAAAGTGTAAGTGCTCCGGGATTGTCTAAGACTTAATTTTTAGGAGAGTGAAGTTCATTCCGAATCTGAACCTCAGTCAAAAAATGGGCCTGAATGAATAGCTCTAAACAAGCAGAATAAAGTCTCCCCAGTACTTCCAGAACCCTACAAGTTATAGTACATTTATAACATGCTCTAAAGACCTTCAGTCTCACGCAACAAACATCCTGCATGCACCAGCAGCAGGCCGCCTGAAAATTAAATATGTCCGCCGTATCCAGCAAGTCTTTAACCATTTGACCTTTATCAAAAGTAATTTCCAATGCAGGGGTTTATCATAGTCCATATGGGCCCTGTGCATAATACGCCAGTGCCTAAGTGACTTATTTGAGTTATTTCTCAAAAGCATATTTAAAACTCAGGTGCATGACCACCTACCACAGGGTTTAAGGACATTTTTTTTAGCATCATTGGAGGCATCACATCACTCCTCATTTGACAACAGTCTGTGCCAATCCAGCAGGGTAATTGGCCGTACATCTTCAGTGAAAAGGTTAATTGGAATGCTATTATGTGGGTGATTGAAAGCTATGATAAATAATAATGGGCTTTACTCAAGATTTGTTTTTTGGAATATGAGTCATAACGTTTATACAGCCTACGTGTCATTAAAATGATAATAAAAACAGAATACTATGGTTTGCAAATGTCATTAAATTTCTCTCTTTTCTCCACAGGCCTTTTTTTTTTTTCATGCCTGAGTTATTTTACCGAAATGTTGCCAGTTAGCCTAAATAGAGGCAATTTGCTGTTTCATTTTTCCAATGTGTTGCAGCCATTAAATTATAACATCCTACTTTTTTTTCTCATAAAATGGTAAAACATGTCAGTTTCAATGCCTAGAATGCATTTTATTTTCTATCTGGAAAAACAAACAAACAAAAAAACAGTGTAGGACATTTTAAACACATCAGAAAAACATCAGAATTGGTTTAGTAGCTATCTCTATGATTTAGGAGCGAGGACATTTTTTGAACCTCTTTGGGACGAGACTTGATGAGGAACAGAACAGACCCAGGCCAATCACAGATTTAATAACAACAGGAAGTAGCTCGGTAACTCAATTCGAACCCTTTTAATCGATGCATGTGCCGCAGTGTTCTGAATCAGCCCCAGTTACTTAACACCTGCTTTGTCAGTCTGCTAGAAAGTGAATTACTGCAGCGGAGAGCGGTGGAAATAAAAGGATGAAGGCGCTCGTCTGAGTCTGACAGAGAGGAGCTGCCTCCGACTACAGATATATCTCAGTGATAAAAGCCAGTCAGAGGCATCGGATATGTGCTTCTGGTTAGGATCAGAAACAGGATGTGCTCGGCTCTAGTTCATATGTAGAAGAGATTTTTGGAACTAACTTAGACATTTACTGTTTAGTTTGTTTGTGCAGGAGTTGTTGCTTTGGCTTATGCTGAAAAAAACATATCATACATTATTACACAAACATAAAACGTGCTATAAGGACAACTTACAGCCATAATCAGCCATAACATTATGACCACCTGCAATAGTCATAATGTGTTGTGCTCTAAATAATGTGAGGGAATATATTTTCCAGTTCAAATAGATTCTTATTTTTTTTTTTTTTTTTTGCAATCAGAATGTGTTGTGTGGGTAGGGAGAGGGAGAATAAGTTATGCAGCAGAGTTGAACCATGAGCTGTGTGCATGTATGAAAAACATATAGTTAAGTTAGAGCTATACACTTTATCAATACACTCCCTATAATAGATGTATTACATTGCGAGCGTTACATCTACAGCGTCTGCCGGAGAACACATATCCTCCATTAGGACTCAGACTATGTGCAGTGCAGCCATAATGGACACATTGTACTGAGGAGCCAATGACTCATCCACTAGCACTAGAGCCGCGATGTCGACTGAGGACAGAGGACGCACGGGCAGGCAGGCAGGAGATGAGTGTAAAGATATGTCCAGCATGCACTTGTATTCACATGTTGGTATATTCAAATGTGTACTAAGATATGCTGCTCCATTGCATAATTAATGCAGGAACTACTGTATGTCCCGCTGTGCATTAAAGTTTATGAAAAGAATGGTTCATATATGTAATAATATGATTTCTTTTTATTAGGGCTGCACATTAAATTGCAAATTTATTGTTATTGGAACAGGCAAACACAGTGTATCACAATGGATCCTCAATGTAACAGAAATTTACTCTCAAATTAAGTGTCTTGAACCTTAAGTCAAATATCATGAGTATAATAAGTATATGACCAAACATTTTTTTTTAATTTTTTTATTTATTTACAGGTGCAGACATACCTACATGTAATACATAAGACATGAGACAAACAAAACAATATTATGACCTTACAAGGAACAAACAACATATAACAGATGTATATAATAATATGAATATGAATATATATGCGGATATGAATATGTATTGATGTAAAAAATAATAATAATAAAAATAATAACAAAAATAAAAATAAATAAAATATAATAAAAATAACAAATTATAAAATTATTATAATTATTGTTGTTTTTTTCTTCTATTTCCTCCTTTTTGTTGTTTGTTTTGCTATTATTATTATTATTATTATTATTATTATATAATAATAATAATAATAATAATAATAATAATAATAATAATAATAATAATAATAATAATAATAATTGGCGTCTATTTCTAACTCTTCATGGAATTTATTTACCCATATAGAAGATAAGAAAATTATTATTTTTTAAATTATTATAATTTATTTAAATGATTTAAATTAAGCCACAGGGGGTCACAAGCCAGTGTACTATTTGTGCCAGTCCAAAGCCTGGATAATTGCAGAGGGATGCGTCGGGAAGCCATCTGACGTAAAACCATTGCATAATCAATAGGTACATCACTGCACACAACAGCATTGCACGTTTTACAACCTTTAAAAACACTGTGACTAAAAAAATCAATTTTCCAATAATTACTTTACTACTGCCATAAACAAGTTGAGACCAGTAGAGGGCAGCTGAATGCAGCTCTGTTACGCTCTTTTGAACAGAAATGGCAGGGAAAAAAGTTTTTTACTACATTAACAGTTTTTTGCATGATGCCATTTTTCTACTAAATAAAAAATAGCTGTGAGGAATCAGTGGAAACAGAGCTGCTCATCATTTTTTTGTATAAATAAATTAGAGCAGTGCTTTCTGGAGTGGACGGGGGTTCGTGGGAGAGGCCGAGATTTGTGGGACCCAGCGTTCTGAGGCTTTAGAAACTCAGCGCCAGAGACTGCAGCATTACTTAAACAGCCGTGAATGAAACAAGGCACAACTCCAGGTATGTTTTTGTCAAGGGAACATTATACATGGCATAAAGCATCGCCATTCATATTGTCATATTGTTATGGCATATTTCCTATTACAGTTCAGCTCTACTTTTTATGTAGTGTTATCTATATATATATTATCTATAAGCACATTATGCAGAAATTGAAATATGAACTGTCTTAAATATTTAAATACATTTAAATCAACTGCACCTTGAAAAGTTATTACCACTATATCATTCTCCCACTGTTAGAATTATGAAGAAATGATCCATCCATCCTTTCTGGTAATAGTTGAGTTTTAGTTGATGGGAAATGTAAATGTGGAACAAGGCCGGTCTCTTATGACCATTTCCATATCACTTACATGAATAGTTCTATGAATAGAGATGAGATCCGATGGCATGGGCAATGAAACTGATAGGATAAGCTATACCCAGGACTGTTTTAGGCAAGTCATTCTCAAACTTTTACACCAAGTACTACCTCACAAAATATTTTGATTTCCAAGTACCATCTTAATAAACTAAAGCAAAGCAAATCCAGGAGTAAACCACAACATATCCAGGGCTAAACTAGGCCCAATCTTGGATTAAATATGAACTAAAACAGGATAAATCCAGGTCTAAACCAAGGCTAAACCAGAACAAATCCAGATCCAAACGAGGTCTAAACTAGGACTAAACATATCTAAACTAGGTCTAAACCAGGATTAAACCAGGTCTACACCAGGTCTACACCAGAATGAAACAAGCACTAATCCAGGTCTAAAGCAGATCTAAACCAGGACTAAACTAGGAGTGAAGCAGGTCTATGCCCAGATATACCTTGGACTAACCCAGGTTTAAACCAGGCCTTGACTAAGACTATTCTTATACTACACTTGGACTAAACCTGGAAAATTCCAGGACCTCAACTTGGACTTAAACCAGGTCTAAACGAGGACTAAACTAGGAATGAAGCAGCTCTACACTATGACTACATCAGGTCTAAAACAGGACAAAATTAGGACTAAATCAGTACAACTCCAGAACTAAACTTGGCCAAAACCAGGTCTAAACAAGTCCTAAACCAGGACTTAACCAGACATAAATCAGGACAAGACTTGGACTAAGCCATGTCTTAAAAGATCTAAACTAGGTATGAACCAGGGTAAACCAGGTCTAAACCTAACCAGGTCTCATCTAGGACTAATGATAATCCATAATCCATGACTAATCCAAGACTAAACCAGGAGTGAGCAGTAGTCAAAACTAAGGAAATTTATTCCTCAACCAGAGCAGGACTAGAACAGGACATACAGCTGGCTTTAAATAAAAACTAAACCAGAACTAGAAGAATCCTGCATACCGCCCGAAGAACCCATACCACAGTTTGAGAACCTCGGTGAATCCAGGCTCCTCTCTATCATTGGAGACTTTAGCCCACCAGATGTGAGCTTCTCTGGAGGCAACAAATAGATGTAACATTTCACAATCACTGGACATTATAGAGTGCTTAAAAAAAAAAAAAAAACAGCTTTGCAGGTGTAGCTTTCAAAACCTGGCACGTCAGCATCATTTTAGCAGTATAGCAGGTTTGATTAATAGCTCTGACAGAATGTATGCTGGGAACACATTCCTCCGGTATCGATTGTTAAAGTGTGGGCATCCCGCTGCATCCCATTGTCGGTCCCAGCCCACAGTTTAGTAAAGGCTGGCTGTAAACTATACGTAATTGTCTGAATCTCAATGAAGTAGGCAGTTCATAATCCATGCCAGAAGGGGACTGCTTAATCACAGCGGTGGGGTGAGATATCACTGTCAACAGACATTTGTCTAGCACGTCGCTAATCTGCAGCCCCATTCCCCCAATCATGGTCGCATTAGAACCAGACAGAGTAAGCCATACACATATTTTTCATGCTTCTCATATGTTTCCCCTGATTAATATTTTGATAGCATCCTGGGGGGAAATCATAGCTAACATGTTTTATTCATTATCTGTCAGGCCTTTTAGGGATTGAATGGAATCATTATTCCGCTCGGCACTGTTTACACATGTGTACACGCTCACACACAAGGTCAGCCACACGTATGTATTTTCTGTGCTCTGTAAATATATCTATTATCGTGAACAGGAAGTGACCACACGGATTCTGCAGCATTCATTAGCGCTAAATGTTTTATTGACTCATGTATTTGGCATATGCACTGAGTTTTGTATTTTGCTGTTGCTAATTCCTGTCATGAGTCTCAGGTGGCTGGGACCTACCCCAGCAACTGTAGTACACTTTGGAGAACAGCAAGGTAGTCACAGGGTTGACACAAGGGCTCATCTAGCAGATACATGTTCGTTTTTTTTTTTATTTTGTCATTACAATCTCTTTTCACTTATGCATGAGGAGATTGTGCTAAGGCAAGCTCAGAGGATACATGCCGACCCAACCCATGTCCTTCACTCACAGTACGCTCCTGCCCTCAGGGAGGTGGTACAGAGTTCCCCAGTGCAGACTCAACAGATTTAAAAACTCATTTGTTCTGAGATCTATAGGACTTCCAAATAATAATACCTAAGACTGAGACTGAGCAATCTTCTTGTTTTTCCCTTTGAAAATGTATTATGTGAATGTGTGTAGTCGTGATGTGGCTGCTTTGTATCTTATCTGTTTTTTATTGTAAGGCACTACAGCACGAGTCCCAGACAAATTTCCCCAAAGAGACAATAAAGTATACCGTATCATATTGTACTTATTCTTGTTAGGGGTCACAGGTGGCTAGATCCTGCAACTATGGGACGCACCCTTAGCAATAGCCAGTTAGTTAAGAGACACACAATGACAAAGAACTACACTATGGGCAATTGATAGTCACTTAAGTCAACAAACACATGCATGTAATTTTTTGTTTAGGACTTTTTTCAGCTTTTAGTGTATAGTGCAGAGAAGTGAAAGGGAAATCATAGGGGAGAGATATTCTGCAAAGCGTCGAAGTCAGGACTGGAACCTGGGACGCCGATGCATGGGCTGCAGCTCTACCAACTGAGCTATACTGCAGCACACGTGTATGCACATCTTTTGGGGGAAGCCAGTGAGAACCCGTAGTAAGACATGCAGGGTCCACTTAGAGTAAGTCGGTAACAGCCAGAGGATTAAACCCATAACCTTCTTGCTGTGAGGCAGTGCTGCTAACCACTCTGCCAGCATGCACAAAATGACACAACTGGCTCTTGAATTTGTGCCTGTATAGATGGACAAATGAATGGACTGTGGTATTTTCACTGTTTTGCAGAATGTGCTTGGTTGAACAGATAAAAAGGGCACGAGCACATGAGTATGTGAAGTGGGTAAAAGCATGTACAATGGTATTTCTACATTTTGTTTATAGTGAGCGTCATGTACTGTATCTTGATGAAAGAAGTGTTTCATGTTACACGATTTCCACTCAAAAGTAGGTCCATAAAAGAAAAATAGTCCTACTGCCATATTCAGTCCTCCGTCTCATGTCAAAGCTACATATAATTACCGCAAACTTATCTGTGTGTCAGATCTCCTGTACGCGTGGCCTCAAAAGCTCCCAGTCAAAATGCATATATGCCTTTGATCCAATATCTCTTCCTTCCCTTTATCGTGTTGCAGCGGGATTATTGGGATCACTGTCTGTCGGAAGCAATCTCTAGGCCCCCGCGATGGAAGCATGACCAGCCCAAACTCTGTTTTTCTGCTTGGTTAATCCGACAGCACCTTCTGAGGAGATCCAATTAAATCTCTCCTTCAAAGAATATGTGACTGTTGGAGCATAGATGAGATGAGAAGGATGGGGCGGGTGAGTGGGAGAGGAAGGGGGGGGGGGGGTCTCCAGTTTTAATCATTCCGCATCAGTGTCACAGTATTTAGCCAGCCCCTGCATCCACCGCCACAGCAAAGTGTGAGTTAGAGGGCCCATGCAGGCAATGAACACATCATATATCTTTTGATTAAAGGTGATAAGATAAATAACATCCTGTATCAGATTTATCAGTGCCTATAATTAAAGGGCTGAGCACCAAATTTCACGGTGACACACTGTATTTACACCTTAAATTAATGCCCATTACTTACTGTGCTGGAGGGAAAACCTGCCGCTTCTTATATTAACATGCAAGAGTGAATGGACACACATGGAAAACACTTAGCTTTTTACAATCTCATAACCAAATGGGAGGTAACTGTTGTATATAATTGTAGCCAAAATGCTGAGACAAGGATTTTTTTTTTATCTTCACTTTCAACAAAGGTGTAACTGACAGAAAATGTGTTGATCTATAGGCATGCAAACAAGGGAAACAAGCACCAAGTGTCAAAATAAACTTCTGCTTTAATTTCAAAATCGAGGCTTACTAAAACATAGCAGAACTCTGAAAATTGTCAGTTCTTTCGGGGCCGAAATATTATCTAAATACAACACCAAACAAACTGAACTGACTCTTTTAAACAGGCGTGTAAAATAAGTTTGCAGCTTCGTTCTTGGTCTAAATTCAGAGTTAGACCATGACATCTTGCAGTTGTCTCGTGAAACATTGTATAAATCCTTTTTTCTGTGCTGTGTGGCTATGTAGTGCTGAGCTAGCCACTTTTTTTCCCTGTTAGTGACAGTCATTAATCTTATATTGACAAAGGAGACTTATTGCAGAAATGCTTTGTCATTATTTGTTTGCATTTTTCCATACTTTACTTTTCTCAATCTTTCTCCTTTTTTCTTTCTGTGCTGTTTCTCTACGTAACTAGGCACCACCAGTTCTGAACTATCCACTTTTTTGGTGTGACAGCCATTTTTTTTTTTTTTTTTTTTTTTTATTGTCATAGGAGACCAATCACGTGAATGCTTTGTCAGTACTTTGTTGCATTTTTCTTTGCTTCCATTTTCTGTATTTGTTTTTGTGCTGTTTCTCTGTGTAACTAGGCATCAACAGTGCTGAACTAGCCACTTTTTTCTGTTAGTGACAGCCATTTTCTTTTTTTTTTTTTTATATTGACATAGGAGGCCAATCTTGGAAATGCTTTGTTAGTATCCATTTGGATTTTTCTTCGCATCCATTTTCTGTCACTTTTTGTAGAAGCCATTAATTGAATATTGACATTAAAGACCAATTGTGGAAATGTCAATATTGATGTGCATTTTTCTTTGTCTCCATTTTATTTTGTTTGTTGTGCTGTTCTTCTGTGTAACTAGATGTCATCAGTGCTGAATTAGCCACTTTTTCTGTTGGCAATAGCCATTAATTGAAGTTTAATTCTGACATAAAAAATAAAGATCTTTACATAAGTTTTACTATGTATGTTTATCCCAGTATACTTTCAGGTGATTAAACTGCTTTCCTCAGATAAAAGAAAACAATATTGCATACTGCTACATTCATCATTTGATTTTTTTCTAGCTGGTACGACTTTGGCAAGAGATGACACTGTATGCTTTTCAATTATTCATTTCTACTAACTCAACATTTTAAT
This sequence comes from Bostrychus sinensis, assembly GCA_020698575.1. Lineage (NCBI taxonomy): Eukaryota > Metazoa > Chordata > Actinopteri > Gobiiformes > Eleotridae > Bostrychus > Bostrychus sinensis. Next base: position 9,153,430 of record CM036261.1, on the reverse strand, counting down.
AACTTTTTCCGCAAATGCGTTTACTCCACCTACATTTCTGTGTTATTCCACTATTTAATTTGTTGAATCCACATACAATGTTCAAATATGTTCTAGCAGTTGTTTCGATAAGAAATACTCTTTTTCATACAATAATACATCAAGAGAAGATTAATTGCTTTTGTCATATCAGAGAGGGGGAGAAGCCTTGCAGTTGTGCTTCAGGCAAACACAATCACTGCAGTATTTTTAATCTTTGGGGAAATAAACGAAGTATTCAGGCTATGGTACAAGCTCTCATGTACTTTACTTGTTATAATAATGTGCTGTAGTCGTCTTGTACTCAACAATGCAAGCCCAGCGATGGCCTTTGCCGCAGTGAGTGGGCAGTAATTATAGTATGTGCGACAGGTATTTTTCCGCTAATTAATTTTGGGATAAGCATGCAAGTGTTTGCTTTATTAAGCAGCCGCCGAGGTGCATTTAAAGTGCATCCTAGTTTCCTTCGCCTGGAGTAAGGGAAGGATGGGTAGTAGTAGTAGTAGTAGTAGTAGTAGTATAGCAGTCGTAAACAACACTTTTTGAATACATTGTACTTCTAAGAGTAGTTTTATCGAACCATACTTTGACTGACTCTATAAAAACATAATGTTCAAACAGATACTTAGTACTCACCAATTACTTTTTGACTCTAACTTGATTAATATTATTTTGAAGTAACAATACTCTTACTTGTGTACCATTTTTCCATCCAAATTAAGTAAAAAATTACATGCATATGGCTGTGGGAACATAGACTTGCCCCCTTTGAAACCAATACTGACGCATAGATGTGGGCAGAGTGTCCAAAAATTGTACTTGAGAAAGTGTATAATTACTTCAAAATATAAGTAGAAGTAAAAAGTATGTTTGTGCGACAGTGGCGCAGCAGGTTAAGTGTTGGCCCACTGGTCCGAACCTCGTCCAAAGTGCATACTGTCGTGTACCTGGGTAAGACATTTTACCCACATTGCCAGTCACAGTATATGGTTAGTTGCAACAAGAAGCAAAAAAAAAAAAAAAAAAAAAAAAAAAAGCCAAACTGTGTAAAAAAAGAGCAGCCAAAAGCTAAAGAAGTAAAAAGTATGTTGCATTAACTCTTGGAAACACAGTTTATTAAAAATGTTACTCAAGTAAATGTAACAGAGCAAATGTAAGTCATTATTACCCGTCTCTGCTGAGATGATAGCACATAAAACTGTCTGAATGCACATATTAAGTGTAAACTAAGCAGACTGTCAAGCCGAACATGTCACACAGAGGCTGCTACAACAAAGTGATCTCCCAAAGCATCCCAGCTGCTGACTCTTGTATAAAGGCGTTTCGACCTTCCCGTCCTTCATCCCCACTCAAAAAGCCTCTTAGACCTCAAAACCGCTTTAATAGAAACTCCTCCATTTTTCCCCTCTCCGAGTGTACACTGAACACTTTTTCCACGGCTAAAGAGATTCAGAACACAAATGTAACGGTCTCTCTTCACGGCGTGACAGCTCGAGTGAACAACACAGTGTGACATCCTGCCAAGTGGATAGTCCGCGCCGCCAGTGATCCCCGCAAATCTGCAAATAACCCCTAATTGTCGGAGTGAAGTGTGTGCAATTGTCACGGGCGTCTGTGGCATGCTGAGCCTCTCTCATATGTGCCTTTATTAAACCCATGCTTCCTGATGATACCATTTCCCATTCAATAAGGCTGCTTTGGTAAAAGGAAGCTCGCATGGAGTGACGAGCCAAAAAAGCAAATGGTACTCTCTTGATGGGTCAGACTGGCAGCTGCTACAACCATGTCTGTATCCAAACCATGGTATTTCTTCCTGACCTAATTGTTTTGGACGAGCAGTGTAAGCTTTCTGCAAATATTGGTGGCACAGAAGCACTGTCGCACAGGATTTTACGAGGTCTTTCTGTGTGGGCTTGTTCTTCCTGTATCTGCACGGCTGGCCCTTCTTAAAGGCAAACTAAGCAACTGCATAGGGCCCCACTGACATTAGAGGGCTTCAATGCTTAAAACTTATCAAATAAGCAAATAGTGGCTATTTGATGAATATTCTAGTTATAATATTCTGCTTGCAAGTGCTGGTAATTTTTCTGAGGGTCTATCTGAAAGTGGGGTCCAATGCAATATGTATATTAATTCCTGTTTACAAGGGGCCCCTCTTGTTGAGTTTGCAAATCAAATATGTTTCAAAGCATTCCCCTTAAGAAAAAAGTCAGTCAGTGTTTTATTAAAATAAATTAAAATGTTATATAGAAAAAAAAAAAAAAAAAAATCTTGCTTAGGGCCCCCAAATGTACAGGACCGGCAGTGTGTATCTGATTTACCTCCTCATCAACCTTAAACGTGCTCCATAGGCTAATCCTCCAGCTAGGTACTCATGTCCTGACCATAATCTTGGTTTAAGACCTGGAGAAGGGTCTTCAGGTACTGCAATACGGTCGCATGCTGCAATGAAGGCTGGGCGGCACAATATTAGAAAAACATTCAATGTGCAATCACTATGTTGAATATTGTGAGTTTTGCCGTCTTTTGAACATAATATAAAGAAAAAAGCAGTTCATGTCCTTAAACTTGTGTAATGCCATTTTGCTTCCAAATGAAAAATAGCTGTAAGGAATCAGTGGAAACAGAGCTGCACACTGTTTTTTTTTTTTTTTTTTTGATAAATGAGTGAGAGAAGACTGGATGTAGAGGGCTTCTTGGAGTGGGTGGGGGTTTGTGCAACAAAGCGTTTGAAGGCGCAGAACTGCCGTGCCAGAAATTAGTGTTGCTAAAACATGTGTGAATGAAGCAGAATATAACTCCAGGAATATTTTTTTTGCTGAGGGAACAACATTGTAACATGGTAGAAAGTCAATTTTCCATAATATAGCCCCTCTAAAGCTCTAGAGACTTATTTTGGCAGTGTAAATCTCTGTCAGATGACCATAGGGCCTACATACAAAGTGAAGTTAAACACAAAAACAGAAGCAAGAATTCACATATCCTTCGACTTAGCCCTGTACCAAATCTCTGTTTGCAACAACTATCTATTGCACTCAGTTTGTCATTCCAACTTTAACACATCTTTTTTTTTTTCTTTTTTACACATAAGCAAACACAGTTTTGTCTCAGCATGAAAGGGAATCTTTCTTGTGAGAAAATCATGATGCAATTTTTTTTTTCCCCCTTACCCTCCTTTTTTCTACCCAGCAAACCGCGTCTGTGTGAGGCTGCAGAATTGACGGCTGAATTTGCATGACCAAAAAAAGCAACACGGCATCCCTTTGATATGCCTCTCCTCTCCGTTGCCTCCCTCGGTTCTTATTGCAGGCCCTCACTCGCCGGGGACGGATAATTGTCGGGAATCTCTCCTCTCCTTCCTCGCCGCTCGGGCTGGCGGTAATGATGCTAAAGCCTTTTGAGGTGCAACAGGACGAGGGAACCAATTACGGCTCAGAAGCTGGGCTGTAGGACCACACCGCCGCACTTTGTTAGGTGATAACATAGGAATTAGCCATTAGCTGTGGTTTTACTTAAAAATCTAACTCCTTTTGTGAGCAAGATCGCCAGACGACATAACCTATTAGCAATTACTAAAGCTTACAAAAAATGATTGCAAATGAGGGGATTTTGGCTTAAATAGTGTAAGAAAAATCTAAACTCAAAGACCTCTATCAAGGCACAAGATAAAGATATAGTGCCCAGACATCAGGGATTGGAGACTTGGAGATCTTCTAGTTTAGGGGTAAATGCTCTTTCCATTAGGCCATAAAACCCCCATATCTCACAATAGTAAAGAAATCTACTTACCATTTGCTCTTTTAGTGAGTAAAGTTAATATCTTTAGTCTCTATCTTAAAATAGGACAAATACCCTTAAAGGTCCTATATTATGCTTTTTCAGGCTTTTTGAAATAGTTTTGGACACCTTTGCATTCACATTTTATAATTAAAATGATGTATATGTATGGAAAATGTCTTCTTTAGGGGAGCTGTTACTTACAACTTGGTGCTGGCAATGGTAGAGAATGGCCAGAGCATAAAATAACGATTTACCATGGATATTAGCAACATGTTATGTTTTTGAGGTGGAAACATTATAACATGGTTAAAAGCTAAAAAGAAAGGTTGATTTACATAATGAGGGACCTTTAAAACACACTGCATTCACACTAATATTATTATTATTTTTTCCTTACCTATTACTAAGTGAATTAGCTGTGGCTTTATTTTAAAATGTAACTTCTTGTTTCCAAAGATGGTCATAACATGATGACATAACCTAATAAGATAACAAAATGATTGCAAATGAGTGGATTTTTGGCTGACAGAGTCTGAGGTCTCTCTCCATTTTAAGCTCGATAATCCTCTAAATCAAGTCTAACATAAAGCCCGGTCCTTATTCTCAAAGCAAGAGAATCAATTACAAACCCATAACTATAATCAGGCTTCCTCCCAAATCTTCCCAACAAATGGGTCAACATGTTGTGTTGCATGAGTAATGCTTGCTGCACTCCCCTGCTCTCTCCCTCTCTCTCTTCTCAGTAATCTCGCTCAGTCACTGCCTCAGCTGTACTTTTCCATCAGACTGGTGAAATTAGCCGCCCAACAAAAGCAACAGCTGTGTTTGCGACAAGCAGAAGTCCTTTTGTCTTGCAAGGACAACTAGTGTCGTCATCGCCACACATTCTGTCCTTGTGTCGTAGAAGCACTCAGGGCTTTCATGTTGTTTCCTTCAAGAATCCTTTTTACTAGAAACCTAACACACCTAATACTAGCTGTGGAAGTTGGTCTGTCTCTGTGTTTTATTGATCTGTTGGGTCAAATTGATGGCGCCTTGTTATGAAGAGAAACACTACAAATTCCATAGAAATAGGCATGTTGTGACTGTGCTACTACTACCTACTACCTGCCTATTATTGTTGTTCATAATGTAATGTCTTAGCCTTATATGCCGCCCCCATATGTAACGAACATGCCAGACTACTTTTTCTATTCTATACAAAGAATTAGTCTGGTGCCACTTGGTTTAAATTTGATTTCCAGTTGGCAGAACAAATTCAGGTGAAGTAACCAAACAGAACTGAAGGCAGTGCAGTGAATAAACATGGCAGCGTGGCTGACTGTTGCCTTTTTTTGCCATAATACGCTGTTTTATGCACAACTCTGTACTTGTTTCTGAATGGGTACACAAGCAAAGTCCATTGAACATTAAGTGGCAACAGGACAAAGCAAAAAATCCAACACAGGCTGCATTGTTGTTCATTGAATGTTCAGAGCACACGGGCCAGCCTTTGCTCCTCATGTGCACCAACCCTTGCTGGTTCACCACTTGACCTTCCTTGGACCTCTTTTGATAGATACTGACCACTGCAGACAAGGAACACCCCACAAGAGCTACAGTTTTGGGACAATTTTAAGACAGCTCCGATCCGGTCGTCGAGCATCACAATTTGGAACTCGCTCAAATCCTTACTCTTGGGTAAAGGCTTAGCTAATCCAGCCACAGGTGATCACCAGACAGTGTGCAGTCCCAATCCCAGATAAATAGATATGGTCAGAAAATCCATTTGGCAAAAAAATCCAAATCAAAGGCAAATCACTGCACGCTTGGAGGCAGATGATTTGCTGTGTGACCCCTGAAGGAGAATGCCGAAAGAAAAGAAGGCATTGACATCTATGACTATTAATGTAGTCTCTGCAATGTAGGGGATGCTCAAAGTTGCATTCCAAGGCAGTTTGTATCCCAGTTGGACTATGTTTCACTGGAGATCGTAGTGTTATGCTTTCCAAGTTGCCGACTGTATGGCCTTGCTGTGGGGAAGGGGACTGAGAGGCTGCGGGCTCAGAAACCAGTGAAAGATGTTCAAAGCATCTATTTTACAAGTCTGATGCACTCTCTGCAGTTGTGTCAAAGTCCTTTGTGTCTTATTAGGCTTGCGATAGCGGGACGTTGCCTTTGTGCAAGTGGACGAATTCTGTTTGAAATGCAATCTGGATTTGAGGACTTACAAACCCAAGGGCTGGAGTGGAGTAGAGTGGTAAGATGAGAGCCACATTTTTTAACTACTAGTAGTTTGAGTTTACTAATTTCCATGGAGGTCAACATGCAGGGTGATATTAACAGATTTCTAACAACTTTCACTGTACTATTACTTCACACCAATGTATGACAATATTTTGTTCACCTATTAATCTTTTTCTTATTTCATTATAACCTGACCCACATGTTTTTGTAGTGGTAGGGGAAATGAGAGGAGACCTGCAGATATGGAGAAAACATGCAAACTCAACACAGTAAGTCCCGGTCCGGTTCAGGAATCGAAAAAAAGACCTTCTTGCTTTGAGGTTTTGAGAGTGCTAACAATTAAAGTTAACTATGGCATCTAATCAAATTAATCAAAATCTCACCAAGCTATCAAATAGTTGACCTGTTTCCTCCATTTGAGACAAAGAATGGAGCAGTGATTAAAATGCAGTCGCTTACATTACTTCCTGTGTTGGAGTCATTGGAATATTGCAGAGGAGAAAAATCTGTAGTTCACCCTGATTCATTTTGTTGTATTTTTGTTGTATTTGTCTTTGGCACAGGGTGAGATTTCATAAGGCCCTCAGCTTCTGTTGTAAAATATAAAGTTTATTGCCCAACAGTATCAACAAACACTTTATTAGTAAGTTATCCAGTATTAAAATGGTCCGTTAACCTTGACTTTTTTCTTGGTGATGTTTTGTTTGTTTTTTTAAAGGTGCTATGAGCAGTATACATATTTTTTTATAGCTCATAAAAATTACCCACATGTCCTAAGATATGAGATAAACCTGTTTAGATCAAATATTAGTTTTAGTAATAACAATGGTACAGCTGATTTATTCACAATAAAAAGTTATATTGAACGTAATGTCCTAGTTGTTTATGTTTACATTTTTTGTTTTGGTTTTGCCGACCTGGCCAATTGGAAAAGTGGAAACGAAACCCAGACCATTGTTTTGATTTAGACTACAGTACCATTTACAAACCAGTAGAGTGCATGCTGCTTCCAGTACCTTTTAATTTGCCAAAATTATGCAGTTTTAAAGGTAAAGAAGATATAATTATTTAATTTAAAACAAGTATTGTCATTTACATATGTTAAATTTAACATCAGGAGGAGCTTAGATTAGAAGATTTCACATTATAAAATTTGACCCTCTTTGAAAACAAGTTTGGACACCCTATCTTTAATATTCTGCACTTAGCTTTCTAAATAAAATACTGTCTTAATTTCCATTTTGTGCTCAGTAAACCTACTGTTGCAGAGCTGACTTGGTATAGGTGTGTACAGTGTACAAACCATAGCTCCAATTAGTTTGCAAAGACTCCGCTAACACTTCAAACCTGCCCTTTACAACTCTGTGCTTTTTATTCTGCTCTTGTCTGCTCTAATTGCGCTAAGGGGCGCCTGTGCATTTATTCACATTCAATAATAAGGGTTATAATTGAGCTGGGGAGACTCACCGTGGCCCACTCCCTAATAAGAAGTCTCCTTGAGTTCTCTGTAATCATGCGACTCCAACGGGCCCAGGCATTTGTGTTCCAGGAAGGAAGGATTTTCTCCATATTCGCTACTTTCTTTTTACGCCGTTGGTAATTTTTTGTGAATTTTACTTCAGAGTCAAGCAGTAATTATGAAGTGAATTACTGGAATATATGTATGCATAAGTACACTTTACTATGAAAATTTCAGGATAGGTCAGTATTGGGCCAAAAGTAAAATGATTAATTTTGGTGTGAATCCAGGTCTGGGCACTATATCCTTTCCATTGTGAGATAGGACCAGTGCCTTGGCAGAGGTCCACGCTCTGAAGTTTTTTTTTTTTCCAATCATGCATATTTGTACATTAATAGTATTGTCCAGCCAGAAAAATGTACATGGTACTTATGAAGAATTGTTGCTTTTTTTTTTGCCATAGAACACCAGTAATTTTTAGCAACTCTGTACTTATTTCTGAACGGGAACAGCAACAAAAGCCAGTTGTACAAAGCCTCGAGGAAACAGTCAGTTTGTCTGAATGTGGTTCTTACGTCAGATGCCAACTTTTACTGTTGTTACAATGACCACAAGCCGAAGAAAAAGATCACAGAGGACTGAACAACAAAGCAGACTTCAGCAGAACCAACAGGTGATGAGGGAAATAATGCAGATAAACAATTGTGGCAGGCCTGTATCTAGCGTGTCGATGGCAACGACTCCCTATGGCTGAGGAACCAGACCCAGGCTACAGTGACGCACTTTGTGGTGTTGTAAAGATTGATATATTGAGTCTATGTAATTGCTACACTTAGAAAAACCTGCTTAAGGCTTTTGCACAGCACTGTATTTCATCACAAACATGCTGTTCTAGAATAAATAGGTGGTTATCAAAGTATTATTAGTAAATAAAAAATTGTTTCACTAAAAATACATTGTGCTTTTTATTGCTGTAGCTATACGGGTAATGCTAAAAAGACTTCCATAAAGGTCTTCGTGATTGCCAAGTCCAGATCGATCTCTTAACAAGGGCCCTTTCACAGGCCTGTAGTGAAAATTAAACAGTTGATAAACTCCCCGGTAATCAATCAATAGCCTGGCCTCTCCCCCTGCACTCTGTATATTACATGACATGCAATCAGACCGGGGACGCTTTTATCACAGTCATCAAAATGCTTACTTAGAGAAAACGTATGTGGATCCGAGCTGAGTAAATCTGCTGCTTCTTTCCCCCAAGGAAATATTAGACTGCCTTTGTCTCAGAATTACTGCCACCCCTTCTGTAATCTGCCTCCACGTCCCGCATAGTGCCACGCCAAAATTGTGCAATCACCAAATCTGCTAAATAATACATTAATTGCGCCAACAGTGGCTGCAGCAGTGGAAGCTTCTTGGATGAGCCACTTGTGTTGTGTGTGTGCTTTGCAGGGCCATTATATGGGGAGAGAGGGATCAATGTGGGCCCTAATGGTGCTGCTGGTGCACCGTGTGTGACTAAGACCAAAGGAAAAAGGGTGGATTTTCTCCACTGGGAGCCTCCGGGGCAGAGTGCAGAGTGTGTGGAGGCTTTTACACCAAACATGATAACATTTGAGCGCACATCAGAGGAAGGCGCTCATTCGGTGTGTCATTTAAAATCAATAAGGACCACATATTGCGGCTCTATTTATGCTACATGGGTCATAACATGCAGTGGGGGATCTATTATTTACAAAGATCACTTAAAGCTCTTTTAATGCAGTCCTGTGTGTGAAAGCACAATTCTGAATCATTTTATTTAATGGACAATACTATGCAAAAGTCTGAAGCCCCTTCTACATAGGACCAAATGCAGCTGAGGCGCCACGCTGAAGTAAAAAGAAGAAAATCAACTTGGGCGCAGCGGGTTGTTTGTCAGCTCAGCGTGTCCAATCACAGAGCCTAATTTTCCTCTTCAGATCTCCGTATACATTCTGGAGTAAAGCACTATCGTAAACACCAGTCCAGTTGACTCCTGCATGACCCCTTGCTCGGCTTTACTTAGATTTTCCCATCATCATATTCTTACAGCGTCATTTGTCCGCTTTGCCATGACGAAAATCGAGAAATGACACCATCGCTAGCTTGTTTTTGGCTAACCATGATATGCCGCTTTCTCGCGAACCTCAAGAGTTCATGACATTGAGTCGGCAATGCTCATACTTGCAAGTGTTGTTTGTAGCCCAGAGACACCAGGGGGAGATGAATAGCTTTATTTAACCATCACATGGATTCCCAAACAGTTTGAGGTAAAAAAAAAAAAAAAAAGTTACCAAGTCCTGCTTTAAGTTAGCATGAGGTTTTAGCTCTCATATGATGAGAAGATTGTGGTGGTCCTGGACAATACTTTCACTAAGATGGTAAAAAAGAAATTGTGTTTCAAAAATTTAGCCTCTACTGCTACTTTCTTAAAGTTCATTTATACTCCTGTTTCATACGTAAATAGATCTGTCCGTTCCAAGCATTGTTGGCCCCACAGCATTTTTACTTCCAACCATTTTCTATGTCTGTGTGTGTTATGTTAAATAACCACAAGGGGGCGATTGACAGTCAAAGTTTTGATCAAGATGGAAGAAAAAGAGCAACAATAACAAACGTGGCGGTGCTGACAGAGGTTTTTACACCAAATTTAATGAAAAACAGCCAAGAAAATGAGGCAAAAATAGTGATCTGATCAGTCTTTGAATAAACTGACTGACTTTATCACTAGAGTATAAATGAGCCTTAACCCCACTTTCTGCTCTGTTTGGTTGCCTTTGAGCGCTGTGTCCTCCATGCCAACATAAACATTCTGTGTTTACTGAAGCATTCTTAGTTAGCAGAATTCTTTACACCCCACTAATAATTTTGCTCATTGCCATACAGTACTGCAAATGTTGCTGCATATGTGCATAGCTGAACCTTCCCTTATGTTTCTAACTAATGAGAAGGTATTGACTGTTTGAAGAGACTATTGGATGAGCCTATATGGAAAAGCCCGGGTTTTCAAGTGCAGCCACATTATTCTGTTTTCCTTGCAAGACGCCTACATACATCAGGATGATCCATCTCCAGAGTCATTAACAAAATCACTTTAGTGCGCTTCTGACAAGCCTCAGTGATTGCCGCTAATGAACTTAGCACATCACAGATAAATCAAAGCACAGAAAAAGAGTTAGTTTATGCACTGCTCAGAAATAAAAAAAAATATCTGAATGATCTCGGGTGACTTTTCTTTAAATGGCCTGAGAGCGGTGACACGGCTCACTCACTGATACTTGAGATTAAAAATGCACACAGCCGTAAAAAGCGGTGAACAAGCAGCTAAGAAAAAAGATTGTGGTGATAAAAATGTGAGTACTTTTTGAATACTAATATATAGTCCATCAGGCCACATAGAGTCAGAAGCCAGTGTACTTTGGGGCAGTCCCAAGCCTGGATAAACAGAAAAGGTTGCATCAGGAAGGGTCTATGTCAAATTAAAATGCAAATCACTGCCTGGTAGGAGGCAGGTGGTTTGCTGCACTGACCCTGAAAGGGAAAAGGAAAGAAACCAATAAATACTCACAGCAAACTCAGGCTTGAAAAAATATTGTTTTTATAATAATATAGATGTTGCTGTATGTTTTCTGTATTTTGCAAACAAAAGGGTGGGGGTTGGTAGACTACAGGTATTGATAAATAAACCGAAAATAGTATGTGGATAGGAATTATCTGAGTCAGTAGAGACCTTTCACCCACTAATCCAAAGGTTGGTGGTTCAATTCTCACTACCAGCTTGGCATACTGTTGTATGCTTGGGCAAGACACTTCTCCCACCTTGCCTGTATGATTGTGTCAGTGTGATTGTGTTTGGTGGTGGTAGGAGGCACTGCAGGCATAGATTGGCAGCCATGGTTCTGTCAGTGTGCCCCAGGGCAGCTGTGGGTACAGAAGTAACCCCCACCAAGTGTGACTGAGGAGTCAATGAATAATGCACCAAATTGTAAAGTGGCAAATACATCATTCACAAAAAAAAAAAAAAAAAAAAAAAAATACAAACATATATTTTATTCACAGTGACAGCAAAACCATCTTGCACAGCCTGGATACAGAGTATATTTTTTTCAATGGCCTTCTGTGGCATCAGTAAGAGCCACTGTTACCCATTGTCACTTAGACTATAACCTATAATTCCCCATCTACAGCCTCTGTGTGTGGGATGCAGTTACAGTATGTTCTGCCTAATTTACATCTGTCAGTTGGGTGACAGCTGAGAAAAATGTTCCCGAACAGTGGGATGGCTGTGAGCGCCGCGTGTAAGTTTAATAAACTCTCCACCACCGCCGCCCTTAGCCACCATTCGCGTAAAGCATTTTGCATAAGTCGAGCGGCTCCAGCGACGTCTCCCGGTGTGATTTATTTCATCCCCTGAAATCATCATTAGCATTCCCGGTCGTCAGCGTCTGCGTTGGGGCATCCCGTCATGAATGCGGCGGGTTGGTTGCGGTGCGTGGCTCGGGCGCTCCACTCCTGCAGATCATTGATTCATAGCCTCATGTAAATTTCATTTTGTGCTTTCCTTTCCTTGTTCATTAATATTTCAGGAGGCCCCTCCCTCGCTTGTTTAATAAAGCTACTTCAAATATTTGTCCATGTTGCCTGATTTGTCTGTGTAGAGCATCTATGTAACTGCTTGTCTAAACGACTTAATCACTGCATGAATCAACTGAGTTACTGTTGGTAGGATTTGCAAGATGTAAAGGTGGTGAAGGTACACACACAGTACACAAATGCCTATATTTTAAAATGCAACTAAGATTACAAACTATGTTCGAAAGCTTTAAAAAGTATTTCCAGCTCACCTGAACTGCCGTGCACAGACCACAAGAACCTGTCAGTGACAAGTCTGGCGCATCTGATTGGTGACAGTCTAATTCAATTGCTCGGCGCCCAAAGGCAACATGGAAGCCGGGAATGTAATTTGTAATCAGCTGCACAACAGCAACTCAATAGCAGATGATTAGAGGCGTTCACTTAAATGTCTTCAACTCTATGCAAAAAAAAAAAAAAAAAAAACACCAATCAGTGCCATGCATTAGCCTACATTTGTCCTCTTCACAATGCTATATGGGCATAAGGATTACATACTCACTTTGATTGGCTGCACTCGTATATGTTTGTATACTGCAGATCTATATGAGATACATAATATTGGAATCATCTATATTGACGGACTCAAGGTCCATATAAAAAAGCATCACAAAATAAACCCAACATATACAATAGAAAGAAAGAGAAAGAAAACTTTTATGATTTTTGTGGACTAAATTTAGCACCTAAAGGTCATATATTGTGTTTTTCAGGCCATTTGATATAGTTCTGGACACTTTTTAGTATCCAGAACTATATGTTTTCTAATTTAAAATAATGTATATGTGGAAAATGTCTTCCTTTGGGGAGCTGTTACTTTGACTTTGCAGAGAACGCTTGGATTAGGAGTCTTGGACTGGGCAGAGCATAAAATAGCTATTTAGCCTGGCTATTAGCAACATGACGCTAACAGATAGAATGTGGCGGGCAGGGTTGCCAGATCTCAAAGTCAAAATCTGTCCAACATTAACTTAAAACTGCCCAAAACCTGCAGAACAGTGTATAAAAATATTGAGTGACTATAATTAGTGCTGCTGTGTTGAAAAAATCTGCCACTCAAAATATAGAGAAAGAGTCATAACATTCACATACTCTGCATGCAAAAATAGCTCTGCCCAATGCACGGACAATGTTTTTTTGCCTGCAGCAACACTTAAAAAGCTGCCCAAGTCCGCAGAAAAAGCGCAGACTTGGCAACCCACAGATATTTGAAAGCTGAAATTAGTAGAATAGTCCAAGGCGCATAACAGCATAACAGGGGACCTTTAAGGCATGTTGGTTTAACAGTGAGTGCTCTTGCCTCCCAGCAAAGAGGTGGTGAGATTGATCCTCGGGCTGGTCGTTACCTAATTTCTCTCCAAAGACATGCATGTGTGGTGAGGTGAATTTGGTAACCCATTGTCCAGGGTTTACCTCGTCCTAGGCCCATAGTAGCTGGGGTAGGCCTCTAGTCAACCCACAACCCTCAACAGGAATAAGCGAAAGAAAATGGATGGTTTAGGATTTGGTGGAATGTCTAAATATCAATATAACTTCAATGTAACATGAAAAGTGCCAAAAACCCATTTCACAATGCAACACTTTGAAAAGCAGATAATGAATACAAGTTTGAAAGATGAAGATGAAGGTACAAAGTTGCTGTCTCTCTTGCCCCCGGAGCCTTCACTCTTTGTATGCTAACAAATGCACCGCCCCAGGCCTGGATTCCATTGCAAAAGAGTTTTGTGGAATAATTAACTACTTTACTGCTGCCTTTTTATTCACAACACAGGAAGGCAGAAATCCACATTTCAAAGTTATGACAAAAACAAAAATAATTCAGAATATAAAGTGTTTCTCAAATACAGTGTGGATTTTTTGAAGATGTATTTTCTGAGCACATTTTCAAAAAAAAAAAAAAAAAGAAGAAATTTCACTTTTACTTAAATCAAGCCATAAGGGATCACAAGCCATGGAACTCTTTGTGCCAGTCCCAAGCCTTCATAAATGGAGAGGGTTGTTTCAGGAAGAACATCTGGCAAAAAAATCTACTTTGCTAAAGTCGCTAAAGGAATGTATGTATTTATTGACCCTGAGGAGGTAGTAGTAGTAGTAGTAGTAGTAGTAGTAGTAGTAGTAGTAGTAGTAGTAGTCAAAGTAGTAGTAGTAGTCAAAGTAGTAGTAGTAGTCAAAGTAGTAGTAGTAGTCAAAGTAGTAGTCAAAGTAGTAGTAGTAGTCAAAGTAGTAGTAGTAGTAGTAGTAGTAGTAGTAGTAGTAGTAGTAGTGAACAGATCACAAACCAGTGTACTGCCTGATCCAGTCCCAAGCCTGGATAAATGAAGAGGGCTGTGTCAGGGAAGCCCTTCACATTAGTAGTAATACTGTATAGGCAGTAATGGTACAAGTAGCAATAGCAGTTCTAGTTGTAGTGGTTGAAGCAGTTTTACTAGTAGTGGTAGCAGTAAGTGCTCCTTAAACTTAACACTTAATATATTTTTCATTTTAAATCGAGAACAATTTTGTTGAGTACTTTTGCTTCTAATAGTAACATTTATTTTGCTTTAATACTGATTTGTAAGAAGAACTTCCTCCACTTCTGGTAATGTTTCCTTCTGCTCAGTGATCTAACCAAAAATACCTCTGTGTAAAGGGCACTTACGCAGCGCCGCACATCTTAAAATACCCCCACATTTATTGGCGCTGAAGGTGCTAATATTGTAATGTTTGAAGATGACATAACCCACAGCCCGTTATCACCTGAACTGCTCATTTAAGACTCCTCAGAAAAAAGGAGTTGACTCGAGCCGCCGCAGCTGGCTCCCCTGGCCAACCCCCTTTTTATTGTGTCAAAGATATGGGGAGAGGCGGACTGTTTTAGCCCCTGGTCCTGAATCTCCGCCGTTATTCCGCTCATAACTCAGCCCCCGTGAGCCACCTTCACAGCTGCCTCCCATGATTGGAAAGCCGTCGTTAAAAAGCACACACTGCGGGAGCTCCGTGCAATCAACTTTGGGCTAGATTCTGTTTTTATTGACATCCCATTCATAGCCATATTGTATTTGACTTAAGAGTTCAAGTTGTTGCTCAGGGCTCCTCTGTAAACTGTCCCCTTGTTACTGCTGTCACACCAGCTCTATTGGTTTTCAACTTTTAAAGGCGGACAAAACACTGAGCTGCAGACTTAATAAAAAGGAGAGTAACACACTGCTGCATATGTATCTGTGTTAGCATGGGAGGTGAGTAATGCAGCTATAAGGAGCCTGGATAAATGGAGAGGGTTGCAGCAGGAAGGGCATCTGGTGTAAAAATGACCCCAAATCAATATGCCAGTGGTTCTCAAACCTGTTAGGAAATAGTACAGAAAATACTGTATTTGCAATGGATACATTACCTCCGAAAAAAAATGCACTAAATATGTAAAAATTAGCGACAATACCTGAACTAAACCAGGTGTAAACCAGGACTACACCAGGTCTAATCACAGGTCTAAACCAGGACTAAGTCAGGACTAATACAGGTCTAATACAGGTCTAAACCAGGTCTAAACCAGGTCTAAACCAGGTCTAAACCAGGACTAATGCAGGACTAATGCAGGACTAATGCAGGACTAATGCAGGACTAATGCAGGACTAATGCAGGACTAATGCAGGACTAATGCAGGACTAATGCAGGACTAATGCAGGACTAATGCAGGACTAATCCAGGTCTAAACCAGGATTAATCCAAAACAAATGTATAACTGATCCAGGTCTAAACCAGGTCTAATGCAGGACTAAACCAGGTCTAATGCAGGACTAAACCAGGTCTAATGCAGGACTAAACCAGGTCTAATGCAGGACTAAACCAGGTCTAATGCAGGACTAAACCAGGTCTAATGCAGGACTAAACCAGGTCTAATCGAGGTCTAATCGAGGTCTAATCGAGGTCTAATCGAGGTCTAATCGAGGTCTAATCGAGGTCTAATCGAGGTCTAATCGAGGTCTAATCGAGGACTAAACCAGGACTAAACAATGTCTAATCCATGTCTAATCCATGTCTAAACCAGGGCTTGCCCCTACTAAAGCAGAACTAAAACAGAAATATAACTGTCTCAAAAATAAACTAGATTAGGACATGAACTGCAAAAGACTCTAAGTACCACCAGAAATAACCTGCGTACCATCAGCCGTACCCATACCACAGTTTGAGAACCACAGCAACATACAATACACTGCACACAAGACAGCAGACGATGATTTGTTATGGTGACCTCAAAAAAGGGAAAAGCTAAAAGGACATGATGGTGGATAATTGTGAAAGACTTGATGTGTAAATCTGTTTGCATTTGCTCACACATTAATGAAAATGAATTGCATTAGCAGCATTAGATTGCATCACATGTTGTTGGTTGATTTAGTCAGACAGACACAAGGAGCGGGGCCCACTGGCCGCTGCCCCAGTTTCACAAAGTATCAATTAACAAATGTGTCAGCGCACATGAAGGATCTGAACGCGGAAAAGACGGCAGCGGGTAAATCAGCCGTTCCTTGTCTTCGCACTAAAGCAAACACAGTTAACATGTTCACAGAGTGTTCAGAGAGCAGAAGGCCATGCTCAAGAGCGGAAACATCGCATGGGCAGTATAGATTAGCCTACACACAGCTGTGGTCACTCCGTCCTCTTAACAGATGATTTACAATGGTTCCTTATCCGGAAAGTAAATTGCGAACGAGGGGGGGTACTGGGTCTTTTGTGATGGTTTCTGCTGCAATTTTCCCCCTCACAATGCCGGCCAGCGGAGCGTCCCCGTCCTTATCTCCGAGAGTCCGAGCTCCGCTTTTCTGAAAGATGTTCCTACCCCTCCATCCTCCGTCCTCCATCTAGTTTGTGTTCAGCCATGAAGATAAGAGTTCAAGTAGTTGCACAGGGCTCCTTTGTAAACTGTCCCCTTGTCACTGCTGTCAAAAAACAAAACAAAAACTGACCTATACTGTAGCTTTTCAACATCGCTGCTATCCATTTATCTACTCTGTGTTAGCATGTGATGGGGGCAGCCCCATGTTCCCACAACCCTATGTTCCCACAGCCTTATGTTCCCACAGCTATATATTATTTCCCAGTAAATGTATAGTATAGACCGAACCCTAACCTTAAATCTTATGTGGCAACATAGAGCTCTGGAAACATAGGGCTGAAATTGAAAAAAAAAAAAAAAAAAGCTTAAAAAACAACAACTTAGAAATGTGGAAACATGGGGCTCTGGCAACATAGGGCTTTGAGAACATAGGACTGAAATTGAAAAAAAAAAAAAAAAGCTTATAAATTTGGGAACATAAGGATGTAAGAACTTAAGCCCTAATTTGGAAAAAAAATAATAATTAGAAATGTAGGAACATAGGGTTGTAAGAATATGGGCCCCAATTAGGGAAAACAATCTAAAAACTGTGGGAACATATAAAAAAAAAATATAAAAATAGTGCTCTGGGAACATAGAGCTGTGGGAACAAAGCTGCGCTCCCCATGTGATGTAACTAATATCTACATTAAGTCACAAACCAGTGTGCTGCTTGTGCTGGTCCCATGCCTGTATAAATGAAGGGGGCTACATCAGGGAGGGCATCCGATGTAAAACTAGGTAGGTGGCAGATGATTTGCCGTGGTGACCAGAAAGTAAATTATGGGGGAGGTTGGTTCTTTTGTGATGAATCTGCTGCAATTTCCCCCTCACGATGCTGGACAGCAGAGAGTGCCCCGTCCTTATCTCTGCTAGTCCGCTGAAAGATGTTCCTCCCCCCTCTGTCTCGTTTGTGCTCAGCCTCGAAGATAACACGGCCGTCCCCCTCTCTATCCCGTCCTGGCCCACACCCGCTGACACATAATCACAACTCCGACTGAAGTGTGTATCTCTGAGAGCACATCCTCGCACCTTTAATAGCAGGGCATAGTGCACGTGAGGAGGCCACATGTTTCCCTTTGAACGTGGCCCGGTGCAGATGCCGCAACCACAGTGTGTTTTCAAAGACTATTCCAAACTGTAAGGCAAAGGTAAAAAGACGCTGCTGGGAACTGTGCTGTCTTTCATTGGCAGGCATCAAAAGCTGCACCGACGGCTGGAGTAAGATTACCGAACAATTACCTGACATAATAAATGGCCCCCAATTCTAGCGGGAGGGACCAGATGCTTCTAAATGGGAAGCATTTGGTTGACATTTTCCTTTGACTCCCACCGGGTGAGGAAAGAAGCGATGCATGGGGGGGCCCCCCGATCAGCTCAGAGTAATGTAATAACACAGCCGGCAAGCTCACAACACATGCCCTGCTTTGCTATGTATATATTCCCTTTCAGGCACCGCGTCCCCGCTCTGCCCCGATCGCTTATTCTGTTTGTGGAGCGCGAGTAGCTTACAGTCACACTTAACCACTTTACCAAAACATCAATATGACTTCTGCCCGTCTGCCATTCCTGGTTCAGACATCCTTCTTCCCCAGCCCAGTCTATCATGAAGCCCAACACATGCAGCAAGTGTTAAAGACCCACTGCCCTAGTTTTTGAGAAGGTCAAAAAAAAAAAAAAAAAAAAAACTTATACATTTGTTTTATTTCTTTTAATGTCAGTGTTTTTTGGGTTTTGTTGTTGTGTTAGTATTTAGAGCTAGCTCTGGAATTGGTATCTCTCCAGTCAATGACTCTAGGGCAGGGCTATTTAACTACGCCTGGCCAAAAAAAAAAAAGTTGCCACTTGGAATTAACTAAGCAAATGGGTAAGAATGGATTTTTTTCGTGCGCCTGATGGCATGGGCTTATTCCAAGATGACAATGCCAGAATTCATCGAGCTCAAAATGTGAAAAAGTGTCTCAAGAGCATGAGACATCATTCTCAGATTGATCACCACAGAGTTCAGACTTTAACCCCACGGAGAATCTTTGGGACGTGCTGGAAAAGACTTTGCGCAGTGGTTCGACTCTTCCATCATCAATACAAGATCTTGGCAAAAAAAATAATGCAACGCTGGATGGAAATATATGTAGTGACATTGCAGGAGCTTATCAAAATGATGCCACAATGAATGCATGCTGTAATCAAAGCTAAAGGTCCAACAAAATACTAGTGTGTGACTTGGGCAGGCAGTCCCTCCAGCACATCCCAAAGATTCTCAGTGGGGTCAAGGTCTGGACTCTGTGGTGGCCAATCCATGTCTGAAAATGATGTCTCATGCTCCCTGAACCACTCTTTCACATTTTGAGCTCAATGAATCCTGGCATTGTCATTTTGGAATAAGTCTGTGCCATCAGGGAAGAAAAAAATCCATTGATGGAGTAACCTGGTCATTTAGTATCTGCAGGAAGTCAGCTGACCTCATTGACCTGTACTGTTTGCTTTAGGGCTGCAAAGTGTTGGAAATTGCCGTATGTACAGTTTAGTGGCTATTAAATGATTGATTTAATATTTATGGGTAGATGCATCGAGGGCCAGTCCAACTTGACTGATGGACCAGTTCTGGCCTCGGGCCGCCTGTTGAATAGCCCTGCTCTATTGCATAAAGACATGCACAAGCTTGCACTCAACCAATGAAAGTGTCCCTAAGGTCCCTAATGTGAATGGCCAAAATATTCAGTCATTGCTCTAGTTCCCCCCTCTGTAAAAAAATTAAAATGAGGTCTCAGAGTCTCTTTTTTCAGATGACCTATTATTATTATTATTATTATTATTATTATCATTATTATTATTAAAGATCTAGTTTCCAAGCTTTTAGTTGCCTCATCAAGTTTTAGTTTTTTTTATTATTATTGTAAGCCAGTGGTTCCCAAAGTGGGGTCCAGGGCCCCCCTGGTGGATGATGAGGGTACTGCAAGGGGGCTGCCAGAGGTTGTCTGCATGAGGTACATGTAGAATAAATTGAGCTTAAAATTAAATACGATGTAGTAATAATTTAAAAATATTACTTTGAATTTTTTTTTTGCCAACAGTCTTGTGCTTTTGTAGTGTTTTTTTTTTTTTTGTTGTTGCAATTTTCTTGACTTTGGGAAAGGCGTTTGTAAGTTTTGTGTTTTTCATGTTCTATTGTTAAAAAAAAAAAAAAAAAAAAAAGGTTGCATCATTGTGTCACATGCACGAAGTTGGACTTGAAAGTGTCCTTTATTCAAACGGAACCACCCCCCTTTGTTCTGTGATTGGCCAAAAAACCCAGCCACTCAGCTGACTTGGACTGAATAACTAGCTTTCCTCAAATACAAGAGCAAATTATTGTCTAGTGCATCTTTAAGGGATTAACTCCACCTTCAGCTTGGGTGTAAGGTCTGGAATTTAACAGGATAAACTCAGATTACTTCATCAAGATGGCATTTTACAATAGTCTCTTATACCCACAGTGAGATGAGGTAAATAAACAGACAGTTCACAAACATATGGTCTTGCCAGTGTGCGCCTGGCTTCACCCACATATTGTTCTTTATACGGTGAGACTAGTGCAGTTGTTCTATCCTCACTTCAGACACGTGTCCAGAGGCGTTTGTCTGTGTGCGGAGAGGACATAAGGCCGAGTCATGCCTGGGTCACACAAGTACACTGCACACCGACTGCTTTTCTCCTTTGTTTTTTGGGGTTAGTAACCTGGGAACAGTGTTTTATGTTTCTAAGACCAAACTACAAGCCAAGACATAGAATCATGCGGTTATGGTCAGGGTAAGACTATTATAACACTAAATATTATAATTTCCTTTTCCGGTCAAGTTTCTGATTCGGACTTGCTTCTGAAGGACTATTTTCACACAATAATCTGTATTATCACCCATTTTTTACACTGGTAAAATATTGTTTTTGTTTTGTTTTTTTATTGGTAAAGTGTTCTTTTCCAGCATTTTGTTGCCTCATCTAAACTTTTTTGGAGAAATGAGCAATACTTTTTTATGAAATGTCTCAGATTCAACACCTTATATATTGCTTTGTTCTATTGTATATAAAATATAGTTTTATGAGATTTGCAGATCATCACATTCTGTTTTTATTTTCTCCTTCAGCGTCCCAACTTTTTCTAAGTTGGGGTTGCATGTAGTACTTTAAAATGATTATAAATATACACTTGAACTAATTTTTTTTTCAATATTTCTGAACTGTAGCAGTGACATCAAGGAAAAGCAAGAAATCAGTCATAAAACAACCAAGCTTTAAATCAATCCCTGTTCAATCGGGCTGTGACAAGATCTCGCAATCTCATGATCTTCCAAGATCAACACATCACAAGATTCTCATGAAGGTAAAAATCTGACTTGTGATCTCAAGATCAGGTTTTGTTTGCATGGGTGTAGTTTCCCCAACAGCTTATATAGGATACAGGAGAAGTAAATGTCCCTGGGTTTACATATAGACTGGTCAAGGATGGACTAAGATTACCTGGTTAAGGTTCACCTCATGACCCAATATGGAGAAGGTCAAAACAATGGGTCACAGCTGCTACAGACAAGTCAAGAAAGCAGGAGACATTCAAAAGTTCATATCACAGGGGAAAAGCAGAATCTGGAAAAAAAAAATGACAGTATATGTGTTCTACAATTGCATAGAATTCTAATAATAGAAGAAAATAATATTCATTCCAAGTAGATTTTAAAAATGTACCTAAATAGTTGTGCATTTTATGATTTTCAGATGAATTAATTACATTTTTCATTTGTGTAAAATACATATTTCAGTAGTCTAAAAATCTCATCTTGTCTTGTTAACCCAGTCTTGTGTCTTGTCTTGTCTTGTGGCTTTTGTGTCTTGTCAAAGCCCTATTGTTCAACATTCAGTCCATTAGAACAGAAGAAAAAGATTCATAAGTAATAAAACTTTGAAGACTTTTGACTTGACTAGTTGA
Source organism: Bostrychus sinensis (assembly GCA_020698575.1). Taxonomy (NCBI): domain Eukaryota; kingdom Metazoa; phylum Chordata; class Actinopteri; order Gobiiformes; family Eleotridae; genus Bostrychus; species Bostrychus sinensis. Next base: position 9,131,485 of record CM036261.1, on the reverse strand, counting down.
CATCATAAGAGTACACATTACTCACGCTTCACTTTTTTGTCGTGTGCTCTGTGATGCCAGTCGTCGGCGGTTGGTCTGCCTCGCCTCCAGCTCATCGTCTCAAAAGCCCTTACATGTGTATGTGTGTGATTTTTGTCATGACTCCGACTGAGACGACACAACAAAGGCCAGACTGATGCGCCAGTATGGAGAACAGACCTAACTAAATTAGTCATGGGTGAGATGGTAGAGTGCTTTGAGAAAGATTCTTTAAAAGACTCCTTTAATCTCCAACTCTTAGTTCAGTCTCTCGGCGCGCAGACAATTAAAAGAGAATAAAACCACACGTCCAAGGCCGACACATCGTCACCTCCAGCTATTCATTTTCAGGCCGAGGAAAAATCCCATCAGTTAAAAATCGGTGTTGATCTTTTAAAGAGTGACCTTTGGTATTTTTTAAAAAACGTAGCTACGGGCTGAACTGCGCCTCAACTCTCCACTGTCAGCGAGGTGCAAAAGAGTGAGCCAATCGGACACTTCTATCACCAGCTCAAGGACGCTTGCTTCTTCAAATAACATCACATTTTTGCATGAATTAAGTCTTCTCTGGACTTCAAGCATCAAATGAGGACACAGAAGATTTCAAAACACACACTCTCGAAGACATGTTGGCTGGATTAAATTGTGATCCAGGCATTTATGCTTTGATTGGCTTGAAGAAGCATTAGAAGGGCCCAGGCTGCAAGAAGCTGAGATATTGATTAATCCCAGTATGCTACACACCACGGGTATTTGGAGGTGCACCTGTCGTTGTTTGGATCATTTAGCTCCTTTGCTTCACCACACACCTAACTATCATAATGATTTTTTTGTACTTTCTGTAGACATTTTCCATAAAATTTGTAAATCATTCTTGTTTGATTGGTGCTGTGAATCGTGGTTTTAGCCATGTGAGTTGTTTTTCGATTCATTCACAGAAGCCATTTGCAAATCAAGATTTTTTTTTTTTGGGAGAGACAGCAACATGGATTTATCCAAATAGAAAAACAAATGTGACCTTTTGGACTAGACTCTGACTCTGACCAAATCTGTCGTTGAGAACAAATGACTAAGAGATGAACAAATGCTGCCCATAGCTGAAAAGCAACAGTACAGAGGTCATCATTTTTTATTATTAACATTCAACAACACTCAGAGTGACAGTGAACCACTGGCCTGCTAGGGGCGGCTGCAGCTCAGTAGGTAGAGCCTTTTGCCCACTGCATTGCATACTGTTGTTGTGCCCTTGGGCAACACACCCACCCTGCCTCCAGTGTATGTGTATGTTTTTTTGTGGTGATGATGCATACATTTTTTTTCTTTTTCAAACAACATTATTATAATATTAATAATAATAATTAGCCCATTAGCAATTAGCCTCATATTGGGTTTATTTGAAAATGGAAGTGACTAGGAGCTACTCATCAAAATATGAATATAACAACCAATAAAATGTTATCTGACACTTATGTGTGACATTTATCCATCTGTGGCTAAACCCTTCCAACATTGTCTTCCTCAATGCATAGGACTGTGAAATACGTTCTCTGCACTTTAGATTTGAATGGTATCTCTCTATGCAAATGTCTCCGTACCCCATGTGATAACCAGGGCTCAAAAGCCATGCATCTTTATCTGTGTTATTACAATGACAATACACGGCACCAACAGTTGATGGACTGGCTAATGCTACTAGTGACAGCCCCCCCATGTTGACGAAAACGAGGTCAGAAGATTAAGCTGCTATATGTCACCGGTTATTTATGTCTATTTGACTTTGAGATGCTCTTAAACTCTTACTGACGGCGACAATGGCTTCAATAACTGCCTGTCCACAAAGAAGGACATGCTAAAGCAGGCCGTTTATTTTGGGACTTCACCTATGAGAGAATAATGTGCAACTTTTCTAAATCATTTGTCATCTAGTTTTGTTTTTTGCTGTTTTTGCAAGCTTTGAGTGGAAACATTTGACTTGTCGGCTGGATGCCAGTACGCTGTGTACCATTTAAGGCTATGGGACTTCCAAACTCCCCACATGAATTCTCCGAAAAGTCCAGGGCTATGTTGCAATAAAAAAACAAAAAAAAATAAAAAAAAAACTGTTTATTCTGCCAGGCCAGGGGTAAACTTCCCTGGGGTCCATCAGTCAAGTGCAATCCAAGATGGCCTCCACTTCCCTCCTCAGTGTCAGAGCTCGGCGGTTTCTATCTCTGCCACTGAACACTCTTCTATTTTGTGACTTTGGCGGCCCACCAGGGGGGCACGTCGGAGGCAAGTACCTGCTGCCGCCACTCGGGCGCAGAGGCAGGCCCTGACTGTCTTCAAGTCAAAACAATGGCATGTCGAGACACAGAAGCAGCGTGGGCCTGGAAGTCTATCTGTGTTCTGTTATTGGTTCCACTCTTTATCAATTCCTCCATTTTGAAAAGTACTGTTACTTCAAAATATTTTGAATAAAGTTGAAGTACTAAATTAGAATTTCAGTAAAAGGAAAAAGTATTCATTGTAAACTTATCTTAACTAAAAATACTTTCACTACTACACTACTAGTGGTACTAAAGTTATCACTATTACTACTTCTAGTCTTACTACCACTAATAGTACTACTTTTGCTACTATGAGTACAATAACTGCTAACTAACACTACCAATACCACTACTGGTATTACTACTTATGCTGCTACTACTACTAGTAGTACTTTTGTTAGTACTACTGCTACTAATGCAACCACTACAACTATTACTAATGCTACTACTACTACTAATGGTACGGCAATTACTGCTGTTTCTACTATAACTAACTCTAGTCCTACTACTACTGCTGCTGCTGCTACTAATACTGTAATACTACTACCACTGTTAGTATTACAACTACTTCTTACTACTAGTGCTACTAATGCAGCCTCTACTGCTACTACTATTAGTGGTACTACAAGTTATCACTACTGTTACTAATATTACTTCCTCTAGTCCAACTACCACTAATACTACCGCTGTTGCTACTAGTTCTTTAATACTTCATCCACTGCTAGTATTACTACTATTTGTGCTACTTATAATACTTTTGTTAGTACTAGCACTACTAATGCAACCACTACTACTACTACTACTACTACTACTACTTATGGTGGTATTAAACTTGTTACTACAACAACTGCTACTAATAATAGCACTAACACTATTACTAGTACTGCTACTTGTCACACTGCCAACAAGGAAAAAAAAAAAAAAAAAGGTATACTTATTTAGAGATTTTTGAGTAATCCAGCCTCAAGGGGTTTCAAGCCAGTCCTTGTGCCAGTTCCAAGCCTGGATAAATGCAAAGGGTTGCATCAGGGAGGGCATCTGATATAAAATATATGCCAAATCAGCTACTTTTATCCGTATGTGTTTATTCGCAGTGTGGAGAAGGGGCTGGATTGTTACAAGCTCTAAATCTGCCAAATGCGTTGTCGGATAGTTCTAAGAGCATTATGTGTGGATGTATGCAACCTGCCAGTCAGCTGTTCTGTGTAAAGACGAGCCTACATCTGCAGACATCATTACCGGCTTTGGCATCTCCACAAACCACTAATGAAGGGAAATGAGACCCCCCCACCCCCCCTCCTTCCCCTCTTTTCCAACATTATCTCCAAACTCCGCTCCTGATTGTAAAAGCCCAATCCTCGCGGCTTGACGTTCTGCCCCGTTCAAACACGTCAAGTCCTATTTAGTTTTCAGTCACCGGCGCCGAAAATGATCAACTCAAGGGGGGGGTCGTGGCCTTTGCTTCGAAGCCAGCAGAAATCCCGCACATTGCCCTCTGTTGCATCACCGTGTCCACTCAGATTATTGTTTGAAAGATGACAACGTTCAGTTCTTTGTCAAAGTGGGATGAAACAGACTGCGTATATGGGTAAAGGTATGGGCATTTTTACAGGCCACTATGGGACATCAACAGTAAAAGGCCTCTCTTGTATTTAATGTCAGTATGTAATAACATGAACACTACATGACTGGAAGGATTATATTTTTGTATACATTGAGCTAAATTGGAAAACTCTGATTTGGACTTATGGGCTAAAGACTCAGATTTAGATTTTTGGACGAAAGACTCGACCTTGAGACTTAAAATTCCTAAATCTCAGACCTACACTCATAGACCAAAACCTAGACTTGTGGGACTTGGGCACTTGAAAGTCACATGTGTCTAGAATGTATAGGACAAAAACTGACCTGACAACTTTATCAGCTTTAACTAACAACACTAAATATAAAATACAAGTTAAAAAAATACCAAGAGAAAAGGAACTACACAGCTGAAGAAAATAAGAATAACAAATTTAAACAAACCGTTCACCTTAACATAAAAAAAACATTTAACATTTAACTACAGACAAAGTAGTAGTTAATATTAATCAATGCATGAACTTTTGACTTGCAGTTGACAAATAAAAAAAAAAAACAGCCTGCAAACCCCAAAACAACTTTTCAATCTTGAAATTATTGTGAATAAATTTAAAATTGAACAAAATCTTGGCAGAAGATGATGTTTGAAATATGAAACTGGGACATGATACAATAATAGGACACAAACTGCCAATCAGTGTTTTTGTCCCACTTGCATTGTACACTCCGTTTGTGAAATTGAATCCGAGTTTGACAGTACACATCTGAATAGGTCATCAGCAGAATAATCAGAGGGAAACGGCTGACATAATCAGCAAAAAGCAACAAAATAATGCATCATAATGAGACGGCTTGGATTTCAACCTTCAACTTTGATGAGGGCTGACTGTTCCCATTTCCCAGTGGCAAACAAAAGGCGACAAAACAAGTGTGACGCTGCCGATATATAAATAAGTAACGTGAATACAAAGCACACTGTTAACCTTGATTGCTTGTTTTATATGACAGCCGGGTGGAAAAAAACACACTTACAAGCAGTACAGCATGCTGAATAGGTGAAACAATATGACTCCAGAAGTAATTTTTCCTCTGGCACGCTCCGCATCTGGCAACATTTCAAGGTAGGATTTGAGAATTTATGACAAAACACTCGCTTGCGTGCAGAGATCCCTTCAGCTTCTATTCAAGAGCAGTTTAATGGCGCGTTCCTGTGCACACTCGAATACAAAATGAGGAGGCTGGAGCCAAACTCTATTTGCACAAGTGGCGAACGACTTGAGAGACAGAGCTCATTACGCAGTTCAGGACATACAGTATCATCGATTAACATTCATCACGCTCAATCTAGCTCAAACCCCAACGCAGAGCCGCCCCTCCCTCCCTCTGCCCACCCCCCCTACACACGCCCCCAGCCGGTGGCCATGTTTGTCGACAGAGGTTAATGGGACTAGAACATTGTGTCACAGTATAGGTGTGTGTTTCTGGTTAGAGGGTTCAGAGCAAGTGGAGCTAACCTGGTGCTACCTTAACAGCTAACGACGTATGCAAATTGGCAACCTGTCAAGAATAATGAGTAGCGTAAATGAAGATGGACATCAGACTTTCCTCGGTGTAGCTGTGTGGTGTGATGTCCGAGGCAACACGCTGAGTTCTTTGTGTTTATACAGAGGATCAAAGACACAGTCAGACACAGGGCGCCTGCAGTGAAAGAATTGGAAATCTAAAGTGCTCAAACTTTTACCTGATCCAAGACATTTTAAAGATAGCGCAGTTAGAAAGTTAAAATGCTTTCCTTGTCAGTTCTTATTTATGTCAGATATGTAAGGAATGAACTGCAATTAATCATGCTATACTGTATAAAAAAAAATAAAAAATTCACCATTGAAAATATAGAGAAAGTAGAAAACTTTACTGTAAATCACCTTAATTTTCTCAGTTTAATACCCTTTTTTTATCAGACTATGGGTTGGAAAAATGGATACAATAATCATAATAACATATTGGATTTATATAGCTCCTTTCTGGACACTCAAAGAGCCTTACATTGCATTATTCATTTACTCCTCAGTCACACTCGGTTGTGGTGAGCTACTTCTGCCTCAGCTGCCCTGGGGCAGACTGCCGGAGACATGGCTGCCATTTAAATTAATGTAATGTCACTGGGTTTTTTACTGCTGAAACCTTAAACATGTCTATTGTTTGAACTGCTGCATGACTGCTGCTCCCTGCAGCCACAAGCTCGTTTGAGATGAGCTAGACCTGAGCGTGCACAATGCACACATACGAGCCTGAGTGGGCCTTATGTTGAGCACGTTATTATGAGACTGTGGGCTTAAGGACAGTTACAAATCTTTATAATGCATTTATTTGAAAAAAATAAAAATAAAAAATTACCTAACACCTGCACAAAGTGCATTTCAGGAGAGATGCAGGTGATCTGAGCCATAGACATCGTTCTCCTCCTCCTGTTGTGGCCGTAGTCCAGGCGAGGCTTTTTCACCAAGAGAACGCTTTGCTGCCACTTCACCTCAAAACCCTTAAGGATGGACTTATTTAGCCCGTTATCTACAACTGAGCTCTCAAGTGTTAGTGACACAGTAAACAAAGACCACTTGACCCGCATTGTCTGTAAGCCATAGCTATCACTTCATATTAGCATAAGGTTCTCATGTTCCCTTTTTATTCTTTTTAACCCAGAGTTTCGAATCATGTGAGGTTGAAAGGCCCCTATAGAGCTCCAGGCTGATTTAAAACTCAAAGGCCACCTGCCTGCACCCTTAGGTCTGTAATTGCCATCACTACGCTGACAGGAAATCACACACGAGAGGGATTATCTTTTGCTAAAGGTTCTTGTGCCGAGCGGCGGGCCACAGTTGATTGCATTAAGATGCCCACGGAGCCTACCCCTGCAGAGGAGTGAGAGGAAGGAGCTCTGACACCTACTGTACATGCTGCGAATGTGGTTAGGGTCAGTCTGCTGGAGAATCAGGAGAACTGCCGATTCAATTGTCTAGTGCAGGGGTGAAGTACTCAGTTTCTTTTCATACAGACAAAAGGGGCAAAAATGTACTCAGGCAAAAGCACTGCGGAAATGTAAGTATTAAAGATCAAATAACGTATTTTTAATTGGCGTGTTCCACCTCTGTCTCATGTCTGTGAAGAAATACTCAAAAAGCTAATATGAATATGGTTTATACACTGATCAGGCATAATGTATCATAACATTATGACCACCTTCCGACTGCTGGTGGTCATAATGTTATGTGTTATGACCACCTGCCTAATCTGAACCCACATACGCTAAAAACTGTGTTGCACTGACCTTTTTTTTTTTTTTTTTATTCCAGAACCATCATTAACACCTTAACCATTGTCCATCCTTTGGTACCTTTTTGGTACTTTATCATTGAAAATATTGAATTATTTCTTCATGGCTAATTAACAATTTACCAAATTTAGCCATGGGAAGTTTCAAATTTCAAAGTGTCAAATTTTTCCAAAAAATGGCCCCTGTCAAAAAAATAAGAATTCATCAAATCAATATTGGTATCAATCAATGACATGTCCAAGACCAAAATAATTTATTTTAATTTATTTATTTTTTGAAATTAAATATTCTAGTTTTTATAAGAATTGAAGTGAATTAGAAGAGTTGATGTTCAAAGTGGAAAAAAAAATATCACATTTTAATAGCACTTTTTGAGAGGTGAGCACTTTTGGTACTAAAGGCTCTGAGTGTAATTTTTTCAAAGGGCTGGACAAGGGTTAAGCACTCTGAGCGATAGCAGCTTGTCTGTTGAATCCAAATTCTTACCTCAGCTGTCAGTGGTCATAATGTTGTGCCTGATCGGTAGACTGATTGGAAGTGGTGTATAACTGTATATTTTGGTATGCATACTTTTTTTTTTTTTTTAGACCCTGCTTGTTATATGTTTACATTTATTAGTAAATCAAAACAGGTTCAGATTTCTCTTTCTGTTGCAAGCATATAGTAGTTATAGATTACATAGCTGCTGAGCATAGAGCACAATTTCATAAAAAAATTAAATAAATAAATTCAAGATGTGTATTGGAGTTTATTGTAAAATTATGGATCTTTATATTGGTTAGAGTCAGTGCTGCGAGGCTGTCTCTACTCTTGTTCCTCCGCCTGCAGCAGATTCGAGGTGATCCTCAATTTACATTTTTCCTGCTCTCATCTTGGACTACAGCCAATACGCCAACGGGCATCTTCCAAACACAAGCTTTAGAAGTAAGATATTGTGTCTGGATACTCATAACAGACAAACTATTGCTTTGACTTATCACAGAAATTGCACATAAACAAATCCACCAAATTGCTGCTGTATGTAGACAATGGAAATATCTGACAGAGACTGTAAAGTTTGTGTTTGCTTACTCTGACGTCGATAGCAGCAGACATAAAGTTCAATAACTGTGAGTTTTTAACTTTAATACAATGCCGGAGAGAGAAGAAAAAAGTTCTTTTAGTAAATCTTTTGTTCATATTTTCACAATATATTGACGAAGTAACTCAGCCAAGGCCACCTGAACTAAAAATTATAAACTAGATATTTCAAAGTTGCTTTAATGGTAAGGTAAGGTAGAGTTCATTGTCCCCGTAGGGAATTTTGTTCTCTGCATTTGACCCATCCTTCAATGCCACAGGTCAACCTTCTCCAGGTCTTGTGCCAGGATCCTGGTCAGGAGTACCAAAATCAGAAAATCCCATGTGGACCTCCAACAATAAAACACTGTTGTTTATGTTCCCCCATGCATGGATTTCTAGCTTTAAAGTAACATTTAAAAAAACTCTACAACTATACTTAATTGTGATTTGTTTACAAATTCAATTTATTTATTATGTACTTAATGTAGACAACCTCTGGGGGGCCCCTGCAGTACCTTTGTGGCCCCGGACCACACTCTGGGAACCACTGTTTTTAATGCTTCTGAACACAAATATCAACGAATCACATGGCAGCAACTCAATGCATTTAGACGGCAAAATGAGCATTAGAATGTAAAAGAAATGTGTTCAGAGTCTGCAAATTGCCACTCTCAGGATATTTTCTATTTTCAGACCTTTTTCTGTAAACCCTTGAAAGTCCCAATAGATCAGCAGTTTCTGAAACATGGAAGATGATAGCACATATTAAGGAAATCCCCTTTCTTCTCCATTCTGATGCTGGGAACTTCATCAGGTAACGTCTAGCTGTAATGTGATTGGCTGATTAGATATTTCCATTTAGAAGCGTGTGCCTAATAATGTGGCCCAGTGTACTTTTGATATCTCCAAATTTCAGTGTAATAAGCGGGACGTAGGAATAGTGCCGACGCCCAGAGGAGAGTCTTAAAGGCTGATTAATAGCCGGCAGCAGCTGGATGTCTCGCTCCATATGGCGAGCTTTGTGTGGGTGGGGGGGTAGGGGGGTGATGGACTGTCTTTCAACCTCACTTTTTCAAACAATTCCCTGCCTTTACATGTACCAGGAGGTAGGGGACAAAGCACTTCAAGCTGAGTAAAAGTACTGTACTCAACAAAAATATCACTTTTCTTGCATTGTTTTCTTTTGGCTTTTTGCATACTGACTTGCCATAGATTTTTTTTGCTCTTCCTGGCACAGTCCTCTCTATTTATCTGGGCTTGGGATCAGCACAAAGAGTGCACTGACTGGATTGTTAAAGTATTGCAATTGTACATCAAAACTACTACTCTATTATCTCCATATATGCTAGTAGTGCTACAATTACTTTTACTATTACTACCTTGACTACTGTTCCTACTGCTTTTCTTACTACTACTTATATACTCACTACTGCTACTATCACCACTACACTGTTGTGCTATTATTAGGGTCACAAATACTTTTATTCATTAATAGTCTAATAATAATGGAGTAAGGGTTAAATAACATTTTCCAAAAAAGTAAAAGTATGTTGTTGTTTTTTTACTATCACTACTGCAACGTTTTATGTGACCAACATATTTTCTTACTGCATCAGGACATTTATCTGCATTAATGCTCATGTCTTCAAAATGCAGTTATTGCAGGCCTAATGTTTTGATGGTACTGGCCGGTTCACAGATGTGGGCTGATGTAAGTGCAGGGCAGTGGTTGCCGCTGGCTGCCCATATGCTCAAACTTTTGCACCTTCTGCTTGTGGTCGTCCACTGGCACCTCCAAAGTTTTTGATTCCTCAAATGTCTGATGTGGATTTATTATTTAATTAGAGATCAAAATGTAAGTTTCTTAAGAGAGACAGATCTTAGGGGTACTCCAAGTTGTAACCTTTCTACAAAACATGAAGTATGCATGTACTGTATCTACTATTGTGGGTTTTTCAAATGTTGTGGAAAGCTTGGAGACCATTGGAGACCTTCTTTGTTGACGCTGCATAAAGGTCTTTATATGATGTAAGGAGAAGTAATAAATGTACAGTGCTGTGCAAAAGTCTTAGTGCTGTTGAAAAAGCTTGGAAACCTGTACTAGGATACCTGCCTAAGTCTACCTTAATTTTGAAATCAATTTTTTTCTTGTGTGTGACAAAGATCCAAAAGTGTGGACAGATTCTGTTCTCCACCTTCTAAGAATCAACCTTTTTACAATTTTACCATACCAAATAGTCGCTCTGTTTTTTTTAATGCTAAAACTGTACCAGCCACCCCAAGATGGCTCTTATGGGACAAGGCTCCAGAGTTCTCCCAAAAGCTTTTGAGGGAAAAAAAAAAAAAAAGAAATATATGATTCCAAAAGTCAAACAATTTAGTGCAAAATATAAGTTTCTTACTCTTTTTTTTTTTTTTTTTTTTTTGGGGGGGGGGGGGGGTAATGTAACCTATGAACTATTTTGAATTGAATGAGTTTATGTCCAGCATTTACTGTACATCTATGTATACTTTTTAGGCATTCATTCTTCCCATGCTTGTTTTTTAAAGAATGATAAAAATAAATGACAGTACCCTTTGTTTATTAGGACTGTATTTATTTATATTATTCAAATGCTCTTTTTTTCATAATTGTGGACATTTTTCTGAACACAATCTTGAATTTGTACATATCTAACAAAAATTTCCAGACGAGGGTATTCCTTATTTATCTTGTAATTGCCTAAATGTATTTCCTCAATATGCAAATCCCCCAATACTTACCAAAATCCTGACAACAAAAATTATTTATTTTTTGTTTAGTAAAAAACAACCTCTTTGTTCAGGCTTTGCTAATCCTAGAGAAACTTCCTGCAATGCTCTAGGCTCCTCTTACAGCTTGTGAATGACTTTTCTAATGGAGGCTGTCTACACTCCTGCTACTGCTGAATGTGACTTTTTTTCCCATTCTTTTGTTCTGTCAGCTTTAATGTACGCTGTTTTCAGACAAGGTGAGAGCGCGTGTCAATTAAATGTTTTTTTTTCCTTCTTTCTCTCCCTCCGCTTTAAAGCTACGGCAGACGCGAGGGGCCAAATAATTAATTACACTTTGCAAGGGTGAAGAATGTCAGAATCAATGAAAGACGTGTTTCGAGCAAAGAAGTCCTTTCATTCTGTCTTCTCACACAGTTTTTTTTTTTTTTTTTGGGGGGGTTTCAGAAGTGTGAAAATAATCCAACCAATGGTGGAATTATAATTAAATTTCATGCTGTATCCACGCCACTGGGGATGGATACTTTAATATAGCTTTAGGGGTATTTCCTTTTAAACAAGTCTGATGTGGAGCCCCCTGCAGCGGCTTCTTTTACTCCCTGCTGCGATGATGACCACCATATGCATGTTTTTTTCTTCATTTGACAATTGATTATACACATTTCATAGCTTAGATTATGTTCCATGCAATCTTTTTCATGGTAAATGCCATTTAAGGGAACCGGAGCAAAAGGCGAGGATGGCAAATGATACGACAGGAGCGGCGCACGTATTCATCCCACGACACTACAGGGATTTAAAGATGAATTAAATCTTTTGTTGGCGCCACTTTGAATGGAGAACAGTGGAATAATGTCTCAACCTTACGGCATTTCAAACACCGGCGTTTTGTCACAAGAGCTCTTTTGTGGAGTATTCCCTTTGGAGATAAATATCTGGTCGGTTTGTTTAGCGCTGCATTAGCTGGCAACGGAGCAAAAGCAAAGTGGGCTGAAGTGCTTTTTTTTTTTTTTTTTTTTTTTTTTTTTTTTTTTTAGATTTTGCTGCCATTATGTGCAAATTGAATTACGTGTAAACTTTGTCTCCGGGGTACAGCAGCTGACAATCCAGTACCTGCAGTATTAGTCTGGAGACAGACAATAAGAGGATTAATGGAGGAAAATTAAAGCGTAATCAGATACAGAAACTTTGGCCAACTTTTATGTTTACTTTTTAATACTTCTGAAAATAGATCAGTGCAGGGCAGCTGAACAAAATGCAATGAGACAATATGCAGTAGGTTTCAGTGAGCTGGGCAAAATTTTGGTATGAACACTTTAGGAAAGTTCAGTAGTGTTGTGGTTGTGTGAATATTATATCGTGAAGTATTTCATAATTAATGCAAGAAAATATTTGCCTTCTTTTTATATTGAACTGCTGAAATGTATAAAAGATGAGCTCAATTATCTCATTGACTGTTGAAACTTCTAAAGAATATTATCTGAATATTATATTTAGTTTTTTTAGGTGTAATAGTTTGTTTGAATGGGAAGTTATTAACAGTTTAAGATGTTTTTTAACTTTATTTTGAACATAAATATATAAAAAATAAGTCAATGTAATAAGAATTTATATTGTCATATTTATCCTAAATTTTTTATGAAGACAGGATTTAAAAATATTTTTTATGTGGAATTTGAGTTTAGAAGAAAAAAATGCCAGAGAATTAGTACTTACAATACAAGAAAATATACAAAGTTTTATTGAAGAATGATGTGGGGGGACTCATATGACACAAAGAAAAAAAAAAAAGGGATACATGAGACATTGGGAACCACTGTTTAGTGATTCTGTACCATTTTATGATATTTACAGAAGATACAAACTTCAGCCACTAAAACTACAAATGATTTTAGTAGATTCTTCATACTGTCCTAAATTTGAAGGGTTTTGTGGCTCAGTGTAAATAAGCATTTATCCCTGAACTAGACGAGTTTGTGTCCAGGTCGGGGCACTATATATTTAGCATTGCAAGACAGGACGAGCACCTTGGCGGAGGCCTATGCTCTTAGTGATTCTAGTTGAAGTTTTTTTTTTTATTTCATTTTTGCTTTTTGTGTGTTTTTGTGTGCTTTTTATTATTATTATTATTATTTTTTTTTTGCACACCCCTCCTAAACCTTTAAGGCTTTTGCACAGCAGTGTATGTGTCAAAACACCTTTATACTGAGTCCCATAATTAACTGCATTAATTAATTATGCTTCTCACAGCTATCTCTAAGACAGTTTGAGCCAATGAATGTAGACCATTTCTGATACTGTGATGATCCTGACATCACGAGTGTAGAAACCTCTGTGGACTAATGTGATGTGGAGAGCCCGGGCCGGAGCCTCAGCAGCTACGCCAATCTAATATATGCAAATAATTAATCAGGCCCCTCTCTTGATCTCATTCTAACAAGTTGCTTCTGACACAGTGGCAGCTCCCAAACGAGTCCATTAACGCTCTTACCCCTCAACTTCATCCTCACTCATGTTGACAGTTTTGCAAGTCTTGCCCCAAGAGTCTTGCTGGAAAGGGACTATTTTTTTGGTTCCAGGGCCAGCTACACACATCACAACCAACAAATCATTTTTCTCTACTACAGTGGTTCTCAAACTATGGTATGGGTGCCTCTGGAGGTACGCAGGACTGCTTCTGGTGGTTACTTAGGAATCTTTTGCAGAGTTTGATTTAGTCCTGCTCTGGTTGGAGCTAAGATTTGAAATTTATCCCATTGCTAAGTCCTGGTTTAGTCTTGGATTAGTCTTGTTTTAGTTCTGATTTAGTACTGGCCTAGTACTGGTTTAGACTTGCTTTAGGCTGGGTTTAGTTACAGTTTAGGCCCTGTTTAGTCTTGGTTAATCCTAGTTTATTACTGGTTTAGTCCTGGTTCAGTCTTGGTTTAGACCTGCTTTAGTCCTAGTGTAGGCTTTGGTTAGTCTTGGAACTAGTCCTGGTACAGTCCTGGTTCAGTCCTGGTTTACACCTGTTAAGTCTTGGTTTAGTTACTGGTTTTGTATTATGGTTTAGTCCTGGTCCAGTCCTGTTTTAGCCCTGGTTTAGTCTTGGTTTAGTACTGGCACAGTCCTGGTTTCATCCTAGTTTAGTTCCTGTCTTGTAGGGTTTAGTCCTGGTTTAGTCTTGGTTTTGACCGGTTTAGTCAGGGATTAGTTACTAGTTTCATATGGTTTAGTTCTGGTTTAATCTTGGTTTAGTATTGGCTTTGTTTAGACCTGCTTTAGTCCTGTTTTAGTCTTGGTTTAGACCAGTTTAGTCCTGAGTTAGACCTGCTGTAGTCCTGGTTAAGACCTGGTTTCATCTCTGTTTAATTCAAGGTTTAGTCACGGTTTAGTCCTAGTTTAGTATTGGTTTAGATGTTACTTGAAGACAGTTCTTGCAAAGCCTAATATTTCCTGAGCTGGCTCTTGTTTTCGGCGCATTATTGTTCCCAGTGACGTCAGCGCGAGCTTCGCTAAGAAGTCCTCATCGACGGCAACATCTAGCTCCATTTGAACAACGTCAATACCAATCCAATAGCACTGCCATTAGCGCTGATTTAAATCAACAAGAAACGCTCGTCATGCCATACTCCCCTGTTGCATCCCCGTGCTGCGTTTGCATGACTTCCAACGTGAAATCATTACCCCTTCCTTCCATTCCAATAGATCAAATTCACTTCTTATTTTTGTTTATCTGCCAACAATGTCACAGCGAGTTGCTTGTTACTGTCAGCAGAGTTTCGCCAACGTTGCACCAGCGTTGGACTTCCTACAAGGGTCAAGCATGGACCAAGGCCAAAATCACAAAACACTACTGGAACACTCAATATGTTTAAAATATACATCCTTCAATTAAGAAAGAAATTAAGTATTTATGCCAAAAGACAGAATTTTGACAGGAGTGAATTAATGAATAACCTTCTAATATGCTAAGATAAGATTCTGGCATTTGAGTTTTGATGAATTTCCTATAGCAGAGGTCCATAAGTTCATGTGGTTATAGCCCGAGCATAACAGTTGCCCTCCAAGTAAACTTGACTGTGACTTATATGAGGCGTAATTGGGCCGGCGCACTCTCTCCGAAGCCAAGTGCTATAACTAAAGCGCAATTAAAAATCAGGATTTATTTTGGAGAACCAATAGAATTCAATAACTTGTACAATTATGGCCACAAAGACGGTAAACAAACAGCTTTCCGGGCAGATCCAATCCGATCGCACACATCTCGTAATGACTTGCCCTTCCATCATTGTTTCCAAATATGCCGAGGCTATACAGAACACAACTGGTCATCTGGGAACGGAATGATAATTGATCACAATGATAATGAATTGCACGGCTGTGAAAATCTGTCAGTGTGACAGTGGACCAGCTGTGTGGCTGTTTCCTGATATAAAAAGAACAGTTTATTTCCACCAGAGACAGACCGGGGGAGAAAGACAGAGTGAGGAGGCGTGGACGATGGGATGGGTTATGGCAATTCCACTATTTTCTTTCCCCCAGCTGCCTCGGCTGGGCTTTACAAGCTGCAGCTGCTGTAGTTGATCAAAGCACATTATTATTAGGAAACATGAGGACGCAATGCAAACAAAGGGCTAACAAGGCCGTGAATCTGTCTTCTCAAAGTCTATGCTACCATTTGTATTCATGTGTTCACCACCTGAGGTCTGGTGTCTTAGAAGAGGTGGAACCCTGCAGAGAGAGGTCCACTTAACCCAGCGTCTTCACGATTACGGAAATACTATCCTCTCCAACTCACTTTTGATGCAGTAACTTCAAAAACCCCTGGGCCGATGAGATTTGTCCAACCCAGACCCTGTATAATAAAGAGTAGTGGATGAGACCAGTACTTCAATTGTAAGAAGGAGATACCATTTGCCACTCTATTGTGTTGGCCAAGAGTGGTAGCTATAAGACTGGTAAGACTGAATGTCCTGAATTTACACCTGAGATGGGATGTTGTGGTCACAAACTCTTTACACCAAGGATGTCAGATCCGCTCAAGCTTCACCGCATGTGTCGTTCTAGTGTAAAAGAAGTCAATTTTTACACTTGCCTGTTTCCAGTGTTTCCCCAGCTGTAGCTTAGTAGATAGTCACATAGTGTGGGACCCGAGGACAGTTGAACACGTCTGCCTATGCTTCCATTTTAGGGGTTTTATAACAGTAGATGACACAAATAAAAGATGACCAGAAGTGTGTCCTTGGTACAGCTGTGCAGGGGAGAGACAGAAAGTTAATGTTGGACCATAAGAGTGTAAGTCATACAAATAAGAATGGAGAGCATCCGAAATTCTCTTACATTTAAGGACAGTAAAGTATAAAGTAAAGGAAAATAAAATCTCCTCTTTGATTCAAAGGTCAAAAAAGTTTAAGGCCTCAAAAACGCTGGGTGCATCACCTGAACGGCAGCAGTTTTACTCAGGCGCTCGGCTTGGCAGGTTAGAGCAGCCACACTGGCCGTATGAGACATGCGGCTCGAGTGACTCCTGAAACGCCACTCTCTCGCACGAATCCAAGAAAATGGAAGCCTTGCCTAATTTTCAGGCTTGCGGCTTGCACTGGGATGCGTTTTCAGCCCAAATACATAAAAAAAATTTAAACTTATGTTTTTGTGACTACCATGATCACTATACATACCTGATGCATTTCTTTTATGTTTGAATTTCACTTTTACTTGTAAAAAGCTTCTCATTTGCAATGACCAGCCAACAAAGACGGTAAACACATGCCTATTCAATAAACTATAGTCAGCGTAGGTGTATTATATGTTGATGTATTCTCATATTGACTGCTGGTGTGAACAACATTGCATTTGTAGGCGTGCAGCTGTGCTCGATGCATCCAGTGTGTTTGAGGCCTTAGAGAGTAGCTGGCAACCGTCCAGTACTAAGTATATGTAAGATGATTAATGATATTTGTTGCTTGTTTCAAGAATTAAAAAGTCCACAGCTGAATTACATAACATATAATCTAGTTTAGAGAATAAATTATACTGCATAATAGTCTATAGAGAATACCCAGCTGGACTGAACCCATCTCTAGCTGTGAAATGACATTACTTAACATTTTGTGTGGCTGCGCTGTCATGAGCAAACACATGAATCAGTGGTTTTTGGGAGAGAGCGCCAAATGTCAAACACAATCCTTATAGCTCTGCATGGCAGTGACAGAAGGACATGCTGCGCCGCAATCTGTAAGAGGCTGACGGAGGCCTGTGTGAGCCAGCCATCGATCGCTCACAATATTCACTTCTGGAATCTGATCTCTTAGCTGTGCTCTGCAGTACCTTACTCCGACTGATTAAAGATACACACACAGATCGGACATGGCATTACCACCACTGACAGGCCAAGTGAATAACAGATTATCGCTTTATAGCAATGCCATCAGTGAGATACATAAGGTAGCAACTAAACAATTTGTCCTCAAAGCAGGGAAAATGGGCAAGCATAAGGATTTAACGAACTTGGCTAGACGACTATGAAAGCAAAGTTGTCTCTTCACATTTTGAATTTTAAATGCCTTTGAATTTCTTGACACTGAAATAGGAGTCTGATTTTTTTTAATGTTTTCTGAATTTAATCACTGAAATTTCAGTTTCTAATTTTCACTATTTTTTTTTTATTTTTTATTTTTTTAAGTGATAAACATTTCAGAATAAAAAAATGCTTTTAAAAATTTGATGCATTTATTTTTTTTCTAGTCTACATGGATGGCAGCTAGTGCTTCTGGTGTAAATGGGGCAAGTCACACGGATGGACATGCAACTTTTTTTTATGGCATATTTTAGATTGAGAATTTTGCCAAGTGAATTTGAGGACTCGAAAATATATGCATCAGATTTTTTAAAGGGGAAAGTTGTAATTCTGCATTTTTATATGCAGTTTCAAGACGGAAAAAAAAATCAGCCTCCAAGTTCAATGGTAGAAATTCAATGTAATTTAAAATTCAAAATGCAATGAGACTAGTTTGCTTCCATAGACGACTGGGTGAGAGCATCTTCTAAACTGCAGCTTTTGTGGCGTGTTCTAGGGCTCTATCAAAAATGATGCAGGAACCACCCCCCACTTACACTTGCCTTGCTGTATAGATATTTGCCAGTCATTGATTACAGAAACAAGCCACTGAGGCGGGCCTGACTCCGCTGAGATTGTTTGCACCGCATGAACAAAGCGCATCCCAAAGAGCTCATCAGGAACGAAATCTAGGTTAGAACTGTTGACACGCCATGTATCACAGTGTGAGACAAAGCCAGCATCTGCTCGGCAACCCGATTTATAGCTGCCTGTCACGGCGCATAGGCGAGCCCTACATCACCTGCTCTATTTGGGATGCTGCATACATTTACATGAAATTCTGATCATACTTTTAAAACACAGTCGACAGATTTTCTCTCATGAAATTATTGTGTTAGAAAAGAGACATCCCATTTCCAAAATCTTGAGAGGAGATGAGATTTTAATTAACGAAGACAGCGACTTTTTTCACCTAATAAATAAATGATAAATGTTTGATAAATAAACTCTTTTGTTAAGCTTGGCCTTCAGATCTCTCCACCAGCTGATGCACCCCCAGCTCCACTCCTGGCCGTCCTATTTATGCTTTACCTCCCACCTAAGGTAACAGTTCCTTCCCTGGCTCCTCAGACTTGATCAATATCACGTGTGTTGCCACTGCTTCCTGCCCCTGGGGTCAGGTTTCTTTGCTATAAGCTCCAGTGTACGCATAGAATAGCAAAAAGGCCACCGTACTAAATATAACCTAATCCTTGAGGTCTTGGCTAAAGTGGGCCTGACTGAAATGCTGTGTGCAGTGAGTTTTTCCTTGGATTGCATAGATTTAGATGTTGAAGGTGGAACTTGCAATAATGCCTTTCATGTATTTGTATGTATGGTATTACTTAAAAATATAATAGAGGTGATATGCAGCCTCTGCTTTTCTCCCCATCCTATCTCAGTAGTCTTGTGGGTTGCCAGGTCAGGCCTAACTAATCCTTTGCTTGTTGACCATTGGCAGCGACTAGTCCTACACTATATGTTTGTGATATAGGTACCAACTTACAGAGAGCGTTATCTGCAAATATTTTGTAAAAAGTTTAAGTGTAATAGTTGTAGTGGCCTTTCCTACTTTCTTCCAAAGATCACTGAAAGCTGTTTCCAGTCACCTATCACGGTCGCTTATCTGCAACACGTCTTACAAAGGTTTTCTATTAAAAGTAACCAAGATGGCGCCTAACTTCTCTCACCTGATTAACAGTGTTAAGTGCTGTTCTTTGTCACTGTTGATTCTGCTGACTGTCCGACGTTGCGGCCACATGCAAACCGACTTTTTCCGCAAGTCTTAGTACATATCAAACAATTTAATAAGTTACAACTCAGCATAAACACATCCTGGCAACTGTGCTGCAGAATTTACTTGTGAATAAATCGTCTGAACTTTAAACTTATTATCTGGGGACACATAAGGGTATGTTATGATTCATGAAAATAGTTAGATTCCCTACTTCAATGCATTTAGTCATGAGAACCATTCAATGTTTAGTTGCACTAATAAGCCCCAAGGAAAGAAAGTAATTACACATTGTGCTACATGTGACCACACGAACCTGTTAAAAGTCAGTTCCCTAATCGACAAAGTAGTACACAACAGGACGTGCAGCCAGGAACCATAACAGTTAAGGAAAACTTGATTAAGATAATGGCTCACAATTAGAACACCCCATTTGGGAAATAGTCTCATGAGGACATTAAAAGTGGTTTCAGTCTGAGATAAGGACTGCAGCTTGTCCCTGGTTGTGTTTTGGTCACTGTGTAAGTGGACAGCAGCCCTGCCACACTTGATAATGCTTTGTCACTGAGGAGCTAGAGAGAAGCCAAAGAGCCCAGGGCAACGGCTGAGTGCGAGAACGGCCCAAACTGCAGCGGGGTGGGGAGGTGGTGACCTGCCGAGTGCTGACAGGTAAGTGTCTGTGTGTGTCCAGGCCGGAGGTGAGCTGGGCCAAAGGGACAAAAGAGGACAGAGACAAAAGCCTGGAAAAAAAGGACATAGTGATGGATAGGATTTGAAGTAATGGTGGCATGAAAGTATTGGGCAGAGATAGAAAGTAGATCAAGAACTTTTTTTTCTCTAGTACATGTTTATTGGTTACTTTACTGTTAATTACACATGTAATAATGCTGCTTAATACTCTGTAGGTGGATGGTTAAAGTTTGGAGTGTAAATCAATTGTATAAAAAGTGTAAAGACATCTTTTGTAAGCAGTTCAGTAAGTTTAAGCAGTAACTCTGTTGTTGCTGCATTATCTGACATTCACTACAATTTGGCCATTTGAATTCTTGTTAGAAATTATTCAACATATGTGCGATGCTAACTTAATGCATATACAGTATATATTTAGCCCTGTCCGATCCTAAAATAAATATTTTTAACATTCAGAATTTGATTTTGTGACAAATGCAACTGCCACACTACAGGACACAAAACAGATACATGTTAATGGTTTGTGAGAAAATTAGGGTTTTATTAAAATTAATAATAAGTTTTGTTTTTTTTTTATTTATTTTATTTTACCTTCAGCTCACAGCCTTAATACCAGAGCTATTCCTGGTTTATAGATGAAAGATGAGGTCCTCTAGGTTTTGTTTCAGCTGCCTGTTTAAAAACCTGATTTTTCATGTCACAGCGCAGGACGCCATTTTGATTACAATATTAAACTTATTTTAATTATTACTGTAGTATTCAATAGCAGTTAAAAGTGTTGTTTTAAGTAAAGTATAAATGCAACATAATGCCAAAAGCTTTATGAACTGTCCCAGACACAAATGCTTGTACTTTATATTTTGTAAATGTCACAGTCATACAACTTTCTAAAACTTCAGATGTTTTGTAGTGGGCTTATGTTACACTGCTGACAGAATTTTCAAGGCAGAGAAACTTTTCAATTGATTACCGAAAAAATGGGTGCCACATCAACCACCCAGTTACTATTAACGGTTACCATAAACAGCCACCATGTAATTTCCTCATGTATATGTATTCTGGATGGGTAAAAATACTTCTGTGGCAAATCTAAAGGTTCAGAAGTAGTTGTGATTTTCATTGTTTATATTGATTTGACTTATGCTGGATGCCCCTCCTCCCTCCGTGTATCCAAGCTTGGGACTGGCACACAAAGTACACTACAGTTTGTGACCCTCTGTATCTGGATTTGAATATTTATGCTAATAACACATAATACTTTTTCCACCTCTAGTAATGCGAATTCAGAAACAGTTGTATGATCTGCACGTCCTTTCCTGTCAGTCATAACTGCACTGCTTCACATAGATTTACTACGCACAAGTACACACATGGAGTTATGATCAGGCGCCCATACGTGACTCTTTTATGTTGAGTTTATTCTGCTCCTTCTCCCCTTGTCGTCTTCTGCTGCTTCAGTATGCAGCCGGCGTCACTTCACTGGCACATTATGTGTTTGTCAGCCACGGGCCCCCCCCCCTTCTCCCTCCTTCCCGCCCCTCGAGCTCGGCCAGGCTCAACTCCAGCAATACGTCTCTCTTTCATTACTTTGTCATAGGGATCCAGTGGCCTCCAACACCGGTCATCAATCCTGTGCCAAGTCTCCAACCCCCGAACTCCATTTAGTTTCTGATCCTGCCCCATGTGCAGTCGCAATTCCAAATATGTAATAACACAGACAATGAATGCTGGAAGTGTTCCTGATCCATGCAGTGATTTCATGGCTGATTTTAATGCAGTGTTGTTTGAGGGCCTGAAAATCATGAGCATCCAAAACAGAAATACAGACTATGACTTTCTAAAATGTAAATGGAAATTTACGACCTTTTTAAGACTTTTTAATGCCACTTAGAATAAAATTAATGCCAAGATTGTCAGCAAAAGAACAATAATCTGCATATATTTTACACTAATAATATATCAGTGTTACTCTCTAAAACTCATTGGTTTTATTTGAAAAGGCTAATACAGGTAAAAGAACTCCAGTTTTTCATCCAAATTCTTAAAACGGCAAAATAAATTTCAGTGGTAACAGCATTTATGATTTAGATATCCCACTTTGACAATTTACAACCTAGATTAACTAAATTTAATACCTGTCCATTTGATTTAATACTTTTAAGACCTTGGGGCTAGCCTTTGTCAGTTTGTAGTTTTAGTTTTCAGAAATCAACTGAAGTAATGACAAAAGGAACAACTGTGTTATGTTTAGCATTTTGCTTGCCTTTTAACCTTAATAGATATTAGCAGCTTGTAGAGTGACCTACCCACTCCCGAGAGTTACACGGTGATAGGTGACAATAACAAGCAACAGTTTAAACATCTCCTGTTACAATAAATGAACTTCTTTGAGGTTATAATGCTGTTTCCACCCCAAAAACGTACTGTTCCTGTAGTACTGTTTTGTTTCAGTCACGATTGTTTGGGTAATCCTGTTTGCTGAGCCCATTGTCTTCTAGCAATCTAGAAATGCTCGGTCTCACTGCTCTCCGTAGACTCATGAAACCAGGAAGTGCTCCTCAAGCCCGTAAACCATTCCCGGACTCATTTTAGTATTAAACAGCCGTCGCTATGAAGCAGGCAGCTCATTTATCTATCTGTTAGCGCTGTGCTGCAAACTGTTGTGCTAAATAGCCATTTATTTAGTCTTTCGTTCTCTGCAAAGTCCGCTCCCCAAAAGATGTTTTCCACATATACATTATTTTAACTTAAAAAATGTCAAATACAAATGCAAATGTGTCCAAAATTCCTACTCTCACATATGGTCATGAGCTTTGGGTCATGACCGAAAGGACAAGATTCCGGATACAAGCAGTGAGCAATGAGTTTCCTCCGCAGGGTGGCTGGGCGCTCCCTCAGAGATAGGGTGAGGAGCTCAGTCATTTGGGAAGAGCTTAGAGTAGGGCTGCTGCTCCTCCACATCAAGAGGAGCCAGTTGAGGTGGCTCGGGCATCTGTTCCGGATGCCTCCTGGACGCCTCCCTAGGGAGGTGTTTTGGGCATGACCCACCAGGAGGAGGCCTCGGGGAAGACCTAGGACATGCTGGAGGGACTGTCTCTCGGCTGGCCTGGGAACGCCTTGGGGTTTCTCCAGGCAAGCTGGAGGAAGTGTCTGGGGAGAGGGACTTATGTGCGTCCCTGCTTAGACTGTTGCCCCCACATCCTGGCCTCGGATAAGCGGAAGAAGATGGATGGATGGATTTCGAAAATTATTCCAAAAAGCCTAAATATTGCTTGGCTTGTTGCCATTTAACATAATTTGTTGCTTAATGTTCCTCTAACAATTTTTTGATAGTAAAACTTTCTTTTTCAGCCTTTTGTTGCTTTGTCCTAACTTTTTGGACATGTGTTGCTGCCTTCAAATTTAAAATGAGCCATTAGTTGTCATGAAATATTTGGTTATGTTCTATTGAAAATCAAATCTATTTTATGAGATTTGCAAGCCATTAGATTATGAACATTTTACAGGGCCCTAAGTTATTTTGTATTGGGTTTATGACTCTGATTCTTCAAGATTTACTCTCATCATTTATTTTTTTTATTTATTCTTTAGTATCTTTGAGGCAGGCTTGCGTTTCAGAACTGCTCCCTGCCTCGTGCATCATATTTACGCGGGGAAATGCATGCTTACTGACAAATTGCATATTTTACAGCCGGGGGGCGATATAGCGCACACAGCCCATGCTAATTTCCAGAATCCATCACTTGATCAAAACTGTACCCTACAGGACCGTTCCCGCCATTTTGATTTACGTCAGATGTCTGGGTGCCGAGATGTATTATTTTTATAACAAAGCCAATGCCTTGATGACAGGCTGCGGCAAATTTAGCATCATTGTGCCGCCGCGCGAGAGCGGTAAATTACATGGCGTGTGATTTTCAGCAATCTCTGCAAGACAGATGTAGTCAGTGATCATTTAAGCTTTTCTCATTCGCAACACGGTTGGTCTTTAAACTCCAAGATTTTTTCCCCCTTAGGTTAGAAGAAACATTTAATCATTAAATTGTGAATTATGTGTGAAAAAGCTCCAGATTCCAGTTTAATAAAATAAAAAGCAGAAAGAAAGCTCTACTGTTATTGGTGAGTGGTGAGGTTGGAAACACATTCATTCTTACAAAATCTGACCTAGTAGTTTAAAAAAAAGTATTTGTTTTGAATATTTCTATTCCAGATGTTCAGCTACAGTATGAACCTACACAGACTAAGTATTTATTCTTAAAAATAATATTACTAAAGTAGAAATATTTGGTGAAAAAAGCTGTGTGTTTGGCCGTAATGCCTGATGTATGTTTTTAAACTGATGGAATCAGACAGGCACTGCATGTAAAATAAAGTGTCATTTTTAAAAAGTAACAAATTAAAATGCAAGAAAGGAACATCTCCAAATCTTATGTTCACAACATAAAGCTTGAAACCAATACACAGGTAACATATAGACGTCGCAATGAGACTACTGTTATTATTTTTAATACTATTATTATTATGGCTGCTCCCTTTATTCTTTTGGGTTTGCCACAGCAATTTGGCAGTTTTTTTGTTTCTTTTTGGAAGCTGGATGACCTTCCTGTTGTAACCAGTTATGTGTGTGACTGCAGTAGGCAATATACTGTAGGTGAAGTGTCTTGCCTGAGGACACAATGACAGTACAGGCTGCGAGCGAGGTTTGAACCCCTGACCCAGTTGGTGGGCACACTTGGCCCATTGTGCCACTGTTGCCCCAATAAAGCTACTCCTAACGGTATAATTAATGAAAAAAGTAATTAAATTTATCTCATCTCCCCTTTCCAGCATGGGCAGTTCTAAAAGTACCTTATACAGTACAGTAGTAAACACATGTAGTACTTTATAGAGTAGTACACTCTACTTCGCTGTATCCATCTAATTTTAAACATTTCTGATGCTTACAATTAAGTCTCTCAGTTTAAAAGAAGTCAAAAAAAGCTTTCCTTTACACCACACTGTCTCGTACATTTTGGATATATTCCATTAAAATGCCTACGGAGACAAATTACATATTAATATTTATTACTTTATTTAATTAGGCCAGCTTATAATTATTTTATGCATCTGTCCAACATTGTATGAATAGAAATTAACAAAAATGTGTAACAAATTGTGTATTTATAGGTGCTATGGGTGAGAAAATGATATGATATATATTTATGTCCAGACATTTACTGAGTATTGTGAAGCATCAACGCCGCTTTATAGAAATGAATAATTTATTATGTTTCTGCACATATCTATTAAGGAGCTGTTGCAGTTATGTGTCATATATAGATGTACATTGGGATAAATAAATTAGGCACCTATAAAGATGTCGGGTAACACACCAGGCGCATGTCAATTAATTAAACATATATATAGATTAAGTACACAAAGAGGGCTAAAGTATTTGATTTATTGTTGTGTACGGTAAACAAAATCATAATATTAGTTTCTCTTAGTAAATCAAGTAGATTAAGTTTTAAAAAAAAAGCATAATCTTTATTATTGGTGGCCCGGTGGCTTTGTGGTTAGCACTCTCCCCTCACAGCAAGAAGGTTCCAGGTTCGATTCCCGGACTGTGTGGGGCCTTTCTGTGTGGCGTTTGCTTCTTCTTCCTGTGTCTGGGTGGGTTTTCTCTGGGTGCTCTGGTTTCCCCCATCAACCTCAAAACACACACAATAGTCTAATCCTCCAGCTCGGTTCTCCTGACCTGGATCCTGGCTCAAGATCTGGAGAAAGGTCCCCGGGCGATGCACTGCGGCTGCTCAAAGCTCCTGACGGGTCGTCCCAGCAGCGTTGAAGGATGGGTCAAATGCAGAGAACAAATTTTCCTACGAAGAACATAAAGTATACCTTAACGTCAAAAAGTTAAACCTTAAATCTGCGAAAGTTGGTTTTGGTGTGCCGGACCACTTTCCCAAGTCTTCTGCATTTATAATGGCTATCCCAATGGTTTGTTGGAGCCCCTTTTCCTTTACTTAGAAACAAGGGGGGGCACTTCCTTTTTATGTTTTAGTAGCTTTTTCACTTAATACATTAAATAATGATTAAAAACTGTATTTTTGTATTTACTCTGGTTACCTTTGTCTAATATAAAAAAGTATTTAATGATCTGAAATATGTAAGTGTGACTAATATGAAAAATTCATTTGTTCTTTTAGTGAGTGAAGTAAATATTTTTGGTGCACACCTTAAAATGGTACAGAATTTATCATTAAAATCATCACTAAAACCTTTGCATAGTTCTGCATGAGTTTTATCTTTAAATTGAGCTGTAAACTAGACCACTGCTTGCATTGGACAGTCAAATTTAAATTTATTCAGCCAATTATTCCCAGATCCCCCCCCCCCCCTGCATCTAACAGTTAACTCCAATGTTTAATGCTTTTGATTACATGGCAAACATAATGAAGCATTGATTTAGAGCTCGCCAATTTACTCACTGGGAGTGACTGCCTCTGGAGATCTTTTGTACATAAGTGGCAACAAATATATCGGATCCTTTGAGAGGGAGGTGAGCTGCATTATTGAGCGTTGGGATTATCGTTGTTTACCACATTGCTACCCTTAATCTCCCTTTATCCGGGATCCCTGCTCGGAGTATGACAAATTTATTTATAATTTGGTTAATTTCTGTTAAGACGTGTGAACAAGCCGGCGCGATTCGCTCCGACGCCCTTCACTCTTGGCTCTAAGCGGCGAAAAATAGCCGGGGACACTCCTCACTCATGTGCCACCGCCTCGTGCATACCAACAGCGGCCAATCGATGGCAGCTTTTAATTGAAAATAGATGGAGGTGTTTATATGCAGCTGCACCTTTAGCCTTGCTCCTCTAAACACATGGCGATTGCTGATATACTTCAAGTTTGTGTAGGCTTACAAATCTGCCAGACCTGTTTTTTTACGGCTAAGGATGCACTGAAAAGCCCAAACGGTAATGTCATTAGTCAAAGATGGAATGTTTAATCATCCCTCGGCCTCCTTATTGATTTGCCATTAGTAGACAACTATTTAAAGCAAAACCTCGACTAGAATCCCCACTCGCCCAGACGACGGCTTCTCTTAATCACCAATGGGTTGACCTTGGACTTGTTTAGGGATATCACAACATCACATCACGTACTTACTGATATCCCGCGCACCGTGCACTCCGGGAACAATACATCATCGGACAATGCCCTGGGAGGCTATGGTGATTGCGCTCCGAGTGCACGTTAAGGCATTCATGAAGGGACATTAAAAAAAAAAAAAGGTAAGAGAAAGATGCATAGGTGCAGTGAGATGGCTCCCCGGTGCACAACAACTCAGCGGTCACTTTGGTTTGGCTTCGGCGCAGGTAAACACAACAGCATTTGTAAATACAAAGAATGGGATACACTGGGTTACCTCAGTTCATTGCTCTTGATTGTTAGCTACAGTAGCAGAGGTTAAGTAGGCTTTATTCATAGTTTCTGCAGGGTTCAACAATTTGAATTTAAGACTTTTTTAGGCCTTTTCAAGACCATTTTTCAAGAAAATTAAGGCCTATTTCATAAGCATGCAGGGTACAAAAAATACCACATTTACATTTCATTGTAACCATTTAATTTTCCAACCATTTGCATCAGTGAACGCTGCAAACATTTTGGTCTTGGTAAACAATGAACTCTCATATTGCCAGTGGTAATATGTCTTTGAGCATATAAGAGGGCATTTCAGAATAACCTGGTAGTTGCATCATATATACCATATCATATTTACGACCTGTTTAAATCTATTTTAGACCAAATCCTCCATATTTCTGCCAATTTAAGACTTTTTAAGGCCTTAAATTCAAATTTTCTGAAGATGGTATTTTTTTAGACTTTTTACAAAGGTGGAAACCTTATTTAGAGTCCCTGTAGCAACCAATAATGTAATATCTGCAATAACATAATAATTTAGTAATAAAGCCAATAATGTCATAAGTTGTATGTTATTGGTTACTACAAAAAAAAAAAAAAAAAATCCTTTAAAAATATAACTGCAGCCTATACTATAATAATCAATAGGACCGCATTTCTTTTTGTTTATCTTTTATTTTATATATATATATATATATATATATATATATATATATATATATATATATATATATATATATATATATATATATATATATATATATATATATATATATATATATTATTTATTTATTGCAGTTTTGTGCAGTTTGCTCATCAGAAAAAGGTTTAGAAAATGGCATAATTATGATTGTAAGCGCCAAATGAGAATTTTTCTTGAACAAAATGTCTATTTAGAATTACTTATAGCTATTAATTTACTTAGTATAAGTGTCTGTGAAAACTCTCTAGCTACATCACAACAAAAAATGATTAAAAATAAATCAGCTGGACTGAAGTTTTAGATGTTTTGTCTTTTGTTTTGTGACTTTTTATGTTTTGTCAGTGTCTCTTTTGGATGTTGCATAGTCAGTGGCTCAAAAATGTTATGTTATCAGCTTTATAACATTTAAAATAGCCAAAAAGAATACATTATTGGCAGGTATTTAATTACTGGCCATTATGACATTATTGGTTGTTACACTCAGTAATAAGACATTTTACACATTCATTCATTTTCATCTACTTATTCCCATTAAGGGGCATAGGGTGGCTTTAAAAGAATATATACATTGATATGAATGTTGAAATAATTTGAAAGCTATATATATTTCAAATACACATACAGTATAATGATTGTTCTTCATGTACAGTATTTTTTGAGTAACAAAACTGACCGCTTAACACAAAAGATGTGGGCAGCTTTCTATGACCTGCATGAACTTACACTCAGGCTTTAGTGTTGTACAAATAAAGTATGTGAAAATGAATTTTGCAAGTGAAAGTTTAGTTAGAGGACATGGACGACCCATTTTTCAAACAGTAATCTGATGGTATCAATGGCCATTATCTCACTACAGTACAGAACAGTCTGAGCCTTTGCCCACTAGGTAGTACAGACAGTAAAGTTGGATGGGCCGCGGTAAAAATAGCACGTCCATGTAGATCCCCTGCAGCTTATGAGTCAGAGAAGACGAATGTATAATTGAAGGATCAAATATGTCTGCGACGCTGCAACACTTCTCTCTACAAACAGCCTGAGTCATCGGCGCTAAGCCAGCCTCGAAATACAACTCGACTTTGGGACTTCTGATTAAGGTTATGAGGGCAAAGGTGCAAAGAAGTTGTCTTTTTCTATTAGTTTATTCAAATGATTCAGGCTTTGTCAGTGCATTATTCCTGACGAATTATAACTTGAACTTTTCACCTCGATATGCAAAGATTATATTTTCAATCAGAGGTTCATGGTTGTTTAATTTCAATTTGCCACTGCTGTATGCATGGTACTCATAATACTGGTCATATATTAGCACTTTATCTTGACCGCCTTTATCAATTTATTTTAAATGTAATTTCTCATTACTCATTTGCATTGCCACTGTATAATAAAAGCCAAAGAAATGTGAAGTTTGTAGCAAACTCATATTATTGGCAATGTTCAGGCACAGAGATGATGTATAAACAAAAATCAATAAATCAAACTTTTCTGCTCTGTCCATGAAGCAGATGACCTCAAGAGGGGAAGTCAGGCTGCAGGTTTTGATGAGAGTTCTTTTTCCAACTTGTTCAGGCGTTTATGTGCATCTTTTAACTTGGTGCGGTTGATGTAGTCCTTGGAAACTCGGGAAAACATTTTTCCATCAAACAAAGGGCCTTGTAGTTCATGGATAAATACCACATAGCCATTATGGTAAAGGATCTACTAAAAACAAATCTATTTTTGTTTACTAACCTCTTGTGGCTGTGGAGTTAGTATATCTGGCCCTATCTCACAATGCACATAAATATAAAATATATTAGAACATTGAAATATATATAATTTGAAAATTGAAAAATGCAATGGTGAAAACCTTCACTGTGCATTTTGAAAACTTGTGGCCATGGTGTGCATGTGTCAAAAAGCCATGAAATATTCTATAAGTTGAAGTAATTCTCATGTTTGGCTCATAACTGATTCAGACTCTGAAGAAGATACATGTACAAGAGATTAGCACAGACCAAACGAACCATGAAGCCTTGGTACGAAGACACACCCGAAGACGACGAAAGCCTCTATGAGGAGAACTTTAACCTTGAGGCTGAGCGGTCCTCCTCACCAGCAGAGAGCACTCTGGCACCAACACCAGCTGAGGAGACCTGGATGGTCCAGGAGCTCAAACAGCAGCTCGAAGAAGCTAAAGCCGCTGCTCAGAAGGCAGAAACTGAACTGCAAAAGGAAGTCGACAAGAACAAGCGACTGGAGCAGAGGCTAAGTTGGGAGAAGAAGCTAGACTGGCACAGAGCGCTCAAAGCCCAGCTAAAAGAAAAAAACAACTGTTCTTGAAGAGACACAGGACACACTCAAACAACAGATCCTGCCCAATAGAGAACTCCAGGAACAAGTGAAAGAAGGAAACAGACAGAAGTCAGATGCCCTGACTCTTGATAAGCTGAAGTCCAGGCTCCAAGACCAGCTAAAAACCAACTGCAGACTCAAGGAACAGGTTAAAAAGGAAAGAGAGGAGAAAGAGGCCATCCAGGCAGCTAGCAAGAAGGATCTTGACAATGCTAAAATGGTCATTAAGCACTTGAGGGAGAAACTTCAATACCAGCATACGGACTTCAGGAACAGCTGAAAAAGGAAATGGAGCAGAAAGAGGCAATGCAGGCTGCTAGTCAGAGGGACCTGGAGGATGCAAAGGTCAAAGCTGAAAAGGCAGAGACTGAGCTCCAGCCGGAAATCGACCAAAACGAGCAACTGGAGGAGAAGCTGCGTTGTGTTGAGGAGGAGCTTGCCCAGCACAGTGGAGTCGCTGCACAGCTAAAAGAGACTACAGGACTTCTCAAGGAAACAGAAGCGACACTCAAACAGCACATCCTGGTTAATAATGAACTCCAGGAAAAGCTGGCGGGTGCTGACGTGACCACTGAGGAGTTGAGGTCCATGGTTCAAGAAAAGCAGACCAAACTGTTTGAGACAGAAAGATGGCAAAAGCAGGCGGAGGAGCTGACAGTGGTCCTAAGGATGACAGAGGAGGGGAGGACCTGTATGCTAATGGAAAGAGAAAAGCTAAAGACAGAAGCAGCAGACGCCCTGGGACAACTGCAGAGACAGATCAACCAGAAGGAGAGGAAGGAGAGGTGGAGGTTTTGGCGCCGCAACTAAACCACCTCCAGAAAACCCCTATGACCCTTAACCTTATTGCAAAATTGTATATATACCGCACTGCATTTTGAAACATCTCCGAGTGCTACAAACATGTTCAAAACCATCTATTAAAAGTATTCTGTAACATTTGATAGTCATAGAAGGTTGTCATGAAACCATGGACAAATAAAGGTGTCATCAATGAGCAGAAATGCACAAAATGACAATAAAACAAAGAAAAATCTGAATAAACTAGAAGCACTTATGTCGCAATGGTAAAAAAAGCCCTTATTGTGCCCTTTTACATAAGCATTTGCAGTAAGATTTAATCAGACTTGCAGTGTTTGAGTGTGAAAGTTTGGGGTATAAACCTTGCTGAAAGATGTGTTCTGTTTTGATTGTGTAACGCTAAAGCTCAAAAGCAGAACTAAAACAAACATAATTTGTCAGTGGAAATGACCCGAGCACCTCCCCGGGGGTTGTTGGTCGAATTGAATTGTTTTACCTGCTTCAGGGCTGAAATGGCTCTGAATAAGACATCAAAAAGGGCCACTGTTCCGGGTCAGGATTTCCTTATCGCTGTTTTTTTGGAGGATTTTCAAATCATATAAGTTAGCGTGTAGTTTTTTTTTTTTTTTTTTTTTTTGTAGATTCATATCCCCGCAATGAATAAAGTATAAGTCACAGTATGAAATCAATTGTTTGTTGTGTGATGCTTCGGAGGCACAGAGAAATTGTTTTGCTTTGGTAACTGTCACAGGTTTCACAGTCGCTTTTATTACTTTTCCAGTGACAATGCCGTTGCTCCGAAAAAGAAACTGCTTCCAACTGTAATCAGCACAGATCCATTTTTAATCATTACTCTGACAGTGATGATGCAAGTCTCTTAAAAAAAAAACTGACTGTGGAGAGAGTTTACAGTGCGGCTGGAGAAATAAAAAATAAGAAACCACTGCAAAAATTCCCCAGGTTTTATTTTTCTGAGTGCAACTGAACACTTTAACAGCAAGGTGTGCGAAGAAGTTTAACAGACACTGGCCTGGGACAGTTGTCAGACTCAGGGAGAGGCTGATTTAAGAGGAAACTGCAGGTTTTTTTTCACCAGAGAACTGGAGCTCACATATTTTCCTTTTCTTCAGACCATTCTCTGTAAACCCTAGAGATGGCTGTGTGTAAAAATCTCAGTAGATGAGCAGTTTCTGAAATAAAAAACAATCGCCACAGTTAAAATCTCTTAAATCCTTCTTGATTCTGGAGTTTTGGACTTCAGCAGGCTCCAAAAACACTGTTTCTGCCTCGCTATGTGTTATTTGCATTTAGGAGCATTATAAAGGTGCACATGTTTTTCTCATTTCAATTAATGTTTTGGTTTTAGTTGTACTCACAGATTTTTTTAATTATTTTTACATTCATGATAATTATGCTGTGTACAGAATTTCCAAAGCCAACGTACAGTTGCAATCTGAAAAAAAAGTATCCCTTTCACCTCAAAATATTGGATATTTTTTATTGAGTTTTCACAAACAAAACAGAATCAACCTGAGACATTAACAATAATTACAATATATCCACACATACATGAGAGCCACAACAAAATGAAATGAAAACATGAAATTCAGAAACATGTAGCACAATGACACATTACAGACATACACAAAAAATAATAGTAAAAAATAATAGAATTTAAAAAAAAAAAAAAAAAAAAAAAATCGGGGTAGCCTGAAAGTCCTAAAAGCATTAAAAAGGTATTAAATTTGATGTTAAAATCAAGGTCTTAAAAGTATTAAATCTTAGGGGGAGGTATTAAATTTTGTTCATTTTGGTTTTAAATTTTAAAAAGGCCTTTTCGGGTTTGGTATTACCAAGTGAGTATGCTTCCCAACTTTGACATTTATCAAATTAATCACAAATCATTGAGCAGTGAGAAGTCACTTTCATGTTTAATCTAAAGTAGATGCTTGTCCTTGTCAAAAAAATTATAATAAATTAATATTTTAAATACCCCATAACTAATAATAGAGAAGTACGTCTTATGTCTTATTTGCTGAATATATGAGCTGCATAAAGTTGCAAAAACATCACCATAGTACACTTATTAAAGAACCTTTATCAGTAAAATGGATGATTTTGTTTAAAAAATAATAATAATGCAGACCAGTTATTCCCTCTGTATTAGGCTTTTGAACAAAAACACTTGAGTGTCAGATTAGTACAAATATTTAATCTGTGTAAAATTCATACAGATTATTGTTCTTTTGCCAGCAGTCCTGGCATTAGAGTTCACTCCTAGTGGCATTAACAAGTATTAAAAAGTTAAATTTCATTAGACAAAACCTGAAGCTACCCTGAAAAATGCATTGTTCATCTGACTTTATGTGGAACCAACAGGAAGTGTCTTAAGTAGTTCAAGAATAGTTTCCATGTTTTGTAAAAAATAAATAAATAAATAAATGTCAGAGCCCTGTTTATGGCAATATATTGTTTTATATCAGAATTATTTTGAACAGAAGTTGACCTAACTAAAATGAAAATAAGACTCTTTTAACACAGGCCTTATCTTCGGTACTTTGTGGAGCATTCTTTAATTTTTGTATCTTCTGGCAAATGTTTTCAGTAATTGCTAACAAGCTTCTTTCTTCTTCTCCGTACTGCTGCTGCTTTCTTTAAATTCCACCAAAGATTTTCAGTTATATTTCGAGATTTGAGAAGCCCACTCCGGGTTGTTCTAGGATCTTTTCGTCTTAATAAATCCTTAAAATGAATTTAACTCCACTTGTCAGGTTTTTGCAGCATATGACGGTCTCCTAAACCTCCTGTTATGTGCTGCCTTGTGCCTCTAAGAAGCTGCACACGTAAAACAATAAAAAGAAAAACCCCAAAGTTCTGTCAGTTTTCCCAAAGTAAAGTCTCCGGAGAAC
Organism: Bostrychus sinensis; assembly: GCA_020698575.1. Taxonomy (NCBI): domain Eukaryota; kingdom Metazoa; phylum Chordata; class Actinopteri; order Gobiiformes; family Eleotridae; genus Bostrychus; species Bostrychus sinensis. The sequence continues at coordinate 9,097,283 of CM036261.1, read as the reverse complement.
AGCAGCACGCGGACCAACCAGTCTTAAAACCACACGCAACAGTTTGTCATCACTGATGCCCAATCTGTTCTCCCAAAGCAAGCAAGCGCTGATCTGAAAGTGATTTAACCGCAGAGGCAACAAACGGCTGAGGAATAAGCCCCTCCTGACAGACTGCAGCAACATCTCGCCGCCTGATTGCTAACAATATCGAGGAAAAAACAATCACAAGAGTGGCAGGGCCCCCGCAAGACTGCAACCCTCACAAGCAAAATAAATTGAAATTTGAAAATAATACGTCTATTTCGCGTTGCTGGTGGGAGAAGATTCATTTGTTGCTTTGACAGTCTGTTATTTGGAAACAAAAATATGAGTTCATTTCGGCGGCTGGTAATCACTGTAATCACAAATGTCAGTGTGTGTGTGTGTGTGTGTGTGTGTGTGTGCGTGTGTGTGTGTGTGCGAAAGGAGACGGCGAAATGAGCAAAGAGAGAGGCCCATAACAAAGTCTGGGGGAAACGAACAGATTGGTAATGACTTGTAAGGGAACCTCAAGTAGCCATTCACACCATGCTAACACATTCTCCTCGGCTGGAATCGCTAGCATTCGGCCCGTGGGAAACTTTAGAAAGCCTGGACTTCTTTTTTTTTTTTTCCCGAGCAGGAAATAAGAAATGAACGCTAAATGTAAAACGACTTTTAACATCAAAACAGCTCAGGTTTCGCTTGGGCTAACACGTCAAGTTTTTTTTTTTTTTAGCCTAGAAGCTTTTTTCTCTCCCAAACCGTGGAACTGACTACTATATTTTCAATTCGCTCTCCGGGCCGCTCATGCATGTAATACACATTTATCATGAATGAACAATGCTGGCTGCCCACGGAACAGCGGCTCATTGCCTCACATGCCAAAACATCCATTTGTGTTAACCACAGAGACTTTTTTTCCACATATTTGGACACTTTTTTTCTTCTTTCTTGACATCCCCATCTTTTTCCTTTTATTGTGAATGTTTAATAAGGCTCACAGCATGACTCCAGCTTTATTTAAAGCTTCCATGATAAAGTATGGGCTGCCTTAATACACGCTGAATTATCATGCCATGGGAAAACTTTTACTTTAGTCATATTTTTAAAGAAACAACTTCTATTCCTGATCTTCTTGGTTCAAACCAGACTTGGGACAGTAGCAGTGGTATGGGAATTCTCAAAATATTTAACATTGTAAGCTGATTGCATGTTTCTGTGTATGACCAAAGGTAGAAAGTAAATAGATACTAGTAATTTACTTAAGTACTTTTTTGCAATACTTTGAGTTCTGAAATTTCAGAAACACTTTTATTTGGGAATGTTTTGATCAGGTTGATTGTCAGAATGAGTATTTGAGAAGTGAGTGGTGAGTAGGAGTAGTAGTAGTAGTAGTAGTAGTTGTGGTAGTGTGTGTTTGAAGTAACAGTACTTATACTTGAGTACAGATTTGGAGTACTTCTTCCCCTCTGATATAAACACATGCCCAAAGAGAACTTTAGATAACAGTCTAGTGGTCTTTTTGAGAACATTCCTCACCCTTTTGCATTAATTGACACATCCTTATAGCACCTTTGGGTAACACTTTCTTTTATACTTCATAGAATGTAACTACAATGTAACTACAGTGTATTATGTACATGCATATTACATTGTACTGTAGAAGTAAAATGCCCTTTGTTAGATTAGCGAAAACCTTTTTTTTTTTATTACATCTGTACCTAGAATCTGTAAGAACACAAAATTTAATTACAGTATTACATAGTTGTTACATTGTAGATACACTGTATTAAGTGTAGTGTAAAATAAAATGACTCCAACCATATTTAAAGCTATGCAGAACAATAAAGTATGTTC